>JAWNNU010001690.1:0-2400000 GCA_035044585.1 Scaptomyza polygonia
AGTCAGCAGCAAGCAGCTAAATGTTGGTTCACAAAAAGTTACAGCATACTTTTACTCCGGCAAAATATAAGAAGAATGTATTATGCAGAGCATACTTTCACGGCTAAGCGCTAATTAAAATATCACTGCTTACTTTTATGCTGCGCACAAGAATTCTATTTTTAGGTGCAGGAGTAAAAGTATGCTGTGTTTTTTTTTGTTCTCAAAATCATCTACTTGCTGCTGAATTCTGTTCGCCTGGTACTGATTGCTCGAAATCATTCAAAATTGTCAATTTACTTGAAACGCAAATTAAAAATCGACAAGCTCTGTCGGGGTATTGTGAATTAAAACATACGAGATAAGCCAGGAACCCCTTTGTGACATTGGCTTGGGCGCGCTGAGCCAGCTAAGTTTAGTTAGCTGTTGCAAACTTAATAACAATAATAATACATATAAATATAAATAAATATGCAAATATGGTTGCGTTGTCGTGGTACTCGTGGGCGCCGCATATGATTCGGTGTGCTTTATTTTATAATCTCTAGATTAACATCCGATTGCTCTTGCTCGCGTTCACCCCAAAATTCAAACGCGCACAACTATGCTGCAAATTATTTTGCACTTGGGCAATTTAGTCAATGCAGCAACATAAATCTTGTAAATGGTGCGTGTCTTTGTTACCTCAAGCAAACATCTGCAAAGATAAATTACTAAAGTAGCCAATCGATCTGCACAGATATGAAAACACAAAAAAATTAAATTGCACCTTTCGTTTTTTTTTGCTTTTCAAGTAGATTGTCAATTTTTGGTTGAATTCCAGCCTTAGGTACCAGGCAAACATAAGTCAGCAGCAAGCAGCTAAATGTTGGTTCACAAAAAGTTACAGCATACTTTTACTCCGGCAAAATATAAGAAGAATGTATTATGCAGAGCATACTTTCACGGCTAAGCGCCGTTTAGTCAATGCAGCAACATAAATCTTGTAAAACAAAGACACGCACCTTTGTTACCTCAAGCAAACATCTACAAAGATAAATTATTAAAATAGCCACCCGATCTGCACAGATATGAAAACACAACAAAAATCATTCGGCAATTAAGAACATTTACTAAAGTAAGTTCTCGAGAGTTAATTCAAAACATGCAAAGTAGCTTTAATAGCTGCTCAGAGACAGACAGAACAAACAAACAAAGTATTTATTTGAGACGGGGCGGGGCGGGGCGGAAGCGATATATATATATATGTTGTCTGCCATAATTGTGTATATTAAAATTGATATTGTAGCTTGTGTTCGTATGTATTGTTAGTTATTTAAATTGCATCACGCCAACAGCAAAAATCCATTTAAGGACAGCAGGAGACGGTTATAGGTTGTAGGTTTTGCCGGGTCATACAAAAACAGAACAGAACAGACCAGACCAGAGCGGAACACAGCCCCAATTTTGGGGTAGCCAAGAGCAACGTTGACATAGTTTATTTTTTTGCCGCCTCCTCCTCGAAATGCTTTGCCTTGCATGTTTACTGTGCATTCGCCAGGACGATAACAACAGCAACAACAATTGTTCGTTGTTGTCAACGCATATCCATTTTGGTAAGGTGGTCAGGGAGGCGGGGCTGAATTTAGCGACAACAAACCCCTAGGACCCCAACCGGATGGGTAGGTGGCTTGTTTGGGCCAGCCAAATAGCAACAAAACTGAAGCCTGTAAAGTGGCCGAGTTGTAAGTACTCCGCTCCTGTTTCTCCCCATTCTCCCTCCTACCACTCCTTTGCATATACAAAAATATTCAACGTTTTCTGCTGCCATTCATTTTAATGTGAGCCATTTGTTTATTTAGCTGGTGTGTCTCTTGTCCCAATGGTTGTTTTCACACACACACACATACACATTTGTACTAACTTACCATATGGGGGTCAGTTGGCTTCCTGTACTGTGTGCGGTTGGGTCTTGGTGTTATGGTCTCTTATCGGCATTTTGCGGTTTTCTCTTTGTTGATTTAGTGGAGCAGCCTGTTGAACTTTTCGCCTCAGTGCCGCATTGGGGACGGAACACACCCAATCCCAAATGTGTTCACGAAAACCACAAACCATTGTTTGCACACAAACTTATTTGCATTATTAAATTGCTAAATACTGAAGAACAATGTTTGTTTATTCTTGCTATTGAAGTACGCAAATATAAGATATGTCAAGAATAATTTCTAATCTTTTTTTTCGAAATACAAGCGACTTTAACTTAGTTTAAATAGTTTTGTGCGAGTTTGGGAAATTATCTCAAAGGCTCGTTGAAAGGAAATATATCCATGTTAGTCAATTCCCAGCACCATTTTTGTTGTCTGTTACCACGTACACAAACCAGTCATAAGATAGCACACACAGAGGGCGCCACAAAGGAAATTGTTAAGAAACAGAACATTGGTTTTTTTCTTTTATCCAACATAGATTGGCCTTTATTTAGTTTTGTTGTTGTTTTAATGACACTGAAACTGACAAAATTTAGCTTTGCTTGCTGTGTACGTGTTTATGTGTGTGTGTGTGTGTGCGTGTATGTATTGTAAGTGATTTTGGGTAGTGTATCCAAGTAATCGTTTCGGATTCAAGGCGCTTACAAAAAGATTTGCAAGTTTGTTTACTGACTGTGTGTGTAATGTGTGTGTTTTAGTTTATGTCGTTTGTCATTTCAATACATTCAATATTAATATATAGTTAATACATATATATATGTTTTTGTAATTTGTAATTAGTAATACACATATTTTTTGTAAGTATTCGTTTAGTGTTGTTTTGTTTATAATGACGCTCTTAAGGATTACGAATTTGAATCTTTGGATATTTGTATCGTTTTGTCATACGTAATATGTATGTATTTAATGATATACGATTAATATTTGTTCGGCTAAGAAGGAGCGAGTGATTAGTATGCGTTTTAAACTGTTTTTTCTTTTCCTTGTTGCTTATGTTTAAATTGTTTAATATGTTTTTGCTTTCAATTTATTTCTTTTAGTCGCTTAGTTCACGTCCCTAAGGTGATGTGCGTTGAAGTTGAATGTCGTCGATTTTTGTTCCTCTTCCTCTTCTTCTTTTAATTCTTTATTTTCTTTTCCTTAGCTTTTTAATGCAATGGTATTAATTTTGATTTATGCGTTTTTTAAGTAAAGTTAAGTAGAAAATTTGTTGTATGTTTTTAATTTTTTTTTTTTTTTTTGTTATGCATGATAAATGCTAAATAATTACAAAATAGGCTCGTTTATGTTAATGCTTAAAGATAATTATGTTAGCTTTTTTTAATTTTTTTTTTATTATTAAGCAACACAAAAAGCACGATAATTATGTAAAATGCATGATTTATTTGTATTTTAATTTGAATATTACTTAGCTTAAGTTATGCAACTCCAAAACTTTGTTTTTGTTTTTATTTGTTTTCACTATATCGTTTAGAATTTTAGTTGAATAATTTTTTTTGATTTTGATTTTGCCGAAAATTGTTGATTATTTTGGGTCGCTAATAGAATTACTTGAAAATTTGTGAGTTGTTTATTGCTTCGCTATTTTTTTTTTTTTGAGTTTAAGTTTGTATATCGTTTATATATATGTAAGTATATATATAATTATTAAATGCCCTTTTGCTAAACGCTATGTAATATTTGTAGTTCGTTTACCATTAAAAATTTGTAGTACATTTATATAAGTTTTCCCATAATAGTTAATTTGTAAGCAATATATATGTATATTATTTTCGTCACAACACTACATTCATATATAAAATCGGTATACCTAGGTAGTTGGGGGGCGGTTATAGTGTATGTTATAGCAAGTGTTACGATTATAATAAAAAAGAATATTGAAAACCTGTAAAAAATTATATAATTATTGGTAATATATAAAGTATACTTTCAGGTAAGAAATAAATAAGTTTCCCGGTTAAAAATTGGCAGCTACCTCAAATAATTTGCTATTTCTACGATTTTTGAGCAAATGTTTGCGTTCTTTAAAACTCTTGTAATTACATAATTTGTTTAGGCAATTATTTCATTATAAGTTTGCATTGATCAGTCTTTGAGTTTTGAAAGTAGCTTCCAACATTTTACAGTACTTACTTGAAATAAAAACGGTTTTAACAGAATAAAACAAAAAACAGTTTCAATAAAAATTAATTATGTGTATTTAAGCAAACAAATGTGTTGCAATCAATTAAAAAAACTAAAAACTAAAAACTAAATAGTTGACAATAATATTGAAATTGAAGCGCGTGCACAGTATATCAATTTCAGTTTGTCTTAAAGCTTAAAATGCGTATAACTGTTGTAAATAAATTAAATTTATAATTATAAAAAATAAAGTGCGCCCGGGACGTTGTTTTTGTATAATACAATTTAGAGGTTGTAATTTTAATTGCTAATAATAATAATGTTTATTGTGCATTGAACAAATCATTTTTGCTTTTGTTATGTTTTTGTTGGAAGCGCATTTTACGAAAAAAATAAAATTATAAAAAAATTAATCACAAAAGTCAACGCAAAGTCAACAACAAAAAACTCAATTTTAACGCTGGTTTTTTGTTCTCATTAATCGAGTACAGTGTGTACTCGTCGTTATAGGATTTTCAGACCATACATACAACACAAAAAATAAACTAAAACAATATCTATCAGTTACAATTATATTATGACTTTGACTTAAGTTTAACGCAAAGAGTTTTATGCTTTTGGCATTGATGGCAAAAAAATAATCAAATCAAAAGAACCTTAATAAATAGTATATTTAGCACATAAGTAATACCTGAGTATTAACTTACGTATTGGTTTTTTTGTTTTGTTTTTTTGGGGCAGCTCTTTAATGCGATTTTTGATATTTTGGTAGTTTTGCTTGAGACTTACACAACTAAAATACAATTATTAAAAATTACACACACAATTTAGTTTTTAAAAAATGTTTTTTTCGTTTCTCTTACGGTAAATGCATCAATTTAAACCAGACACAATTTCGTTTGGTATTTTCTTTTAGTATTTTTTCTGGCTGTGTGTGTGTCTGTGTGTTTGAGTAAAATTTGCGTTTATAAATACTTGAAATAGTTATTATTTATGTATGTATATATACGTATATATGTATGCGCTATATGCGTTGCTTACTTTCTTTAATGTGTTTATGTGTTTGTGTGTGTATGTATTTGTGTGTCATTCAACTTCTACGCACTTCATTGACTTGAAACACTAAGCTAAAATGCCACGCCCCAAATTCGCGTTATTCGCTTACAAATTACACTGCCATAGTATCGTAGGCTGTGAATCCTGCGCCATTTGCTTGTTGGAGTTGGAGTTGTTTTGGGCCGGCTTCGTTTCTGTTTTGGAATTTAATTAAAATAAAATGTTAAAAGTTGTTAAAAGAGAATGAAAAGATTATTATTTATTAGGCTTACAACTGCAACCAAAGCAATTGCTTCATAATTATGCCTTCATTTTGTGTATTTTTTATTTTAAAGGCGTGTTTTGGAATTGGGTGCCTTTGTTTTTTGTTTTTTTTTTTGTGTGTGTGGCAAGCCAAGACCAAGCGCCAAGCTGTTGAAAAATGTTTATAGTAGATACATAGATCTATGTATGTATGTATGTATGTATATACATATAAAGCCCGTTGATTATTATAATTGTAAAGTTTATCAAATGATAAAATGCTTTGGGTACTTTCGAAACACTCAACTGTGATTTGCTTTCAATTGAAACCGAAAAACAAATCATATATAATAGAACAAAATTAAGAAGAAAATTAAAAGCTATATTTATTAAAAGTTAGTACAAAGAGACATGCAATCTTAGTTAACATATTGTTGTATTTATTTACAAGGTAGTTTATTTGCGCCCAAGGACATGCAAAAGCTTTGACATTTAGTTAATACTATAGCTTAAATTAGTTTCAAACTTACAGCTGCCTGCGACTTAGTTAGTCAATTCGAGTGTTAATCAATCATTATTTAAACCAGTTTAATTATTTTTTTTTTTTCAACAAAATAAACAAGCACAAAAATATTTAGGATTAGTAGCTGAATTTTGTTAAAGGTTTTTACTGTTGCTTTTTAAAAATTGCATAGAAACGATTTTATTTTGCTTGCATTTCAAGCGTTGTGTTGTTTTGTTTAACAAGTGCTTCGAATTTATTCTCTGTGCAACTTTTAGTTATTAATTAACCTGATTTTTGTGTTATTTTTTATATAAATATTTTTATTGTTTTTTTTTTTTGATACTCCTTTCTTACCTCTCAATCAATTTACGCATTTCTTCGGTGGTGCGTTGATCTTTCGCTTGTGGTGATCTTTTTACAGCTGTGTGTTTTTTTTATTGATTTATTTTATAATCGACATAGTTTGGCAATAGAAATTTTGTGTTTAAGATACCCCAAAAAATTGAGCAACCAAAAGTAGTTATTTATGTATTGTATTGGTTTAGAATATCATAGAATAAAAAAAAAAAGAAAATAGAAAATGAAATTTTTTAAATAAACAAAAAAATTAATCCATAATGATTTTGTTCGTGCAGAAGTTGAATTAAAAATAATATTGGCTTCTTACATATCTAACTTAATTATGTTGGTTTTCACTAAAAACAAAACAAGTTTCTAGTCGGAAACATGCGAATTTCTCTAGGCACATGGAATTCAATGAAATGAATTAATTAAAAATTAAGCTTAACTCCGATATTAGATACATAAGTATAACATAAAATTACATTGAATTGTGATTGTGTTGTGCTTCCATGAAATGAAATGAAGTGTATTTAATTGTGCAGTGTTTGAAATTTGAAACTTAAAACAAATTTGATAACCAAAACCAAAGTTATTCGGAACACAAATAAGTGTTAACATAATAATAAAAATGTATATATTTATTTTTGTAAAACTTAAGCAAAACACAGCATGAATATTTGTTGTTGCGAAGAAGAACTGTTTCTTCAAAATGACTCATGAATGAAACAATGAGGGTTGAATGAAGAATGAGAACATTCCTGAGATGAGGGAGATCGTTGGGAGCGACTTTTACAGAGAATGAAGTGATCTCGAAGGGGGGTTGGTATTATTTAAGAAAAACTATGAACACTATAAAGAATTCGATTTGTGATTTGATTGTCATATCACTCACCCTCATTGGAATCTTCTGAATGATTTTATTAATTGAATCAAGTCGTATTAATAAATTTTGAAAAATGAAATCAAAGAAGATTGCGAATTGTCATGTTTTAAAATTAATGTATTCACAATATAGCATATCAAATATTTGTAATGAAAAACTTAGGCAACAATTTGATTTTGATGGGGATTATCTGCAATCAATCAATCAATCACTTACCGCCATAGTTGCCACGTGGTCCATGATCGCGATCGCATTCGGCCTCTGAGATCTCGTTGCTCTCCTTGGAGTCGTTGAATGAGGAGTTGCTCATATCATGATTACGTGGTGGTGGTGGTGGTGGCTCAGGTGAACCAGTACCAGGATTACGAGCTGAACCTGTTCGAATAAAATGTGAGTTTATAAACAAAAAATAACTTATAAAATTGAATCTCCTACCAATGCTGCGACGACCCATGGAACCACGAGAGCCATAATGATCGTAGGGTTGTCCATAGGGACCACCATATTGAGAGCCATATTGATCCTCCTCGGGTGCACAGTTGGCGGGATCATCGTATTCGGGTCCAGGGCCAGAGTACAAGCTGCCGCCTTGAGAGTTGACGCGAGTGTAGCGACGCTGTAATTGAAACGGTTCAAAAAGGTTAGTAAACAGTTGCTAAACCGTTGCTAAACAGTTACAGAGCATACATATTGATCCTCCTCAGCACAGTTGGCAGGATCATCGTATTCGGGAGCTGGTGTATAGATCGAGGACTGACCACCTTGGCTATTCTTGCGCTGATAGCGATTGGCACGGGGCATCGACTGAGAACCGGAGCGAGAGTGCACGTGTCCAGGATGGCCTGGGGGCAGCATGGTACCGGCATGTCCGGGCACTGGGGTATGTCCATTCTGGTGCGGGAAAGTCTGGAAGTTCATGGCCTTGGTGGGATCCATTTCCTCGCGGAAACCAAGCAAATGGAACGTAGCATAGGGACAGATCTCATCTTCCATGCCTTCGTATCAGAAAAACAAAAAATCGATTATCACGAGTTCCTCAAAGTTAGTTGAGTGGTTTGTTGTTTGTGGTTTTAGTGTTTTAGTATGAGATAGTTCAGTTTTTGACCCGTAGAATATTACTTACTTACATAGTATCTGTGTTTAGCTCGATGCGACCGGGGTTAGACTACAATACGTTAGTGGTTTTAACGAACTCAAATGGTAATGTTCAATTATAAAGGAACTTAGATATTTTTTAGTATTTAAGGGTTATAGGACAAAAACGAAAAAAAAATCAAAGTTGGCAGGGCGGGTACAACTCCTACCTGGATGTCTATATTGGCATTCAATATTGCCGTGGGCATGACCATAATGATTACCAATGCCATGCATTGGAACTGGTGGCGCTTTCAGTTCCTCGTACAGATTTGGATTACGGCGCGGATCCCAAGTGGAGTGGTTCGAACGCAAGCCACTGCGGCCTGAACCAGCTTATATTCATATATATATATATATATATATTGTTGTGTCATTGTGTTAGGTTTGTGTGTGTTGTATGTTCATATTTAATATATATTTGTTATATCCAATTTCCAATTTTTATACAACATCAACGAAGAGTCAACGAAAAAATTAAATCAAACGATTTAAAAGCAACCGAAAGGGGGAGGTTTTCATCAAGTTATGAAAAAAAGATTCAATAAAAAAATATAATAATAAATAAGTACATTCGATAAATAATATTTCAAGTTACAAACTAAATTCAGCACAACATTTAAAAATACTAGTTTGGGGATTGGGTTTTGAAAATGATAAAGAAGCAACTTTAAGAAGCAACATTAAGAATTTCGATCTGATAAAAGCTTTGCTGTGTGTGTGTTTGATTGTATTTGTCTGGGCTTAATGTTTCATCATATTGTTTGTGTTTATGCAAAAGCAACGCAAAATATGAAATTTTCTTATTTATATGTTCTTCTCTTTTTTTTTTTTTGGTGTACGCAAAGTATATGGAAGAAAAAAACTAAGCCGCAGCCAATGCGCAGTGATTGCCTTATTGTTATAATATATGGCTCCTCTGGCATAGTCCTGGCATTAATAAATGTTGCATTGGAAATTTAGATGCTTACTTATGACTGTACCTCGCTTAATCCGGTCACAGGTGTTGTAGTTCGATCCGGGAACAGGTGGCAACTTTCGGTTTGGTGGTGCAATATAGCCAAGTTCATCGCGCAGATCGGGGCGACGTTTGTCCAAGGTGGCACCGGGTCCCATTGTCTGATTGTAAACTACATCGTCTAGAATTAATATATGATTTCGCGAAACTCAATAGTGAAACACTGAAGATGCTTTTCCCTTGTTTTGTTTTTTTTTTCATGTTAACTCGCATACTTTACTTCTGTTTCTTGTATCAATCAGCTTTGTTCCGTCACTCACAATAACTAATTTTTTTTTAATTGGCAATTTTTGTTTGTTTTTAAATCGTTTTTGGTGCGGCATCTCAAGACGCTAGTGTGTTAATTAGTAGCTCAAAAATACAAAGTTACAATTGCGAACAAAGTTTCCAAAAATAAGGAAATTACGTGAGGTGTTTTTCATATATATATATATGTATATATTTTTTTTTTTGATTTTAAAATATACCAACTTGTTCATGATATAAAAATGGCATGAAATGAGCGATGATATTAATTTCGAATTTCACTTTTAACTTTACTGTACTTTACTTTAGCATTATAATATGCATGTGCGATCTCAAAAAAGCATCTTAGTTTGGTTTCATTTAAACGAAAGATCTTTAAAGGGGTTTAAAATCAACAACAACAACAAAACGAGTGTCGATAGGGAAAAGAGTTATGAAAGAATCGTGTGTTGTGAATATGTTGTAGGAAAAATTATTGAGAAAAAGTTGCTTAGGGTATAAGCAAAACGTATTTACAACAACACTGTAGATTATAATGGGTTATATGTAGTATATATATTAAGTATTGTATGATAGAATATTTAGTTGATTAACAAACTCATAATTATAGGTACATATAAAATCGATATATTTTTAACTTGGAACATTGATTATTATCGTAATGGCAACTCTAAAGTCATCGCAAAATATTTTAAAAAGTTAAATACTTTTTTTTCAATAATTTTCCAATACTTTTCGATGGCGATGGAAATTTGATGATGATAGTTCTATGAATATCATATGAATGAGTAGGATAGAGTTATGAATGTATTTATATATACATGATTAGTACTGATAAACATTTAATATATATATATATATAAACATATAAAATGGCATAAATATATATGGTTCATTATTATATTGTTGGTATATTTTTGGTATTTTTTGTAAGTGTATTTTTGAGTTTTGTGTAAGCTGTAGTTTAAATAAATATTTTGTCATGCAACTGATAAATATGTTTGATAACTAGACATAAACATTCCATTAAACATTTAAATTATTACCGGTATTTTTATTTTGTAGGAGTGACGGCTTTGTACAACTCTATTTAACTTGGCTCAAATGTTGTCATTTATTTTAAAACAACTTAAATTCAATCAATCTAGTTAAATGTACAACATTTTGGACCAACAAAAACAGAAATAAAATTTGTCGAAAAATCAAATTTGTATATTTAAAAAATTAAGTAAAAGACTTTCGCGCCTGTGCAACTTGTGGCACAGTTTAGAACCTACAATAGACATCCTTTTGACCGCCTCGCATGTCGTCGGATCGCCTGCGGGAAAGTGCCACACACACTACACAAATACCGACAGCAACCACAACAACTGTGGCTATCAGTGGCACCATAAAGTTCAGATCCAGCCATTCGGGCATCCAGGCGGGCAACGGAATTCTCGCATGGACATTTGTATGACTCATGCCGTCGTCGAGTGGCGCAAGTGTGCCTTTAGCACGTATTCGATATCGATATACAAGACAAAATCGATAAGCATGCACAATTTTGTTTATCGGATGCAATAACAGACAGAGCAGGCAATTTTTGGATAGCCCAAAAAATATTTAAAATATGTTTGGGATATTTTATAAAAATATAAAATAAAAGCGCGTATGTTTTCATGTTGTCAGATAGAGCAAGAAACAGTGTGTGTGAAAGAGAGAGAGAGACAGAGTGGAACCGAAAAGAATGGAAGAAAAAAATATTGTAATTAGTTTTGTATAGACTTATATAGATACCTTTGTGGTGATTGCCTTTGCTACGCAGAATACAAATAACAATTATCGCTATGATTATGACGAGCAGAGCCGCGACGACGGGTACGACTAAATTTAGGTTCGATAGGATAATGCGGATAGTATCCTCGGCGCTTAATTCGGGTAAATCTCGCGAGGGTGCGATAGTGCCTGCAACAACAACAACAACAACAACCAAAGGTGTTTCACATGTAGAGTGAAAGAGAGAGAGACACACAATTATTTAGAGAAAGTGACAGAGACAGAGAGAGAGGGAGAGAGAGAAAGTAAAAGCAGAGAGCGAACAATTAGCTCGCTCTCTATTTTATGTCCTTCGACTTTCTCTCTTCGTAAGTAGAAGTAGTACATTGACTTTTGTAATCAGACTAAACTAGTCGAGAATTATATACTCTTTTTTCTTACAAAAAAAAAGACACACACACACATACAAATACATTTACATACACAAATAGTACACGAGTATTTTTTAACTGAGTTGAGTTCGTTGGAGATGTGAAAAGTTGTGTATTTTGAGAGAGATAATTAATTAAATTGTTAAGTATTTAGATTTTATTTTACAATGCGCCAAAATGGACGCTTATTATTATTATTATTTAATATAAGTTGAGTAGAGTATTTATATGAAAAACTATTATTTTAACTAGTAAATGTAAATAGTAATTGTATTTAAATTTAAATAAATGAACATTGTTTTTATTTTTTTTTTATACGTTCAAATGCAATTTGTTTTTTTTTTCTTTTATCTGTAAAAACTTACAACTAATTTAAGTAAATTTATTAAAAACTATTTATTCGAAACGCTTTAAAGCAACGCATTTAACAAGGCATTCCAAGTAAAACAGCTGATTTCGAGATATTAGTTATGATTGGAGAGAGAAAGCAGTACTTCGCCATTTCTCAAGAGCTATTAACTTTAAACAAAATACTAACTAACTTAGGTGGAACTCAACTATAAACTTGATGACATAACTGAATTTTTAATTGAAATAAATGATTTTGTGTGTGTGTTTATATATGGTATATCATGAATGCACATATGTCTCCTTCATCTTCATCTTCTTCTTGTATTCTTTCATGATAATTCTTGATCTCAGCTCTCGTGTGAACTCTTTTAACAAAACATGTTCGGAATGATGGATCTTTGGTTGTTGTGCTTTCGAAAAAAATGTGTGCGTTTTGGCTCTGCTCGTATTTATTATTTTTTTCTTTTAAGCTGACTTATTTATTTATTCATTTTATTATTTTTTGTTTTTTTTTTTCGTTTTTCAAAGCAGTTTAAGTGAGAATCATTTAACCAAAAACAATACATAAAAATAATTCTTGAAATCAAAGTAAACTTCGTATATATTGCATGAGTTGATGAGTGATTAAATCAATGAGTGCTCAAATGTGAAAGATTTTGTTCAACAATTTATTGAGGAGAAACATTTTAAAATCCCATTTTGATCCAGTAACACAAATTAGTTTCATGAGAGTCAATAGATTAGAATATTTTCTGCAGAAAAATAAAATTACTGATGGAATTTATTTTTTCTTTAAATTATTTTTAGGGAAGTGTTTGCATGTCCTGTAAACAGGATTTACAGGAGTAACAGGGGGTTACAACATCAATGGATCAAATCAGGCAGTCAAAATTGCCCTTTGGTTTTAAAATGTACAAAATACTAAATATTCACAAAAAAAATAAACCGAAAGGTGATGGGTGGAATTAAATAATTAATTAAATAATTTAATAATACAATAAATGATAATACTATTTTGTGGTTGTCTAAAGCACTACAAATTGACTAGAGTGGTCACAGCGTTAAAAAAATAATTACCAGAAAAAAAAAATTTGACTGGTGAGATTTATTTTAACTATTTATAGAAAAATTGTTTTTAGCAATTGCATTTGGTGGGATTTTTACATTCACATTTATACTGTTTATAAAAATGTAAAAACAAATTGCATTTACGCAATAAAAAACATCTTTTTATTTTTGTACACTATTTAACGCCATTGTGTTTTATTTTTTGGCATTTTTTTTTTTTCATTAAATAATAAATAATATAAACGAAGTAATGTACGACAAGCTTGGTGTTTGTTTTTTTTTTTTTAACATAATAAAATAATAGATATAAAAATAAAAATGTTTACTGTGCAATTTTTTCGAATAAACAAAATAATAAAATTTCTTAATTTGCTCGTTTTTCAGTTCAGTTTTTGGTGATTTTTGGTTTAAAAGCAAATTCAACTCGGGTAAAAGTGTGTACAACATTAGTTAACTTGATGTCTAGCTTGTTATTTGTATATGGGACAATGTTGCTGGGATCGATCAACTGTAACTCCATAAGGATTTGCAATCTTCAAATCCCAGCAACATTATCAACGTAGTTTTCTATGTACAAAAGCAATGTGATATAGTAGCATGTGAATATTGGAAAACAGATCGAACATACCTCCGGTAACGGTGAGTGTGGCAAAATCGTATTCGGCAACAGTGAAACCAGCAGAGTTGTGGGCAGTAATGCGTAGATTGTACCAGGTAGCGGGTTCCAAATCGAGAACGACATAATTATTATCGGGCTTGACATTATTTGAGATTTGATTCCATTCAAGTTGGTCACTAAAACAAAACCAGAGAAGATTTTCATTTGCTGTTGCATTTATATTGCGTGTTCTGTTTGATACCGTTTCTTGCTCTCGACAACAAAGTGGGACATGGGGCAACCACCATCTTTCCAGGCCTTAAAGTGCAACGAAACCGAATTGGACGAAACCTCAATGAAACGTGGTTTCTCTGGCAGTTTGGGCTTCTGACCCTTGGTGCGTGTGTTTAGAATATCAGATGCTTCTCCAGCGCCAATGCTACGAAATAATAGAAAGACAGTTGAGTTCGAACATCCTTTGGTAGTTTCTTAGCTCTACTCACTTGTTGAAAGCTGTAGCATAGACCTGATAGCGTGAACCGCATAGAAGATTCTCAATGTTGTGCTTCTGTGATTCAACAGAGACCTCGGCAGTTTCCCATTCTCCAAACTCTTTAAGAAAGAAAACAAACAATATACATCAAAACTTTATAAGTTAGTTCTTGCTGCAAACCTGGCTTAAAATGTAGAGTATAGCCGTGCAATGGTGCTGTATCTCCCTCATGGGGCTTCAGGCGCACCGTCAGCGCATCTGTGGTAGTGGCCGAGAGTGTAACATGTGGTGATTGTGGAGGTGCCAATACAATCAATTTATGAGTTATCGAATCTTTTGCAATTGAGTTCTCAGCATGACAGGAATAGTCGCCAGCATCCAAACGATTTACAGACTTTATCAAGAGGGATCCATCTTGCAAGAGACGCATGCGTTCATTGGCACTGAAGTCAACGCCTTTAATCTTCCAGGTTATCTCGGGCTGAGGTGCTCCCACAGCTAAACAGGGCATCTTGGCGTCCTCCTTAAAGGTGGCAGTGAACGTATCATCGAAAGAGGCAATCTTGGCTGGCACCTGATCACTGGGCATGGCCACAATGCTCTTTGACTGCTGACCCTCGCCAATGGTAGTGCTTCCCGTAACCCAGAATTCATAGGGTTTGTTCTTCTCCAATTCGGTTGCCTCGAAACTCATTTGATAGTGTGGCACTTTTTGTGTTTTTGTTTCAGTCTCAGCGCCTTCAGCCTTTGAGTAGACAGTGTATTGGGTTATGATGCCATTGGGCTGTGCTGGTGGTCGCCAGGATACTAGTATGGCTGCGTTACCCATAACCAGAGCCTTAACATCGGTGGGTGCTTCAGGAACTGTTTAGGCAGAATGAAATGATTAAGAACTGGTTTTGTTTCCTAGGTTCGTTCGACTTACCATCAGGTTCAGTTTGGCAGTGAATTGGTACACTGCGAACTCCATCGCCTCCAGCTGTAGTGGCCAGTACTTGCATGGTGTAGTTCGTATACTTTTTGAGACCATGGAGCACTGTGTCGGAAGAGGCAGTCTTCTTGTAATGACGCTTGGTCTCATCTACAGAAAAATAGATGATTGTATTAGCAGGAAAATTCAATCTAAGGACAGACTTCTGTACTTACCATACCACTCATCGCTGGGAGCATAGACAACCTTGTAGGTCTTGATCACGCCGTTAGCAGACTCAAGGGCTGGGCTTACCCAACTGACGCGAATGGTTTGCGAGGTGAGAGTGGTGCAGGCGGTGTCACTGGGTGGCTGGCTGGGTGTACCTTCAGCCGTAAACTGTTTCTCTTCGTCACTCAAAGGACCGGCGCCAATCTTATTAAATGCCTGAATAACCACAGAGTATTGAGTGTAGACGCGCAGATTGTTCAGTTCCAAGTTGTGTTCCTTGCCTTCCTCAGTGATAAAGTTGATGGTCTCAAAGATATACGAAGAATTGGTATTGGATAGTTTGTAGCCAACATAATAGCCAAGGATTTCACCATTCCAATCGGAGCGTGCGGGTGGTTTCCAGGTTACCCGGAGTGTTGTTTGGTTAACTGGGTCTACTTTGATGTTCTGCGGTTTACCAGATGGTGCTTCTTCAGCAGTTATAATGGTCACAGCCTCTGACGATTGTGAGGATCCAATTTCATTCTCAGCAACTATGCGAATATTGTAGGTTGTAGCAGGGCTCAGTTTTTGTACTTGTGCTTCGGTTGTGTGTCCGGGTACCATAACGCGATCAATTTCATCCCAAGATGCCCGCGAGCGCTTGAACTCAATGATGTACCGGTTGAGAGGCGAGTTGCCATCGTAGGGTTGCGCCCAGCTCAGCTGCACAGAGCGACCAGACTTGTCGAGCACTTTCAGAGCATATGGCATCTCAGGTACTTCCTGCACAATCATATTGATACTAGCATCATCGGAGCCAAAGGCATTGGTTGCAACACAGGTAAAGAGCGCGGAGTCGGATCGTTCGGTACGTTTTATCGAGAGACTAGACATGACGCCAGCTGACAAGATTTCCTCACGAATGGTATAGCGATTGTCGTTCTTGGGGTCCAGGCGCATGTTGTTCATGTTCCACAAAATGCCAATCGGTTTCTCACCCTTCGCCTCGCACTGCAGGACAGCGGGTTCGCCTCGACGAGCGGTCTGATTACGCAGCTTCTCGGTAAACTCTGGAGGAGCCTGAACACTGACCATGATCACAGCCGAGAGTCCTGAACCAATGCCATTAATAGCTTCGCATAGATAATAACCTTCGTTTGTCTTTTGAATGTTGTCAATGTGCAAAGTTCCCTCTTCGACGCGAATGTTGTCACTCTTCTTCAGATCCTTATACTCGCCGGGTGTATCACCTTTTATAAGAAAGGAACATCATATTAAGGATTATTTAATTTATTATTTGGCTATGACTTTAACTCTACTTACCAACTGCTTTCTTCCAGGTTACTTGGGGCTTAGGGAAACCATCGGCTTTGCATTCAACTTTAGCATCGGAACCCTGAGCGAAGGCCTTGTCGGTAGGCTCAAGTATCCATCTTGGAGGCACTGTTGTTGTTGTAGTTGATTTTTTGTAGAAAAATAATATGTTAGAAATTTTGTGGTGGGTTCTTTGTTAAAGTTTAACATTAAGCATGCGGTTTGTGGATTTTTTTGTTTTTAGTATAATCGGAAAGACGGACTTTGTTTTGAAAAAACTGAAATGATCTGAGTATGTTTTCTTTGTATATTTTTTTAATATTTTACTCATTTCAATTTGTTCAAGCTTAGTGGAAATATTTGTACAATTGATAATTTTAATATTTATTTGATCAATTTAATGTTGATTGTTAATTGAATGCAAAATATTTCCACTAGTTACTTAAATTCTTATTTAAATCATAAGCCAACTACAACTAATAATTTTAAGCACAATTAAATAACCAAAGCATTAAAGGACAACTTAAAGAAGGATTTTAATAAAAGAATAATTAGTTACTAACTAAAAGTTATAAACAACATGCAATTTGTGCAAAACGAAGTGCTGTTTTTTTTCTTGTTTGTAAAACGTTTTTGTAACGATTCTTTTTTGAACAGACTTCGTTTTGTGCCTTAACGTCTAGGTAAATTATAGATCATAATGAAAATGAAACTAATTAAAGTTGGGGATGTGAGGGATTAAGGTTGGACTGATTGGTGGATGGTGGGGGAACGTAGCAGGGACATTGTGTTTCATTTGGAGCGTACAAATGTATTTTTAAGCGCACAGTTTCTGTTAGCGCCCAAAAGGCAGAGGTTAAATGTTTGGTATTTATTTTTTTTTTAGTAGACAATTAAAAGCGTTTGAGTATGCGAGTTTATTTTTGTTGTTATTGTTGTTGTTTTGCAGTTTATTCGGTGTTGGAGCATTAGCCATATTTCAAATCGTAATGTACACAAGAACTGAATTTGAAAATAAAAACACATTCAACATATGTATGTATGTGTGTGTGTGTGGGTAGAAAGCTCAAGCAAGTATCAAGCTGTGAGTCCTTCAATCTAGTAGTACGGTGCGTATACGTGATGGTGCTTGTTTATGTATGATGTGTGTGTGTGTGCTGCTGGTTATAACGTATGCGAATTTGAGCTGTTTTGCCATATATATAAGAGCTTATTTGAATGCATTAATATTAGATCGAAACGAAGCTAATATTGTTTCCATGGAAAGAAAACGTGTTCAATTCAAGAATGTAATAAACTTTTTGGATAGACCTCAATCGAACAGTCTTTGGCCTATATTGAGAGCGAAAAAAAAGGACGAGAATTTAGAGAAAATCTTGTTTAGCTGAGAGAGTTGAGTGGAAAAATCGTGAATGCTGAAAAATCCCATTTACCGTTGACCGTTAGCATTGTTTGCCTCTTGGCCACGCCTACATGATTGGTCGCCAAGCAGCTGTAGTTGCCGGCATGATGGGCCTGACCCTTGTTGATCAAGAGCATGCTTGTGTGTTCACCCACCGTTGCTTGTGTGGCATCTGCCTCCACATCATCGTCATCATCGTGCAACGCCCTGCCATTCAGTTGCCATTCAAAACGAATGGGCGTCGCACCTCTACTGGCGATGCACGTTAGCTGCACATAGTCGTTGACATCGCAAACGGACGTGGAAAGCGACAAGGCGGCGAGTATTGGCGGCTCTAAATTTTTTAAATTTATAAGTTTGTTGTCTAAGTCTTTAAGTCGAGTTCGTTGCCTAAGTCTTTTGGTTGCAGGAATATTAGATTATTCTTGGAATGCTCAAGAATGCCCTACTTAAATAGTTTTTCAAGGGTTTTCTTCCAAGTTTGTTGCCTAAGTCTTTTGAGTTTTGGAACAAAATATGAAAATTATAAAAAATTACAAAAAATTTGCACAGAACTAAACGAAGGAAAGAAAGAGAAAGATGTATTTAGTCATATACCCTTGACTTTCAGACTTGATGAGCGACTGGCCTGACCCGCCGCATTGCTGGCCACACAGGTATAGTTGCCCGAATCGCTTATTGTAGTCTGACGCAGAGAGAGGATAAGCGTATACTCATCGATCTTGTGGTATATGGAGCGAAGCAGGGGTTGTCCATCTTTTAGCCAATATATGTCGATGGGTAGATCTCCGGAGGTAACCATGCACATGACACGCACCGCCTGACCACCATTAACGCCACTGGCGTTAAAATGAAACTGTTCGATTTGGGGCAACTCTAAATGAATGGAATGGAATAAGGGGAGGACAGTTTGTGTTATAAAATATACAAATTCGTTGAGCTTATGCAAACCGACACCAGAGTTAAACACAAAGAGAGAGCGAAAGGGAGACAGAGAAAGTGGACACAGTAGCTGTCTAGCCTATATATATATATATATATATATATATATATATATATATAAAGAAGTTACAAGTTATGCTGGAAACGAACCCTTCACACTAAGCACCGTCTCAACGGTCGTATAGCCAGCCCCATTGGCGCCCATGCATGTGTAGGTGCCAGCATTGCCACCCTGCACGCTCTCAATATTCAAAGAACTGCTGCGTTTGCTGTGCATTAAAATGCTGACACCAGGCAGTTGACCAGCTGGTTGACCATTGTAGTACCAGGTTATGTTGAAGGGTGCATCTCCGTGCAACACGGCGCAAGTCAGTTGATAATAGTCGCCCATATAGAGGGGGGCGTTGATGGGCAGTGGCGCCAGTTTGGGTGGCACTTTGAAGTTGAATTAAAAGAAATCAAAAACATATATATAAAATATAAAATGAACAACTTTTAAAGAAGTCAGCTGCATGGAATGATAACTCAACATATTTATCCCTTAACGGTTTTATCTCATTTAAATCTAGGAATAAACCTCATCTAATGATTTCAGCTCTTTGGCGCATTCTAAATTCTAAGTGCAGTGTCTCGTGCTTAATTTTGTACATGCAAGCCATACTTTTTGGTGCGAATAGCCACAGAGCGTGAGACAAAGCTAGTAGAGCGAAAAATAGACACAAGCACAGAAAGAGAGAGATAAAGACAGACCATGCCAGGCGCATTTAGAGGTTAGTAGCAACAAACTACAACGGACTTAAGCCAAATTTTGCGATTTTTTTTAACTCTATCTGTACCATAGACATTTAGCAAGGTCGTAAAGCGCTGATGACCCGCCAAATTTGTGGCATGACACGTAAAATTGCCAGCGTGTGGCGCCTCAACAGCCTCAATAGTTAAAACGCTGCCACGACTGCCAACATGTTCTGTGCTGATGGTCAGTTTCTCACTGATCGCTTGACCATTGAGGGTCCATTCGATTTGCAGAGGCAAATCACCGACGGGCACGGAACAGTGTAGCGTTAGGTATTGACCCACCTGGGCGGGTCCTTCCTCAAAGGCAAAGGGTGTGATGCGTGGCAGAACTAAGCGTTTGGGAATGATAATCAAAAAAACCACAAAAAAATATACTAGGTGCATAAAATAATAAAAAAAAAATCATAAAGTTTTGAACACAGAAAATTGATTGCTTGCACCTATCACTTTTAGTTGGGTGCTGTAGGATGCTTTGCCTGCGGCATTTTCGCCATGGCAACTATAGTTTCCGGCATGCTTTGCTGCCACACTTTCAATGGTCAGAACACTGCTGCGTCTGCCCATTTTGGCTATTAGAATATCCTGTTCATCGTCATTGAAGAGCGGCTGCTTGTTAAATGTCCAGCGTATATTGAGGGGCAAATCACCCTCGGTTAGGGTACACTGATAGGTTATATACTGGCCCAGATGTGTGGGCTGAGTACTCGTTGCAAAGGGCGTTATTTGGGGCAGTACTTTTAATCAAGGTAAGTAAACACAAAGTAGATGAAAGATAGATAAAAACATAAAGTCAAAACAACCAACAACTACCATAAATTAAGTATTTAAAACTGGAAAATAAATCAATGAAATTGAGAAGCTGCCGAACCGTTGACTATTAGCGCCGCCATATATTCCACAGTCTGAGCAATGTTTTTTGCCCGGCATGTATAGTTGCCGGCATTGTTGCCATTCACGGAGTCAATGGTCAGCACATTGACCTTCTTGCCTATTTTCGAGGTAGTTACGCCATGATACTCATTGATGGCATAATCATTGAACATCCAGTAGATATCCACGGGCAGATCACCTTTCGAGATGGTACATTGAACCGTGACCGAGTCGCCAAAATTCGCTGGCTCGTCCCCAAACTCAAAGGGTGTTATATGTGGAGGTACTTGAGTAAAATTTAAATGACAGAGATTGTAGTTAAGCCGTTGTTCCAGAAAAAAAAATGTTACAAAACGTATATTTCCGTTGTCTCCTTAAGTTTGTTGCCTAGGTCTTTTGTTGTGTAAAATTCTTTTCAAATTAAATATTCATTCAATGCATTTTTACATAATAATTAATGTACAAAAGCCATAAACAAGAAAGCCAACCATATCAATACACTAAAGCGGTAAGCAATCATGCAGTTTTTCGTGTTTTTGGCTAACAGCTTTACTGGTGTCAAATGATATAAAAGATAAAGTCGTACAATAAGAACTTAAAGAATAATATTACTTTCATGTGCTGTACAAATTTTGCAATACCATTAACAAAGAGCTGGGCCGTGTAGACCGACGAGGCCCAGAGATTTCTAGCCTTGCATGTATAGTTGCCCACATGGCGTGCATTAACCGCATCGATCATTAGGACGCTTAAACGTTTGCCCATTTTGGATGTCGAAATGCCAGAGTAATGATTGATGGGATAATCATTGAAATGCCACTCGATATCGAGGGGTAAGTCGCCAGAGCTAACTAGACAATTTATCGATACGGAATCCTCGAAATTGACAGGCGCTTCGCCAAAATCAAAATGCGCTATTTTGGGTGCAACTAATGAAGATATTTAAGAGGGTTCTACAGTTTTGGTAGGCATTAAAGTAAAATTGTAAAAATCAAAAGATCAATATTATTATGAAAATATAACTACTGAGCTATTGGGTCAAATACCGTTCACAATCAGATCGGTAGTGTAGTTAACAGCAGCTGCATGATTCTTTGCCCGACAACTGTACCTTCCCGCATGACGGGCCTGAACACTATCAATTGTGAGCATACTGTTCCGTTTGCCACCTTTTATTACACTTATTCCAGAGTAGGAACTGATGCCATAATCATTAAACAACCATTCAATGTCGATGGGCGAGTCGCCAGTTGAGATTTGACACATTATCGATACGGAATCTTCAACATTCGCTGGCTCATCGCCAAAGTCGAAGGGTGATATTTTGGGTGGAACTTGAAGGATAATTAAGGATGCATTAAAAACAAAATCATAATAAACACCTTAGTTAAATAAGAAGCTTTATCATTTTATAACAACCGTTCACAATTAGTGCAGCCGAATATTCA
The DNA here is from genome assembly GCA_035044585.1 of Scaptomyza polygonia. NCBI lineage: Eukaryota > Metazoa > Arthropoda > Insecta > Diptera > Drosophilidae > Scaptomyza > Scaptomyza polygonia. Next base: position 22,091 of record JAWNNU010001690.1, read on the forward strand.
CTACTCGAGGCCTTATTCATTGCCTTGCAACTGTAGTTTCCTGCATGACCCGCATGAACAGAGTCTATGGTCAAAACACTGGTTCTTTTGCCGCCACGTACGACAGCAATGCCCGAGGCATAGCTTATGGCTTGACCATTGAAAAACCACTCAATATCAATGGGAAGATCTCCAGAAGAAACCAAACAGTTGACCGAAACGGAGTCTTCAAAGTTAGCTGGCTCTTCGCCAAAATCAAAGGGTGCTAGTTTAGGAGGAGCTACAGGGAAAGTTGGTAACCAAATTAATTGTGGTAAGGAAAAGATAACATAAAAATAAAAAAGTTAATAAGAAAACTATATTTCCTATTCAATAGTTAAACACTTGTATACCATTCACAATCAAGTCGGTTGTATGATTGACAGCAGCCGCATGATTCTTTGCCAGACAGCTATACCTGCCAGCATGACGAGCACTCACATTGTCTATGGTCAACATGCTCGTTCGCTTGCCACCCTTCATAACCGTTATACCCGAGTATGAACTTATGCCGTAGTCATTGAATAACCATTCAATATCGATGGGTAAATCACCGCTTGAGATGAGACAAGTTACCGAAACAGAATCCTCAACATTGGTAGGGTCCTCTCCGAAGGAAAAAGGTGTGATTTTGGGAGGAACTTTATAAGGAATATAACACAAGGTAAATGATTTGAAATAATAAACAAAATATATATGTATAATTCATAAAACGCAATACCATTCACAATAAGCTCAGTTGTATGATTGACAGCAGCCGCATGATTCTTGGCCCGACAACTGTACTTCCCCGCGTGACGAGCCTGTATATTATCAATACCGAGAACACTGCTACGTTTGCCGCCTTTGACAACTGTTATACCGGAATATGAACTAATGCCATAGTCATTAAAAAACCATTCAATATCGATGGGTAAATCTCCACTGGAGATGAGACACGTTACGGATACGGAATCCTCTACGTTAGTGGGCTCCTCTCCAAAATCGAAAGCCGTTATCTTGGGCGGTACTTTAAACAAAGAGTTTCGTGTTTGATCAAGGAGGATAGATTTGGTGTCAAATAATAATTGAAAACTAAATTCAAATCACACGCTTACAACACAATACCACTGTGTAAAATACCATTCACAATCAATTCCGTTGTATAATTAACTGCTGCCGCGTGGTTCTTAGCCCTGCAGCTATATAGGCCAGCATGTCGAGCCTGCACATTGTCAATACTTAACATACTGTTGCGCTTGCCACCCTTGACAACATTGATTCCCGAGTACGAACTGATTCCAAAGTCATTGAAAAACCATTCGATGTCAATGGGCAAGTCGCCGCTGGAGATGAGACAAGTAACCGAAACAGAATCCTCAAAATTTGTGGGTTCCTCGCCGAAAGAGAAGGGTGTGATTTTGGGCGGTGCTTTGGATGCGAGAGATATTCAAATAGGTTCAAATTATAGAGAGGATAAATATGAACAGAAAAGTAAACTATTATTTAAGTTTTCAGTATTATTTTTTGAGAATACCATTCACAATCAGTTCGGTCGTATAATTTACGTCAGCTGCTTGGTTTTTAGCGCGACAAGTGTAGTTTCCAACATGACTGGCATGAACATTATCGATGCTTAAAACACTGTTCCTCTTGCCACCCTTCATTACCATTATACCCGAGTAAGAACTAATGCCGTAATGATTAAATAACCATTCGATATCGATAGGTAAGTCACCCGTCGCGATCAAACAAGTTACCGAAACAGAGTCCTCAACATTAGCTGGCTCTTCGCCAAAACTGAAGGGTGTAATTTTTGGCGGTACTTAAGGGAGTAGTTAAAACAGTAAAGAAAGGTTTTTACAATGAAAATTAAAACATACATAGAAATTCAAAATAATGTCTACAAGAAAAGAATTATAGAATATATTGTATATCTCGCAGCCAACCGTTGACAATAAGGGCCGCTGAGAATTCGCTGCTGGCTGCCTTGTTCCTTGCCTTGCAGCTGTAGTTTCCTGCGTGTCCCGCATGCACTGAGTCAATAGTTAATAGGCTCGTTCGCTTGCCACCTTTGAGCACAGTAAGACCAGCAGCATAGTTAACCGGTAAGCCCTCAAACAACCACTCAATTTCAATGGGTAAATCACCCGAGGTCACCAAACAATTCACAGACACTGAATCCTCAAAGTTTGCTGGTGCCCCGCCGAAATCGAAGGGTGCTATCTTGGGTGGCGCTATTAGAAGAGAGTTTTTGGTGTGGGAAACAAAATAAAAGTCAAAGAAAAAGTACACAGATCATGCACAAACAGTAATACCCCATATTAAATACCATTCACAATCAACTGGGCTTCATACTCCATAGATCCCGCATCGTTGCGAGCTTTGCAAGTGTAGTTTCCCGCATGTTCTGCATGCACCGAATCTATTGTCAAAATGCTCGCCTTTTTGCCACCCTTCACTATGGAGACGCCCGAGTAGGCTTGAATGTGCTCATTATTAAAGAGCCAAGTGATATCCATTGGCAAGTCACCCAAATAGATGAGGCAATTAACCGAAACAGATTCCTCAAAGTTAACGGCATGATCGCCAAAGTCGAAATGTGCAATCTTAGGAGGAACTTCAATTGTAGGATAGGGTTGAGGATAAATACAACAGGACAACGTAATAAGAATACAAAAAAAAATTAAACACACAATTTAAATCAAGGTATGTGTGTACCATTGACCACCAATTCGGCGGTATAGTTAACCTGTGTTGCTCTATTTACTGCCACACAAGTATAGTTTCCTGCATGATGATCGCGCACAAAGTCGATAGATAGTGCACTAATCTTTTTGCCCAGCTTCACCATGGACACATCGTAGACATTTTCATTGATTTCACGTCCATTAAAAAGCCAAGCGAAACTGACCGGAAAATCACCAGAGATAACCAAACACTGTACGCTCGCCGATTCGCCAAAGTTCGATGGATCCTCCCCAAAATTAAACGGTGCAATTTTGGGGGCCACTTAAGAATTGTATTGGGGTTTAGATGTTGGTTTAAATAAATTAAAGAAAAACTATTAAGCTACTTGAGTGTACATTAGTCAAGAGTAATAACCATTCACTTTCAACTCGGCCGTGTGGTTAACACGTCCCGCTCGATTCTCGGCTATGCAGGAGTAGTTGCCCACATGTTTGGCCGAGACTGACTCGATTGTCAGTCCATTGATGCGTTTGCCTTGTTTAGTTGTCATTATTTCTAGATAATCCTCAAAGGGCTTATCATTCAGCGTCCAAGTAATATTTAATGGCAAATCGCCACCTGCTATGGTGCATTGTACACTCACAAATTCACCGAAGCTCATCGACTCATCGCCAAAAGAGAAGGGACTTATGCGCGGTAAAGCTAATTAAGGAAGTTATTTTAATATTAAGACTTATTGATTCACACACAGCTTATCGGCTCAGTCAATACATATTTCAGCAGCACACAACACATTTTATTAGATGTAAGTATTAGAAACGGGTAGAGGTAGAGTTTTAATGACAAATACAACAACTACAAATGTTGATAGGAAGACCTAATCTATCTTCGGTGCTCCGAAGCTTAAAAATCTATCAGATGATTATAAAGACAACTGAGCTACAAAGGTTTAAATTAATTAAGTTTCTATCTATTGCTTTGGGGCCACGCACCGTTAACAATAAGTTCGGCGGAATGTTCTGCGCGACCCGCTGAGTTGCTGGCAATACACGTATAATTGCCAGCATGTTTTGCCTCAATGGCATCAATCATCAGGTTATGAATGCGTTGACCACGTTTCTCTGTGAATATCTCCAGTTCTGGTAAGAGTGGATGGCGGTTCAATGTCCAGATAACCGAAACGGGTAAATCACCGCCAGATATGGTGCAATGCACCGAGACAGGTTCACCGAAATTCATAGGCTCCGTGCCAAAGGAAAAGGGCGTTATCTTAGGAGGCACTATTAATGGATGTGGGGTACAGGGGAAAGATATCAATATGAAAACTAAAAATCTTAAAGCAAATCATACAAAAGTTTAAGTTGCAAAATATTAATTATCTGTCTGCTGACAAACCATTCACAATAAGACGCGCCGAGTGGGCTGTCAGACCCGCCTTGTTTTTGGCATGACAGGAGTAGAAGCCAGCGTGGTGGGCGGAAACAGACTCAATGGACAAAACATTGATGCGCTTGCCAATGCGCGAGAATGATATATCATGATAACTATCGATTGTAGCATTATTAAGCAGCCAAGTAACATTTATGGGCAAATCGCCACCTAAAATTGTACACTGCACTGAGGCAGGTTCGCCGTAGTTCAAGGGTTCCTCACCAAAATCAAAGGGTGCAATCTTGGGCGACACTTGTGGGGTAGGGTTAAGCAAGTTGTAGTCGTTGTTAGCATAGTTAAGATTTAAGATTTATGTAAATGGAGATAGGTATGAGCATTCCCAAATCGCGTTAGCTAAATTAGTATCAATCAACGAGGTTAGCTCATTAAAATCTAACCAGAACCAAAGAAATCAATCAAGTATTTTGAATACCATTGACAGTCAAGTTGACACCGTATCTGGTAGTTCCTGCCTCATTGCTGGCGATACAGGTGTAGGTGCCTGTATGCGCAGGACTTGCACTCGGTATGGACAACATACTCGTCTTGCTGCTTATGCGGTTAGTGCGCATTTGCGGCTGCAGCTGATCAAGGCTGACATCGCTTTCGCTGGCACTGCGCTCAAAGCTCCAGTGCACCCGTATGGGACGATCTCCCCTTTGGATTTGACAGAACAGATCAATGGAATCGCCCGTATTGATGACATCTTCATACGCGAATGGGACAATCTGTGGCAGTACTGAGTATCAGGTGTATAAATGTGTGTTGTGTATTAGGGATGGAGTTTCTAATCAGAAATATTAAATAATAATAAACGATCCTACTGATTATGTACTATAAGTTGATAGTGCACTCAAACCATTGACAAACAATTCAGCGGTATAGCTTATATTTCCTGCTGTATTGCTCGCCACACAGCTGTAGTTTCCCGAATGTACCGCCTTAACGGTCTCCACAGTCAGCAGACTAATACGCTCCCCTATTTTGCTGGCCATTACGCCCAGGTGTGGAAAGAGCGGTAGATCGTTGTGTGTCCAACGTATTCTCAAAGGTAGATCACCCTTGGCCACGTGGCAAGTCAACTGTACGCTGTCACCCTCATTGGCATCATTGTCGAAGCTAAACGGATGTACGCTGGGAAGAACTACCAGAGCAGGAGCATGTACAGGAATTGGGAAATGGGCAAACCAAAAAGTGTAACAAATAAATCAAAAGAATTGCCTTAACACAACATGATATTTGTAGTGAAAGGAAGTATCACCATTGACTTTCAGCTCGGCACTGTAACTACTTTCGCCAGCTTGATTTCGCGCCCTACACGTGTATATGCCCCGATGCTCGGCAGCTATATAGTCAATATTAAGTGTGCTCGATTTGCTGGACATGCGACCGATAACAATATCCCAGTCTCCGCTTGTCAGAGTCTGATTATTCAATGCCCAGCTAATGTTAATGGGCAGATCTCCCTTGATAACGGTGCATTGTATGCCCATAGTTTCACCTGAATTGGATGCCTCGTCACCAAAGTCAAAGGGTCTTATTTGTGGGGGTACTGTGGGATGTAAGTTTTGAGGGTACATTTTTTAAAATCATAATATCAACCAATAAAACACACAAAAATTAATACACATATTAGAAAGTCATATCGATCGAACCATTGACAAGTAATTCAGCAGTTTGTTCAGCGCTACCCGCCGCATTACTGGCTATGCATTTAAAAAGCCCGCGATGATGACCGTTGATGGAATCGATACTTAAAGAGCTCAGTTTTGGTGACATTTTGATAATACGTATGCCAACATTCTCGTTTGTTATGGGTTGTCCATTCAGCGTCCAATGCAATTGCAGAGGTGTGTGGCCCTTAAACACCATGCATTGAACGGCAGTGCTATCGCCGTAGTTGGAGGGTTCATCGCCAAATATGAAGGGCATAACTTGTGGCGGAACTGGGCAGAAGTGTGAAAAGCTCGATAAAATGAATATGAATCTCAGTTTAAACAATTCGGCTGCTATTTAGCAAAGGTCAACTCAATTCAGCACACTTTTTTCCTAAGATTATGTGGAAATAGCTTGACAATTACATAAGGCACATCATTTTATTGCAGTTCAGCAGTTTTGAATGCTATTCAGCTAGCTGAATGTGTTATCACAGCTATACATTACTCGATTATTTGAAGTGCGTAGTGCTCCAACATTAAACAGCAAATTCAGCAGTTGTTTTAAGTGCTACTTAAGCATAAGGTACAGTACACTACATATAACATATCTAACCATTCACTTGTAATTCAGCAACATATTCGCTGCTTCCAGCCCCATTGGTGGCTGTACATTTGTAAACACCGCGATGAACCGCACTCAGCGAATCAATATTCAGCAAACTTAAACGCTTGTTTCCTCGTATTATGCTAAATCCGTTTTCACCATTTACAATAGGCGCTGAGTTTAAGGACCAGCGTATTTCCAATGGTAAATCCCCTTTGGGAACAACACAATTCGCGCTGGCAATGTCGCCTACATCGGCTGCCAATTCGCCAAAGCTAAAGGACAACACTTGTGGTGGCACTTGAAATGGTTAAATGATGTTAAGAACGGAAATTAAACAAAGGTTACAACCAAATATGAAACAAAACAATGTATATGAAACTGATCCTAACTGATCCTCATGTTTAGCAACAAACCATTCACATGCAATTCAGCGCTATACTCAGCACTGCCAGCATTGTTTACAGCTATACACTTGTAAACTCCACGATGGCGAGCCTCTAGAGCGTCAATGCTCAGTGAGCTGGTGCGTGGATTGAGACGCGACAACGAGAATCCATGCTCCCCAGTTATAATCGGGGCTGAGTTCAATGTCCAGCGCATTTCCATGGGCAAATCACCCTTGGGTACCATGCAGAAAATACCCGCAATTTCACCAGTGTTGGCGGGTTCAGTACCAAAGTCAAAGGGTTGTATTTGTGGAGGCACTTAATAGATTGGAGTTGGGACAACAAAACAAGTGAATACCAAATAATAATACTTATAAAATTAAACAGATATGTACACTGTTAACGTGACGAACCATTCACATCTAGTATCGCTACATATTCAGCATAACCCGCTGAATTGTTGGCTATGCATTTATAGCTGCCCCGATGTACGGCCTCCAAGGAGTCCACATTCAGCGAACTCGTTCGCTTGTTAAGTCGCACTATGGTAAAACCGAGCTCTCCATTGACTATCAGAGCCGAATTAATTGTCCAGTATATATCCAAGGGTAAATCTCCCTTAGGCACTACACAATTAACACTTGCAACCTCACCCCGGTTTAGCGGCTCATCTCCAAAACTAAATGGACTTATCTGTGGGGCAACTGTGAAAATGTAAAGTTTATGACTATTCAGCTTTTATTCGTCTCAGAACCAACACACACCACATAGCCCAATAACACCGAATAAACCGTAAGAAAGTTAGAGAGTACTGGAGAGAAGGGAGTTAAATGAAGCTTTTGAATCACCAACCATTCACTTGCAATTCAGCTGCATATTTAGCCCGACCCGCCTGATTCTGGGCGATACAGCTATAAACACCCCGATGTTTTGCCTCCAGGGCATCCACACTGAGGTAGCTGGTACGACTATTCATCTGCATGATGGTAAACCCGTTCTTATCCGTTTCAATGGTCTCATCATTTAGGCTCCAAAGTATTTCCAATGGTAAGTCACCCTTTACAACTACACATGTGATGCTAAGAACATCACCCATATTTAGGATCTCACTGCCAAAACTGAAGGGCAGGACATGTGGTCGTACTGTTTTGAATGGTGTGTAAAATTAAAATTATAATAAATCAAGATAATAATAAACCACTAAATAAAGCTACAAAAGTGATCAGGTATCAGTTAGTTAGATGAGCGAAATACCATTGACTTTCAATTCGGATGTGGTAAAGCTAGATCCTGCTAAATTCTCGGCAATACATTTGAATGTGCCTCGGTGGAATTGCTCGACGGCGGCTATATTTAGCACACTTGTTTTGGGTGAAAGTTTCAGTATGGTAATGCCCTCCTCGCCGTTAATAATGGGCCGCGAGTTAAGAGTCCATTTAATGGTGATGGGTGTATCGCCTTTCTGCACCATGCACTGAACGCCGGCGTTTTCGCCCGTGTTGACAGGATCATCGCCAAAGGAGAAGGGTGCAATGGATGGTGGCACTGACAAATAATGAAATTTTGGTTTGGGTTGGGAAGAATCGAAACTGAACATAATAAGGCAAAGGAAAAACAACTTGATGCAGATCGTTTAAAACCAAATCTTAACCGTTGACTGCCAGCATGGCAGAATGCCGAGTTTCGCCAGCATTGTTGGTTGCCACACAGGAAAAATTGCCCGCGTGGCGAGCTCGAACCGATTCAATGCTCAGAACACTGATGCGTTGGCTATTGCGAGTGACGACAACGCCATCGTTGGTGAAGACCCGCCCTCCGTTCTTAGTCCAGGCAATGTCAAGTGGTAGATCGCCCTTGTTGACCGTACAGTAGGCCGAGACCATATCCAATTCGTTGATGCTTTCCTCCCCAAAGTTAAATGGCATTACTTGGGGCAGGACTGAGAATATGGTGGTGTTGGGAATTTGTGATTCAAATGAAAGCAAACAAAATCAAAGACAAATAGCAGAGATCTAAAAGTTTTAACCATTGACAGCCAGCATGGCCGATTGCGTGATAGCTCCAGCATTATTCGTTGCTACACAGGAGTAATTGCCCGCATGACGAGCCCTCACGGATTCGATGCTAAGAACACTTAAACGTTGACTATTTCGATTGACCAGTAGGCCATCATTGGTATAGAGACGTCCACCATTTTTAGTCCAATAGATATCCACGGGCAGGTCGCCCTTGTTGACCGTACACGAAACTGACACCATGTCGAGCTCATTGATGCTATCCTCGCCAAAATCAAATGGCACTATTTGAGGCAAAACTGGGAGAGGTTAAGGACAAACTTAAGTAAAGCAAACAAAATGTAATCGCATAGCTATAAACTATCTAATTAAATCCTCTTAACCATTGACGGCCAGCATAGCCCATTGCTTGCTTTCGCCAGCATTATTCGTGGCCACACAGGAGTAGTTGCCGGCATGGCGAGCTCGCACCGATTCAATGCTGAGAACACTCATGCGAGTGCTGGTTTTGGTGACAACAATGCCATCGTTGGTATAGACACGACCACCATTCTTTGTCCAGGCCACATCGATAGGCAGATCACCCTTGTTAACGGTGCAGGAGGCAGAGACCATATCCAATTCATTGACGCTCTCCTCACCAAACTCAAAAGGCACTATCTGAGGCAGTACTTGGATGGGTTATCGGAAGGATCAAACAAAATATACAACATAACGTTAGACAGAGTGCACAACTACTACAAAGCGAATTGAGAATCTAAAGTAGGTAATCCAAAGCGAAGGCATCACCATTGACACGCAGCTCAGCTGTATGATAAATAATTCCTGCGGCATTGCGTGCAACACAAGTGTAGTTCGCCCTGTGGCGAGCGTGTACGGACTCAATGCTTAGCATGCTGATGCGCTGTGTGGTTTTGGTTATCAATATGCCATCGTTGGACATAAGACGCGCTACGCCAAGCTTCGGTTCCGGCGATGTTGTCCAATACACTTCGAGTGGTGTGTCACCCTTGTTGATCGTACAGGTGGCCGACACCATATCGTTCATATTGATTGCCTCCTCGCCAAATTCAAATGGCACTATCTGTGGCGGTACTAAGATTGAACCGTATCAATAACGGAATTAGTGGAAAGTGAACTGAGCGACCAACGTTGAAGGGTATAGCTGAAAATTCGACCCGCCCAAAAGATAATGATGGCGCAAAGCTACCCCTTTTTAGGGGGTAACGTACGCAATAAAAGAAAATATCAACTTACCCATAACTTGTACTTCCAGTGAACCACGAGCCGAATAACCCTCTTGATTCTTGGCTACACATGTATAAGTTGCCTGATCCGAATTCCTTTCCACATTCTCAATGATAAGTGTGCCATTAGGGAAGACCTTCTGCTTACGGTTGATGGGCAGTGGACGATTATCTTAACACGCAAATTAATTCTCAATCAACTCATTCTTAACTTTTGTTCATTTTTTCTTTGCTCACCACGCTCCCAGACGATGGAATCGATAGGGTAACCAGCTACGGGACATGTTACAATCAAAGTCTCACCCGCGACAATTGCTTTCTTTTCCATTTGACGTATGTACGGCAAGCCGTAGACATTCAACTTGGCAGAGTGCTCAGCGATGCCTACTTTGCTCTTGGCAATGCATTTATAGAGGCCACCATCGTTGGCATGCACAGAGGTTATGTTCAGATAGGAAACCACATCGCCATTAACTGTCACATATTGGCCAACTTGATATCTGTCGTTGTTTGCAATCTTCTTGCCATCTAGTTCCCAGGAGATTTCGGGTGTGGGATTGCCACCAGCGACACATTTAAGGAATACACTTGGTCCCGGTTCCATGGTCTCTTCTTGGAAGGCCTGTCGGATAACGGGTGGATCGAAACGACCACCAAGCTTCAGCTCAGCGCTGGCTTCTGCCGATTCTTGGTCGTTGCGAACAAAACACTGATACATGCCCTTGTCCTCTTTCTTGACGGATTCGATACGCAACACTGGCTCACTGTGTCCCATGGGTTTGCCATCCTTTATCCAGCTAACAGTCTTGATGGGATTACCGGTGTACTGACACGTGAAGACAGCGGGACGTCCAAAGTCAATGGTTTGTGTGGGAGGATCGATCTTAGCTGACAATGGTGCAGTCACAGTTAGGACAGTCTCAACGCTTTCACCGCCCACGGAGTTGTTGACAACACACAGATATTTTCCAGAGTCCTCGACTACGGCGTCCTTAATGATGAGTGTGCCGGAAACTTGCTTGACGCGATCATTCAACACAACAGCCTGTTTACGTGTAGTTCCCTCAATGAATTTATACCATCTGGAATGAGAGGCAGAGGTTAGTGATCTCTGATTCAGGGCCTTGAAGTTGGCTTGGGACAGTGGGCACAAAACGAGCAAATGTTATAGAACTATCATCACAGCTTGGTCATCGATGGGGCATACTTACGCTTTACTTCAGCATTTGAAATTGGTCTAAATATACTTACCTCAATCTGTAAGTTCATTTAATACAGTTTGCTTATTGTGTGCGCCACTTTGGGGTTTGGAGGAAAATTGAGTTCCTAACACAAAGATAAAACGCCCTAAGCTACCTATAAACTGGCACTGGATAGCCCTGACCGGGACAATGACCTACAAAGGTTTCATTTAAGGGTACATCATTGATTTCAATGCTTTTGACAGCTATACGCGGCTTAACATGGCCAATGGGTTCTGTAAAGTTTAAAATGTTAGAAAACCCTGTAAGAATATAGTCTTAAAACTGCCTGAATGATACGAAGTATTATTAAGTACCTAAATGCAGGCATAGGATATGCTTGAGCCTGGCATAATATTGAAAAACTGGTGAACGATTTGCGAGTTAGTTCCTGCAAACGATCACCCGATACAGTGGGAGCTACGCTACCAATAGGCTCTGAAAGAAAATTCGAAAATCAAGAGGTGCTTATACTGAAATATTATCAAATTGAAACTGCTTGAATGTTACTAAGTACATTACCTAAATACTGGTGTTGGATATGCTTGACCTAGACACAAAATGGACAAATCAATGCCCGTTGCTCTTGTCATTTCTTGCAGGCGACCACCTGAGATTTTAGGTGCTACACTGCCAACAGGTTCTGTAAGGTATTCAAGGACTATAATCTATACTACTAGAAATAGAAAACTGCCTAACTGTTGTTGGGTGGTTAAACTAACCGTATTATAGGTACTGGGTATGCCTGGGTTTGACAAAGCAAAGCAAAACTAGTTAAGATCTCTTTGACAAATGTGGAGCTCTTCGATTCGCCCGAGAAGCTGGGAGCCCTAGCGCCAATGGGTTCTACAATAAGAAGAATCATTTCGTAAGTAGATAAGTAAATAAACTGCCTGATATTGTGAACGGATATTTAATGCTAGTTTAGGACTACCTTATCAAGGGCACAGGATACGCCTGAGCTGGACAAAGTAGAGCGAAACTCTGGCCGTAATAACGCACAAATGTATAACTTTTCATATCGGTAGAAAAAGTGGGACCCTTAGCGCTGACCGGCTCTAAAAATACAATGCAATAATGTTTTAAAAAAATATTCCAGTTGAAATCATAAACCAGTTGGCAGTTAAATCTACGAATATGGAAAACTGTTTGAATGTTTGTTTACCTACTAAAAGGCACAGGATATGCCTGAGCCTGACAAAGCAAAACAATATCATTTGAGCTAGCACCCAGTAAACTAGAGATTTTTGAAACGCTTGCAAATGTAGGCGCCTTCGCACCAACAGGTTCTGGAATTTAAAAGGGGAAAAATATTTATGAAAATGCATTCGGAAAAAGGTTTTAATGAAAACTGCCTGATTGTGATTAATTTAAAATGGGACTACCTCATAGCAGGCACTGGAAACGCCTGCGCCTGACAAAGCAACGCAAAACTTTGACCAACACCTCGGGTATACGAGAAGGAATTTGAATCTGTAGAAAATGTTGGTGCTCGGGCTCCAATGGGCTCTGTAAGTTACAAATTTATTGATTTCTTGAATTATAAACAAAATAACATTTCAAAACTGCCTGAATGAATGAAAAGATTTGAAAGTAAATCTCTTTTCTAGTGTACCTCATTGCTGGCACTGGATAGGCCTGCGCCTGACAAAGCAACGCAAAACTGTGCCCTACGGCTCGCGCATAAGAAAAGGAATTGTAGTCCGAGGAAAATGTGGGCGCCCTAGAGCCAATGGGTTCTAAAAAAAACCAATGTAAAGAATATACAAGTATTTTTCCCTTAAATTAAAAACTGCCTGACCTTGTAACTATTAATTCAACTTGCCTAATGATGGGTACGGGAAAGGCTTGTGCCTGACATAATAAGGCGAAACTAGCATTGATGGAACGCTCAAATATGCTACCCTTTGAGTCGCTTGAAAATGTAGGTGCCTTTGCGCCAACAGGCTCTAAAATCAAAGGGGAATAAAATTGCATCAAATCAAAATTATCATTTTATATCTAGAACCAGTTGACAAGCGTTAAACCAAGTCTCCCAAAAAGAGGTTGTTGACAAACTAATTTAAATTTAGGGTACTTCAAATTACCTAAAAAGCGGCACAGGAAATGCCTGAGCCTGACAAAGCATTGAAAAACTATGGCTTAAGGGCACATGTTGCTGAAAAGTCTGAACTCCCGACGGTACAGTGGGTGCCTTTGAACTAATGGGCTCTGGGGAAATACAATTTGTAATGTTTTTTTCTTTATAATTCAATAAGATTTAAGACTTAAGAGCTTTAATAAAACTGCCCAAATGAATGGGTTAAACAATTCTCACTTAAATAACTTCCATACTATCGGTCCAATTAAAAATGTTCGCTACATCAACAGCAATTTAATTTTACATGCCCAAGACTAAAAGTTAAAAGCCTAACAAGTCAAAAGATTTCTTACTAAAGTCACATTTGCAGCAATATCATTAATTTTATTGCTAGGCAGGCCAGTGACAAAGTTTGCGTGCATTTTAAACGTGACCTTTTGACACACATTGACAGAGACAGCCAAAAGCTCAAGGCAACCCATCCCCCCTCAAAGACGATGAACTTTTCAGACTTATTCAACAGACACAAAAACACAGAAAACAAAACAAAAGACGCAACGAGAGAAAGCCGGCAATAAACTGGCGCCGCACAATGCATATTTTATTAAGGTCAATGTTAAGCTTTAGGTTAATGGCCAAATGGCCCAATGGGACTTGCGCACAATAGAGCAACGCAACAAATGTGGGCGCAACAAGTGGCGGGAAAGAGTCAACAAGCGAAAGTTGACCCAGAAACGTGCGTTCATTCATAAACCGGTGTATGAGTGAGACAAACGCAGTCCACACACGTTCCACACAAAGAGCGGCGTGCGCATGTAGGGGTAATTGTTTGGGAAATTTGTGTGGATTGCGAGTATGCGCACTGCTCAAGAGAGCGACAGAGAGCGCAATCAGCTGTGCTACGCTTTTGTTTACAAACAGTCACACACACAAACACAAACATAAGTTGTGAGAACTGTTGAGAGTGAGAGTAGGGTAGCTGCGTTTGATTGCCTCTGCCGGTTTTCTATGAATTTTTGCCGTTGCCGGCTTACGGTTTGTGTATTTAGCTTACTTTTTATGAGTGTGTGCGCGCGATTGTGTTTGTTTGCATTTTATGCGTCTGAGCTTGTGCTTGTTTGCGTGCACATTTTATGAATGAACAATGCTTTGGGGTTAAAGTTCACACGCCTCATGCATAATTAAAATCACGCATCGAACCGATTACGATAATCTCGTTTCCCAACTAACCTGCTGCTAGGCACAGGAAATGCCTGCGCCGGGCACAACAGAACTATATCCATGCCGCGGTGCCTTTCAATTCCCGACCATTTTGTGTCAACAGACAGAGTGGGACCCTTTGCCGAAATGGGTTCTATTCGGAAAGAGTTTCTTTAGTAATCTTAAGAGAGTTATCTGAACTGAATGTTAGAATGGGTAAGGATCAAAATCTTTGAAACGCTATTGCTTCGTTGCCACTGAATTTCATTTTAGTCACGAGTAAAATCGTTTACCGAAAACTGGGTGCTGGATAACCTTGAGCAGGACAAAGCAGTGATAAATCTGTTCCCTTATGCAGCTCAAAGGGTTTACTCATTATTGAGGGTATTCGTGGTGCTGTGCTGGAAACAGGCTCTAAAACAAGTTTAATAATTTGTTGATTAGCTTAAACTGCCAAAAGTTGAGCCTTAGTTAATATTTATAAACCTAACCTGAATGCTGGAACTGGATAAGCTTGAGCGGGACAAAATATTGCCAAGTTGGTAGACAGCAAGCGTTCGATCCAGGATCGTTTGTGGTCATTGGAAAGCAGAGTGGGTGCTTTACCGCCAACGGGTTCTAAACAGAAATGAATTTAAGCCCTACAAATTTAAACCTGAATGTTGGTCAGCAAAGAGTTTCGGCTTACCGAAATTTGGGTGGTGGAAAACCCTGTGCTGGGCATAGTAATGAAATCGACTGAGCCTGATGAAGTTCAAGAGGTTTCTGAACTAAAGCAGGTGTTCTAGGTGCAGTACTTGAAATTGGTTCTGCAAATTTGACAATGTGAGTTATTAAAGTCAAAATAATAAAAGCCTGAAGTTGGTTTGGGATAACGCACCGAAAGTTAGGAGCTGGATAACCTTGAGCTGGACAGAGTATTGCAGTGGCTGCCAAAGTTTCAACAATATTCCGTTTATAGGTCAATGCATTTATCTTGGGTGGACTGCTAGAAATGGGCTCTGAAAATGTTAACCAAAATTTTATATAGAAAATATTTACGACCTGAACATAATGCCGAAATGTTGGGTATGGAACTGCTATAAGGCTTACCGAAAACTAGGTGCCGGATAGCCCTGAGCTGGGCACAATATGGAAATGCTCGTGTGACCAGCTACGACTAAAGGGCGTGACTGAAGTGGGGGAACTTTGGGAGCAGTGCTCGAAACAGGTTCTGAAAAAAGTGAGATTTAATATTGAACTCAAATCCTAAGCTAAGCCACCTGAATGTTGGATAATTAAGTTTTGATACTAAATAGAACTAGATGTTTTACCTAAAAACTGGCACTGGATAACCTTGGGCTGGACACAATATGGCCAAGGTGCTTGAGCCTGCATAAGTTTTCATATCGAATTTGGCTAGAGAAATAACTTTGGGCACAGTGCTGCTTATGGGCTCTAAACGGATGAAGAAGTTATAACATTTTTTTTTAAAAGATGCATTCATAAGAATTACAAAAACTGCCTGAATAAGTTTAAGAACCTTACCGAAAGGCAGGAACTGGATAACCCTGAGCTGGACAAACAATTGCAACAATTCTCTTAACTTGAACATATTCCAAATTTGTTTTCTGTATTAAAGCAACCCGCGGAGCTGTGCCGCTTATAGGCTCTAAAATTGAATAAGAAAAGAATAAGCTTTAATTAGGAACTAAGATCTTACTAAAAACTGTCTGAATGTTAATGCAGATCTAGAATATTACCTAAAGAACGGAACTGGATAGGCCTGAGCAGGGCAGAGTAAAGTAAAACTGCCAGCAAGCGATATATCCACATTACGTGTCTTATCGCCAGAGGTTAAACGTGGACCAACAGTGCCCACAGGCTCTACAAAATTAAAAATTTATTATATTTCAATACTAATTGTCATGAAAACTGGCTGAATTTAAGGGATTTTTAGAGTGCTTTACCTAAAATTGGATATGCCTGACCAGGACAAAAGAGCGTAAAACTGCTGCCAAAATTAGCTTCTGCATTTTTCAAACGATTTTCAACACTGATTTTGGGTGCAACGCTGCCCACAGGTTCTGTTAAAATATCGGTTAAAGTTTAGTTATTGCTTAAAAGCCTAATAAACTGCCTGAATGTTGGGGAACTTTACCTAAATGCTGGCACTGGATAGGATTGTGCTGGACAAAAGAGCGTAAAAGTTGAATGGAGTTGTGCTCCTGCATCCTTGAGACGTTCACCAACACTGATTTTGGGCCCAACAGAGCCAACGGGTTCTATCGAATGAGTGTCAAATAAGTTATTTTCTCAAGTATCAAATGAAAACTGCCTTCAACTTGGGGGTTTTGAATACTCTTTCTTACCTATAGGCTGGCACAGGATAGGATTGTGCGGGACAAAAGATGCTCAAATCCCCCTTTAAAGGTACCTCGGCATCCTTGCGTCGCTCCCCAACGCTTATTTTGGGCGGCACGCTGCCAACAGGCTCTTGAATTGAACAACTTATTAATTTTAGAACAATAAACGACGCAACTTTGAACAAAACTTTGAAAACTGTCTAAATGATTTGAGGGAGGGTTGTGTGGGTTGCGTAACCAGCTACGTTATGAATGGGTTAAATTATGCGAGGGAAAGAAGCTTGTTAGCCCAAAAACTAATTACAAATTTTGCAGCCAATGATGCTTGACGACTTTGCTACTAGTATACCTGACTTATAATTGATGAACTTTTGGACTTGTCGCACAATGAGTTTGGCCTATGACAAAGTATTACCTATAGAACGGCACTGGAAATGCCTGGGCGGGACAAAAGATGGCAACAGTTTGGCCAAAACGAATACTGTCGCGTGTCAGGCCATCCTGCTTGTTGACACGTGGTGCCACACTGCCCACAGGTTCTGCAAGATTAGTCGAAAGTTTGAACATAAGCCAAAGACTGCAGAGTTTGAATGGGAAGGGAAAGGGTTACTCGACTTGTGATTTACCTATAGGCAGGCACGGGATACGATTGTGCCGGACATTGTATAGCAATAGCTTGACTGCTGCTAATGCGATCATGATTGAACTCATCTTTGCGATTTACACGAGGCGCAACGCTGCCAATTGGCTCTGTAAATTTTATGGATCCAGTTTAAAACAAATCTATAACTAGTTAATAGCCTGAATGTTAAGGAACACGAAACTTTACCTAAAAGCTGGCATGGGATACGACTGTGCCGGACATAATAAAGCCATCGAACTATTTGATTTGGCCAGAAAAATGCCAAGCTTATCTTTAATTTCAACTTTGGGCGCAACGCTGCCAACAGGTTCTGTAATGGAAAATTTGTAAGCTATGGAAAAGCAAATTCCTAAAACTGCCTGAATATTGGGACTAGTTCCAACTCACAAAGACTTTGAGTTACCTGAAAGCAGGCATTGGATATGATTGAGCGGGACAAAGTAATGCCAAAGAGTTTTGAGCCTGAGCTAAAAAGATGCCAGCTTTATCCTTGATTTCAACTTTGGGCGCAACAGAGCCAACAGGTTCTGAAATATAGTCAAACGGAAACTATTCTATACAGAAAACTGATTTTGTAGGGTCAAAAGGTACTCGACTTTCAATTACCTAAATGCTGGCATTGGATAACCTTGAGCTGGGCAGACTAAACTTAGTGAATTACTCGACTTGATTATGGATATTTTGACTTTATCGTTGATATCAACTTTTGGGGCCACTGAGCCAACGGGTTCTGAAAGGGAAATCTTCCACATTTAATGTTTTATCGAAACCCAACTGCCTGAATGTTTTGTCTCACCTAAATGCTGGCATTGGATAACTCTGGACAGGACACAAAATGCTTAAGGGAGCATTTGATTTTTTGGACGAAAACTTTAGTTTATCATTCATATCCACTTTGGGTGCAACAGATCCAACAGGTTCTGTGTCGGATTCAATTAAGAACAGTTTGTTATTTAAGACATTGAAACTGCCTGAGTTTGCTTACCTAAATGCTGGCATAGGATAACCCTGGGCTAGACATATTAAACTTAATTTGTTGCCAAGTTTTGCCAAAGATATAGCAACTTTATCTTTCAAATCAACTTTGGGAGCAACTGTGCCAATGGGTTCTAAAACAGAAATAATTTACATAAAATAAACTGCCTGATTGCGTTTTGGTCATACCTAAAAGCCGGCATAGGATAACCCTGAGCTTTACAGAATAGATTAAGCGCATTGTTTGAGCGTTTAATGGAAAAATCCATTTTATCATGCATATCATAAGTAACTACTTGAAAACTGGCTACGTATGGGAATAGTTTGTACCTGTAGGCAGGCATGGGATATGACTGTGCTGGACAAAGCAAATTCAAGGCCTGTCCCAATGGCTTGTCAAGCCAAGTAATGCGATCCTTTACATCCACCTTGGGTGCCACACTACCAACAGGTTCTGTAAACAATTTGTACATTTTTAACAACTACTCTATATCGAAAGGTCTTTTGAAAACTGCATGAAACTGTCAGCTTACCGAGCAGCAGGCGTCGGATATGATTGGGCTGGACAAAGTAAACTTAAGGAGATACCCTTAGGTTTATCTACCCATTTAATGCGGTCATTGGGATCAACTTTAGGTGCCACACTGCCAACGGGCTCTGTAAGATTAGAGAACCTTAACAAAAATGTACCACAAGAAATCCCAAAAACTGCCTGAATGCTGGTAGAAAGCTTACCTAAACGCTGGTACCGGATAGGACTGTGCTGGACAAACTATGGCCAGACTATGATTGAGAGCAACACGGGCATAGTTTATTTCATCTTTAATATCAACTTTGGGAGCCACGCTACCGACAGGTTCTACAAGAAGAACGACACAATATAAACTATAAGCCTGAATGTTGGAAAAGAAATGTCTTTTACCTAAATGCTGGCATAGGATACGATTGCGCTGGACAAATTAAAGCTTTGGATGAACCGAGCTGTGTACGTGTAAATGTGAATTCATCTCTTGAATCAACTTTAGGAGCTACAGAACCAACAGGTTCTACAAAGAAGAAGATAAGTTAATAAGCAAACATAAAAGTACTAAAACTCATGTCAATCAAAGCTGCTGAGCTGAATGTTGTAAAGGATTAACTCTTAAACTGACCTAACTATAGGCACTGGATATGCCTGACCCGGACATTGCATAGAGTAATCTTCAAATAACTTCACTTGAAGCACTTGAAACTTATCGTGAAGACTTGTGATTTTAGGTGGCACAGAGCCTATCGGTTCTTTAAAATAATGCAAAATATTATAGGTAAAATATGGCCTTAAATGTTGGTTTAGAGTTGGAAAACTAACCGAACTATGGGCACTGGGTATGCTTGACCAGGACATTGCATGGCATAATCCTCAGTCAATTTGACTTGAACAAATTGAAACTTGTCGTGGAGATTTGTTATTTTTGGTGGGACCGATCCAATGGGCTCTAATAAATATGAAAAAATGGAAAGTCTTAGTAGTTTTAAATTAAACTAAGCCTGAAATGTTGATAGGAACTTTTTAAACTAACCTAACAACAGGCACTGGATAGGCCTGTCCGGGACATTGCATAGCAAAATTGGAGCTCAACTTGACTTGCATCAATTGAAATTTATCATTGATATTGAGTATTCTTGGTGGAACGGAGCCGATGGGTTCTGAAATTTCGAAAGTACGACTTACTAGAGAAATGTACTAAAAAAAAACCTGAAGTTGGAATTGGGTTTTAGGTATTACCTGTTAATGGGAACTGGATATGCTTGACCCGGACATTGCATAGCATATACGCTGCCTATTAAAACTTCCATAGTACGTACTCTCTCAAGCAAATTCAGTTTGGGTGGCACAGAAGCAATGGGCTCTAAATGGAAGTTAAACTTAGGACTTGCCAAACTAAACACACAACCTGAATGTTAGGATTGAGCATACCTATAGGCTGGTATTGGATACGATTGTGCCGGACACTTGAGACTTAAAGTTTTTGCAACATAAGCACGAGCATTGGCCACCTCATCGTCTATGCTAACCTTGGGTGGAACGCTACCAATGGGTTCTGAAAAGGTTATACAATCAGGAGATTTCCTTATTTTTCCCTGAATACTGCCTGAATGTTTGACCTACCTATAAGCTGGTATGGGATACGATTGTGCTGGACACTTTAAGCTGAAACTAGCTCCCAGTTCAGTTCTTGTATTGGATAATTCATCGGCAACGCTTACTTTGGGCGGAACACTGCCTATCGGTTCTGTAAACAATGTAAATGTTACATAGTTTTTTAAAAAAAAATTCTTTTTGAAAAGTGCCTGACTGCTGAAAGGTGAGGAAATATGTCTAACGAAATAATCACCTTAATTATATTGTCTGTAATAATGAAAAATACTGCCCCTTGGGTAATTTACAAAATTTCAAGCAAACCCAAAATTGCTTTGAGACATGCAGCATAATTCTTTTACCTGTGAGCAGGCATAGGATACGATTGTGCTGGGCAAAGCAGGGCAATTCCAACATTCTTAGCTATCTCGCGTGTCTGCAGTTTGTCCTGCACATTTATTTTGGGCTTGACGGAGCCAACGGGTTCTACAAAAAACACCACACACGAACATGAAACCTTTTACACGCGCTAGAAAACTGTCTGCTTGAATGAGGGATGAGGTTTAAATTCGACCACCCACCTGAAAGCAGGCGTTGGATAGGATTGCGCTAAACAAAGCAGGGAGTAGCTGCTTTTAAGCACCACATCTATAAACTGATGTTTGTCTTGGGGGTTGACCTTTGGGCGTACGCTGCCAACGGGCTCTAAAAAGCGTCAATAACTATTATTTTATGAAATTATCCTAATCCTGAACTAACACTGAATGTTGGTATTAGAAGTAAGGGTTGATCGTTAGTTTCTTACTTAAAAACAGGCATGGGATATGATTGCACTGGACATTGTATGTTGAAATTACTTCCACCCTGAATTTGCATCATTCTAAAACGTTCGAGAAAGTTTAACTTGGGCGCTACACTTCCAACGGGCTCTGAAATATGTATTTTAAATGTCAAATAGGAAAACACCCTAAAAGTTGGGCAGGTACTCTGAGCTAAACTTTACCTATAAGCTGGCTGTGGATATGCTTGAGCTGGACACAAGAGGCTAAGACTGTGCAAGTTCTTAACTTTGACGTGCTTTAAATCATCAGCATTTGATATTTTAGGGCTAACACTACCAATAGGTTCTGCAATTAAAACGTTTAGATATTTTTATAGGTACTTTTAAGCCAAGAACTTGAAAACTGCCTTCTGGGTTCTTTTATTACCTATAGAAAGGTTGGGGATAAGCCTGCGCTGGACACAAAAGGCTCAAATCTTGAGCACTTTTGCCCTTGACGTGCTTGTAATCTTCGCCTGTATTTATTTTGGGGCTAACACTGCCAACGGGTTCTGTAAAATGGCGGATTCAATATAATAGGAAAAACAACATACAAAAACAGACTGCCTGAATGTGGACCTTCTCACCTATAGAAAGGCACTGGAAACGCCTGAGCGGGACAGAGCAAGGTTACGCTTTTAGTTAGCTGAACTTTTGTTGTCCTTGAATCATCACCAGAGGTTAGCCTAGGACCAACACTACCGACAGGTTCTAAGAGAAACCAAAAAGTGAATTATAGTAAATTTTTGCGAAACTAAACCCTATGTTGGGATATGGTGCATTACCTAAAGAAAGGCACTGGATACGCCTGAGCTGGACACATAAGCGATACACTTTGATTAAGTTGTACACGAGTAAGCGTTATATGCTCTTGATTCCCATTACCATTCAGCTGTGGACTGACACTACCAACGGGTTCTAGATGGGGTCGAATTTTGTAAGAAAGTTTTCGGTTTAAATGAAGTGCCTAAATGTTGGTTATAGTTTACCTATAAAAGGGCACTGGATAAGCTTGAGCTGGACACATCAAAGTAACACTCTGGCTCAATTTTACTTTGGGTATTTTAATGGCATCATCGCCAGCTGTAACTTTAGGACTAACACTTCCCACGGGTTCTTAAATGAAATTTTGGATATTTTTGATTTGAGTAAAGGTTTATGTATAGAAAACCTAATTGTTGGGCTAGGTTACCTATAAAAGGGCACCGGATATGCTTGAGCTGGACATAAGAGCGTAGCACTCTGCTCCAAGTGCACCCTGAGAATGCGAGATTCATCGCCACTTGTGAGACGAGGTCCAACGCTACCAACGGGTTCTGTTTAGAAACATTCTTTGAATTAACATTTAATTCCGCTTGGCCTACCTTCAGTTGGGATAAGTCTTACCTAAACACTGGCACCGGATACGATTGTGCTGGACATAGCAAAGTGATAACGTGGCCAGCAGCATATTGCACAACTTTAATATCATTGCCAGAAATTAGACGTGGACCAACGCTACCAATGGGTTCTTGAAAGAATAAAGTGTTCGGTATAATGGCCTAAAAGACGTGCAATACAAGAAAAACTGTCCAAAGTTGGGCCTAGCATGGATTCGAGTAATTGCTTGCCCTACCTAAACATTGGCGCTGGATAGGCCTGTGCGGGACACAGCAAAGTGAGGCTATCATTGGCAACAGTCGTGAAGCTGCTACTTGTCAGTGTGGTTGGAAACTTTGGTGAAACCCTGCCAACTGGTTCTGGAAATGGAAAATGAATTTTTTAGAAATTTGCATATGAAAATATCTATTGTATTGTTGGCACTTACCTTAGACTCATAGACAAAAAGGGATAATCGGAATATTTTCAAAATTATACTTCATTAAGGATTTGTTTTGAGCAAGCTCTTTATAATAAACGGACAAATTTGAACTATGAAATTATCTCTCATTTGGCTTTATTTCAAGCTCATAGCATTGTCGAGTACCCTATCCCAACATTCAGGCAGTTTTCAATTAAATATTAAGCGTGCAACAATTTTTTGACTGTGCGCACATAAATTTAAAATTGGTATAATTTTGTTAAAGAAGTTTACATAAAAAGTGCTTTATCCTCACAAAGAAATAGATTTTAAGCAAAAAATCTTTTTGATTGAATGTTGGATAGCATAAAATGTAATCAAAATATTGTTGCACCTCATATATGTTTAAATGTATTAGTAAAATGAAGCAAAACAAGAAAAAGCGAACTATGAATTTATGTATTTATTCATAGAATGTTCCATGACTTTTTCCTGCTTTACTTTAAATATTTGGAATATTTGTCAATTTTACATTTTATTCATCAAGGCTTTAAAGTGCTTTTATTATAATCAAATATTAATTTTCTTCATTCCAAATATTTATTGAAAGTCTTCAAACCAAAAGGTTAAACCTTTTAGATTTGATACTTTTTTTGTTTTTCACCTAAATAAACTTCACACAGTTGCAATGAAAACAAGTTACTTTGAGTTATTTTTATGATTTTCACAAATTTTAAATAGGTTTTTTTTTCATTTTTAGATGTTTTTCTATTTCTGTATGAAATTTACTTAGAGCTGGTTAAGCCTTAGTCAACATTCTATTGGGAAATATGTACATTTTATACAATAAATTTGTTCAAAACTTTATTTAAATTTAAAAAAGTTTCAAGAAAGTGTTCACAATAGTTCAATTAGTTAAAGCATAAATCCCGATAGAATAACTTAACTAAAGTTTATCATGCACTATCAGAAATGTAGAAATTGGCAAACAAGGCCGACTTACCTGTAATGACCAGACGTCCTTTGGTCGCACTTAAACGGGTCTCGCCAGTCAAACGATGCTTGGTACGGCACTGGTAGCTCTTATAACCATCTTCGGGTCCAACTTCACGAATGTGTAGCTCGCCGGAAGGCAGAACAAGATATTTGCCGTCTGATTTATGATTGTTTAAGAGTTGACAAATAGTTGATAAAGAAAAAAATATATATTAGCTATGGGATTGATTCGAGTTAACTTAAGCCAACATACATACACCAAAAGCTACTTTCTACAAACAACTGAAAAAACTCAATTAAATATAGTTGCTTTAATTGAGCTTGTTCGTTTCACATTCGAAAGCCACATGACAGCTTCAATAAAATCATTTATTTATTATCTTCATTCACTTTGAACTTGATGCGTTGCTCAATTGATATATTGTGTCATTTGTTAATTTATCATGCAATGTGACTTTTCAAATGCGAATTGTGTATTATTTTTATGTTTTAAGCTAAGCATATACATATGTGTATGTTTATGTAAGGCTGAAGATGGAATTCATTTTTTGTTAATGTTTTTGAGGTACATATTTTCAATAATCATCAGCCTTACAAACAACATTTTGTCCAGACATAAGTTAAATTATTTTGATATAAATTACTCTGAACAAAATATTTTAACTTAAATATCTAACTATGCACCAAGCAGTATTTGAATTGAAAAGAGATTGTAAATTGTTTATTTATTTTAGCTTTTTATATTTACATTCAAAATTGCTTTGTAAACAAATTCGGCATAGGCAATTTTATTTTTACAATTTCTTTGCAATTGTTAAATGATATTTCTCATGCTTCAACAAAAATGCCAATAATTTTTAGCTGATGCGAATATTAACATTTGATGATAATGTTTATTTGTTATGCTATTTAATATGATACAAATTTATTCAAGTTGATGATAGTATTTATTAGCATTTTTGTTCATACATATTTACATTTGGTGACTATTTACACTAGGCTACAAAACAACGCTACTTTCAACTACATGAAGGGGTAAATACAGGTTCGTTTAGTGGGCAAGTCAGGAGCGACTCTTGGATTTTTATTTGGACATCGGGATGGAAGGTGAAAATAATAAGTGGAGATTTTGTGGACGGGACAAAAAATAAAGAAGTAAAACAGAAAAGAAAGTGAAATTGAAAGCAAAGTAAAAGTTAATCGAATGCCTAACAGCGCAGTGGTTTTTGATTGGTAACTTTTTGAGGGACCTGTTAGAGAAGCTCAAGGACCAAGTATCACGGAACGATCAACAAAGCTAGCAATTGAAATTTTGTAACTGGAAGGGATTTTTTTTATGAGACGTTATTTTGTGAGAACTTAAAAGCTAGTGTGATTTACCGCTAGCTGTGACATCGGCCTGCGGAAATATCTCACGCTCCTCGTCCTCAACCCACGATGCGACCTCAATAAAGTCGGCAACAAAACTTGGTATATGACATTTCAAAATTGCGCTATTCCCCCGCAAAATGGACTCATCCATGACATTGACGCTGTACGATTGTGGCACAACTGCAAAAAGGTGTACGAAGAGAGGGGAGTGAGAGTTGTTCGGGTTAAGGATAAATCATAATGATAATAATAATGCGGACCCCTTCATGTTTCTACACTATATGTTTGTACTTGAAAAGTGTTTGTACCCGTTATATTCTTGGTATAGACACCACCATCGGTATCAATCCAATCGGTTATATCGATATGATCCGCCACAAACGATGGCGTCTGACATTTAAATATCGCTGCATTGCCCTTGATCACATACTCATCGTATACTTGCGACTCAAAGAACTGTTTGACCACTGGAATATGGCAAATGTTAGGGTACGAAACATGATTAGAATAAGCAAAGCATAAAGTAGGAGTAAATGTTTAAGGATAAGACAATGGGACGATAAACTAGACTAGAAAGCTTAACCCCAAATTGGTTTACCCGTGGATTCGTCGAGTAGTGGACGCGTTATTTCCACACCCTCCTCATCTAGCCAACCCTCAACGTCAATGAAATCGGCCACAAATGAGGGCACCAAACACTTCAATATGGCAGAATTGCCACGCAGCACAAATTCATCGATGACGCGTGTCTGATAAAACTGATGAACAACTATTTAAACGAGAGACAGAGTAACGAACTGTGAAATTAAATGAATTAAGAAAAGAAAAAACATACGCTTGGAACGGGGAAAATACGCATCGGATCATATTAATTAGAAATCAATTGATAAAAACTACCAGTCTCCTCAGCATTATTGGGATAATAATTGCGACCCTCCGAGTCCAGCCATAGATCAACATACACAAAGTCTGCCACAAACGAGGGTATCTCACATTTCATAACAACAGAGTTGCCACGTATAACATATTCATTATCTGCCTCGGATTCGTACGATTGAATGACAACTGAAGCAAATTTAAATAACAGATTTTTGTTAAATTAAAGATGATGAGAAAGTAGGTTGGGATAAACTTAGTTAAGGCTAACAACTAATTAACGTTGATGTGTTTTATTTAGACTGTACCATAGACGCTGGTTGAATTCTCGCGCCACAATTCGACCCCCTGATCGTCGACCCAAGCCTCAATTTGTACATAGTCGGCGACAAACGAGGGTATCTTACATTTGACCACAGCTGCATTGCCTTTAATAACATATTCATTCTCCGCCTCGGTTATGTAGAACTGTGAGACAACTGTCAAAGTGAAATTGATTGGGGAAATGAAAACGTAAGCAAATTAACGCATATAAATATCGGATTAGGGTTTCAGGATTGGATGCTAACTTAAACTTATTACTTTATGCCAATCAAATCTACAAGTATTCGAATGAAAGTCACACCATAATTATCGGAAAAGGTTAGGACATTGTTCTCCTCATCAATCCAAGATTCGACACGCACAAAGTCAGCCACAAACGATGGAATGGAACACTTTAAAACCGCTGCATTGCCCTTGATAACATACTCGGTCATAATTTCGGCCTCATAGAACTGATTGACCACTGAAAATTTTGTTGAAAATAAGTGTTAAAAAAAAAAATGAAAAGTAAACAGGAAAGTTTTTTTTTTGATAATGGAGCCATGGTAACAACGATGTAGACTAACTTATTGTTAGGTTAATTTTATACCATAATTATCAGTGTAACGCAATTCGACGCCTTCCTCATCAATCCAAGACTCTACACGCACAAAATCAGCCACAAACGATGGAATGGAACACTTCAAAACCGCTGCATTGCCTTTGATGACATACTCCATTAAAATATCGGCACCATAAAACTGATTAACAACTAAACAACAAAAGGAAAAATGCATAATAAAGCCATATCAATTGGTAAAGTTTAAGTTAAAAGAAGAAAGGAATTAGATATGGGGAGGAACCACTGCTTATAAGTTTACTAGTTTCAGGGAATCTACCAAAATTATCCTGCGGTATGTACTCGGTGCCATCGCTGGCAATCCAAGCTTCAACGCGCAAAAAGTCTGCCACAAAACTTGGTATGGTACATTTCAACACAGCCGTATTCCCTTTGATAACATATTCGGAGACAACCTCAGCTTCGTAGTACTGATTAACAACTGTAAAAATGTAATGGAAGTATGAATGGAAGCACTAGAACAATAAGTCACGCGCTGTCAAAGTAAAGACAAAAAAAAACAGAATATAGGTTAAATGGGAAAATTGGTAAATGGGAGATCTTTGAGTCCTATGGATATTTAAATATGAGAATCGCTTAGATAATGTACCCATGCCCTGTTGCTCGTCAAGTGTGCCATAGAGTTGACCCTCCTCGTCCTGCCAGGACACTACCTGTACAAAGTCCGCCACGAACGATGGAATGGAACACTTGAGTACTGCCGCATTCCCTCGTATGACATACTCATTGTTAACTTCGGACTCATAGAACTGCTGCACAACTGAACAATTAAATAATATGAACGAGGGAAATGGTAAGAGATTACATTAAAAAAAAAGGTCCAACGAAAAGTTGATTACAAAAGTAACACACAAACACCTTGCGTGTTGCGGGCGTGTGAACATCATCAGCAGACTAATTGAAATGTGAGATGTTCAGTTTAGTTCAGTTTCTTTAAGAGCCAAGAGTAGTTAGTAGCGCATTTAATGCAACTTAATGCGCAAGTCTGAGATGAAATGTACATAAATATGAACTTACTTCCCTGAGAAACTCTTTTGCACTGAAGGTTAATAATAGTTTATGAAAATGACTAACAAACACGCATCGGGAAAGACAAGCAACAAGCCCAAAACATACTTTGTAGGGAAGAATAAATGTATACAGAAAAATTAAATAATAATAATATATGTTGTGGTAGAGGTTGGGGTTCAAGGTCTCTTAATTTTCTATGATTCTAGGCAAACACACAACTGTACATAACTCCTCAAGCATAGCCTCAAAATAAAACAAACCATATTCGGTGCCTGGCAAAAAGTCTTCGTTCTGATCCGTGTGCCAGGACACAACGCTAACAAAATCGGCCACAAACGAAGGTATTTCACATTTTAAAACTGCCGCATTTCCACGTATGACATAGGCCTTATTTACATCGGTATCGTAGTATTGGGCAACGACTAAAAGCCACAAAGCAAATTAAATGTTATATTAATAAGGCAAAAACAAAAAGAGACTAATAAGATATGTTCAATTAAACTATAAAAAAAACTAAACCAAAAAGACGCAGAAACTTGACAAATTATGGAAAACTGTACCTAATCAGTGTTGGTTAATTGAGTTAGCTCGTTTTGTGCAGCTCGTATTTTACAGTTTAGTTAGTGTGTACCATTTGGATGGTGTTGTTGTACTTAGTACTTAGTGTTGGTTAACTGTACTTAAACTGTACACGAATAGTTGTGAATGTGCTGTGTGTTGTTGTTGTGTGTGTTTGGGGATTAAAGTGTTGTAGTTAAAGTAGTGCTGTTTTGCAACACACACACACACACACACATAGAGAGAAGCACACACAAACACTCGAAGGCAAACAACGTAGCGAAAATCACACACCATATTCAGTGTCTGGATAAAAATTCTCTTCCTGATCGGTATGCCAGGATATAACATTTACAAAATCGGCTACAAACGATGGTATATCACATTTCAAAATGGCCGAATTGCCGCGTATAACAAACGCCTTGTGTATATCCTCTTCATAGTGTTGCGAAACGACTGCGAAACAAAATAAATTTGTTGATAGTATATGTAATAAGAAATGAGGAAATAAATTGATAATGAAATGGATTGATGGTTTGATTTCTGATATCGTTTCGAGACCATGCGTTTAGTACAGCCTAATATCTAAAATATGTAGTACTATATAACAATAAAGCCACAATGCTAAAGGAATAGAGTTGTATAGAGTTGTTGTTGCTTGGATAACATCGCACCATATTCTGTGCCCGGAAAGTAGTTCTCCTCCTGATCGGTATGCCACGAAACAACCTCAACGAAATCAGCCACAAATGATGGTATCAAGCACTTAATAACCGCTGAATTTCCTCGAATCACATGCTCCTTGTTAACATCCGCCTCGTAGTATTGGGCAACAACTAAAAGAGTTTCGGTTGATTTTCTTGTTTTTGCAGTTATGAGGAAGTGCGTTTAATTTGGTATGATTGAATGAAATGAAAATTCTCACGCTTGAACAAACACAAACTTGACAACCTTATTCTAAGCTCAATTCCTGGAAGTAATTTGCGCGTATTTCCTGTACTTGTTGGAAAACAATTAAAACGGCCAATTAAGTAAGGAAAGTGCGAAAACAACAGACACACACACACAAATCACAGTCAAGCTGAGTCCAAGCTTTGAATTTAATTAAAGTCAACAATATTTTTTTTGAAAAAGGTGTAGCCCGTGCTGGAGACATAATTTATGCTAGGCCAGCCATCCATCGTTATCATCGTTCTTCACCTGTTCTAACCATTTTTTGGCACTTACCTAACATGATAAATTCACTTAGTTAATAGGAAACGAGCCGAGAGTTCATGCTAAGCTTAAATTGACTATAAAGTTTGGGTAGAGAGGTAGCTTAGAGGCTAAGGCTAGCTAATTGCCAACGAACACGTCAACGACGTCAACGACGACGACAAGAAGAAGCCCGTTGATGACTAAGCCAAGTTGACATGTTACCATATACAAACTCATAGGGGGTTGCTCATACGTATATGATTGCAACATAATTAGGTAAAAGTCATTAACTCAAAAGCCTATTTAGCGCTGGTTTATGTAAGCGTAAGTAATGGATATATCCACAGTGAGGTTGTGAGCTTAGACGAACTCCTTGCGCTGAACTCTGGCTCCAGTTGTTAGATGTAAGGCGACATCATTGCATCATCCTCATCTTCAGCTTGCACAACGATTAATTATAGTGAAATTGCATAGACAACTGACGCGAATCCAAGCACACATGCCAAACTATCTAAAGGTGGCCCAATAAAAGGCTTTTTCACACTTTAAGCTTCATGCGAAAGTGTCGAAAATAACAAAACATTTACGAATAAAGTGTGAAATGGCAAATGTCCATCAAAATTACAAAAAACTTGGCCAGAAACGCTTAGAGAAAATATATTTAGATTAAAATTGAGCCTATGTACAGTTTCCTTATCAAAATAGTTTCCTAACGCAACGCCGATTGTCGGAAAAGTTAAACCAACGCTGATCTGAAACTCGTTGTAAATCTGAAAAAAAAAATGTTTTTTTGAGCGCAGAGCAAATTTTGAATGTGGTTTTTATGTAAATAATTAATTAAATATAATTGTGTAAAAATTTAAATATTATGTTGAATCTTCACAGACAGTTCAGTAGCTTAATGCATTGTCTTGAGTTTTTTAATCATTTTTATTTTTAAGTTGGTTTTTAACGTTCTAAAAGCTCTTGAATTTTTTGTTTTTAATACATTAATAACTTTTGATCAACCCACATGCAATTATCTTGCTCTGCACTCGGTACGCTTCCAAAATGGACTCTGTCTAGAACAGGGACAACTTACCAGCTCGGACATGGACATCCCTTGATATAATCGAGCCAAATTGGTTGCGGGCCAAACAGGCATAGACCTGAGCATGCACCTCCTGGCGATAGTCCTCGGCACGGAACGGAGGAAAGACCAGCTTGCCATCCGATGAGATCTGACGCAGTCCAGGTACATCGCCCACAGCAGTGCCATCGCTGCGTACCCAAATGATTTCTGGCATAGGATTTCCACTTGATTTGCATTCAATTTCGGCGCCAGTTGAGTTCGAAAAGTCAATGCGATTGGTTGGTTCCTTGAGGAATACGGGTCCCTTTTGGTCAGCATCCGGTGGATTGGCAGCCAAACTGCCAGTAGCTAAAGAGGGAGTAAATATAGAACAAAAGCTTTAAATAATTGAAAATATATACTCTAAAGCTCTATGCATATTTAGGGCAAACACAAACGGAAGTTCGTGTCTGTGTATGATGGAATACATATGTATATGTATGTTTTAATGTTTGTATGTATATATATTTGTCATCATATTTGTCAGTCGCCAATTGTCAAAGGTTTAGCTTTGCTGCTCTGCTCAACAATTGAATACCATGGATCAGTGACTGTCAGTTGTTGCCTGCCTGCCTGCCTGCCTTCCGTTCCTCATCTTTCCCGCCATATGTACTGAAGTGTGTCGGTGTTGTTTTGACAACAAGAACAGCAACAGCAACAGCAACAACTACTAAAAACGGGTCGCCTCTTTCACTTCCTCTCCACACCCACAAAGCCACAAACAAAAGCCAACCGGGCAAAAAATCGTTCGTTGACACTTTGGAAGCTGCAGCATGACTACAACAAAACAACAACAGATCAGCCCATAGACCACTTCGAACAGAAGGGAACACTTTCTGGTTTGATTGTCACATCGTTGCTTTTGTTTTTTTGTTTCTGCATTGCCAAGCAATTTTTTATTCAATTTAATGCATTTACAGTGTCACCCTACCGCCCTCCCTCCCCTATGATTAGTCAGGTGTGTCAGCTGAACATTTTGTAGAAAAGCATTTCAAATCAGGTTAAAGACTTCTTGGCATGTCCTTCAATTGCGTTTTGGGTCGCATTGTTTTGTCACTTGTCCAATTTATCATTCATTTCATACCCGCCTTAATTAATGTTCAGCTCGTCTTTCATGGCAAACACAATTAAAAAATTGAGTACACACACTCGTACAGTGGGTCAGAAGCAACACTTGTACACCACTGTGCGGCTTTTGTTGTTAAATAGAAAAATGTTCTTCATTTACAGTCCCATGAGATTTAAACTGGAAGCAATGAGACTTTGCCACATGCGGATTGCTCCTCTGACATTTCAAATGCACAAACCAATTAATTAGACTGAAAACATCAACAAAATTGTGTCGGAACCCGCATTTAATACCAACCTATTAGTTTAAATTTGAAGAGCGTTGAATTTGTCAATTGTTAAACTTCAAAATTGTTCTTCACATTTTAAAATGCAGGAAATGTTGCAGCAACAAAACGCGTTGCGAATGCAAAAAACACAAAAAATAAAAGAAGCTAAAGTCACAATTCCTTTTAAATTATTAAAAATGCGCAACGGCAAACATATGCAAGCCATGTGAATATAGTCTGCTTAGGAAGTTGGGATGTGAATATGTTTATATATATATATATATATTTTATATGTATCTGGTTGTATCCATGTATCCGCATGTACTACATGCAGGCAAAAATGGCAAACAAGAGACGAAGTCAAATCAAATTATAGCTGGCAGCTGTTACGCATCTGTGTTTTTATATAGTTTTCGGGAATAAATGAAGGAAATGATTAACAACAATAAATAAATTAACTAGTAATAAATAATACTGTGTCTAAATAGTGTTTTAGTTACAAGTTCATTTATGCAAATGGTTTTAAATAAATAATTTCATTCGTTAAGTGTTTAGTGTTAAGATTTTTTTAAATTTAAGTCTTAAGGCTCAAGTTTTGCACAGAGCTAAAACGCCAATTTAAAATAAATACATTAAATTTCTAAAGTTAGGAAAGTGAATCTAAATTCAAGTGAGTAAAGCTTGCAGTTAATATAAAAAAATTTATACTCGATTAACCTAAATCGTACTTATTTTAAGTATTTCGCCCTTAAATCTTGAACGTATTTCAATAATCAACAAATACTTAATTTTAGATAATTCTAGATCGAATTTTTTTATAATCTTATAATTACAAAAACCTTTTAATAAACCCAAATGCACTTTTACCAAAAACAATTGTGAGAAACAGGTGAGTTTTATGAATAAAATAAAATTTTTGTCTTGCCTTTTTCCCCTCTACTCGAATTTTAAAAAGACCATCTGCTTCTTTTATTTATTCTTCTTTTTATTGAGCTTTGCTTTTTATTATTTTTGCATTTATTTTCTTTGCGTTGCATTGCTTTGACCCCAACCTTTTTTGGAATATTTGTTTGTTTGCTTTTGTTTTCGGAAATCTTTTCAACAGGTGCTTCTTTTTTTCCAATGACCATATAAAAAAGTTGCTCGGTCAGTTTTTGCCCTAGTACTCGTGGCTTAAAGTTTGTATTTTGGCAAAATAAACAAAGCCAACGAAACTGGTTTGGCAAGCCGGCCATACTTATATATACTATTGCCAAGATGCTGGCGATGACGTTACCAGCTGCTCAATACGCCCAATAGCAACAACAACTATCAAGTTAATAATTATCTTGCTTTTTAGTTGTTGCTGTTTCCAATTGCATATAGAATAATTTTTAATGAATCAACAACGCAATTCAGCAAAGAGAATCGAATAATATATGTATGAACATTGATGTAAGTAATGCAGTTATGTGGCGAAATGATTAAAGTGGATTACAAATTGATGTTGATGCTGAGTTAAGGTCAGACGCATTGCAGTTGCAATAACCCGTGCCGCAAGCAGCAAGTACAACATTACTATAACGTGGGAGCTGCCGCTGCGAGTCAAGTAGCAAATGCCATTCAATTGGCGCCACAGTAAATAAACAGTAGCCAGTCTCAAAATGCGAGCTCCAAACAAATAAACAAGCTGAGTGTAAATAAGTTCGTTAAGTAAATGTGAGAGTATGATGACGAATCGCAAATGAATTTCAAGCTAGATAAAAGGCATGCAACAACAAAAAGCAAGCAACAATTAAAAATATCGTGTTACGTCGTGCCAATAATTGTTTGGTAATTATTAAGTGAAGAATATGAGAAGTTTAGATGTATAACATTGAGAGATTTTTATATGTTTACTGGCTTCAAAGATAGTTATATTTTGTCAATATAGTTCCCAAAAGTTCTAGCTATGTTTAAATTGAACTTAAGTAACGACACGCCCTATTGCCACACTTATATATGGCCAACCTTATCTAATTAACCCATGCTCACAAGCACAAACACAACAAAAAACAAAAGGCCCCAACAAACAACACGCAATTACGCTCAATCGAACAAAAATTAGATGCCAGTGTCATGAAAAGGAAATAAGATATTAATAACTTCCTGTTAAACAAAAACAAAAGCGCTGAAGTTCAATAGGCTTAACAAACACCCAAATCGACACACAAACACGCCCAACAAACTACAACAACTCAACACGCACACAGTTCACAGGTTAAGTTTGAACACCGAATGAAACACGCGATTCATAGGATACAAATTTCTTTGTAAAATTGAATTAGTTTGTCAGAGATACTTTATGTACTACTATATAAATGAAATGCTGTGAAATAACTATAACATCTGCTTTTGCCAGCTTTATCGAATGGAAAAAAAAACCAGTTTGACAGCTGTTCAAGAATCGCCAAACATTGAATTCATAGTTAAAAGTTAATAATAAAAAAAATAAGCTCTTGCAGCTTAGTTTTTTTTTTTTTTGTTGGTTATTTATTGCCCACACTCATTCATTAGATGCATCTCATGGCTAAAAAGACCTACACAAAGTCACGTTTCCACTCGAATGTTTGCAAGTGTTCCATTCACCGTTTTGCAATTAGTTAATGCCTACGCCAAACGTTTTGCCCAAATGGCAATTCCAAACAACTTCAGTTCGTTCAGCATTCAATTAGAGCTCTGCGACCAGTCCAGATGATAACTCAAAACTAAGCTAACCACTACCTGTACACCCTGTGGTTTGACGCGACGATGGAAAGGTGTCAACTGGCAGTTATAAAGATACACAGATACGTTGAAAGATACACGTACTAGTCCATTGTATCTGGACCAAGCTGATGCACGTGAGACAAACCGTTAAGACACCAGGAGTGCAACAAAGTGGGTCAACGTTTTTTTGTGTGTGGGCAGAGACACAGACATAGAGAGAGAAAGAACGTTTAAGACTTGATAATTATCGATATTGAGTGCATGTTATCGATATTATCAAGGCAGTGTTTTGGGTATTTGCTTAAATTATTATATATTGTAAGAGCTATCAAGTTACTTTTGAACTTTATAAGGGAAGTAATTTCAGAAGGTGAATTGGATTTTCTTTAACTGTGTTTCCAGTATATGTAGACTGGCTTTTTATTTGGTGTAGAAGCTATAGGAATTTTATAATTTTTTCAACTATACAAGCCGACTACATAAATAAGGAAATAATTGTTTTCATTGCAACCAGTTTCAAACCTTAGCTCAGTAAATATTATTCTTGACTTTAATTTATTTAATTTAATATTACAGTAATAAAAATGGCAGTTAGAGACTCTCTAATAGAGAGGCAAAGAATCCAGTTAACCAACACCTTCAAATGTTTTTGTGTATATACTATATGTAGGAGTTAAAATAGGGTGTCTTTGTGCGAAAGAGGTCTGAAACAGAGAGAGAGAGAGAGTGATTACAAGAGCGGGAGTAGGGTGGTTTCTAACGTTGTTGCACAACTCGCACGTTTTTAGTTGGGTTGGATGAGTTTTTAAATGCATGGGAATGTGTCAAGAGCCTGCGGCAAGCAAAGAACCCAAAAAAAAAGAAGTAAATTTAGGGCTGCCAACTTGTTGGGCAAAACAAACTTCAACTGGCCAGACATGAAGCATGCTGCTGCTGCTCATAAAATAAAATAAAATAAAATAAAATAAAAAGAGACAAACCAGACGCGCTTTGCATACTAAGCGAAACGTTGCTGTTAAAGTCTTCGCATTAATTAAGCAGGTCTGCTGACAAAATGAAGAATAAACACGCGAGCAATGGAACTTTAAATAACAGAAACATTAAATAAAAAACGAAGCAAACAGAATTGTTTGTCGTTCTGTGTGCCCCCCGACTGTTTCGTCTGTCTTGTGGCTCGTTAGCCAGATTACAGATAAAGAATGCCCGACAAGTTGGCAGCTCTCGCGACCAAAAACGTGACTCAGTTTGCATACACACACACACACATATTCCTAGCATGTTCAATGGGGGGAGGTGAAACTCTTTGCCTGGACTTGTGTGTGTACGAGACGTAGATGATGTCTGCCTGATAAATGTCACCTCGTTTTGGGAACTTTGAGGCGAGGCAATCAGAAAAATATTTTGTACAAATTATGGCTTGATTCATTTTATGGGAGGCGCCAAAATTTAACTTTTTTTCTCGCTCTTTAAATATTCTTTTGTTGTTTATAAAGATGACTTTAGAGATTTTTTTCAGATAAGCTTTTTTTATTTTTTAATGCAACACCCAACAAAAAAAGCTAAGAATTTTTATATTTAGTGTGTGTTGTGATATGTTTCTTACGAACTGTTTGATCTTAATTGTTATTTATACATTTATTTAAATATAAAACCTAAACAGTTGACACAATTAACTTCAAGAATTATGCGCGTCGAGGGATACCTCGGACGAACGAGAATGTATCTACTTAATATCCACTCTACTTACGAATACATACAACTTGAAGAGGAAAGCAAACACACACACACACACACACACACAGACACCCTGGCGAGAGGCGCCAAAAGGAGCGGAAGCTCATTGCTCAGTTCTCCCACCAACCCAAGGGGACTGACTGACTCGCTTGCTTGAGTGAAGTGCGGCAACAGCGCTCGCAGGGCGCTAAATGATTTTAAACGCACACAGGCACACAAACCAACAACAACAACAAATACTTTAATTTCTGGGCAAGCTCTTTCTGAGTGTTGATGATGATGATGTGATAGACAGGGAGGCAAAAATGAAAATAAAATAATAATTGTTTTTAGAGCAGAGCATAAGAGCTGTGAAATGAATGGAATGGGATGAAATATGCGTGCCAACAACAAGCACTTTGCAACGAGTGTGCTTTATTTTTTCTTTTTTTTCTAATCTAAAAAGTATGTGCTACATGAAATTTAATGTACGCACCTCTTTATCCAAATGTGTGTATAAAAAAATTTGTGATACACTTAAACTTAAATTTTAGCAAAAAAGTAAAAGTCACAATATTTTGTAATAGTTTTCTTTAAACATTTCTACAAAATGTCAAACAAAGCTAAAAAACTTTGATAATTATTTATTGCTTAAATTAAAAGTTCTTTAAGTTGAGGATTTTTAGATTTCAAACATTTGTTAATCTTTTGAATGGAAAGGCTGACAGGCTCTTAGCTTTGGTGCCACAAAATGCTACAACAAACATAAAATTCTTCTCGCGCTGCAAACAACATAAATTGCCGGCGAAGCAGCTCGTAAAAC
Source organism: Scaptomyza polygonia (assembly GCA_035044585.1). Lineage (NCBI taxonomy): Eukaryota > Metazoa > Arthropoda > Insecta > Diptera > Drosophilidae > Scaptomyza > Scaptomyza polygonia. The sequence continues at coordinate 59,989 of JAWNNU010001690.1, forward strand.
GCACAAATATATTTTTATATATATAGATGCCATACAACTTATCTGGGTTGACTAAAGACTGCATTAATGAGCTCAAACAAAATGTATGACAAATATTTTTAATGTGCCAAAGAATGCGAGAAAAATGACTCTTTGATGCTTAAGCTTCCGAAAATTTCCAAAGAGATTTTATGCAGCATCAAGTAAATGGATTTTCCAATATGTTTCTTAAGCCAAAAAACAAAAACTTTTGTTGCGCGCAGCTGCATTTGCCAACGCCTTTGATAAATTGGCTTTTGTTTCGTTTGCTGCGACGAGGAACAACTTTTGAAATAATGACATGAAATTGCCTGCAACAATGTAATTATGCTACACAAAACTTTGGCCCATTCAATTGCAACTGCAAGCGAATAATGATTATGATGATGATGATGATGTTGTTGGTTGTCTAAGTCAAATCCTCACACATTCCTGCGGCTATGTCAAACAATTCCTTTTGCCACACTTGGCACAACAAACACAATAATAACTAATAATAAACCAAAAGAACATGCCAGCGCCGCAAAGACACGTTTCGAAAGAACCATTAAAAATAAATCATGTATAGGAATAAAGAGATAGTTTGGAGAGTGAGTGAGAGAGAGAGCGATAAAAGCTGCAGCAGCTGCATCTACTCTTCCTTTATGGTTGTTTTTGGATGGAATGCCTTTCGATCCCGTTTGCCTGCCATTCTGTTGCTTTTGTTGTTTGGACAAGCGCCGCGCCGCGTGTTATATGCCTCCATCGGAGGCATTGGGGAGTCTCCCTCTCTCCATCTCTACCATCTATTTCAACTTGCAATACAAGTCTCATCGCTCTTTCTCTCTCGTCGAGTGCACATCAATCATTTGTAATTATAGTCGGTAGTTCCACTTGGTCTTTGAATTCTTTTGCTCTTACAATTTTTGTTTTTCTTTCTTTTCTAACGGAAATGGCTTTTATTTGGGCTGCCTGCCGGTTCAGTGATCTGTTAGGTTCTCTTCTACAGCATCTTTTATTCTCATTTTCATCCCATCCCGTACACTTGTGGCATGTCATAACCATTGAATACAAATTTATGAGTGATTTGGCGCTATGTTCAAGTCTTCCAGCAAACTTAGAACTCTTTCCAGATCATCTTTCATTATTGTTAGCCAAAACTAAATCAATTATGCTGCAAACCTTCTTTCTAATTGCGGCTAATGAGCTTCTAACTGTTGATCTTTTTTTCTCTTAACAATTATCTAAGAAAAGTCAAAAAACCAAAGTTCAACTTTCATAATTAATATTTAAACAATAAAACATAAGTTAGCTAGAGATTGTACAGAGATTTAAGTATGCAGTTGGTAAAAGTTCTAAGATCTTATCCATTGTGAAAAATCTTTTTGTTTTCTTAAAAGAATTTTCTTACTTTACAACCAACATAAATACAAAAAATAACGCTCACAAAACATTAAAATGCCATTAAGAAAGTAAAAGAATTCATTTACTTTGATACACTTCCACACTTGATTATATTCGTGATAAGCTTCACCAAATGCTTTCCAGTTTCTATTCATTTCATTTGCGCTGTTTGTTTGTTTGTTTGTATAATAAATTGTTGGCTTCCTGTAAATAACATTACGATTTGCCGTCTATGTGAGTTGAATTTTTTAAACCAATTGAATTAAATGCGAATTAAATGCGTTGCTGCCGCACAACAACACAGCCAACACACACAGCTAAATAAAAGATGCATTTAGCTTACAATGTTACAAACATATATATATATATATATCTGTATATATATTGTATATAGTCCAACATCTGTTTGGATAAAATCTTGTTTACATTTTTTCTGCTACACGAACGAACAAAAAATTGGCGCAAAATGTTTTTAATCAATTTAAATTGAATGATGACCCGCACAATCAGCGCATGGCTTGAGAGGGAATTTGAATTTTAGCATTGTTGTATCTTATAGTTTGAGTTTTTTTTTCCCTTGAGAGCGCAAGCTTTGAACCAATTTGGATATAGATTGTTATGCATAAATATAATTTTTATTAGCTTATCAAAAATTCCAACTATGTGCAATCATTTTTTAATTAGTTTTTATTTTTAACACGCGACCTAAATAAGTTTAATTTTTTTTATTTTTATATGATTTCGCACATTTTTGTGTGCCCCTCAAACCGAATATGTTTATTTTTAGACCCCACGCAAGTTGGGCGAATTTTTTTGAGTTTTAATCATTGCAAATAAAGCATACGCCACGTGGTCTGCCAATCAAATAAGCTGTCTACCCTTTAAGTCAAAAACTGATGCTATCACAACTTTTTAAATGAAGAATAGAACTCGTTTATGAGCGAAAAAGACAATCGAAATTATTGTTGTCTTCATAAACGATATCACAACGTGGAAAGGGTCAAGTGTTTGAACTAAGCAATTGGAGGTAAATTTTTCTGCAAAAACTCAATTTATGTATTGAAAAAAGTTTTACTCATATTTCTGTGGCATTATTCAATTGATTTGAGTGAAAGATAAATGCATTAAAAATCATATCTTTACTGTTTAGTTAAACCAGTGGCAAGCCTTGTTAGCATTCAACTACGAGGCACTGTGGCATAAAGCGAAGCGAATGCAATCGCTCTTTTATTTAGCATGGGCCAAAGGCAATGAACCGCTTTTTATCTGCTGCAAACGAATATCTAGAAATGCATTTATAACGAGGCTCGCCAAGTAAATATCAACAGTTGGAATAAAAAGCTACACATTGAAACAAAAGTAAGCACAATTTAAAATGCATACCACAATTGTAAAAGACAAGCAAACTCTGTTTGTTAAACTAGAATGTGTCAACAAAGATAAAGCGAACAATAAAATCTAGGGCACAATTCAACGAAAAGTAAAAGTTATAAGAGACAAAGAAATTTCAACAAAACAAAAAAAAGCATTGCACAATTTTCATTAAAATGTTTCTTTCCACACAGTAGATAGAAGTCGCTCCTGATATTTTATTCTTGGCTTAATAAAGTTATTTATTTAAAGTAAGGGCCAATATAAACTTAAGGTATTTCGAAGAAACTCTTCTTAAATATCATTATTTTATTTTATATAATTCAAACGTTATTTTTTCGATATTTTATTAGAGTATTTGAGTCGATGTAATATTTTTTTGTTTTCCACACATTTTGTAATCAAAATCTTTAATTCATTTGACGCATGGATTTCAATGGGATATTTCAAGTGCTGCCACTTTTGAGTATACATATGGCAAATACATGTACATATATATATTTTCCATTGAAAAATTATGAACAATTACTCACCAAGCAGAGCAACAGCTGCGCACAGTGTTAGCCATTTGAGGCGTTCGACGTTGGGCATCAACGTAGCAGCGTAGGCCATTTTAGTATTTGGTTGGTTGTTCCGTTTGGGGTTGGCCTGTTGAGACTGTATCGATTTTTGCATATGCGTACAAATAAGCACCCTTTACTATATACTAGTATGTATAGGGGCGAAGACACACGCGAACGCGTTATTTAGTAAGCGGTTTAGTTGTTTATTTCACCGGTGACTCAGTTTTTGCTGCAATGAGATAGAAACAGAAAGAAATTGCTGAGGTTAGATTATGTTTTTATATACTTAAAATGAAATGTTTGAGATAAGCAAATAATGCCGAAACAAATGTGATTTACTTTTTAGTATTCAATATTCAAAGATCGTAATTATACACTGAGCAAATTATTTCAGCAATATAAGGAGCAATCGGACTCAGTTTTTAAATAAAGCAACAATTAAATTTCCTAATTACATATTACAAATAATATTTAATTTTTTTTGTTCAAAAACATTTTTTTTATTATTAAATAATTGAACAATTTATCAAAAAGAATTTTTTAAACTTATTTTCAGTAATTTTAAACCATAACTTATTATTTCATTAGTGTTTGATGAAATTATGTCTTTAAACACACTTTTTTTTTAATGTGTAGCAAATATTAAAGTATTTCCCCTCGCCACACTTTTCTACTTTGAAAAGTTGGTTTATGCAACCATCGATTTTAAAACCAACAACGCTTGCACCAACAACAACAACACCAACAACTAAGTCAGCCAATGCTAATGAATTGCAAGTAATTTGATTAGGCAAGCAGCAACCACCCCAACAACAACAACAGAAACAACAACAATTCAATCGACGACCCTATTGACAACCCTATTGACAACCCCTTCAAGCAAAACATCGAACAACAACAATAAACAAACCTTCTTCTTTTCAGCACCCGCACCAAAACTTAACTAAAGGAACGTGCAAAGAGTTTGCTACAGCAAAATTGTGTATGTTGCACAATGTTAGATGGTAGCTAAATGTGGGCTAATTGGGCGTGGCAAGCTCAATCAATGTGTGTGGCCCTTAACCCCAATCGCCTTTCAATGATATCAAAGGCATCAAAACTTGACTTGGCTGCCTATAAAAAATACATTTTGTTTAGTGTACAAGTTTTTACCCAGAAGCAAATTTTATTTGTATTTTTATTGCATTTCAGTTTACTAGATTTGCTTTATGAATCTGTTAAACCATAAAATGTTATGGGCTCAACGCGGTCATAGTTCAACTTTACACACACACACACACATCGTATGTATTCAAATCCATCAAAAGTAATCGCGACAAACAATTTGTCCGCATTGATGCCACATATGGCAGTCGCACTGAGGCCCGCAGACTTGCAACGCGCAACTATTTATAAAGCCATAGAAACGATTAGCGTATAGAGTAGATAGCAAGCATAGAAAAGAAGATGTCTTAGCTTGAAGTAGAAGTTGAAATACCCTTAAAAAAGTTTGTTAAATATATCAAAATAATCACAGAGATATATAATTATAAATATTAAGGCATTAAAATATTATTTGAAACTATTAAACTTTAAAAAAACTTATGAGTTTTTAATAAAAAATTTTAGTTTTTAATTAAATACTTCTAAGACAGTTTAATAATTCTAAGAAAATATATGAAACTTATCCAATTTACAGCACAAACCTTTATTAACTACTGAAAGTTTAAGAAAAACTAATTCCATAATGAAAGAAGGCATTCTGTATACTTTTCGAATCTTTCTAAGAAACAAAAAATATGTATTAAGACTATATTAAGTAACACAAAAAAATAAGTTATATCTTACACATCTAAGCAATTCAAAACTATCTTCTGTCAGGGCATTTAAAAAGCATTGAAAAAATGCAACAACTCGATGCAAACGCACGGTTTGTGGATGTCATTAATTAAACCTCGGAATGGCTAAATGCTTGGCAATAGGGCGATAGAAAATTCACAACGATGCCGTCTTTTGCCTTTTGTCATCCATAAAGTATCAACCACCCTGCACCCTCCACCCTGCACCCTCCACCCCACATGCCTGACACTTCCTAAGTGACTCGCGTGCCTTTAAAATAAACTTTATGACTGGCAGGAAGTCACGATTCCAAACAGACACACGAGTATACATATATATATTTTTTATAAGAAATACATACATACATACGTATCTATCAATTTATATGGACTGTCTGTGTTTTAGTTTGACATCAGACTACGACAGCCGGACATCAGCAAGATTCTAAACTTCCTAGACGCGCAAACATGGATGTCAACATGAAACATGCAACAGCTCCCAACTATCTATCTATCTATATCTGTCTTTATGTCTGTTTGTCTTTTGTGTTGTGTGTAGCTTTAGCTTATCCATTGGATAGCTAAAGATTATGGCAACATAGCATATAAATTCCATTTGAAATTTGTTTGCTTTTAAACGCTTAATTAAAACTTAAACGATTTTATAAAAGCTTCACATTGCTTGGGCAACTAAAGAACATTATTTTTAGGAGGTTGGAGGAGGAGGGTTGGATGCACGCGCAGCTGCCACGTGGCAAGCTTTATAAAGTGAGGATCAGCCCCTTAACAAATGTTAGCTTTCGAATTGGTTTAATGAACTTTAACTCGGGTGGAAGTTAGGCCTTGTGGACTGCGACGCAGTTGAACAGCTGCTCAAGCGACTTTGGGGTTGGAAATAGAGTTGGTTGAGGCATCAACTATTCAGCTATTAGAAGGGTGGAAACTTTTAGTGGTTTTACTGCAATTGCAATACTCAAATAATCGACTTTAGTTACTAAAATTGTACAAATGAATTATTTGTATGACAAAAATGATTCCAAGTTAAAACTTAAGTTGCCTTTAGAAAACTTTTTTCCTTTGATACTTAAAACTAACAAGGATTGGTTTTAAGAAACCGTTTTGAGCACAATCTCTGACATATTTTTTTGTCAAAGTTTACAAAGATAATATTCCCATCCCTTACTAATCCCATCGAACGACCTGATGAGGCATCATGATTTGCTGCCCTTGGACATGATTCAGCTGCCGGATGAGAAAGAAAAAGTTCGCTAAAATAATGAAACATATGTCAAAAACGTGCCAGCGTTTATTAAGAAAACATCTGGTAATCAGTTGACTGCAAAGCAACATCCATAAACGATGCCAAACAATACAGAAAAATCGATGATGTTCTCTAAACATTTATTGTATTTTTCTAGTTTATTTGCAATTGGAAATTTTAGCATTGAATATTTTGACTCATTTTTCGAAATAAGTTTGCAAAAAATTCTCAATTTAATTCGCAGCGGAACTGACAGTGCTACAATCGCGTGGTAACATCAACAAATTACAAATTTTATTACTCATTCTTTTTTTTTTTATTTTATTTTTTTGTTCGTCTGATGGCAACTTAAAATGCCTGTCTGTGCATTAGGGTGCCGGTTGGGCCAATAAATTTTGCAATTTACTGCAACAAAATTTGTATTTTTATTCAACTTTTTTTGTTCACATCGCAAAATCGACGACAAAGGGGTAAACTGTGGAGGATGTTTGATGCACAAAGTGCAGTGGCCCGCTGCAGGGTCAATCCGCATATTCGCATTGGCATCCGTTCAACGTTCGTCACCAGCCGGAAAGGAGTAAAAAACAAAACAAAACAAAACTAAAACAAGAACAGCTCAATGTCCCATTGTGCAGCTTGTTATATATTGAGTTAGCCATTGCTTGGCATGTTGCATGCTGCGCCTAATTGAGATTCAAGTGCACTTTATAAGCCAACAACAACAACAACAACAACATTTTATTTGACTGCTTTGGGCTATTTGGTTTGGTTTCTTTGTATGCTGCCCCATTCCGTTGTTCGTATAAACCCTTTGGCCAATGTCCATTGACATTTTGCGCAGCACTCAAAATCAATATTTGCTATTTACACTGTGATTCACAAGGAACAAGAAAGAGCACTTGGGATGAGACTCTTTTTAGGTTTTAAGAGGGAAGAGTATGCGAAATATTTCTTATAGGAAGGGTTTCCCGGAAACTGTGCAAATTTTTTTCTAGTACAACAATTTGATTAGATTGAAATTTTAGGCAACCTTAAAAATAAATGCATAAAAACCAAACTTTTCTTTAAAACAAAGTTTTCCTGAAGTTTTTTATGATTAAATATTTGAAGGCAATTATAATAAAATAAAATGCTTTGCCATAAAGCCCAATCGATAGGCGCAGACGAATGACTCAAACAAATTGCAAAAAAACTACTTGCAACAGCCAAGAACTCCGCCTAGCAACGGGACACATAAACGATGCACGGATGATGATGATGACAACAACAACAACAGAAAAGAGACCAAATAAAGGAAACGACCTGCGATGCGAAAAGCAAACCTTAAGTAGACAGGAGCGACAAGGACGAAAACAAAAAGAACGACGAAAGGCGCAACACTTGCAAAAATCAAATAAACTACAACTACAAAATGGAAAGAAAAAAAACCGTTCAATGCGGCAGCTGCATGAGATTTCGTTAAAGCGCTGACAGGATCCGGGATGAGTTTCCAACATTATATTTTTGTAGCTGAGGGTTGCTCTCAGATACAGACACAGATACACACACACACACTTTTAGCAGCTGAGCACAATGAGTGTGATGCGTATGTGTGCCATATGAAGGCAACTGCGAAGGATTTTAAAAATTATGCTTCAAAATGAAGTGCTTTCAAAAGGGCCACACTGCCTTTGCCTCTGCCTTTTGTCTTTATCAGGTAGTTTTTCACTACTCAGACACTGGCAAAGGCAGGTTGTGTGCATACACACACACACACACATGTACATAAAACAGGGACAACGCAGAGTTGCTTTGATTGCTGTGAACTGTGTGCGAAGAGCAAAGCGCATGCGCAAAAAAAATAATTCAGCCAAACAAATGCACGAAGAGCATTTAAGCAAAATGCCAAATTCTTAATTAAAATGTCCTTTATGTAGGGAAATTCTTAGCACAAATTAGACAACAAATATTGAAGTCTATAATTTTGATAATTTTCTTTATATTTAAGCAACTAAAATGGCTTTGCGAATAGTTAAAACATTCGCATTGCCATACGAGAGTACACACCCTTTTGCGTGTATGTATGTATGTGTGTGTGTGTGCAGAAAGTAACAAATTTGTTTTTCGCCAAATGGAAAACTTTAGTTACGGGCGAAAAATCAATAGGAAGCTGAGCCAAATTCACTTAAATTCACACATTAAAATCAACCACAAGTCATATTTATTGCACTTTTCGTTTTACAGTTAGTCTCCGCTTTTGGGGGTGGGGTAAGCGTGGGTGTGAGCATACATAAAACTTACAGCAACAACAACACAGGAAGACAAAGAAGTTGCCAGACAGCACCAAAAAAAATTTACCGTTAAATTATCTTTTTGACTTACCGTTATGGATTGTGATTTGATTGATTTGTGTTTATAATTATTAATGTTTATGCACAAACACTATTGGAGTGTGAGCAATTTTGTAACAGGGTGCCACTAATCCACTGCTGTGGCGACTCTGCCCAACACACTGCTACACAACAACAAACACAAGCAAACAGCAGACGCTGTTGCCTTTTTGCCGTTTATTTGGCGCTGTGCTCTGCTTTTCGTTAATAATTTTAACAATTTGTTGCTTTTACTTTTGCATTTTATTTAACTTTATTTTGTATGAATTCACGCACATACACAAACACACGCAAACACGCATACACAAAGCGCGTTTAGCGCTAGAACAAGCCACCACCAGCTAACTGGTTTGCGGGGGTGTAAGTACCGTACCGTAACCGTGTAGCCCGACAACAAATTTACACACACACTCACTCACTCAGGCGCATACACACTGTGAATAAACCCAGACGTAAACTCCGACTCCCAAAACGTTCGACAGCTATCGCTCGCGGTCCAAACCAGACTGAATTGACTCTCCAACTGGCTGCTGGTTGAGAGCGGCCGGCCATTTTGCTTGGTATTCACTCTGGCACGTTGCCTGTGTGTGTGAAAAAGGGGCATTTGTTTGGGAAATTTCGTTGGGATTTTATTTGCTTCCACCTGTTGATATCGGGGTATGTGTGTGGACTGTATGTACAATTGTACCTAAATGAGTACCTTATAAATTGATATTAGAGTGGACCTTGTTAAATTTTTACCGAATAAACAATTGGTGAGTGTAGTGTTTGTGTTGCTGGAATAAAACCAAGCGCTTAGCCATGTTTTTTGTTAAAATACTTTTATTCGGAATATGAAATTGATAATGGGCATATGCATTATAACTTTAATTTTTGAACTGTTTATTTTAAAACCAAACACAACCTTAAAAGTTTTTGTCATAAGGAATCTTAAACTCAATTACATTTAGGGATGTTAACATAATTTATAAGTAATAGTAATTAAATATATAACATTAATGCATTATGGTTATGAAGTTAATATTAAACATATCTAGGGATATATAAGAACTTTGTAAATAAGTCAGTTTTCAGGAAGACATTAAAAACATGTTTTAAATAACACAACTTAAAATAATAAAACTAGTAAATAGCACTTGCTGGGACAGAGGATTCTTTAAACGAAACGTAAACGCAATAATCCTTAAACTTAATTTAATACATATGTATACTTCTGTATATGTTTTGTACATAAAACGCAGAGATTCCATTATTTACTTAAGTTAACAATTTGAGCGAGTTTTTTGTGACCTTGTGAGTATTTTGTTTAAGTAACAATTGACAAGTTTATTACATTTGACAGTCGAAGGCGAAGGACTTTTTCTTTGAGATATTTAAATGCTCCAGTTGAGGATCAGAAAACCATGGTAATAAGTCTATTGTTCAGTACATATGGCCATTTCAAAATACGGAAAACGGGAGCAAAAGCATTTGCAATGAGCATTTTCATGTGCCGAACGTAGAGAAAAAAAAAATCTTTGCATAAGAGAGCAGTTATTGATACCTTTTCTAAATCCCTTATTAATTAATTAATTTTTTTGCTTTTTTGCTTTGCTTTTTTTTCAAGAGAGTACTTTTACGTTTGACGCCATAACATTTGATCGTTTTCCAATCACAAGTGGGCAATTGATATCCATCTCTCTCTTTCTGCGTTTTTCGGGACTTTTCAATGAAGCAACACTAAATTCGTAGACATTTTTCACTAATTATTGCGTGTAGCATCCTGTATAATAATTTTATTCTTTTGTCGCGTCACTTTTGTTGAAGTTGGCGCTGGCATCAAACGCTTCAACTGATCCTGATTGATGCTAACCAACGCTTTCTCTTTGCCTTTGCTAGACGTGGTTGCTCCGCTTGTAGTTGCTGTTGTTGTTGTTGTAGTTGTTGCTGCCGTTGCTGTTGTTGTTGTTTCTATTAAGGCCGTCGACTCATCGGCGGTAGAAGATGAGCCAGCAGCGGCAGCAGCAGCGGCTGAAGCATATCGTGTTAGCACCTGAAACTTGGCAAATATATTGCGTCCACTGCTACGCTCCTTATCCTTATACTTTTCGAGAACGGTGGGCGTTTGGGCTTTGGCCTGAGCCTGAGGCGCGGCCGTTGGTGCTTTGAGCAGCGCTTTATTATTGCCAGTTGCCTTGTAAAAGTCCAGATCATAATCAAAATCGCTGCTGGTGGCCGGAGCATTGGCCGGAGCAAGCGCACGCTCACCAAAACTAGCAGAGCTGGCGGAAGTCTCCGCCGCCAGATGACGCAGCATTAGAGTCAGCTTCGTTTCGTGCTGGCGCTGGAGTAGCACTGCATTGCGTTCACCCTCGAGACGCGCCTGACGCACTGCATTGGATAGGACGCGTTCCTTCCACTCCCAGGCGTCGCGTTCACGTTCCAGCTGCACCAATTGCTGCTCCAGCTTGCGCGACGAATCCCTCAAATCAATGACTTTGACAAAATACTTGTAGAGCAGCGTGCGCATCTCCTCCGAGGAGAGCTTGTTGAGGCGTGCCATAAGCATCTGTTCGCCCTTTTCTCGCTGCTGGCGTTCGGTGGACAAATCGATGGATTTGTGGCCGCAGATGAGTTCGTTTTTGAACTCAATTGCTTCGTCTATGGCCATAATGGCTTCATCGCACTCGAGCAGTTTGCGCTCCTCCCGCTGCGTTAGCATTTTGTCACGCTTCAGTTTTCGATCTAAAGCGCAACGCTGCTCAAGCAGATGATCGCGTGTTCTTCGAAGATTGCGTATCTCATGGCGCAGGCTCTCCTGTTGGGCAGAGGCTTGTTCGTCGGCATCCCATTGTTCCAGATTCTCTGATTTTTCGCGCAATATATGATCCAGATGGGTAATTCTGGCTTGCACTGCCTTCAGCTGTTCGGGATTTGGTTCTACCTTGACTAGTGATGCATCCATTAAGTTCTTGAGTTCGGCTTCCAGCTGATCCCGCAATTTGCATTCCTTTTTGAGTTTCTTTTGCACTTCTTCGATTTGTTTGCGTGATTCGGCAACAGATTGTTGAAGTTTCTTTAGCTTTTGGCCACTTTCGCCAGCCATGTGCTTCATGGAACTGAGATCCTGTAGACGCTGTTCAATGTGTGCAATAATGGAGCCATAACGTTCGATTTCCGCCTTCTCTTTGCCTTGAACCAGCGCCTTGGCCAAATGCTTTTTAGCCTTCTCGCACTCCGCATCCAGTTTGGCCTTCTTCTTGTGGAATCGCTGCTTGGCATGGCTGCGAGTCTCTCGATTCTTAACCAGCTCACTGATTATGTTCTGCTTTAGCTGCATGGTTTGTTCGATTTCTTTCAGCTGCCGCTGTCGTGCCTCAATCTCGGCATGCAACTTTCGCATCTTCTTTTGCATTTGCTCAATGGGTCCATTTGCGCTTCCTGCAGCTCCGTTGGTAGCGTTAGTAGCCGGACTAGCGTTGACTACAACACCTGCACCAGCTGCTGCACTCTCAAGTGGATCCAACTCTGGCGTCACCTCAGTGCCCGTTGCCTGCTGTGAGGCAACCCGTTTCAACATTGCCAACTCAGCGCTGCTCAAACTGGCTCCCGGCTGTATGCTCCGACGACGACCTGGATCAGGGAATAGGAAAATTATTATTGAACATTTACTGCACATGCTTAACCGATTTTTAACTTACCTCCAACACTCGTCTTTCGATCATCAAATCTTTCTAGTGTCTCTTGATCAGCGGTGGGTTCCTTATCCTTATCCTTGTCCTTATCCTTATCTTGGCTCTGCATAACAGCTTTGGGTTGCTTGAGCATAAACTCTTCGTGCTTGGCTTGGATCAAAGCGTTGGTTTTGGCACGAAATTCATGCATGAGACTTTCAAGCTTCTCATCCAAATCGGGATGTTGCGATTCATTATCGCTTTCATTGTCGGAATTTTGTTGGCATGAAGTTTCCGGTTCGCTGATGCACTCCTCTGGTTCCTCTGGTTCTTCTGCTTCTTGAATGGGCACCAAAGCTTTTTGATTGCGAAACGCTTCACTGGAACTAAGGCAATCCTCACACTCTTGCTTCAAAAACAGCCATTCCTCGATTTGTTCCTTCTCCAGCTCGGTGACAGCAGTTGAGCTCATTAGTCTGTATGTGAAATATATTTATGAGTTTATAAGAAAAAACTTTGGAAGTGAAATTCACTAACCGGGCAAAGAGTCCCTCGGCGTTGGAAACCAGCTTGAACCATTGACCGGCCGCAAACTGTAATCCAAAGTTTTCTCCATTGGGTGACGCGACAGCAGCCATTAAAGCAGCTGTCGTTGCCGATGCCTGATCGCTGGGCAATCTTTCCGGTGATATGGGCGTATTGTCATCGGAGAAGGTATTCATAATGACATAATTGCGTACGCATTGCACCTTGAAACCAAATTGCAGATTGCCCAACGTCTCCGACAAATGCTCCTCCAGCGGCGATATGCACATAATGACCAAAGTCTGCGCACGTCCTCCAAATGAATCCTTGAGCAGCGTTGTTAGTGTTGTCTGGCCGTATGGAATGTTGCCATTGACACCGTACATAATGCTGGGTTCGGTTAGGGTGTTTACCACCTGCTCCAGCATCTGCAAGCCTGCATCACGTGGATGTCCTGGTGGTGGTTCGCCCCAACGTTCGCTGCCGCATAAATCCGAGAAACTGGCCGTGGATAAACGATGCTGTATCAAACCGTCTTTGGACACCCATTGTTGCTCCAGCGTTAGCGTGAAAAGCGTATGAGCCGGCAACTGTTGTCTGTTGCTGAAACCCAGTTGCAGCCATTGGAAAACTTCCTGCACACTGGTGCAGTGGACATTGCCCATGCCCAGTAAATCACTGATTTCACCACTGCAAATCTCCACGAACCCCACATTAACCGCATATGTGCGCTCTACAAAACAAAAAAAGAAGTTAAATTTATGTACATCGCTCCATACAATTAACTCACCCGAATGCGCTGCAATATGTGTGAATATTTCGCTTATACAACGCTGAACAACACCTTGATCGACCTCATCATAGACACATTCGAAACCATGGCCATAGAGCGTATAGGTTTTGCCTGTGCCACGCTGTCCAAATGTCACCACCGATGCATCAAAGCCCTCCAAGAACAAGCTTATCAATGGAAATACCGTCTGATGGTACACCTGACACTGTGTGGTGCTGCTGGGCAGCGCATGGGTCACAGGTATAGTGTGTGGCCCAACCTGTATTAGGCCCGCTGCAATGCTGTCCAAACCTGCACCACCGGGCAGTGCGCTAGGCAATCCAAGTGCCGATAGGGCAATCGGTATCGCTTGCACGCAGCAGCTGTTGGCATTTGCATCATCTGTGTCTTCCGCCTCATTTGTATGCAGCTGATGGATAGCGTTTAACTCGTTATTGCCATTATCATCTAATGCTGTTGCGGTTTGCGGTTCCGATGGTGGTATTGGTGACAAAGGTGCAGGTGAGTGTGATGGTGAGGGAATTGGGGAGGACGGCTCCGATTGCGGTTTGTCTGCGACTGCGGCTGCTGTTGCGTCGCCATCGTCGAGCGCCTTTTGTTGTGGCTTTTTCTGCAGTTCAGTGTGTGGATAAATGCGCACAGCAACTTGTATGGGTATTTCCATTGTTTTATGTCGCTTTGGCAACACTTTTTCACATGAAATTGTGCATTTTTTCATATATTTTTCGCATCTCAAATTGTATTGCAAAAGTTGCTGAATCGATAATGCTGCGCACTACCACCAACTATCGATGTGCAACAGCGTCGAAGCATCAAAACTATCGATAGTTGTGTCAATATTTTCACGTAGCTCATCAACGCTATGTATTTTGTAACGATTGTAACGATACTTAACGTTTGGTAAAATTTTGGAAAATTGATCAATTAATGTCGATAAATGTGGTGTATGTTATTTTTTTCTGTTGGTCATCGGTAGAAAGTTTGTGCCATCCCTCGTAATTACTTATCGCTTTTCTCGTCGCGTTTCAGCGCGTGTTTTTTTTTTCGTGCAAAAATTGTTTGCCCATTAATTGTGCATTTAACAAGCCGAAAACATGTCGAAACGACGCATTGAAGTAGGCGAGACATACTCCAACAAGTTAAGAAAGTAAGTGCATATTAAAACAAAAATTGGTTTAGTCTATGCACAATTTGTAACTAGAACTTTTGCTCCCCCCCATCTGTCACAAGTAGGGAATCTGAGACTTCTTCATCGGCTGCAACAAATTCAGCCGCTGGTACAGTAGCTCAAATTCTAGGTGGCTTTGTGCCCAGCAAACAGGTAAGTACTCCCTCAAACCCGAATTGCAATAAAATAAACTTATTGTTCCGTCATCTTGTGCCAGCCTCCAACCATGAATCCCTTCACACATAAAGCTTACTCGGCGCGCTATCAAAACTTGTACAAGAAACGCATAGCGTTGCCAGTCTTCGAATACCAGGCGGACTTTATGCGTCTGCTGAGTCAGCATCAATGTATTGTGCTTGTTGGCGAGACAGGATCCGGCAAAACGACACAGATCCCGCAATGGTGTGTAGATTTTGCCGTTTCCAAGGGACGCAAAGGTGTATCCTGCACACAGCCACGTCGTGTGGCCGCCATGTCGGTAGCCCAACGCGTCTCCGAGGAAATGGACGTAAATCTTGGCGAAGAAGTGGGCTATTCGATTCGTTTTGAGGACTGCTCGTCACCCAAAACTCTGCTCAAGTACATGACAGATGGTATGCTGTTGCGTGAGGCAATGTCGGATCCAATGCTGGAACAGTATCAGGTCATATTGCTTGACGAGGCTCACGAGCGTACGCTGGCCACTGATATACTGATGGGTGTCCTAAAGGAAGTTATTCGCCAGCGCAACGATCTGAAGTTAGTGGTCATGTCGGCCACTCTCGATGCTGGAAAATTTCAGCAGTATTTTGATAATGCGCCTCTCATGAACGTACCCGGACGTACGCATCCCGTCGAGATCTTCTATACACCAGAGCCAGAACGCGATTATTTAGAGGCAGCAATTCGTACTGTCATTCAAATACATATGTGCGAGGAAATTGAGGGTTCGTATGAAAGAAAAAAAGCCTGTCGATAACTTTAATCTAATTTCAAATCTCCTAATAGGTGACATTCTTATGTTCCTCACCGGTCAAGAGGAGATTGAGGAGGCATGCAAGCGCATTAAGCGTGAAATTGACAATCTAGGCTCTGAGATTGGCGAGCTTAAATGCATACCCTTGTACTCTACATTGCCACCGAATCTGCAGCAGCGCATTTTCGAAGCGGCACCACCACCAAATGCAAATGGAGCTATTGGCCGCAAAGTTGTCGTATCCACAAACATTGCAGAAACTTCGCTAACCATTGATGGCGTTGTCTTTGTCATCGATCCGGGCTTTGCCAAGCAAAAGGTCTACAATCCACGTATCCGTGTCGAAAGTTTGCTTGTCTCACCAATATCAAAGGCATCGGCACAGCAGCGTGCCGGCCGTGCTGGACGTACACGTCCCGGCAAATGCTTTCGCCTGTATACGGAAAAGGCGTTCAAAAACGAAATGCAGGACAATACATACCCAGAGATTCTACGCTCCAATTTGGGTAGGAAATTAGAAGAAAAAATCTTTTCTTAAATGTGCATTACTTATATGATTTGTATTCTGTTATTATCTCAGGCACTGTTGTGCTGCAGCTCAAGAAACTGGGCATTGATGATTTGGTGCACTTTGACTTCATGGATCCACCAGCACCTGAGACGCTAATGCGAGCTTTGGAGCTGCTTAACTATCTCGCCGCTTTGGACGATGATGGCAATCTGACAGATTTGGGCGCTGTTATGTCCGAATTTCCATTGGATCCACAATTGGCCAAGATGTTAATAGCCAGTTGCCAGCACAACTGCTCCAATGAGATACTCTCAATAACGGCCATGCTGTCGGGTGAGGCACTTACCAACTATGTTGAAGTCAGAAAAAAAAGGTTTTAGAACTGTTTTTTTTTTTTCTGTAACTGGGACAAATGAAAATTGAAATTGAGTAGCTTTTGTTTGTGGTTTCTAATATGTCTAGACTCTAGACACAATGACATTGACTTCAAATGGCACACAAAATGTCACTTTAAGCCAATTCAATTGTGTAATTATTAATTGATTCTTTTTTGACACAGACTTAGACGGACTATAACCACAGCTATTTAATGTTAAATTAAGTGCAAAGAAAAAAGTTTTGTTCAATTTATTTGTTCTTTGCATTCAACACTTAAGTAAAGTTGCACGTGCGTGCTGCAGCCCAATAAGTATATATTTTATTCAAAATATGATGCGCGGCACAGATAAAAAAAAAAAAAACGAAACGATACGACTACTTAGTTGATAATTGCCATTGCCGCAGGCATTAAACGCACTTGCAACTCACAAATGCAATCGACTCTTTAAATCTAGATTGCCTAGCTGACAAAACAATGTAAGCACAATCTATATGTATATATAAAAATAATCAAACAAAAACAAACCAATTCAAAAATCAAAAAACAAAGTGCCACAATGCTTCGTGCGTCCCAACGAGGCCAAAAAGGTGGCCGACGAGGCCAAGATGCGTTTTGCACATATCGATGGGGATCATTTGACATTGCTCAATGTCTATCACGCCTTTAAGCAGAGTAAGTTAACTTTAGGATTGCATTTGCTATGTTAATATTTGATTCTGTATTACAGGCAGTGAGGATCCCAACTGGTGCTACGAGAACTTTATCAACTTTCGTTCTCTGAAGAGTGCGGACAATGTGCGTCAGCAGCTGGCGCGTATTATGGACCGGTTTAATTTGAAGCGAACTAGCACAGAGTTCACCTCCAAGGATTATTATGTGAATATACGCAAGGCATTGGTGCAGGGCTTCTTTATGCAGGTGGCGCATTTGGAACGCACGGGTCACTACCTGACCATCAAGGATAATCAGAATGTGCAGCTGCATCCATCGACATGTCTCGATCACAAGCCCGACTGGGTCATGTACAATGAGTTTGTGTTGACCACCAAAAACTACATACGAACCGTAACAGATGTGAAGCGTGAGTTAAATTAATAATAGTTTTGATCTCTTTATTGACACACACTATTTATTTTTGACTTATTTAGCGGAATGGCTGCTTAGCCTGGCGCCACAGTACTATGATCTGAATAATTTTCCACAGTGCGAGGCCAAGCGACAGTTGGAGCTGCTTCAGCAGCGCATGGAGACAAAACAATATCAGAAAGGTTTCTGAGTTGCTGAATGTCTTTTTACACCATTAATAGCTTAAACAACATAAACATATATCTATATATGAAAAAGAAAACATATTTTAACTTGCTAGCAATGGAAATTAATGGATTGTTTCCTTTTAAAGATTTGGTTTGGTATAATTACATAACAAGTTGTATCTTTATTGTTTGCCTTGGCAATTACATAACACAAAAAACAAAACATAACACAAAAACACATTAAAGAATTCCGTTAAGTGTTAGTAATAAAAGCAACCTTTTGTATAACTAAACGATATTCAACCGTTTGTCTTTTGAAATTGAAAAAGTATAACCAAATAGGTGGCTATAGCCGATGCAAACTGTAAGAAAGAGAGGAATCGTTTAAGATAGTTTTGTGTTTGGGGCAACCGAAATAAGCTAACCGATGTTAAAATTGTGCGATTAACGTAACACAAACCGCTGGCCGAGAATTCCGAATCCACAGAGAGTAATTGCTGTATTCCAATGAAACACTTGCCATGCCATAGGCTCTCCAACGATCTCGCCGAAAGTTAATGTAGGGACTTAGGGTGCTGTCAATGCGTTGGAGTCGTGTGTTTAGTTCCTTTGTGGCACGCAAACCAAATACGCCACAGTAAACACCCGCTACAATGGCTAGCACAACAACTGAAACATCTGCGGCTGTTACCACTTTCGATGTTGCCGATTTCATTCTAAAAGATGCGCTTTTGATTTGTTGTTTTGGATTTTATTCGAATGGAGATTCTTTCAAGTGATTGAATTAAGCAACACACAGTATTGAATACATGCAACATATATATACACACACACAGATATACTTTGTGGACATATACACACCAACACACATATGTATTCAATGGACATCACTTGCAAGAATGTAAACTAATATTAAAATTATATATAGAAAATTAAATGCCATAACTTTAAAATTAATAACACAATCGGCTTGATTTGAAATCGTTTTTATTGCTAACCAATCTTGAATTTAAAAACGTGAAACATTAGTTTAAGTGCTTGAATTATTTATTGTCCTGGATCCTCCGACTGCCTTTAGATCTGCTGAGCTTCCAAATTGAGTGGCTCAGCTGCTGGAATCGCCTCACGAACCAATCGGGCATATGGTCGGAATGTGGGTCTTGGCAGATATGGGGGCCTCTCATGTCCCAGAGCCATGGCGAAGATTGAGGCGAGCAGCAGCAAAACAATTGTGAACTTCATTCTGGTTGGATTGGCAAAACTTGTTTGATGCAAATCGAAACGAATGCAGCCGTTTTTATATGCACCCAATTGAAAAGGGGATTTTCTTTAGCACGGGGATTTTTGTATTTCACAAAGTAAGACAGAAACGCGACATGCATAATCTTGAGCTACATACATATATGAGATCGAACCTCAGATTTCTACTCAAAAGCTTATGAATATCAATAACAAAATTATGGGGAATATGATTAAGTCTGAATAAACGCAAATAGAACTTATTACAAAACCATGAACATAATTTTTTTGATAACAAAGATTTAATTGACAAACTTATTGCCAAAAACAAAAAGCTTGTTATACGCAATGGAAATTAAAAGTTATAAAATAATTAATAATTAACTTCTTAGTTTAAGCAGCACAAAATTTGACATTTTCATATTAAAATATGTTAGACAAGATCAAAGAAAATATTATTTTACTAATCAATTTGTTCCGAATGTTCAGCTCAGCTTAAAACAGATAAGACCTCGACTTATCTTCGTGTTGCTGCGTTGTGATGTAAGTCGCGTACCTCTTTTTAAAATAAAAAAAATCAATCTATATGTAGACTGTAAGTCCCCCAATACAAAAAAAAGTACCCGAATAACACGCAGTTAAAGCGACAAGGAAAAGCGGCTGCTATAAAAGCCAGTGCTTTGGTTTCGAATAGCATCAAACAAGTTTAGCCAATTCCATCAGAATGAAGTTCACAATTCTTATGCTGCTGCTCGTCTCGATCTTCGCCATGGCTCTGGGACATGAGAGGCCCCCATATCTGCCACGACCCACATTCAGACCATATGCCAGATTGGTTCGTGAAGTGAATCCTGAAGGAGCCGCTTTACCAGTGGACGAACCCACGCAGTTCTAAGATTTTAAGGATTAATTCAAGGACTACATCAAAAAAATAAAATAAAATAGTAAATCGTTTAATTTAAACAATATATAAATATTAAAATTTTATATTAAAGTTTTCATTAACAATCATTGAATGTTGGTTCAAGGGGTATTTTTTCCTTGTGCAATTTGTGCGTCTCAGCTACGACAAGCCAGCACATTGTTGTTTTGTTCAGTTTCCCTTTGCGTTCAGAGACCCGTTGATTAAAGGAGAGGCGGCGGGTCAGCGGACAGCAAGAACGGTAAAATGTTGTTGGTACATATTGTATACAAGTGCGTTTGAAACATACATATATTTCTTGCTGTGCCTGCTTATCGAGGTTTTTGTTATTTGGTGTTAACACATCGCTCGTGAGCTCTAACACTCCTTATTTTATATTTTGTTTGAACCTGAGACCACTGGTTATTGCGTCGAGTGCCTTAGCTGTTGTGCGAATTCCAAACACATCATCATGGTAGTAGTGCTTAGCTTAAGTGAATTTAATTTAGCTCCGCTTATTTGGCGTTTTGATGCTTTTAAATAACTTTGTAAAGAATAAGAACAACAGGTTTTAGGTTTGAGTAGTAATTATTCAAATCGAAATTTTTCCATTGATTTTAATACGAATCGTTTTAAGTTTGATATTTTAATACGAATAATTTTAAAATCAATTTTCGTATTGAATTTGAAAAAGAAATTTTAAAATCTGAATCTAAAATTAATTTAAATTTAACGTTGCATTTTTTTTTCTCTGTGTACTATAATATGTTTGACAAGATCAAAGCAAATATTTTAATTATTAAATTTGTTCCGCATGTTCAGCTCACCTTCGACTTCGACTTATCTTCGTGTTTTGTATTAGAACATTCTACTTTAGGTCAAAAGTATATGGAAACGTTGCAGTCGGACGCAACCGACTGCGGTATACTCGATATCTGCAATAAAACGGGTAAAAAGAGCCCTGACTGCAAAGGGGTACGGTTTCGGCAGGGGTGCACTCTGCCTCAAAGATTGTGTGATGCAGTAGGGGTGTTACTAGTTATCTTCTTTCAAAATTTGACGACTCTAGCTCAAAGTTTGTAAAAGGTGTGGGAAAGGGGCTAGGTCGTCATCACCTATATTGTCACCAAATTTAGTGGCTCTAGCTAAAAAAAGGTGGAAGATATAGGCGCTACTGATTTAAAAATAGAGGGGGGCTGGGGAGGCGGTACCCGTATTACATGGTAGTCCTAAGGCCCGTTTGGTTCGTGAGGCGGTACCCGGTTTACATGGTAGACCTAAGGCCCGTTTGGTTTGTGAGGCGGTACCCGAATTACATGGTATTCCTAAGGCCCGTTTTCAAAATTAAATGGATCCTCATTTGCTGTATTTTTTGGCCATCCTAAAACTATGCTTTAATATTTTGAATTTTCTTAATTCACTGGTAATTGTATTACATGGTTGATACTTCGCAAACCATTGATGGCGTTATCTTTGTCATCGATTCGGGTTTTGCCAAGCAAAAGGTCCACAATCCACGAATACGTGTCGAAAGTTTACTCGTCTCACCACTATCAAAGGCATCGGCACAGCAGCGGCCAATGTACACAAAGTGCCTTATTTAAACAAATTGCCACAATGCTTCGTGCGCCCCAACGAGGCCAAGATACGTTTTGCACATATCGGTTTGGATCATCTGGAATTGCTTAATGTAGCACAGAGTTCACCTCCAAGGATTATTATGTGAATATACGCAAGGCATTGGTGCAGGGCTTCTTTACGCAGGTGGCGCATTTGGAACGCACGGGTCACTATCTGACCATCAAGGATAATCAGAATGTGCAGCTGCATCCATCGACATGTCTCGATCACAAGCCCGACTGGGTCATGTACAATGAGTTTGTGTTGACCACCAAAAACTACATACGAACCGTAACAGATGTGAAGCGTGAGTTAAATTAATAATACTTTTGATCTTTTTATTGACACACACTATTTATTTTTGACTTATTTAGCGGAATGGCTCCTTAGCCTGGCGCCACAGTACTATGATCTGAATAATTTTCCACAGTGCGAGGCCAAGCGACAGTTGGAGCTGCTTCAGCAGCGCATGGAGACAAAACAATATCAGAAAGGTTTCTGAGTTGCTAAATGACTTTTTAAACCATTAATAGCTTAGACAACATAAGCATATATCTATATATGAAAAAGAAAACATATTTTAACTTGCTAGCAATGGAAATTAATGGATTGTTTCCTTTTAAAGATTTTGTTTGGTATACTTACATAACAAGTTGTATCTTTATTGTGTGCCTTGGCAATTACAAAACACAAAAAACAAAACATAACACAAAAACACATTAAAGAATTCCGTTAAGTGTTAGTAATAAAAGCAACCTTTTGTATAACTAAACGATATTCAACCGTTTGTCTTTTGAAATTGAAAAAGTATAACCAAATAGGTGGCTATAGCCGATGCAAACTGTAAGAAAGAGAGGAATCGTTTAAGACAGTTTTGTGTTTGGGGCATCCAAAATAAACTAACCGATGTTAAAATTGTGCGATTTACGTAACACAAACCGCTGGCCGAGAATTCCGAATCCACAGAGAGTAATTGCTGCCAAAACTTTTTGGTTTCCTCAGCCAAAACCGGTTCATAGACTTTGCGTGCAATTTCGCAGACAATTTGAATGGTCTTGCGAGATTCCCGGGCAGCAAGATGACATGGCTCCACGACCATGAGCAGGCGTAAAAAGTGAAAGATTATCCAGAGCATCTGCACCCAGACATAGCCATTGTCCCGCTTATTGACCATCTCGAGGAACAGAAAGTAAGCGGTCGCCACCAAATGCAGCAAACAGGACACGAGTATAAATAATACAGCCATGCCATAGGAACTGCAAACAATTGGATATATCATGAAAATTTCAATTCGAATTCGAGTTCATTCTCTCTTCCTTACCTGGAAAGCAATCGGACGCATTTGCCCAAAGATTCATGATTGTCGGCCATGGCTCGCATAAGAACACTCTTGCTCTTTGCTGTAAAATGAGTTAATTAACTAAAAATACACTTTCAATAATCAATATGTATTTAATGTGTACTTACACGCCGTGTCGCTGGGCAATGTCTCTGTATTCAATTTTGTTAAGCTCGCGTGCAAAGACATCGGTTTAAAGCTAATTGTCCTAACGGCACTTACCTTAACCAAATTGCTAGCAGTTGAATACGATATTTCTGGGAGAAAAAAAAATAATGTTAAGGATTATTATGAGGAAGATATACAGTCGAACTTCTATTTGACTAAAAAAAACCTTAGTTTTAAGGAGTTTTAATTGATCCAAATGAATTCGTTATATAGAAAATTTCGTTATACGAAAGTTTGAGAGTACATCAATGTATGTTTAATGCTTACCACGTAAATAGCTGGTTTTTAGCATTAGATTTAGTCGATCATATCGCCTACCCAATCCATAGGCAGTATTGGCAAAATTTATATGCAATCCAGTCAATATAAAATAGAGACTATAAAATGGTATATACCACTGTACGTTGAGCTCTGTTCAATCAATAGTTATTGAGTAATATAGAATGGTAAAGAAACTATGTAGTAATCTTACCCGTGTTCTCTGAGTCAATGTTCATTTCCTGTGCCATACGCACCCAAGTATTCACATCCAGTCCGAGAAGTATTCCAATGACAACCAATGAAACACTTGCCATGCCATAGGCTCTCCAACGATCTCGCCGAAAGTTAATGTAGGGACTTAGGGTGCTGTCAATGCGTTGGAGTCGTGTGTTTAGTTCCTTTGTGGCACGCAAACCAAATACGCCACAGTAAACACCCGCTACAATGGCTAGCACAACAACTGAAACATCTGCGGCTGTTACCACTTTCGATGTTGCCGATTTCATTCTAAAAGATGCGCTTTTGATTTGTTGTTTTGGATTTTATTCGAATGGAGATTCTTTCAAGTGATTGAATTAAGCAACACACAGTATTGAATACATGCAACATATATATACACACACACAGATATACTTTGTGGACATATACACACCAACACACATATGTATTCAATGGACATCACTTGCAAGAATGTAAACTAATATTAAAATTATATATAGAAAATTAAATGCCATAACTTTAAAATTAATAACACAATCGGCTTGATTTGAAATCGTTTTTATTGCTAACCAATCTTGAATTTAAAAACGTGAAACATTAGTTTAAGTGCTTGAATTATTTATTGTCCTGGATCCTCCGACTGCCTTTAGATCTGCTGAGCTTCCAAATTGAGTGGCTCAGCTGCTGGAATCGCCTCACGAACCAATCGGGCATATGGTCGGAATGTGGGTCTTGGCAGATATGGGGGCCTCTCATGTCCCAGAGCCATGGCGAAGATTGAGGCGAGCAGCAGCAAAACAATTGTGAACTTCATTCTGGTTGGATTGGCAAAACTTGTTTGATGCAAATCGAAACGAATGCAGCCGTTTTTATATGCACCCAATTGAAAAGGGGATTTTCTTTAGCACGGGGATTTTTGTATTTCACAAAGTAAGACAGAAACGCGACATGCATAATCTTGAGTTACATACATATATGAGATCGAACCTCAGATTTCTACTCAAAGCGCAAGAGCTTATGAATATCAATCACAAAATGATGGGGAATGTGATTAAGTCCGAATAAACGCAAATAGAACTTATTACAAAACCATGAACATAATTTTTTTGATAACAAAGATTTAATTGACAAACTTATTGTTAAAAACAAAACGGTTGTTATAGGAAAATGGAAATTAAAAGTTATAAAATAATTAATAATTAACTACTTAGTTTAAGCAGCACAAAATTTGACATTTTCATATTATAATATGTTTGACAAGATCAAAGAAAATATTATTTTACTTATCAATTTGTTCCGAATGTTCAGCTCAGCTTAAAACAGATAAGACCTCGACTTATCTTCGTGTTGCTGTTTTGTGTGACTTAACGTACCTTTTTTTTAATGTAAAAAATCAATCTATATGTAGACTGTAAGTCCCCCAATACAAAAAAAAAGTACCCGAATAACACGCAGTTAAAGCGACAAGGAAAAGCGGCTGCTATAAAAGCCAGTGCTTTGGTTTCGAATAGCATTAAACAAGTTTTGCCAATTCCATCAGAATGAAGTTCACAATTCTTATGCTGCTGCTCGTCTCGATCTTCGCCATGGCTCTGGGACATGAGAGGCCCCCATATCTGCCAAGACCCACATTTCGACCATATGCCCGATTGGTTCGTGAGGTGAATCCTGAAGGAGCCGCTTTATCAGTGGACGAACCCACGCAGCTCTAAGATGTTAAGGATGAATTCAAGGACTCCATCAAATTTAAAAAAAAATTTGTAAAATTTTACTCTATTGTATTAAAATCTGTTAAAGCATAAAAAACTTGCCATTTTATCTATAGCAAATTAATGAACGAACTTTTTGACATAGCTTTTTTGGCCATCCTGCTTTAAAACTCTTCTTTTCTGATGTTTCACTGGTAGTTTTAATCGAAGCCAAAAAGTATGCACTAGTTTTCTCTAACATTAAAAAAACAAACTTAAAACGAAGTTTGTTATAAACTTACCGAACGGGTATTTTTGAGTTCGCATCAAAAAGGAGTCCGCGATACGTTAAGAAAACTAAATCGATCAAACGATTACTTTAGTACGCCCGAAATATTTTATTGAAATTACTTTACTAACCCATGAGAACGCACAAGCACACCGAATAGATTGTAAATATCCAACTGCGTCGAATTTCCAGATGACCCTTAGATTCCTTTTTAGCTGAATATGGCGCCAATGCCAGCATTTTGCTAACATAGAAAATACCAATGCTATGCTCCGAAATTTCCATGACCAATACTTTAGCTCTCGAGCACTCGACTATAACTGACTTGCTGTTCTCGAGGAACTTTGGCAAATAACATTGCTGCTAACCGTAGATATTTATTTTGTTTTTGTTCTTTTTTTTTTGTTTTTTTTTTTTTGCTCACATTTGACACTGAACAAATAATGCGCTCCCGTGTTTGACTATTATTAGTTGCAGACAGCCTAAGTGAAAACTGTAAAATCCTCAACCCTTGCCTTGATCCGCACACTGGCATATTTCGCATATGTGCGAATTGTTTACTATAGTTTTGTCTGCTGTCCTTTAAAGCTGCTGTAAATAATAATTAGCGTGTGGAAAACGTCAATCAATTAGGTAGGCGAATCGAGCCAATTATTCGCCCACCAAAAACCCACCTGATGGAATTTATGAATGAACGCGTTCGCGAGTAAGGATTGTGAGATTGGATATAAAGCTGGTAAATAATGGCAAATATATGCTATCGACAGTTGTCACGCCATTTGCAAATGCTATATAAATATGGTTTGTGATTTGTGTTTATTATAAAACATTTCTGGGGAAATACAACTTTAAGTTCTTGAATAAGACCAAATCAAAATAACAACAAAACACTGAAACAGATAAGCAAATGAAATGAAAAAGCGTTAATGGCATTTGATACAGTTCTGTTTCGACTAGACCGGTACGGAGTGAGCATTGAAAATCTCAATCCAATAGCCATCGGGATCCTTGATAAAAGCCAAACCCTTCATGCGACCATCATCGGGCTTCTTGATAAAGTCAACGCCATGCTCCTCAAAGCTATACGGCAAGGGATTTATCGAATTAATTACAAAAAGGATATAATCGGTTCATCCACTTACCGTTTACAGGCAGCATAGACATCTGGGACCATCAGACCAATGTGTCCAAAGCCGCGTGGATCGCTATTTCCAGTGTGATAACTTTGATCTGGATCGCTTTCAGTGCCCCAATTGCTTCAAATGCCAAATGCAAATCACAATCAAAGCAATCGATTTATTAATTCAATTTAATAAAACTCACTGAGTTAGTTCAATGGTTGCCTTTCGACTCATTGCCCAGCTTCTGCGCTCCTTGGGATCTTTGGGCACGTCGGCGGGGTTCTCGTAGCTGCGATAACGCAACAAAAAAACTTACGTTTATATCAATAGATAAGAGCTTGTTGCCACTTGAACATACCCCATAAAGTAGAGCGAAAAGTTTGGCCCTGGAAAGTCTAATTTGACCAGCAAGGTCATGCCTAAGACACCTGTGTAAAAGGGCAACGATTTACGTGGATCCTTGATGCGGTACATGGTTTGCTGAAACAAAAAGTCCTAACAAGAATCGGTCGCAAATGTTTTACCAATTGCCAATTAATTTATTCACCTATTCAACTTACCTTTGTGGCGGCATCTTGTTTGTGGCAAAGCTCGTCAGCTTCAGCATTGCTCAGGCCGGTAACATCACCCATTTTTATTTTGGAAATTTACTTAGTTGTTCTCCAAAATTGTATATCTTTTTTGCTATTACACGTTTCGCTCGACGAACTAAAGTACAGCTGCTTGTGCTTAAACAGCTGTTGACTAAAAGCTGACTGCTATAGCATGTGTTCGAGAGCTTATTATTGCACATATCGGTTAGATATATCGATAGGCGGCATGTGCGGTTGCTCGCTATGGGTAATTCTGACTGGGTGTGGGCTCGCTATGGGTAATTGTGACTGGCTGTGGGCTCGCTATGGACTGCAAAGCGTACTTATTCAAATGCAAATTATTAATTATTCAGACACATAATTTTGAAAGTATAGACATTGTTTTAGTATATATATATATAAATAGGTCTATGTTCGTTCACTTTATTAAATTGTAATCGGCATTCAAAGCTGCAAAAACTCTCCATTGGATTTCTTCATTTAGTATATTTACATGGTAAAGGCATTATTAAGGCCATGTTCTCTATGTGTATGATGTCTGTTTGTTATTTGTATTTTTTGTTCTTAATTATTATTACTATTTACATAACGTTGCATTTGTCATTGCATTGATTTGATTTGTTTGACTGCTTTTAGTGGTCTTTGAATTAGAACTAATTTAACTGTTATTTCGAGACAATCCGATTTGTTAGGTATGCGGTATCATTATCTCATTGTCATTGTATGGTATGTGTATATAGTACTTTTTGTTGTTTGTAGGTATTAATTAATATATATGTATGTATATGGATATAATAGAATATAGCGTTTATATATTTTGCTTATTAATTAAACTACTTTTGCTTGAATTTCATTGTATTAGTTGAATAATTCCCATTTCTTAAAATTATTTCTAGGCATATATTGTGCTTATGATTATCAGAATCCTTTTGTTGTTAGTTTGTTGTTTTCTTATATTTTGGTGTCACAATTTTCTATCATTTAAACAAATATCTATGGCATGAAAATCAATTAACATACAATTTTACCCGTTGCATTCGAATTAATATTGAATTGTACAAAAATATTCTCATGTTGTAGACGTTACTTTCGGCTCTTGGTCGTTATACTTCTGGATGGTAATACATTTAAAAATGCGAATGTTTTTATTAACTTGATTGTTGGCAAATTAGATAATATAATTGTGTCAAAACTGAGTGCATCTTTCTATTGGAAGGAGTTGAATTTTTTATGTGTATTTTATTGCACAACAAAATTCTAAGGCATTCCATTCAAAGGTGTCATGCATATAAACGTATGTATTTATGTATGAATGTCTTGTGCATTGTAAATATGCTGTATAATTGTACATTTGTCGTATATATCTATATATATATATATATATCTTTATATGTCGGTCTATGGATATATGTTTACATATGAAACACGAAGCACGTTGATCGTTCTTTCAATGCATATTTATTTATTTTTGTTTTACTTTTCACATCAATTTCTTTTTGCAATTGGATTATTGCAAGCACATAACAAAACTAAAATATATAATAATAATAATAGCTATTACAAATTAATTCATAAAAAAATTACAAATAAATTCAAATAAAACATGAGCTAAAAACATAGATGTCTTCCATACCGCACAGTAATTAATTAAACATAAAAAAAAATTAAGAGAACGGCTCCAGCTAATTTAAATACTTATTACTTGCAATTAAGTCTTAAAACATAAAACCTTTTTTTGTTTTTTATTGCATAACAATGACAAAAGGAAATCGAATAATTTAAGTTTAAATAAACCTGATTAAAAACGTCCAAACCGAAAACAATAATTCACAAAATTTATATTAGTAAGTATTTCTTGGTTTGTATTCTGTCTTATTTTGTTTTTGTCCGTCACTTTTGGTGTTTGGTTGTCAATGAATTTGTTTAATATCTAATAAGTTAGCTGAATATTGCTTATAATAAAATGCGTAATTAATGGCAAAAATCTGCTGTGGTCATTTTTTCGTTATTCATTTTTGTTTTGAAATTCACTTAATTGTTAAATACATGTGTGTGTGTGTGTCTGTGTGTGATTGCATTAGAAACTAAATAATTTTTTTTGTTTGTTGTTGTTGTGTGTGTGTGTATTAGATCTCTATAAATATTGCGCGCACTCTTCAGGATAAACCCAAACAAGATTCACATAACCTTTGATTTCATATTTAAAACTAATGTACATTGAAATATTGGCAAACGTACTTTTAGAATTACAATTGTTGTTGCTTTTAATGTTCTCCAGCACATTTTAGAAGTTGTACAAATAATGCATTTAAATTAAATCGTATATAGTATATTATTTATGTATGTTTGTTGTTTCGTTTTCATTTGTTTAATGTGCATGCGTTGTTGTTTTTTTTTTTATGTTTATAGAACTAAGAATTTATTTATATATATTAAAAATTTCACTAGCAATTAAATTCACCATTCAATAAAATAATTTCAACTTAATTTTAAACGCAAAAACAGAGAGAGGGAGAAAGAGAGAGAGATAAAATTAACATCAATATTATAGTGTTGGGTTTTTGCTCCAGTTGATGTTAGTACTGTTCTGTTTTTCAGAGAACTTCAACGAAGGCATATATGCATACATAGATACATATACTTATATAGATTAAAACTAAATGTTATATAATATTCAATCATAATATAAAAAAAAACAACGGCTAATCGTCATCATCATCGGACGAATTGGACGACAATTGTAGATCGTTGTGTAGCAAATCGTTATGAAAGCTACCGTTGGACGCATAAATGCCGGACTGTTGTTGTTGTTGTTGCTGTTGTTGTTGTTTTAGTTGTTTTTGCTGTTGATGATGCGATTGTTGTTTTTGTTGTTGCGGAGACGGCTGCTGTTTTTGAGTAGGATGACTAATGTATACCGGCGATGTAGAACCAATGCCCAAATTGGGCAACTGATGCATTTGTTGCTGCTGTGGATTCGTTGCTTCTTGTTGATCCACCGATTTTTCCGTTGACTTGTCATCTTCGGAACTATCATCCGAATCACTGCCACTGCCACTGCCACTGTCACTGTCGCTAGAATCAGACCCGGAGCTAGAACTGGAGGCACTAAGTTCACCGCCAATTTGCTATTTACAAAAAATATGAAAAAAGAATTTAGGCTAAAGCGTTGACAAGTAAAATAGTATGACTTACCTGTTCTAAAGCTGCAGCTGCTTGTGCCACAGATTGGTTGGCTTGCTGGTCATCATGGCTGGGTGAATCCATATCCAGAGGCATGCTATTGCTATGATTGCTATGGCTAAAGGCTGCACGCTGTTGTTGTTGCTGTTGTTGTTGATGTTGTTGTTGTTGTTGCTGCTGATGTTGTTGCTGTGGTTGTGCGTAGTTGTTGCCGACGCCAAGACGACCATAGTTTGGCTGCTGCTGCTGTTGCATTGGTGGACTGGAGCGTTGCTGAGCCAATTGCTGTCGCTTGGCCTGCGCCTGCGGCAGTGCCTGTCTCTGCTTGCCCATATTCGGCAGTACATAATCCGGCTGGCCGCCAGATGAGCCCAAGTTATGTCCATTTTGCAAAGCAGCATTCAAACCAAAATCATCATCGTCCGTTATCATAGGTATGCTAGGCAATGTTTGTTGGGCATTGTTGGCGTGCCACCTAAGAAGACAATATTAACATTAATATGGTAGACAAAAGAGGTGTTAGGATAAACCTACGCTGGCGCCGATTGTGGACTACGGGTGTTGACGACTGGACGTGAAGGTGAGCTCTGTTGCATGGGCGAATTACGTGGCTTAAAATCAACTAGATAAAAATAAAGAGAAAACGTTAATAACAATTATAAACGATCAATTGATTGGTTAACTTACTTATGTTGTTCCGGCGACTGCCAGTGGACACTTTCGTTTTCGATGATATGCGCATGGTGCTGTTCTCCAATCGATTTGGCACCGATCCCGATACCAATCCCGTTCCTATGGCCGAACCCGCCGATGTAGGCATCTGGCCGCCATTAGCGCTAGACATTTGAGGTGCAACAGGCATAAAGCTATGCTTGTTTGTCATTTCGCTTCTGTAAGATCGTTAAATGATGAGAGTTAGTTTTTTGCTTCTTTTTTGTAAGTGTTGTGTTTCGTAATAACCTTGTCTTTTTCACTTGTATATTGTGATTTAGCTTCTCTAATGTGATAGCACCCGTTTCCTTGTCGAAAATGATTAGGCATTCTTTTGTATATTTTTTGTGATTACCCTTATAAACAGTATGAGGCACACCGGAACTTTCTGGAAAAATGGAGAAAAACAATAATGCAAATATATTAATGACTCCTCACAATCATTTAGCATCATCAAAAATAATAAAATAAAATCGTATTTTATATTTTGTAAAAACGAGTTTTGCTTGCTGCAAGTCGAATCTTTCTTCAAAAGTGAATGTAAATTAACGTCAACGAAATTAACCCGATGACTTAAATGCTTTGTGCTTTGAGCTTTGAGTTGCTCTACTCTTTCGAATCTCAACAACTTTTCAAAGACTCAAACTCAAGTATTTAATTCAATCCATTCGTTATGCCAATGACCTAAAAAGTTATTGAAATGATAATCGTCTTTTCCTATTTATTTCGAAATGAACGATTCAACATTTTCAAGTAGATGATTATTTATTTATTTTCTTTTTAATTGTAACTTTTTTACTCAAGAGTTTTTTTTTGAAACTTCAGCGCAAGGCGTTAATTTGGTAAGAGGCTGAATTTTTTAGAGTGAAAAAAGCTATTGTACGATAAAGAAATAGCCTACGATAAGAGAGCAAGTAACGCATCTTAAACCTCCATGAAACCGCAAAATACTAAAATTCCGAATAGCTTAAAAGGTCAATTATTATTACTGTAAACAATACACCAACAATACATAGGCCAAAAAAACATAATCACAATGATCAAACTTTTAAAATAAAGTAAACACAAATATGCGAAATAAACCGTTAAAATGTGAGCTATTGTGAATGCGCGTCATACACACATACATACACATGTAAACCAACAGACAAGCATCCAAAGGAAGGGCAAAAAAGAGAGACACAGAGACAAAGGAATACTGAAACAAGGCAAGGCTGTTAGCGTGTCTGCAATTGTTGTTGTTGCTGCATTTTTTTTCACGATTTATTTTATTCATTTATTTGACTTGTTGGGGTAATCGTATCTTTTTTTCTTTGCTACCTTTCGCCAGTTAAATAATACCTTTGTTGGTGTTAAGCTCACAGTTTGACAGGCGCAGTGCAGTCACTGCAAAAAAAAAAACTCAGCCAAGCGACAACAAACTGCAAAATCTTACCACAGTGCACAAGTCAAAAAGCAATAAAATGAAAGCGTGCGCCAAACAACAACAATATCAGCAGCTACAGCAACAGCAACAACAACAACAGTTATACAAACACAAACAAAAACAGAGCAACGAAATCGTATATCAAAATCCGGTTGAGCTTTTGGCATTTGTTTTGTTGTTACAAGCAAATAGCAATAATGTGTGTATATGTATTTAGATACGTGTGCAACTATGCAAGTTGGTAAATAAACATTTTAAAACCGACCTATTGAGGGACATTTGTGTGATAGCAATTAGTACAGCTGCGTTTGTTAAACACCTTAAACTGGAATATCCGCAAAATTCTATAGGGCATAATTCAGGGTCAAACACGTGACAATGTCTGCACTGTTTGTGTGAATGATTCGCAAACTCAGACTATTAACTTTGTTCCCCCTGATTATTGATTAGCAACCGTAACCGTATCGTAAAAACAGAAACACACACACACACTTTGACAATAAAACGAAGTTCTGTGTACGCATGCCGTCGGCGTGGCAAAAGTTCGTTAGAAGTGCAAAGAGAGAGAGAGAGAGAAAGGTGAGAGAGCATATTCCCGTGTTTACACACACACACACACACAGGTGCAATCAAGAACAGCTGGATGAAAACAAAAACTGCCGTTAGTAGTTTTTATCTCTCGTTTTCTTTTTTATAAGGCAAATGTTAATACATGCATATGTATGAAGTTTGTATGCAAACGTAATGGTAAACAGCCATGGAAAAAAAATACCACAATAAAATGCAGAGCAGCGACGTGCCTAAAGCAAGAAATGTGAACAAATCAAATGAAAATATAAATGCAAAACTTCTACCGTTATTTCGACACCCGTATTTTTCTTATTTTTAAGGCCTTAGCTGATAACTAGCTGTTATCGGTATAGTGCTAAGAAAAAAGTAAATAGAGTAGCATTTCTTTAGTCTTTACATTTTGTGCGAAATTCTAAATGAAAAAATAATGCGATAAGCACTTATTAAAATAAGTATGTAAGTATTTTGTTGCTTAGTCAAGTACGTGCTCAAAATATATACAAACATACATATGTATAGCCTTGAAATAAAATTCAAATCGGTATCTTAATGAAAAAGAATTTTTTAAATTGGTTTGCGGTTTTCTTTTCTTACCGAATTCATTTAAATATCGCACACTTTTGTGCAATAAAAGCTTTATATAAATACACTTTAATGATTGTCGCCGGTAAAAATCTTTAACTATGCTTTGGCATTCAACGAAGCGTTACCCCAAAAACCAAGTTAGTTGTAATGGAGCACAACAGCATAAAAAAAAAAAATAAAAGATACACAATAACTTCGACTGTCTGGCCACAAAGAGCATAGCAAAGTAATGAAAAAAAGACAGAAAAAAAAAAAATCACCAACAAAATAAAACCGGAACGCTCGGCTGCATTTTGCCTGACTTGATGTAATTTCGTTTCTTTACCTTAGTTTTGTGCTCGTTGCTCCGTATACCCTGTACTTATACAAAACTGGTGCATGGTGTTTGATGATTAATACGATGCTTTGGTTTCAAGTAGAACTTTATAGATTTTTTTTAAACTAAATTTGACTAATTTGATTTTTTACACTGAAATTCGTATCATAAATATTTCTTTAAAAATTAACTTTATGCAAACGGTATTTTCTAGTCGATCATGCTAAAATTTTTATTGGTTTTGTGCTGGTTTTTTTTTATTTTGTGTAATTCCAAGTAATGCATTAGGCAAACTATTAATTTGTGTGCTATATACGTATATCTATATATATAATGCTACCAAATTATGTCATCAGCAAAAAGCGAGATAGACTTAACTGCAGACATATTTATAGTTATTGTAGCTGGAATTAAACAATGCAGATTTCTACTTGCATGACAGAAGCTAATAATGAGCCAGACTTATTGCACCAATTACTGCTTATTACGATTAGAGCTGTATAATTGTGATTTATTTTTTTTTTTCAGATAAAAAAAAAGATAAATCGGGTCAATCAGCTGTTTAAACAAGAAAAATAATCATTGAATCGATAACTAAAGTTTTCAGTTGAGTTGGTTGTGAAAACAAGTTTTGTGTTTAATAACATTTGAATAATTTAATGAATTCAGAGTGTCTTTAAATTAATTTCTTGTTCCTGTTTAATTTATTTGGATTTTTACGATTCGTCAAAATGACTTTCACAACAAACATATGAAATTAATGTTCTTTTCGACCACACGTGCCAGCTTAATATATGTAATTATAATTGCTAAAGAGTTTTGTGTGTCTCACAAAATAAAAAACCAGAAATTTAAAGAGATCTTTTGTGTTTGATAATCAAGAAAATCTTTCTAAAAAAAAAAACAATCGTTCGTTCCTACACATATATGCACTTATCGATACCATATCGAATTAAACGTTTTTTGTTGTTTTATTATGAAAAAGAAAAACACTCACCTAAATTTGGCACGGTTACAGTTACTTGATTATTGGAGCCAACATCGACGTTTGCCATATGGCTCGTATCCACACTGGCTGGCTTAAAATCATCTGGAAATCGTGGGATTTGAAATGATCATAAAAACCTCGATATTCTCAAAAACAACTCACATTTAATTGTGTGAAATGCTGTCGATGTATTTTTCGGATTGAATGTTGCGCCCAATTTGAGTTCGCGAACCTCGTCGCCAAGATTGAGGCGTTCGGTTAGCGTTGGCTTCTGTTTGGTCATCATCATCGTTGCACCGTTTCCCGCCCCGTTGTTGTTGTGCGAGGAGGAGTATGATGTAGGCGGCTGATAAGGTAGGTGGTTGTTAGAGGGTATCTGATTATTGTAATTGGCACTGGTGTGATTTGACTTTTGTTGATGATTGTTGTTGTTGATGTTGTGGCTGTTGTTGTTGTTGTTATTGATGTTATTATTGTATTGATATGACTTGTCGCCAATTGTATCGTTGTTGGCTGTCGACGCCAACGCCAACGCCGACGTCGCCGTTGTGGCAACAAAGCTCCGATCCTCCGCAGCGCCACCGCGTTGATAATTGTAGCCGGTGTTGGTTGTAAATGTTGCGGATGCTGTTCCCGATCCTGTTAATGTTGCTGTAGCTAAATCGCTGCTGCCAGCGCCGACGCCGCTGCCGACGCCGCCGTTGGTGCTGCTAGTGTAAGTGTTGCCGGACTTGCGATAACTGCCGCCGTAGTGTTGACTTGCAGCTGCTTTAGCTTTAAGGCGCTGCAGTTTTGATGTTGCCACGGATTTGGGAATTTTTGCGGCCGTTGAAATCGACGTGTAGTTTTTGAACGTTGCAGTGACTTTTTCACACACACACACACGCCGGACACGGGTGGAGGGAAAAAGTGTGTTGCACGCTACAAAAAATCAACACGCTTCAACCAATGCAAATCAAAAGCGAAATTTAAGAACACAAAAACTAACAACAAACAAACAACAAAAACAAAACAAAAATAATATTTAACTTTAAGGTACGCTACGTAGCCGAGAATGCCAACAAGGTGGTCGTTGTTGTTGTTGTTGTAGTTAAAAAAAACGTTGAAACTATTAAATAATTTGCTAATGCTTTGCGGCTTTGTAGCTTTTTCGTTGTCACATTTGGCATCGGTTTGGGTGATTTGAATTAATTTAGTTGCTTGGTGCTATAATTTGTTTGATCCCGTCATTTCATTAAGCTTAAGTTTGAGTAGTTTTTGTTGTAAGGCAACGTTGGGGGACTGCGGAGAGAATGCAAGAATTACTATGTATTTATTCTTAATCTGTGTTTATTTTAGTGTCGGATTTTTTTGCCATATGTTTGCACTGTTCACACACACCCACACACGCATAGCCACGAACATACATATAAATACGCAAATATGTAATCAACGCGTTAAGCAACACTGGATAGCTGCACCTGCTGGTTTGATATCCCGCTGTTATTGTTGTTGTTGTTGTTTTTGCTGGCTCACATATTGACACACATTCCGCAATAACTACGCATTATTTATGCAAATCGTGAACACATTTCATTAACATTTTATCAATTGTGCAGACAATGCGAGTTGTTTGCTTCTCGGGTGCACATTATTGTCGCATCAGCGCTTTCTTCTTTATCGATGTAACACATTGAATGCAAACAAACATTCCCTACATGCTCACATATGGACATATTTACGGCAACAAATTTGCTCACCGAGAACATGTACATATGTATGTATGAGCGAGCAAGGCGAGATAACACACACAGAGCAACACTAGCACATGCACACGCATACAATGTACACTTACACGTGCCATGTGTGCGTTGCCAATTTCTTTATGTAAATTACAGCTGATCAAATAGCAAGTCCATTAATGCGTACGTTCGTAGATACAAACAGGTAAAGAATGCAATACAATGTATGTACTTGCGTACATAGTTAAGCACGCAACAAATTATACCACTTTACAGCCCATTTTAGTGGAAATTAGCGATAATTTTGTGAAACGCACGCACACCACTGCACGTAATACGTAAGCAATCGACAAAAAGTGAGCGGCTGGCAAAGGTAAACGACAAAAAAAAAAGAAATATAATGAGACTATGAAACAGACACAGCTGAAAAACAAGTTTGAAATAGCCGAAAACAGCAAAGCGAAGGTGAAATTTCCGAAAATCAAATTGAAACGTAGACGGAAAATATACTTATGCATATGTATTTTTATATGTACGCGTGTCTCTGCATAAGTTTGTGTGTGTGTGGACTGGTGTGCATTCTTTTGCTTGTTGCCCCTTTGTTGTCAATTTCAAATTGTACTGAACATTTTCATTCGTTGCATGTAAACATATTGCTAATTTAGCTTTGGGTCACTGTTATTTTTTTGATTCGCTTGCTCTTACAATTTAACAAAAGTGTTCTTACAATATTTACACGACCCACGAACGACTTGTTAAAAACTAAGACTGCGCTGTCGAAGTACGTTGTAAGCACAAAAATAACGAAATACTTGCTGAAAATATACTGAAAAATACTGAAAAAGTGTGATACCAACCAACTGCTTTCGAATTGCGTCGCTGTCCAGCACTTGTGCGATTGTGATGCCAGATTGATTGAAAAACGTACTTTGCAGCTTAACTTTTTCTTCGAATGGAAATTCAAAATTCGTAACTACTACTGCTCAGAATTGATTGATTTAAATGTTTTTTTGAAACAAATTTTCTTTATTTAGAATCTGTCTTATAAAAGTAAAAGTTCTTTTAGATGCTACTTTTCGTAATAAAACTAAACTCGATGTTGACTATGTTTGTTTTTTTTAACGAGACAGGGTTTCGTGTGTTTGATGTGTATTTAATGAAAATCGCATCAGCATTCGCCAAATCCTTTCTAAAACCAAAATAAACAACAATGCCGCCCTCAGGATTAGCACTAGTTGCTTTATACTACTATTGTTAAAGCAAACAACGGCCACCAACAACAACCCTCCTGTCTCTCTCTCTCTCTCTCTCTCAAGGAACTCTCAAGCTGCAGAGATCATCATTAACATTTGCACTAAATCCCTTCAGGCGCCGCATCAGCTACTGTTTTGTTGCCGTTGTTGTTGTTGCCTTAAAGAGCGCGCTCTCATTATTGAGCGTTAATTATTGTGCCGCTGATCTGCACTTGAAGATTTCTCTATCCGACAGAGACAGTTCGGTTCATTGCATTCTTTTCTGATTTTCATTTTTCATTTCATTTTGTCCTTTTCTTATCCTGCTTTGATTATTATTTGAATCTCGGGCAATACTGCGATTGCTCGCATTTGATAAAGACTAAAGAAAATGATGAAATTGATACTTTGAGCTCAGTGTTTTTGTATTTCTTTTATATTATATATATATATTGTTGGCAATTTGTAGTTTGGGGAGCGGGGGAAGCGGTTCAGGTGGGATTGGGTGGTCGCAAAACGACTCGCTCTATGGAGGTGCCCTTTCGCCACTTTAGGCAGCCGCAAAATACACAACACAAACTTTCTAACGGTATATTGGCGTGACGCAAGCAATTTGTAGGCCCGACTGAGTTTCCGTTAGTTGCGCGCGGTTCACTTCTCCATTGTCCTTGTTGTTGTTGTTTTGTTAGTTTTCTAATCAAGCATATGAACACATTTGTTTGTTGTTCTTTGCTCTTTTTACAGTTTCCATTCCCAACTAATTTGAAAACTTTTCTTATCACTTGATGAAATCTAAAATTGCATTTTTTTATGGCACTTCCTTTGTGACCTCTTGCTTTTTCGCTCTCTTCCTCTCTTTCCGTCTTCCTTATTGTGTTGTTGTTGTTTTTGTTGCTTGTAGTTCGACTGCGAACATTTTGCCGCCTATCGACACTTTCGTTTCGAAAAGTTGCTCATTTATTGCTATTGTCAAATCGAAAACAGCTTTAAACACGGAGAGAAAAGCTCTTGATTTAATATAGAGCAATTTAATTGGCTGCTGTATTAAACTTTTGTTATATATGAACTGATAAATTGCATAAAAACTTCAACTTTGTATATTATATTTCTAAATATTTTTTGAACTATTTTTCTATATTCAGTCTAACTAATGTTTTTTTTCTCAGTGTAGTATTGTACTATAAATTTCCTATCATTTATTATTAGATTTTTCCATTATTATCCTCAATTTTCGTTGGCCCACTTTAAGGTTTTGTCTATTTCCCGGAATAATCGTAAAAATCGCAGTAAAATATGTCAAAAAATCTTAATACTAATTCTTAAACTCAAGAATATGACAATGTAGCGCTGATTAAATTACAAAACTTCTCAAGCCTGAGAAATAATTGGAATTGGAATAAAAATATTTATTTCAGATTGCTGACAAATGCAATTTGTGGAGTTTCGAATCTTTTCTCTCTTTTCATTAATTGCCTTATTGTCTTAAGTGACCCCTTAGTTGACCCTTATTGGCCTGCCTTCCGCATGTCAGTTAGTTTTGGGTTAGACAGTGGATAATTGGGCCAAGGCCAAGGCCGACAGACAAGGGTGTGCGTAAAGGATGTGAAACCTTTGAGTTCCTTTTACTTTTGCGCTACCTAAAAATCGGTAGCAACAGCTGTAATCAACTGCCACGCCCACTGTCATATGTGTGCGCCCATTTATGCAAATGCAATTAGCAACAACTGGAAAGCCATCAGCCAAACATCCCCATTCGGGCCCCTATTAACCGACGCGCCTGACAAATGCGTTCCGATCAGGCGCCCATAAATCAATTTAAGTGGACGCTTCTAACCCAACGGGTTGAGAGAGGGGCGAGGCATAGAGTGGGGAAGCGAAGACCCACCAGGCAGCTAATTCGCACGATCGCGAAACGTTTGAAAATTGTCTATAATTATGTTGATGATGCACAAACACTGAACACACCACGTTGCAAAAGAAGAAGATCCACAGTTGCACAAAGTGCATCAGCTCACCTTTTCCACTTTTTTTTTTCCCCCAGTTTCCACCATAAGGAAGGCAGCTAAATTGATTTTATAGCTTGTGTGTGTCGTGCAGTGAGTACAGTGAACGAAATTTTATGATAAGAGCATAGAATAGGCTTCATGAAGGGTTTCACATATAGTAAGATGAAAAATCCAAAAACTTGTACTTTATATATTGAAACTATAACTTTTTTAAAACTTTTTCTTAAGTTTGGTTTGGTTGAACCGTATTAACCAGTGGATATCAGTTTCATATCGATAGTTTTCCCTAACACAGACTCTATTTTTTAAAACCTTTAACTCTATTGTCATAAATCGAAATTTTTATTTAGTTTTTCTAATGTTTTGGGCTTCTATTTTTTTTTCGAGTGGTTTTTTGGCATGGACACGGTGCACGAGTACTTGATGTGCAACATGCATGTTGTGTGTGGGCAATAATTCAAAATTTATGTGTTTTGAAATTAGTTTAATGCCTTCTGTAATGTGACTTATGTTCGCGAAAAAAAAAAAATACTTTTCTTTTTGACTCTCGACTTGACTCGTCGCCGACATCAAAATTTATGATTATGTTAATTTCATAGAAGTTTTTCGTCGTGGGTGAATCTCAATTAAGTTTTATTACTAAGTATCTACTTTTATAATTATGCAAAATGTGCTAGGAATAGATTTGAAATCCTTATAAAACTTTCCATCAAATCAACTTCACTTTTTAGTGTTCACATTTCTTAGGCGTTTCCAAACAATTGGCACTAATCACGCCTAAAAGTCAATCAGTGTTCATATATCACCCACCAAAGATAATCAATATCGGTTGGGGAATGGTGATTTGCATGTTGTACTATTTAGTATCATTTGGATAGTTTTTGTTTGACAGCAGCACTCAGTTTTCAATTGAGAAAAATAAGACACGCATTGACCTCATGCTGTGTTTGCTTGCAACTTACAGCTTGTTGCACAGTGGTGCAGCTCAATTTTATGTGTGAAAATGAATTGTGAAGAATGTAAATGTATCATAAATGGGCTTAAGGAAGTCACGGAAATGTTTGAGCATACATTAATGGTTAGATATTCTTTTTTTATACATTTTTTTATTTATATCTTTGTCTAATTTGGGTATTTGCTATGTTTCTATGAAGTCGTGCCAACTTTGCCCCACTGTGCACTATCCGAACACAATCGACTCCACGGGTCTCTCTCCCTCACTCCCTCTCTCGACAGACTATCGGCGCGATAAGTATCGCGCTCTTGTAGCTCAGTTTACCTGTCTCTTTCTCTCTTTGACTGTGGTGCGTGCCGTCAATCCTAAGCTCGTTATACGCGCGTGTGTGTGTGTGTGTGTGTGTGTGAATGCTGGTGGGTCCATTAAATCGATATCATGGCGTGCTTTGGGTGTGTAAGTACAAATGTCCAACTAAGTACAAACATCGATTACAAGATCACACGCAGAGCTGAAGCAAAAATGAAGAAAAACAAAAAAAACAGAGATCGAAAAAAAAAAAAAAACTGTGGCACGAGGCACTAACGACCATTGGCCATTGGAGATTTGTTGCAATGTAAACGGCTAATGTTTTGCGATCGTAATTAAATATTATATTTTTTTTAGACTCGGACACATGTTTGGACAAGCTTGAATAAGTTGATCTTGTGACAAAAATCTAAGCAAACCACAAACCAATCGAAATTTTCTACCCAAAACATTAATCCTGTTTAAATAGAAAATGTTTATCATAGCTAAACTTAGTTTAAGGGTATCAAAAGCAAGCAACACATAAAATAACTAAAATCAAGAATTATTATTATACTATTTAAAGGCAAACAAAGAAAAAATAAAATAAAAAAATTAAAAATAAATTAAAAATGTATTAAAAATTATTTCAAAACTACCAAAAATAATAACTGCATGAATATTTCTCATTATCGCTTTAACTTCTAAATAAAAATCTTTCTTTTACTCCATAAAATTCAAGAGAAGATTATTTACTTTCCCCATGATATTTCACTTTGCCTCCTCCATAGAAATTGTTGAAGAGCTAAAACATTTTTGCGTGTGAAAAGTTCACACAATAAAATTGCATAAAAATCGCAAAGTAAGTCAAACACAAACAAAGAAAGAAGAGGAATCTCAACTTTAACTTTGTATTTTTTGCTTTATGTTTTTTTGCCACCTGCGCAGCTCAATAAATAATGCCAAACAGCCAAAGAGGCTGCCTGCGACGACTATCCTGCCTCTTCTTCAGTTGGGGGCAGCAGCAGCAGCAGTTGCAAAGACGACGCACACAGAAGAAAAATGATACGAAAACAAATTGAAATTGGCAAGTTGGCTTGTTGGGCGCTAATTTATTAGGCATTTCTGACTCGTATCCCTAGAATTTTAATTGAATATTAACACCTTTGGCAGGCAGGCAGGCAGGCTTGTTGTTGCTGTTGTTGTTGTTGTCTTTTGGGGTCGAAGCGCCGCAAGCATTTGACCACAATTCAATTTTTTTGTGTATTTGTTGGCGTTGATTTATTCAACGGCTTCAATTTGAATGCCTGCCCCCTTTAAATTTCTCTCTGTGTGGGTTTATTTTATTTTATTATTTTTTTGTGCGTAGTCAAAGCCAAGTCGGGTAGCCAAATCGAAAGATTGTAAAGAGGAAATTGGTTATTTATAAATGTCAAAGAAACAAAAAATTAAATTGAACACTGGGAAAAGTCATGGGAAGAAGAAAAAGCAAACGCTTTGAAGATTTCGTTTTTTTTTTTTTGTAGGAGGAAATACTACATTAGAATTGAGAATAGCCGCGGGATAAAAAATTAAATCAGTTTTATTAAGGCCTTTAAAGACTTTTTGGGTTCTTGCAAAACACAAATGATTAATTTGAATTTTTATTTAATCAAAGGATAGGAAAGCTTTAAAGGTACAGTTTTAGAAGCTTTGGAAAGATATTATTTAGAAATGAAAATTGGCAAAACCAAATAAAAGATTTTGCTTCAAGAAATAAATTTTATCTAAGAAATCGACTGAAAAGAAATAAACTTTAAGATTATAAACTAATTTTATAAAATGATTTTTTTAAATGATTTTTTTGTTATCTTTTCAAAACGGAAATATATTATTAATGATAATCACAGCTTACATTTCAGATACACGGACAACGAAATAAAACACCCGCTGCGCATGCGCCTTAAAATTCAAGACACTATGCAACTTGTGGCATAGTCGTCCTTGACGCATACAACATTCAATTAAGCTGGCCATGCAAATTGCTTTTAAAGTGTTTAATTAATATGAAAATTATTTAAATTTGTTTACAAGCAGCCGCAGACGCAGACGCAGCATACAATCTAATCTCAACGAGATCAGCAAGTGCCGCGCCATTATTTATTGACACCTGAAACCAATAAGCAGTGAGCTGACGCAGGAGTCGGGAAGGAGGAGAGAGAGACAGACTTGGCGACTGTTGGCTAAGGCGTTGCTCTTGTGACAGCGCAGATGGTGTCGGTGTCGTCGGCGGAAGAAGAAGTTGCTGCTGTTGGTATAGCATTCCATTCGAATCTCTCGCAGATCCTCATCTTGGCTGGCAGTAGGCGCGGCGTGCAACAGCAGCATCATCAGCAACACCATCGCCCAGTACTACTATCTCAACTCCTCTCCATCCCACCACTCCCCGCTTATTATCCATCTGTTGAGCTGCACGCGACTCTTTTGTGGACCGCCCGCCTGGCACCCCAACACTTTACTCTCAACTCGCTGGCCCTCTCTACTCGACGGTTTGATTTATGCTCGCGTAATTGTTGGTTTAAACGTTTCGCAAAGTGTCCAAGTTGGTGGGCTAGCGGAGGATTGAGGATTGCAACGGCGACGGCAACGGCGACGGCAACGGCAACGGCGAATGGCGGCTGGCAGGCAACGTTTATGACACCGCACAGTAAAAAATGTGTGGCACGTCCAGAGTTGCCAAGCCCCAAGTGTCTAGTTTGGTGTGAACTTAAAAAGTGTTATATATAAATATTTTTAACTCGTGATAATGATATATCATATAACTGTACAGCAGTTATAACTATCTGTATTCGTGGCATTAATTGTACTTCAAATAATTTTTGTAATGAATTTCAATTAATTAAAGTTTATCTACTAGTTTAAAAGTTGCTAATAAACTCAACATATAACCAAAACGCTTAACAATATGACGGAAATAGAAAGAAAGGCAAGGAAAAATGAAGTCAAGTCAAGAGAATTTTTTGGATTTTTCATATTTACAATACCTAACTATTTATAAACTTTAAACCAATTTTTATCCCAATTTATCCGAATTACTTTGCAAAGTTTTGATAAAAGAAAATAT
Organism: Scaptomyza polygonia; assembly: GCA_035044585.1. NCBI lineage: Eukaryota > Metazoa > Arthropoda > Insecta > Diptera > Drosophilidae > Scaptomyza > Scaptomyza polygonia. Next base: position 104,530 of record JAWNNU010001690.1, read on the forward strand.
TTAATTTCATATTGAATCTACCTAAACGAGTTTAACAATTTTTTTAAGTTAATCGAAAGTTTTTTTTTTCAAAAGGATATTTATTATTTTATATTCTAGGACTTTTGGCTCTAAAATTCTTTTTAAATCCGAAACCCATTAAATGGGTAAGCCACGTTTGTTTCAAACTATCGATAATTCTGCCGGCCTTCGATAAATACTTGTTGTCGATAACGATAAAATATATAATTTCGCTCAATTTAAAATCTAGGTTAGAAACTTTGAAGCAATTTTGATTAGCTGCTAAAAGTTTATCAAAATCAATCGTTTTATCGAAGATATTGAAGATTGAAGTTAAGTCAAGGATACAGAAGAAAAGTAATGCAAGCATTCTCTGTATAGCCGAAAACAAACACTCTTACAGACAACAAAAAGAGTATAGAAACGGTTTACAATTGCAAAACTCGTTTTATTCTTATAAAGGCTAGGCTTTAGGGCATCTTCACGTCGAGCTTTTTCTGGTTGAAGCTTTTCTACTTTTTCTGTTGTTGCAAAAGACCTTCAATTAGACATGACATGCTGCACACCTGACAACCCTAATCAGTGCCTATCTTGACTACACATACATACAAACACACACGTAGACATGTGTATGTATGTGTGTATATTTATTCATGTTGCTCGAGCGTTGTGTGCCTTAAATTTCAACTTCTCACGTCACACCTTCTGCCGCAGGACCACCTTGCAGCTGCTGCATGCGCTTATTTTGTTGTTGTTGTTGTTGTTGTTCGTTTGTCATCATTTTTTCAATAAATTTCAATTTCCCAGCCCAGCCCCCTGTTCCTATCGTTTGTATCCTTTATTTCTTGGGCCGCCTGTGAAATTCGAAGTGTAAAATTGATTTAAATGGCTCGTGAGTGAAGCAGATAATTTTCAGTTGTCAGATGCTTGTAATATTTATGTGCCGGCGATTATTATTATTGTTGTTGTTGTTGTTGTTGTTGCTGTTGGTTCCCGACTTTTGCCCCGAGTCACCGTTTAAAGTTACCAACGCGTGAAAATTGCTTATTCGCCGCGTTGCAGCCGAGCCTAACTCATTTTTAATATGAATAATTGTGGCAAATTACATAGCCAATTGCATAATAAAACCTGGCCAACTTTAAACTTCCTCTCTGCTCTTTTTCTTTTTTCTCCACTTTGGTAATTGAATTGCCGCTCCAATTATGCGAAAATCGTTAGAGTAAAAGGAAAAACAGGTAGGCGCAGAAGGAGGCAGGAGTAGGAGGCAGGAGGCGTGTGAAATCAACTTTCAAAGTTTCCGGTAAGAAGCGTGTGTTTTTACGATTATTGATTGTCCGACGTGAAACGAAGGGATTTGAAATGTTTAATAACAGAAATTACTTTCCAAAAATATCATTTGTCAAAAATCTATAAAAGCAACTGCGTTTGTAGCATTCGAAATAATAGAAGAAAAGTTATTAAATTTTGTAATTATTTGTATAAAATTGTAATTGAGTTAAGACCTTAAATGTTCTAGTAGAATTTCATAAATTTTTATTTGGGTTTTAACAAGAAATATTTTTTTAACCATGCCAATGTTGGTTTTTTCTTTACTAAAATGTGTTTTGCATATTATTTTAATGCTAGATGATTTTTAAAAAATCTAGCACGATTTTAAATATAATAATTAAAATACTGTATTGATAGAGAAAAGTTGTTATAATTTTGTAGATTTTTTCGAACATAGGATTCTTTTATTTGCCTTTCAAAACTATGAAAGTTTAGGTTAATTTAAAAATCTTCTTAAATGACATTAACAAAAGAACGTAAACAAAACATGAAACATTTCTCCAACGCCCTTATGATCTTTATCAACAACTCTTTAATATAGTATTTGATGGCACATATAAATCTAATAGGCAATCAACTCATAAACAATGCCCCACAAATTTTTTGGTCAAGAGTTTTCAGTACTCAAAGCTAATTACCCACAGGTAAAAGGCGGAAAAAAACTATCATGCAGAGTTCGATACTTTGGGCTGTCCCTGCGGGATACTATCTCCAAGAGTGTTTTTGTTTCGAAGATAAATGGCATTAAATTAATAATCATTTCAACTAAATTAATAACCACAAAAATGATTTACAATGTTCGTCTAACGAAACCAAATCAAAAACCTATGAAAATGTTTATTTTCGAGTTTGTTTTTGTCTTATTTATCAGCTGTTGTGGTACCAGGCGCCGTCGAAGGGGTAAGTTACAGAGTTGCATTGTTTACACAAACACCGTTTATACACTCTCTCGTATTATGTTTGTTGCGGGTCGCTGTCCATTATGACACAGCAGGTGATTTTCCAAGATGTTCGGCGAGTTAGGCGCGTGCGCAACTCATTTTTATTATCTTCATTTTTAACACCACAAGGAGTGGTACGGGGAGGGGTACCCCTACATTGAGCAGAGTTAACTTTCTTTCTTTCTTACCTTCTTTACACATCTGTTGATGCATCTTCTCTCTAAAACATTTTCTCATTCATGTTGTACAAGATTTTTATCGCACGGTTTTCATTAACATATATTTTTTTTTGTTTTTGGTTCGTTTTTATGTTCTTTTTGTTTGTTTTATTTTTTATTGGCCAGTTGGTGGCTTTGAAACATGATCTGTTATTATGTAAATTTGATGATTCTCTAATACTTTAACACACTTTTTGGTTTTCTCTAGGTGGCGCCAAAATTTTGTTAAATACACATTTACCGAAATACTCTTTTCACATTCCATTTGAAATCGATACGAAACTTTGTTAAAAGATCTCTTATAACGATATATAATATCAGCCTCTCGATAAGTATTACACCTACGTTGTGTGCAACAAAGTCTGGCGCCGCCACAGTCGTTAATCTAATCAGATTTGAATTGTTTACGATTCTTTGCAGTAGTTTCAATTAATTTTAATATGATAAGATATTCGTTTAGAATTGTTTGTTTAATATTTGATCATTTTGGGTGGTCAAAAAATAGAGATACCATTTATAAAGATCGTGTTTTCTGGTTTTATACAAGTCCAGGTTAAATATTCCTTAACGAAAAACGGAGTTTCACAAAGGCAAAAAGAAAAAAAAACAAATAAATAATAAGCCAACAGAGCATTTATTATATTTCGTTTGATAATTGCACGCTGGGCTAATTAAAAACCACAATTTACAGTGAAACTGCAACCGTAATCCTACCGAATCCTTGTGTAATCATCGCAACAATTGCAAGGATAACAGAATCCATTGGCAATTGTTGCAACAGCAACAGCTTCATTAATGGAAATGAAATGAAATACAAAGACTTTGAAATTTAAAAAAAAGTTAATTCTCCGAAATAGCATCCTTTCCGTAGGACACAGGTGTTGTTGGGGAGTAGGGGTTGGGATTCGAACTGCATATGTACCTGTATGCGCAAATACATACATACATACATACAGACAATTCATACTCTCATTTAGCAGTATCAATATGGCGGCCATTGCGCATGTCGCTGATGCGAATAAGCTGACCAATCAGTGACTTGTTATTGCATGTATGTGTTTGTGTGTGTGGTTGTATGTATGTGTACAGGTGTACATGGAGTAGGCGTTGCCAGCGATAACAATAAGCAATTTATACGGTATAACCTGTTTGCTTACTATCTCTTTCACACACAGCGCAGTCTCTTTGGCATTGCGCTCACAGTGGCTGTCAAACTTCAAAGAGCAAACGATCTCGCAAGGAAATATTTAGCTTAACAGTGATGGACAGAAATAATGTGCTAGTGTTGCATTAAGGTCGAGTTTCGTATATTTTGCTTGAAGAGTTTTGGAAAATGTAATTATTTTATTAAATTGCTATAATTGCTCAACAAATATTAAAGATAAATCTTTACTTTTAAGTTAAGCTAAACAGCTTGAGTAAAATATATTTTCTTCATTTTGTTCAAACTTTTCTTTTTAATTGTTTATCTTTATACTGTGTCTTATCTTTGTGCCTTCACTTTAATTACTTCCCAATAGAGATCATTTTAAGTGCAGAGAGCAGCATCAATAGTTTGACAAGCACTTGTAACAACGTTATGCCATTGCCCTCTCCCTCCCACTGCCACTCAGACGTTAGCAACCACTAACAAACTCTCTCACACACACACACATCTGTAAACACTCAACAATCGCTTTGCTTCGGTTGGCCATTGCGTTTGGCCTCAACGGCGGACTTCTCAATTTTAATATTGTCAATGCTGATGCGTTTAGTCTCTCTCTTGCGTTGCTCGCGTGCGGTTCGTAATACGTTCGTTCGCTCGCTAGCCCGAATTCAACGCTATTCGTCGTCGCTGGTATTGTACCCCCGCCGGCAACGATCTTAAATACACCAAACACAACGGCAATAAACAAATGTCCGCATGCATAAATCAAAAGTCAACGCTACGCACATAGAAATAGAATCAACCGGAGCACTAAAATACATAAATCGAAAAACGTGCGCACACAATATAAAATTTTTATAAGAAAGAAAGAATGAAAACGGCATGAAAAATAGCGTCGACAGCCACTGAAAAGTTTTATCAATCGTTTATATTTAGTTTATAGTGTTCTTGTTCTTGTTGTTGTTGTTTTGTTATTTGCTTAACCGCTCTTGTACGCAATTAATAAAAGTCGCCTTCTTTGCGCTAAGAAATTGCAACACGTGTTTCCACCAAATGCTAACAGTGCGTATGAAAATTTGTTGCTTTTCAGTTTTTTGCGGCTATTTTCGTTTAAACACAACACTCACACAAAGTGATCGAGTGTGTGTGTAAAATTGTGTGTGTGTGTGTTATTTGTGCGTGTTGAATTTTTACACATGTTTTTGAAAATTCACTGAAAAGTTTAACCAAAAAGAAAAAAAACTCAACGCCCTTTTTTAAGTTTTGTTAAAAATCAAAAGCAAATGTGTAAAACAACTAAAAGAACATCAACAAAACAGCGCAGCAGCAGCAGTAAATAAATGCAACACGGATAAGCAGCTGCATTAGTGATATATAATCATAATAAAACTATAGTTATTGATATAAACACAGGTGAGTTAACAACTGGCATCTAAACAATTGCCGACGGTCAAAAGATTTCACTATTTTTTTGACCTTGGTTATGGCAAAAAAAAACCATCTTAAATTTAAATTCCATTAAAAATAAGCAAATACTAGGTAAAGTTTCTCTAATCAATTAAAATATGTTTAATAAAATAGGCTTAATTAAAAATAAAATAATATACAAATATTTTTTAGTAGTAGAACTAGACATAATTTAACTCTTTAGCAAATCTTTGCTAAATTTGGCATCCAAATATTTTATACACTTTAAACACTTGTCAAACTATAAACAATAACAATTTTAAACGCACATTGCCATTGCCCCATGAAATAAAGCTAATATTATGATATTCGATAGCTTGATTTATTTATAGTGTGACTAATGCGAGTATATCTTTCCAATGAGTTTATATTCATGATTCACAAACTGAAACTTAGAAACACTTAAAGTTTCTATACTAAAGAATGCAATTTACAATGTATTCCAAAATTCCAAAATGCAAAAGCAAATTAACATGAACTTCTAATGTTATATATAATTTTATATATACATATTTAACGAAAACTAAACACAAATTGTAAAACACAAAAATTTGCTAATTTATGCAAAGCATTAAAACAATTTTGGCAATTGGCTAAATTTTCATTTACGTTTTTTTTTTGGGTTTTAATTAAGCAAGTGAAAATAAACAAAACATTCCAGTTGTCATTCATTCATCACGGCTGAAAGCGAACCTTGCAATATCCGTGAGATACTTTTGCATTTGTTGATTTTAAAAAAGAAAAAAAAAACGCAGAATAAACTTTAAAGCATATCATATTTGCCTAAGAAATAAATAACACAGGCTTCCTTGTTGTAGATTTTTTTTATTGTTGATTTTTAAGAAGATTTTTTTCATTTTGGTTTTGCTTTTGCTTTGTGGGCGTTAAAAAGTTGTCTTTTTGTCATCTTGTCGCGTTTTGCAAGCGAATCGTTCATTAATATGTTAGAATTTCTTTGGCTTTTCGATTGTTTCTTCAATATTTAGCATTTAAATTGAGAATGTTTTTACGAAGAATGTCGACATTGTTTAATTTATTAAGCGAGCGAACGAAACAGAGTTGCCAGACTGTGCAGAAATAACGGCAAGCATCGTAATACGAATCTAAGAATTAATGTGTTTAACTGTAAGGATTTTTTGTTATAAGACTTAAACATGAAAGCTTACTATACAGTTACAGTTAGGAATTATAAAAAATGTTCTTGGCATTTTTTAATTGAAATCTAAGTCTAGGGGTTACTCAAAGCAAAGTTTTCAAAGACAATATTATAATTTTACTTACTTAAAAAAGGATTAGAAAAAAGCTCGAAATTAATTTCCAAATAAAATTGCTTTTTGAATCTTTTTACTATGAGTTTCAACTTTTAATAATCCTTAAAATTAACACAAATTGTTTCAACAAAGTTTTCATAATGAACTAAAAGATATATAAATAGTTTGGCTACACAATTAAATGCTCATCGAAAAGTTTTAAGGATGAAACACTTGAAAGATAGATAGTACAATTTATAGTAGATTAGGCAAACCAAACCAAAGCAAAGCAACAAAGTTTCTGGCATAAAACGCAGGGATAGCAAATTGTTTGCTTTGATGATTTTACGCACTTGCGTTGAAAATTTCGTTTTAATTTGCGTACACATTCAGTTTTATATATATGTACATATATGCAGAGAAGTTTTTCATTCAAAAAGATGCGAATCGTTGGGCGGTAGTTTGGGCAATTTAAAATGCGGATTCTGTCACACAGATACACAGATACATTTTGGTCTGTTTGCCACGCCCCAGCGACGCCAGCGCATTAAGTTGACAAATTTCATTCATTACAAACTTGCCAAAATACCAAACCAAATGTTTTATATACAAATGTAAGTATATATGTATATATACATATGAGTTTTTTTTATATCACAGATATTATAGAATGGCTTAGTAAGCGTTTTGTGTCGTTTGTTTATATCAGTAGAGGCAAGGAGGATTAATAGTACTAAGTGTATGCAATAACCAGCTTCACATTTGTTTATAAACACAGACTTTCATATTGTTGTTGTAGATTAAATTGTTTGAAAACAGTTTTTCGTCTCTGGTTGACGGATGGTACCGTTTAGAGAACCGTGCACTTGAGTAACTGTAACGGTAACGAGGCTTTGCTCTCTCTGTTTAGTTTAGTTTAGTTTAGTTTGAAAGCTTGAGCGAAACGCAGTGCTTGCCAAACTGTAGTTGAATACACCATAGGGGATATAAAGTGTTTAAATTTTATAAGATTGTGACGATAAAAGACATTCTTTGAGTAAGAAAAATCTACACTTATTTTCTTAGTAACAGGTACAGTCCAGCTTCCATATAATGAACTTTATTTCAAACAAAAAATCAATCTGCATTACGAATTAAACAAGCTTTTCCTTTACCCCTTGAAATACGTTATATGGCATGTTTGACTGTACTATCTTACACACTCATCTAACAGTTCTTCATTTCATTAAAGCATACAAAACAAACAAACTGCGCACTAAATTAAAAAGTTACAGCAACAACGACTTTTTTATTAGCTTCGATTTTAATTAGAAACTAATTGGGCTTCGAATAACAAAAGATTTGTCGATTGGCGATTGCACGATTTGATTAACAATTAACACACAAGACAACAAGACTCTATAAAGCACACACACACACACAAACACACACGTTAACATAGATGCAGTAGAATCTATTATAAGCCATGGTCAGAAAGGGAAGGTGTCCGCTTACAGCTTTCGGGTTTGGAATGCTCCCGCATGCATTTAAATTGACAGGCAAATAAAAACCAACATGTAAAGACAATAATCCCAACAAAACTCAAATAAAAGTCAACTTCGAACACACACACACAGAAGAAATCTAAAATCCAACAGATAAAAATGTTTGAAGTTTTCATTTGCGATGCGTTTGTAAAAGCAAATAAAATATCTTTAAATCGAGCTGAAAATAAATTAAATTAATTATAAAGTTTATTCAAGCAAGATAAGAAAAAACAGCAGCCAAAAGCAGCTTGAAGCCGTTTTCCATCTAAATAAAGTATCTTTTTTAAGTGGCTTTGAGTAAAAAACTTTCTGAGTTTAAAGCTTTTTTGCTATTAAACTGGCAACAATGGGTTAACGGTTTCAAAAACACAACAAAATCAACGTTATGTTAATTATTTAAACCTCAAAATACAAAAACATTACAAAAATAACATGTGAATGTAGTTTGCAGTTTTTTAATTCGGTTCTTTGCACTAAAAAGTTGTAAAATTGTTAAAAAAAAAAAATATTGAGAATCATTAAAAAAAAATGTATATAAAAAAAAAAATCATTATGTAAATGAATCCACTTATTGAAATGCAATATCACATAAAGTAAATTCAATAACAGGAAAAACGGTTTTAGAAAAACAAAGGAAAATACTTTAAAAATTTCAAAACATCAGTAAATAATTTTAATTTTTAAATTAAAAATTTTTAAAAAGTGCTCATGTACTATAACAATTTCGGTTTTATCACTATATATTTTTTTGCATTTTCGTAGCGCTTTAAGAATTTTTACTCTTATTTAAGACGAGAATTATTGTTAAATCATTAACTTGATATCATATGGTATTACCCATCCTAAATACTGATAGATAAAAGCCGTGCTAAAATTAAGTACGAATGTATTTAAATTTAGTATTCGTGACACTAGAATTTCATTCTTGATTTAGGTATAGAATACTTGAAATGAGTATACTAATACTTAAATCGAGTATGGAATACTTGAGATGAGTTCAAAAATACTTCAATCAAGTACAAAGGTTCTTAAAATAAGAATAAGATTACTTGAATCAAGTATAATTCCAGGAATACTTAAGTCCAGTACGAAAAAGTATACTTTACTCTTCAATGAGAATTTTTCGTTTTCGAATTAAGTTTTATTTCTAAGATGATTATTATTTTCATACTTTTCTAGTTTTTAATAAAATATTTATAAGTATTGTAGATTTTTTTAAATTTATTATTTAAGCAATTTATTGTGTCTATAAAATTTGGTGTTGTTCTTGATTTGTTTAATGTTAAACTAGAATAACTTTTAGTTATTTTTCATCAGTTTTAGTAATATAAAATCTCACACAAGGTCTTTACTGTCACTAATCTGCAATATCCTAAAGAAATTCTATAAACTTCAAGTAAATTCAAATCTCTTTTAAGTAAACTTCACAAAGCTAAAGTTTCTTAGGTTAAAAATCAAATTAAATTTGTTGTTAATATTAATTTGATTATAATCTGATTGATAAATGTCTGAGTATGAGTTAATTAACTTATCGCAAGGAATTTTAGATAAATTTATTATAATATCAAAGCAAATGCCTCAATTCTCAAACAAAACTTTTCTTGCAAGATTTTTGAAATCGTTTGCAATCGAAAAATAACAACAACAAAAACAAACATAAATAATTCGTGTATATATCAAATTGTGTTGTACACAATTTCATCTACTTTTAACAAGAAGAGAGAAGAATTTTTTATTTTGTTTGAAAATTTATAGCTTAGTATTTCGTTTCACGAACGGCCAAGCATTATAGTAGCTTGTTTACTTGCGTCACACATCGTACTAAAGCAAGCCAAAAAGAGAGAGGGAGACAGAGAGGGAGAGGGCGAGCGAAAGAAAAGAGAATTCGGGGAGGGAATCGGATCGTTTGGCTCGGGCCTAGTATTAGATTGATGACTCAAGCAACTTGGCGTTGGTATTTTTGTTACAGCATTTATATCGTATATATAATCCGACTCTCCAAGAGAGTGAAAAGAGAGAGTAAATTGAAAACAGATCCAAGAATATCTTGCCTCAATATTGAAAGCATATACGAGGTGTGCGTTGCCGTATAGCAAATACAATTATATAGTTTTTTCTACTATATCGTCATCAGATCTGGCATCTCAAATCTCCGCTCTCTTTCGTTCTCTCTCTCTCTCTCTTTTGATTTTCGTTGCGTTGGGCTCAACGATCAATTGCACTGACCTTTTGCAGATATTCTATCTGTATCTGCTTGCCACCAACACGTAACACGTTCCTGCCTCTCTGTGGCAGGCAGGCAATGCGACGCGACGTCGCTTTGGTAATTTTAGAACAGTTTTCTACATAAGCACAATAACACTGAACACAGAAATACACAAAAAAAAAAATAAAGCGCCCCATTTAATAATATTGTGTAAAAGTTTATTTTCGTTACGATTCTTGTCCATTGCTAAGACCAAGGGGGGGGGGGGGGTCTTATATGAATTTGAAGCAAAGCAAAAAAATATAAAACATATTTTTTAATAATTGAAAAATTTTAAATTACACTCGCGCCACCTGTGCCATTAACTAATCAGCCATTCAACTAATTGACTTTGACAACATGAGGTCCAGAATAGAAAAAAATAAATATTTTTTTTTTTAACAATATTTCCTAACTGCTTGGAAATGTTTTGGCTTTGGAACATATGTGAATAACTTATACATTTATGGTTATTTCAACAGTTTTCGAATGTGTCTCAATTAGCGTTTGCTTGGCAATAAAAATATGATAAAATTTGCAGGCAGTTTTGTTTCGATCTGCTTTGTGTTCTAACTTTAAAAATATAGTCAATATTGTTGGCAGTTCAAATTGACAAGTTGAGAGCCATAAGCTTTAAAACTACATTGATTTGTTTTACTTGGTGTTTGAGTAAGAGTTTAAAATTAAAAAAACTAATAATTATAATTTTAATTATTAAATAAAATATATATTTGAAGTATCTTTTGTTTTGGAAAAACTTGTTTTCATAAAGTCAGCCCAATAAAAGTAATAATAAAACTTGAAAAAATGTTTAAGCAATGAAAATTTCAATTTATATAAATTTCGAGTCTTTCGCATTGTTTTTGAACCAATTGGATTTGGTTTTTTCGAATAATTGTTGTATAATTTCACCTAAATTTCTATAAAAAAATTATAACTAGACTAAAAGATTGATAATCAGATAGTTCACTCTCAGCCTTAGGCTTCTTTAGATTCCCACCTTTAAACGGTTTTGAATTAAGAAATATATCTGTCAGGTTTGTTTAGTTTAAATAAGTTTTTCTGTAGTATATAGTATTATATATTTATGTCTAGCTTTACCTAAGATTGTATATATTATTATACCATCAATTATCTTTCTAATCAAAACCCATTCTACATTTTCTTAATTTTTCCATGCAGCGCTCAAAATACCAAAGACAAATTAAGAACCTAAAACCAACTCCTAAATCTCCACACTAAAATCGATGAGTGAATTTAAGTGAAACGTTAAACGTGGATTAAAAGAGATAAACAGCAAACGATCAATTTAGTTTTTTTTTCTTCGGGTTATCAAAATCGTTGGATCTCAATTGCAAAAGCAGCAGCCATTTGGCCCCACGTTGGATTGCCGATTCGGCAGGCCACACAAAGTATGCTGCAACATCCCGCCACCGATTTCTATGACTTGGCCGCTGCAAATGCGGCAGCTGTACTCACCGCCCGCCACACACCGCCCTATAGCCCCACGGGGCTGAGTGGATCGGTGGTTGCATTGCACAATAATAATAACAATAACAACAATAGCACAAGCAATAATAACAATAATCTCGATATGCTAACGCACAATGGAGCTGGAGCAGGTGGCGGAGTGGGTGTAGGAGGTGTTGGTGGAGTAGGCGTTGGTGGCATGACAGTCACCGGTCTACACTTAAACAGCAGTAGCAATGGAGGCGGAGGCGGAGGAGCTGGCGTTGGAGGTGGACTCAGCTCAGCGGGACGAGAAACTTTGCCTAGCTTTGGCTTCACCCAGGAGCAGGTCGCCTGTGTTTGTGAGGTGAGTGCGGAAATTAGATCGGAACGGATATACCCCAAGCATATAGAAAATATACCTAGGGGGTATTTGCTTTGACGATAAACATTTTTTGGTTTAGCATTTGAAAATATTAGTTGAAAGTGAAACTTTTATAGAATGAAAAAATTTATTTTGCATTTTTAGAGAAATATAATTCTTATTAAGCTCTGGAAAACATAGTTTGTCCTATGAAGTTTTTAATTAATGAGCATTAAAGATATTTTATAATAATATTTTTTAGAATTTCTTATGACTTTTCAAATCTTTACTCATAAAATAAGTTTAAAAGACTTTCTAGATTAAAAACCCTTAAACTTTAGTTGTAGTACATCCTTTGTAACTGTACCATATTAATAATCTTCTTCTTTATATGTTGCTAGGTACTGCAACAGGCTGGCAATATCGAAAGACTGGGACGCTTCCTTTGGTCGCTGCCACAATGTGATAAACTGCAATTGAACGAATCTGTACTGAAGGCCAAGGCGGTCGTCGCATTCCATCGTGGTCAGTACAAGGAGCTCTACCGGCTGCTCGAACATCATCACTTCTCCGCACAGAATCACGCCAAGCTGCAGGCGCTGTGGTTGAAAGGTGAGACTTCAAAAAAATAAAAACCAAAAACATCCCCCTCTCTCTCTCTCTTTTATTATATATCGCTCTCTTATTGACTAACCCGAAATTCTTGAACTGTAGCGCATTATGTGGAAGCCGAAAAACTGCGCGGAAGACCTTTGGGTGCTGTGGGCAAATATCGTGTTCGTCGTAAATTCCCATTGCCCCGCACCATTTGGGATGGCGAGGAGACTAGCTACTGTTTTAAGGTGAGAGAGAAACATTTACATTATTCCTTCTTTATTTTTGCTGGTAGCTCCTTTCACTTCTTCTTCTTCTTCTTGTTCTGCACAAAAATAATTGCATGCAAAAGGGGCATGCAAATGAAATCGTATAAATGTCTTCTGTGCTTCCCCGTTTCTATCCTTACCTACCGATGCGGTAAGCAGTACTTCACAACGATTACAACAATGAAAACCGGGAGCGCTCATGGCAAATACACGCACACACCTATACATACATACATATATAAGTAGTGCTGGGCAACGCCTCCTTTTTTGCCTGCTCACCTTCACATTTCCTGACTAATAATGTTTACACTTGAGCTTTATCTGTGCGGGCTTTCAATTGATTAAATTAGAACATGTGCATTTTGTGGGTACTTAAAATGCTGAGATTAAATTGAGAATGAAAAAAGCGTAAAAAAAAACTTGAATTAAACAAAAAACAAGAATAACGTACTGTTATTGTAGTTGAACCTACTCCTAAATTTAATTCAACTGCAAGAAGAAATAAAAAGGTTGAAAAGTAAAGTCTTAAAGTGGATTAAATAAGTTTTCTTGAGTTTTCTATGAGCCTAGAAATGAGATTATAATATGTTTATCTATTAACAAATTTTATAAAACGAATGATTCCATAGTATAGAACAGTACTTTTAGTATATACCCTAGTTCGAGCACACACACTCCGCAGGAACACACACCGAGATAGTCCCAACCATCTCAAGCCACCAGCCCCACTAAGGACCCTTTAGCGGTCTATGTGAGACACTCCCCTGTGAGGGTCAGTCTGTTCAACCTTACCTGACCTGTAGACAATTGCTTTGTAGACATGTGAATGGGACTCTACCTCAATAAACAAATAAAACCAAATTTGGATACTTTAGGGGACTACCATGACTTATTTGCAGGATATGAAAAATTTCGCTGAGTTATTTGGTTGGTTTAAATGAAAATTTGTATACCCTGAATCCTTGAAATGAATGTAATAGCTAGAGGGAAACACCTACCATTCGATATTTTATTCGAAAGCTTTTTATTTTCGATATACACATGTTATCGATAACCATCAAATCTGTTAGAGGAAAACATCGCCCATTCGATAAATTCCTTATCGATAACAATCATGTCTTAAATTGAAATTAAACTTTTAACATTTAAAAGTTACTTAAAAAACTTTAACATAAAATCGATAGTCTAGAAAAATGTCATCGAAATCGATTAACAACAAGTGGAGGATATAGAAAATTGAAATTAGAAGAAGAAATTGAATTAAGTTTTTATATTTATATTTAAACAAAAGAAATATCCAAACTGAATTGTTATTTTTTGTTGGTAATTTATTTTTAGGAAAAATCGCGTTCGGTATTGAGAGATTGGTATGCGCACAATCCATATCCATCGCCACGTGAGAAACGTGACCTCGCTGAGGCAACAGGACTGACAACAACACAGGTGAGTCTTCTCTCTTCTCTCTCTTTTTTTCTTGCGTTTCTCTCTAATTGAAATAGTTTGCCAAAACTTTTTTGACAAAAATGCATTTGCCATTTCATTTGTTGCAAATTCCGCGATGGCAACAAGTTAATTGCATGTCATTAATCATTGAAACGCGTAGACAGAATTGTGATGCATTCAACTATTAATATACAAATTTCTTTATGTGTATGTACACATCTACAGGTTTCCAATTGGTTCAAGAATCGACGACAAAGAGATCGCGCCGCCGAGCATAAAGAGTAAGTTTTCATATTCTTTTCTCAAAATTACATTAATAATTATTATAATACTTAGTATAATATATGAAGTGAATTTATTGTTGTTGTTTAAGCGACAACGCGTGCGAAATGAATAAGTATTTAAATTTCAATTACTTGGGGCTAGTGTGGCAAGGTCATATTGCGGCTTTTGTGGGCGTCTGCTGTTGGCCAATTAATGTCAAGGACTCTGAGCACATGTGTATAAATAAATATCAATACGAAGCTATATGGAAATATTCAAGAACATGTTATTATTATTTGTTCAAACTTTGTTTTCATAGGCATTGCATTTTTCATATGTGTGACAGACATGGTCAAAACTAATGCATTCATTTTAACCAAAAACAAAAACATCTGCATTTCCTTGCTTAAACAAATAGCATTTGGGATTTTGCGGCCTGTTTGCTGATAGGGAAATGGTTTTTTCGTTTTTCTTTTTCTCAAATATTAAACATCCTTTCGGGCATCCTTTTGTTTGCTTTCGCTCTTTCGCTCAACTGTCTTAGGAAGTCATGTGAAGAGCAAACAACAGCTTTAAGTAAAAACTAAAATGGGTTTTGAAGTGGCCGGCAACAATGTAATACTACATTTAGAAGCAACTATAGCCATTAGACATAACGGCTTATTAGTTATATCAGTTACTTACACTGCACAAAAGCAAAAACTTCAATTTCTGCACAAACAAAAGTTAAAAACAATCATAACAACGACAAATTGTCTTAATAATAATATAAAACTTGAACGCCGTAGCAACCGCAAATGCGCACACACACACAAACACACTTATGTGCAGCTGACAAAAGTATCTCACAGATACATTCTTGCACATATATATTTTTACTACATTTAGGCTAGAATATTTGTTACCTACGATAGTTTTTGCACTATGTCTTCTAGCTCTCGTCCTTACTGCTTTTTGATTTTCATTTCTTTTTTTTTTTGTTAATATTGTTGTTGGTAACCTGATATATGTTTATGGCTGTGTTGCCGCGTCAGAGCAGCAGCAACGAGGCAACGGGGCAACTTTGCGCTGCTACTTTAACTTTTTCATAGTTATTGTTGTTTTGGGTTTTTGGTTTGTGTATGCGCAATGCAAAGACTCGTCTAAACACTCAGAAAAAAAACCAGAATAGAAGAATATTTACAAAAATGTCTGAGGTCACGCCAGAAATTATTTTAACCAAATAACCTAACATTACAAAATATTTCAAAAGTATTTTTTATGCTTTAAATAAATATAGTAATTAACTTTAATAAGGAAATGTAGATTTTTATTCCCCCGATACTTTTTTTATTTAATGTTTCTTGTGTGATTTTTTATGTAAAATTCAATTTAACATATTTCTATTTTTTTGTCTAAAGGTGTGTTGTTTTAACTTGACAAATTTTTTCCCAGTGTATATACACAGTGCACTTATGTTTGGTAAAAACACAATTCAGTAGCATAAAATACCACAAGAAGTGTTTTCTGCCCGTTATTTTATTGACCAACTGATATAAAATAAAGTTTTGCCGATGAGATCTAAGCCAAAATATTTAATTTGCTGGCAAAACTTAGCACAAAATATTTATTGATATCAATGTTGTTGAGGGGCTTTATTTTAATCGAAACGAAAAATACATAAAGCAAATTAATATGAAAATAATAAAATCAGAATTTAATCAACCAAATAATATCCATTGTGTTTTAAGTATAAACTAAGGAAAATGCCATTCGCATATAATCAATGGCTGAGGATATGGCTGTAACAAAAAACCGATATCGATCCAATTGCATATTTACAAAAAGTATATAGGGCTTGTTGGTGATCCGAAAGCTATACAGATTCGATACGGCGCCAAGTAAATCCCATTCATTCGAAAATTCCACATTCCAATGCTTCTCTCCCGCATACTGGAACATGGCATAGTTGACACCCAATACCATCAGGGGAAACAGAATTGGTAGCATAATGAAGAAGAGCATGCCGCATGTATAGATGCATTTTAATAGTGTTGGGAAGGGTAACTCATGTTGCCAAACATCAAACAGGTGTCCCACAACAGGTTGAATATAGTATATTAAACGGCCTAACCACCCAACCTTTGACCACTAGTTACAAGAAAAAAAAAAAAAAATGGAGGTGGCTTAAGCGAGACCAAAAAAGTTTAAGAGAGCTTACGACTTTTCGCTTGTGCAGTGGTTTCTTCCAAATCATGCGCATCTCGTTATAATTTTAAAATTTTTTTTTTGTAATTTGGAACTTTCAAATCAAATTTAGTTTTTCAAAATGACAGCTGAAAAGCAAAATCTGTCACATTACAAAAAATAAAATAAAAAAAACTTTTGAAGTTTTGTCAATTCATTTCTAAACTGCATAAGAAAAATTCACTCAGAATTCCATCAAACTTTGAAAGCAATGTCCTCTAAATAAACATGTTAAGTTCACCAACCATCATATTGTTTAACTATTGACAGTTGAGTGGAAATCACGATTCCAGGATTCCAATACAAGGCACACCTTCGTCATAGTACCTTTAAAAAAAAAGACAACAATAGCAACAACGCAAAGAACCAGCAGTAGCAGCAGCAGATTAAAAAAAAACCACAACAACAACCTTAAAACTACTTCAAAATGCGAGAGAAGAGTTCCAGGGTTCCAATGCTGCACAATTCCCCACACTTTTTTTTCAGTCTGCTTAATGTTCATTTCACTAAAACGTGTCTGTGTGTGTGTGTGTGTGTGTGTGTGTGTCGATCTCTCTCGTTGAGCTGTTGGGCTCATCGTTTTGCGTTTACTTTTGCTTCGTTCGTCGAATGCCACGGTTGGCTGGAGGGGTAGCTGGATAGAGTATCGGGTTACCATCAGAAAATGTGCGTGTGTTCTTTATTCGTTCGGCTCAGCGCCGTCGCCGTTGTTGCTGTTGCTGTTGTTGTTGGCGCTGTCGCCGACGCTGAAGTTGACGTCGCTTCGTTATTCATTTTTATTCGTTTTATTGTACATTCTGTTTTTATTATTATGTATTTTGCGCTTTTGCCCGTCGCTGTCGCTGTCACTGCCTCTCTTTCGCTCTCTCACACACATACACATGTATATATAAACAGACATTGCTGTGTTCCCGTTTTCTGGAGTTCCGTGACGCATTTGAGTTGATGGCGTTGATAATGATGTCGTTGGTGATGATGGAATAGTAAGGAACTAAGACCTCAATATCGAAAACAGAAAAAGCAAAAAGCAAAAAGACAAAGAGTGCTCATCGGGTGGGCCCCCTGTGTGTCAAGTGATTTGCTTCGTACTAAAATTAGATATCGTTGTGCACCTTATCGCATACATACATTTGTAAGTGTGTGTAGTTAAGATTGCCTCCTAATTGATCCACCCTCTTTTAAAGTTGCTCCCTCTTAAAATAAAAGAGTTCCTATTCTTTTCGACACTGACACAGTTTCCTCAATGCCAGCAATGCTTCAATTTCTAGGGTTTCACTTGCGTTTCCTTCTTCATCAAGTTGAAGTTTGCCTTTTGAGTAGGCAATGGCATAAATGCCATAAGCTGCTTAGGGTATTAACAACAACAACAACAAGAACAAAAAGACCAAAAGTGTTAGGGATTATTTATAAAATTGGAGAACAAAAACAACAATAATAATAACACACAAGTTCATTGGTCAAGTGGCAGGTAATAGTATAAATTTCTATAAGATAATAAGTGACTTTTATTTTTAATGGAAAAAATGTTCTTAGTTTTCAAAAGTTATTTCTGTATTTTCAATCTAATCTCTTGTACACCAGCCTTATAATATATTTTTTGCAAACTAATCAGGAAAATTTAACTTAAAATTAATTAGCTGTCAACATTTTATGAAGATCGGTTAAGGAATACGACAGTCATTAAACAATAAACTCAACAAAAAAACTCAGGAAAATGAATAATAATTTTTTTCGACGTTTGATATGCTAAGAACAGTATAATGGGTGTTTTCTAGTCATAAATATCAGATCAAGTTGAAAAGAATTATATTATTTAATCCTAACTTTATTCACTCTCAATCAAACTTGAGAAAACTGCTTTAAGAACCAACATCAGCTGTTTTGTCACATCTACACAAAACAAATCTACAGTCAGTAGGGAACTGGGAACTACTTCAAATCATATGGTAGAGATCGGATGCAGAATTTCCAAGAAATTCCATTGCTAATAAAAATTATAAGCCAATAAATTGTAAAAAACGAAAGACAAAAACCAAACAGAAAAGAAAAAAACAAATGAAACGCTGTTTCAAAATTAAAAAATCAAAAAAAAAAAAAAAAACCCCCAAGCTGAGGATCGATCGAAGAGTTAAATAAAACCTGGCTGGCGGATGGAGCAGGGGGAAGGCGAACAGGTTGAGTTATCGCATTGCGCGATCGGTACACAAATCTCGAGACGTGCGCTCAGCAGGACACCCAACTAAACGGTGACCGGAGTCAAAGACAGCAAGACAGAAAGAGTGAGCGAGAGAGAGAAGAAACTGAAAAGGTGTTGATCATAAATTATCATTTAATTTACGCATGTGTGTGGTGTTTGTTGTTAGTGTTTTATTTTTAAGTGTTGTAAATGTTGTTGTTGTTGTTGTTGCTTGGATATATGTTGGCGAGGCGCGACGAGTCTTCATCTAGTTGTAGTTGTAGTTTAGTAGTAGTAGAGTTGTCCCTAAGCATTGTCCCATTGTCTACAACTATGTTTGGCATTCGATTCGGATTCGGTTTCGATTTCAATTTTTTGAGTTTTCGATGTATGTATAAAGATCTTAACGATTAAAGGCAATGGGCTCCCATCGTTATAGTATCGTATGTGAATATATAGTAAATATTTTATCTTATGGTTTGTTGGCGTGTGGCGCATTTTATGCTGGCTACGCTTTGTTTTGACAGTTTTTCTTCTTCATTGTTTTATTTTTTGTTATTGTTTTATTAATAATTTTGTTGCTTTTTAATTGCTGGAGGAAGATCGCCTGTTGATAAGATGACAAGAGTTTTTTTTTTGTAAGTTTTTAGCAGCTGGAAAAGTTGTTTGTGATCTTCAACAAAAATAAGGAACTCTATAAAAGCCTTTAGACGGAATTTTTTTTAACATTGAAAAATAAAAAATTTACTTTAATATTAATTCATTATGAATTATGAATTAATTTTGTATCCCCACAATCTGATTTCTTACATTAATATATTTTATTCTTTAAAGTTTAAACCCATTTTTTTTTATCCCTATTCGCTTTTATCTCTTTTCGTTTAGCCAAGTTCAAGTCAAGATCCAAACATAATCCGATCATGAATTATTGCCAAGCTAATGAATCTGCTTAATGCAGCTCCAATAAGCAACAAAAACAACAATAACAACAACACTATTGACAAAAATGGTTTAAAAAAAAAATCAATTGAGCAAACAAGTAAAAATTAATTCCCCATCAATGAGCTCAATGGGATCCCAAAAAAAAAAATTATAATAAAAAAAAACCAAAAACAACTTGCCAGTCGAAGGGACCACACAGTGTGCCCAAAGTCTTGGTCAAGTTGAAGTTGTTGTGATTATGTATATATATTTTTTTTTTATGTGTATAAGTATTTTAGCTCTATGTGATTTTCATGTATTGAGAGTTTGTCCTTGGGGCGCAGCAACCGCGAAGGCAGCTAACTTTTGTATGTTGCAAAAAAAAACTCTTGAAAATAAGTTTATTTAGACTATAAAGCAAGTTAAGTTAAAAAATACTCGTAGATACACTTAGCAAAATGCTTACAATAATCAAAACAACTTGAATTTTTAAAGCGTGGTTTTTATGACAGAAAATAGGTTTTCGAAAGGAAAGAATTTGCATATTAAAAAGTTACTTAAGTGAAAAATTATTTTAGAGACTTAAAATAAATGTTAAAACTAGAAATTTGGAGGTAAGCAACGGTTAAGCTACTTAGACTTCCAGTTATAAGTCTGATGTGTTTCTTTTATGGTTCATTCCTTAATAAGTTTAGAACTTTATGTTTTTTTTCCTAGCAAAATTATTTATGAAACAAAAAAATGTGTAAAATTGTTTTGATTTTTTCCAGTCTTGAAATATTCGTTTCGTTTTCAATGTTTCAAAAAC
This sequence comes from Scaptomyza polygonia, assembly GCA_035044585.1. Taxonomy (NCBI): domain Eukaryota; kingdom Metazoa; phylum Arthropoda; class Insecta; order Diptera; family Drosophilidae; genus Scaptomyza; species Scaptomyza polygonia. Next base: position 125,167 of record JAWNNU010001690.1, read on the forward strand.
GTTTTGAATTTATTTCGCAATAATTTCTGAAATTTTTAAAAACTGCTAAAATATTTCAAAATAGACGGATATGCCATAAAAGTAGGCACTGTCTCAATTTGGCACTATCTCTTTCTCTCTCTCTCTCTCTCTCTCTCTCTCTGCCTATCCCTGTCTATCACTCACCCCTGCCGCCCTGTGTGCCGTGTTAATAAGTGTTGCATTGAGCCAAAAGACATCAGCAGCAGCAGCGGCAGCAGGCAGCCAGCAGTGAACAGCAAAACCCAACAACTATGAAATTCTGGTAACTTGATATCATTGTTTATATGCTGCTGCTGCTGCTGCTGTCGCTGCCTTTTGTTTGCTCCCCACTTTTGGCTCGGCTCAGTGGATAGCACTGGAGGGCCATTGCCAGGGACAGGGACAGAGACAGGGATGGGCATGGCTGCCATTTCTCATTTTGAGGTTAGCTTAGTGAGTCTGTGTGTGTGTGTGTGTGTGTGTGTGTTTGTTCAGCCTGTTAGCATTTATAGTAGATCTATGTTTGTACTAAATTTATATATATGGAGTAAATTTTTGTAATTTGGTTGAGTTTTTGCTTGCACCTTTTTGTTTTTGTGCCATTATCGATTTTGTTTGGCAACAAACAACAGTTGACTTTAATGGCAAGAACTTTGATTATAAGAGTTTTACCACTCTTATACGCAGTAGCAATATAAGAGCTATGCATACCATACTACTTTTTATGACAGCCAGTGCTAAAATTAGATATAAAGTGTGGGAGCTTAATGTGATGATAATTCCATTTGCCATGTCTCATTTTAAGAAAAGCTAGAAAAGCCCACCCCCATAGAAGCTCTACCATGATACTGGAGATCCTTTGGATTCCGGCTGCACAAGAAGCCACATGGACAGCATGGCAATTATGAAGCGCTGACTGACAAAATGAATTGCAGTTTGCTCGTAATAAGAATCTACAATTACACACACACACACACACATGCGCGCGCGAGCATAACGCTTGGACTGCCACAAGAATCGAGAGATGCCGGCAAGTCTGCGATTGTGATTGCAACAGCGCCGTATGTGGCATCTGAATCCGAAGCTCGCAAGATTTGCATGGCATGGCTCGAATTGCACGCAAAGTCAGCAAATAAAACTTGCTCAAATCGGATGAAGGGGCAGAGTCGAAGAGTTGAAGCTGAAGTTGAAACAGTTGTTGTCTGCAAAGGCCAGCCAATCTTGTCGGATCGTTCGGAATGATCTCTGGCCGCAAATTTGTCGAGTGTGCGCTTAAATGTTTTTTCCTGCATTGGGATGCCTTGTCGATGTTGTCGTCATCAATTTTGTTGTTGCTGTTGTTCGAAACGGGTTCGTGGCAACTGGGAATGGCGACAAAGATTGAGATTATCAAAACACACACACACACGCACACACACACTTGGACACATTGTTGTTGCAGTGAATTAGCCATTAAAATGTCAGGACAGTTTAGCACCAACAAACTTGAGCGAACACGAATAACAAATAAATATAATACACACAGGCAAAAAACAAAAACAATGTTTGGTGTGTTTCAATTCCCAAGCGATTGTCTGGAATTGGGCCAGCAGCAGCAGCAGCAGCAGCAATGTGTGGGAGGGAGTGAACATGATGTGCGCTTACACCCTCGTTGGCAAACGGTGGCGATAAAAACGACACTTGAAAGTCATTTACAGAATCAGCCGCAAATAATAAAAGTCAAGCTGCTTAGCATTTTGATCAAAGGTGCAAGCGAGAACGAGATATAAAACGACAGGCGCAAACATACTGTGAGAGCGCAGCTCAAATAACTGAAATCAGATGCGACGGCGCTCTTGGGGGAATGCACTGTGAGCTGCTGCTGTCCGCCCCTCTCATTTGTTTGTTTACATACATACATATGTTTGGGTGTGTGCTGACACCTTTAATATATGAACGTGCTGTGCTGCTCTAGCTCACGTTTGTAACTGAAGCCATTTATAGAAATGCCTAGCGCTTGAGAGAGTAAAAAAACTAAACAAGCAGACAATTTCCTTCCGGTTTTATTTTCAATTGCCCAAGCTGTCATTTGTCATTTGTTTATAAATATACCACAGATATAACTGATGTATGTTTGAATGTATTGTTGCACACAGTAAATTAGTTGCAGCAATTGACACATTTTCATTTAAACGATGTTGACGGCTAAACCATCTGTTTTGGCAGAGTGCAAAGTTTGAGAGACCGTGGGGAATATAAATAAGAGCATAAGGATTGTGTTGAGTAACAAGAGCAGCATCAATATTATCAATATTGGTGTTGAAAGGTGACAGCATATACTACAACAAACATACACTAAGAAAAATATTATTTACATAACTTATCTGTTAGACAAAAAATCTTCTATTTTAACATTAAAACTTATTATTTATTTGAATAATTACAGTGGCTCGACGGACAAACAACATTTGGACTCATCGAGCGATTCTGAAATGGAAAGCAACATGTTGTCCAGTCAAAGTTCACAACAGCATCACTCCCATCACGCACAACAACAACAATCGCCCAGCAGCAGCAGTAACAACAACAGCAATGGCAACAGCTTGCACCAGCATCAGCAACAACTGCAACACGTTGGCGCAGAGCAAAGTATGCAACAGCAACAACAACATCACCAGCAACAACAACAACAACATCAGCAGCATGCTGCCAGTGCGGCAGCTGCAGCAGCAGCCGCAGTTGCTAGCAAGAGCAGCGCTGCAGCAGCCGCCGTTGCAGTTGCCGCCTCCCAAATGCCACCCCTCTCCGCCGCCGTTGCCTATTCGCATCTGCACAGTGTAATGGGCACAATGCCTATGTATGATATGGGTGAATATCAGCACTTATGATTCTAGTTGGAGGCTGCTGCTGCTGCCAGCAATAATAGCAACAACAGCAACACCAACAACAGCAGCAGCAACAACCACAACAATATCAACAACAACAATAGTAACATGATCTGCGAATGGCCTGCAATGTTACGTCAACGCCAGCAGCGCAGTCAGCAGCAACAGCAACAGCATCCGGAAATCTTTTACTTCTAGAGCAACAATAATTAACAACAGCATCCTTGCATCCTTACATACATACATATATATTTCAATATCAAACAGCAACAAATTTTTATTAATAATTAATTGTATCGCTGCACTTTTTTCACAACAACAGATAGCAAAAGAGAAAGAAAGAAAGAGAACGAAAGCGTTAAGAGAATATTTTAACTAGAGCTTGTTGTTGTTAATAGTCTCGCGCATGGTGAAATTTTATGTAATTTCACCATAGTCTCACTTAGTAAAACAACAAACAACTTCATTGATCTGTGTAAATAGCTAGGCTTTAGTTTATAGAGCGGTCGAGTTTTTGAGAATGCAGCTGAAAATTTATCAATTTGCTTGATGAATTGGAAGCCGAACTCTGCCTAACCGCAAAATGCAAAAATCAAATCGAAATGTGCAAAAGTTATAGATTATACATATACACATAGTACATAAACAATATATCAAATATAAATTCTATTAAATTATTTTCAATGTATTTATAATTATTATTTTTTAAATACATATATTAAAAAATATATATAAATAATTAAAAATTTGCTAAGTGTGTAAGACATATTTATTTGAATAATGTTTTCATGTCGAATATTCGATAGAGAATGAGAGAGAGATAGATGAAAACCTCTTTCTCATCTTAAAGAAAAACTTACAAACACTTACCGATTTTCTTTAATTTATTGTGTGAACAACATTCGCGTCCTTCTATTTTAACATAGTTTTTCATTTTAACGCTTGATCTCATACTGTGTGAATTGCGCGCCCATTAGACTAATCTTACCAAAGCAGTAGATCAAACGGACGGCACTAATCTCTGGTGACAGGTAAACTTGCTATAATGCTAATAGCTTTGGATAATGGAACGCGTGCGCGTTTCGTATCACGCACGTACACACACACAGGCACGCGCCTCTCACTTAACCTCAAACTCACCACGAGCTCTGAAACATCAGCAGTCTCATCCTCAGCTTGGTCGCGACGCATGTAATGAGCATGTTAATGGCACCGAATGTCTGGTTTTTTTTTTATTTTTCGTTGGTGGGCGACCTGACAACGGTTTTAACTTGGCAAGGCGGCGCTTGGCAACTAGCAAAATGTTGCTGCGGAACTTAGTTTGCATGGAGGGTGGCTGCTGTCTGACTGGCTTACTTTGAACATGCTCTCATTGATTTGCTGATTGTTACTGTTGCAGACTCCGACGCTCAGCCACCACTAAATCCCCACCCCTCCTCCCCTTGGTTGTCAGGACAACCAACACACACGTGTCTGACTGATAGACGGTGTCTCTGATTGAAGCTGCATATCCGGTTACACAATATTTTGACTTCTTTTTTTATCTTGCGTCTTATAATGTCGATAATTAAATTAACGGCTTTAAATTGTTGTTTGCTGTTGAAGTGTACGGTTAAAATGTTAAATAAAGAAACTCATATCTTTTTTCTCACTTTAAGCAATAATAAAAAAAAAAATGCAGGCATTGTAACACTATTTTTCTTTCAATTTAAATCCGCACAAGAAGTCACGCACTTGCACACAAACAAACAACTGTTCTTATGTAAAGTGTAGAAGCTGCGTTTTAACGCGGACTATGCCTCTCACACACTATCCAATATTGGAATATATTTCACCTCAAGAGCAACTTACAGTTATTTGATCATGATTTTTCCTTGCAAAGTGAAAGATCTCTCGCTCGCTCATTTGAGTTGCGCTAAGCAGTGGCATTTATTCCATTTCATGAGCAGCAACAGCTATATGATTTTTTTTGGTTGCTGTCGCACCCACAACAATTAACAGTTATTCCATTGATCTGAAACCACAATGGCTGCTGAGCCTACTTCCACGAAAGTGACAACATTAATGGATTAAAATTAAACGATGTATAGAATAATGAACACAGGCGGCTCACATGTGGAAAATGAAAAGCTGAATGAGCATTTGTAAATTGTCACAATGGAAATTATAAGCGGATTTATTTCTTGTTCTCTCATGAAATCTACAATATAAAAGGTCAACTATGTATTTCTGGGCTAAAAAGTGATGTGTTTTAAATACAATAAGTTATTTCGCACAAATACTATACATCAAAAAAGAATACAAAGCGATAAAAATCATTTACGCGTACGCCTGGAACTTTGATTTTTGCCTGATGGCGCTGGTAGTTCCTCCTCCTCTTCAGACTCTTCACTAGCACTGGACGCGGGAGCTACAACCTTGCGTTGCTGTTGCTTTTTCTGTGCTGCTGAACGTCGTGCAGGTGCTGGCGTTTCATTGCTCTCAGAGGAGCTGCTTGGCTCTGCCTCGGAGCTACTTGCCTCATCGCTGCTCTCCTGCCGCGTATTGCGTCCACGCCTGGTGCTACTATTAGCAGCAACTTTTGGTCTTGGTCGACCTCGCTGCGACTTGTTAGCTGGCTTCGAGCCTTTTTTTGTTCTGTTGGCACGGTTAGTCTCGTCGGCTTGAGGATTGTCGCCCGGTTCCGTGACTTGAAGGCATTCATTAAGACGCGTCTCAAATTCGGTGACAGCCGCTTTGAGTTCCGGCTTGGCCAGCTTGGAGGTGTTGCTGATGATCAGCTTGAACGACTGATAGACCTCATCTACTTGCACCTTGTCCCGGAAATGTTGCACATTGTCAATGAGCTTATTGATGGATCGCTCATTGTAGCTAAGCAGACTGAGACAGTAGGCAATATCGCGCCATTGTCGCTCCACTCGCGTCACTGGGAAACGAAGGCAAAGCTTCTCAACCAAAGTTTCAATTTGGCGATCCTTTTGGATGAGTCCCAGAATGTAGCGCATAATGATACGATATTTTTCCTCCTCCAGCTGCAGAGTAATGTCACCCAGCTTGGATATAATGTCGGGCAGCACATTATACAAAATATTCGACTTGTTGGCAATCTCCTTGAAAAACTGTTTGGTTATATTCTTAATCTCATCGCTCTCATCCACAATGCAAACGGCAAGATCAGCTATCTGGCCCTTAACGCGTATCATCTCATGCAAAATCAGATGGGAGAGCATCTTGACAGCAGTCAGTCGCAGTTCCGTATCATTTTCGTGCATTTGGGCATAAAAGTGTCCCGTCCAGGCCTCAATGATGTTCGGAAAACGGAAAGTCAGATCCGATAGGCCAACAACTGTATTGCATTTGATCTTCATGTTATTGGTCAAGTTGAGAATGTTCATGAGGAAGGACATGTTCGTTTCGCAGAACTTGGATGAGACGGTCATCAAACGCGCCAGCGTCAATGTGGCTGCCTGTTGCAACTGTGGATCGCGGTACTCGCCGGGTCGCTTGCATATATCAATGATTATCGGATAGATTTTGGACATCAAGGCATTCGGGTCATACAGCAACATGTCTTCACAAATGGCATTGATGTCTTCGGCAATGTTATCCTCAGCCGTTGCACCAACCAAATCATCATCGGGCTCCTGCTGCGGCTCAGCAGCGACGCCAGACAAACGCTTTCTTGCCTCCATGGCCGACACATTGATTGTTTGACGTCTAAGCGCGTTCACCGCATCCTTGGTGTTCTTCTTCTCTTCGCGCGCTGTTAGCTCCTCGCGTAACTTCATATTGTTGTAGACATCCATGTCCAGGAATATCATCTCCTTAATGATCATGTAGCCAATGCAAAACACAAATCGCGACACCAAATAAACGGGCATTAAACGTGGCTGGCCTTCAGCTGTTTCATTGCTGTTGGATTGCGTCTGCGTTGGAGTTGGTAGCGCTTGGGAGTAGGGTATATCTGTGGTCTGTGTCAGCGCTGCTGGCGGCTCGTCTTTTTCTTCTTCCGGCTGCACAATCCAATCATCATTAAAACGTTTTATTAATTCAAATACAATGTTTTGGGCAAGGACATCCGGTGCCTGACAAATGCGATAATAATACTCAAAAACGCTCATTGCCAAAGCATCAAATTCGGGCAGTTGAGGATGAAAGAAGAACTGAAGAAAGAGTGCCGTTATTTGTTCCACAAATTTGGAATTTGTGGCGCAACGTTTATAGTATTTGTTGTTGAAGTTGGCATCAATGGTGTTGACCAGCAGCTGCAGGCAGCCGGTGAAAATGCGTGGATCCTCTTTGACACGATCTCCCGTTGCGATATCCTCGATAATGGAACGATTTGCCGATGCAATCGTTGACTTTGCCTGTGAGGCCATTATCAAAAGCTGAAGTGCCAGCCGGGATTCATTGTGTGTGGTGCCCTCCAGCTTGAGTGTGAAGCGTTCGTAGAGCACCTGAATGATGAGCGCATCGATATTATCGCTGCCAACCCATTCGCCAACTAACATTTCCAATGCCGTATAATGTCCGTATTCGACTTCGGATAGAAACTTGGACAGATTCTTGACCACCTTGATGGCATGCGTGCGTCCCGTTGTGTCTGTGGTAAAGAGCACCTTGCGATATGCATTGGACACTGAATCACGTTTCTCCTTATCCGATGACCACACCAAATTCAGCATACGCTGCATGCCCACCTCGGTGCCACGTATGCCAAACAGATAGCCTGTCGTAAATAGATCCACAGCCTCAAAGACATCCGTACTCGTTTTGGAGAGCAGCATTTCGAGCATTTTTGGCATTGCCGCTGTTGCCACATGCGAAAACTCAATGCTGTCCTTAAGAAATTCAACAGTTTTGATTTGCTTAAGCATTTGCTCACCCTAAAATAAAACATAATTAGATTGACTATAATGCTTTTAAAGTCCAGCTTCTACATACGCTATCAACGCAGCCATTGGCCAGGGATAAGAAGGTTTTAAATAGCGCCAAATAGTACATACATTGTTCCTCTGGTTTCAACAATCGACTACAATCAAAGATTATTGAGAATTTATCTATAAAATTTGAAGTTTTCACTCACGTCATCTCCTGATTTCCAGTCATAAAGTCTGCCTTGCGCACTAGCACTGTTGCCTCCTTGTACTTTTTGTCCAGCAGCAGCGGCAAAATCTTGCGCACCAGCACATCATACTCCTCCTCCTTATCGAACTGCATATCTGGAACTAAATCACAATGTTAAGCAAATCACATTACCATCAACAAAATATGAATGCATTACATTCTCGTAAATTCACTTCAATTATGGGCAAAAGCTCTGGTACTACGGTTTCCCACTGCTCATTAAACTCTTCCGCCTTTTTACGTTCCTCTGCTATAACGCCGTCTAACTCTTTCATAACTTCCACTTCCGCTTCGTGTTTCTTCAAAAGCTCCTCAAGCGTTAGCTTGCCCGAATACGGATTGTTTTCCAGAAATGCTTTGATCAGCTGTATGGCCGATTTGCGCACCAAGCAGCTCTTATCCTCCAGACGGCAAACAGCCTCACGCATCACTTTGATCAGATAGCTGAGCGGTATGGCGTGCTGCTCCTTCATGTGATGCCAAATGTGCAGCACTTTGGAGCGCACATGTGCCGCTGTGTCATTGATGTGATCCAACAAATTGTCGAGAAAATCGTCACGAGCCTCCTTCATGTCATTGCTGAGACCTTCGGCGGTCAGCTCACCGACAACCGCATCGCCCATGATCTGCAGCACACAATTGCGCAGCACGCTTGATTCACAGTTAAGCAAATCATCGCCGAGCTTGGATAGATGCGGTATCATTAGCTTGGGCGCAATCGTTGAGAATTCGGCTAGGAAATTGGAAAAGTTACGCGACACAACCGTATCCGAAGTGTCCAATGTGAGAGCATCTACAATATCTTTCATAAGTATCGAGAAGACAGTGGTAATGCCGAATTCCTCGTTGAGCAGCAATATGCCATTTGCCACAGCTGTTGCAGCATGCTCTGTGCTTCGAAGGATTTGTAAGATGCGGGCAGGAAAGGATATTGCATGATTGAAACGTTTAATGGCAGTGCCAAAGATTTGAAAGAGCGTATCGATAATATGACGATTTTCTGGCCTAGGCTGCATCAGTTCCAAGGTACGATAGCAAATATCACACACCAAACTACAATTAGAAGTTATGATAAGTAAAAACAAAAGAAACAAAACCATTTCAATTACATACGTCACAAAAGTTTCCTCGACAACGGGCGGACTCCAGAGCTTCTCGAGCGGGCACTGCATTATGTTGTACAGCTGCACAAGAAACTTGCCACGCTTAACATCCCAATCGGGGTACTGTTCCAGCACTTCAGCCTGTTTGCCGCGTTTCTTGTGCTGGTTTAGCTTCTGATCCCGCAACACCTGTTGCACAACAACATCGATGCGCTTCACAATATTGACGAACAGATAGAGCGTCATCTTCGTGAGATTTAGATAGCGTACACGATCGTGCGCCGAAGGTGGCTCATTGTCAGCCAACAGCGGCGTTAGTTCACTGCCCAATTTGTCCACAGTAATATACAATAGATCAAAGGAGCGCATAAGGTTGCGTATGGCAGCATCATCGTTGGCTGTTTGTTGTATTATTGAATAGTAGGTGTCGAAGTGTTCAAATATATAGAACGGATCACGCTGTTGCACTTTTGTTTTACATGCTGCAAATAAAATATAATTAATAAAAAGGGGAAGCATTCACTTTAACTGTACTGTGTTTGAATTGCAGGCGCGCAACATATTTTTATGTGTCCACTTACCTAGTAGTTGGTCTGGTATTTCACTTGCCGTGTACACTTGTTGAACATAGAATTGATCGCCGCGTGAATTGAGTAAATCATTATTATTTAATGGCAGTATAAACTGAAAGTCCTGTATTTCATCCATTTTAAAAATGTTTGATTGAAAAAAGCGACGCTTGGTTCTTTCCTCTGGTTCTTAGCGGTGGAAGCCGCTTAAATAGTGTAAACAGTCTGGCAACGCTAATCACCACGACTATCGACTGTGACAAAACTAAACATATCGAAACAAATCTTGCACGAACGGCGCACGTTGTTGAAAAATATCTAATTTAGCTCAAAATTGATTGGAAAAAAGGCCATCATGCAAGCGGAAAGCAATGCTAAACGTAAAAGGCCTAAAAAGAAGGGTAGTCGATTTATGCGCAATGCTAAAGGATTTGGCAAAAAAGGCATATTCGGTCGCGGCACCCACATAGACGATGAGCAGTTTAGCTATTTTATAAACATTTTGGATGCCATGAAAGGTGGACTCGAAGATGTGGAAGAGCGTGGTAAGTTGGATTGTTGCTGCCTAACACAGAAATTTTATAATATTGTCTATATCGTTCTAGTTAACATGGCAAACAATGTGTTCGAGCAGACAGTAGACCAAGAAATTCACTTGGCCTCCAATCAAATTGTATGCAAAGCACTAGAATCTCTAATTGGTTTCGTGGACGGCGAGCAACTGGAGCGTTTCTTTGGTAAATTTGGGGATAATCTGCGTCCCTTGTGCTCCGATCCTTTCGCCTCCCATGTGCTGCAAAAAATGCTGGAAATCGCATTTTTGCGAGGATTGGGTCAGGAAGCAGCGCTGGAACAAACAAACTCTGAAGACTCCGGACCAGCGAAACGTGCCAAACCAGATGCCGCACAAATCGAAGAGCAGTACAATCTGGAAACTGAGTTTAGTGATGCACATCGTGAACAGTGCCGTCAATTTGTGCTACGCATATCAAAATTTATGCTCAACAATCTGGAGGATTTTGTATGGGATTCGTGTGCTACGCATATCATGCGTACGGCTATACTCTGCCTGGTGGGCATGCATGTGCCCAAGATTGCATTCCAGAAAGGCGGCGCTGAGCTGGCCAAGCATCGACGACTCTACACAGTGCCGGAGGAATGGCATGAAATCATGAAGGAGTTTCCACAGCGTCTGGAAATGTGGCCACAATTTGTTGATTTCCCATACCAGGAGCACTCATCAGCTCTACTGGGTGTCATATGCCTATCGCTTAGCGTCGTTGACAAGAGCATGTTGAAGCACTTTGGCAAGAAAATCTTGATGCAAAGTTTAATCATACCTTACGAGGAGAATGGTAAAGATGCTGATGACAAAAAAGAAGAAAAAATTGAAATAAAAGACGAAGAAGGAGAGGATGAAGATAAGGCTGCCGATAACACAGAGACAACCACTGCTGAACCTGAATCAACGCCTGATGTGCTGCTACCAAAAGTCTTTCACTATCAATGTGCTGTTATATTGCTGGAGACATTGCTGAGCGTGGCAGGTGCCAAGCTGCTAACACAACTCTATGCCATGCTGTTTAGTGGACGCATTGCACATTTGGCCCAGCAGCAACAAACCAATTTTGCCGTCCAGCGTCTTCTACAGCATTTAAAAGAGTTGCCCGAATTTGAGTCTGCTTTCATGGAGTTGCAGCCAGCAATTGAAGGGTTACTTAAAATGGGCCACACTGGCGTTGTGTCTGCCTTGAGCGGTGCTTGTCTGCGTCTTGGTGCCAAGCAGGCACAGATGATAGCTGCGTTGCAGGCCGCATTACACGTGGCTGGCGACAAGGAGAAATCAAAGTTGTTCTTCAATTGCCTGATTAAACTAAAGCCTCATGATCTTATGGCCAGCGATGAGTCGGGCTTTGTGCATCTGCATGGCTCATTAATCGCACAGCATCTTCTGCAATTCAACAAACCCATTTATTTGGTCAACTGCATTCTGGAGTTGCCTGCTGTGCAGCTGGCACAAATCTTTAATACACCAAATGGTTCACACATTGTCGACGCCTTTCTGCAGAGCAAATATATTGGCGAGAAATCACGTGAACGTTTCATACGCCAGTTGGAGGGCTTCTATGTGGATTTGGCCATCACAAAGCATGGTTCGCGAGTTCTTGAGCAATGTTTTAAGGCAGCTCAAGATGCGCACAAGCTGCACATTGCAAAGGAGCTGAGCAGCAAGGTTAATATGATGAAGGGTTCACCATTTGGTCGTCTCATCTTTACGAAATATCGCTTGGATACCTACAAATTGTCGCCCACTCAGTGGCTGGCCAGCCAGGGCAAACAGGACGCGCAGAAAGAAGATGAGCAGACAAAAAAACGACCAGCAAAGACAGCAAACGAACTGTTTAAGGATATTTTAAGCTAGCATGTCAGATAAATAGTTTTATAATTTGATTGTTAAATATATATACATATATTACAAAATTTTTAAAAATGTTAATAGCAATATTATATTGTAAACATCTGCTAATCGCCATCAACCATCATTATCAGCTGCATGTTAAATGTGTTAAGCCAGCTGATAGCTTAGTTTCGCATTGGCATTCAAAGCATGAACATGTTGTTGATTCAACTAACGCTCATTTGTTCCATCGCAGCAATTTGTGTGGCCTTTGGTGACGAGGCGATCTTTGAGGATGAGGACATTTATAATCAGGCATTGCCACCAGTGCCGCACACGGGTATCACAGCGCCCGGCACCAAGTGGTGTGGACCCGGCAATACGGCAGCTAATTACGATGATCTTGGACGGGAACGTGAAACGGATAAATGTTGTCGTGCCCACGATCATTGCGACGAGATTATCGAATCGCATAGTTCACTCCATGGACTGCCCAACAATACGGACTGGTTTCCCCTGTAAGTATAGATATGGCTAGTGAAAAATCAATAATGCAAACATTCTGACTTCATCTTTTTTTTAGCCTAAAGTGCAGCTGTGAACAGACATTTATTAATTGCCTCCAGGCTGTCAATACAATGACATCAAATGCTTTGGGTCGCATTTACTATTCAACAAGAAGCAAATGCTTCGCAGAGGGTTATCCCACGTCGGGTTGCAAACAGTATCAGGAGGGCACACTACGACGACGTTGCATACGATACAATGTTAACAAAAAAGCGGCAAAGATTTGGCAATTCTATGATATGCCATTCTATACAACGGCTTCATCGCTTTTGGCAAAGTCTTGACCTTGACCAGAGCTTTAATCAACGAGCACAGTGTGATTTCCAATGACGTCAGTTTAAAATTGTTTTTAATTTTAGTGTATTCTGCTTTTAATGCTACAAACAATTAAATATAGTATATTGCGTCAAAGTGAGAGAATACAAAATGCTTATCGCCGAATTACGTTTTATTTTCAATTAAGCTGCTGCTGCTGCTGCTGCGGCTTTGGTTGATTGGGATGTGTGTAGAATGCGAGATCATAGAACTGCCAGCAATCGGGCTGCGATCGATCTTCAGTGTAGCTAATGCATCGCTGCTTGAACATATCCCACTGCAGCTCCGCACATGACACAATGGGCGGCCCATAGGCAAAGCAAACATTTTTTGTGGCAAAATATATGCGACCCAAGGCAGCTGACTCCATTCTGTGCAACGAGCTGAGGCATTGGCGAAATGCAAATTCACAGGTACAAGAGAAGCTAGATAAAATATCAAACAAATAAGTTTATGGAAATGAAAATGTCTTTTACAATCTGCTCACATGGGAAATACACCATCATTGGTCAGACCGTAACGTGACTCCTGAGCTGGTATCTTTCCATCGCAGTTATCATGTGCCCGGCAGCACATGTCCAGCTCCATATCGGTGCCCAGATCGTTATAGTGATCCGCATTATTGCCGGGCCCACACCATTTAGTGCCGGGCACTGTTATGCCCAGACCATAAGCACAAACAAACAGCGCCACAAAGGCTACAATCAAGTTCAGAGCACTCATGTTCGAGGTTTGAGGGACAAAGTTTGACTAATCTATAGGGAAATCCGAGAGACGAATTTTCTAAGCAATACTCAATTCGTCTGTGACACGCTTTGAATGTTGATAAGACTTAATTGCTGAATTTTATAGGTTCAATTGATAGTTGAGAAATTCAATCTATAAATATAATATATTTAATACATTTATAAGCTTATAAATAACAAACTGAAGATTAAGGCAGGGCGGTTAATACTCATATAATATTTACATTAGTCATTTCGTTAGTCAATTCTATATGTAACCAATACATATACTACACACGCTATAGATTATTTTCAACATTTAAACTTCACTCTTTTGACGATTCTGCATCACCTGCCGTAGCTGTGGAAAAGTGCTTTTCGTCTGTGGCGGATGAAGGCGGGCACACAGCACGGTAAAGGGTTCGTACAGCGATGGTCGTTCCATAACATTCACGGTGTAGTGCTTAATGCGTTCGCGTTGACACCAATTATTCGCACGATCCATTATCGATTCAACGGGAACTGGTGTGGTTGGTGGTGTATCCTTTTTGTTGCGCGCTCGTACATTTGCCAGAACAATGACTGGCACTTCCTTCTTTTCTTTATGCTTGTCTATGTCTGATTTGATGTCCGCCAGCATATCTAAGCTGCGTGGATCTGTGGGATCGTAGACGAGCACAAATGCATCGGGAAATTGTAAATAGTGACGCGGCAACTGCGCTGCCTGCTCGCCCTGTAATCCGGCTGTGTCATAAATGCGTAACGTTTCGCGAGCACCACCACGTCCCGTATCCACGCTGGCTACATAAATATCCTCGATTGTTGGATGTAATTCCTTTAAAAAAATTACATGCAATTTTTTTTTGTTTACATTTCACGCATTGACACATATCAATCGCGACCTACTTACAGTTTCGGTATTTATGTTGCCGTATACCAATTGTTCGATGAGTGCCGTTTTGCCGACATTTTTCATGCCACACACCAACACTTTGCCGACTTTACCAATTTTTGCATTAAGCATTTTAATAAATAAAAACAAAACAAGTAAATATTAAAAGTTTTTGCTTTTTTACCACTTTCTCTTGGCGTTGCCACCGCAGTGTAAAAAACAGAATGATATTTGTGTATCCGATAGCTTAAGTATCGATGAGAGAGTGTTACGGCAACGGCTGTTGGCAACGGTTACAAACTTCGAAGACTATAGAACAGCAACTTAGAACTAAAAAACATAATTGATTAGCAGCTTATTGCTAATGCCTTGTGCATTTTTATATCAAAATAACTAATAAAAACCGGACGTATTTGTATAATTTTTATAAAATTGTCATTTTATTTCTTATAGCTACATTACAAAATTTGTTTTTAGACAGCAGTATATGTATGTCCACATGTCATATGGCAACTACGACCATCGCAATTGGAATTTTAACTTTCTTAAATGAATGCGCGTCTTAAAGACAATGTCCCACACGGGACTACTTATGCCGTAACCCAGATCTTGATGGCCAAAGTGATGCTGATAATGATACCTTTTCATTTGATACAAATGATGACCCGCCGATGGGCTCCCATAATGCAAATAATAATGTATCATGTCATACCCTAAGTAGCCCAATAGACCACCCACAAGAACCAAACGTGGATGGTTATTTTGAAGTATAAAACTCAATGGCGTATAAATAATTGTAGCAAGAACTACTCCCGGCAAGGGGGGAAAAACAAGTCGCATCGGATCAAATGGCACCTTGTGATGCAGTCCATGTATCATAAAATGTAGAGTGCAAAGCCAAGCTCCACTGTCACTGGTTAGTTTAACATGGAATACCCAACGATGCAGTGTATACTCCAGCAGGGTCCAGAAAAGCACTCCAAAAAGAATATGGCTAAACAATACTGTGAACTGTGAATGAAATAATATTGACTATAAAATTTTGAAACGGAAGTTTTATATTTTGCATACTTACTCCCTGCATATTGTGTGAATTATGCTGAAACTCCTGCCAGCCGCATGCAATTATAGACGGAATCCAAAATGCCGGCACAACCCACCAAGGTGTCTTTGTGCACGTTTCCAAATACCACGGGCCAAATAGGCGCAACGGTCTGTCTACTGGCTTATGCACCCATTCGTCGTAGTATTTAGTTATTTTGCCAATTTGTGGCACCATCGCTTTTGACCAGTCTACAAGGTGCTGCAAATTCAAATACAAAATTACATTAATATACTGTCCCACCAACTTATCAATATATTTACAGGGGGGGCAGCACCAACAAAAATCGATTTTTAACCTATCGATACAAAGTGTAGGAAAACCATAACAACTAGATGTCAAGAGCAGCTGGTTGATTTACTTCAAAGCTGTAATTTGAATAGGCTTTCATTCCGTTCTAGTAAGCTGGCGATCACGGCAATATTAAAATTCTAATTTAAAATATTTCAACACACAAATACGTTTTGCGGTTTGCCGTGAACCAGCGTTAACATGTCGAACACATCAATACGTCCAATACCAACATTAAATGGCATGTTTACAGTGCCGCGTAAGTATTACTTTTTTTTTTTGGTTAACAGCCATAGCAACGGCAACAAAAATGTTTATACTGTTTATTTTCTTAAAGCCGCCGCAACCAGACGTAATTTTCTTAAGGAAAACAAACAAAGTCTACGTTCGCTGGAGAAGGCAACTACTGAGAAGATAGCTGCCAAGCAACCAGTGCGTCCAAAATGGATGCCGCCATTACAACGCGCCTTATCCGAGGCAGGCGATCACGAACCAAAGCGTAGTGAAACTGATCGATCTTCGACATCAAAGCGTAATGGTAACGAGTTCTGTTTGTTGCGCAGCCAGAGCAAGTCGCTCTCACAGCACCAACCAGATTCGTCGTCGCAACAGGAAAGTGAAACACTAAAAGAGAAGCAACAAATGCCATCCTCGGGACGTTGTCTGTCGTGTGGCACCGATCGCAGCTCTTCAAGCATTGGCATACAAACAGAAGATATAACAGATCAGCTGTATTTAACAAATGCCTTGAAAAAGTGAGTTATTGTTAACCAGTTGTTAATACACAAACTTATTACTACTCTTTGAAGGTGTACTATTGATGGCAAGTCGATTGCAAGTCAAAGCCGCAAGTTGGGCATTGATCCGAATCCCGATTATGATGAGAACTACAGCCACTATAATCAGTTCAATAATGATAATAATGATGAAGAGCTGCCTTTGTCGGCACGCAACAATTCACAGTTCAAAGGCAGCCAATTTGATGATATGGATGAGAATGAATTGATGCCACTGCCAGAGATGGAACACATGCCCATGGAAAACATGGTTGATGATGAAGAAGCGCCGCTTAGTGCACGCAGTCGCGACACAGTTATTACAAATGCAACCAACAAGTCCAAGCGTCGCGATCACAAGCTGGGCTGTGAGTATGACCTAGACCTTTAACTAACATAGCTTTGAGTAATCATTTTTTGTTAAATAGCACGCGATGATATACGTTTGCCGCGCTATTTGGAAAAAGAGAAGCGCGAGAAGGCTGTGGCTAAAGAGCTTTTGCAGGCACGCGATCCAGACTGTCCACGCGGTCATGTACTGCTCAGTGAACCGGATCGCTTAGCTGCTTTAGCAGCAGCCAAAAAGCGTAAGTTACAAATACTTTTAAAATAATTAGTTTATAACATCAATTTCTAATGAACTTGTAGATTTTGATACACTCATCAACGAGCTAAATCATATGCCAATGTCAGCACAGACGTTGCGCGTGCGCACTCGCAAGTCTGAGATTGATAAGGAGCTAACGGTTGTGGAGGATGAAATACGCATTTACTCGAAGAACAAGGTTTATGTAAGAGCTCCCAAATCGCGTGATCTCTAATGCATAGCCAACAAAAAAAAAAAAAAAAACAAAACAAAAAAACCAAAACTCATGGAAGAAGACATATCAGATGGTTAAATGGATCTCAATGGATCAAAGCTAGTCGTTTTATTTACTGTTTTATTTTTTTGGTGTTTTAAAGTATATATAATTTTTAAGTGAGCATGAAACTGTCAGAAAAGCAGATCGAAAAAAACCCTAAACAAAACAAAATAATAATAAAAATTCGTAGCGTGAAAAGCAACAAAAAAAAAAGAAAAAAAAAACTAATTATTATATGTATATTGATAATACCTCCATGCTCTCATCCATGTGATTGTTATTGCTGTCCTCCGCTGGCACTTTGGGTTGTTCCAACAATTCAATTCCATTCTCTGCCAACTTTGCCGCATTTGAACGCCTCTTTTTACTTTTAACGCCTTCATAATCCTCAGCATTTACTTTGTACTCCCGCATCAAGTACATCGCAGCATCGGAATGTGGTGGGGATTTTTGAAAACGGGCTGTCATATCTGTTTGATTGAGACCCTTCAGGGTATTCAAGCCACCCGGATGCTTATGCATAAAATTCGATAGATCATAATACTCTTGACGATATTTCACCATGAATTTATCACTGTGCTCCGTTGCTGCGTTCAGCTCATCCATTTTGATGGCCTACAACTGCTCGACTGCAACAAAAAATAAAAATATGTTGTTCATTAACAAAATGTGGTTGTAGATTTTTAACTATCAAATAAATAACATGCATTTAAATGTGGTTACTATTGTATAAGGTGATCATGAAAAGGCAACCAAACAAATTTGAAGTACATATAATATTTTATTTTAAACCGGGACATACTTTTATGACACACTGTATTATGCAATGAGGTGCTTATAAGGCCGTTCGAAATAGGTTTTGATAAGTTAACACGAAGCGTTTATATTTTTTTTTTGTATAGTTTGCTCGTGATTAACTAATTGTGACAATTAGCCAAGTTGAACTATTGCGAATAAATTATTATTTTTAAAAGCCAATCAAACAAATTTCCCAACCATTTAAAATTTTGTGGGTGGAACAATTTTCATAAATGTTTTATCTAACTGCAAAACTGTTCCACTTTAATTCAATACATTTGTTGCAATTAGTTGAGCAATTTTCAAAAGTAATTTCTACTTATAGAGCATGTGAATTTATGCAAGCTGCTGCTTAGAAATTGCATTGCATTGGTTCCCATCGTACAATCAAATCTACCTCTTACTGCAGTTTTTAATTTTCTATACATATATATTGAATATTCTACACATTCCAGTGAATATGTTCCAGATGTTCTATTCAGTTCGAATCCCATTGTAAAATTGATCTTAACAACAATTTGCATACATGTATGTATATGTACGCATGTATTTGAATTTTCATTCATTGCGAAGGTTCTTTGATTTGTTATGGGATTTGTCTACGCGCCAATTGGAACGTAGCGCCAAACAAGTTAAGTCTTTCATTAAAGTTTAAAACAAAAATATAATCAACTATACATAGTTGCACGTATATGTACACACATATGTATGTTAAGTAAAGATACTATGAAAACTTATCACTTATCGCAATACTACCGCTGATAAAGGCCATGTTAATGCCAGGTCGGTCGGTCTGTCGTTTGTCGAAGTCCATGCCGCCGTAAGCCACTAATAAGACAAGGTGTACCGACCAAATACCTCAAGGTGCATGTTTTCTGACTCATGCTCACATTGATTGATAGAAAAATGGGAAGAACAACTCTCTCTATTTACTTACTTTTATTATTAACTTTATCTATAGTCTGGTGCTATCCACCCACCAAAAATATTTGTTTTATCGTGTTCTTTTTATGTTTTGTTTGGAATCTAAACAATGTTAAACATGTCCATTTCTTATCTGTTGGTTGTTATCTATTGAGGGTAGTTAAAACACAATATTTATCTCTCAGCGGCTTTGACTAATTCCTAAAACGTTCAAATCTTCGCTTTACCAATTTTGCTTAATCGAAGTCAACATCATCTAATTGGCTAAGCGTTTTATTAAAAATAGTTTTTATTCAAACAAATTAAAAACAAAAAATTTATTATTATCAAAATGAATCATCCTTTTGTGGGCTATAAAACTCTACAAGTAAAATTGCCTTTGAGAAATTTCGGACCGGCTTTTGCAATGTTTGTTTGCATCTTTAAAATAATAAAATCTACCACAGCTATAGATACTACATTTATCAAATATTTTGTTTTTTTGGGATCACAACTTTTAAAACCTTCAAACACATACCACTTGGTAGAACTATTTCCTTTAAACCTAATTACTTTACGAAAATGAGATCACTTCAAATAAAACTCAAGCAGGTCGAAAAATGATAAATGAACCGAACAACTCTAGTTTTAAAAGGATACGCGGTCGTTGAGCGATTTCATAAATTTCATCTGAGACAGCAGGGCCAACGCGTCGTATACGTTATGAAACAATAAACAACGAACCGAACACAACGCTAAGCAACACGCAACTAAATATTGAAAGAGAGAGCACCAAATGGTTTTGCAAGAAAGGAACAACAACGACGTCGACTGTGACGCAAACAGCGACGCCGACAGCAACGTTGGCTGAACTAGAAAACCTATCAAGCTATGCCACCAGATAAACAGTTGAAACCGGTGATAAGATTAACTATGCATGTGCCATTAATAAAATTTGTATGTGAGATAAAACAAGATTTTCTGGCGTGGTCTCTGTTATCAGATGTCTAATGTTGTATTTTACGACCGACCGCATGTAAAGTTAGATTATTGTAATGTTTTTTTCCGGCATAGTGTTCTCCACCTACAATTGTTAATCTTATCAAGTGCATATACAAAAAATAAAGATAAAAATTTTTTGTAGACAAGCTAGACAATATTGAATTCAGCATAAAGTTGAGTCATAAAGATTTTCAATACTGATAAAAAGTTTTAAGGAAAATGTACAATCGTTATTGAACTTTAAAAACTTTGTTAATGACTCAGAACAGTTAATACTGTATTGTTAATGACTCAGAACAGTTAGTACTGTACTTTATCATAATTTAACAAAAAATCAAATCACTGTGATAGTGAAGCTCATCAATAATAATGATAAACTTATCTAAACTTTTTTTCAATCTATTTTTTTGTTTTGTGTCTTGGTCTTGTGCCTAATGTTAAGTGAATCGTAGAAGTAATAAATATCAATGCAAGATATGTAATTAAATGCATTTAAGTTGCAATAGTGCACATAATATGGAGTCACTTCTAAGGCATCCAATAACTTTAAGATCTAAGGTTTCAATGAAAAAGAATTGCTTCATAGAGCAAACCACAAAGAAACCGGTTAAGTTAGTTAAAACGATGCTGAGAATGTTTAATGTGTTCGACTTGTAGATATTTTATAAACCTTTATGATTGCTACTAAATGTTCTACATAAAAAATATTTGTAGAAATTTTTGAGTAAGATATGGTTTGCCTGAATGTTTTTTATTTGATTTCAACCGAAGAATGTTGATAATAATTGGGTTAAGAACTCGTATAAACTTTTTCAAAAATGTTCTTGCGAATGCTTTATTTGTTCAAGTTCTGTGCACGTGCAAACAGATTGATTTCTTACCAAAATGTGCTAACAATCTAAATCAATTAATGATTACCTACAAAAGAAGCACGTGCAGGACTTTGGCCTAGGCGTACATCAAGGTCGCTCTAATGTCCTTTGAGCTGAGAGGGTAGTAGGTATGGTATTGGGAATGCGTGTGTGAATTTTCCGTGCCATTTACATGTATCTGCGTTGGTGTCCATTCGACTCATTTTTTGCACGCAATCCAAAAGTTCCTTGACCATGTTCCTTTACTTTTAACCTGTTCGAAATTATGGCAAATCCTTCCAATGTTTAATACGCTGTGAGACACACCTTTGACTATTTTATGAAATTTATGCGATTCCACATATATAATTGAACACGCTTGCACATACACTAAAAAAGATTTCTAAAAATAAAAATCAAAGAATGATTTTTACTGAAAGAATTCTTCGTTATTTGCAGAAAACTCATTGTAAGTACTAACAATTATCTTCCACCTATTTTTACTTATTTATTTTATTAAAATAAACTTTTGAATATTCGTCAATGTTTTAGTATAATTTTTTATGGTATCCTTATTACTTTTTTACAATTTTATTATTCTTTTCTAATTAAATTCATAAATCTTTATCTAAATTTTGTAAGAATTCCTAATTATTTGTTGAAATGTTTACTTCATAACAACATTTTCTATAATTTAAAAAACTACACGATTTTTTCTCAGTGCATCGTTACACTCTTAAGAACTGTCAGTCTGACAATTTGACATTGACACGCCAAGCCTTTTTTGTAGACACTATGAGAACTACGCCTTTTTGGTGAGGGCGGTTAGTTAGCTGTGGGATGGTAATCGAAGTCAAAGCACCGTTAATTACAAATATACATATACACAAATATTTATACATACATACATATAATATATATATGTAAGTATGTTTGCTTCATGAAATACTATTAAAGTAGGAAACTAAATGTTGAAAAAAGCATTAAGGCATTCAATGAGGCGCCTCTCGAATCTCGTTTAATTGCCTTTCGATTTTGAATGCTTGTTGTTGCCTCTAATTAAATAGTAACTGAGGCGTTAAAAAAATTGTTGTTTTCTTCAAAGTTATAAGGATAAAGCCACAGAGAGACAAACTTTTTAGGCCCAGCAATATATACCTTGTACAATATAATAATGGCTGTGATAAACTTGTCAATCAAATAAAATAATGAGTTTTGCAGGCGCGAATCGATTGGGGAATGCCCAGGAATGCCATCCGTATGAGTTATGATCCATTAGCTGATGAGACGACCACAACAAAAGCACCCTTATAATAAAGTATGTACTAATAGTATAGCTGATACACATAAATTGCATATTGATACAAAAAACTCAATATTTTTAATCCATTATTAGACTTTGCATCGCAGATAGTCGATAAGAATTTCGATAACAAAGCAGGTATAAATGCAAACGCTTGAATAACATTTTTAAAAGTTACGTAAGTGAAACTTACGAAATTAAATTCTTTTTAAACAAGCGTTACAAATTTTTTTAAACAGCTTAAAATGATTGATAACTTTCTTTAAGTAATTCAAATGCTTGTAAATAGAACGCTTAGCATAGTTTAGCAATCTCAATCGTAGGCTCAAATAAAACCAATAATATCCTTGAAAAATATTAAATCGATCCAAATACAAACACAGCTGTCAATAAATATTTTTTATACTTATATATATATGTACCTACTATATTGTCTGCATCAAAATAAATCCAAATAACCGTGCTCTCAAACATTTGCGCTACTCAGCAACAGTTTTAGAGCCATTGTCATTTGTTAAATATTTTTTTTTTTAAAGTTTTATTCAGATATTTTTAGCCTAATACTAGTTTGTAATTTATCAAGTACATATACTTGTAAGCACACAAATGTATACATAAATATTGCATATATATGCAATTCAGTGACCATTGCCATTGGTGGCCAACTTAGTGCCATTGCTGTGCCCATTGGCATGCAACTTGGACTTGGACTCCACAGCGCAATTCTGTCCAAGCAGCTTGACCTTCTTCAATGGTGGCTCATTCGTAATGCTAGAGAAGTCGAACTGGTAAAGAGTAAAATGTTAATTATACAAATCGAACGAGATTTCGATAATTGTTACTTACACGCTGCTCGAGGGACAAATGCGATATTGGTGGCAATCCAATGCAGCCACGCAATATATTCTCAATGGCCGCACGCTGACGGAACAGAGAGTTAACAACCTGTGCTCCTTTTGGCATCAGAGGCGCCTTACACAGATAGCTGAGGAGCGAGAGAACTGGCTTGAAGGGCACCCAAGGAGCCGATTCCCGTTCAGCGCTACGCAGCTGAATCCGAGCACTTAGCTCACCCAAAATAACTAAATCAAGTATGAGCGGTGTGGCCAATAGCGAATCCTCACATGTATTGTGTATGACCAAAGTGTTGTGTCCACCCATCATTATCTCCGAGGTATACTCGTCCATGGCACGCTTACTATCGCCCACATAGGGCACATATTTAATGACAACAACATGATCCGGATGCTCGTTGGGCTTGTAAAGCACACTATTCGATGCGACCATATCATCAACGACATTGCTCTTCGATATCTACAAAGGAATGGGTGCGAAAGTTAATGATGCGAATATCCTTGTCTGAATGAAGTATAAACTCACCTCCTTGGAGCGAAACTGCTGTGGAGCGGAGAGGTTCTTGCCATCATTGTTGCCCAAATGATTATAGCTGACAATGGAGACGGGCTTAATGCCAGCACCAACCAGAAAGTCAACCAACACCGACTTAATCTTTGTCTGCCCGGACTTGAAATCATCGCCAGCAATGAAAACCTGCTTCTCCTCTGCCAATTCAATTAAACCCGGCACAAATGTGTTCTGTGGCGAACCATTAATATACGTGCACTGCAAGAAAAGAAAAGTCAAACGAGAATCTAGCAAGACATTGAGCAACTTACTCCCTCGTCAATGCTAGCCATGGCAAAGATGGTTGATGGCGATAATTCCGATTTGTTGGCCTTGAGAGAGGCGCGCAGCTCCTGGCCGGTGGTATTAAGATCCTTTTTAATATCACTGAAACGCTCCGTATTCGCTGTCCAAAGCACAATGACAGTCTCAACGCCGCTCTTCTTCTTAAAGTCACGAATATCGTGACGCACCTGCTCATACTGTTCGAACCTGGTGCCCTTGATAAGATTATCGGCACGTTCGAACTGATTGGCAGCTATGAAATCTGGATCATAGATTGATGGACGTGGCTTCAGTGTTGCGAGCTGTTCATAAACCTGATCCTGCAGTGCAACATCGAGAACCTCAGCACGTCTCATGGCATCGCCCAAATGCAGACCACTTATGTCCCAGCCATCGACAATAATATCATTTGGTTCGACCATGGGCAACAGTTCCTTCATCGGCACATAAACATCCGACCCGGACTCATCCGATCCGATAAAGACAGTCGATGCTTGGGTTATGGAACCAAACCAATTCGCCTGTTGCATGCCCGTCTTCTTGCGCCATTGCAACTGCAAACGATTTGCCTCCAAGGCAGCAGTCAATGTGGAGCCATTGTTCCCACCCCAACCAACTAGCATGACACCCAACTTGGGTACATGGCGAGCTGTTCGTATCTTTAGCGAAGTTGTCTGCGGACGCACCTGCAAGAAATCAACAAAAATAATCGATGTCAGTATTAATTAGTTGCCTGATTTATACCAAGAACTTCTGGTCAGCAACCTTATCATTCAGACCAGTTATGCAGTTAGTTCGTCAGTGAGGCTCGGAAGAGATGCTATCAGACCACCCAAGACTTACCAAACAACTTTTAAGCGCGTGAGTATTAACGAACTTTATACACTCTATAACAATGTTTTGATACTCGAAATTTCGATATCAAATCTTTTATTTATTAGCAAGTGCATACAAAAGTTCTTGTGATATTAGCAACTGTTTCTTGTCAGCGACGAGTCACGACGTGTTCGTTTGTATAAACAAATACTTAATTTAAAGGCAATTGTTGTTGTTGGCTTTTTGCCGGCCGGCAAATTAATAAACATATGTGAGATTTTAAAATAAAAAAATAACAAACAGAATCTTCACATTGCATATGAATCACGAATAAAAAATTTTTAACTGTAGTTATACCAAAACTCAATGCTTGTCAAAGTGGAGTCTCTTAAGAGCGGCAAAATGCTCTTAAAATTCATTGGCTGCTCTTGACCTCATCACCAGCTGATGTATACATATGTATGAACATTGACTTGAAGTTGACCTTGAACCAAAGGAAATGCAGCAAGTGTCTGTTGCTGGCTACGAGCAGGCAGACCAGCAGAAGACAAACACACATATATGTTTTATACTTGCACAGATTTAAGCATGTGCATTTGTGTGTGTAATTAATGCGTAATGCAAACACAATTGTTCTGGAATATTATTTCATAAACGACGCCTGCGCATTGTTTGTATTAAAACACGCCACCAAGAAAAGTCCATTGTTATGGATATGGGAAGAAAATAGAGAGAGAGAGAGAGAGAGAGAGAGACGGATCGAAATGAAAATGAACAGTTATCAGCAATTCGACATTGCTTTATCAGCTGTTTCGGAAAATGTTTGCAACAATCAATAGAAATTCATACATACATACATATGTTTTTATGTGCATTTAATTCTCCACCTACAAATATTTTTATTTCCTTACCAAAACTGTACAAAACGCTAATTAATGGTAATTTTCTGTTCGTCAATCACTCATTATTGTTTTTTTACATTCAAATTTTTGTTTGTTTTATGGTATTTATGTTTGTATGTATCTCGCAGCTGGGGAATATCGTTCAGAACAGTTTCTCTTTTGCTTTGAACAGAAAAGTTCAATGTGAAGGTCGGAATTGCACTATTTTCTTGTGGCTTGTGAAAAAGAAAAACAAAACAAAAACCAGCAAAAAATAATTGTTGACTAGCTAAATTCTCTTTCTTTCCCTTTTGTTGCCTTTCTCAACACTAGGCTTAAGCACATTAAATCCTTATGCAACTGTTGCATTCTATTTTTAAATGTGTTCTTTAAATCAATAGCACGGACCGTAAAGTAACCAGAGGGTCTTTGTTAACTTACCTGCAATTGGCCCGCAATTGTGCGTTTAACATGCGATGTTTGATATTCATAGTCCGTCTCAATGAAATCATCGTCCACGTGTACCTTGGGCGAGATGATTTCCAGCGTTGAGTTCTTTGTTGGCTTCATTTTGATGCACAATGAAAATGGATTTAACTTTTATTTTGTATGATTTTTGTACTTTACTTAAGCTGGAATCATTCACCAGTTTTCACAAGCTTTGTTTTAAATTAAGCGTATGTTTTCTTTTTTTTTTATTTGTTACAGGATAAAATTTGTTTGGCTCTTGCACACTGAATTTCTTTTTTTTTTTGGCCGCGAGTCTTGTTCTTGAATTTGTTGTTCTGCCCAGAGCAAATGTTCGCCACCTAATGAGAATAAGAGCGAGATGCGACCCGCTTTTATATACACTCAGCGGCATTTATTTTAAGAGAGACCGACAACAAGAAGAGAGAACAATTTGCCGGCTTTGCCAATAGAGCGAGAGCGAATAAAAGGTTTACGGTTTGCTTGTGTGGGTGTACGTAAGTGTAAGTTGCAGTTAAGTTCGGTTTAAGTATCTAACTCTGCGTTACCCGCTATCCCAAACTTAAAAAATTCTGGAAAGCTTAGTTTTGAAATTAAACTGATAATAGAAGTAAAAAATCAAATATACATATATTGTTTTAAAGGAAGTTTTCTGCTCTAATTTATTCTGTCAACTTCTTAGAAATAAACAATGGTGTTTTATAGGTCAACTTCTTAGAAATAAACAATGGTGTTTTATAGGTCAACTTCTTAGAAATAAATAATGGTGTTTTATAGTTCAAATTGGTGCTCAACTTTTCATGTTTTTAAGTCACTTGATTGACATATATAATAATAAGTATCGCATCTCATGTAAAAAACATGTTAATTTGCAAAAAAATACAAAATAGAAACTATCAAAATTTGGCATAGACTCGTTAAGGCCTGAAAAATGCAGTGCAAAACAATCTGCGAGACAAACAAACGGCAATCATCAAATCAAAGAACATAATGCACAGTGAAGATTCTTCAAAGCAATCAATTGAACGAACACCTAATTTCCTTATTTCCTTGAGTTCATATGGTTGATTCCTCTTTAAACACGAGAGAAAAGCAGATGCATTTATAATTTCAATCAGTGAGCAATGCTAAGTTAGTGGAAAATTTATTTATTTTATTTATTTATTTTGCTCGAGCAAAAATGTGTTTGTTATGATTATTTGTATTAAGCTGAAATGTGAGTGCTTTTCATTGGCTTTGACTTTTGAAGGTTGTCAACCAGAAAGAACTATTGTACTATAAGTATAAGAACCTTAAGTTTCTTATACAAGTTTTGTAGCAGACTTCAACGAATTTTCCAGATGCATTCATAGTACATTGTGGAAGATACTGGGTAAACTTTCCATTATTGCAGTCAATTGAATGCAAATTGCACTCAAATAATAATTTGTTTATCAAGCTGTGTAGCATGGGGATTGATTCTCTTTAAAGCGTCATTTGAAATTCTATAGTTACAGTCAACTATTCTCATTTAAAACTTTTCCATTCGATTCGCAGAAAAATTGTCATCGCATTTGATGTTATGTTTCATTTCTCAAAAGGGATAGAACATTTGGTAAGGCCTCAACTTAGCTCTTATGTAATAGTTTCTGTAGTAATCCCTAGACCTTGTGGGCGTCTCGTTTTCCTCAAATGCAACTTTGCTGATAACACAAAATAGTATTACATTTATCAGTCTTATGCTCATTTTTGAATTAAAAGCAAGTCATGTCTCAAGTTATAATCAGGAAACTTACATTTCCTGCGTCTAGAACAAGAATAGTTAGTAAATATTTTAATACAAATAACTTAGTTTTTGTTTTTTAATATGTATTTCGATTTTGTACTTATTAACTAAAATAAAATCTTTGCCAAGGGCTGATAAAATACATTTTATTACACACATATATATATATATATATATATATATCTATATATAAGCTGCTGAGGTGCATTTCACAGTGGGCTGAGATTGATATAAAATACTATATGAACTTAATTATATGTTACATACAATTTGATAACAATAAAACGTTACAATCACAATTTAAAGCACAAATTGTTGAATCAAAATTTTAACAAAACAAAAGAACGTGCAAAAAACTTTTAAACTTAAAACGAACTCAAAAAAAATAACGTATAAACTAAACTTTGTAAATAATACTAGGCATCGGTCTATCAACTTTAGTTATCTAAGAACTCCCACTCGCTTGACGTATTGGAATCACCAGAAACAGGTGTCTTCGGTTTCTTGAGTGGATCACTTGCACAACGAAAATCGGGCAAAAAGCTGCTATAATCTGGCTCCAAATGTGGTTGAGTATTAACGAATTTTAGGGCTGCCTTCGAGGTGCCTGGACAAATGCCATCAACGGGCTGACCAGCGCTATAATCTGTGGCATCATCCAGCAGCGTATTCTTTTTTATTGGCGTCGTCTGCACGCTGGCCTCCTCCAATTTGGTGGGATAGCAGTTGATTAGTGAGTCGCTTAGCTGTGGTGTCTTCGCTGCCTGTTGAATTTCGGGGCTAGCCAGTCCCAGATCCAATTCTGGCAAATCCAGCTCGGCGGCCAATGTTTTGGCCTTTATTGCAATCGTTTTTTGTAGAGTTGTTGGAGTTAATGCATCAGGCAGATGCTGCAAAAAGGCTGTTCTAATGTCCACAGGAGAAACCAAACCGTTGCTAAAAACCAAAAAAAGTTAATAAGCTGCTTAAGTTAAGGTTTCATTTTGCTCACTTTTCTAATTGACAGTAACTAGCTTCCATTAGAGTCGCTGCGCTGGTTAACGGCAATTTGCGCTCGTGTGTCTCCTGTCCAATTTCAACAATTCCTACTCCAGTGGCAGTGGCAGTGGCTGTGGCAGTTGATTGCTTGCTGCGCTTCTTGTGGTTCATTGTGCCGCTGGTGTGCAAAATTGACTGCTCAAAGTCCATTTCACCGATGCGCTGAAATATCTCTAAGCGACGATTCTGTTGTGCCAGCGGTGATTCCACGGCCAGCTCAATAGGTACATTTAAATCAAGCTTTTCAATTGGCGGCAGTTCAAAGCATTCCTCAGCGCAATTGAGCATTGGCTCCAGCTCAATGGGTGACTCCAGCTCCATTTTGGAATAGTGCAATGCGCCCAGCATGGGCAACGGTGGTGGCATCAATGGATTAAATATAACCTTTGCCGTTTTGTTTGGACGTTCCGGCAATGGACCCAAGCGCAACAAAGAACGCTCACCCTCAAGCACAAATATCTCCTTGCCGCAAACACAAAAGTCCAGAATTTTGCGAAAGCCGCGTGCCACAGCTTCAACTTTAAGACGCTCCAAATTGAGTATATATAATGTGGCATCGTCATGAGTGACCAGCAGTGAATCCTGGCCATCATACAAATCGAGTTCACGGAAGTTTTTACTTGCCACAAATGCATCAGGAGCATTTATGTCATTTGACGGTTGATTTCGTTGTTTGGGATTTAGTAGAGGAATCTCCCAGGTGGGACTTCGCAAGACATCCTCATTGAATATAATGGTCTTGGACACATTACCCTCGGCATCGGCAATCCAAAAACGCAATCCCGGCCGACCACAGATGATTTGGGGTAAACTGTCATTGGATGTCGTCGTTTGCTTTAGGAACACGCCACCGCAGTCAATGAGCTGCTTTCGATCCTTTTTGCCAACTTGTGTGATTTGCCATGTTGAAGTTTTCATATCACGTCGGCACACAATGCAGCGATAAAGCGTTGCGACCAGCAGATAGCTCTGATGTACACTCAATTGGACAATTTCATACGCCTCACAGAGTATTTCTAGAGATTTGCTTAGGTGCTACGAGCAAAGAAAAAAAAAAGAAAGAAAATAAGTATAAGACATATGAATACATTAAACTCTCCACATACCGTTTGATAGTCGAATTCAGTAAGGACAACAACGCCTTGTCGATCGCCTGAATATAGCTTCATGCCATTTTTTGACCACTCACAGCAGCTCACCACACAGCGATGCAAATCTCGAATGGTATAGCGTTCAATGGGTCTGCATCTTGTACAGGGTGCAATTAAATCCAAATCCGGCGGTAGTTCCTTTTGTATTTGAAATACACTAACTTGGCCATTAGCGCTGCCAGCTGCTACCATATATTCCACTGAATTAACTATTTTAACGCACGTAATGCGTGTACAAACCTTTTAGAGTTGTCATCGCAATAATGGAAAGGGAAAGCACACACATTAATTGCTGATAAACACGCAAGGCCAGATGTGAGTCATTCGGACAGACACTACTTACCTCTGCCTTGAGTTTTTGCATTTCCCCTGAACGACGATTGTACCAAAAAACAATACCTGCATCGCTGCCCAACGCCAGGAAATCCTCAACGGCATCGACGCAAGTTACGTTAAGATTGGATGGAAAAAAACCGCGCCGGGCTGGTGGAATAAGGTCCATTATTTCGGTTAGTGGCGCCCATTCACGTAAACACAATTCCTTGCTGATGGCCATTATGGCTGGATAATATTATTATTTTGAATTATATATTTTCCTTTTGTATATACTATGCTACCTCCGTAAACAACTTATTTACACTGAGTTTGTTTATATTCGATACTTTTGACAGTAAATAACAAGATGCAGAGATGCCATATTTTCAAAATATTGCTTTCTACATCGATATGTAAAAAACGAATATATATATTCGATTACCATTAACCATTAGCCCACGACTGTTTTGTATCGGTCAACAATAAGTGAAAAACAATTAATAAAAATCACCTACACCATCTGATGGCCAGTGATTAATAGAATTAAAAGTTGTTAGGCGGAAATAAAAGTATAATAGTTGCACGCAAGGCGGCAATTGAGCAGCGAATTAAACTATAAGAAGTATACTAACACTTGAGTTTACAGGTAAGTGGAGTCAAGGTTTATATATATTAGGCCAAAGTTCATATACATAAATAAAGTTTTAATCAGTCAACAGCAACAAAATGGACAACAATCTGCGCAGCGCAATTATAAACGAATCACCCATGCTCGCTACACCGTACGGCAATGTCCGATCACTGTCAGCCCCACCTCCCATTCCACAAACACCCTTCATGCAGCAGCAGAGCTCTTATGGCGGATACGGTGGAGGATATGGCAATGCCGGTGGTTATGGACTCGGCTTTGGTGGATATAATGGAGGTGGATTCGGTGGTGGATATGGTGGTGGCTATGGTGGTGGTTTTGGAATGGGGGGCATCGGTGGAGGAATGGGTGGCTATGGTGGATTCAACAGATTTGGCAGCATGAATCCTAGCGATCCGGAGCAGCGTTTTATACAAATGGCCGAGGCAAGCTCACGTCCTGCATTCCAAAGCATCGAATCATTAGTGTTGGCAATTGGCAACGTTGCATCAATGCTGGACTCCACATTCTTTGCATTAACCAGTTCATTTCGAGCAATTCTCGGCGTGGCGGCCAATTTTGGACGCCTGCGCAGCGTTTTTGCACAATTTTGGACATCTTTTGCCATCTTTCGCGGCTTGAAATGGATCTACAGAAAGTGAGTAGCTGACTGCTGAATATCAACAACAACAAATATTAATAATTGTTTTTATTTAGAATATTATATTGGCTGCGAATTTCTAACTTAGATCCATCTTCGGCGGCTTTTAAGAAAGCCTTTGCCGATGCACTCAACGATAAAAGCTCACAGCAAGGCGGTGCGCCAAATCCACCACGAAAAGGCACGTCCCCATGGCCAGTGCTGGCATTCCTAAGTTTCATCTTCACCGCACCTTATCTGATCATGAAATTACTGGGAACCGTTACAGATACGGCACAAGAGGAAGGTACGTTTATCTAATCTCAGCACTTTGCTCTCACCCAGCTAATCCAGATAAGAACTTTATTGACTTGTTAATTTTTTGTGAATCAAAATAGCTCGAAATCCCGCCAGGTGGACCGCTCCGATTCAAACACAGGCTACCTACGATTTTCACGCACGTAACGAAAATGAGCTGACATTGCTTGCTGGTCAAAGTGTGCAGGTTGCACCCCGTGAAATACAACAAACCCTCCAACTGTTAAACTCTGGCTGGGCCCTGGCATCCACAAATGGTCAGACCTCTGGCCTAATACCCATTAATTACGTAAAATCACCCCAGCAATTGCGGCAGGAGCAACAGGAACCCATTAAGCCACCTCCACTGCAGCCAAAGCCGGAGCTAATGGATCTGTCAGCGAATGCATTTGCCAATCCGCCCATTGATCAACAAATGAACTATGACTTTAATTTGGCTTGCAAGCAACAGGAACCACTGGGTCCCCCATCTACAGTGACGGTAACAGAGAAAGACGATGAGTTTGTCTGAGCTTTAAGGAGAAGCCTTGTAACATTTAGTCTTAAGCCAAAAGTTACGGTCACCTATGGAGGGAGCTGTCTTATTTAGTAAGCTTATTTAATTTGCTCAACGTTAATACTTTTACATTTCCCAGTTGTTATAGATGTTCGCTTTGATTGCCAGCTCCACCCTAAAATGATATTTTTAATATAAACCGCATAAATACCAAAACAATAATAAATTATATATCTCTTATAAACAAAAATTGGTTTTGATGTTTCGTCCCAGAAAAGAAAGTAATTGCAAGTTAGTTTTAAATTTATATAGTACAATATGTATTCAGTTTAATTACTTATGTACTTTGTTTGTTGTTTTATATGTGTATGCCATTCATTCATATTTTTTTACACTTCTAATCGGCTTCACTTCTTAAATTTACATATTTTACTTGTCTACTAATTTGTATGCATTTGTTTGTTACCATTTGAATTAATTTCAATTATAATTATTTTTATATAAATTCTACAAATTTATATCCGATGCATTATAATGGTTTTGTTATTACTAAATAGGTAGGTTGAATATTTTGCATTTGCTTTTAAATGTATATGTTAAATATGTAAATATATTTGTTTTAGCTGAACAATTCTTGAGAATTTCTTAAAATGTGAAAAAAACTGTTGAAAAAAAAAACATATTTATTTAATATTCTTTTCTTCTACAATACAATAATAAAAATATTTGTATTATATAGTTTATTGCTGTCATTTCAGTTTTGGTGTTCTATATATATATATATATATATAAGTAATTTAAAAAGTTGCTCTACACTTACAACATTAAAGATAAACTTTTTGTTAAAAAAAAAACTGTTCAAGCATCAAAATCGTTTTAACAACTAAAGACAGAAGACAGACATTTTATTTTTGTATATTTTCACTAAAATAAAAATTTCAACTTAATTATAACGCTAGTTTAATTGTTTTGCGCTTAAAATTAAACTTCCAAGATACAAATACAAACTGAACGCCAAGTAATATTTATAATTAATTTAAATTATGTGTTTTCTGGTTTTTGATTCCTCCATTTGTGTGTATTCTGCTTAATTATAAACAATTCAAGTCTCATTGAAAATTAAACGAAATTAATATTTGTGTGTAAAGAAAAACAAACTTAAAAACTGAGAGCTTAGGCACTGCCTAACCAGATGGGCGTGGCAATCCTAACAAAGCGTTAATAAATGTAAAACTAAATGTATCCTCTGCATAGCCGCTGCTCACATCATCAGCAGCATCCGCAGTGAACCCCGTTGACCACGACACATCTCCATCATTATCATCATCATCATCATTGACATCATCGTCTTCAGCTCAATCGATGTCATCCTCCAGCTCATCATCATCCAGCTCCAGCTTGAATTCCACATCGTTGCTATGCTGTGTGCGTTGTGCAAAGATTGGAGAATCATTGTTTGTTTCATGATACGTATTAAAGACGTTGTCCTCGTCATCCGAATCGTACATCGGATCACACATTTTACCAGTGCCATACGCTGTAAATAAAACATTTGAAACGTAAGAATAACCTTAATTCAATTAACACTATGTACACACCTTCAACATATTTGGCCAGATTTGGTGGAACCCAAGACTTGACTTGTTCAATATTCTCGGCCGTGCATTCACCTTTGTCCAAACCTATAAGAATTTTAAGTGTTGCATTAAAGAATTCTGAACGGAATTAATTAGAGTTATATAAACTTACCCAGCAGAAGACCCATGCGTTTCAAAACCTCGATGTCATCGTGCATTTCGAATGTATTGTCGAACTTGAATATGTACTCCGATCTGCACAAAACAAAACAACGTATTATTTTAAGAGCTAAGCATTTGTATTAAAATGGTGCTCACTTGTCGTTGGTGACACTGCAATTGATCCTTGTCGATTTGTGCGTATTGACAATGATGAAAGGCAGCTGAATGGATGAGTTTGGGGATGGCACGACGCCTTGGCTCTCGGCACGTTTATTGCGTTCAACGAGACCCTTGAACGCCACATGTTGCATAACCATTTCACGAAGCATTTCACGTTTTTGCTTGATTCGTTCACGACGCGATTTGTTCTCCATTTCCACAGCCAGAAATTGCTAAAAGCAAGTATAGATTGTAACAATATTTATATATAGGGCAGGGCAGACCATGATATGGGTGTCCCTACCTCTGCCGAATTGGCGGGCAAGCCAATCCAACGTATTTCCTTTTTGTCCTTGGAAATAACATTGATTGCCATCAGTACGTTGAGCGCATCGTAAACACGACGTCGGATATTCTTTTGATCACAGTTGTTATCGTATGAATTATTCTTCAGTTCTTCCGCAACTAAATCATCGGCAACTTCATTATACGTTGTCTTGCCCTTCTCCTGCACCTTTTCGCACACCTTCATCGAGAAATGACGCAGTCCTTTGCCAGCCTTATCTGGCTTTCGTTTCCTTTGCACTGATGATGTAGAGGCGGGCATTGTGTGCATGGAATTGCTCTGTATAGTTTGCCTATAACACAAAAATCAACATTTTAATAATAGAAATAAATATTGGTAAAAAAAAAATGCACTTACAATTTCGATTTCATTTTCATGGCGTTATTTGGCGTATATTTCGTATATGGCGTATATCGTTCGTTCTTTATCTAGAATAGAAAAAATAAATGGTACTTATATAAAGTTTTGTTCGATAGAAATTTAAGACATCTGTTTACGTACCACCTCGTGCATGCTGCCTCCACTGCCCTTCTGCGATGACACAGGTGCGATATATGAAATATCTGTAAACAAAGTCATTCTATTAACTAGGAACTTTGAAAACAAAGTTTTTCTATTACATACTTTCAGTTTTTGGAATAGTTATACAACTGTCTTGAAGTCGTATAAATTGTCCCTGATTCGTTGAGCCCTATATTCATAATCAGAATTAAAGCTTAACTGTTTAATTTGAGAATTGAGAATAAACTTACCATCTGACTGAAGGCGCCCATTCGGCCCACTGTGCCAATGCCGCCGCCAACGTTGCGTGTTGAGACGCTGGGGAAGACCAAACTGGACTTCGAATTGTCCATGGATGATTGCGTTTGCTTCACTTGTACCGGTTTCAACATTTTAGCAATTTGTCCTGCAATATGAATTAATTGTTAAATATACAAGCTAGGTATACTTATAAATGAATGCATTAACACTACCACGTGGTTTTATTTATGTTGCATCGAGCACAAAGACTTACAAAAACCAAACCATGCTAATAAAAATGAAGGAATTCTTGTATGCACGTTTTCACACTCAAAAGTTCAGTTGGGCTGCTTTAACACAAGTGCAATCACAAATGCATGTATAAATGTATGTACATATGTATGTATGTGTATACATTGTATACATGTGTAAGCGTACCAAGCGCAGTCTCCATTTCTGTCGTTCTTTGCTGCGAATGTAGCAAATGAAAGTGTAGTGGGGAAAGGCACAAAACCAACACAGCAATAAGTGACAATATCAACAACAACAACAACAATAACGACAGCAACGCGTGGAGCAACGAACAAACGAAATGAAACGAAAACGAAAGAATTCTCACTGCTTGACATATGTATGGGGTGGTGGTGGGGGTGGGGGTGCAAGCCCAAAATGTGGTTCTCTTTCAAAGGATGCATTAACAGCAAACCGCAACGGCTCAAAACTGAAGCATTAAACAGCACAGACACAAATTAACATATGTACATACATAAATATTGTTGTATGCTGCACATGATCACAAACATGCAGAAACAAAAAAAAATCGATATAAAGTATGCATGTAGTGCTTGGATCGCAGTGTTTGTGCAGCCCTGGAAGTCTGTAACCGGCTTTTCTCTATTCAATTAACATCTACATCTCTTTAGTTATGCTAATCATTCACCTGTTACGATAACACATTAGTATAATTTGAATATTAACGAAACATAGCCATAGAAGGGACACACAGACACACAGATTTATATGCATAATACTATGTTCATATTTACATAAATAAAAAAAAAATGAATAAAGGGCAAAACCGCAACAAAAAAAATAGGCCTAAACTATAAATATCAAGCATCAATACACACACATCCACAAATGACTCACGTCTTAACTACTGTCAAACATGCTCTCTGCAGTCAGCCTTGCAGGCCGAGGCCGGTTAGCCGGCGTGCTGTCGACGCTGCTCACTCATTCATACAAACACAGCACATGCGCTCACACAAACAAACAGGCGCGCTTACAATAGTATATGGATGATGTACGTAAGGTGGTCAACAGAGCGGCAATAACAACAACAGCTCTGCCAGCGTCAACGTCGCAACGTCGCTGCGCAGCCGCTGCTACACATGTTTGGTGTTTGCCCATTTTGGGGCTTTAACTTTTTTTCTATCTACACAAATGTTGTGAGTACATTTTGTTCGTATGTGTAGCTTATATGCGCGAGTGTGTAATTGCTTGCACAGCTTTTTTGTTTTTGTAGCTAACAGCGAAATGTCACGCAGTTTTAGTACATTTGCTATACCTCCTCCTCCTACTGTTTTTGTTTATTGCTTAAATTTAAGATTAATTTTGCAAAATGGAAATAAGTAAAAGGGCTCTAGTCGAGAAAGCTTGACGAGAAGGTACCCTGTTTATGCAAAATTGCACTTGCTTGACTTAAGGTTAGTCTTTGATATCTCCTGTGTTTATAAATCTAATTTGGTCAGTGGTTTTTTTGGAACTTTTAAAATGTTCAGTTTTAAAATTTTGATTTTATGGATTAAATGTTTAATCAGAAGCCGGAAGACACATCTTATAGTCTTCCTACAAATGGACAGATAGAAGGATACAACTATTATACCCTTGCCATAAAATGGTTTCAGGGTATATGAAGAAAAAAAGGCGCATTTGTGTGAAGCCTCAGTGACGACTGCGCTGCTATCGGCTGCTGCGCTCCTATCAGCTGTTTGGCACTAAAAAAATATATACAATGTATTATACATATTTATTTATGTATGCCTGCTTTGTATGATGGGGAAGTATCTTGTAGTTGTAGTCAGCGAATAGCGATAAAATGTGTGCTGAGTGTGTTTGACTGAGCGCCAACTGGGCGAAGCGGGGCTGTCGACGCTGCCCGGCGATGTACCAGCACATAAGTACATACGTATATACATACATATATGTGTATTGGTAGCAGCCGACAAAACCAAACGATTTTACTTGATTTTATTTTTTATTATTTGTTTTTTGACGTGTTGCTGTGCAGTTGTTGTCGTCGTAGTAGTAGTAGTAGTTGTTGCTGTTGGTTTGGTTTGGTTTTGCCTCGCGTTGCGGCGTTGTATATGCGCTCAAAGCGTATTAAGCGATAAATATTGTATGTAAAGGGAAACCGAAAAAAGAAAAAGATGGCGTTTACGCGCCAGTGTGCGAGCATGCAAGTTAGTAGTAGCTCCCCCGCCACAACTACCGTAAATACGCAAGTCTTCACACGTATGTATTAGCGTGTGTATGTAAGAATATATGTTACGCATTCATTAAAGCAGAATAATGCTGCAACATAGTCAATTTTAACATGCACAGTAGTGTTGGTTGCGTGACGAGTGTTCTTATGGAAAACACGAACACGAACGAGTAAACTTCAATTAGAGCACGACTCAAACAGGAATTAACACAAAAGATAATCGCGGTAGTCAATGTTGAACAATTATAATGGCAGATCGATGAACATTAATGGCTTTTTGACGGTCAAATTGACTATAAAACGAACGCCGCTAAATAAGATTAAAACGAATAACAAATCAAATAAATATATGTATACTACAAAAATGAAAAAAGTATAGTATATAAATAATAGCAATTATATAAATGTTAGCTCATTAAACTAACACTTTCTCTCATTTCCAAGATCTTTTTTTTTCGTGATATGTGTGTGTTTGTGACACTTGCTCATCTCTAATACTAACTAAAGCATATTCTGTTTAACTGGTCGACTGGCCAAGAGAACTAATTCTACCACTAAACCGCTTAGTAAGTGAACTTACCGTGCTCATCCTGAAAGAAATAGTTGACTTCATCTGTCTTGACCGCGCCACTCGTTTGATTTGTTGCTGAGCTATGCGCCATTTTCGTGTGTTGCCGCTGCTGCCGTGGACAGGTGTAGTGGCTTCGATTCTGCTGCTGTTCCCTTTCTTGTTTATGTGTGTGTCTTTCTTTTGGATGACCTGCACCCTTAACGCTGTTTGCTATTTACCTGCTACGACGACTACCTCTTTGCTATGCTCTTCCTGTAGCTGGAGTAAGAAGGTCGGGGAGGGGGGAAGACAAACGTTCACTACACGCCGCCAAAATGTATCTCAATACCGTAGCAGAGCAGCAGCACATATGTGTGCGTGAGTGCCTCAATGTATGGGTGTATATCTGTGTGTGGCGCGGCCTACGATGAAATCCGTAATTTTTTGTATGTACAATTTGTAACCACGTGTATTAAATATTCTTTTTACAACACTACACAGATGTGCTAATATTTAAGCGTAACTGGCTTTATTGTTACACTTAACAATTGCCTATTTTGATGGCAGCAAGTGAAAATTTGGTTGTCGCGCGAGTCAAAATGGCGAGCGAATTTTTTGTTTCCAGCACCAGCAGTAGCAGCAGCGCATTTTTTTCTTCTCACACACACAGAAAATGGTTTCGATGCGGGTTTTTCGTTGGCGTTTTTCGTGCACTTCAAACGTTTCGATTTTGATGCGCTTTTTTGCAAAAGGATCGAGAAATTCTGATGTTTCTGTTGCACTGTTTAGAATTTATTAATTATTCGTTTTAATTGCAGCACGATAAGAACAAAATTTCCATCAAGTCGTTGGTTTTGCGACGACGACGACGACAACGACTACGAAAACGACCAACGTGCGAGTGCGAGCGAAATGGCAGACACCGCGTTGATCAGCTGATTGGCTCGACGCGCCAAATTTACGCATCAATCGAACAGTGCTGTATAACTTGTGTAGTGATAGCGGCAATAGCAAAATGTATTATTAAAGTTTAGGTGCATCCCAATGAAAAAATAAACGGAATACTATGATAATGCTTTAATTGTGACAAGGATATTTAATTTTTGTTTAATTATATACTGCTCCAAATTTTTGTTAACAGGCTACTCATGTGAGTGGTTTAAAATCGACTACTGATAAGTAAAGTCCATTTTTATTTATATATAACACAAAAAAAGTTAGCATGTTTCATAGTTTTATTTACCTTTACCTCATTTAAAAAAAAAAATTGTTGAAGCAATAGTTAATAGATTGTTATTTGATTATATCAAAAGGGTTGATGATGATTTAAGCTACTACTGTTAGTTTGTCAATGATGATGGGTATGAATGGAATACGAATGCGACGCCCATTAACTCCGAAACGAAAAGTAACATCTTAACGTTATACAGCACTAGATTAAAAATGTAAACAATGCTGTTATCGTTGATAACATATGGCCAAGTCAACATTGTTGTTGCCATCCCTAGGCACTGCTGTTGCTGCATATCGATAGTTGCACAAAATGAAAATAAATATTAACATGTGTTGAAAATCTCTCAAATAAAACTGAACAAAAAACTGTCGTATAGGGCAAGCACATATTTCCGAATTTTGTGATGTTCACCAAACATACAACTAAAAAACTGAACAGGTCTGAGCTAGTTCGTTGAGTGATGAACTGATTCGGAACGTATCGATACAGCTCTATTTTACGCACGGCTGTTGTTGCCAAATATTGTCATAAACATACTATTCTTATGGTAAAATGACAAAAAACAAGAATTTTATCAAACTTTATGTGCAACGCTTTTAACAATAAGTTAAGTCTTACCGCGCGCACTATAACAACAACAAGCCAAACGAATCAGCAGCTCAGATCAGTGGAGCAACAACAAAATGGTCGATCCGCTGTGCAATTATAATGTGTTGGAGTCAATATTCTCCTATTTGGAGTTGAACGATTTAAATCGATGTTCACAAGTGTGCAAAAGTTGGTATCACTTCCTTAACGATGAGAATAGCGACGTCTGGCGCTGGCACTGCCTGCGCAAGCTGCCCAAAGAGGCAATCAAATCCGATCTGCTGTCCTCCGTCACAACGTACAAGACAAAGCTTCGAGCGTACCTGCATGCCTGGAGTCCCAACGACTGTTCCCGCAATGTCTATATTAAGCCCAACGGATTCACATTGCATCGGTAGCTAATACATGACATAATTTATATGTGCTGCTAACTATGTTTTTCTATTCCAGCAATCCGGTAGCACAGAGTACGGATGCGGCACGGGGTAAGATTGGCTTTCGTCATGGACGACATGCATGGGAAGTGATATGGGAGGGTCCACTTGGAACCGTAGCGGTTATTGGCATTTCCACAAAGGAGGCGTTAATGCAGTGTCATGGCTATGTGGCGCTCTTAGGATCCGATGAGCAAAGCTGGGGCTGGAACCTAGTTGAGAATCATCTATTACACAACGGTGATATGCAAGGCAGCTATCCGCTATTGAATAATGCGCCCAAATATCAAGTTGGCGAACGTATTCGCGTTATACTTGACTGCGATGATAATACTCTATCGTTTGAGAAAAACTATGAGTTTCTAGGTGTAGCATTTAGAGGTGAGTTATTTATTTAAACATAATCATAAACATGAATACATTGATTTCATTATTGTTGCAGGTCTGCCAGATAAGAAGCTCTATCCGACAGTATCAGCTGTTTATGGCAACACTGAGGTGTCCATGGTATATTTGGGAACACCGCTGGATGGTTAATGAAAAACTTTTCGAGAGCACAGACAAAGCCTTACTGCCGTACAATTTGTAAAATAAAATGCAATTTTTATTTTTATATATTTCGACTGTATATGTATGTGAATTTGTATATTTGTTTAGATTTTATTCCCTCCGTGCAGCTAGTTTTGCTCTTAACACTATGTATCTAGTTTCTAGTTTCTCCTGTACAAAATAAAACAGAAAAAAAATCCAATACTCATTTTTTGTTTATTTTAGAAGGCTCTCAGTTCACTGGATATGCTTTATAAATACCATTTAAGTTAAATTGTACGAAACAAATAAATAAGCATTTAATTGTTAATTCAAATATTGACCGGCTGAATAACATAAAGCCTTTGTTTAATATCCTTAATTTTGCGGTACATATCCTTAAAATTATATGTCTAGTTATAAATAATCAGAACTTGTATTCCTAAAATTTAAATTCTAAAGCACTTCAGCAAGGATAATAGCAGCGTTTTGAGATCCTTTTCTTATTGAAAAATTTGTGGCCTTCACAGCAAGGACTCCGTGGCGCAACGGTAGCGCGTCTGACTCCAGATCAGAAGGTTGCGTGTTCGATTCACGTCGGGGTCAAGTACGGATTTGTTTTTATCCTTTTTGATTTTCAATTATTAAAACAATTTATTTGGTCATTAAAAAATTCTTTGGCCACCAAATTATAATGGAATAAAAGTCGATTTTTGTTTTTAACAATATTCAAATATATATGTATTTTATTTTTAAGCAAGTTCTATTTGGGGTGCAAGCAACAACATTTGCATAACGGCGAATCGTTTAAATATTTTATTTTTAAATTTTATAAATTATAATAATATGTGTATATGTATATATCTGTATAAGTATATTTGTATATAGATAACATTTCTGTTCGTACATGTAGACAATTATATAAATTTGTATATACATATATCTGTATATATATGTGTAGATTATTTAAATATTTTTGTATTACGAATTTTAGCTTAAATTGTAAATTCCCTAAACGGTTGGCAATGATTTCTCATTAGTTGATCCCTTATTGTGTGTGCTTTATGTATGTGTGTCTGTATACATATGTTTATATAAAAATATTATGTATGTGCCATAAATTGCGTTTAAAAATTAAAACAAAACATAAACTAACCAACACCAAAATTCGCGTTGCTTTCGTTACTTTTATAAATTTATATCGTATTTTTTTTCGCATATATATAACTAAAAATGTTAACAATTCATTGACTTATGTCAAACAAGGATAAATTTGATTATTTATTTGCTATTAACTAGGTTTAGGAACTCCTCGCGCGTCTTTGGATCATCGCGGAATACGCCCAGCATAGTCGATGTAACAGTTTTGCTATTGATTTTCTGCACACCCCGCATAACCATGCACATGTGCCTGAAAGTGTAAAGTAATAAATTTGTATTGCAATTCATGCAAATTAGTTTCTTTAAGCTGAACAAAAACTTTGTAGTGCTTTTAATATAAACTTAGTCCAACTTTGTTCACAAGCATCGGTGGTTCAGTGGTAGAATGCTCGCCTGCCACGCGGGCGGCCCGGGTTCGATTCCCGGCCGATGCAACTTAAATTTTTTTGTATTTTGCTATTTTTTTGTTAATACTTACACGCCTTCAACAACAACTGCAACACCTGCTGGCTGCACCGCTTGTGTGACAGCAACAGCAATTTGCTTGGTCAAACGCTCCTGGACCTGTAGACGACGCGAAAATATCTCCACGATGCTAAGAAGAACAAGAACAAACAGAGTAATCCAAATTTGTTTTTCACAAACCTTTCTTTCGTTAGACTTACCGAGCCAGCTTGCTGAGTCCTAGAATCTTATTGCATGGCAAATAACCGATGGATACTTTACCGTAGAATGGTACCAAGTGATGTTCGCACATGGAAAACATCTCGATGTCCTTGACAACCACCATTTCATCGTGATCCTCATCGAAAACAGCGCCATTGAGAACATCTAAAGCAAGAAAAAAAAAGCCGTAATTGTTACGACTAAATACACTATGTAGGAACGTGTGGAATTCGGACCATCCGACAACCCACAGCAGCCACCCAGTGTCAATTTCTAACTCTGATTTATGCACATACATTCATACATAATGAATATAACATGAAGTGTTTGGCATATTTAATGCTAGATTTATTTGCTCAATAAAATGTGTGGCATTGGCATAACTGAATCTTATGTTGAAGTTTTCCACTTGACTGTTAATGTGCACACACTTATACATATACATGCTTGTGTGGGTGTAGCGCCACTTGTTGTTGGCCATTCTTTCAGGCGCTTAAGCTTTCACTACTTC
The DNA here is from genome assembly GCA_035044585.1 of Scaptomyza polygonia. Taxonomy (NCBI): domain Eukaryota; kingdom Metazoa; phylum Arthropoda; class Insecta; order Diptera; family Drosophilidae; genus Scaptomyza; species Scaptomyza polygonia. The sequence goes on from JAWNNU010001690.1 coordinate 168,963, forward strand.
AGCTTTAAATGCTGCCACTCACACTCTTCACTACATTTCGCACACTTTAATGTGTTTCTCACCCACTAGACGCCCACGCGCTCTCGCACTTGTACTCTTCCTCTTTGACGCACTTGCTTTCGCTCTCTCACACTCTCACTCTCCGGTAACAATTTAAAAAAGCTCATATTCGTTTCCTGTCTATTCCTGCCAGCAGCAGCATTCAATGTCAAAATACCCTTTCGCTTCAGCTTCTTACAAAGTTTATTAATAATACAAATGTAGTATGGCTAATAAGCTGGTGTTAAAAAGGGGTTTTGATTTGATTACATGCTATTAACGAGTTCGAGGCGATTTACTTTCATTAATGACTCGGATTGTTATTGCTTTTGCTTTTGTTGTTCTTGCTGTTTGGCCAATTTAAATGCGACTCGGAATTTTGTTCGATTGTGTATACTTGATAAAGTGTAGAACCTGATTTACGAATTGAATATTTCTTGAAACCGGTCTGCATGCGAAATGCACATAAAAAACAAATACGACAGCATACATGTAATCAGAATATTGAGTTAAAAGACGTCCCAAAAACAAATTTTAAGAGCTGCGGTTACAATAAAGTTAACAAACTACGTTTAAGGGTTTTCTTTTCATCTCAGCATGAAATTTTAAAAGTTTTTACAGCATCTAACTGTAAAACTAACCACTTTTTTCAAGCACACAACGAGAAACACAGTTAAAAAACTTAACGTCGCGTAAATAGTTCGTCTAATGCACCCGATCTCAATGATAAAAGTAAAGTACTCTATGCGACATTTAAGTGAATCACTTGGGAAATAAACAAGTTTCTGAGCGCGTTTTGTGTTGGAATTGCTCTGGAAGAACCTCAACAGTTCAGAGAACAGTTGATTCATGCCAACGCAGGATGACTGACCCAATGCTAATTAGGCAGCAACAGAAACAGAAACAACATCAAAAAATGTCAGGTGCTAATTGCTCTTATGTTTATGCATGAGTCCACGCGCTCTCCAAGCTATGCAAATTGACAGGCGCTGGAAAAACATAACTGTTCTCTCGCTCTTTCACTCATGCTCTCTCTCACTGTGTTCACTTACCTTCCAGATTCTGATCGTAGCCCTTGGTAAAGTACAGCATTGCTTTGGCAGCACGTTCGGGTGTCTTAATCAGACCCTGCCTATCGGGATTCTCACCAAGACCGCCAAGAAGCAGGCGATAGGAGCGCGCCATATCCGGTAAGAGTGCCTCTCGTGTTGGTGGCTTGTGATCCAGTTCCAGATCGTGATGAAAAGTGCATTTCTCATGGCCTGAAAAAAACACAACACAAACATAGATTTTAATAACACAAATTTATTAAAGCTCTCTCTCTCTTGGTTTCTTTTATTTTTGGGTAGATAAGGCAGCCAACCCCGAAAGCCCTGCAAGTTGTTCTGTGGATGACAATCAAATTTGAAATTTTAACCTTTTAACCTTTTCGGTGTTAGAGACTGAAACTTAAACTCCTATCGCATAGAACGTTGTTTGTCTTTAATCGGTTTGATAATAATTTTATTCTAACAATAATCGCAACTCACAATGAGCGAATAGTTTCTGGCTAGCAGATAACCCATAAATAATAACAATAATTTGAATAGCTTGAACCCCCCTATGAGGGGGCTTAACATTGATAATAAATGAATGTACTTGTGTAATCTTTAAAATACATAAATTAATAATCCGAAGATTGTAAACTGTTAGGTTCGAAAAAAAATATACTTTTTTACGAATAGATTTTTAACTTGCTGTTTATAGAAATTAGCTATACATATAAAAACTTTTTAGTAATGAAAAAATAAATTTTTAATTGGATTTTGAAGATTAAAAACTTTTTACACCCAATTAAAGTATTCTCTATCGAAGGAAAATAATTATAAGTGTCTTATTGAAAAAATTTGCAAAGAAAATGTATAGTCTTTGACTTTTTATTTTCCATCGTACTCTTTTTTTAATTGTGTCTTTTTTCCTGAGTTATCCCTAATATGCCGCCTTCCCCCCACTACCTGGCGTTGTCGATGTACGCGGTGTCATTGGTGTTAACGGTTGTGTACCATCGCTATTTTCCGGTATGCTTGTGCTGCTCTTCAGTATCAACCGTGGCCGTTGTGGTGGTGGTGCTGATGCTGCAACCATCTGCTGTTCCTCATTTGATACGCCTGGCGAAACGACTGCATCATCGGTATTGGGAGGGACAACACGGTCGGCCAGGGAGGAGGTGCCAGAGGTGCTACTTGTTGAGCAAACGCTGTTGTTGCGGCCACGCGACAGGATATGAGCCTGTGGAAAGTTTGTGTCATCTATGGCATCGTTAAGCTCGCTGGCACTCATTTCTGATAGTTGGCGTGTGAAGCTCATTATAATTGGGGATTGATTGTTCAAGTATTTACTTTGTTTAACGGTTCAATATTTGTCGGTTAACAAAAGCACACACACAAACACACACAATTGCCAATTCAAAATAAATACACAAAAATTTGTAAGAATTTAGTTTAAACAGAAAAAACCAAAACCGGAGTGACGGAAGCTTGAAGCACGTCGTGTTTGCGTTATGGAATGCTTTGGGCAACTGACTGGGTTTGCGGGCGATGTGATGCTAATAAGAACTTCGGAGAGGAGAGCTTTGAGCGAGCGACTCGCATTAGAAAAAGCTTTAGTCAACTTCGCGCACTCTTAAAGTTTGGGGAGCATAGTGATGCTCAAACTGTGGCATTGTGCGGTTTTGACTTTCGAACTTGTTGCTTTTTGAGTGGGCGGTGGGCGGCGGGCGGCGGGCGGCGGGCGGGTGGTCTGCAAATGGCCAAGGTTAATTCTTTGTCTTCGTTTATACTAGGTTACAAATTTGATTTTATTTTTTGTATTTGTATTTGTGTTTGTCTATTGTATTCTGTTTACCCAAGCGACAGCACTCAACGTAGAACTTGAAAGTCACTCATTTACACAAACACACACAAATATATGAAATCGAATATCCTGATTTAACTAAATTCCAAATTTTCCAGCTCTCAGCATGGCTAATCGCGTAAAGCTTCGCTGCGATGATTTCGATGTGATTGGCGCCGTTCCACGCGATCTCTCAGTAATCAAGAACTTTTTGAAACGGGACAGTGCCGTTAAGCGACTAATTGACATTGAAGATGAATTTCTTCAGAAATGTGCACTGCAACAAAAACACGATGACGAAATGGCCAGGCGCCTGGGCAAGAAAAGCGACGGAGGAAGTGAAGAAAAGCGAAACAGCCAAGTGGAGCAGCCACCACCAGATCCTTGTACCAGCAAAACACCACACAACGATAAAAATAGTGCTGTCGATTTTTGTGATCCCTGTCGCAGATTAAAAACATCGGTGGTGTTAGAAGAGGTGAGTACACTTAAAAAAAAAACTACATGGTTACCGCTTATATTATTAATTCATGGCTAGCAGGCAAAAAAAAAAATCAGATTTAGTAAAATTAAAAAAGTTTTCTTTAAATGAATGAAGATTTTTATTCGGATTGTTAATCTCTCATATTTTCAAGCTAACCAAACCAAGAAACTTTAATCCGAGCTTCAAAAATAAGGGTTCAGCGCCCTATTTTGATGAGGAGACCGTTTTGGATAGCTCACAACCTATAAGGTTTCGATTCCGACGAAAGGCAAACAGCTGTGATTTGCAGAGAACTTCAAAACTGCCGTGCGTTCCGACGGAAAGAACGAATGTTATGGTGCTAACGAATACCTGTGACATGATGATCTGGCCGAGTCAAAAGATCTCTCAAATGAACCGAGTTCCAGTAACATTATTATCAGGACCTGGTGACCTTACCGAATACATGCTGGAGGAGAACACAATTATATAAGTGAAGATGGGAAAATTTGGAATTTTTTTTAAAGGACAAAGTTAAATCGAACAATGGAATTGGATTTCAGTTATCCCCTAAGGGAAAACAAATTGCATAAGCTAAATTAAGTAAAACCAGAACAAAACATTGTATTCTGTTTATTTTGGGAAGCCATCAAAAAGATTTGGTCACGTTTAATTTGTTTGCAAGTTGGGTAACTTGTATGGCTTATGGCTGAAAGTTGAATTAATTATGCAGATTTATGTATTGGAACAATATACAAGAAAACTTTGTTTCATAGAAAATGTCCCCGAAAAAGTCAATGCACGTTGGTTTTTTATTTTATACTATACAAAATTTATGCAGCTACTCAAAGAGTGTCTGAGAATGCTAATTGTTGTATACGATTTAAAGTTAGAATATCTTTTCGTTGTTGATGTTTTTTTTTAGGATACAATTTGTGTTTCACAGCGAAGTATGTATGTATATCTAGGGTTAAAAGGCAGCTGTGGTTCGGCATTGATAGAGATATGGAATTAACAATAAAGAAGGTTTAAGACGTGTAAGGTCGACTACAAGATACCCTGAACGATTTTGAGATTTCAATATTAATTTTTTTCGGTTATTGATAACATCTCAATCCTAAAATCTGTAGGTTCTATAGTCTTCTTGATCAACTTGTCTTTTGTTGCTAATCAAGAATTTATATTCTTAATAGAGCCGAAGATGCTTCCTTCATCCTGTTACATACATTTGGACTTAACCATTATACCCTTAATACCATTTCATGGGTTCAGGGTACATGAACGGATATAGCAGTAGTACAGTGAAGACTCTATGCCTATATTTTGACTTAATCAAGCATATTTATAAAAAAAAACACGTTAAAATGATGATATAACTAATGGTAAAAGAACAATCAGGAATGTTTCTTGTATCATCTACTGTTAAAATAAGATTTAGAATAGTAGAATAGCGCTGGAATATTGAAGGTTTAACTAGCTTGGCAAATATCGATCGTAAGCATTAAGTGCTTTAAGTTATGTACGTCAACATTAACATTTTTATTTTCCCATAGGTGTCTACAACTACAACAATTACGCTTTAAGGAATACTTAGTGTATGGCGTTTTCAACTTTTGTTAGAAAGATTTGAAATACCAACTTATGTATGAATTTTGTTACATTTTTTTATTGACCGCGATCGCTCAAATGTGAAGCATAAAGTATTACTCACGCAATATAAAAAAAATACCGTTTTAACTGCTTTGAGTAGCTGCTGTTGTTGTTGGTGATACTAGTGGTATATATCGAGTGTACTCGCCAGCAGAGCGTCCAATTAAATGCTATTAACCTTCAAAAAAGTAGTACAGGTCTCTAGGCCTCGAGGCAACACCATCGCCTCGCTCTAACTTGAAGACCGGATAACGATGGAGAGCTTATGCTTGATTAACAAGAAGAAGACAACAACCAACACCTAAAGCTCTCTTGTTGAAGTTTTTTCGATCTGCAGTCGCAAACTTTCAATGTCAATGTCAATATGTTTTTTTTTTTTTTTGTATACAAGCATACTTATGCGGTGTTTTGAGTGTATTTTTTTTTCGACATTTGCGGTTTGTTTGCAATTGGTTTTGTTAGGCTTTGGTTAGTGTTGTTGCGCCAGCATCACCGGAAAATCAAAACTATTTTTAGAGGGTCATTATGCGAATATGAACTGCACCTGATCTCATCCATATGCACTTATATATACATACGTATGATGAAATGTGTGTGCTTTATTGCTCTTAAAACTAGTCTGATCTGTAAGCATACTGTATGTTATTAAACACGTGTGGATAATTAGAAAATGACTAATTCTAATAATTAGCAGACTTATTGCAGCAACATTTTATATCACTAGTTGAATACCAGGGCTTAATTAAAATAAGATTTATGAGCATTGGCAACACTGTTTACTAAGTCAAGGAAACAATGCTCACAATCCTTTCCAGTCTTTTCGGAAAGTCAGTCACGCGTACGCAATGCACTCACACACACATACACACTTACTATTTCCGTTGCCTATGTTAAGCATTTCCAGTTTCATCTGTTGAGTGCTTTTGACAGGAACGATGGCGCCCACACTTTCTGCAGCTGCTGTTGCTGCTGGCCCTATCGCTGCTGCATCCATAGCAACGGTCGCCGCATCTATGGCAATATCGCCGTTTTGAGTGCTTCCATTTTGTTCGTTAACTTGTGGTTTCATTTTGTTTTAGTAAACTTTGCTGTGGCTAACAATTTAAGTTAAACGAAAGGATTTCCGTTTTATTTTCAAGATTTGTTGTCGTTTCGTTTACTAGCAATGTTAAACCAAAAAAAAAACTATATTACGCATAAGACAAGATAATTATCCGTTGGTTTATTTATTTTTGGATTTGAAATTGGCTGTCACTGTTTGGTTAAATTTATTGTATCTGGTTTGACGTTAATGCGCGCGCGCTCCGCTTTTATTTGCTTCACCCGACTAAACAGCCAGAGAATTAGTTGTAACCTTTTTATTATGAAAAATCGAAAGTTCTTGTTCAACGAGAGACACAATGACGACGACGGTTGGCAGCGTCGCTTTTGCGGTCGCTTGCCTTTTGTTGCTGCTAATACAGTGAACTGGCATTATATCGGACAGCATAAAAGGTCATATTGTGTATGTGTATTGCCAGCCATGCAATTGCAATGTTCTCAGTCGATTCATTTTATATATTTGACTAAGTGGATTTGATATTCCAAATTCATGGTTAACATGCATATTGTCAAAGCAACTCTACTGTGGTCATTCATTGTAGCGTAAGTGCACTGTAATTGTATTCGGTTACTTTTTGCTTACTTATTGCTCTCCGAGCAACACTGGCCGTGGCCGTTAGATATGTGCATATAAATTTGTATGTACTCGTATACATATTATTGTTAAGCTTTTGCGCTACTCTTTCTCTCGTTCCCTGCCTGTATGTGTGTGTGCGTGTGTTTGAATGTCGGGTTAAGAGCACTCCCAAGCTCACACGAGGACTACAGGAAATCAGTTAAGTAAAAATGTTCGTCGCTTAAAAATCAGTTTGAAATGTTTCAATTACATATTTGCAAAAATGTTTGCAATCATTTATTCGCAAAAACACAAGGAACGTGTTGTCGCTGGTTTTTATGAGCTTTGTAAATAAATACAGTACCATGCATTCATTTTTATTTAATATTGATAAGCTGGCTGCGCATCATTAATAAGTCATTGGCAATTATGAATGTGATAGCGTTAAATTCTTTAAAGATTTTGGAGGTTAATTGCCACCTTGTTCGGTCGCTGTGGATCATGCCACAATTGAATTTATTGTCAAACATTTCCATGTTGAGACGTTACAATTGCAGGGAACTTCAAATTCGATTCATCTTGTATAGAAACTATCGACGTCGTCATCGATAACAACAACAATTGGTTTGGACGCCTTGAACGGCAGCCGCAGTTTGGGCATTGAGTCATTATTTAACTGGAGAGGGAAAGAACAGCCGCCAAATTATAAATAATATATTAATTAACAGTTAATAAGGCATTTACGTCAGTTTTTCCATGATTATAAACGCAAACACAAACCGACCCAGCCGAAGTTTTGACTTTTTAACTTATTGTTTTGTTTTACTGCTGCTTCGTTTAATGGCATTCAATGCCATTAGCTGGCAACAAATTGACTTTTTATTATAATCATTATGCATATTCTCGTACACAAACGCAAACATTGCCTGTCGAAAGGAAAAATACATTGCGGAAGGAAGCCGGTTTTATATTTGTTTTTTTGTTTTACAGCTCCTGCACCTCGCCACCCACACCTTGTTTGCCCTGCGCCTGCCGCTCCAGTTTCTCCTGCTCCATCCCTTCCAGCTGAGCCAGCGTTAGCAGCGATATGCCCAGCTGATCTTCTCTCGAAAACGGCTGAGCCATGCGTCTAAGCCAGCGACGGGCAAGCTGCACTGCCTCCTCTGTGCTCAGATTACAGAAACTATCGACCAGATGTTCCTGTATCCATTTGGGTAGACGCGAACGTTTGTCCTGACGGGAGAAACGCTTATCAGCAAAGATCATGATGCCATAGTCCGTTTTGCCACGTAAAGCCCGGCCCACACACTGTGCCGCATGCCTCATGGCATCAAAGGTGAGAAAATCATTCTCCCGTATCTGAAACTGATCGCGCAGATAATCGAGGCGTGCCTTGAGAATGCGCGACTGCGTATAAACATAGGGTATTCCGAACATGAGCACCGCGCGACCGTAATGATGATCGAAATCCACACCCTCCGAGACCTTGCCACGCGCCACAGCCAACAATACAGCGCCGCGACCACAATCGCATGCCTAAAACGAAGATCGAGTTCGAGGGAACAATGAATATGTGTGTCAAGCGCATAGCTAATGGCGGAAGCCTTAGCAATGCTAAACTAACCTTAACATAGTTCATGAGCGCATAGCTCGTTTCGGCATTGTCCTGCGTTTCAATGAAGAGCAGCTTATAGCGCAACAGCGTATCCACAATGCCCTGATCATACCAGGAGGCAACAACCGATTCCAAATACAAGTACGATGTAAAGAAGCAGACAATGCCATCGGGCACAGTTTTGGCAACCTCTACCAAAAGCTGGCCATAATTTCTAATAACCGCAGTATCCTCACGCGTCTCAAACTTGGATGAAATGGACACTTGGTCGTTGCCTTTCGAGACAATCTGGTTACAATTAAAGTAATTTGTTAAAATAGTTTCAAGTTGTAGTTGTAAACAATCTCACCATTGGCAGCAGGCAAGGACGTGCCAATGTCATTGTAAAGCTGCTCATTACGACCGGATCAAAGTCTAAAATCTTGGGATACATGTCCATGGGTGACAGTGTGCCCGATGTAATGACAACAGTTTGAAAGCGCGAAAATACGGGCGCCATGGCAATCGATGAATCCAAACAGCTAAAGTGCATAATGGGATTAGAAACAGTTGGTGTCCTATCATCGAATGGTTCTATGATAATAGTGAAACCTTTGGTGTAAGTTGACACCAATGTGGCAAAGTGTGTTATCTGTAAAAATATAACAAATTCAATTTAATGAGATCCTTTACCGAACAGCATCAATCGTATGTAAAACTCACAAGCGTCAAAGCGCCAAATTCAGTCATATCACTAATTTCCAGGGTGCGTAACAAACTGGACAAGCGCTCGGCACAGAAACGCAGGGGTTTGCGTTCAATGCATATCTTGGCGGCCACATCTTTCAGAAAGCCCGCTGGTGATTCCTGAACGACATGATGGACACGCAGACGCGTCTTAATGTATTCGATGAAGCGTCGCAGAAAGCTAAGAAAATGATCCGCATTCCGTATGTTGCCGGGTACGACTTCTGTAAGCACATCTGTGGGCAACACGGGATTGGCCAATATCATATCTGTATCGCGCTGTACGCTAGCATCCTTAAGACCCTGCACCATGCGCTGATATTCCTCATTTAAACGATTTGTATCCTCGTCACGCATTCTAAACGAAAATTAAAGTCAGTTCAAATTTTTAGAAGTTTATGTAATTCTGTACTTACTCCTGTACCAATTTGGTAAGATTATTGAGAGCATTGGTGCTTCTTTCCACAGTGCGCCGATTGATCTTAACGCTCATGGAATCAATGCAAACGTTATCAATATTATGCGCCTCATCGAATACAACGCAGGACTCGCGTGTCATCTCTTTGGAAACGACCTGTGCTATCTTTGGATCCAGCAGGTAATGATAGCTGTAGACCACAATTTGTGCGTGTGCAATCTGCTCAAGATAAATAAGGTTCATTATAGTACTTTATTTAAGTATAAGTATTTAAACTCACCGCATAGCGTGCTGTAAAATAGGGACACCAATTTCTTGAGCGTCCATATTCTTTAAGATCATCGATGCTATAGATGCCCACAGGCAGCGTCGATTCCTTGCCCTCCAGCGTAAATCCTTCAAAATACTGACCTGTAAAAACAAATTGGATACATAGCAAAAATAAAAAAAAACGATTTCTTACAAATTGGTACTTCGGAATCCGTTTCATGACGATCGCGTATATAGCTAGCAGTTAATCCGTAGCATTTGCCATCGACAGCTTTTCCCTCGCGTTCCTTGCTCACGTCCGGATGGATGCACATGTTCTTGCGGGAACTAAGTACTAGACCAGTCATGCGCGGTGGGCTTGATGCACTTTTATCATAGTACATCATTAGGTTCTGCAGCTCAGCAATAACCTTCTCGATCTCGGGCACTGTTCGAGAGCAGTAAATCAATTTGCGTATTCGGTCTGGATATTCGATCATGTAAGCGACAATAAGAGAGAGCAATGTTGCCGTTTTGCCTGTTCCCGAAGGCATTTCCAGCAGACAATGTCCCTTGGCGTCCAGGCTTCGCTTGAGCTCCAGCATATAGGCATATTGTTCGGGATAAATGTATTCATAGGGAAAATAGACAAGCAGCCCATCAACGCTGAGCCTTTAACGAAGTTAAACAATACAAACATTTTATAAACTTAATAACTTCGTTTACTTTCTTCTTACTTCATTTTCGTGAGTATCTATTTAATATATTTGGACGATTTCAGACTGCACTTGTATATGATATGTACAATTTCGCATTTGTTTTCATTCAGTCGACAACATGCATGCCGGCAAGTATCGATAACAATCGATATTGTGATTTGTCAGGCTACGTACGCTGGTTACGCCACATATGGTCACCCAACCAACACCTGTGGTTGTAACAAAAAACTATGCTTAATAAATTTAATTTGTTTTATTATAAGGCAATAGCTGATTATATATCAACTTTTAGTAAACATAAGTTATGTATTAAGTGCAAGCAAGTGTTCAGCAATTTATTCAAATAAGTCATATAGATATTGATACTGTTAGCAGCGTACCAGTCTTAAAAGACAAGTACTCAGGGTTCTTTCATTTTGCGCTGGGTAAATGTTTTTCTAAAAGAAAATTAAGAAACAAAACTAGCTTATTGAGCGCTTTGTTAAATAAAAAATATATTATAAAAAATACACACAATCATTCATGGACGACCTTAATCCGTTGGCAGGCACAGCGCATCTGCTGGAGGAAGTAGACAGTTAGTATACATTAAGTGCCGGCATAATTTATGTTTAATGAGATTGAAATACGACTTTTACAGAAAAGCTAATGGTGCTGTTGCGTGATGGACGTACACTGATAGGTTATTTGCGATCCGTAGATCAGTTTGCCAATTTGGTGCTGCAGCGAACTATTGAGAGAATACACGTTGGCAACGAATATGGCGATATTCCGCGAGGTGTTTTCATCATACGCGGTGAGAATGTGGTGCTCCTTGGAGAGATTGTAAGTAAAATAGGGATGGGAGCCTATCAGAATTTAAGACATATATAATCGATTGTAGGATCGTGAAAAGGAGCAAAGGTTGCCTCTAAGAGAGATCTCGGTCGATGAAATCCTTGATGCACAGCGTCGCGAGCAGGAGCAACGACAGGAGAAGCATCGGTTAGTATCAAAAGCGCTTAAGGAACGCGGCCTAGCCGTTAATGCAGATATCATTAACGAAGACTTTTGCTAGAGTCACAAAAAAGTTCCCTTACAATTAAGAATAAAGAGATTCACTTTGATTTTGTTGTCACTTGTATATTTGTACTCCATAAAAATCTATTTAAAAACTATATATTTATATTTATGTACATATGCCTCGCTACGTAAATTCTATGTAGCCGTCTCTGCCGACTCCTCCAGCAATATGTACTTCTCCAATATCTGATACATTTCTACTTTAGCCTTAATCTTATGTCGTCGCGACAATTGTCGCAAATATGCAGCCACCGATTTGCAGAAGAAATCATCTTCAGTCTCGTTTGTTACGTTGTTGGTGCTAGCTGGTGCTGCTGTTGGAGCCAATGCCTCAAAAGCTGGCGCCGCATCTGACTTATGCTCTCGTTCGACACGCACACTCGGCATGCACACCATATAGTCCAAATCCGTCTGCGAATGGCCAGCATCAGACGTCGTTATATCCGCTGTGGACACTGTGGTTGCTGTCGTGTCTGCCGTCTCGGCAACCAATGTTGGCGATGAATGTAGTGAGGGCAATGTTTTGTGATCGTTGGATTCAGTTTCGCCCATATACTCCTCGTACGAATCGTGCCCGTCGCCATCATCGGCTTCTACGAGCACCGAATAACTTTCCGATTGCGATGTTTGCACTTCCAATTTAGTATCAGCATCATAGTTGTGATCGCACTCATCGTAGATCTCCGACTCATCGATCTCCTGTTCAATTAGTGCTTCGGGCTGCGGACGTGCTTTTGCCTTTGAGGACGTTCTCACATCCGTTTTAAACCAACTTGTTGGTGTATCGTCTCGACGGCTTCGTTCCCGACGTCTGCGCACAAATTCGCGCAAAAAATCCATTTGTCGGAAGAACTCATTGCGACCGAATTCGGATGCAGGATGCAAACGCATTTGTTTTAGCTCTCGCGAATAACGATCTCTCAGACACGTCCATCGGCGTCTCGCGTCGGTCGATGAAATGTTTAAGGTATCTGCGACTTTTGCCCAATCCTCCTCTTTGCGCTGTGATAAGCGAAAGTCTCCGTGCCTGTGATCGTACAGTGATGGTGTTGAACGTATTGTGCGTATTAGCACAACATCTGACTCGTCGAGGGGCCGGTGGTGGGCGCTCATTATGTGTTAATTGTTGTTGTGCATTTAGTTTGATAAATTTTATGGAAGCTTATGTTTTCGTTTTGCTTTCTATCCAGTGTTAGCTAACAAAGTATTAAAGAGTAAATTAGTCTTGAAATAATGCAACCAGCCCTGGCATGTTGCAATTAGTTTGGCACCTTTAGGTGAACAAATCGAGTATCAATGAATGATCCGCAGAAATTGGAGATTTTAATCTAAATAAATATTTTTAATAGAAGTTTATCTAGTTTTTGCTTGAAGCACTCGATTATAACCGTATAAAATGTATTCGTTCGACCTGCATGACGGTTTTACATCGATTAAGCCGATAGGTTGATATAAATAATAAGCAACCCTTCAATCGTCAGCCATTTTTTCACGCTTTCATGCGAAAAAATTGTGAAAAATCGTGTTAAAAGTTGTTAAACGCGTTGAAAAGTTATTAATAAAATTTCCTCATACTAATATAGTATGCAATATTAAATTTTTGTGCGTGAGTGTAGTGTGTGAACATCGAATTGAACATGGAGACGGTCGGCGCATTCAATAATGAGGTAAGTTAAGGCCGCCGCCGTCCATACACATGCATCTGTACAAATGCATGTACATGTCCAAGTATATAATCTCGTTATTTACATACAGTCAAATGAACATGTCTGTGTTGTTGTATAATTTTGGATTGTACACTATTGCAACCACTTTCTTGTGGTGTCTTATGTTCTTTGAAAAGAAACAACCTCAGGATGACAGGTTGTCTGTCGGTCCATATTCATATCTCCACATATTTTGCTGACCCCAATCTATTTTACAGCTTTCCGGACTCTATGACAGCCGGCCGCCCATATCGAAGGCTAAAATGGCGGCCATCACAAAGTCGGCAATGCGTGCAATAAAATTTTATAAGCATGTTGTCCAGAGTGTCGAAAAGTTTATACTCAAATGCAAACCAGAGTACAAAGTTCCTGGCCTCTATGTAATAGATTCGATTGTGCGCCAGTCCCGGCATCAGTACGGCACTGAGAAGGATGTGTTTGCGCCACGGTTTCAACGTAATCTAACGGAAACGTTTGCCAATCTGTTTCGCTGTGCGCCCGAGGATAAGAGTCGCATTATCCGTGTGCTAAATCTGTGGCAGAAGAACAATGTCTTCAAATCGGACGTTATACAGCCAATATTTGATTTGGCCGATCCAAGTCATCCGATTTATCATCAAATGCCTCCCATTGTCGGCTCGGGTGGTCTTAACTCCGGTCCCGGTCCAAGTGGCAGTAGTGGTGCCCTAAATCTATCGGATCTATCAAGTGGAAACGCTCCAAATGGTTTAAACTTGTCTGGAATGAGCAACATGGATCTAAGCTCCGTAGGCGATGATAAAATGGGCGGTGCAATATCGGATCTGTCGGTGAGTGGGCAAAGAAGTGGATTGCGAATGTTTATCGTCTACAGTAGGCTACTTTGCAAACATCCATCATTTAAAGATCCCGATGCAGTTTTAGAACTAATATAACCTTTATGTTACTCTTACGGCTTACTATATTTACTTATCTCTGGTGCATGTCTGGCTAACAAACAACTAACAGATGAGTCATGAGAAATGCTCCAGTTCAAGTCGACGGCATTTGGAACAACATTATATGAAGCGACAACAGCAGCATCAGCATTCAAGTTCTTCTGTATCCGGCTCAAAAAGTCGCTTTGATATTGTCGGTCCCATCAGCAAATCCCATCATCACAAGTATGGAAAGAGTAGCAGCTCACACGAGCTGGACTACGATGTGCGCGACTTTGTGGATGACGAAGATGGTGACATTATGATGCCCGATGATCATCATTGTATGGGCGATGATTCACCGCCAGGCTCATCGAATATGTTAGATGTATGCGGGTTTCCCTAACACACACAAATGCACTTTTCGTTTTATAAAGTTCTTACGTATATTTTGTTGTTTAATTATTTTTGGTTTAAGATTAGTTTACTGAGTTTATTTATAGAAAATCATTTGTGCATATTATTATTTTATTTATATATAATGCATTTTGCAGAACAACAACTTGAAGCAGTTGCTGAACGATCCCAATGTGCTGCGTCAGCTGCAAACGTTGCAGAATTTTCAGAAGTTTAAGCAGCAAGAAGAAAACCAAAAACATCGCTACCAGGAAGATGCACTACATCAACATTTACAGAATGTGCTCAAGGTAAGTAACATTTTGCCTTTCTTATTATACGCAATATAATATGTATTCTCGTTTAGAACACAGCTGGAATGCCGCCTGGTATGGCACCCATGGGCATGGGCCATAACGATGTCGGTGACATGAGCAAGGATGTTGAATTTATATCGGAACAGCAACCCATTGAGGTACAAACAATTTACACTACATATATAATTTTATAGTAGTAGATAAACGGGCATTCATTTAACTTTAAAGCACATATAAATTTGGAATTATGGCCAATTGATAGGTGCCTAAATAGTTCCAATCTTATTGTGTCGCAAGTGCTGCTGACGTGCCACAATATGTTGTTATACCGGGGCGAAGTTTTAATACATATTTGATCCGAATTGGCCAAACTCAAGCGTAGTTTTTAACGAGAGGGGAAAATGATTAAAATACTCATTAATATTTATACTTATTGAAAATGGACTATATAAAGATATGACTGGATTTGTCTTGTGTGTATGCATTAGCTTTATAAAGTAAAACATTTTAACTTGAAAATTTTGCATATACGTTTATTGAACAATTTAAAAACAACATAAACAAAAAAAAAACAATATTTATGGTATTAATTGAATGAGACCAAAGGTAAGGTTTTTTATTAAACATTAACGGACGGAAGCGATATACCCGATGCTTGAGAAGCCCCCAATATAACAGCATGTTTGGTAAGTTCCTTAAATATGTAAACCAAAAAAAAAATCAAGCCAATTTAAATTGCCCATCAAAAAAAACTTGCTCGAAAACGCATCGATAAGATAAAACCAAAACTACAGCCAAATGCCAAAAAAAAACCAGATAGCTAAGAATAAAACCGCCGACCACAAAACCGAAAACGGTCAAAAACCACACGTCAACACGCCAAAGAATGCAGTTATAAATTATGTATTATGTAAAAAAAAAAAAAAAAAAAAAACATCAACTAACCAACAACTCAGCACTAATCCAAACACATACAAAAAAAAAAAAATCACAACCTCCTTACTCCCGATTTCCGCCATGATTTGTTTTATGCTTACAATGTTAACGATTATATATCACATCACTCTCTCTCAAATTTCTTGCAAAACCAACTTTAAACGATCAGGTTATCAATCTGGATGGAGGCGATTCCCGCAGTCCCACACCTGATCGGGATCGATACAAACGCAATCGACGCAGCAGTCGTAGTCGTTCGCCTAATCGTAACCGTGGCGGCGGCGGTAACAGCAATGCCAATGATCGGGATCGTGGCAGTCGCAGGCGTGGCTCTCGTTCCCGCAGCCGTTCGCCACGTTCAAGCCGAAGGCGCAACTCTCGAGACCGAGAACGTACCGAGCGCAGCACGCGCGACAAGGAACGCGATCGTGAGCACGAACGTGAACGTCGCAAGAAGGGTCTGCCCGATATTAAAAAGGAACATCTGAGTGGTAACTATTCATGCATCAACAGTAAAGTATACATAGTTCAGTTATCTAAAGTCTCTGCAGAATTTTACAAATATTTTCTTCAGTTTCTTTGCATAGCTTTTCATATTTTTAATTTGCTTTGATTGAATTTAATACGAAAATCTTTCTTTATTCTGCAGCTCCTTGGCTCGGTTGACGTGTGTGTTAGTGTGTGCGTGTCTGTGTGTGTTTTAGCTTTAGTAGCTCCTCAAAATCTTACTATCTGGCATTCTTTTAACCCACATAATATCCACAAATACTATTGACGCGTTATTGAGCAAGTTGTTTTTGATTGTTGGCAATCTAAGATTCAGTTAAATACCAAATATACCCAATATACATCAACAATATTAAACAAATTGGCATATACAAGTAATTTTGTGACAAGCCGAATTGTTAAACACCCTTTTTGACTATCAAGCAAACCCAAACATACTTAAACTTACATACTTGAAGCAACAACTTCACGCCAAGAGCCTAGGAGCGTGCATTCCTTATATATATAAATTGATTTTTACTATACAGTCGAGCTTCTACATAACGAATCTTAAGGGGACAAGAAAAACTAGAATTTTGATATAACCAAATTGCAGAATTCTGGAAATGAATTAGTTTAACAAAACACTTTGTTTATAGAAGTTCAACTGTATACATTGCGAAATATCGTTAATTTGAATGTTAAGAACTTTGAACAACAAAACTTCAATATATCTCAGCATAGTTTAATCAATGAATCTTCCAACCTAAAAGATTAGTTTAAAAAAAATCACTTGGCTAAAGGCTTGTTGTCACATGCAACGGAAACCGAAACTGCAACCGAATTCTCATGGAAAACATATAGAAATGACCAGCGTTTAGTTGGCTGCGTTTGTAGAAAACAGCTGTTCGTCGGTTGGCAGCAACCGAATAAACTCAAAAGTACTTGTTTCGGTTGCTAATGTAGTGAATTCGGTTTCGATTGCTAACAACGGAAACATGACGATTTTCGGTTGCATTTATGGTCGCAGTCGCAAATGCACTGAATTCGGTTTCGGTTTCCGTTGTATGTGACAACAGGCCTTAAGTCAGTTAATGTTTAATTTTTAAATTATACGATATTTTTGCTATTAGACTTGATTTACACATAAAATAATTGTGTTGTCATCGATGCTTAAAAAGTAAGCAAATTTTGAAATCAAAATCGAATCATTTGAACACCTAATACAGTGAAACTTCCATATAATGAAACTCGAGAAGACAAAAAAAACCTTTGTTGTAGAGAAAACTCATAACATAGGTTCTAGAAATGAATTCTATATAAAAAAATCTTTTTCTTACAACTATTGGTTATACGGAAGTTTGACTGTAATTAGTTTCGTATTTATTTCTAAAGTTTAAAAACATTTTTTGTTTCTTTTTATACCCTGAACCCATAAAATGGGTAAATCAGGGTATAATGGTTTTGTGCAAAAGTATGTAACAGGCAGAAGGAAGCATCTCCGACCCCATAAAGTATATATATTCTTGATCAGTATCAATAGCCGAGTCGATATGGCCATGTCCGTCTGTCCGTCTGTATGAACGCGTAGATCTCAGAGACTACAAGAGCTAGAGACTTCAGATTTTGAATATATATATATATAAGTTCTCCTATACCATGAGCAGAACAAGTTTGCTTCAAATTATCGATAACTACTCTGGTTTTCGATATACACATGGAATCGATAACAAAAAACTATCGAATTTGCAAAATGTAAAAATGGGGGTTGGTGTAATGGGTAACGATAGACCTTTTCTCAAAATTTCGGCTAAAAAACACCAGAGATATCGTAAAGTTAAGTCAGTTATGAGTTTTGTTTAAAGTGATAATTATTTGAAGCATACTTTTAGGATGCAAGGACTGCAACTGGGTTCAGGGTATCTTCTGGTCGGGCTATCCCGACTAAAGCCTTCTTACTTGTTTGTATTATTTTTCTTATCACATTTGATATTTATTGATTTTAATTTGTTTATTTTTACAGTTTGCAGTACAACGCTGTGGGTGGGACATCTGTCCAAGCTGGTGTATCAGGAAGAGTTATCGGATACGTTTGGCGAGTATGGTGACATTGTGAGCATTGATCAGATAGTGCCAAGAGGTTGCGCTTTTATCGTAATGAATCGACGTCAGGATGCGCACAAGGCCATGCAGGCACTGAAGAGTCATAAGCTGCAGGGGCGTGCCATCACCATATCTTGGGCAGCCGGCAAGGGAGTTAAGAGCAAAGAGTGGAAGGACTTTTGGGACCTGGAGCTTGGTGTAACGTACGTTCCATGGAACAAGCTAAGCCCCGACACGGACTTCGATAGTTTGGAGGAGGGTGGCATGTTTGATGAGGACACAATGCCTAGCTGGATGAAACAGAAAATTAATCAGGCCAAGAATGTTAAGGAAAATAAGGGAACTGGCGACATCAATCCTCTGCCTCCGGTGCCGCCACCAAGCTTACTCTTTGGAATTGACACAACGCAGCCGCCGCCAGTGGCACCACCACCACTTGGCACTCCTGGAGCACCTCCGCAAGCACTAATGGGCATGGTACCTGGTCAGTTCCAGATGGCACCACCAATGGGTGGACCGCCAATGGGTGGGCCGCCAATGGGTGGACCGCCAATGGGTGGACCGCCAATGGGTGGACCGCCAATGGGAGGAACGCCAATGGGTGGACCACCAATGGGTGGTCCGCCACCACAACGAATGCTGGGCCCCATGGGACCAATGAATCATCCGATGGCCGGCATACCCATGCCACCCAATATGGTGCCAGGTATGCCGCCGCCAATGATGATGCCGCCTAACATGATGCCGCCCGGTTTTCCGGCCATGGGTGGGCCGCCACCTCATGCGATGGGCTTGCCGCCAGGCGCACAGTTTCCTCCACCAGGTGCAGCGCCGCCACCCATGACAACAATACCAACACCGGCGGGCTCTGGCCCTGGCAATGTGAGTGACGATCAAATGGATATCGAAATGGACCTGGAGGATGCACCACCTTCTGTGCCGGCGCTTGCACAGCAGCAACAAGCTCCCAACTTTAGCCAGCCACCACCATTATTCCCAGGAGCTGGCACTGCGCCGCCCAACAGTGTCGAGGAAGCCGTAGCTGCCGCAGCAAATGAACTCTTCCAGCGGGATCGTTCACGTGGCCCTGGAGGTGGTGGTGGTGGTTCACGTTGGGGTGGGCGTGATGACATTGCCGAGGCATCGGAACGCTGGCGCAATGAGAACGGTGGAGGTGGACCGCCGCCGCTGAGTGGAGCCTTTAATGAGGCACGAGCTCGCCTCAATCTAAACAGCATGGAGCATGGTGGCATGCCACGACCAGAATTCTTAGCTGGCGTTGGTAAGTTATGAATTATTTTTCTATTTTCCCAAACTTGAGAAAATAACATTTAATTTCTTGCAGACTTTGATAATCGTTCGGGTGGTGGACCACGTGCCATGGGCCCAGGTCCAGGGCCACGAGGTGTCAATCAAAATGGTGGCAATGGCGGTGCCGGTGGTGACTTCTTCCCGCCCAATATGAACCCAAATCGCTTAAATCAGCCAACGAGTCTGATGCAGATGCATATACCGCCGCCGTTTAATCAGCGCATGGGTGGACCGAGCGGAGCGGGCAATGGAGTGGGTCCAATGTTTATGCGTAATCAAAGTGGTGGCGCTGGAGGACCAGGCGGTAGACAGCAAGGACCTGGTGAGAATTGATTAGTCATAGGAAGCTTAAACCATTTTAAACGTTTGCTTAAACAATTTTTAGGTTTCTTCAATCCGCGTAATCCGTTCAATGACAATCAGCGAGGTCGAGGTGGTGGCCCAGGAGGCGGTGCTGGTGGTGGAGGTGGTCGTCACATGGGTGGTGGTTCAGGTGGAGGTCGCGGCAATCGCTGGAGCGATGACGAAGATGATGTCAATGTCAAAAGCAATAACTTTAACAACAAACGTCGGGGTGGTGGTGCAAGCGGTGGCGGTGGCCCAGGAGGCCCTGGTGGTAACAATCGATTCCGTGGTGAGCGCGGCAACGACAACACTGAGGATCGTCGCAGTGGCAATGCACGAAGTGGACGCGGTGGACCCCGCAGTGAGGAACGTGAACGTGGACCCAATAACAATAACAGACGCATCTCACGCGATGACAACAATCGAAATTCGATCAGCTCCACGGATGAGAACAGAGAACAGAGCAAACGGCCATCGTCGTCAGAGGGTGGCAAAAAGACAAAATCTGTTGACACCGAAGAGGATTGGGATCGTGAGCTCCAGGAATATGATGCGAGAATGGAGGCGCAGCAAGCGGCAGCGGCTGCAGCTGCTGAGGCAGTTGCTAACGCAAATGACACTGTCAGTCAATCGGAGTCAACAGTAAGCGATGAGATACATAGAAACAATGAATTTGCTCGACCAGCTGTACAGCAGCAGCAGCAGCAACATCATCAGCAACGGGAAGAGAGCAAACCAAAGGCAGCATCATCACCTGCTTGCACGCCACTTTACGATGAGCTGCCGCCACCATCAGCGGCGGCAGCAACAGCAACATCGCCATCCCCAGAGCCAGTAAAAATGCGACCAATCGAAGAGCCTGCGTCGAAACCAGGGCCGCTTGCAACGAGGCATGAACCAGACTCTGCGCCTGTAGTAAACTCTCCACCTACAAAAGAGATGTCGATTGAAACACCAGTTGCCGATGCACAGCCAGAATTGGAGGCCGACTCATAGACACTGATGACCAAGACGACGTACGACATGTTAGTCGAAACACAAAAAAAAAAACAAACGAAATTTTGAAATTTTAATGCATATGATTTCTATATGTAGTATGTTCACCAATGCCACACAACAAAACATACAAGCATGCAAATCATTAACAATTTAAAAAACAAAAAATTAAGCTTGAGATTACGCATTTGTTGAGAGGCGACCGTTGAGTCTGCATTAATTTTTGCTAGGCTATGACGCTTCATTTTTTATTTACTTATTTGAAGGCTAATTATAGCCGCCAGACAGAAACATTGTTAAGCGTTCCCTCTGATCCTTCTGTTTATTTGAATTTTTAAAAATTAAAGTGAAAAACAACACAACTGTAGAAAATAATTAGAGATTAAAATAAACATGGACGAAATTGATAGACAGAGAAAACAGCCACGCTTGAAATGTTTACAATTTTGTTATGTATATAATTTTAAGCAGATATTTAACACATAAAATTGTTTCATATGCGCAGATTATAAGTACACGTATAATAATGTACAATTAAATTATGAAAATATTATCAATACTATTAAAAATATACAAAAAAAAATAAACTGTTGACTTGAATACCATGCCTTAGCTTACGAAGGCTATTTTTTTCGGAAATCTGGTTAAAGTACTATATAAAAAGAAAATTTATTTTAAGCTTGTACGATACATCTTATCTATAACAGTCTTTTTGAACATTTGAAGCTTTTCGTGCAAAAATCACCATGCATCCTGAAGAATAGAATTACTATCGATAGTTTGGCACACTGTTGCTTTCGTGTTTATTTAAATTTTAGGCGCGTTACTGTTTTTCTTTCTTGGTAAGACCAACTTATTAGATTTTCGGTTAAAATTGTGTTATATCGCAACAAGTTTTACAAAACCCGAGATTTTAAACATGGTATTTAAAAACGGCAGATTTTTCCAGAACTAAGTTTGTTTGCTGTTAACAACAGTTCGCCAAATGTTAATGTTAAACAACATATCTGTTTGGTATTTTTCATATATATGAAAGTCTTTGGACTTCATGTGTGTGTGTGCGCGTCATTTTAGAGCGTGAATTTTCGTTCGGTTAAATAAAACGTAAAAAGCTAATCAATAATATTAATTAATGTATTAAAAGTAAAAGCACTACAAACAGAACATCATCCATATGATGAAATGAACAAATTAAATACATAAATCTCCAAACATCGCGGAACGACGTGCAAAAGAAAATTTTGTTTCTCTGTGCCAAAGAATTTACACACACGAGAGCATACGCATACATACATATGTATACCGACGTGCATACTTGTATGTATGTTTGTACGTGGTGCCTTTAGATGTTGTAAGAAATGTGCAAAATTTAAAAAAAAAAACAAACATCCATAAACAAAATAGTGGTGTAGTTGTTTTCTAAACACGTTAGCCACACTGCTTATATTGTCAACAATTACTTGGGTGCTGCAAAAGTGAACAGGAGAGGTCGAGAGTGTACACAAATCTTGTGAAATTTTATGCTTCAATAAAATAAGACATGTCTATGCATGTACAAATGTATATGCATGCTTATGTATTCGTGCATATTTGAATATAGACAAGGCATATATTTGTAAATCTTAGAGCGCGCGCGTGTGTTCAGAGTGTGAAATGTACATAAATATGTGCATACGCAGTGACCGCCGCCAACAAATCAATTACATTTGTATGAGTGTGATGCAAAAAAAAGGCAACGTAACCGCTGACGACGACGACAACGTCGGCAGCTGGCTGCGACATCCAGGACCAGTAAAGCATCCTTGTTTCTTTTCCTGTTAGTGCGCTCTCTCTTGTTGCTTTCTAGTCTGCAGATGTGGATGCTGTTCAACAGCCATGGCCCCACCACCCTTACCCATAACCCAGCAGCAGCGACAGAAGCCTAACAGACTCGGTTTTTACTGTAAACGTCGCAATCCACCACTCGCTGTGTATTTTCGAACAACTTTTCGCTAAGTGCTGCCACACTAGGTTTTGTTCAAACAACACGCTTATAATAATTTGTTTATGCTATATGTGTATACTATTCAATTGTCGTGATAACATTCTCAAATCGACGCCGGTGCCAATTAAGTAATCTGACGGACTAACAATTCTTTAAAATACATGATGATAATCTTTCAAACATACTATAAACAAAAGTTAATATGAAACATAGCGTTGTGCCCAACATTTGATAAATAATTTAATGAAACACGCTAACCAAAATACATGTACATGCATAGGCTAATGTTTGCATGTATGAAGAAATGATTTCATTAATGTTCTTTAGCTATTTGCCATATAAGCGACTTGCTTTGTTGCTCTTATGTCGCGTAAAACAGCTGTACGTTTAATAGTGACAATACGATCGTTGCATTTTCTGTGTGTACATCGGTGATGAGTCTGTGTGTGTGGTTGTGTCTACCTCTGCCTTTATGTGTTCGCTGTTAGAAAGTGCAAATAGAATGTTAAATCCCAACCAAGCATACAGGACTTTACAGTGCAATAACAGCAATAGGAACTGCATTTTTCGACAACTAGATTTTCATACATATGTGTGTATGTACACATGCTTCAACATAATTGATAAATCAATTTCTGTTCAATAAGCTATAAAAACTTATGCTCAAACATTCCTATTTTGTGTCAAATTAAATTTTCTCATTTATGCTCAAGCGATTGCAAATTGCTAAGTACATATAAAAAAAATGTGTCGGAGAGCATAAGATATATAATTTCATATACAAAAAATTCTTGCACTGAGTTACAAAAAAATATAGATATTGACTTTCCTAGAATCTAACATTTAAATTGCAGTCGCTTCGGCTGTCCGTCAATAGCTTCACCATCCATGAATATATATGTATGTATGTATGTACGTACATATGTATGTATGCATATTCACTCATTCATGTATGTATTTGTGAAGCCAGACGTCATTGGTAAGCTCAGCTTCCGTTACCGCGTTGTGTCAGTTTTATGCTGTCGTTGAATGCGCTCCACTTTTGGATGCTATTTATAAACGTTTTTCCATATATGCATGTACAGACATACAAATGTTCATATAACCATTGGCTCACACTCATACACATGCGCAAGAATGGTTTCTCCTGGTCACTGATGCTGCTTCCTTTTAATCTGCATACATATGTAGTTCCGCTTCCGTTGAAACTGAATATGTTGCTTCTGTGTAAGTGTTTGTTTTAGCGCAGCCGCACTCAGTAAACGGATTGGATGTGAGAGTCACACAATCATTCAACTTACCGGGCAGCATCCACATGTTGAGGCGCGTGCAGTTGCCGCTTCTTTTTATTCCCGTTTGATAAATGCTTACGTACATACATTTATCTAAATCTACATAATATCCAGTTTTAAGTACAGGACGCATTCAAATTCAGTTATTTTGCTATTGATTGACAGGTAAGCTTGTGGGGGGAGGGGTTCAGTGACATGCACATTCGTCAATTCGCATACAAATAAATGCTGTTCTTAACATTAGCCAGTTTCCCATATTTAATCGCATTACTATTGCACTGAAAACGTGCAAAACTTAAAAATAGAGCATCATGTTGGGTTAGGTTGGGGCCCACACACGACAACTTTCTGATATCCTATCTTTAAAGCGGTTTGGTGATGCGATTATTTTGCTTGGCAGCCTGTTAGGCTAATTATACAGTTGAAGAACACAAGCAATGAATATTTGCACAAACAGCAGAGACGAATGCATTTTCTATTCTCTCTCTTATGTGCATTTTCATAATGAGTTGTTTATTTTTCTCAAGTTGAATGTCAGATACAAGGGAGATTTGTTTAGTGACGTTATACTGTTAAAACTGCGGACAGAGCAATTTAAATCGATAAACGATTGAACTATTTTACAGTTATACTTGCATACAACGAGCTTATGTCTCCATTAAGATTTGGTCGTATGTTTTTTTATATGTACCATAAATGGCGGCATTAAATACTTAATGCTTTAATTATTTTCGTACACCAAATAGCCCGACCGCATTTTAACACCAATTGCAACGCCCACACTTGCACTCAGGCAGCAACAGCACGCAGCGGTCAATGCATAAAATAAAACGAAAGTGTAGTCAAGAAAATAGTTTTGCATAAAAATAGTTTCTTCGAATAAATAAACGAACGGCCGCTTGCTTTCGTCGCCTAAAATGCAAAACTACTGTATAAAGGAATCAAATCTTACGTACATATGTATGTATATGTGAATGTGAATGTGGTGTTTTATTATGCTCACACAAAAAAAGTCTCTTTCCCGCTCTTTTACGTTC
Organism: Scaptomyza polygonia; assembly: GCA_035044585.1. Lineage (NCBI taxonomy): Eukaryota > Metazoa > Arthropoda > Insecta > Diptera > Drosophilidae > Scaptomyza > Scaptomyza polygonia. The sequence continues at coordinate 194,237 of JAWNNU010001690.1, forward strand.
ATACATACATATGTATTTTAGATTTTATAAGTGCATGTGTGTGTGTATTTGCAGTTAAAAACTGAAAGCCGGCTCAGCGGGAGGTAAATTTTGTGAGGAAATGCCGCAACGGCAACAGCCGCCATATCGATGTCGACAGCGTCAGCAACAGCAGCAGAAACAAAAGCAAAATCAACAATTAAAACTAAAGCAACACAAATATATCCACGACCCCCAGCATAATTAAATAATTGGCAGCAGCAGATAGTTTCACCAAACTAATCAATTAGGTGTGAAGTGTGCGCTTGAAAAAAATAATTGATCTAAAAGGCAGACAAAAAAAAATATATATATATAAATATACATACATTGAATACAATAAACACAGTTCTTGAAACGACAACTAAAAAAAAAAAAAACGTGCGGCTAAAATGAAGCGACGCAACGCAGATTGTGGCAAATTACGTCGCCCAATGAAACGTAATAAAATCACAGAGGGCATGTATGGCAGGTAAGTGTTAAAAATTACAAACAGATATTACATACATAAATAGTACATATTTATTTACATGTGTGCGTGCATAAATCTTCGCCTCATATCGCTCTTTTAACAGCACTTATTTAGAGACTGCGCAATATATATATAATTCCAGAATTAAGATTTTTAATTGCTTCATTAGGAAACCCGTATTAAAATGCGTTGTGTTCGAAATTTCAAATTTTAAAAATTAAATAAAAGTAAGCTTTTCAAAAAGGGAACGTTGATTTAACATAAATACCCTGCAAAACATAAAAATGTGGTAGAAATGATGGAAATAACAAAAACTTGTGCAAAATTTTTTCAAGAAAAATGCCTTATAAGAAATAACCGAATGTAGAATTGTTTAAAAAATTTAAATATAAATTTAGCATAACCTTAACTGTGGGGTATATAATCGTGCAGCATTCGGATGCTCTTGCTTTTATTTTTCTTGATTTATTACGCATTTATTTGTTTGTTTACGTTTTGATTTTGCATTGTAGCTGTTGTTCAATTATGCATTCGCACATGCATACATGTGTAGTAAATACTACTAACATATGTTTGTGTGTGCGTCTCTTTTTTTTTTTGACGCTCTTCGTTTGATGCTTTTGCTTTGTGGTTCATTTTAAGCTGCGTATCGTCGCGTGCCAATCGAATTAGATAATTGATTCTGTTATTTCTGTTAATGTCAAATGTTTGTGTGCTAAGCGCCGCAATTCAGCGTAGAGATTCATTTTAATTAAATTAGTTTTATTGGTAAACTCGTATCAATGTAAATTAATTTTGTATTTAACTAATTAAATTTTCTTTATTGTTAATTACAGCACAACTGTCTTATACATGAAATTTCTAATTCTTTGGGCCATTGTGATGGTTGCTGATTTTATGTTTATGTTTCGATTTGAATTCCTGTGGCCATTTTGGCTACTTCTTCGCTCCGTGCATGATTCGTTCAAGTACAAAGGATTGGTAATTATTGACAGTCCATGAACATTCTAAGTTTTGTAATAAATTCTTATCATCTTTGGTTTTTAACAGGCATTTTCTGTGCTATTTGTGTGCATTGCAATAACATCGGATCTGGTATGTTTGTTCTTCATACCGGTACATTGGCTGCTCTTTGCGGCCAGCACATACGTCTGGGTGCAATATGTCTGGCATACAGGTGAGTTAACCCAATCATAACAATTATATCGTGATTATTATAGAACATTGTTTGTAGATAAGGGCATCTGTTTGCCGACTATTATACTGTGGATGTTGTTTGTCTACCTTGAGGTGGGCATACGATGGAAAGACAGTCGTCATATGCCACATTTGGATCTCTGCCGACCGTTTGCCGCGCATTGGTAAATATCAGTACAATTATAACTGACTACCCTTACTCACTCTATCGCTCTTTCTTTTTGTGTGCAGCATTGGCTATCCGGTTGTAACTCTAGGATTTGGCTTTAAAAGCTATGTAGGCTATCGTATGCGTCAGCGTAAGCAGCGCGAAGTGGCCAAAGAGAATGAGTTTTACATGCAGCTGCTGCAACAGGCACTGCCCACTGAGGAGGCTACCACCGATGAGGCAACAGCACAGGCAGCACATGCGCCTGTTGTGACGCCGGTATCCAATAGCACAGCCATTGTGCCCAATGGTGGGCCGATCGCGCTGTCCGCATCATCCACATCTCAGGGTAATGGTATTTTGGCAACTGCGTCCTCGACGCAAGCGCAAAATCACCATGACCATCATCATAGCGGCAGCGGTGGCAGCAGCGGCAGCAATAATAATCATCATCAACATCATCATCATCATAACCATCACAATAATAACAACAATAACAGCAACAGCAATAATAACAACAACAATAGCAACAACAGTCATCACAACAAGGATAACAACAGTAACGGTAACAGCGATAGCAGCACAACGACTGCCACAGCGGCAACATCAGCAATAGCCGCTGCGGCAGGTTTCTTATCAACAGCTTCCAACGCATCTGCAACATCATCGTCCACCAGTTCATCCAACTCGTCGTCTGCCAGGCAATCAAATGCGGCAACAACATCAGGCGCCGCAACAACAACAGGTAAAGCACTTATTCACTAAAACTATTCCAAACTCCATGGCGCTTATCTTTGTAGTTTTTGTTTGTATGTAGAATAATGTGTTGATTGTTATCAGAAACTAACAAATCTCGATAAGCTCCTGGCAACCAACCAAATTTGTATATACACCAAAATAATATAATCGATAAAAATCAATAATGTTTTGTCTATACAAATAATAAGTTGAACTTTGTTGTTTTACAGCAACCTCAAATGGACATGCTGGCGGTGGCTCAAGGAATCATCGACGCAGCATGGAGAAGGAGAAGCATCGAAACAAGGGCGACACAACCGACAACAATGAGCACACAAGCAACAACGGTGGTGGTGGTGGTGGTGGACGGCATGGCGGTAAAAATAGCAACAGTAATAACAATAGTAACAACAACTATCAGCAAGTGGAGAGCAATGCTTGTGCCACAACAGGAAGTAATAACAGTAAGGAGAAGTCAGACTGGGATAGTGGCAATAGCAACTATCAACAACAACAGCAGCAGCAGCAGGGGTCAAAGGATAAACAGGGTGCTTTGAACAAAAAGAACAAAATGCTTTATTCGAAGCAAACTGATATCGGCCCCTCCTTGCTTGCAGACAATAACAAAAAGACGCACAATGCTGTCACCAACGGCAACGTCTTGCAGCACGAAACCGAAGAAACAGTTACAGTGGAGCCGCAGGTGACACAGGGAGAAAAGGCTCCAAAAGGTAAGTGCCCTAAACTAACAAGTTTTGCTTAAAGCTTATCTAACTTCGCCTCATTTTACAGGCCGTCGCAATCGTGGCAAGAAGGACAATTCAGCCAAAGACAATCATAGCCAGCATCAGGATAAACAAGCAACGGCAGCATCTGCTTCTAGCAACAACAACAACAACAACAATGATGCCTGTTCCGTTTCGTCGTCAGCCAGCTCAACATCGAGTAATGCAACTGCTGCCGCCATTTCGCACATTGCCAGCAAAGTGGTGTCCAAGATATGCGAAACATGCCTCAAGCTGGAGGCAGACGTTAAGAAATATCGCGCCGAAATAAGCCACATGAAGCAAATTGAAAACGAGTTGCGTCAAAAGCTCGATGCCAATTTGACCAGCAAGTCGAGTTTGCAGCTCAAACAAAAGGAGTGCGAAGAGTTGGAGAAACGCATACAGGAGCTGAATAATGCACGGCACGCCGACATGCTCGGTCTGCAAACTGTGGAGCGGCGTCTCAACGAGGAGCGTCGCCAGAAACAATCTCTCGACGCTCAACTGGCCAACGAGAAGAAGGCACGCAAGGCTGCCGAAGAGAAAGCCGCACGTCCCGAATGCAGCACCCAGTGCAAACAGCGACGTCAACAAATGGATGATGAGCTCAAGCGTGTGCGTAACGAACATAAACTGGCCGAGGAAGCCAAACAGATGGCTGTTGAGCATGGTCGCAAGTTCGAACAGGAGGTATGAAATTTAAGCACACAGTTTAAAATTTATCTATTCCACAACTTAATGCTTGTTTTAGTATCGTATTCTGGATGCTAAGGTGCGAAATCGGGAGTCTTCGCAGGCGGATGCTGAAATGCTTATGGTTGCGCTAGCTTCAATGCAGGAGAAGAACACAACACTGGAAAAGAATCTATCCTCAGAGACGAGAGTTAAGCTGGACTTATTTTCGGCTCTGGGCGCGGCCAAGCGCCAGCTAGAAATATCTGACAGTATGCACTTAGATTTTGATCCAAAAATAACCAATCGATAAATGTAATTGACATTAATTTTGTGTTTAATTTGCAGTTCATCGTCGTTCACAGGATGATGAGGTTATTGATCTCAAGGCCAAGATAGCACAGTTGCTGGCCGTTATGCCAGATCCGTATCTAAGTTCTGGACCACATGGTCCTGGCGGTAGCATGCTGCGCATGAATGATACACCTCCTCTACAATCGGGCGGACCTGGCCCCTCATCGCCTATGCTTAGCCTTAGCGTTGCGCAAGAGTATCAACAACATCAGCAGCAGCAACAACAGCAGCAGCAGCAACAACAGCATCAACAGCAACAACAGCATCAACAGCAACAACATCAACAACATCAACAGCATCAACATCAACAACATCAGCAGCATCAACAACATCAGCAGCAACACCAACATCAGCAACAGGTCAACAATTCGCAGCAGCAACAGATGGTGCCGGTTAGTGTTGCTGCTGCGCTTCATGTGGCTGCAAATAATGCTGTCAATGGTGGTGGCAATGGCGGCAACGGCTTATCTACACTGGATCCAAATGCTAGCGTCTATACGCCACAAAAGGGCAACATGATGGTTGTAGCGCCGGTTGGTATGAATCCCAATAGTGCGGATGCCTGACGCCAACAGCAACAGCATCATCAGCAACAACAGCAACAACAGCAGCAGCAGTCGTCGACGTTATCGTCATCGTCCGCTTCATCCTCGCATCAGTTAATGAGACGACAAGTTTGAGATTATAATAAAATACTTTATGAAAAGCAACAGCATAAGTGGCAAACAGCGACCGATTGATTTAGACTGCAATAGAGTCGTCACCAGAGAGCTGTTTTGCATATGATATATATATAATATAAATGTCCGTAATAAGCATAAGCAGTTTCCTTTCCACTCAAAAAAAAAAAAAAACACAACCCAGTATCACATAGTACACAATCTCCAAGTTCCATATCCATATATACATACATATATATATATATATATATATATAACATCCAAAAAGAAGATAAGTTTAGTTATTACGAAATACAGCAGTTAGTTATTGATTGCTTTTCTAAATTCCTGACACTGATTTATATGCTCACATTTTCCTACTATTATGCCATTAACTGGAGCTTACAATTTAAGACTCCTCCCATCAAATCGGGCTTAAAATGTCATTCCACCTAATCCACAAACTTATGAAAAACTATCTGGATGTTTTGTGTCGTAGCATCTCCTGCCCCTCCCCCCTCCCCCCTCCCCCACCCCCCTAGCTGACAACTTTTGGTATCGGGTTGTCCACTCACTCCACACATCCGCTCATGGAAACCAAAATCCACTTACATTAACAATTAATACGTTTGGCAGACTCCTTGCGCAAGATACTGAATGATTTCAAGAAAACAAAAAAACTATTTTAAAAATAATAAGAATGCAAAAATGCAACAAAAAAAAAACTAAAATGGAATAATGTATTTTTAATTTACATGCGAAAGGAAGATAGAAGATGAAAAAGAAAAGATCTGTTTACTACTTATTATTATTATAAAAAAAAAGAAAAACGCTGTGAGAGTTGACCAACTTGAGTGATGGCCTTTGAATTTGGCGTTAATCATAAAAAATATTTATATTTTTATTTGTCAAATTTTCTGCCCCATTTTCAATGGAATTTTTGAAGTCTGCGCTCATGATTTATTATCTCATTAAATTATTTTTGTTATAAACATTAATTGTACGCCTATTATATAGAATTTACCATTTTGAAAAAAAACCCAACAAGTTTCTTTTTAAGTTTTTTATTTATTTTTTGCTGTTCCTAAACAAAAACAAAAAAAAAAAACAAGTTGCGAAAAAACGAGAAAAAAACTAAAAACGATGACTATTTTTGTTTAATTAAAAATAAAACCATTTCACTGCGTGAAGCGATTGAAAATTATTTGTTTCTTATATAATTTTGAATAATTACAATTTATTATTTGAATTTTTGTCTTTGATTTATTATAGTATTGCAATCAGAAAGTAGCCTTTTGAAAACTAGCCACAATTCCTATAATTTTGAATGCCAATTGTTAGTCCAAATCAGTAAAGAACATTGAAACAAACATTAAAAACCCTCTGTCGTCGTATTGAAATATTTTTCAAAGAATATCCAAACAACACCAGCAATAGTATGATTCAAATTTTCACAATGATTTATTATGTGCTGCAGACACTTTCCAAAGCTATCATTGCCATTGTGGCCACCGCATGGACGATTGAGGGTAAGCTGGTTGTTTTTTTATCCAGTTATAGTTTGAAATTTCTACAATTCTTTTCGCAGAGTCTTTGATCAATTTGATGAAGAACATATTTTTGTATGCATTGGGCTGGGCCTGTCATCCGTTGATCGTAATCCCAATGCTGTTGGGTACCTATATAATCGTCAAGTCCATAAACATGCGTCCATGTGTGCTGGTTGGGTCAAAGGATAGACGTGAAATGCGCAACAAGATGCATAGTCCGCGCATTCATTCATATCGCAGCAATGGCAGCATTTCGTCGCGCAGCTTTGATAGCGGTGACTTTGCCATACGCGACTATCGCCAAAGCATCTAACTAGGTTTGGTTCATTTTTAGTTTAGTTAAGTTTGTAATTGGGTTCGAATAATGCGATTTAATACATTGATGCAGTGACAAAACAAAATAAAACAATAAACTAATAAGGTTTAAGTAACGATGTTGTGTCCATTTTGCTTAGCAAATCTCCAACCTTGAGCAGCATGGCGTTGTTAAGCTGTTGTTCGCCGGCTGATGAGGAGCTGCTGACCATGCCAGCAAAATGATGTATATACTTGTCAACATTATCCATGCCGAGTCCGCTGGCATGTACCGGTGGCAATGCAATTCCACCTAAGGTAGAAACAATCTTCTGCCGCAGATTCTTAATGTAGGCAGCCAGACGTGCATTTTCCTCTTTGAGCTCGCTTACCTCACCCATCACTTTGGCATGACCGGTCTTGGTGTTGTCCACATGCTGCTCGAGCACAGCGTTCTGTTGTTCCAGATCTGTTTTGTTCTTGCGCAGCGTACGCAATTCATTCTCAGTGCTGCGATTATGCTCGATAAACTCATGCGTATAAATGGGTATCTCGCCGGCGGCATATGGACGTGGCTGCAAGTTGCAAGAGTTAAAGGATGGCGGTGGAGTCGGCGTGCGTTTAACTTGTGCCAACGGTATATCATCTGGATCGGGTGTCGGTGTGCTTTGCTGCTGCTGTTGTTGTTGTTTGATTATGTTTGTCTTCACATTGGATTTTTTCGGAACGGTGTTGAGAATTTCATGATTATTGCAGTTGCTGCTGCTATTGTTGTTGTTGCTGGCCTTTTCCTTGGGCGTGCTGGTGTTTTTGATGTCAAGCACCTTTTTCGCCTTGGCCAGCTCATTTGCCACAATTTCTGGGTTCTCCTTGAGAAATTTGTGCATTTGTTCCAGGTATCTAAAAAATAATAATATTAAATAATGTGTGAACAGTAAAACAAAATGACAATAAAATATAAGTATACAGTGCTTTATCCTTGGCTGCTGATTCCATGTAAAACGTCTTGCGCTCTTCTGATAGCTGATGCCACTCTTCGCCAATCATTTTCGTATGCTCTAGTGCTGTGCGATTTGGATACTCTCGACGCAGCTCCTCCCTGCGGTCGTTCATGAAACGCACATATGAATTCAGCGGCATTTTGGGTGCGCCAGCAACATTAATTCTGCGATGCGATAGTTTTTTCAACTCCGAGTCCAAATCAGTGACAACGTCGGCATTACGTCCTTTTGCCTTGTATTTCTTTTTTGTTGTCGTTTTGCTAGCGGGTGGATTAAGATTGCTCACATCATTCGCTTCGTCGGCATTGGATGAGTTGGAAGGCACAGATGCCACTTGCTCTTTTGCAGCATGCTCATTTGCATTCGCCTCATTGTTTATTGCCTTTGTGTTTTCTTCTTTGCTATTCATATTAAATACAGCCCTTATAGTTAATTTATGTGATCCTTTCGGTTTTTCGTTTGCAAGTTGTTTACTTTTTATCGATAGCTTAGTTGATGCAACTAACCGATATCTGTTATACAACAGCTGATGCAGCTGGGCTAAATGAACAAAGTTCTCGCTGTTATAGAACGCCTTATCGCACACTTTATGCGATGAATAAATTTTATGTATCGTAAAACAGCAAAATTTGTTTAAGTGTATCTAAAAAAGCAATACTTTATCTAAGCGTATCTTAATAAACAAAATTTGTAATTTGCGGCTTACAATAATAAAAATAGAGGTTTCAAGACATTGTGATAAGGTGGCAGCTCTGTAACTACCAATAACAAAAGTTTGTATGTATGTTAAGTGACGTCACCCGATAGTGGCGCCATTCTGTTTACTGACCAACTGTTCGATTTCACAAATGCGCACTTAAAAATGTAAGCCATAACAAAAGCGTTCATTGGGCTAGAAACTTTGTAAGGACCATTAAATAATTAAACTGTGGGAAAGAATTTAAAGGGGTAGGGCAGAGTAAAAACTTAAAAATTTTTTGTTTAAGTATCTCGGTTCTGATAAGAACCGTTCTGGTTACAAAAATAAAAAAACAAAACAAGGGGTCACTGCACTGATATAAACTAGAAACTGGATTAAATAATAATAAATATGCTTGTTTCCGTTTGTGGTCTTTATATATTTTGAATAAGATTTTTTTTTGTTTTTGAGCACATATTGAAATAATGACAATTACAAAACTGTTAGCCTATGTGAATGACAGGTGTTAAATATAAATAGAAACTTACAAACAATTATGCTTAACAATAAATCCAGTATGTATATGTACTATATATATTATATATGAAGCCTTTGATGACAAATTCTATAATTTTATCGAGAGAACACTTAAGTGTTCAACCCAATATCAATATTTAACAGCAACATTTCGTACGTGTAATATTACAAGCTAAAACACTTAAGACGAGCGCCGGCCGGCCAACATTAAACTAAGAAAAAAACTAACAAGCTAAAAGAGAGATAATCCAAGAGGACTTCTTTTCAATTTGAAAAAAAAGAAAATAAATAGGAATAGGCATCTTTTGATGCAAAATTCATATTAAACTGGGGAATAAGTCATCGAAATTACTTTCCCAGGGGAAATCATCAGCATCATCTGCTGATAAAACAGCCTCGACTGCGTCCATTTGGGATACTGGCGAACCAATAACCGACTCATAGCCATGATCCGATGCAACCGAGTGCATAGATCTCGCTGGCGATTCGCCCAGCGGTGAGATGGCCTTAACGCGCGGACACAGGAATCTCTCAAAAGGCTCAAAGTTTAGATGACTCGTTGCCTCATCATCCGAATCATCGGTGGCATTGATGACATTGAGATAGACTTGTGAGGGTGACGTTGCTGGCAACGGACACTTCATGATGGCATCCGTAGTGCTCTCATCGCCAGCAGTGACACCATCACCATAAATGACCTCAACGGCTTCGTTTACTGGCACGGCATCTCCATCCATAACAATGGTTATGGAATTCGTTTTGGCATCGTAGGTGCCATAAACTGTGTCGGGTGTGGCGCTCTGCAGGAATGCAGCTGCTGATAATTGATTTGTTTTTATCGTTGTCGTTGTTGTCGCTGTTTTTGTAGCTTTATTGTGTAAATTTCCATTTATAGATGACACCTGCATTTGTGGGCTGCATATTTCCATACCTAAGCCATCATCTCTATGCCCGCTGGATTCCATGCACTCTGCTGTGGGCCCCACCATTGATCCAGACAATCGCTCTGAATGGCCTGCAATTTGGGGAGCAGTTTCGAGGCATGCGCCAGCGCTTGTTTCCAGGTCTGCTGCGATATCTGCGAGCAGGCTTTCGGCCAGTTCTTCAAGTCGTCGCGCATCGAACTCTTCATCGTCGACGAGCAACATGTCTTGTATACAAGGCATAGTGCCACAATTCTCCAGAGCGATGCTGTCGATGTGCTCTGCTTCAGCTGTTGTTCCAGCAATCGCTTTGTTGTCAATGCACGCGCTGACGACTGTGTGTCCACTAATGTACCCTGCGGCAGAGGGTCAGCATTGGATGCTGCAGATCCAGTGTATGTGGACGCACAGCCCTCAGCGCCTATATTGACGCCAGAGCTATTGCTATAGTTGTTGCTGCTGTTGCTGAGAGTTTTCTCTTTGGCAAGCTCTTTCATTTCGGCCAGTTCCTGTCGTAGTTGTTCCATTTCTAAATCCAGTTTCTGATTCTTGGCCAGCAGGGAGTCATTGATGCACTGCAAGCTTTCGCATTTGTTCTGAAGTAATTCCGTTTTATCAGTAAGTTCCCTGATTTCAATATCCATCTCCTCCATGCGCGCCTTCTTGCGATCCCTGCTCGTCTGTGCGGCAACGCGATTCTTAAGCTTCCTGTTAACATATAAATCAGAAAATATATATGAGTTTAGTTTGTAACCCAAACAAGTGTTCACTGTAGTTGTTACTTACTTTCTCTGCACCTTCTCCTCCCAGGACAGATGATCGAGGCGACGCTTTTTAGCCTTTGCAGGCGCTGCCATTGTCACCGAATCGTCGTCTGCGGTGCTATTGGATGAAGATGCGTAGCCCGAACTGGATGGCGATGATCCGCCGCGCTTGAGCAGCACAGCTGTGGAGGAGAGCAGCGGCGCTGGTCGCAGTTTGGGCAATGTGTTTAAATTGATATTTGTATTAGAGCCAATAGGCACAATCTTGGTTAAAAGCACTCCGTTGACTGGTGCCATTATTAATATTTATAATTGTGTTGTTGTTTTTGTTGATGTTGCAAAGGAAAGTTTAAAAACAATTTTAAAATTGCATTTTTGTTAAACTCTCTTTGTGGACAATTGCATCAATATTCACTGAGCACTGAATTTTATCTGATTAGCATTTACTTAAAACATTTGGATTGTTGCCTCAACATTTGCTGCTGCTGCTTCTGCGTTTTTCATGTGTGGCTTTGTTGCTTTTGATTTCTTCATTGCCTCTATTTCTTGTTCGCCCAGTTCAGCTATTTGGTAGTCTCACGAAATTTTCTTCAATCACCTTGTAATTCTGCGTAGCAAAGTCTGAATGATGTCGTGTACTTTCTTGAATGGGTTGTAATGAAAAGCTGACGTGGCGTTTTTCGACTGGTGAATCAGTTGCGACAAAGAAGCAGAGCATGACAAATCGACAAAAATGTTATTTGACAGCAGAATTAACATTTTTCATGCTGTTATTAACAGAGAATGCACCAACAAGAATCCATATTCAAAATAACAAACGGCAGTCCACTCAGAGAGAAGAATCGCCAGACAACCAGGTCTCGAAACTTAGTTGGGATTTTGCTGTCTGTACACTAAAATAAAAAATAATATAAATAAAAATAATAATAATGTAAATTCTTATTATATAAATTGTACACATTTAAATGGGCACGCATAGAAAAATATCAAAACAATTTATTAGATAGTTTTAAAAAAACAGATGATTTTAAATTTAAACACTTTCTTTCCATAAAAGTTCATGCATATAGAGTTGGGTTGCGATCCCTCCTTTTGTCTTTGCCTTCATTGGCAATAATTTCTTCCTTGACTACCGCAGCGACATCATAAATTGTTGTTTTGTGCTTTAAGTGATTTATATAGAATATATAGGGTATGTTTCCTGTGATTTGATCTATAGCCACGGGCCACATTGCCTTCATTTCATCTTCAGTAAATTTTTCGCCTTCCTCCCTCATTAACTTCCCAAAATAGTCTTTTGTCAAAAAGCGTTTGTTTTCAGGATCCAAAACTTCAAATGCTGCCAAAAGTTTTGCAGGACTAGCCGGCTCCATTCTGTGGAAACGTTATACAGCTCAATTACATACGAAATTATATTATAGGACTTACTTTCGCTCCATTAGCAAGTGGGACACATGAGCCATAAATACTGGTAGGTGTGTCTCTCCCGGATTTTCTACAGAATCGGTGGCTGCAATGATATCATCGATCTCCTTCAATGTAGGAACACAGCCTAAAAATCGTAGCACATGGCCCACATTACGAGTGTCTATATATTTATCGCCGTGATGGTCAAAAATACAGAAGGCTTCCGATATGCGAACCTCAAGCTCATTTACAAGTGGAGCTGTCAGCAGGGTTTGATTACTCGGCAACGAATTGCATAAAGGGTACGCACTTACTGGCTATTTCCATTTTAACGGTTAATTTTGGTTTATATATATTTTTATATAGATATTCACACTGTTAATTTAATAATACTTCAGAATATGAAATAATGAGAGCACCATGCTTGCTTAGTAAATTTCGATTTGAAATTTAGAAATATATTTCCATGTTCCCTCTGAATGTCTATTTCGACGTGAACGGGCATCGATAAGCGTAAAGGCAGTGTTGTCTTATCGATATATTGTAACTATCAGATGCACTTATTCCGTGCGTGAGTGTTGGACTAAATGTTGATGCCGCTGTGCGCTGTGGCTGTTGTGAATTTTCAATTATCATATTCATTCGAAAAAATTATTTATCGTGGTAGTGTTTTATGTGACCATGCTCTGTTTTGTTTTTAGTTTTGTGTCACCTTTCTAGCTTTATTGATGCGCTAAATATTGTTTGGCTCTGATGTTTGTGTGTGTAAGTGTTTTGCAAGAGCAACAGGTATACGCGCAGCGAGTGTCGATAGTATCGAGCTAAATGTCTTTTAGTTGTTGTTGAGATTCCGTTTGATTCGGTTGAGTCGCGCGCGTCTGCTTACTATCTCGAGATTTTGCAGCGGGAAAAATATATTGCAGTGCACTAAATACGCATTAGGTATTTTAAATGCCATTCAACATTCATTTCAAATAATTCTTAAGCATTTGTGCTAGCATCAAGCAGTGCGCAACTTGTTTTTTTGCCTAAGTTACTTTGGCGCAGGTGTAACGCGTTGCCACAGCGTCTATATGTTTATTTTTTTTCCCCAAGAGAGGTAGCAAAGCAATAACAAGTTCAAACACATTCATAATATCGCTTTATACCTACGCTGCTGCTGCTGTGTAGACGCGTGTGTGTATGTTAAATACACTCGAGTGACAGTGTGTGTGTGTCAAGCAATTTGGAAAACGCGTTTGCGGTTTTAAACGCTTCGAAATGGAAAGTGCCTGTCTCCTTCGCTGTGAACGCTGCTGCTAAAGCTGCACTGTGATTGGTGATCGATCTCCACTAATCGATACAAACAATAGAGGTGCGAAGAATGAAAGTGATTTTTTATTTATGTTTGTTGTTGGCGTCGTCTGTCAGCGTTGCAAATTGTTTACTTTGCCCGAGTTTTACCGCATTCCACATATCTACTTTGAAACCGGTGTCCATGGAAAGTCGATTAAATTGTGTGATTAATGGCAAACCGTGAAAACTTGTACTCGAACTTGAAATTTTCTCAAGCACATAAATAAGTAAAAATGAATTTATGAATAGTAAACGCTTGTTAAAAAGTACATTGTGTGTGTGTGCAGTTTGTTCTTGTCAAGCGAAGATAAAAAAAATTAAAGGTTTCTATATATGCAAAAATTAAAATTTTCAAGTCTTTGTTTAATTAGTTGCTGGCCATTTAATCATAATGACTTTAATAACACTAATGCCAACAGCAACAACTCTAGCTTGACGAACTCGGCTAATTCCCATATGTAGTTTTTATATATAAAAGCCGCTGGCACCTCTTCATCATCACAGTTGATTGTCAACACATAAAAAGCTAAATGTGGCTTTACCAAGAAAATAATAAAAAAAAAAAAAATAGAAAACAACAACAAAAACATAAACGACGCTTATAATTATAAACGGTAACGCTGAATTTCACCCGTGAAGTGAAATTATTGTTGTTGTTGCTTTTTTTGCGGCTTGTAATAACAACAACAAAAACTGCAAAGTGGAAACACTGAAAAAAAAAACAAACATTGTGTTCAATTAAGTTTAGAAAACTTTGTCGAAAAAGGTGGAGCGTTCAACTTATGCAGTGTTGCAGTGTAATGCACTTATTTTTGTCTCCAGTATTTATTTTATTAAAAAGCTGAACTTTTGTTTCCAAACTGTGCAATATTCTTTTTGTAGTATTATTTTCCATATGGGTATTTTTTTGTTATTAAATTTTCAACTGCTTTCACTTGATTATAAAGATTGCATTCAACAAAAGAAAATAATTTTTTTTCAACTTGAATCTCTATGCAATTTATTTTCTTTTCTCTCAGTGTATGGTTGGTGTTGCAGTTGAAAGTTGGCACCTCGTCGCGCTGCGGTCGCTTAAACTACGTGCTTTTATTTTTTCGCTTTTATATTTTTTTTTGGCTTTTCATTTTTTTCTATTTTGGCGACAGGTGGTCGATGGTCGGTCGGCAACGCGGGCAACGTGCAACGTGCAACTTGCAACGCCAGCGTTCCAAATAGAGAGCGTGCCGCCTCTTGACCGCAGGCCACAATGCTGCTACTTGATGTTGCTTTTACTGTGCGGCGTCTCGCGGTGACTCGTTTTGTTTTTTTCTCTTTTCTTTTCCCAGCGCATTGTTTATCCTTGCGTTCGCGTCCCGTGGCAAGTGCACTACAGTTGCCACCAATACCCCAATACATTTATACATAGTATAAGTGTGTACCATATACATATACATGTGGGGGTTACCTTTGTTGTTGTTGTTGTTGTTGTGTGGCATCATGTCTGACTGGTCGGCTCTGGTCGCATGGCCTGAAAACTTGTTTCTGCTGTTTGCTGTTGTTGTTGTTGTGGCATTCTTGGTTGGTGATTGTTCCCTTTTATATATGTATGTATGTATGTGTGTACCTGCATATGTTTGTATGTATTTTAAATCCGTTCAATCCAAAATGTTTGCCTCTCAAAATGTTGTGTTTTATTTTTTCCTTTGTTTTGTTTAGTTTTTTTTTTTATTGAAGTAAAATTTTTCGCTTGAAGAATTTAATGTTGTAGTCGTGCTTGTTGTGCCCCTAGTTTTTTTTCGCACAGTTAATTTTCTTTTTATTTTTTTTTTCATGCATCCGACGAATTCATAATTCTTTTTTTTTGGCTTTGCATGAGTCAACATTTTGGTTTGTTCGAGGAAATTTTTATTAGTTTGTGTTTTTGAAACTTCGCATGGCCTTAGCTTCAAATGCAAATTGTATATAGGGCGTGTCTTGGCTTTGGTTAAACTTAATTTATGCAAATTTCAATGAATTTTAGTAATTAGTCGTTTTTGCTGTTGGTCGAAAACTATGTTTAATTGTTTTAAACGTCGAGTTGTGTTTAAAAAAAGTTTGTTCAAGCTCAAACAAGTTGGATAATTGGGTTATTAGGCTATTATCAAATAAAGTTTTCAATGAGTTCATGGCTAACAAAATGTTCCATTCCAAAAACAATAATTATTGTACAAAAATCATTTGCATTTGATTTTTTTTCAAAGCATTTCCAGAAGTATCTTGAATTCTCTCAAATACTTGATAAAAAATATATTTGAATGATTCTCGTTAAGAAATTAATTTTTTTTTTTTATCATATCGTCGATTCTATTTAATTCAGAAACGACTGTTTTTTCATCTACAATGTTATGCAATTATTGAAGATTGAAGAATTCAATTAAACAAATATAAAGTCTTAGTGGTTTGTGTAATTTGAATATAACTTAAGTATATATATATATATTTTAATATATTTTTCTTTCTTCTGTATTCTTTGCAGCTTAAAAAGCTTCTCCAACTGCAGAGCTAAAACAAATTTGATGATGTCAAAATCATGCGATTAATAATGAAGAGGAGGATTCAATGACAAAGCGAACACGAGTTAACAATTAGCGTTCAATGAACAATAAATTTAATAATTTAAAACGATGAAACGATTTTAGAAAAAGCTTTGCATGCAATGGCAAACTAAGCTTCGATACAAGTTTTATATACACATAAATACGTAAATATATTTTATATATCTTCAACAAGAATATGCCAATTATAACAGCAACAACAACAACAATGCCGGGCAGCATTGCAGCAACAGCAGCTAAAAGCGGCGCAAAGTCAGCAGCGACGTCGGCAGCGCCGGTCTCAAATGATTATCTAATGCTGCAACAACAACAGCAACAACAACAACAACAGCAACAACAGCAACAACAGTTGCTGTTCAACAGTCATTACTATCAACAGCAGCAACAGTTGGCGCCAGCAACGCTAACGCTAAATGCTTCCCACCAACTACAACAACAACAACAACAACATTCACATCCACATCCTGTCGCTAGTTCAGCAGCAGCAGCAGCAATACCACCACCAGCAACAGCAACAACAACAACAGCTGCTATTGCAATGCCATCGACCAGTTATGCAACATTTAACGGAAACTCAAATCTAAATTCTAACCTTGCCAACGGAAGTAGCCGCAACAAGAAATTCAATTGCAATAACGATGTTGCTGCTGCTAAAGCAGAACTTCTAGCTTCAAGCGATGTGGATGGCAATGGTTATGCAATGGTTGTCAAGCCACAACATACAGGGCCACCTATCGGCCTGCCCCCACCCGTCATTAAGAAGCCGTCAACGGCAACGTCTGCCTTGTTGCATGCGTCGCGCGAAGACGTCGCCTCATTGGGCGGCACCTCCTCGGTCAATAGTCAAGTCTCTGATCGAAATCATCAGCAACACCAACAACAGCAACAACATCAGTTTATTGGCAACGGTAATTCAACAACGGGTCGAACATCGAGCGGACATCCCAGCAGCATCTTAAAAGGGAGCAAAGGTAAGGCAAAGTTAACGGAATAATTTTTGCATTAACTTAACAATTTTAATTCTTATGTTTCAAACAACAAGCTGGGTGAAAGGGGTTCAGAGGAAGAGCAGAACAGACGTAGTGCCAAAGGTTTTCTAAATCATTTGGAACTACATATTTATTGCTTAAAGTTTTAGAAAGAACATTGAAGCTATTTTATTATTTATCAACTTTAATGGCATTCCTAATCATGTCTAAAACTTCTGTTTGCCGTTCAAATTAAATTAATATCTAATGCAACTTTTTGGCAAAATGTTTGCTTTGTAAACTAATTTAATTAGGTTGATGGAAGCCATAGCCTCCTAACTAACTGGCTGACTCTGTCCCGGCTGTTTTAATAAAAGATTAAAGTTTTGTATGCCTCAAGCAAACAATTCTGCAGCTAATTGAGTTCATAGTTGCTGCAGCATGTTGCAGCTGCATATAAGCTCTGTTAATCATTGCATGTTCAACTAAAAACCACAAACAGAAACATTCCAAAAAGCGATCTATTCATTTCCGCCCACATGGCCACTTCGATTTCATTTTTCGGTTTCGGTTTACACTTGCCACACACAAAATGAGCTGCTCCAAAGAGTACTCAAATTTAATTTGTCTGCCCGGGGTTGCCTTACTCAGTATTTATTATGCCCCAAAAGCGTTTGTTGCACAGCGGGAAAAGTAAGCGTTAAGAAGTTCAATTGATTTGCTTTGGTAATTGGTTCTTATATGTATGTATGTGTGTATTGTTTTCAACACGTGCCGCACACACTTATACGGCTCATGCTCAACTGACAAAACTTAAGACAATGAGCTTGAGTCTGTTTGTATGTTGAACCCATTTCTCACTTCTGCTTGTGGGTCTTCTACCAGCTCACTTTCAATATAGTATTTGTTTTTGTTTTTCCTTCTTTGTGGAGTTTATGTTCTATTGTGCACTCTATAAAGGTTGGTTCAAGAGAAAAGTTAAAGAAAATGTTATTTAAAACAAAGAAATCCCATTCTTTGTTGAAAATGTTCTTCTATGCCTTTTTTAATATTCAAAAGCAATGTCTTATGTTTTGTCATTTTACAAATGTTGAAAACCAAATATGGATTTGAAGCAACTGTTTGAAAGCCATACATTTTAACAAAATAGTCAATCTTTTTGTTGTTCAAAATTAATTTTATTTTTTTTTTCTTGAAAACTTTCGTTTCTCATAATTTTTATAAAACATTGAATTCTTGAATTCCTTAAGTAGTTTCAATTGAAATTCATTTAAGAAATCTTTCCCTAAGAAAATTTACATGCAACTTGGTCAAGAGTATCTTTTAGTCCATGCAATGCGACACTTTACATATACAATAACAATTTAACACTCTTGGGTCCTGCAGTTACTTGGAAATTTTCCACTCGTTTGCCATTTGATCCACTTTAAAGAATGAAAGAAAGAAGGAAAAACAACCACTTAATCCATTTGTTTGCCATTTGTTGTGTTTCTCTTTCAAATTATTATTAAGACTACTTTAAAAACACTTGTCAACTAATTCATGTGTATGTATTTGTTTCTGTTTGTTGTTTGGCTTGTGGGACGATACAACAACAACAGCGTAGTAAATTATAGTATATGATAATAGCGTTTTAACCACATTCAACAAACAATTCATTCATGAAACCCAAAGCTCAAACCACATTTAAAAACAAAACGAGTTCACGCCAAAAACAAAAATCAACCCACAAAATCAAGTGGGAGTTGAGGCAAGTTTGCTGACTAAATTTTGCGATCAAGTTTAAGGCGGTTGTAGGCGTTAGTGGTCGTGTTTAGAAACAAGCATTTATAGTTAACTTAAGTGTTTATTTATAGTTTAAAGACTCATTTAGTTTGGATGTAAAACAACACCTTAATAGCACAATAGTTTCACTCAGCAACTGTTTTTAAAAATGTTACGCTTTGTTTAGTTTATTTTTCTTGATAAGTAAATGCCATTGTTATGCGGCTGATGAAACTGTTTTGTTTAGCTTAAAAATTAAGCATACAATCAATTATCACATTTCGGGAAGTGTGAAATTATTGGACGAAAATCTCTGGCAAAATGGCAATGAACTCCATGCTCCATGCTCACCAGCCGACGAGGAAACCTGGCAATGTTAGTTATAAAACATTTTTTTTTTGGTTTTTGCTATTTCTTTGGCTCTTATCATTTATGCGTCATGCGTCATGTCAGTTGCAATTAGCGTGTGTCGCCTCTCGACTCTCGGCGCGACTGCTCTGCCTGGCCATTCATGTCATATGATGCGATTATTAATTTCTTGATTACAAACAGCAGCACGTTGTGACATGCTAAAGGAACTCCTGGCATGGCGTGCTAGTATAAGCCAAGTTAACGAAGCAGCAAAGCCAATTAGATGCAATCATTAACAGCAACCGACTGCAACAAACACACACACTGAGTGTGTTTGTGTGTGCGCTCTAGACCCAGGAGAGTATCAAACTTCTACATTGCTAGCCGATGATGAATCAGTTGTCAAGTTGAAGTAGGGCTTGGAATATACACGGCAAGAAAAATGAAGGGGCTGAAAGTTGTAAAGTTTGAAGTGCAGTCGAACTTCGGTTCAATGGAAAATCCCATCGAGTTTTACGAACTTTTTTCAAAAACGGAGTAATTTCTTGTCCCCTTTGAAACTTTAACTTATCCAAGCTGTACTACTATATTTTCTTTCTGTGTATTCGTCTTCGCTCATGCAACTTGTATTTGAGAACAAAGACGTTGACTTTATTATGGTGTGTTGCCTTTATTGTGGTGTGTTTGCTGTTGCACTTGCAATTGAAGTGGGGCACTGCATTGCTTGCTTGGCTGTTGCTGAATGGCTCAATGACATTAATTACTTTGACGTATGCAAGTTGTGCGTTGACTTGTCTTGGCTTGATGCAAACTCTGCTCAATTCAATAGAATTGATGACCACTTGTTGTTGTTGCCCCCAAGTTGTACGCAAAGTAATTTCCATAGGCGACAAAATGCCATGTTTTGAATAGTTAACTGAATTGTTAGAGTGAAGAGAAGCACTTAACAGCTAGACAACTGCAGTGGTTGTTATTTATGTAGAAACTCTCCCTTGAGCTCTCTCTCTCTCTCTCTTCCTACCTCTCAAACAGGTGTGTTTTTTAATGTCACTGTCATTGACCCTCTTCAGAAATTGGTTGCTTTGTTAATTGTCTACCATGATTATCAACATCATCCAACCCTTAAAGGCTAGCTCAACAAAACAATAATAATAATGGGCTTCTCACAACTTCAACTCAGGTTTTTTTTGTTTGCCTTGCATGCAGTTAAGATTAAAAGTGAGTCATGCTCTTGCCTGTATTCAGATACAGATCAGAAAATGAAAAGCAAAAATGCTTTTTCTTATACTCTCTCACGTTTGTAAACTGTTTTATTCTTTAAAGTTTTGTTAGGGCATTCACTATTCGTTCGAAAATCGTGTGTTTCTTATCTTGGATTTGTGCTAATCAAGGCATATCCATTACTCATATAATAAGCGGTCTCTCGTCTGTACAAAACTTTTGATTGACATCGAGAAAAAACCAAGAAAAGAATTCTGGCTAATTTCAACAAAAAAAAGGGAAAACCAAACGAGATTGACGGACAACTGAGAGGCGAATGAAATTGCAAAGATATCTTTATGTATGTATGAAAAATTCTCTTAAACATCTTGGAATTCATTGTTAGAACAATAACAACAACAAGAACAACAATGCATTCTTCAAACTCTTCTAAATATACGATAAACAGCCAGCGATCTTGTGCCCAACATATGTGTGTACGCCCACAATGTGCCACGCCCATCATCAAGTAGGCGTGCTAAGACCAGCCAACAACTGATGTAAAGCAATATGCTGCTAGTATTAAGGAAGAGAAGTTCATTGACTTGCATCAAATGAAAGCAAAACTCCTCAGTTGCTTGCTGACGCGAGGATTGTGAGAAGCCAAAAAGATAATATTATTGATTAAAAGATTTAAGTTTTGTATAAATGTAGAGATTTCTAGAATCGTTAGAGAAGTTATAAGATTAAAGTGCTAGAAGTTTTATGAAATTTGAATCGTTCTTTGAGCATCGAACAACTAAGACGCATGTTTGTATTTTTCATCTAACAGCAACCTTTTTCGTAAGTTTTCTTTATTAGCTCTTTATCTCTTATCTTGAACAAAAATTTGAAACTTTAAAGATAAGCAATGTTTTGCATAGACAAATATAAATATATATTTTAGATAATGTGTAAAGATTTTGTTATCACAGCTCGATGCATTTTCTGATTTTTAACAAACTCTTTTGCTACCTGGGCTCGCTGCAAATGGGAGCGCCTGTTTGTGTTTGCGCTGACAAAAGAACTGTTTTATTTCTTTCTTTTTTTTTTGTGCCACATCTGGTCTCATCTATGATCAAATAGGTTCATTTCTTTTTTGTCTAGCTCTCGCTCTCGCTCTACAAATATTTACACAACCAGTCTTTACAAACAAGTGGAGTTGCATCGAGTTGGGAGGCAGTTGGCAGTTAGGGGCAAACTGTGCCACGACAGACACACAGCACACACAGCAACAACTTCCGTACTTGGAAGCTCGTTCGTTCGTTCGTTCACACTTTGTAGATTATGCAGACTCTCCTCTATTAAACACTATTTCACATGGCTATAGACATCTATTTGCATTAGTTTGATGGAACCTGATGTTTGCAGTCTAGCTCTGTGCCCCATTTGTATCGAACCGTTAACCGTGTTCGACTGTGTTAGCCCTTGCCTATAAATAAATATTTGCGCTCAACTCGTTTATGTTTATGTATGAATCTTTATTTGAGAACACTTCCTAATATGGTGATGATGATGACTGAATCGTTTTACTTAACTCTTAAGAAAGTTTTTGTTTGTAATGGAAATCAAATCGTTGTGTTAAAATAGCTGCAAGTTCAATAAAATATTATTATATGTCTTTATTAAAGCCTAGGCATTACTTAAACTAGGTCATGAGCACTAAATAATCCCTTCATTATTGAACCCAACACTGGGGCAATTCCAAAGGATTAAACAGTTTACGCTTCATTCAACAGCCACGCCAAAAAAGGGCTTGGGTTAAAAAGAAAAAAAAACTATATTCGGCTGGTTGCACACCTGTGTGGTGCCGTGTTGCATAGTAACATTAGGGTGACAAATCATTCGAGCAAAAGCAAATTGTAAATAGAGAGCAACAATATCCGGTTTGAGGTCAGGTTTTATAACTTCCTATAACAAGCGGCAGGTTCATCGATTAATTAAATGGCAGAGTTGTAATAAATGTTAGCCATACTTTAAGGTACAGTAGAAAACTAAGTTCAGTTGAAGCAAAGAGAATAGAGTGGGCAATTGAAAAGAAAATCTCTTTTCTGGTTTCGAGGTAGTCCTTTGTGATGATTCTATTCTATTCAGTTATTAGTCAATGGGCCAAACATAACTTGGGATAACTCTTGGCTAGATTTTGATCTAATTTCACTAAGAACAGCTGAGAAGCGATAGATTTCTAATGCAACAAGAATATGCAAAATCGGTTTACATAGAAAATAGCTCTGAAACAACAAACTTCATTATTTATAAATTATAATGCATGATTTGTGAAACTTAATGAATGAACTTATTTGATCAAATCTTTATTGGAAACTTTTCCTTCACAGAAAACCTCTTGCAAAATACATATTATAATGGCGATAATGGTGGTGGGGACAGCAGCATGGGCAGCGAATGTGACGGTGGCGCTGCTGACAATAATCAAATTAATCACGAGGATCCCGGCGATGGACTCGGACCACTGCCACCCAAATGGGAGACGGCCTATACGGAACGTGGCGAACTTTATTTCATAGAGTGAGTTTGAACAACAAATCCAACCTTTAAGAACTTATATAATGAAAAGAGTGTATCAATTGTTTTTAGTCACAATACGGGCACCTCGCATTGGCTGGATCCGCGTCTGTCAAAGTATCAAAAGAAATCGCTGGAGGATTGCTGTGAGGATGAGTTGCCCTATGGCTGGGAGAAGATTGAGGACTCAATGTATGGCATGTACTTTATAGATCATGTCAATAGACGCACTCAATATGAGAATCCTGTGCTGGAGGCCAAACGTCGAGCGGCGGAGCAACGTCAACAGCAGCAGGAACAATTGCAGCTACAGCAACAACAACAACAACAACAACAACAGCAGCAGCAACAGCAACAGCAACATCATCAGCAACAGCAGTCTCAACAACGCTCCAAGACACCAACAGCATCGTTGGAAGCGGTAACCAATCCACCGGCTCCTCTGCTTCCACTTCCTCCTGCCGTTAAGCTACCCTACAAGTTCACCCGAAATCCGGCAGAGCTGCAGGGCCAGCGAATAAATACAACGTTGCTGAAATCGACACGTGGGTTAGGCTTTACAATTGTTGGCAGCGATGGCAGCAACGGCAGCGATGTGGAGGAGTTTCTCCAGATCAAAACGGTAGTGCCCAACGGTCCAGCCTGGCTGGATGGTCAGCTGCAAACGGGCGATGTGCTGGTCTATGTGAATGATACTTGTGTTCTGGGCTATACCCATCATGACATGGTCAACATCTTTCAGTCCATATTGCCGGGCGAGACGGCGGCATTGGAGGTATGCCGTGGCTATCCATTGCCCTTTGATCCCAATGATCCAAATACGGAGGTGGTCACGACCATGGCAGTAGATGGCCCAATGCCCAGCAGTGAATCGGATAAGCAGCGTCGCTTAAATGTTGACCTAAACATGGATGGCAATTATAATTTCCTTGATTTGTCCGGCGGCGATGGTGTCAGCAAAGCTGCAGGAAGCGGATTTATACTCATGAAGAAACCCGAACTCTACACCTTTTCCATTATGAAGGGTGCCATGGGATTTGGTTTCACAATTGCGGATTCAGCCTGCGGGCAAATTGTTAAAAAGATTCTCGATCGCAATTGTTGCACCCAGCTGCTCGAGGGCGATGTGCTGCTCGAGATCAATGGCATCAATGTGCGCAACAAACCCCATTTCTATGTGGTGGAGCTGCTCAAGGAGTGCAGTCAAACGACGCCCACGGCCCTCAAGATACAGCGTGCGCCGCCAGAGCAAACAGCGTCCGCTCAAGGTCTAAGCAATGTGGCTAGTCTTCGCAAGAATTTTGTTGGTGGCACCGGCGCTGGCCTATTTCGCAGCAAAACACCCACAGCCGATCTTTATAGTACACAAACAAAAGAGGTGCTGCCAATGCGCCCCAAGACGCCGCTGGTGGACACCAGAAGGGCGCGCGTTTTAACTCCCAGCAACGAGCTAATGCAGCGGGTTCAGGATGTGGATTTGTCATCGGCCGGTGGTGTTGGTATTGAAGGCAAACCACTTCATCAGGGCAAATCAAATAATAGCCTTCAGGAGCTGGACGATATACCCTTTATGGATCCGTATCCAAAGATGGTCAGCAGATTAAGTGAACGCCTGGCGGAGGCAACTCTTCAGGGTAATCAGGTTGATGTCGGGGATGTTGGGGATGCCGGTGGCAGCTATAATCCAATTTACGGACTGCCACCAAGCATGCAACCACTGCCGCTGCCTTTGGCTCATCACGAATCCTGTTACTGCTACGATTGTCAGGCGCAACGTTATCAACGCCCTCAAGCCACATCCCAGTTGGGCTACTATGTACAGCAAGCGCCAGCTGGTGCTGCCCAATACTCCCCACTGCAGGCGGCGCACATTCAAAACGAACGCATGCAACGCAGGGTCAATGAACTTCTCAGCGATCGAAGACGCGTTGGATTTGCCAATTTGGATCCACCACAGCAGCAGCAGCAGCTGCATCAGCAGCAACAGCAGCAGCAACCGCAGCATTTTCAACACTCGCCCAACTGGCGTAATGGTGCTTTGCTAGATGCCTCCGAGGATGCCGATCAGTGCGAGCTCACCGAAGTGACATTGGAGCGTCAGGCAATGGGTTTTGGATTTCGCATTGTTGGTGGCACCGAGGAGGGTTCGCAGGTGACCGTTGGACACATTGTGCCTGGCGGTGCAGCAGATAATGATCACCGCATTGCCACAGGCGATGAGATTCTCAGTATCGATGGCATCAATGTGGTAAGCTTTTTGGAACTTTAATAAAAAAAAACTTCTGTTGAGTTTCTAATATTTATATTAATTGTAGCTAAATTCTTCACACCACAAAGTCGTATCGCTGGTGGGCGAGTCTGCGGTGCGTGGTCAGGTTACGATGATCTTAAGACGACGTAGAACTACGCTGCTGCAGCAGGCACCTCTGGCGCAACTGCGTCGCTATCCGTACGATGTGATTGTCAGTCGGCATGAGAATGAGGGTTTTGGCTTTGTTATTATCTCCTCCTCGAATCATTATTATGGCTCAACAATCGGTAGAAATATAGCTAGTACAAAATGTAAAAACTGTTTTTTAACATCTTTCTGTTCGACAGGCAAACTTATTCCTGGCAGTCCTGCGGATCGTTGTGGCGAGCTAAAGGTTGGAGATCGCATCATTGCCGTCAATCGCATCGATATAGCAGGCATGTCGCATGGCGATGTTGTTAATCTTATCAAGGAATCGGGATTGCATGTGCGCCTCACTATCGGCTGTCCATTGAAAGAGGGCGGACCCAGTCCAGGTGGCAGCAGTGCCGGCATTGGCTCCAACACACCCCTCCAAGCCTCACCCAGTTTATTAAAGCCTTCACAACAACAACAACAGCAACTGCAACATTTACAACTGCAGCAGCCATTGGACATGCCTGGATTAGGTCCAATGCCCGTTAGCTATATAGAACGGCCAAGCACAAATATTTCAGCTACGCTCGCACTTCACCAGCAGCAGCCTCAGTTATGACTCTGAGATCTACGGATACGGCTCTACAAGAGCTTTCTTTAGTTTTTAGTGTTTTTAATTAGAGTAATTTTAGCTGCTAAGTAAACCCCAAAGACTGAATTTAGTAAGCATATGCAAAACCATTTCAATTTGCGAATCTTCGAGCGATAATTGTTGTCATACATATCTGATTTTTAGCCCACAATTTGCCTTGTAGATTATACATCTACTAGATATAAGTAATATTTGATAATTATGTGTAAAACAAATGAATCTGATTGTGAATTATATGGCATTATCTTAACAATTTAGCTTAAGTCTTACTCTTAATACGATAGATTTAGATAAACATTATCTATAACTACTAATTTGGTTGAACATACAATTTGTACAAATGTATATGATGAAAAATATTTTGTATTGATATACTTTAATACGTTGTTCAATAAAAGATTTTACAACTATTTTTAATACGCATAAGTTAATTAGAAAAGAAGAACTCTTAAAACGGAATACTGGTAAATCTTTATTTATTTTTCAAAAGTATAGTAGTGTCGTTGAATTTATCCCAGTTAAGACTCATTATTTATTACCATACGTACAAAAATTAAGGTTAATTCTTTCGTAGTCGCGTTCTTTACAAAATTGTATATCTTCTTGTATTGCTTATTGTATAAATATTAATATGAGTTGAATACTGTTGTAAAACAGTATCGCAAATTTATTTATATGGGCTTAATTTTGAAATGCAGTCCGATGAGTGAGAACACCAAGCATTTAAGATCCTGCACTAGATAGTAGAAACAGCGCAAGCCTTCTGGGTCTTTTGAACGATTCACGTCCACCAGCGAGCCCGTTTTTGAGGTAGTAAACGAAATATGCTCATCGCCAATAACAATTTCGAGTTCCTGTAATAAGCACAATGTTATTCATGTGTATGATTAATATATTTAACTTGTTCTTGCAGCCATTTTGCTTACTTGTCGACCCACGCGATCTGGTGGCGGCCACGGCAGATCATCTTCCTGCATGATTTCTGAGTCAATTATTATGCGCTTCAGCTCCTCCATGACAGACTGATGCACGAATGCCTCTTTGCGGATCATTGTGTCATTTTTATAGTTGGAATTGTTGGCGTAGCGCAATTTTCCATCTGGACGGAACTCGAACTCCAGAAACTCGTGTCCGAACTTGCCCTTGTGGCCGACATAGTAGCGCAAATAGAAGTCCTCTGTCGACATCGTTATAAAGGGTGTTGAGCAGTTGTTTTCTGTCGGAATTAATGTATTTTGTTAATTTGTTATTTTTCTTTTCCGGCAAACACTTTTACTTCACACAACGTTGCGGCGTTGGTTCAGGGCTGCTGGATTTGTGGATAGTTTCGATAATTTTCTTCAATTTGTTCGATTGTCTTTTTTATGTTTAATGTTATCGACATGCATGCGTGGCAAGGCGAATGGTAGAGTGCGAGCAAGTTGGCCAAAGCCGTGTTGAGTTTGTGTTAAAATGTAACTTTGTTTTGTTTTAGTGCAACTACCTCCAATACTTATGACATTAATGCGGTAAGTAAGTGGCATATAATAAACATTGAAACAAGTGCAAAAAGTAAACGTGATAACGACATTGTAACAGATTGCAATTTGCAACAAAGTTGATGTGTATGTGCATAATGTGTGTATGGTGACGTTGTTGTTGGATGTAATGGCGTCGTTCAAATTCGCAATATGTAAGAGAACGTGTGCAGATGGAGTGAGGGGGTGGTTGGTTGCCTTGCCTTGCCTGTCGTGGCCTGGCCACACAAAAAGCAGGCGCACGGATCTCGGTCAAAGTAATTTTACATGAAAAGTACCAGCACTAAACATTCGCAAAGAGACGGCGCTGAGAGAGTTGTTGTTATCACAGGACGAACGAAAGTGCAAGGATTTAGCAGCGCATGCGCGTCAAATGGCGGGAAATCAACAAGCTGCACGTTCACCTGCACGTGTGCCTATTTATATTAAATCCTGGCTGACGTCCTTCGTACCGTAACTGCGTTATGTCGGTCGTGCAACAAAGTTGCTCTCAGTGTCATTCGCTCCTCTCACTCTCTCTCTCTCTTTCTCTCCGGTCTTTACATTAACTTTAGTGGTGGTTTGTTGTTGATTGTCCCTGCAGCAAAAATCGATGACATTGAGTGCAACTTTGTTGCTGTCTCTCGGTCAGCAATAATGTTGCATCCGCATACCGATACGCCTGTGCCTCTGCCTTGCCGTGGTTTCGCCCAGTAATGCCTTATTTACAACACAAAAAAAACAACAACACAAACTCTTCGTGCGAATTTTCTCTCCGTGCAACTTTTTGCCGGCTGCTTTTGCTTTTGCTGCCGCTGCTCAAAAATATATATTATTGTAGGCGCTTACAACTTTGTTAACTTCGGAGCTTTGCTGCATGCAGTTGCTATTGAGGACAGTAACCGGGACGAAGTTACTTTGTTGCCGCATTAATTGATTTTTTCGGCATCTAACTTTTTTATTGTCTACATGAAAGCAAATAGCAAGAGTTGAATAAGTTTTAAGGTGTGTGTCCTGTTTCTAAGTGACTTTAACTAACTTTGATAGTAGTATTCTGCAATTAAAAACTTGTAATTGTAATTGTCGAATAAGTGATAAACTCTGAGCTTGATGTATGTTTTTTGTGTATTGATTGTTATAAAGTGTATAAAAAGGGACAGTGAAAGCTTTACAGCTGAAAGATTTTGAATCAAAGCGTTTTTTATGCATGGCTTAAATGCATTTATATTTTATTTGTTTAAGCATATCAAGAATTTTTCTAAGTTTTCTTTAAGTTTTCTAGTTAATATGAAAATTTAACTTTCTTTACAGGCAATGTAAGAACTTTATTAAGTTTCCAATAAGATTAAACCTTACAAATATACATTTAAATGTTTGTAACATTCCATCTGGTCTAGTACAGTAATTATGGATACATGAACTGCCGTTCTGCACGGACTGGAATGCGCAGAAAGTAACGGGAAGGGCAGCGGGAAGAAGAAGAAGAAATAAGTCAACCATGTCAACGAACCCAAACCAACTGCAGCAGCAGCAGCAGCAGCATTTACAACAACAACATTCTGCAGTTACAACAGCTACCGCAACATGTAATCGCGAGAGAGGGAGAGAGCGTGAACGTGACAAGGAGAGCGAAAGAGTATGGACTGGGAGCAGTTCGCAGCGCAATTTATACGAGTTCCTAAGCATATGCATTGCCTGCATCGTATGCTATTACAATAGCATGCAATGCGGCCTGGTCTTCGATGATATAAGTGCAATAAGGGATAACAAGGATTTGCGACCGAGTACACCGCTGCGTAATGTCTTTCTCAACGATTTCTGGGGCACGCCGATGCGCAAGGAGCAGTCGCATAAATCGTATCGCCCGCTGACTGTGCTCACATTCCGTTTTAACTACTTGCTGCACGCGCTGGAACCATTCGGCTATCATCTCGTCAACCTGCTGCTCCACACAGCCGTTTGTTTGCTTTGGCGTCGCGTATGCCGCCTGCTGTTGCGTCAATGTGTAGCATCACCGGCTGCAAGTAATGAAGCTGCATCTGGCTTTACCTCCTCCTCATCCGCATCATCCTCGCTCAACACATGCGCTTTTGTTGCCTCGCTCCTATTTGCGACACATCCGGTGCATACGGAAGCCGTTACTGGCGTCGTCGGTCGCGCTGAATTGCTCTCCTCTCTATGCTATTTGGGCGCCTTTCTCAGCTACGCACATGCAACGAGCCGCTCGCAACGACGCACGAATTGGGCCTCACTATGGCTATGCTTCGGCACTTGTCTGGCCGCCTCCATGTTGTGCAAGGAGCAGGGCATTACAGTCGCTGGCATTTGTGCCGTCTACGAACTGTTTGTGGTGCAGCAATTGCGGCCGTTGCATCTCTGTCATTTGGTGTTGCGCATATTCGAAGAGAAGCCAGCGGCAAAGACACCAGGCAGCGGCACACCCACACGACGCTGGTCGTCGGCTTTGTGGAAGCGTTTGGCATTTTTGGTTTTTGTCACAGTTGCATTGTTGGTGGGTCGCGTTTATGTGATGGGCTCCCAGTTGCCCATATTCACACGTTTTGATAATCCTGCCTCGGCCGCAGAAACGCCTGTCCGCCAATTAACCTATGGCTACCTCATCTACCTGAACTGTTGGCTATTGCTATGTCCATCTTTACTTTGCTGCGACTGGACAATGGGTGAGTTTGTCGATTTAACTTATTTGTTTACCGTTTGTAACCAATTGTTTGTTTTATAGGCACTGTGCCCTTGTTGGAAGGCTTTGGTGATGCCAGAAACTTGGCCACCTTGTGCACCTTTCTTGCATTAGGTGCATTGGTTGTCAAGGCTTGCTTTTCTCGTAATCTCGCGCAATCGCGTACACTGCTCATGTGCCTCGGCTGGATGGTGCTGCCATTTTTGCCCGCTTCAAATCTATTCTTTCCCGTTGGTTTTGTTGTGGCCGAGCGCATCCTGTATATGCCTTCGATGGGCTACTGTCTGCTGGTTGCCTATGGCTATCACCAGCTACAACAGCATTGCAGCTCAGGCTTAAAACGTTTGGGGCATGTGGCTCTTGTTGGTTTGCTGCTGACGCACGCATTAAAGACACAACAGCGCAACTGGGATTGGCGTACGGAGTATTCACTGTTCATGTCCGGGGTGCATGTGAATCAGCACAATGCAAAACTCTACAACAATGTGGGGCATGCGCTGGAGAATGAGGCAAAATATGAGGAGGCTTTGACGTACTTTAAACAGGCGGTGAATATACAGCAAGACGACATTGGTGCCCATATCAATGTCGGACGCACCTACAACAATCTGAAGCGTTATGCGGAAGCAGAACAGGCATATTTGCGTGCCAAGGCATTATTCCCCCAAGCCAAGGCTGGAGTTAGTTATCATGCACGCATTGCGCCTAATCACTTGAATGTGTTCATCAATCTGGCAAATCTGATATCTAAAAATCAGACGCGACTGGAGGAAGCGGATCATCTGTATCGTCAGGCCATCAGCATGCGCAGTGATTACGTTCAGGTAAGAGTTTGCATTCCTAATACAATTTATAAAGGTTTTAGTAACGCATTTAATTACAGGCCTATATCAATCGTGGTGATATTCTTATGAAGCTCAATCGCACTGCTCAGGCACAGGAGGTGTATGAACAGGCTTTACTGTACGACAGCGAGAATGCAGATATCTATTACAATTTGGGCGTTGTGTTCCTAGAACAAGGCAAAAGTCAGCAGGCTCATGTGTACTTCAACAAAGCAATCGAATTGTATCCGGAACACGAGCAGGCTTTGCTCAACTCGGCCATTCTGCTGCAGGAGCTGGGTGGCGAGGAGGCGCGTCAGGTATCGCGTGCCCGTCTCTACCAGGTGCTGGCTCGAGATGCGAACAACGAGAAGGTGTACTTCAATCTGGGCATGCTGGCCATGGATGAGTCGAACTTCGACGATGCTGAACAGTTTTTCAAGCGTGCAATTCATCTCAAGTCAGATTTTCGTAGTGCGCTCTTCAATTTGGCTTTGCTGCTGGCAGACTCAAAACGTCCATTGGATGCAGTTCCATTTCTTAATCAATTAATACGTCATCATCCTACGCATGTTAAGGGACTGATCTTGCTGGGCGACATCTACATCAATCACATGAAGGATCTAGATGCAGCCGAGAAGTGCTATCACAGCATCTTGAGGCACGATCCACACAACACGCAGGGGCTGCACAATCTCTGTGTGGTCTTCGTGGAGCGCAAGTGGATGGCCAAGGCGTCAGCCTGCCTGCAATACGCCCAGCGTCTGGCACCTGCCGAAGATTACATTGGTCGCCACCTTCAGATTGTGAATGCTCGCCTGCAAAAAATCAACAAGTTACCTGAAACATCGCTGGAGCGACAGTTAGCTTACAAGGCTTACGATCCGCTCGAGTTCGTCGTGCCAGAGAATCGTGATATGCACACGACTCGGACACGCTCATAGCGACACTGAAGACCAAACTTCAAGTAATTCCCATCGCCAGAACCTTATTTGTACATTACCCAAGGATATTGAATCAATCTCATTTGGATTGTCGTTTAGCTGAACATGAAATGAAGGTTTTAACAAAAGTACGTAATCTCAACCTGAATCCATTTTTTTTGAACTTGTTTTGTATATAAGTAACATACGTACTACAGCAATATTGCATTTATTATACACGAACGAAAATTGTACTTAATGGCATTAAATAAAAATATACTGTACTTAATTCGATCCGATGAGAATTTCTTTAAAAAAGTTACAAATTCACAATACCCCGAAAGGGCTTGTCGATTTTTATTTGCTTGTCAAGCAGATTGGCAGTTTTTGGTTGATTTCGAGCCTCAAGTACCAGGCGAACAGAAATCAGCAGCAAGTGGATGATTTTCAGAACAAAAAAAAGTACAGCATACTTTTACTCCTGCACTCAAAAATGGAATTCTTATGCGCAGCTTAAAAGTAAGCAATGGTATTTTAATTTACGCTTAGCCGTGAAAGTATGCTCTGCATAATATATTTTTCTTATATTTTGCCAGAGTAAAAGTATGCTTTAACTTTTTTTGCATCAACATTCAGCTGCTTGCTGCTGACTTCTGTTCGCCTGTTACTTGGGGCTCGAAATCAACCAAAACTTGCCAATCTGCTTGACAAGCAAATGAAAATCGACAAGCTCTGGGTTATTGTGAAATTGTAATAACTACCACAAGGAAGTGTTCTGGGCAACCTGCCTTACTTTCTGTCACGACATGCCACAGCTCTGCGGGACATTTCCTTAAATTGATTGTTTTTGGTTTAGTGACATTAAATAAATTCATTTTATTCTCATATCTTTGCTCTGTCATATTTCCATATTAAACACTTTTTATAAGATTTACATAAATTCATTTTATTCTCATATCTTTGCTCTGTCATATTTCCATATTAAACACTTTTTATAAGATTTACATAAATACATGTTTAAAAAATAACTATTTTCTAAATCAGATTTTGTTTAATTGAAATATTAAGAGCTCGGCACAATTAGTAATGCTCTCTTATGGACTAATAGTAATTGTTGTTTCTTTACGATATACTATTACATACATCAATATAAATAGTTGATTTTTTAACGCTAGACTCACTATTTAACTCGTTTTGAAATAAAAAACTTATTTTATTCTTTGATTTGTAACTTTTGATTTTTGATAACTGAATTTTGAGTTTCCTAATTGTTATTTTCCTAAGCTCTTTACAATATCGGTGAGAACATTTTGAAATCAATGTTATTTGTTTTAATAGGTATTTTATGTATTTAATTGTTTGTCTACTGTGCCGATGGTCAGCACTTCAACTGACTAGAATTGTAGACGCGCCTATGCAAGATGTGGTGAGTCTTAAGAAGAGGAAGTTTAAATAAACAATTAGTTAGTTAATGTGCGTTTTGAGAGTTTTGTAAGAAGTACATGCAAATTGCTTGTTTTTGATATTGAGCCAATTGCATTGAGTATAAAAAGGTTTACAGATTAATTAGAAAGTTTTAAAGTTGCTCTTATTTAACACACACGCACACTTCTTATTATGAGTCTACCACAATACCTGATATAGTATCTTGTAACTAATATATATATTCGTTTGCTTTTTTTTTATAAATATTATGTTGTAGCCTCTGCATATACATGAATATTTTCTTACAAACTAGACGACTGTCGACTGCATGTGGTTTTAAATTACATATATGTTTTTTTGGTAAGGCATTTGCAACTGCGCTGCGTGAAATTCGTGCAGCAAAGACAACGGGAGGGAGAAACAATTATATGATTCACTCGCAGGCAATTTTGCCATCAAAACTGCTGAGTGCAATGGAAAATGCTTGCATTGCGCACAATGGATAGCGATAGTCCATGGTGAAAACATCCTCAGATGTGCGACCAAATTGCATGACTATATAATCGGGATCCGAGTCGTGCACCAACTGAAAGTTCTTAACGGATGCCTGCGTGACGCGTCCATGAAAGTTGAGCACATACGATTGCGTTTCATCGTTCCAAACGGGCGTCTTATTATGCAGCTCCACAATATTATCCAAGTTCTAAGATTTCAGAAAAATTGATTAAAGTACAGAAATAAAGATAAGTTTTAAAGCTTACTTTCATCTTCCACAAATCGAGTATGCCTTGTTGTTTGGGATCTGCGGAGCTAATCTTGACACGCTGATCATCTTCAGTCATGCCCGGCAGTATCACAGTCATATTTCGTGGTCCCTTAAAGCCCAAAATATTCGTGTCCTGCACGAAAAGATTCAATTACAAAATATGGATGATGTTTAAAGGAGCTAAGACAAATCTTACATAGATAATGACAGCTAAGTCGAGTCTTGGACTGTCCGTGCTGTCCTTGTCGCCATTGTCAAAAACGGTGAAGGATGTACCGAAAACATTGGAGCGTAATTTGCCACAGAAACCATCTGTGTTGCGGGACAGATCGGTGGGATCGCAGCTAACAATATAATTGGATGTTTTGCTCTTCTTACGCTTTCGACCTGTTTGAATAGCAATTGAAGCGAGAACTTTCTTATGGTTCGAAGGGTTTAGCTTACCACCCAGTAAAAAGATCTTTTTGCCATAGTCACGCTCCAGATGCAGGTAGTAGATGGGGAATAGACCACGATCCATACCCTTGCGATCGCGTGTTATTCGGCATTTGTAGAGTACTCCTTGTGGCGCCGGTTGCATAACAAACTGATCCATCTGGCCAATGACATCGCCTTCGGATTCGCCACTGCCGCCAACGCTGCCACTGCCATTGGCTGCCCCATCTACGGCAGCACCCTCTTGCGCAATGTTAGCGGGACGTACTGTTGCCACACCCGATGATATATTACGATTCGCATAATCCTCATCGTCCAAAGCCTCGTTGAACAATTGCTGTCCAACGCGTGCTCGTTGCGAAAGTGTTGAGTTTGCACTCAGCGGCGCAATCGGCTGCTCCACAACCGTTATTGGACTGCTCTCCTCATCCTCGAGCTCGTGCGAGGAGATCTCCTCGATCAAGTCTTCCTGATTGATGGTGCTTAAACTACGCAAATTATTCGAATTGTTGCGACTTGAGTTCATTGTGATGTTGCCGCTGCCTCCGCCGCCGCTGCTATTGTTGCTCAGTATCTGATCGGGATTATGTGGCGATCCGATAAACTGCATGGGTCCATCGTAGGCATGGAGTTCCCGACTGTTGTTCCTCAGGCCGGACATGGGTCGCGTCATTTGCAGATCACTCGCCTGCACCATGCCGGGTGAGGCGCGCTTCTGCCGAATATAAGCATCCATTAGCTGGCGCTGAAAATTGACAATTTAAACAAAGAATAAGCTAAGATATTGTAAAAGAAAAGTAAGCATGTCTTGATTGCATCCTAGTAATCATTAAATTTAAAACTGATAAAATATTATATAAAATTTTTAGAGCAATGGGATCAAGATAAAGTATAAGTTTAAGGTATTTTTGATCTGTTATAAAACTGATAATTAAATCTTCTAAGGAAAGTTTATACATAGAAAAATAGAACATAAAGCCGCAATGATACTGAATATTTATAAAAAGAAGTTCAAAAAAGAGGTTTATTTTCTATGGTTTGGATCTCTGGGATCCATTAGGGAATTCGTTCTTAAAATTGCAAAAAAAAACCCTAACTAGAAACTTTACCATAAACACAATCAATGGCTAATTATTGATATCTTTGATTAAGATTAATGTTACCAGAAAGCAAAAGCGATAAGATACAAACAACAATATTTCGATATCTTTATTACCATATAAACAGTATCTAACAAATGGACATTAACCTTAGAATATTTTCAACAATTTGCTATAAAAACCAATTGAAAATTTCCCAAGTTTATGTTAATAATTCTTTACTTAGAACTATATTTAATTATTACGATTTAGTAGGCAGCAGCAGTATAATAAATTAGTTTATATTTACATTGGATTATCAACTTATTCAAAGTCGCATTGGATAATTGCTGCCTACACAATTTTTGCATTTTAGCAACAAGTTGCAATTTGCATAAATTACAACAACAACAACAACATATATATATAGTATAATTGTATAAAGAGCTTGATACGACCTATAAGTGGATACACAAATACCCCATCCCCCTTTCTCACCAACCCTCTCTCTATCAATGTCTCTCTTTTCTCATGAACTACATGCAAATCCAATTGAGACCGGGTGTGATATGGGTTTTGGGGCTATTAATTCAAATGCGACACACTCACCTATACAAATATAAGTGTGTATGTGTTTGTGTTTGTATTTGCAACTGCGGATGTTTTTGCGATGCAGCTTAATGGAAAATGGCGAGTGAGCGGTGGCGGGTTGGTTTCAGGGGTACGTTGCAGTTGCATCATCAAAATCACCACAGGGCAACTCAAATTGATGTAAAAAGAGAGAGCCGATTGACCATTACAAAACCTGTGTGTGTGTGTGTGTGTGTGTGTCTGTGTGCCGTAGACTGACGCGACATGTCACGACTTGACAGCAAAACAGGGGAAAACAAACTGTTGTTGTTGTTGTTGCTGCTGCTGTGGCAATGATTTTATTAAACATTTAAATTTTCAAGTTCAGCATGCAAAAATAAAACGTGGAAAGAAAGAAATTGCAAAAATAAATTGCTATGTTTTGTGAACTTAAAAACAAAAACGGATATTATTAAGTGCAAAACAGTTATTTATGGTTGATTTGTTATTAAACTTTTACTATAAAAACGTCACAAATATTTTATGTTTTTTTTTTTTTTAAATTATTCTGCCTTGTTTTTTAGCATATTGTTCAATAAATTATTTGATTTCTAGCACTTAAATTTCTATCAAAAAAGGTTCAACTTAACATGATTTTTTCCGTTTGTTTTAAACGCTTTTATAAAGCTTTTTTTACAGCCTTTTTCTGGAAACAAAAATTTCTCGCTTCAATGCGCATTTCAGCTGCTGAATAATGCAATAAAAATTTCGCACAACTTTTGTTCAAGCTGAAAAGTTCTTCAAAATGAAAAATTAAAGAGGAAAGGCAACTTTGTAGAAATATTAAAATCCTCCTTTTTTATTCGAAAGTTTTTATCATAAAGCTAAAACGAGATAGTTTTTTAATTAAACTATTTAAATGTTTATTTCATTTGGCTTGAATCAATTAGCATTTATAAAAAGTTGACATTACTGAGGATAGCTTCGATGGTGGCATTTGGGGTACGTTGATCCGCATCCGGCGGACATTGCAGCTGAAAGAAATCGGGCAAATCGAGTTCGGCTTCAAAGGCGCTGATTTTATTTGCTGGCAAATGAAGATCCATGCGATCATAGACAACACCATCGACACCGAGTTCCAGGAACCCGTCGATTGTTGTGCGATCCTTGAGATCACCACCCCAAAGCAGCAGCAGTGGCAACTGGGAATGGACACGTTGCACCAACATTGGATTCGCCTTGAAGAACACAGCGTTGGGCACAATGCCAGCCAAGTCGAAAGCTTGGGCAAAATTGATGCTCTGCTCGACATTGCTGGTGCGAGGATCGGCATAAGAATTCTCCTTGCCGCTGGTCAGGAACAATACCGGATACATATTCTGTTTGAAGCGCAACAAGGTGCAGAGATCGGCATCGAAGCTTTTGATGATGTTGAGACGGCCGCAGCCATACTTTTGGATTACCTCGAGAATGCGATCCACAAATAGATTCTTATCGATGGTCTGTTGGCTTTCGTAGTTGCCGTTGGCAGTGAGCTGGGGCCACTTGATCTCAATATCGAATCCCACACTCAGATTCACATGCTCAAAGAAATGCTGCAGCGTGGGAAACAAACGTTGCTCCACTTGCTCCACATTGCTGTGCGCCGGGTATTCGATGATCTTGTTGGCGACAACCTGATAGGTTTTCACCTGCTTCAGTTGCTCGTGCGTGATGTCCTTGATGAGGACTTCGGTTAGATCGTTGCGCGACGTCGGCGTCTTGGAATCAATGCACACCCGAATCGAATAATCATGATGTATTATCGGCACCAAATCCGATGTCAAATGCACATCGAACTCCACTAGATCGGCGCCCAACTCGCCCGCTGCTATCATCGATCCCAGCGTATTCTCAGTGAGGGGCGCCGTTGTGGCCGACGACATTGTCAGACTCTTGCCCAAGCCCCGATGTCCGATCTCGAGGGCTGTCCAATTGGAGCGCCAATAGTTGACGAAACTGGTGCGAAAGTCGGTGCTGCCATTGGCCATGGGTCGCACCACCAGATACTGCAGATGCAGTTCACCCACCACCGTCTGCCAAATGGGCGAGATTAGCTGCAGGGTTAGGTTACCCTCGCTGCCAACCAACGAGCCGGGCTGAAGATTGGCATAGCCGAGTAGCCGCACCAGATCCTGTTGCTCGCCATAGATCTCCAGTTGATAGGCCACCTGCTGCAGTTGCTCCAGCGTCACATGGAACATCAGCAGATCCTGCTCCCGATCATAGGGCACACCATATTCCGGCTGCTTGCGCAACACACTGTCGCTATACACCAGACGCACATACTCCACATTGGCCGAAGCCGAACTCAATATGGGCGACAAATTGCCCGGATGCACGGGCTGTAGACGCAAACGCAGTCCCGCCGTCTCCGGCACCGCCGACTCCAGCAATTGCAACGCCTGCCGGAACACCTTGAACTGCACAATGCAACTCGAGGAGCTCTGCAGCCAGCCGCGTGTCAATTTATGGACTCTGTCAATGATGCCCAGCTGATCCGTGCGATTGCCAGCCAATTTGGTTGTGTTGAATGAGCGTGGCAGCACATGCGATTCCCAGCGACGCACCTGAATGCCACCCGATCGGCCAACGGCTGCCACAAAATAACGATACTCGACACTGCCGTTTTGTGGCAACAACACCGCGCCCTGCCACACATTATGCACGGCCGTGCGATTCAATAAGATTGCTTTATCGGCCTGCCAACCACCCAATGCAGCCAGATTGCCAACCAATGCTGGTTGCTCGTCGGCCGCCAGCGAATCCTTGCAGACTTCAAGCGTAAAATTGTAGCTCAACGGCGAGTTGCGCTTCAAAGGCACAAAACGCCTCGCCGCATAATATTTCTCATAGTACGAATCGCTGTCACAGCGTATGGCATCGGGCAGCAGGAGGCAGCAGCACAGTGCCAACAACCAAGCAATGGCCAGCATTACGATTATTATATATGTAGCACTAGTATATGGTTTCTACTACTTAACGATCTGAATACGACGACGAACGCGTTGCAACTGCGCGCGAATTTCAAAGTGTTGATTATAACTATAATAAATTATTATAGAAGGGAAGGTAAAGCTCTTATCAAAGAGACCAAGAGAGAGAGAGAAGGGGAGAGAGTGTGAGAGAGTGAGAGAGAGAGAGAGAGAGATGTTTACGACATCTTCTTGTAGTTTTTTAAAGGGGAACGAGCGATAAATCTATTACGAGCCAGTACTAAAAAAAAAAAATAATAGTAGGGAAACGCTATCAGCGCGAATGCCAATTGACAACTGAATGCTCCGAACGGGTTAAGCTCCGAGTAAAACCGTTGATTGTAAATCTAAATTTGCACGTGTCGTCCATTGCAATGGCATACACTTGAAGAAATCACGTGCTAGTTGATTGAAATATTTAGTTCTTACTGCGTAAGCATATTTTAGTTGATAAGCACCTGCCTCTTTTAAGTTTGATTCAAGTTGCTAAAAATTATTATAAATAAAAAAAAAAACAATAAAAATATGTGAAGTTTTTTTAAATGTTAATTTTTTTGTATCCAGAAAATCCTTTAAATTATGGTTTTGTGTTAAGGTTTTTAACCTGGGTTTTTCAAACTAGCAAAATAGCTTTAAATAATTTTTTTTTACCGTCAAAAGGTTTCATCTGTAAGAATCACAAATTCTGAAGTGATTTCTATATTTTTTATTGTAAGTTTTTTTTTTTACAGTGCACGCACATAGCACGTTACATTAGTTATATGTAGGTAAGTACATATATCGAAAGAGTTCTGCTCAAATGACTACGTCATCAGTTCATTAGTTGAGGCAGCCGGGAAGGAAACACACACTCTCACACACACATTAACGTAAGGCCCCTAACGTCGCGTCGCGTAACGTATTTATTAGCGTTTAGCTTTAATGAATTTGATTTTGAGTGCTGCGCAAAAGCATCGACTTGTTGAAATGGGTGAAATGGTAGGCTATAGTATATATATATATATAAATATATATATAGTGAGTATCAATGTATGTGTGTGTGTGTGTGTGTGTGTGTGTTCTCAATACCCATTTCAGTCAAAGCTAGTACTACTTTTTGTTTGTTTAGAAGGTTCAATCCCCCGTTGCGCTATTTCCGAATGCAACGAAAAAGTTGCAGTTTTTTGTTGAGGGTTAAGCGTTGAGAAATTGATTTAAAATTACATTTCGTAACAATTCGACTTATTTGCAATTGAGCCTGGATATAAAACCGGTTCAAAGTCCTTATCAAAAAGTTCGCGATTCTGGCATTTTGTTTGATTTAAATACATTTTTAATTGCAGTTTAAAGAAATTTTAACTTTAATCGAAACTTTTCTTAGTTGATCGAATTGACTCCAGATACTCCTTAGAATCAACCAACATAACTTAGCCAAAAACTAATCTATTTTTAAATAAATTTAATTTCATGTGATATATTTTACTCGAAACTTAAATTCCATGCAAAGCTTTAGTTGCCTTTAAGGTATTTATTTTATTTTTATTTTTTTCAACCCTGTTTTGGTTTATGGCCACAACGGCATTCCAACGGAATCGCACCTGCATATTTAATATGAGGTTATTAAATTCAATGTCAACGCATTTATTTTTCCACAAGAATAACTAAAATTTATGTCCGCACATTTTAAATGTAGTGCAATGGGTTTTTGTGTTTGTTTTCCTTAATGTTTTTCTCTCGTTTTGCTTTTTTTTTTTTGGTTTATTAAGTCTTTTGAATTTAATTTGAAAAGCCAAATTTTGTGTAAGATTAAAGGGCGTTACAGTGGGCCACAAAAAGCACAAAACATATGCTTGGCAATTACTGTATGGCCTAACATTTGGGGTTCATGCAACAGAATGATTACTCATACGCCCCCATGGCACAAACAAAATTTCACATGTGACAAATAAGTCTGAAATGTTGTCAGATCCTTTACAGACTTTATTATTTACATGTCTAATAAGCTTCGAAATAAACATTAAAAGGGCTTTTCTTGAAGTGATATTAAATGAAATATAAGCATTTTCTTATTGTAAAAATTTTTCTTCCGGGTTTTAAAACATCTACAATTACTTTAAAATTAAAAAACATATTGTTTCAACTATGTAAAATTAATTTTTCATTTTCTATTTTTCTCTTTGTATCTTGTTGTTAATTTTTCGTTCATCTGCAAGTTTTTGCACATCACAAAACGGACAAAACCTGAAAAAACAAAAGCCAAACCAAAAAACAACCAACCAACTTGCTCCTTTCAATTCTTTTGCCCTTAATCCGGATTAAATAGTATTTTTGCGTACTACGACGGATTAAGTGTGTGGCAATCAAATAAAAAACAAGCCATATTCGGTTGGGATAAGCAAAAATGAAGAGCCATAAAAATAGAAATTTTAGTACATTTGGAATTTAATTTGAAATTCGCTAAAACCAAACTATGAATATTGAATAATGGGGCCTGAAGATGAGGATGGTAACGGGAGCATTAAATCAAATAATCAATGGCTTGGAAAAATACACAACGATTTGGAGACATGGTCAATGGACGATAAGGCAAACAGGATTAACCTCGAAGCAGACCAAAAAAAAAAAAAGACTGACAGAGGAGCATAAAATAGATTTACGTTAATCGGAAACGGGAAATGCGGGTTGAAGGTTAAAGGGGATGGAAAACTATTGTACGCCTTTTTTGAGCTAAACTGAACCCTTGGCGACACATGCGTCCTTAGTGTATTTGTGAGTGTGTGTTAACCTTTTTTTTGTTTAACCATATGGGCATCCATTTAGCTGTCGCTTCATTAAGCCATAAGCCATATATACTTACAAGCACATGTTGTCATGTCCTGTCTTTAGTGACAGCAAACGAAGCTTAACAGAATCATTGGAATTTGCCTTACACATCTTGTTCTTTTTTTTTTGTTTGTGCTTAAATGCGGATTATATTGTATTTACAGGCTTGTCTCTGCGGCTGATTAAAGTGTATTTTATTTTAAATAAAAGATCTGGAGGTGTTTTTTGTTTGTTTTACATATAATCCTATTAAGCTTAACATGTCCTATAAGTGTTTTATTATTTATTTGCAGGATTGCACATATGTAAAAAATAAATAAATAATAAATTGCATGTAAAAACCGATTTGTAATATTTACATCATTTAATGCAACGAAGACTTGCATTTTGTTGAAAAAAAAGAATACAATTAAAAATACTTTAATAAATTCCAACAAATTTTATTGGCTTTCGTTTTGCTTTAAAAAATTATGTTGAAAGGGGAAAAAAAGGTATGAAAAAATATTAATTAAAATGCCAGAAGATTTTTTGAACAAAAAATAACAATAAAACAATATAAACATTTGAATGAATAAATATTTAAACTCTTTAAAAATCCTGTAACAAAAAAGATAAAAAAAATTTATAAGAAACATTTTAACCTTAGAATAAATCATTTAATACGGAAAATGGAAAATAATTCAATAGCAATTTAAACTCAAAGACTTTAAGGTAAATGCTATTTAAATATTGACATGGTTTTCCGAAGCAACTAACGTTAAACGTTTTTAATATCCGTCCTAAAATGCATTAAGCTAATATTTTATTGGCACTTACTAAAAAAAGCACAACAAATACGATTCGTACATCTTTGCTGTAGTTTCGACACTTGTGATTTTTTCATTTAGCTGCTTTCATTTCCGCAAGAAAAACATACAAAACTAAAAAAAAATTGGTTGATGAAATTGCCAAGGCAGGAAGCAAAGGAAGCCTGAAGCCACCTGACATTGCTCGGATTAGAAAATAACTGAAAGGAATTTTCCACACTTTACGTTCCGTTTCGTTTCTCTGTTGTACTCGCAAATATTC
This sequence comes from Scaptomyza polygonia, assembly GCA_035044585.1. NCBI lineage: Eukaryota > Metazoa > Arthropoda > Insecta > Diptera > Drosophilidae > Scaptomyza > Scaptomyza polygonia. The sequence continues at coordinate 237,308 of JAWNNU010001690.1, forward strand.
CCTCTACACTCGTGCATTGTGTCGAGTGTTTGTTGAAGGGTAAGACCCTTGAGGCGAAATTAGCAGCGTTTTGTAGTGGCCTAAGTGCCACAATTGCCTTTACACTTTGTATGCAAAAATGTTCGAATATGTATAAATCCAACAGCAGCAGCAACAACGGTGAAGGCTGCTGTGAGCTCCTCAAAGTATGCAGTAAAAATCGTGGCAAGTGCCAAGTGACAAAAAAAAAGAAAATACACACACAAACAATGAAACAAACGATGGCAAAGTCGACGCAAAGCAACTAAGCCTCGGGGACAAATGGCAGCCTTTTGTTATGCTGACTGAATTTCACTCACACAGCAACACACTAAGCGAAATAATCAAGTATCAATCACAGCAAAATTTGTTGTTGATAGAAAGTAAAAATAAATGGCTAACTCTCAGCTTATTTCAATCTATGGATTGATTAACTTTCAGAATTTTTAATTTGATCAAACTTCATTTATAGCTTCTTTTAAGCACAAAATTTCTCTCTCTGCATTCATATATGTGTATGGCTGTGGTGTATGTGAATTTATGTTTGAGCCTGGATAACAAAAGAGTTCATGAATCTCACTCGTTAGCAACACCACCAAACCAAACACAATGCAACCAGTTGAAATTGTTTTTCTTTCTTTTAAAAGGGTCAGAAAAAGTGGCTTATCTGTTTAATCCCAGTGTATGTGCATGTGTGTGTGTGTTTGTGTGTGCTAACCGGGAGTTCAATACCATCAACAAATGTCAACAAATGTCAACAATCAACACGAGAACCTAAAGTCACCTACTGGCGACCCTCTTCTGTTTGCCATATCGGTTTGAAGAAGAAACCGTGTAAAAAAATATTTGTCTAGAACAAACAGAAAAATGTAGCCGTGACTTTAAGGATTGGCAGGAAGCCAGGTAAAGAAAGGAAGGTGCCACAGTACAGCATAAATATTTATGTACTGAGTTCGCAGAATGCCCGCGTGTTTTCGTGGCATGCGTACGTAAAAATGTATTTAACTTGAGCTGCCTTTCAATTAATCAATAAAATAACAGTTAAAATCAAAGAGTGAAACGTGGTTAAACGATAACCTTATCATCGAATTTAATGTGCACTTTTTACAGCCCAACAAAAGATGCTTAAGTTTTATTACGTTTTTAAGAAAATGTTTTTTGTTTCGATTTAATATTAAATTCTTCAGCAAACCTCAACGTATTTTGGTTTCATTTTTGCCAGTTGAATATCAACCATAGTATGTTTTTAAACAATTAATTTGTTCATAAGGGAGTGTTAAATAAAATGTTATCGCATTGTTTATTGCTGCTTGGCTGATTCCAAAGTTGTTTGCTTTTCCATTCGGTCAGCTGAACAAACTTTTGAGGTGCAAAAAAAAAAAAAATACTGTCGAGAAACTTTCATAGCGTAAAACTTTTACTACAACGATAGCAAAAAAAAAAAATAGTGAAATATTTTAATTAATGGCTTCAACGTTTACGAAGACTTTGCTGCTTAAGTATTTATTACATATTTTATTTGACGGCAGCTGCAACCTCGCGATACAAAAACTGAAAGTAAAGGCCATTTAGCATGTACTACTATTAACCTGCCTTAAGTTTTTATTTATTTGAAGGCTAATGGGTTTTGTTGTTTACTTATAAACTGCAAAGGCAATTGTAGCAACTGCAGTTTTCTTCCATTTTTCGATGTTGTTTTAAAAGCTTTAAATTGAACTCGAGACTGCTTCTAGAAGTCAGATAAGGAATATGTATGTGTATGTGTGTGTGTGTGTGTGTGTGTGTGTGTGTGTGTGTGTGTGTGTATGTGTGTGGTTGCATCTGTGTATGTGTATGTGCTCTTGGTTATGTGGCTTTTCACTGGCATACACACATATCATATTTGTGTGTTGGCATCCTAGATAAATATCCTGTCCTGATTCTGACGGAACTTTTTGTGCGGTTTTTCTAGTTTTTGCCTTTTGCATTTGCATTTTTCAATATTTATTGCTACTTAGCAGATATAACACTTGGATTTTCAGGATATATACTTTAATATTCGGTTCGAAACTAGTTGGTATCCTTGTCAAGCCTAAGTTTAATGAAAGCGCTTAATACTTGAAGAATTTTATCTCCTCCTTTTGAATTGAATTCCTGAAGAGCTTTTCTCTCTGTGATGTATTTCCTTTTATTTTTTTTTAACTTTCTCTTTACTCCTTTCGCATTTGAATCGAATTGTTTGTGGTTTTCCATCGCACGTATCGAAGAGTATCTTAAGCCCGAATAATACGGCCTGTCGGCGGTTAAGTTGAACTGATTTAATATTTAAGCACACAATTTCATGCAAACAGAACCAACCTCCGGGCAATCAAAGTCGAATTGACAGATACCCGGATACCCGCCCTTCCAACAACAACAACAACAACAATAACAACTCAACAACAACTCAACATAAGCTTACCCTGGGGATATTTTCGTTATTTAATAGTCAGAGATGGGCCAAGGATGCGAATTGAATTGTCTTGCTTGGCATTTGATTAGATACAAATTGTCATTTAATTTCGTTAATTACGAAACTGTAACGGTTCGTATCTGTATCTGTAGATGAACTTTTGATTTGAGAACTAAATGCAAAATATTTGAAATCGTTAGAAGTTTTTGTTTAAGCGAACAAAGTTACATCTAACAGGTCTTTCGTCAAGTGTTTTTTAGTTTTAGTTTTTTTGCAGCATCAAAAAAACTTTTCTTTCTGCCATCATAATCCTGTTTATGTCCTTGTCCTTGTCGTTGCCAACTAACTTTGCACCGGCTTTGGCCTAAAAGTGACAAACTGTCAACAGTCAACCGTTCAACAGTTTTGAATGTTTTCTCTGGCTTAGCCGGCAATTTATTTAATTAACGTGGATTGACTGGCATGCAGGAGTTGGCAGGGCGAGGGAGGGCAGCAGATGCAAAAGGAAATTAAACATCAGCCAATTAAGGAAACGGTGGCCTGTGATGCGATGCCAATTAAAACGTCTGGGTAACGAGCATGTTTTCTAACAACGATTTAATGTAGTCAAATCTAAAATCTTTATTGACATTTTTCTACATTTAAAATTAAAACATGTGAAGCCTTTAAGTTAACAAACCCCAAAGAAGGGAAAGTAGAGAGAGACAAGAGGGAGTTGAATAAAAATCCATCTCGCCACTAAGTGAATATATAAAGTTATACAAAGTAAGTAATTTTTTCAAATTTCACTTAACACTTTTAATATGTTTCGTGAAGATTAATAATTTTTATAGCGTTAGGAACTCTTGTATGCTTTTTCCTATTGCTGAAGGTATATAATATTTTGTATTAGGTTAGGTTAGGTTGGTCCGACTGGCCCTACCAGGGGAGTGTTACACATAGACCGCTAAAGGGTCCTTAGTGAGGCTGATTGTCGGAGATGGTTGGGCCAGTTTCGCTGTGAGGTCCTACAGAGTGTTCTTGCTTTGTGCAAACGTTAAAGGCTTTTTGGGTTCCTGCTTGCTGGCTTCTTCGAGCGAAGCTAGCAAGGGAATTCGGAAGTGGCGTAGTTGTTGTGCTGCCAGTGCGGGGTAGCTGATATTTTTATTAAAGTACAACAAATTAAATCCACATTTCGCTAGTTAACCTTAACTACTCTAAAGTTTTTTTAAAAGAAGATGTCATAATAACAGCTGACCAAAGACCAACATTCTGAACCCACACACAAAGCTAATTCAGTTTTTTGCGCTTAGTATGCAAATATTATTATTATAAGCGCGCTGTTAACGTCCGCTTTGTTGCTTTTGTCGCCTTGGCCGCTCAAAAGTAGCAAAGTTTTATCAATAAAAATGCAGCCCCAAGTGTGTGAGTGTGTGTGTGTGTGTGTGTGTGTGTATGAGGTTGCACTAGAACTACTACTACTGATATAACATGAAATTGTTGTTTTTACCCTTGTACTTCTTGCTTCTGTTGCAATTGCTGTCAGTGGTAACTGAAGAAACGCCCTTTTGTGCCGCTTGAAGGGGCAGCTACATTGTTCACACACACACAGACACACACACACTAACACATGCACTGGCTGCTTAGAGGGATTTCCATGACGTTGTCATGGCATTTGTTTGATGGCAAGCGAAAGTTTTCTCATTCTCCTTTAATTTTTTGTGTTTTCTTTTTTTTATTATTCTCCAACAGGCAAAAAGCAGCTTTTCAATTGGGTTCAACGGTGCGCGATTGCATTTGCAGTTTACGTGCAATGGAACCCTTCGGTGGGGGATATTTAGGGTGGATAACAAGGCTATGCATGTGTGTGTGTGTGTGTGAATGGCACGCCAATATTACAATTTGAATTGTTTCCAATCGACAAGCGAAATGTCCTTGAACGAGTAGGGGCACCCTAGTTTTTTACTAAAAAAAATACAGAGGCCGTCTGTCTGTGTGTTTGCTCAAAGCCAAACATGACAATTTGATTAAAAAACATGCAAATTGTACAAAATAAACTCGGAGAGAGAGCAAGAAGTCAACCCATTCGATTGAACTGTTTGCGCCTAAAAGCACGCAACATAAATTGTCAGATTATCGATGCAATCTCGACAAAAAAATACATAATTTGATTTGCATATTACAAATGTCTGTCCTAACCTAAATTCTACGTCATCGAAACGTTCCTTATTTACATTTTCCCTAGCTCAACAACAGCTTGAATGGTTAGAGCTGGGAAACACAAAATTCTATAGAATTTTGTCTACTTAACTGGAACATTCGAATATTGTATTTTCGTTATTTAGTACGTTTATGTTTTCTAGTTTAGTTTGCGCTCCAGTCCAGTAATATCAAGAATTTCAACTAAATTTAACCTCGAAAAACCAACTCTAATGATCAATCAATATTAAATACAATGCACATTATGCCTGAGCAATATTTGGTAGCGTCAATAGCAAAGACTATTAACCATAATTAATGGACAAAAGCATCTTGTGACAACAAACAAAAATCCACATGTCATTAATTGCCAAATCAAATCGATTGGTCGAAAAGATATTTATTACATTTTAACAACGAAATGAAAAACGAGAAACCAAAAGCAATTCTCTTGTGCATGATTAATTCGACAGGTGAAATGGATTATTTAATGTTGGCTTTTTCTGTGCCGCAAAAGCAACTTAATTGCAATCAAGTATACGCCCGAGTGTGTGCGGCTTTAAATTAATGAATTATTTCAACGTTTTGTTACTTTTGTTGCTTTATTCACAATAGAAAACAAACAGTAAGTGGAGCAAAAACACGACGCATAATCGATAAAAAAAAAAACATATACACAATATGCAGGTGCAAGGACAATGTGGGTGTTCTATAACAATCCCTAATCTATATGCCACTGGCAGGCAGTAGCTCAGCCGCAGGTCACATAGATTAGATGGAAGCGCGAGCAGTACACTGACAGAAAGACAGCAAATACAGACATGCATTTAGTATTTATGAGCATTGACAAACGCAATGAATGAATGAATAAATGATGTGAATGTGAACATTGATGGATGGGCAATAGTTGATGGTCATTGTTCGTGACATACACTGTTAGAAATATATATATATATAAGTTATTCATAAATCATTAAAACCAAAGCCTAATTACCGGTTCTTGAAGATAGAAGCATAAAAATTAGCTGCATTTTAACAAAGGTTGAGTAATTAATAAAACAACAACTCAAAAAGTAACTTTCCGAAACTTTCAGTCTGTTGCAGTCTAAAGTTGGCAGCAGTAAACCAAACCAAACCAAACCAAAAACGCAAAAACCCACATCAACAACAAGTTAATAGCAGAGTTTAAAGCCAGGAAGCAACAGCTGCTGATACAGTTAAAATTCTTGAATATTTTAATAAACATTTTTGTAAAATGAGAAGAAAACTTGATTTAACGTCAAGACTTTTCCGTTTGCTCACCAACAAGACATAAATAATGTCTCCAATGAGAGTTTTTCAACTTTCATTCTCTTATGGTAAACTGAATTTTGGCACATGAATCTCTCTTAAGGTCCCGTTTAAATTGAAAATTTATCTTAATGGAATAATTTCATCAACATGTTGAATTTAGTTTTAATTGAAATCAAAATCTAAACAAAGGTGTTTGTAAATTATGTCACCTGAATATTAAAAACAGTTGCTTTTTTTTAGTAAACACAAAATTCAATCAATATGTAAATCACAGTTTTTACTAAAATTGTCATATAATGCTTTTTTAAAAAAAAAAAAATATTTTAACAAAAAATTACATGAAAAAGGACGAAAAAAATATGTAAAATTTTACTGAAATAAGTTATTTTTAAATCTGCCGCAACATAATTTTTAATGAAAACTTATAATAAACTTAAAGCTTCTTCCTGAAACCTATGCATAAATAATTTAAAGGTTTCACAACTTTATAACTTTTATCTACTTATTGGAGAAGTATTAAAATAGTTCATAGGATTCACTTTTTACTTTATACTTCAAAACCTATTTTCTTCTTCCTTCCCTTGTCATCATGCTCATTCAACATTTATAAAAAGCCTTTTCGAGTAACTTCAGCTCGTTGAGTTCTTCGATTTTTTTTTTTTGTTGTTTGATGGACAACAACTGAGTTGGCCAGTTAGAAAAAACCGTGTTGAAGGTCTTCTCACTGTTACACAGACAATGACATGTTGGCGCGTGTTGGATACAAAAAAAAGGGGGAGTCTCTCAGTTAACACCCTTCCATCACTTTTGTCTACTCAACTTTTGTAGTGTGTTGTTTGTAATTAAGGTGAAAAAGTTGCGGCACCAACAACAAACTTAACTAACAATTTCTCTCACACTCTCAACAGTTTGGTCAAGCGCTTTTTATTGATTATACTTGTTGTTCTGTGTTTCAGGCGTGTGTGTGCCCTGTCCTGTCCTTTCCTGTCGATTACTTTCACTTCCTTGGCCCCAATTTGGTGGCTTGACAGTCATTCAATTCATCTTACCATAATTTATATTCCTTTCCTCGAAATGCATTTTAAATTACGCCAAAAGGCAAACGCGGCGACGGCAACGGCAAGCCAAGCTTTAATTTAATATCACTCATACGTCACTTCGGCCAACGCGTTGACTGTGCTTACGCTGCCGTCGAGCTGTTGGCTCGCTTATCTTGCTCTCACTTTGCTTTATTACAAAAAATCACCATTCACATTGCTCTGGCGAAACAAACTGTCTGCTTTTTTCTCTGCCTCTTGGCCTGACTGCCTTAAGCAGGTGTTGAAGTGGCACGGACGACAGCTTCACAAAAAAAGAAGCGCAAAGCGACAAAATTGGGCGACGACGCCGACAACATCCTCTAAGCCATCCTGCTAATGGCACAGTCCGTATTCTCTTTTTTTGCATGTTCGCACGTCCACTTTTCTTCATTTTCTTTTTTGCAATTTGTCAGAAACTGAATACATAGTTGGTTAGTTGGTGGGGCTGTGATTATATTATGACAAGAGATTAAAGTTCATCATACAAAAATGAACTCAGGACTTGATGCGTCATCAATCAATAAGGTTGAACATTTTAGCTTGAGCTGTTCGTATCAATAATTAAAACTTATTTCACAATCTAAGTGCTTTTTTTGGATCCATAAAAAAAATATTAAAAGCATGATAATAAACAATTTATTAGCTGCCGACTCTCTGGCGCTGTAGACAACACAAAACAGGACATTCAAATGAAAGTCCTTTCTTTCTCTCTCTCTCTCTCTCTCTTCACTCAACTGGCATATTTAATTTGTAAATGAAGCTCTCCCCTTAGCAATAGACGATATGATAATTTGGTTGAAAGTCAACTTGAAATTTGGGCATGAGATTTAAGTCATAATTCACAGTTGATTTATGCATGAAATAATGAAATGTCTAACAAGCAGAATAATGTGTTTTACTTGTGTTTTAAAGGTAGAGATTATAAGTTAAGAGTTGCAGTTGAATTTCATTTGAGTGAGAATAAATGCAAAAGCACAAAAAGTACATAAAACTTTGTCTAAAAATCCTTTTAATACAATTATCAAAGAGCTTAAAAGGGTTAAATTTCGATTTGCCGTCGCAACTTGTTAGATAATGAATGCAAAAATAAATAGCATATAGGATAAACACATATATATTTAAAGCCACATTAGTTACAAAACACTTGCCTCTCATATGTCTGCACGCAACGTTTGCGAGCTGAAGTTTTAACCAAATGGCCAACAGACATGGCCTTTATTGTCTTTTATAGCCTGGTTGTTGCCGCTGTCGCATTAGCTAGTCTGTGTTTTATGACCTTTTTAAGCCTTTTAAAAAAAAAAAAATCAAAAACAACCAAAAACCCATTAAACTGTAAAAGTAGCCATCCAGTTGATATGAGCTTGAAACTACGTTGATAGTTGTTGTATAATCAAAAGAGCATTATTACTATTATTATTATTTTGCGTTCCGATGAACTTTGTTTTGATTGCTTTTTGTGGCCCCGAAGAGTATGCAACACTTAATTCGCGTGAAATGGCACAATACTCAACTCAACTCAACCTCCCTCTCTCTTTCGTTCTCTTTCTCCCTCTTCGTCTGTTGCTTGTTCTTCTCGTTTTTTGCTTATTTGCGGCCTGTTTTCTGGTTTTTTGGTTTTTCGGTCAAGCTAATTGTGGCTAAAGCCTCAAGCAGCCGCCGAATGTTGAGTTGAGCTTTTTGGCTGTTTTGGTTGGATTTTTGTTGCAAGGACGACCATAATATCATTGCCCCAATTAGTTGATAAAAGCAACCGCACTGCACACACTTAAGCACCTATTCAAACATTTAATTCACTTGAATTCTCACACTTTGTTGTTGCTGTTGGGTTTTTGGCTGCTGATTAAATTATTTATAATGGGATCTGTTATTGTCGGGAGCCTTAATTTCAGCGGCTTTTGCATTTTATCTCTTTGTTATTTTTCATAAAATGCAATTAGCATTCAGGCGATTGCAAAACTCAATTGCCACTAATTGTTTGCAGGCTTGTCTGAATTTTAATCGCTTGATTTAACAACTGGCGTAATTATTATGCTGCAATCAAAATGCAATAAAGCAATAAAGCACTAATGAACGCATTTCAATTCGCCCCATATTCAATTTTTCGTTGAGCAAAAACTGATTAATAATTCAATCGGAAATAAAACAAAACGGAAACATTTTATTTTTATCTATTTAGGACCGGAAAAACTAAAAATGCTATCAATAATTTATGATTTAGAATTGAATCGAATTGTTTATTGAACTTTTTAGTAAACTAATCGATAAATTTTTCACTCGAACTGAATAAAAAACTAATTGAACGATCCTGAGAACTGAACCAATTTAATGACTGATTAGTTTTTCTTTTCAGATTAAAAGTTGAAGCACTATTTTCCCCCTTTTCTAATTGAACTACAATATGCATACCTTACTACACCATAGTCAACAACCCAAATTACACTTTCAGGTTGAATATCCATTTGCAGTGCCATCGCTTTGAAGGACAAACCACAGAATACAAAGCATTTAATCAGTGCTCCAGTATCAGGTTTCTGTCTAATGGCATATAAATTACTGATTCCAAATTGCAAATTCGAGAACGCTTTTAGGTCAAACAGTATCATGTCTCCTCTCATTTTGAGAGTCTCATTAAAAATATTCAACTTTGGCAATTAATTAACAAGTTTTGAGTTCTTTTTTTGCTCGTAATTATTAACAACTTTGCATAATTTCGGCATATGCATATTAATCTTTCTTTAGTGTGACAAAATTTGTACTTTTAATTAGTTCGAAACTCAATTTGCAAAGTGTATTTTGTTTTTTCTCTTTATTTATTTTTTTTTCAATTTCTGCATATGCAAAACTTTTCGCCAGCTTCGAGTGAAACAATTTTTGCGGTCACGCTTTTTCGCTTTTCAATAAATTTAATGATGTTGGCAACCCAGTTGGTGCCGCGGGCAATTGCTTCTCTCTCTTTCTCTGGTCTCACTGGCAAATTGCAAATGCAAAATCTACAACCGAAATAACTTTTTCCCCTGCGCATTTAACTTTGCATAAATTGCAAATTGCGACAAATGTTGCCGCATTACTAGAGGGAGTCAGCGAGCGAGAGATTTCTCTCTATTATATTAATGCCATTGTCTGTGTTCTTGTTCCTGTTTTTGCTATTTAATGTTCTTCCCTACTTCTTTAGTAGACGGTTCATAAGCATTTCAGCTAGGTGTGTCTGAGTGTGTGTGTGTGTGTGCACGTCACGGCTTTTTCGCTTTGTGCCACAAACTGCAGTTGGAAAATCTGGCAGCATCTTCTTCGTTTTGCATGTAAAACGAGGGTAAATCAATAAGTAAGAGGATTAGAACAGAATTGAGCAAAGCGACGATAAATTGTTCTTTGCGTCGATTGGTGTCATTTGGAAAATTACACCAGGCCAAGATTTGAGACGAACTCAACGATTTGTTGGAGTGAAATTTGTTTGGATTTCATTTGGTAAAATTATTTTGACAATTTTTGACCATTTCTGCCTGGTCAAAGGCAATGATTTGAAAGGCTTAAAAAAAGCTTTTTTGTCCCCGAAGGAGGATGTATACTTTTTGAAAAAGTTATAACTGAAAGAAAATAAGAAAATTATTTTGACGAGATAATATATCATCATTTGATAGAAAAACTTATTTAAATAACTTAAAGTTCTTATAGATAATAACTTTTACAGATTCTATTATAACTTAACAAATATTTCGATTACAAATTAATGTGACAGGATGAAAGGGTTTATTTATTATTCTACGTCTGATCTCTCTTGATCTCACACTACGAATGACATGCTGCGCATCGTTTCAATCAACATTCGTTATTAACAGATCTAAACGAGTAAAGCATGGTTCTTAAAATTAGAGTGACCGTGTCACATATCGTTAAGGTCCTTGCTTATTAATTTTGCCATAATTTCTGAGTTGTTAACTTCTTAAAGTCCTAACTGATTTATTGATAGATTTTTCAATTATCAATAAATCTAACCCAATGTATAGCCCTCGCACACAAAGCCACAAGCTTAAACAGATGTTGATGCTCTGCTTAGAGCAAACTCTATTGGAATTTTAGTGGTCTGTCTTTTTGGCTTGTCGCACTGGATTGTTTAGAGAATGTTTCAGAGTTAGTTTTCAACTTTATCGATAACGAAGTAGATTATAATGAATAAGTGAGTAAAGCTATAACAGCTTGTTAAGCTTAAGAGCTTTGTATTTTAAGGCAGCAGCCATAGGTCAAGAACCCCATAAACAAAACTGCAAATATGTGCAAAAGAAAAAGAAACAATTTCTCAAACGAAAAAGAAAAGTCGAAGCGATGCGTCACTTCCGGACTCGGGGGAGGGGTAATGTTGGGTTAACGTTGTTTGCTGGGCCAAAAACGTGTTGAATGCTCAGGTGTGTGTGTGTGTGTGTGTGTGTTACTTGTGGCTTTTAGCTTTTGGCTTGTTGCCGTTTGTTGAAGAGGTGTCAGATTGTTTAGACTTTTTGGGCTGCTTACTTATATGGTAAATGGAGCAAACACACACAAACCTACTAACACTTAATTATACAGTTTTTTTGAGAGAGGTCCTTAATCATAGCCTCTCTTTCCCCATTCGCTGTCAATCACAAGCTGTTTGCGCCTGGCAAATAATTTGGGCAACTTATTTATTGCCGGACTTAAATTACATTTGCAATCGATATTTTTTGTTTCTCTCTTTATTTTTTTTCTAGAATTTTCCACGCCCCAACTCGTCGAAGGAATAAAAATAATCAAAAAATATTTGTCATGTGTTTGTTTGTTTGTATTTGTTTAGTCTACGATAGTTGCCCCTAGCTACGAAAGGGAACCAAAACAACAACGACAACAACAACTATTAAAGTTACCCATGTTGCTGTTCTGAAATTTTATTTTTGGGTTTTTATTTGGCGTCGCTCTTATTAATCCTTTGTGTATTTTGGCTTAACTCTGAATTATACGACTTTGCGTCTGTCCAAAAAATACTAAAACTTGCTGTTTTATGCCAAATGCGAGCTGTAAACCCTTGTTTTATTATTTACATACAGTTGTGAATGGATAAAAGGGAACATTAAGAATAAAAATATGTACTATATTTCAAACTTTAAGTTATAATTTAATTATGTTAACTTTGGAATAAAAACAGAAAAATTTTATTTTAAAAATTGAAGTGTTCACCATATCGAATGCTTACTGTACTAAGACACTTTGTTGCTGTGTTTATGTTAACTTACGCAAAGTTAAAGCTTGATTAAGATTAGAAAGTGTTTGTTTTACTTAATGCTTGGTAAGAACTGCGTTGTTTTTCATTAGCTAGAGATTTATTTAGGTGATTTAAGCTTGAATTGAATATCTTACGGAAGATTTTCTAAACATTGAACAAAGCTATTGCTTGTTTATAGTTTAAAGCTTAAACTATTAAAGCTTTCGCTTAAATCAATAAATATATATGGAAAATACTGCACCAAGTTATATCATTAGGAAATCAGTTATTCTTGTCATCAAGCAATTATTGAAAATTGGAAAATTGGAAAATTGCATCGATTTGTGTGAATGGTTCTGATTGTCTTATCCAATTACAATTTGGACTTCTTTCGGTTTCCAACTGTCAACAAACAGTTGAGAGTTGAGATAAGCCCGCTAGGGGGCGACACAGTGTCATTGGGTTTTTATAAAGTTTGAGGTTCGATTGAAATTGACAACGTTGTCTGGGGAGCCAACAAGAAAGAGACACCCGGTAAGCACAGCCAGAGCTGATGTAATAGATTAGTATTCGTTTTTGACTTAACGATGTTTGACTGTGTCTTTCCTTAACAAATACTTAAGAACTTAGCATCAATGAATGAGAAAATATCATATAACTGTTTATTTGACACCTACCTGTTGTTCCATTTTCTGATTGCGACTGCTAATTGCTGACATTTTTAACTGTATTGATGAGTATGTAGATTTATTACTAGACCCGTTTTCGTTTTGTTTCGTTTTCGTTCATTCACATGGGGACCAATTAACCGTTTGTTTTTTGCACTCGAACTGCGCGTATTATAAGCAAATTAAAAAAGAAACAAATAAAATGATAAAATGCATTTAACAAATTTGCAATGACGCACAAAGGCACTCAAAATGTGCAATGTACCTAAGCATTCACATAAGTATTGCTTTAGGTGCTAACAAATGTATTTAAAGCACATAAACATACTTATATGTACATATGTATTTATGCTGACATTTGTATGTTTGTGTTTGAGTTTTGTATGCTCGAAGCTGACAGCTGCTGCCGCTGTGCAATATTTGTTGAAAAGGAAATTTATTTGAAAGCAAATGAATGCAACAAAACAAAAAAGCAGAAAACGAAAAAGAACGCGACTGGCTGAATGAACGCCGCAAAATCTAGAAGGACTGCAACAACAACTGCAACAACAACAAAAAACCCAAGCACACCTGGTTGTCTGGCAATGTTGTTGTTGCTGTTGTTCTTGTTTAACAGTTGTAGTTTGTGAGTAGCTTGTTGTCTTTCACAGTAAATGGCACACGCGACGAAAAAAAAAATGAATGTATACATACATAGTATGTATATGTATGTGTGTAGTTCATATAGTAATTTCTGAACAATAGCAAATTGTAGCCGGCAGTTGTTGTTATTTGTTGCTGGCAGGCATGCGATCAATTATGATGTTCGGGTTTGTTGTGGTCGCGTTTTCGATAAATTTTTATTAGACTTTGGCACCAGTCATACAACATTTTTATCGTTGCAACTGTTTAATTAGTATTTGTTGAGCGCTATTTGTATTGCAATATTTCGCAATTGCAAATTCACACACACGCGCACACACATGAAGCGCTTATTTTTGGCGCGTATTTTGCTTTGGCAACGCGATACAAATGCTCCGCGAAAGCAAACCACGCGAGAACGTTTCAAAACAACAACTGACGACGAACCCACAGCTAAACAGCCTTAACAAATGAAACGTTCTGGCAATGAAACGTTTATATGCCGAGCCGAACGACGCGCGTAGTCCCTTCGTGCGATGCCAAAAAGAGAGAGAGTTACGTTTAGCACTTGGCTCTCTGCAGTCAGCACTCCAATACTCGCACTTCCGTCACTTCTTTCCAACCGAAACTCTACGCTCTAAAATACTACACACACCACGCTCGCACATCAGATTGGCTCCGACCACTAAATTCGTTTCGTTTCACACTGGCAGATGTGCATTGCTTCCTATGGGCGATATGTGGTGTTTGTTGTTGTTGTTAATGTGTATGCAAGCAGCATACCATTCCACAAACATAGGCATTTACAAATATATTTGCAGTTTGTGTTGGAAATACTCAAGACTTGAAAATTATTTAAGTTAAGGCAAGTTATTTGAGCTACAACAATAAAAACTTAATAAGAACTCATATACTTTTTATTACAAATAAATTTATACTAGGTTATAAATTAGATCCACAAATGATATACCCATGTTTACAGGGTATAAATTCGTTTACAGTTTTTCGTGTCATTTTGTTTCTTATAACTAATAAGTATGTTCAGGTTTTAAAGACTCTCATGATTTCGTAGCTATACTATGAAACAGCTCGAATTAAATTTAGTTGCAAGTCCAAATGAGGGAAGAATAGGACGACACTCAAAAGAATCGGTACTTCTTCTTTGTTTCGCTCTCGGTTGGCGTTGGCTGTCGAGGATCTGGTTGTCGCTTCGGCAGCAAAGGTGGTGGACTCTCTCTTGGTATAGCTGTTGGCTCTCCCGTCATAGATGTGGGTGAAAGAGGGCGTGGTGGTCGGAGGATCGATGTTAGAGCTGGTTGTGGGCTCCTTCCCTCCTGATTATCCTCCTCAATGGGACCCAATCTCGATCCGTGCACTGAGGCAAGCTCCGAATTTGTTTTCACCTGTGATCCGAACTCATCACCAAACTCACTGGCCATGTTCATGCCAATGGTGGCTCCTACTTTGGCGCTGGCACGCTTGAAATGCCCACTCAGGCTAATCTGCACCACATTAATGAACATGGAGGTCAAGGCCAATCCAAATATCAGATAGATCATGCTGACCATCACATAGAATGGATTACCGGGCACCAGATCACCAAAGCCAATCGTGGACATTGAGATGAAGATAAAGTAGAAGGCATCCAGGAAGGTCCAACTCGTCTCAATGAATGTATATCCAACGCTACCAAATAGAATGTAGGCAATGAGCAGCATCGAAGCAACTGATACGGGTAAATTGAATTCGTCGTCGACCTCATAGGTTTCCGGATACGGAGATGTTGGTGTCTCCGGATGGGATGTGTCCAACGATTTGCCTGCTTCAGCATCCTGCGATTCCTCCTCCGCTGGTACATCGCTCATGCCAAAGAACATACTTGGACGTCGTATAGCCATGTCGTACACCGTATTTATTCCGGTCATTGCATCACGGATCTGCTGCTGCTTCCGTATACGACGACAGGAGCGAGTGTAATAAAGTCGCCTCACATAAGCCCAAACGAACTTTACACATCGCGTAAAGAGTTTACCCAAATCTGCGAGCACAATCAAAAACATGGGAATTCCAATGATGGCATAGATGATTGTTAAAGACCGTCCAAGGTTTGTCTTTGCCGTTATGTGACCGTAACCTAGTGCAAAAGAAAATGGTTTAGAGAGTGAGAGGGTGTTATTGGAAGTCGAATAAATATCATTTTCATTATAACTACTTATTCTTAAGTACTTTAGTACTTAAATTTTATACAGAGGAATCAAACCCGGTTTTTTTTATAGAAGACAACCTCTTCGTTCTTCCGTTACCTATAGTTGTGATTACGTTCCAGCAATAAATGAAGCAATTTACAAAGTTAAAAGACTTCTGGCCTGCAAATCGGCGCAAACCCAACTCTGCAAGATTATTTAGTTCATCTTCGAAACTACGTAGCTTATGACGAGCCAAGGACTTCCAGTCTTCCTCTCTAGCAAGGAAAAGTTTAACATCAAATGCTCAAACAAAGTTTAGTTGACAAGTCATACCTCATATTATGACTGACTTCCCAGAGATTGTCTATAAAATCCCTTTTCACCTTGCGCACCTCGCACTTGTATATGTTCTCCGACATGCCCTCTGTGTAGCGGAACATTAAACCTCCAAAACCCAACAGCAGGATTAACAATATTGAATGGCAAACACATTCGTTTCTCACTCTTCTCATCTCTGCCATGCGTACGGGATAGTCTAGTTTAAGGCGTCGCCATTCGTGTACAGCTTCTAAGCGTAAAATATGAAGAAATGCACGCGAAAGAAGCTTTGAAGGTTCCGGTAGTTCCGAAAGGGAGACAGCTGTTTGGTCGTCCTTAATGTGCTTTGGTTTAAGTTTAAAAATGTTAGCAATGCGTTGAACCAGGGAGGGATTTTTTTTTGGGGAAGGAGGTGGAGGTTCCGTTTCGACTTTGATTTCCTCAACGTTTCCCTGAGTTTCCTCCAAATCGTTGGTTGCTTGCGTAGGTGGTACCTCCTCTTTCTTTGGCCTCTCCAAGCTTGGTGTACGCCTTGCTCTCAAAGGGCGCTCCAAACTGCTGCTACGCTTAGTGGGCATCTCTTCCGGCGATTCGGGCATCCTTAAACTATGGCTACGTCTTACTTTGTCTACGGAAAACGTGCCTAGGCTCTTGGCCAGGGCGGCCTCTGCAAAAGCAGCTTTCTCAGCTGCCTCAACATAAGCTTTTCGTAGCTCTGCTCGTTGTTGCTGCTCGGTAAGCTTTACTTTAACTTCCTCTCCTTTAGGAGTTTCTCCCACCTCAATATACTCCATTTTCCGGTGTAGCTCCTGCGCCTCCCTTTGCTCGGCTGTCTTGGAGCGTCGCTTAGGACGCACTGGAGATAGAGAATTGTTTCGACTGACCGAGGCACGTTCGGGTGGTTTAAGTGGTACTTGTTGTATCTGGACTGGTGGCGGTGGAGGTGCACCACGAATGGGCTGTGAAACTGTTGCCTTGCGCACTACCGGCTTTAGTCTAGCCTGCACCTCCTCGGCCGTGTCTGCATCAGAGGAGCTGAACTGGGTGGAGGATTCCTCGTAGCCACTGCTACGATTCCTCAAACGAACCGATGGCACCTCATTTCTTTGCAGGCGCAAGCTTTGCACCAGACGACGACGTTCATCCTCGTCTTGTGGCAGCTGGAAACCATCGCTGATCTTTCTGTAGTTCTGGAGCAATCGCTTACGCTCCTCATGATCCAATTGTGCGCGATGTCGCAACTTGTGCTCCCTTTTCTCCCGCTCGAAAAGACGCTTTTCGGACTCAAAACGACGTCGTTCACCCTCAAAACGCTGTAGATTTTGCTCGAGGCGGCTGCGAGAGTCCTCACCTTGACTAGGTTGAGTTGTATAGGATTGGGAGCTGCCAGTTAGCTCACCCTCGCTGGATTCATCTTTGTGACGTGGCGACGATAAGCTGCGATGCTTTATCAGTTGATGTGCATCTGGACTGCTTAGTTTCTCAGCCTCTCGCGGCTGTGATTGACTTCGAGCTGCCACGCCTGCAAAAGTTTTATCTCGCCTACGGAGTATTTTGCTCTCATGAGCAGACTTCGCTCCCGCCGGACGTATCTGCATTGAAACATGCTGTGCCTCTTCCTCTTCCAGTCTTGATTGACTGCCCAGGGATGATCGACCGGCATCGGGTGTCTGCTCCCGTTGATTCCGTCCAAGGCGACGTCGATGTCGCAGCTGTCTGGACATTGATGCTGCTCCAAGTTCCCCGGCATTTTCCATGGCAAAATTATCTCAAAATATGCGCTTATTTCTGCAATTTACTTTTAAGTTGTTTTTTTTATTGGTTTTGTTTTCTTCTCTCTTTGCTTGCGTCTAGCTCATTTCTCTATTTATAGGTTTTCATATTTTGTTCCAAATGGAAAAAACCGTATGTATTTCTGTAATTATATCACTTGCTTTCGGCATGCACAATTTTTCTTTTTATAGCGCTTGAGTAGACATTTTGTTTCGGATTTGGTGTAATCTTATAGGATAATACTTTTATTGAAACCTCAATAACTTAATTGGCACAATTTGACTTTGGCACCAACAAAAAATTACTACTATATGCATAAATTTCAACACAATTATTTTGTATATACATATACTCTATATGTATTAGCTTTTCATTTTTCAAAATAAATTCTATTCTCGAACACGTTTTGACTTCTCGCACTTTCGGCTGCGACGTCGTCTGGTTTCCAACTGCTCGCGGCATGAAAATACTCAAAAATATTTTGTTTTTTGAAAGATACAAACAGCTGTTTGAATGTTTGTATTGTGTATCTACTAACTTGGCCATTAGTTAAGCTTTAGCTTGTTTATAAACTCATTTATTGTAGGCTAACAAAAAATTGTCATAATTATGAATTCATAATTTCTTGGTGTCGCTTTTTATGCTTGGCACATTATTAACGCCACGAGTGTTAAAAAGCTTTGAAAGCTTCAGCCAACACTTGGCGCCAAAGTGTTTTATTAACCATATGCTTAAAAGTTTATTACTTAACACATTGTAAATCAAAAATGTGAAAGTACTTGGTTGAGTTTTTAATTTGCATGTTAAAATTTTAGTTAAAAACTTGATTAAGTAAAAAATAATAACGCCTTGTTGATGACGATGAAAATATTTTTAAGTAAAAAGGAAATAAATTATAATAAAAATAATAAATAAATTTCGTTGTTTCAGGTTGTTTTTTAAAAAACACATTGATTTATATTTATTCAAATTTTAGATACGTCACAAAATGTTTAGGAGAAAATTTAATTTTCTTCACTCTCAATATTTAAGTTTTCCACCGTCTGAAAGTTCAATATAGATTATATTTTGTCGATTCTCAGCAGTCCAAAGATTCGTGACGTAAATATAAATAATTTGGCAAGACATAACATGCATATATTAAATGTTTTTTTATTTTTGTTTTCATAAGAATTTAATATCAAACCAATTCGGTTTGTGTGTGTGTGTGTGTATTTATTTAATTAAGCACACACTTGATAGACGTGCTCCACGGACCAAACAAACGTGGCGTATGCGTAATGCTGTTCACTTGATGACGGATCAAATTCGCAATAAGCTTATGTTTATGTTTATTTTTATTGGTTTGAGATTTTACCAGCTAAACTACTTTTTTGTGTTTTTTCCTAATCATATTAATTAGGTAGATTTTCGGTTAAGGAAAGACATAAGACACAAAGATTTAAGTTTGATTAAGTGAAAGCAATGTTTACTGAGAATTTGGTTGCTGTCCGAGTTGAAATGTGATTTTTCAAATATTTTTCATTTCATTAAGAACGCTGACAATTTTCCAAAAAAGACAAATGTTTCTTTTCTTTATAAATAAAACACACATACATTTTTTCTTTGTGACATTTTCGCCAGCAAAAGAAAAACCAAATCGAAAACTATTTCCATTTTTTCTGAGTTCTTTTTTTGTGTCACATACTTATTTTGAGTTTCTGCAGAAAATGTTGACAAGTTCCTTTAAATAAATATAAATTTGTGTGTTGTCTGGCATTTGACAATAGAAAGACTATATAGTATACTATATATATAAACATATATGTATATAAATTTTGTCTAATTATAAAACTAGTGACAAACTATTTTGATTAAGAATTATTAACTCACCAATTGTCGTATAGACGGAACAACTGTAGACCATAGCATTCCAAAAGGACCAGGGATTCCTTTTGATTGCATCCTCTTCCTCTGTTAAACCCGATCTTAATAGAGTCTCCACAATCGGTTTATGATCGTTCATTATGCGCAGCACATTGCTATTAAATTCAGTTTTTTCTAACTGCATAAAAAATCCAAAATTCTTAATGTGATTTTTGTGTTTCTTTGCTTCACTTCACTTACCGTATGCAAAAGTGGATCTCGTGTCATTTGACGCAGTTCATGGAAGAACATTTTTTGTTGGTCTTGCAGGTTTTTTATTTCTAGGACAGCTGGTCGCTCTATGGAAAACATAAAGTTTATAAATAATGTATTTCAAAATATATATATTTCAGGTGTGTGTCTGTTCTACATTTTACTTTGACTGAGTTTTTTACAAGTGGAGGATGTTTGAAAAGATATAAATGCTGATGAACAAATATATATTGTTTAAACATACAGTAAAATTGATTTCTCCAGCACTTAAGTAGTAAAGTTTATGTTTGTTTTAAAACGAATTCGTTGTGCTATTATGAATGGGAATAAAATATTTAAAGAATATTTAAATCTAGCTCATTAATCATTAAAAAATATTCTCTCATTGTTTTGAAGTTTCCAGAACTTAGTTTTAAAACATGAAAACGCACTTTTTGTTGTTTTTTAAGTCGTAATAAGCTCTTAAAGCCCTGCTGGAAGAACAACACAAACATATTAAAAGCCGTAATTATTTAACTGAATTTTGTGTTTAAATTAATCATCTTATATTTTTTGATAATTAGTTTTATGCAAACATGTTCTAATGCCCCGAGGGGGTTAACATTTCTGATTCATCTGTGTGTCTGTGTGTTTGTAAATTTGATTGTTTTGTAGCTATTTCGTTCATCCGTTCAATTATTTGTATACTGTCAGGGAAGACAACGAACGATTTGCCCTGAATATTTGTATATTTTAGTAAGTATTGTTTTCACAACAATTGCCTGAAGAGCTTGATAAGCAAACAAATTTATTTTAAAACAAAGATTGTTTATACCTCCCGAACTGACTGAAAATGATGAATGGAAATCAACTCACCTTCAATTGCTCGAAAGAGCACCGCACCACCCATATTGTACACAGCGAGCACGATAAGCAGGAAAAAGTGGGTGAACCAACGTTTTGACAACTGGCTAAACTTGTTGTACAAGTTATAGCTGAACTTCTCGCCGAAACTCATGCCCGACTTGGTGAGATCCATGAAGCCCTCATAGCCCTTTGTCATAAAATTGCCCGTCGCACCAAAAGGATTTGTAACGGGTGGCCAATAGGGTCCTGCCGTACCGGCGCCGGTGTAATTTGTCTGAGAGGTATATGGCGCTTGGGGCTGTGCACTGGGAGGCATTGAGCCACCGCCACCGCCACTAAAATAGTTATTGTTGTGTATATTATGGATATTTATACGTGGTGGGCGATTGGAGCGACGCGACGGTGGCGGAGTGCCAGGCGTAGGAGTCATATTCTGCATCCTATTGATTATTGATTTTATTTGTATATTTCACAATATTCGCACAATGTATGTGCATGACACCTGTGTTGTTTTAGACACTGATTATTTTAATATTGGTATTTTTCTTTGTTTCTTCAGCTCACATAAGTATTTAAAATTTATATATTGTGTCAGTCGTTATTCCATATAGCATGGTATTATTTTTAATTCTATAAGCACAAAGTGTGCTTGTTTCGCGATCTTTTTTGGCTTTTTTGTTGGCGCCCCAAACTTTCTCACAGCGGATCTCGCTTCCGTCCGTTGCCTTCTTGATTTAAACTTAAACTAAAACAGCATCCATGTCTATTCACAATAACAGCCAGCCGACAGCCGACAGGCAGCCAGCCATGCCAGCATTAATGTCGCTGTGTGTCCGCTGTGAATCGACGAAATGAAACGAAACGCAAGAGCGAGCGAGAGAGCACAATGACGACACTATGGGAGAAATCGGTATCCATGAGGTCACCATCTTCGAAGTTCTTCGCAGGTAATGCTGAACGATCGCTTAATGAGCTTGCCTGCCAGTCGGATTAAGGGTCAAATCTACATACATACGCAGAGACTTCTGTGGAAAGACGCAAATAAACAGCCACTCATTTGCTTTTTAGATAATTTTTAATTATATAATGAAGAGTAAAGAATTAAAGTTTTTTTTGTTTGCTATAAAGCCAAGCCTGAATGAGTCAACCACAAAATTATGTAAATTACTTCCAGTAGCTAATGCGTATAAACTCGTAACTAGATAAATTCCACATGTATGTAAAAGCAACTACAAATTTCGTTATTTAGACAAATGTTTTGCACATTAATTCATCCCTTGACACTAATGAATTCCAATTTTTCGCTGAACATTTGGCTTTATTTGTAACAAATCGGAAACATAATAAATAAACTTACCCCAAAACACATGCGGATACAAAACCTAGCAAGCTGAATGCCAAAAGCATTGAACGCACTGCATTTTTGGCGAATGGAAAATTCACATTTTGCAACCCGATCAAAAAACCAAGGAATTATTGCATAAATATTGTAAATATATTATGAAAATTGCAAGTAATTGCATTAATTAGACTGCACAATACTCTTTCAATTGCAAAAGGACTCTTTTGTAAAGAACATTGTCGGTTGGGCTTCAACAGAAAATTATTACTGATTGGTTTTGAAATTTATCTTTATACTTTTCGTGACAAAGCGCATAAAATATTTAACAAGATAAAATAAATTAAAGCTAACGAAAGAAACAGACAGCATTTATTGGTTTTTGACCATTAACTTTTTAAAAACTAATCTTACACTGAACCAAAAAATCACCAGAAATACTAACTTTTCTACGTTTTTTCCTATCAATTTTGGTACGATGTGTCGTACTATCATTATTGATATTCGTGTACTTTCAAGACTGAAAGTGCCTAACGTAGATGTGATAGGATCATATCAAACACAGAATTGAAAATAGCAATGTCAGTTTGATAGGAAAACAATGTAAAAGTTAGTACAGTTTCACTGTAGTTTTGATAGGAAATACTGTTCTGCATCATTGATAATGGTTCCTGTAATTTTGATAGAAAATACTGTTCTGCATCATTGATAATGTTTCCTGTAATTTTGAAAGGAAATACTGTTCTGCAGCATTGATAATGTTTCCTGTAATTTTGAAAGGAAATACTGTTCTGCAGCATTGATAATGGTTCCTGTAGTTTTGAAAGGAAATTCTGTTCTGCAGCATTGATAATGGTTCCTGTAGTTTTGATAGGAAATTAAATTATTTATTTTATTCAGTATGTATTTATTTATATTTATTTCATATTTTTAAATTATAATTATTTTATATCTTATAACATCATATAAACTTATTTCTAAAATATTTTTTGCCATTTGACATTACAGACAGATGTATTGAAGGACTGCATATGTCTTCAATACTTACAATTTTTAAATCTGTAAACTCTTTACCTACTTCAAAAGCTTGTAAATGATCATTGAAACTTTTTATATCAAACTGAGATACAATAAAATATGGAATATTATCAAATGAAATTAAATTTTTCTTAATTTTGTGTAATGTAATTGTAGAATTATTTTTCAAAGTGAAAAAATAATTTGGTTTATAAACATTTCCTTTGAATGTGACTGAACTTGCAGATAAATTGTTTACAAAATTGTCATGGACATCTATAAAATTAATAATGTTCTTATAAAAAGAACTGGTTTCAATTTTAAAATGCTTAATATTCGCTGTTACAGTATCATTCGGAATACCCATTTCGTAAATCTTTAAAAATTGTGTAAATTTTAATGCCGCTTTCATACTTAATGAATATGTAATATTTTTTCTAGAAGATATACACTTTGCGTAAGTTTTTGTTTCTCTATGTTTGCCTTCGAAACGAAGACAGTGTAAATTTCTAAGGGGCCCTGAATGTTTAATTACAGTGACATAATGTAGTAAAAAATGAAACTTTGGTTTTAATGTCTTTTTAAATAAAAGAACATATGTTTTGTTGTGTAAGCAAATTAAACTGTATAACTTATTAAGTAGATCAACATCATATGAACGTAGGTTTAAAATATCAATAATTTTTAGCAGAATTATAAAAAAACTCCATATTGGGTCATTTATTGGAATTAAATCACCGATTATGAGTGGAAAAAAGTGAACAAAGCACATCATTTCACTTGCAGACATTTTTAATTTATTATTTATTAGATGTTTAATTTCTAAAGGCGGAGAATAGTTACCGATTTCAGTGGGTCCATAATTGTACATTTGCTTCCGATAATTTAAAACTTCAATCGAAAAAAATTTTTCTTTAATAAAATGTAGAATAACTTCACACAAGTCATAATTACAAATTCCTTCATATAGGTCGTGTGCAATATCTACACTAAAATTATCAGTTACATGAAATGAGTTTAAAAGATTGAATAAACATTCATTTTTAATTCCTGTCTTCTTGACATCATTTATTTTTAGTGAATCAGTATAATTTTGTATATTTCGTAACTGATCATAATTTTCTTTAACATCATGTATCATATCAGACTTATGGCGAGTACAAAATCGACAATAGTAGTTAGAATTGAAGGAAGTCGTAAAACCTGAAATAGTGTTCAATCCTAAGTTGTCACCTAATATATTTGCTAATATGCAATAAATTCTAAATTGGCCTAATTCGGTTTGAACAACTACTCCCTGTTCTTCTAATTTTTTGAATTCAGTAACCAAAGGGTTTAGAAAGGGTTCACTCCCTAATAATTTTTGTTCTCTGCTTTTAAACAGGGCAGCTACAAATATAAAATCTAGTTTTGATAGAAGGTGTTGTTCTAAACTTGGAAAATTATAATAAACTGCTGTAATGGAGTCAAGTGTTGCATGGCTGCCAAGAGGGTTATTAATTTCAAAATCGTCTACATATATATAAAAGGGTATAATTATTCTATCTGGATATAAATTAACTTTGTTTTTAAATGATGAAGAATTTACACAATGCGTTAAATTAGGTGTACCCGAAATTTTTTTTGTATTATTTATAATGTGTTTAAGTACTCCTGGCAGTTCCAAAAACTTTCTAAATTGAAATTGTAAGGGCATTATACAACCTTTTACATTGCTAGCATTTAAACAAGGTTTTCCATTCACTATCACTTCTGCTATTTCATTATGAGCGTTGAAAGATATTGGTTTACACAGCTGATCAGCATCGGAAACTGTTTTTAAAAGTTTATATTCTGTATTAAATTTTTTAAAAGGATTTTCACAAAAGTTTATATATTCTTTAAAGTTTTGGTTATCATTGTTTTGCAATTGAACTTTAATTGGCTCTATAATACTTTTTAATATGTATGACACGCTCTGCTGTATTTCATATACATCTTTTCTTGTTAAATTGTTTTTACTATGTAGTTTAAAGAGGAAATTTTCACATTGAGACGATATATTATTTTGAATAGTTGGAAAACTCATTTCTTCAGTTGATACATTGTGTTCTTCAATATTTGTTTCATTGTTACTAGCAGTCACATTAATACTAGCGGGTTTTATTTCTAAGACGGCTTAATTAGAACTCAGTTCAAAAGTTTGTTGATTTGCGAAGTGCTTCTTTAAGTGCTTCTTAAAGTTATTTGATGTTGTAAATGCTTGTGAACAATTATTATATCTACACTTATAAATGCTATTTGTTTTCAGGTAGTGAATTTTTTTCAAGTGCTCAAACAACTTTGGCAGTTCTGTAAATAATTTTTCACATATGAAACAATTCATTCTGCTCTAATATTTTCTATGAATTGAGAGACTAAAGAATTTTTAACATCAAATTCTGTATTAATTTTATATATTTCTTTTTGTAAGAACTGCAACATCAAAAATGATTCTTTTGGATATTTCAAGTGAAAGACGTGGAACAATTTAAAATAAATGTCTAATGTGGAAATGAAACTTGAGAATTTTAACAATGAGCTGTTAAATGAAACGTAGTATTCTGAAAATTTGTTATTTCCGGACCAACTAAAATTATATATGGCTGAATATTATCCTTATTTAATTTAGCTTTTTCCAGCTTTTGCTGCCGTTTAAGTTCTAAATCGTTTATATTGGTAATATGAAGAAAGCTGCTTTCAATGGCATCTGTAATTGTTACCTTTTGCACTTTCAATTTGCCGTTTGCTGCTTTTGAAGTATATCGTCCGGTTGGTTTAAGGACGGCATTTATAAGCATTACTGTAATACAATCTTTAGAGTCTGGAAAAACATTTTAATTACTTAACTTTTAATGATACATTATTCAAATTTCATATTTACTTTTATTGACTGATGGGCTTTGTACTTGTGTCAGTAGTTCGAAATAACATTTATCCTTCAAATGTTTTGAATAAAATTTCAAAAGTTGGTTTTGTAGCTTATCAAAACTGGTATAAAGCTCATATTTTTTACCAGGAAAATTTACATCAAAGTCGTAGTCAATCTGGTAAAATAAAAATTAAAATAAATAATAGCCTGATAAAATTAAGCTTTACTTACGAATTTTTCTCCACCTTCTTGCTTAAAAAATTTCCACTCAGTCAAAATTGTATTAAGGTCAGCTGTTTTTAATTCCTCGTTACGCATTTCAAAAGTATCGCGCCACAATGTTAAAGCTTCTTCATCAAATGACATCATATGCAGCATTTTCTTTTTCTTGTTGATTATATCGCATGATGGAGGCACCTTTTCTTCTAATATATTTCCCACTTTTTCTTCCAAACAAAGTTTTCTGCCTCTATTCAAATTATTAAATTTGTTATACAGCAAGCCAGAAGGGTTGTGGGTTTTTCCGGCCTTGCGCGAAACATAATAAATATCTGCCGATTCTGTTGGAAAAATTTTGACTATTTGTGCAGCAATCTCTTCGATTTGGCGTGGAGTCGGAATTGAGTACTTGTTTTCTTCTATGTTAAAAAAAAAATCTGCAATAATACCAACAAGTGTTTTGCGTAGGTCGACATTTAATTTATTTAATTTTCCATAGAATGCCAAAACGCTTAAACCAACTGCAGAACTTTGTAATAAATCATTTACTTTCTGCAACATAAGATATACATGTATATTATAATATGTACACACATATGTACATATACTTTTTGAATACACAATACTTACACAAGCTGAAACGACAACAGAGCTTGCCGTTGACAGTGGCGAGCTATTGACCCACTGTAATACCCGGCTGTTCAAAGAACGCGAGCAATATTGTTCTGGAAACTAAAATTTAAATTGTACAATAAACTTTTTCTCACTATTTTTAATATTTTACCTTTTCCACCTTCCAAGCAAAGATTTTCTCCCTTATCTCAGCTCTCAAAGCTATTTGCTCACCATTTGGAAAGATTCTTTCCAAATCAAAATCACTTATGTACTGAATATTTGTAATGTTAAACCCACTACCTACATATGTACATATATAAAAGTCAAATTATAAACCACACAATTGAATAACTTAAAAATGCATACTACTTAATTCCAAAAATGCATTTTGAATTTTCCATTCACTTAGCAATAAGTACAGTTCATCGCATTCATTTAGCACATTTTCCATGATTTCCAATTATTTATTTGCAGAATAAAAATCTGCCGTATCCAGTTTATTTGCGACTGCACTCCAACACAATTAATAAGCACTGACGCTACAATACAAAATTTGCACTTTTTCACAAAGAAAGAATATATGTTGGTCTATGCTACGCCGCGTAGCCTGCGCGCACTTTTTCACAAAAATGACCTAACTGTAAAAATTGTCTAGACTATGAATCGAGTTCCAGCATTTCTTGTCAATTTACCAGTAGACAATATCAACCAATGAAATTGCAACAGTTTGTCATATCAATTTAACAGTCTCGCATGCTACGCCGCGTAGCCTGCGCGCACTTTTTCACAAAAATGACCTAACTGTAAAAATTGTCTAGACTAAGCGCATTCCTTATGAATCGAGTTCCAGCATTTCTTATCAATTTACCAGTAGACAATATCAACCAATGAATTTGCAACAGTATGTCATATCAATTTAACAGTATTATTGACAAACTAACGCTGAAAACAGCGCTGTCATATCAATTTAACAGTAATATAATCCACATTTTAATTGATAGTACAAATTGAAAGTACGACGCAAAAAAATACTGTTGATTTTACGGGAAATCCATTCAAAACAACGTTTTTCCTTACAAATGACGAAATACGACGCTTGATGGGAGACTATCAACTTGTACTATTGATATTTTTGGTTCAGTGTATATATAAATATTAGGCGATATATCTTGATCCGTTTGTTAGGTTGTGAAATCTTTATATAGATATATTTATGATTATATTCGTACTTACTTTTAGTCATCTTTTATTTTATAGATGCTTATTTGCCCATTTGCACACCACAAAAAAATTTAACTTAATTTTTGATTATCCAAGTTTTCACATAAAAGATTCGGGTTTTAACTGTTTTTTTTTTTTTTGTATTCTTTTATTTGTATATGTTGGAATATTGCCTCAGCGGGGGGCATACAGATTGTTAATGGTTTTGTTTTTATATGTATATCTCTTTTGTTTGTAAGTATTTAATATATGAATATTTCATAAATATATATAGCATATATGCATGCAATCTTTACAAACTTGAACAGTTTACATTCCAACAACATTTTCAATATACATATATATTTATTGAAAATTATAGATTAAATGCTATTACAGATATAAGAGTTGTGGAAACTGTATTTAGTTGTTTAAAAGCTCGCATTTATCTAGCTTAATTAAATCTCTATATATGTTGTAGATATATTATTGTTTTGTTTATATTAAATATGAATATCAACATTAAACACAAATCAGATGTTTCAAATATCATAAACCAATCTACTATATGCTATATGAATTTTAAATTTTACTCACAGTCCTTAATGTTTTATTTTAGTGTTGTTGTGTTTACTTTTATTATTATTATTATTATAAGATGCGATTTTGACTTGCACATACAATAATTAAACTCAAAAACTACTAGTATGTAAACTAAACATTTTGAAGATCGATCGAAGACGCCGCCAACTCGTTTCTTTGGAATGGACATTAAAAACAGTCCACGAGTGGTTCACAAGGCTATTCGTTATAAATATTTTTTTGTAATATACACATATATATATATATATTATATCAAATTTTTGTTTTTTCTTTCACTTATCTGTACGGTTTTTATATGTATTGTTTTATGTATTTGCTTTCAGGTTGGAGAGCATCACTAGACAAAAAAGCACTTGGATTGCAATATAGTCTCAATATCTGTTATTTAACATTTAACGGATATTAACAGGTTCTGTTATTTAACAGCAGGTGTTTATTTTAGCGCCTCTTTAACACGCTGCTCCCATTCTGCACGTCGCTGATTAATGCCTTTGAATTCACCAACTGTTGCCGAACGCTCAATGGGCTTGGTGGGTGTACCAGGCTTTTCGGTTGCTGCAGTTTTATCAGCAACTGTTGTTGATGCAGCAACAACTGTTGCTGTCGCTGCTGTTGGTGTTGTGGCAACAAATGTTGCTCCCATCGATTTCAGTTGCAGTGAATAACGTTCATTGGGATGCTTAACGCTGTTATTGTTATTGTTGTTGTTGCTTTTATTGGTGTTGCTGTTGCGCACATTGCTGATCTTAATTGGCGGCAGGTTGGAAAACTTTTGCTGTGCTGCGGGCTGCACATTATTGTTGAGATTACGAAAGTCGGCCACAGAGCTGCGATTATTGGCTACAGACTGTTGGGGATGGGTTGCATGGGTTTGTGTAATTTTTGGTGGCTCTTGAATGGGTTGAATCTTATCTAGCTTTTCCTCACTATTCGATTGGTTTTCCTTGTCGCTATCGATGCTCTGACTGCCATTTGTAATCTTCTTGTGGTTGGCCATTGCCACTTGAGCCATTGCGGCAACATCTTCATCCTTGACCTTAAGGGAACGTCGCGCAAAGACTTTCATCAGCTCAGGTGTGGGATCATCGTGACCCGAGGTGCTATTACTACTTCCACTGCCATTGCCATTGCTATTACTGCTGCAATTAGTACTTCCATTGGTGCTGCCAAAGGATTTCTTGCGCAGCACAACAGCATTACCATTGACCGCTTCTGGAGAGCTGGGCGAGATCGGTGAGCTGGGCGTAACTGTCTCGGGTTTCCTTTGTAGCTCTTCGTTAATCGATTTCTTACGCTCGTAACGCATCTCGACCAGCTTGCGTTCCGCCTGAGCCTTCTCCTCACTTAAGAACAGACGTTTACGCTCCTCCAATGAGAAGCGATTGGCGTTTGCCTTTTCCTGTGCCACGTTATGCTCCAACGTTCTGATCTTTGGTGGTGTGCTTGGTGAGGTAACAGCTGGGGAGGATTTGATAAGCACTTCACTACTTCCATTACTGCTGCTCCCGCTGCTCACGTAGCTGAAGCGCAAACTATTCGCGCTAACAGCACGCTGCTGCTTGACCAAGGATCCTTCTACCGTTGGCTGGTTTATACTGTGGTTAGGCAGTATCTGCTGTGCTGGCTTCTGGCAGCGTTCAACAATGTGTACGCTGCCCGAGCTCTCGTTGCTGAGACGTCGCATGCTCAGATCGTCGCTACTTTGACTGCGTTCCGTTGGAGTCGAAGGGGTTTTAACATTCTTGGTGAGCACTAGATGATTGGTCTTGCTATGCAAACGCGCCTGATCCACCCGGTTCAGCTGTATCTTCATGAACTCTGGCTGTTTTTCTGCATGGTTTTTGCTTGGCGTTGTTGGCGGGCTGCTTGATAACTTGACGTTCTTGGCCAGAGGACTTGCAACCTCCTTAACAGGAGAGCCAATAGCGATGGTTGTCGTCTGCTTGAGTTCAAGTACCTTGGGTCGTGGTTGTGGAACATCTGATTGCTGTGGTTCCAGCGTGAGCTGTTCACTCACAGTGCCAGACTTTCGAAGTAGACTAACCATTGGCGACTTGACAATCAGGTCGATGTTCTGTTCGATCTGACTGATGTTGGCAGGACCTGGAGTGGTCACCAACAGCGTTGAGTTGCGTTGAGGCGAGTGTTTTGTTTGCTGCAGCTTGCTAGTGGAATCAGCGCGTGACTGAAGCAATTTGTTATCGTTAATTTCAAAGCCCAGGGAAACGCATTTGGCGTTGGGAGACATTGGAGAAGTCAATGGAGATGGCGACTGTGGCGATTGCGGTTGCTTGTAGTAGGAAGTTGGCACACGGAAACTAAGCGACAGATCCGGTAAACTGGGCATATTGCTGTGCATTGATGGGGATTCGATGATAACATCCCGTTCAGCCTGGTAATTGCGGAAACTACGGGCCTTTTCAACCGTCTTGCGTTGCTTCTCCTCGTAGTAGAGAGGTGACGGCTCATCTGTGCTGGTTTCCAGCGAGTTCGAGGAGCTCGAGTGTTGACCCATTGAATCACTTGAGCGTGAGAGCTTCTGCTGAAAGGCACTCAAACTCACAATGCGAGGTTTACGCTCAAAGTGACCCGAAGAGGAAGTGGATTCTGATTTAAGTTGGGTCTGTTCCCGCACAAGTGAGGTTGATTGGAAGGTGTCATTGCCACGGGAGCTCCTTGATAGCAAATTGGTCACATCAGTGTCACTGTTCGTAAGGGAGGCACTGGATGAGGTCACTCCTAGTTCCTGTGGCAAATAACGCTGACGTGCTGCCGGACCCGATTTCGGCTTAACAGCGGTGGGTGGTTGAGGTTGGACGCCATAGTTACTGACCATGGCATTGAGACCATGTTTTCCCTCGTTGTTAATCTCACGCTTGATGATCTGACGCGTCTCCACAATGTACTGCTCATGCGAGGTGGCACTGCGTGACTTGCTAGACAGCTGTAGTGGATCACGTGATGTTGCTTCCAGACAGGACGTAGATATCTGAAGCTTCTTGGCTGAGTTCTGACTATTGTCTACATCCTCGAAGCCATCGTTGGCTCTAGCAATGCTGCGTTTTGAATTGCGATGTATAAGTCTGCGCAGAAATCCATGCTCACTGGAATCCGATGTGCCAATGGTGACATCATCGCCATCTGTTGAAGATTCCCCACATCGTCCATCGAACAGAGCATTGGCCGCCTTGAGAGTAAGTGCACGCAATCCAAAAGCTTGTGAGGAGGAAGAAGACGTTGTTGTGGTTTGTGTTGTTCTCGTTGAGCTATTTTGCTCGATTGTCTTGGTACGTTGATTATTATTGGTGGAGTCGTTGGTGGCAGTTGCGGTTGTTGTGGCAGCTAAAGTGCTGCCCGGTGGCAAAGAGCGTGTCTTGGTTTTAAGCTCGGCATCTACAAAATCAAAAATGTTAGCTGCAGTTAAAGTAAGGTTATAGGTTTAAAACTTACCTTTGACAGCTCTCAAGTTGAGATTTGGTGCCTGCTTGACATGCTCCTCATTGACCTCGGGTATGGAAGTCTAAATTGAAATCGAAGTAATGAGAATTTGTAGGTTAAATTTCTGTCGTTACTTACCTCTAAGGTTCTTCTGTGCTGCCTTGTGGGACCCTTCTTTTTGACCGGTCTGATGGCCATCTTGTGCTTGGCAGCCGCATGCGATAACCTTTGCCGTTCCGAGCCCACTGCATCTACATCATCCTCATGTTGATGATCCCGCAACACAACCGAGCCCATGTGGTCCGTGGAACTTATCGATTTGTTGCTCATGTGTTGGGATCTATGGCTGTGGCTGATGTCCTCGATTATGCCATCGTGGCTGTTCACGCTCAACAGGCTAAGGGAGGACACGTCATGACCCTGAGTAACACTTCGGGTCTGATAACTGGTAGCCTTACGGCTGTGCCCGGCGCCACCGAGGCGCTGTGGTGAAACTGGACTGCGAGGCAGACCCAGATCTTCATCGGAAGCATTCGGACGATTTCGACGTTTTCGCAGCACATCTGTCAGCTCCGCCTGCAAAATGAATTTGAGTTTGAATATAATTAGAGATTCGTTGACTGACTAATTGGGCTTTTCTAGGACGTCTTGGTTTTACCCAGCTCTTCCAGCGGAACACTAAGCGAGCGCGTAGACAACTGCGACTGAGTCGACTTTCGCCACTCGATGATCCAGTTAGTCGCATTTTAAACGGATTCTGCTTAAAGTCTAACATTTTGTGTAATTGCCTCGACTCAAGGACGAGGCCACAAATTAACTGAACTGTTATTAAGGTTAGTTAGTTAAGGGAATTATTTTTTGTGGTGTAAAAGCTCTGATCGGTCAAATTATTCTATTTTTCTGTTGCTATACAGACAGCATTTGGGTTATTGTATAAAAATAAACACTTGTCCCGGCCAAACTACTTAGCGATTAATTAGATATATGTCACCGTCTGAGGCAACAGTCGAAACTCTCTTACCGAAAACGAAAGCTGGAATGGATTGGTTTGCATGTTGCGGTTACCCGCACTTCCGGCTACCATTTTGTTGATCTCGGTTTGCAGTGAAACCAATAAATAAAAGTGCCACCAAAGCTTTTTCTCTCTTTTTCACTCTCCCTCTTCACACTTGTGATAATTTACTAATAAGGGCTATTGTTGCTGTTGTTGTTGAGTTGTGGCAGGCACGCGATCCGTTCGATTTCACTTTCTTTCCACAAACCAAAGTACAGCATAAGCGGCAGAAGCGGCGATAAAAGCAAACGTTGTGCACGCGTCCAAGTGCAATGTGCAACTGAAGAAATATGTTAAGTCGACTTGACGACGTAGTTCAGGGCAGGGCAGGCAAATGGGACGGTGAAACGAGGGTAGGGGCATAGGCTGCAGCACCCTCAACAGATGCTTCAACAACAATGCAACAATTGTGAAATGGTATCAACTTCAACTTTTTACCTAGTCAAAACATAATTGGGTGCCCGGCAAGCAGGCAGGCAGGGCATAATAGAAATCTGTTTATAATCATCAGAGGGAGAGACAGGGAGAGCAAGGAGAGTGAGTGCATTTCAAGGGTAAAACATGAACCTACTAAATAAGACGTAAGAAAAAATATCTTAAGTCAAAAACTAACATTTTTAAACAAAGCTAAATAAACAAATGTACAACGGCATCAACCGCTGCTCTTCAACACCCACTTCTCCCATCCAGTCGGGCGCTCTATTTTTAAAGTTTTTGGTAGACGCTTCCTAATGGACATGCTTCCAGTTTCGTTACATTAATCATTTTCTGTGGAGCATGACGCTTGAAGTCAACAGAGTTGTGTTGTGTTCAAGTATATTTTGTCTATTCTTGCATTCGATATCTATTTCGGGAAGCGAAATCCTAAGAATTTAATGCTTAAATGCTGCCAAGTTGAAGACCTTGTACATAAATTGTACTCGCACAAACAAATTTTAATTGTATAGCCATTAAAGATTTGAGTTCAATGCACTACCAACGACTAGAGAAGTATACCCTATAGATTCCAACATGTTTTCATGGTATTTTTCCGAATCTTACCTAGCTTGTGAAGTACCCTCAGGTATAAAAGTATTAAACATGAAGAACCCTAGAAAATCCCAAATATCTTAAGCCTTTTTTCAAGCTGGTACGTCGTGCTTCTAGCTACCTGAAATTGTTTTTTTTTTGCATTTTTCCATATATAGACTATATAATCGCTGATCTGTAAGCTCGTCACAATCGTTGATTTATTGGCACACTTGGTGAGTGGGCCAACTTGTGGCCATTGGCCTGACATGCAACTAGTGGCTAGTTTTGGCCAACAGCATGGCAGCCTGTTCAACTAGCTGGCTAACTGACTGAATGACTCTGCGTGTGTTGATTACAACAGCACATCTGTTGTGGGTTGACCAGGGGGAGTGCAACAAGATTGCAAGTATTACTTTAGCTATGTTTTGTTGTTTTTCGCATTGCAGCGCAACAGTTGGCAGACAAGCAATGAATGAATGCAAAGCGATTGCATTAAATCATTTTGGTCTCGGTTTTTACATTTTTTTGTTTGTCAAACATATGGAAAGCGAAAAATTAGCTTCCTGTTTGTGTCACATTAAAATTTTGTGCTCAATTTTCAGTTATGCAATTTCAAAGCAAACACAAAAGTGACACGCAAATTGCTTTAATGACCAGTTTTTGGTTAAGTTTCAATTAAAGTTTGATTTAATTTCATATTTATACGGAATCTAGTCACAAGATAAACTAGATTTTGAAACACTTTGTGAATAATTAAATATTTATTGATCAATTCTCATTTCGCTTTTTGGTAACCCAATACTTCTCAGAGCTTCCCTCGATATAACTTTCTGTCCTCTAATTTTTTCCTAACGGTTTTTCCGGTAGCTTTTTTCTTCTCTGTTCATTTTTGCTTTCTAACCCTTTCTCTTATGATCTCCTTTTCATTCTTGCTTTAATGCCTCCCTCAGAACATAAAACAGTATCTACCAAAAACGAAAATTCAATCATAAGAACTTATGCTAAGTCATAGACAATTCGAGTTTCCTAACAAACATTTCAATATGTTTCCATACAAAAATCTGCTTGGTTCTTGGTTCCTGCAAACCACTCAAGACAACCCAACTATGTTTTAATAAAACAACCTGTAGATCCAAAAACATGCCAAATATGTTATAGAGGCGGAAATCCATTTGGTATGTAAATCAATAGTTTATGCAATATAACAAAAATCCCAAAGCAGGAAGTCTTAATACTTCGTTTACAAAATGAATGCACGCACAACCGAATACATTGCATGCATAACATTTTGAATGTGGGTCACTTTTAAAGCGCTTCGATTTCTATGTTCGATTTGGTTAGTCCTAAAGGCAGCTTCAAACAGCCTCACTGACCAACTGGTTTAGACCAGCTCTATCCATTCTTTCTCTCCTTCTCTCTCGAACAGGCAATTAAAGCAGAGCGTGTGAAATGACATCGCATGTTGTCCCCACCATCATCATTCGCCATCATTTCCCTTCTTCTCATTTTTACTGCCTGTTGATTGCTATGCTCGCTCCTGCCTGAACAACCTCATTGGATCGTGGCGTCAATGCGTGTTACCGTGCTACCATATATCCACCATTAACCATCCATCTATCTATTCAAGCATCTATCGAAGCAATTGTCTGTCGTCGTATGGTGAAAATTGAATGTCTGCGCTGTCGTTCAATTTCCCCCCATTATGGACACTCAACTAGATTTGTTTCTCTTTCTATTCGGTTTTTATTTATGTATACTAACAATCTTCGAACCGGTTAAATGCTAGTCAATTTGGTCTGGATAAAGGTTCAATTCATACAGGAAATCAAAGCTGCAAGCCTTTTAATTAGAAAACTTTCTTTATGATTTTTAAAGTTTTTTAACTAGGAGACATTGAAACGTTCCTTTCTTTTAGAATCAGAACTTTACACCACAAAGCATAATTTACAATTGGTAGTTAGTTTTGCACAAGTCAAGGTTTATACACGAACACTAGAACTTTAAACTGCACTTTTCCAAATCAACAATTTATCAATTTTCTATTCTATGACTTTTGATTTGCGACTGCGGAACGTTGTTGTCGACAACCAAGCTCGACTCGAAACAAACTGATTTAGCGGAAAACTTTGCAGGAGTTCAATAGCATAGAAACAGAAAGAAATGCGATTTATTTGCTAACCAGGTTGGCAAATAAGCCCCAGCAACAACAACAACGAGTAGAAGAGGCAGAAGCAGCGGC
This sequence comes from Scaptomyza polygonia, assembly GCA_035044585.1. Lineage (NCBI taxonomy): Eukaryota > Metazoa > Arthropoda > Insecta > Diptera > Drosophilidae > Scaptomyza > Scaptomyza polygonia. Next base: position 273,668 of record JAWNNU010001690.1, read on the forward strand.
TATCCGACAGTCAAGTGGAAAAAAGTGGAATAACAAGAAGCAGGCAGGCTACAGTAAACGGCAGCAGCAGCAGGCGGGTGAGAAATGCAACCAACTTGTTTGGCCAGAAAACTGCAACATACACCGACGAAGCGTTAGAAACAAGAGGGTGGGAATATAGAGAAGGGGGCGTCGAAGAAGAAGCCACACACATTTGCCACGCGCTGCTTGAGTAAAGAGTTAACCGTCCAGTTCACAAAAAAAATATAAGAAAAAAAACATTATTAGACTGTTGGAAGTTGCAACAATGAGCTGCGGCTATTGGCTTCAGGGGCTTTTGGCTTTGGGTTTTGAGTTGCACAAAATGAGAGAGACGCTTGCGGCGGTTTCTGCTGTTTCTGCTTCTTCTTCTTTTTCACTTCCTCTTCTTCTTGTTTCACACCCAAGTTTTTCGATTATGCAGTCGAAACTGGCGCGGACGTCGACACCAGCAATTTTAGCTATTGTTGCTGTTGCCGTTGATCAAGTTAAGTCACAAATGTACACTCAAAAAAAAAAAAACAGTGAGTGTAAAATATTTTGACAAAAAGTAGAGAATTTTAATGCGGCTTGTTAGACTTAAAGAAAGAAATATCTTAATAACAAAAATCTATTTAAATCATTTAGAATCAGAGAAATATGTCTCAATTGACTGGCGCAATCAATGCATTCGCGTCAAAAGAACATCAATTCGACCAAAAAAAAAAAAGTCACAGATTGCAACAATGGTCAACCACAAAAGAGGCAATAACAGCAGCTGAGTCAATGAACACTTTCTCCCCCGAAAGCCATACAAAAAAAAATGCGAGTAAATTGAATTTGATTAAAATCAATTTAAATAGTGACTCAACCAAACAACAACAACAACATGAAATGGGGCGTATGCCCAAACAAAAGTGGGGCACAAACATTGCATATATAAATAATATGGTTCACTTATATATCATCGGGTATAGTATTGCTCCACCACAAATAACAACCCTCAAATAAAAAGACTCATTTCGAATTCAAGCTGTTAACTGTTATATTTAAGACCGATTCAACAATTACAACATGCATTTATAGAGGGGTTGCTTTCGAGTGAGTCATCGTCTCGGCCAATTGAGAACTTAGGATTGGGGAATTTGGATCGATATATGTATGCCACCCGAAAGTATAAATGAGAAATAAATAAGTATAAATTTATTGACTCTTCTATGTTTAAGTTTAAGCAATAATAAAATTCCTTAGAGAGAAAAAAGACATAAAATTCAAGAAGCTTTATTATTGACAGTCACAAAAATAAACGTAGAACAACGCTTAGAATGGTAAAACTTTTCTTGCTTAGCAGTAGATTATACCCATTTATTATAAAGCCTAGACTCTTTTAACATTTAAAATGACTTAAGAATAATGCCCTAAAAATTTTTTCCAAAAGATAGATTTTAGTCTCTCTCTGAAGAAGGAACTCTCAGGAATAAACTCATAGAATAGGAAGCTGCTGAAAAGTTATCATTTAAGAATAGTACTCCAGGTTTAATTGAAGTTTTATGGATAGGGTTTCTAGGGATTACCCAAAAAAAGATGACCCTTCAAGGATAAATCCCAAAGTAGACTATTTAAAACTGACTATTAACAGACTAGCTGAAGGAGAATATCTTGGATGAGTTCTTATGACTGTAGCTTTTAAGGCAGACCCTAAAGGATGTATCTTCAAAAATTACCCTTGAAAGGGTGGAATTTATATTTTAGAGCTAGACTTTAACCAAAACATTTGAAGAGTCTTTGACATCGAAAATAAAAACATTATTCACTCACCTTCAATACAATTGAAAGATTGCTCGCTGTTGCAGATTCCGAGAAGACGCTATCATGCGACTGCGATAAAGTTTCACGTGTATAACCACTGTTTAAAATAGAAAGGAAATTAAATACAATCCTCCATAAGAATAGGGGAATCAGTTTTCTTCACTTACCCATCAACGTCCAATAGACGTGCCTCACTGAGACTGCGCTGACTGTCGGACATATCGTTGGTGCCGCCAACAGCGCCAACACTATCCTCGCCATCCAAATCCTGACCCGAGTCACCCGAGACACTGCGCAGCTGACGATGATGCAATCGCATCTCAGCATAATAGGAATTCCTATTCATGCTCATGGTGTCGGGAAAAACGGGCACACCACCCATCTGTTGTCGCTGCGTCTGGTACATGGTGTCAGTGGGTTGTGGATTGGTCTTTGGGTGGAGTTGGTCCAAGCAATGCGTCTGCTTGCTAGCTCTCTTCTTGCCCAGCAACACGCTCAGCAATTCATCGCGATGGGCACCGTACGATTTGGATTTTGGCAACGATTGGGTTTGATAGCTTTCATGCAGCTGTTGATGGGTGAGCGGTGAGGCTGGCGAGGATGCCGAAATGGCTTCCGTTGTTGAAGATGTTGACGATACGCCAGCGATGGCAATGCTACGCAGATTCTTTTCACTTGAACTGCTCGCCGGTGGTGGCAATGTGTTGCACGAACCTGCGACTCCCTGAGACTCGGCGCCCGTGGCAGAAGCAGCGCTATCGGCACTGTTGATTGTCCTACGGCGAAAGATGCGACGAAGATTGCGTAACGGATGGAAGCGACGACGTTTCTGTTGCTGTTGTTGTTGTTGTTCTGCAAGACAAACATAAACTTTAGTTTTGTTCGAAATAGTTTGTTTTGTGTCTTGGCCAAATTCTTATCAATATACGCCGCGGTTCGTTATCTTTTACCTTTTACATTTCCATGCTACTATAGCACAGTTTACAAATCTGTTAAATTAATAATAAACAAAGAATTTTTCAATGACACATTTAACAAATTAAATTTCGACTATTTCTGGCAAAGATTTACTTTAATACTAATGATATTCGTATATCAATTTTCCCAAAAAAAAAAAACAATTGACTAACTGTTAAGCAATCCAATTTGCCTCGCCGACTGATAAGCAACCAAAATCCAATAATAATTCAATTGGCCAACATGCCCATAAATAGGCATAAACCAAGTCAATGCGCTGCTAAAAAGTGCGACAAGAACAGCTAAGCAAGAATTAAAGAATGAACAGCAAGGCGTGAAAGGGATAGCGAGAGCCATAGAGTCAAAGAGTAATGGGCTTTTGGCAAGGTCGTCGCAAGTAATCTATTAATACTTATATAAATACGTTTATAGGGGCAGACATTTATTATAGAAGCAGACAAATTGTATTCATGTGTTTGGTTGAAAAACAAAAACAAACCCCAAACTTTCAGTTGCCATAGCTTTGCTAAAAACAAACTAGTTTTCGATTGAAATATATTTTTGTTCAGGGTTTAACTCTAAAAATAATACTGCATTTAAATGTGGGATCATTTTATCCCAAAATATTCACATAATCTCGTTGAAACTTAACAGAGTTTTAATCAGAAACTGCTTCAACTTTGTAATAACTTAAATGATTCTTAAGAGATATTATTTAAAGACAATTTAACGATACTTTAATGTTACCTTAAATTTTTATCACGCTTTTTTCGATCGAAATTTTTCATAACGAATTTTGTGTTCTGCGTTTCAGGTTTACTTCCATTGTTAAAAATAATCAATTTAATTGAAATTGTTGCTGCTCTTGTTCTCTTTGTCAATAACCTTATAGCGTCGTACATAGTATATATTTATTTTATATGGCCGATAAGGCTTTTGACGCCTTTGTTTTTGCCATCTTTTGGTGCTGTTTACATAGGTCAATTAACGTTGCGACAAGTCATAAATAACAATCGAAAAATCACGCATATAACATAGTTTCGCAAAACGTATGCGAATTTTGGCACATGCTTATGAAGGAATCATTTAAATACAAACTGCGTTTAGCAAAATCAACTTTATACCGTTTCCCTGTATACACAATTCAAAAGGTTTGACATAATGCAAGCTGTGACGTCATTGCCCTTAAAAACGTGATTCAATTTAAGAGTCGCATGTGTCTTTATTGCTTAAAACAAGCAGAGACTCGATGATAAATCGTGTCTTCCACACTTTTAACAGCGCTCTGTTTAATAACAGCGGCTTAACAGCGTCAGAACTTACGACCTTCTTATTTTATTGTTAGCGGAAGTAAAAGAAATTTCAATTGCAAAATTGAAAGAAATGCGTCGTAAACGCCCCTCTTAATGGACGCCCCGCCCCATTGGGGCTACCAATACCGTTAGTTGGGACAGACGTTAATATCAAATATTGACGATTATGCCAGTCACGTTTTGGGGCCAATCCATATCAAACTTGCATACTTGCATATTAATATTATTGTTTGTATATTTTTTTGGCATGCGAACAAAGTCGTTGTGCTTCTTGTTTTTTTTTTTACTGCGCGAATATTTTTGATTGTTAAACTTAGTAAACGAATTTGTTCCTAATCGCTTATTGATCTTATTGATAAACGTTTTGAGTGCGCAGAAGTTGGAATTGTTGTGGAACTAAATTATTATCGACTTAAGGCCAAACAATCAAAATATGGGCGTCTTTAATGACTGCTAAAGCAAGGGCGTACATAAAGCCAGTGCTGTGTAACAGTATTTCGATTTTTACTACGGTAGAAACAATTTTTCGGTTCTCATTTTGTTTCCAAAAACTGTTTAATTCACATGAATCACAATGATTTCTTATAAATTTTTCTTACGAAAAGTACGGATACTGTGACAACCCTTTTTCCTTTCAAATACTTTACGAAATGGGTCGTAAGGTGTAAAGACATTTTACTCATAATCACTTTACTCATGGCACTTGTTGGTAATAATGATGATAGTACTATGACTTCATCATTACTTAACATTTGTGTCTTGTTTTGTGGGCTTAAGTAATTTATCAAAACATTGTCATGAGGCAATTGTTGTTGATACAAAAATGTATAGTGTTGAGTTTTGATGATGCATGTAGGTTGTTGTTGTTGTTATTGTTGTTGTTGTTGTTGTTGTGTGTCGATGACACAAATTCTAGGCAAATTGTGAATGGGCGTTGAAGCCAGACGTCGTGGCTTAAAACGATTTTGGTGCAAATATGTGTTGCACAAGTAGGCGCAGTTTTTTTTTTCTTTAATTAATTAATCATTGTTGTAAAATGCAAATTGGCAAACCGAAAAACTCTCGAAGACATGACAAAATATCTCAAACCGATTGCCACTATTTTAACCATGTTGCACCAATCGGAGACTCGTGTTGTTGTTGTTGTTGTTGTGTTTACTTTATTAATGTGTTTTGTTTTTTGTACACTTTTTACACCTCTACTTTGGCATTTATTGTTAGTAGTAGTAGTAGTAGTAGTAGTAGTCGTAAGGTCAAAATGTGACTATCCCTCGCCTGTGCAATCGGCCCATAGCTGTTAGTGCCACGCCCCCGAACAACAACAACAACAATATTGGCGTCATCGCCCCGTTTTTCCCAGTTGGCATTGGCGTGTGGGCAGCTTATCCGCTTTACAAGTGCTTAATTCACTTACTGAATATATAAAAACAACAACAACAGCAACAAAAATAGAGAACAGAAAAAAAAGAGTGAAACAACTTAAAAGTTGCGCAATTTGAACTTAGCGTTGGCTGCGCCACAAAGAAACTCAACTCAACATTCAAACAAATCAAAATACAAATAAAATAAGTTCTAGACAGCCTTCAAAAATGAGCAAATGGCAAAGATTGTGAATTGTTGTTGTTGTTGTTGTTGTTATGGCCTTGGTTTTGGCCAACTTGCTGTCCAAATTGATTCTTTTCGTTTGCATTTTCTAAAGCAATAAATAATGCACTTGGGAAAATAAGTGTGAGAACTTATGGCATTGAAGTTCGAAAATTTGAAAATATATAAAAAAAATATCCACAATTAAATTTCTATATATTTTTTTGTTTTCTTTAAATTGTCAACTTATATTTAAACAAATATGTAACTTACTTTTCATTGAACTTAAATTTTTTTAATTGATTTTAAAGTTGAAAGCATTTGTTGATTTTTTGTAGCTTGGAAAAATACTGCAAAGTATAGGAAAAGTTGATTCAAAAAAAAAGTCTATAATTCTAAAGTCTATATTTGGTTAAAATGGTTCAATATTTGTCAATAGTATTACCAGCGCCGACTCGTAACTATCAACACACGATAAGAAGGCCAATCTATCTTCAGACGGCACGTCCCTAATCTTTACCGGCTATGTTAACTTATCAGTTCATTAAACTGAAACTACAAAAGAGAGCGAAGCAAGTTTGAACTTATTTCACACTTAAAATTGATTTCACAATCAATATTTGATTATAACGGATAGTGGAATTTTTCAAACAAAATGTTACTTTTCTAAGCTTATATAATACTAAATTTTCTCAAAACAAACTCTTGTAGTAAAAGCAATGCTCATTGAGCGGCTAAATTGTTTTGTTTAATATCTGACCCAAATAATCGACAGACAATTGTTAATGTTCGCTCAGTTGGCACATTTGGCCTAAAAGTCAAAAAAGTAAAAAACAAAAAAAAGGTCGAAAGTCGTGACTTGAAAAAGTCAAACAAATATTTAACCATTAATTCACACAAAAATAAATTTAGAGCTTGCTAAACTAGAAAAATATATGTAAAAAGTTCATTACCTGATCAAATAAAATTATGCGCCGAAAATGGAAGCAGCTGCTTGATTTGTTTACAGTGTGGAATTGTAAACAAGCATGCACATGTTCAGATACTATTTTCGAGTTCCACTTGTTAATATGGAGTATGGCACAAATCGATATTGAACACAACACAATAATGCACTTAAATATATTACTTTGCCGCTTGGCTAAACTACAGTCACAATAGTAGTATATGGCAATTGGCTTGACTTGTTACAAATGTTGATTTGCTAATCTTTCGATTCACTTCTAATTTAGTTAGTTATGAGCCAGAGCCAAATGGCAATTAGTAGTGCCACACGCGTTAGGCACAAATTGTGTTTTCTTATGTTACACCTGCACAGGTGAAGCGGAGAGCAGCGAATGATTTGTACTGAACATGTGAATAACAGAGAGTACGAATCAAATCGAAATCGAACCGAAGCGTATAAAATGAAAGACGAACTCGATGCCCTCGGCAAACGAAATCGACAACGTCGAGGGATCGGCAAAATGTTTTGGCTTATGGCTTATTTGGCGGCTACTAACTAACACGGATTAAGTTTTGTCGTCTCTTGTGTTGCTAGGCGTTAACAGTGCACTGTTAAGTTAGTGCTGTTAACAGTGTCAGCGTTGGTACATTACCATTTTATGTTAGAAGCTTAACTTTGTGTACTTTTTATACTCGATACCGAAGGTAAAGAGTATATTGGGTTTGTGCAATGTCCGTCATGGTGTCTGTCCGTCTGTCCGTCTGTCCGTCTGTCCGTCTGTATGTTCGCAACTTTTTTCCACACCCTTCAAGTTAGAGACTTCAAACTTTGCAAATCTGTTTATCTATGGCATAGTAAATTAAAGTGTCAAGATTGGAGTTCTACGATAACTAGGGGGCTGGCAAATCGATAAACTCGATAACGCAAAATCGATAGATCCAGCTATTTCGCAAGCCCTTACAGCTAGAACTACCAAATTTGGGGAGAAAATAGCTACTAACAATCCCCAGAAAACTGCATCAAAAATTTTGGAGCCACGCCCACCCATACCGCCCCCAGCCCCCCCGCAATTTAACACTAAAAATGCCCATATCTACTACAGTTTTTGAGCTAGACCCTCCAAATTTGGTACCAAGATAGGTGGTAACGATCTCGAACCCAATTCATTACAACTTTGGATGCCACGCCCATCTATACTGCCCTATCCGCCCTCAACCACCCCAACGCTTCGCTAAAAACGGTAGTGCGTGTATCTTCCATAGTGTTTGAGCTAGAGTCACAAAATTTGGTAGGTAGATAACTGGTTACGACCCCCCAAAAACTGCATCAAAGTTTTGGAGCCCCACCCACCCATTCCGCCCCCAGCCCCCCGCAGTTGAAAAACAGAAATGCTTATATCTTTTACAGTTTTTGAGTTAGAGCCACCAAATTTTGTGCCAAAATAGGTGATTATAGTCCCAAAATAAATGCATAAAAACTTTGGATGCCACGCCAATCCATACTGACCAAGCTGCCCCAAACCGCCCCAATGCTTCACTAAAAACGGGAATGCGTGTATTTTCCAAAGCGTTAAGGCTAGAGTCACCAAATTTGGTAGGAAGATAGCCTAATAACAATCCCCAAAAAACTGCATTAAAGTTTTGGAGCCGCGCCCCCCCTGAACCCGAGCCCCCTGCATTTTGAAATCAAAAACGCCTATATTTTCCACATTTTTTGAGCTAGAGCCGCCAAATTTGGGGCCAAGATAGGTGATGAAGAAACCCAAAAAAAGTGGATGGCGCCCCCCACCCATACCGCCCCCAGCCCCCCTTCCACCATATTCTACTAACTTTGAGCTAGAGCCACCAAATTTGGTATGAGGATAGCAATTAACATCATAAACAGATCTGCAGAAAAACTTTGGACGCCACGCCCCCCCCATACCAGCCCCCAGCACCCAGCCCACCTTCTACCAAATTCTACTAACTTTGAGCTAGAGTCACCAAATTCGGTTTGAGAATAGCTATTGAAATCATAAATAGATCTGCAGCAAAAGTTTGGATGCCACGCCCCCCCTTACCAACCCCATCCCCCCTTCCCACAAATTTTACTATTTTTGAGCTAGAGTCACCAAATTTGGTATGAGGATAGCAATTGACATCATACACAGATCTTCAGCTAAAATTTTGATGCGAAGCCCCCCCCCCCCCATACCTCCCCAAGCCTACCATCCACCATATTCTTCTAACTTTGAGCTAGAATCACCAAATTTGGAAGGAAGATAGATTTTTGGCATCCCCATCTGCACCAGACAATCTTTGAGGCAGCATACACCCCTGCAGCAGCATACACCCCTGCCGTATCCACACACCATTGCAATCAGCTCTCTCTTTTAATCTGTTTTACTACTGGTATCGAGTATACCGCAGTCGGGTGCGTCCGACTGCAACGTTTCTACTTGTTACTGTTTGCTATTGTTGTTGTTGTTATGGTTTTGCGTAAGTTGGCAACAACAAAAGCCAAACACACAGAGTTTCACAGTGGCTAGAATTTGTTATAGAAAGTTTTTACCATCCGCTAATTACATAAACATTATGCGTTGTTTACTAAAAACTTAATTTCTATTGTTTTGTTGGATGCAGTAAAAATTATGTTTGGCTTTTGCTACTAAAAATTTTATTTGAGAAATGGCTTTAACTACTCAAAAACATCGAAAGGTCACTTTTACACCTATGTTCATAAATATGTAATTTTATATATTTACTCAAATAAATATGTACATGCATAATCATAATTAACTATTTCTACTCATTTATATGACAGATTGTCTAATTATTGCGATTGCAAATTAGATAAAAATTCACAGCTTCAGCTAATTATGCACACACACACAAACATACACATACTTGACTAACGGTTGTTATGCTCTCCCAAGCTTTAGGCATAGTTTTTGACTTGAAACCAACAGCAAAAGTCGTCTCTTTAGGGTAAAAGAAAAAAAACAATTGCGGCGCATTGTTGCAAATGTTCGTTGTTTGTTTGTGCGAAAGTTGCAGATTGTTTTTTTTTTTTTCTTTTGCACAACTATATAGTATTCATATATTTGCATATGTGTTTGAGTATAATCTTACATAAGTAAGTATTTGTACTTTAAGAAATATACTCTAAAGCATTTGGAACTTACCCACATTGGTTGAACTATTTTTTCCATCCACTTTTGTTGTCGCTGTAGTTGCTGATTGCTCGGGACTGGCAATGGGTGTAGATGTGGCTGGATGCCTTTGATAGCCATGGCTTTTGTTCTTGGGGCTATCGTGCAACGACAAAGGACCCGATTCACTCAAATCCAGCTCCAAGGGTGGCGAGTTTTCTCGCACACACGACATCATTCTAAAAAAAAAACCAAAAGCAAAATCAAAGCAAAGGCAATTAATAAACAATCGGAAATGAGAGAAGATTACTAAGGGCAATATATAAGTATTACGATTTATACGATATAAGTATTTTCGGATTATATCATAAACTATTTAAATATAAATTGCTGTTAAATTGTTTACAAGTGACTGCAGTAATTGATTTCTCATACGTTCCACACTTATTTTCATCAGCTGCCTGAAAGTATGCTGCATATTTTATTGTTTAAATTATAAAGGCAAGGTTTAAGGTATACGTCCCATTTAACTAATTTAAATGGTAATAACTTAATAGTGCATACTTTTAAAAGCTACCTGTTAATGTTTCTTATTAACACAAATATAAACTGCAGCTACGTAAACCAATTAACACCAGCTAGCAATAACATTAGCAACAACAACATTATCATATCTGCATTATGATCATCATTATCATCGTTAGACCAAAAGTTGAATGTTGCGTTAACTAACCGCAAATATAACCTCAAGTGTGCACTCTCATGTGTGTGCTCTGTACGGTGTAGCCGTAATCTGTTATTCGTGTGTGCGAACGCAACGTGAAAATCTAACAAATTAACTTTGGCTTTCATTTGCATTTCATTCACAGTTGAAGATACATATTTACATGGGGCAAAGATACAAGATACACATACGTTATATGTATGTGTAGGTATGTGTTTATGCTTAAGCTATAAAGCTAAGATGCCGTGAAACGCAACGCAAATGAGCAACTGCTAACATTTTTAATTATACTACTTACAAAAAAAAATACATATACTCAAAGTTGGTTTGTTTGTGTCTTTTTGTTTAGAGATACTTAGTATCTGTAGCTGTTGTCGTGTTGTTGTTGTTGTTGTTGTTGTTGTTGTTGCTTGTAATTGCACATGCTCATTACATAAATTTGCCAACATAATTATGATGCGCTGGCGTGCCAAAAACAATGGGGCAAGTAGACAATTAGACAGACGACAAACTTTGCCAGGAAGTTTTTTTTTCTTTAAGCCAAGACCTCTTTGCCTCTAAAAAACAAAACAAACTATTACCTTTAAGCAAAAAAAATGTTCTCAAGCCAAACACACACCTGTTGCAAAACAACAACAACAACAGCGACAACAACAAAAAACTAATTCCAATGACAACAAAAGCAGCTGACAAAAAAAATGGCATAATGCGCAGAAAACTTGCAAAAATTGAAATGGAAAGTGCCCCTGACCGGAAAAGCAGATTGTTAGAAAAGCGAAACTGAAGTAGAAAGAGAGAGAGAGCGAGAGAGATAGAGATAGAGTGAAAAAAAACTGCATGCTCATTGCACGTTTACTTAATCATTATTGTCTGAGGCATACATTTAAAAAGTTTTGTTGCTGTATTGCCCTAGGTTAAAACAACAACAAAAACAACAACGAAAAATGGCAAACTGTAAACTGTTCGCTCTTTTACAAACTTGGCCATAATGCCGATCATTAAGCATAATGACTTTACAGCTTTTAACGTTTTCGTTTCGGTTTATCATCTGCCTTTTTTTTAGTTTTTGCAAAATATTAGAAATAGTTTATACTTAAAAAAAAACAAAAACAAACTGTGCCAAGGTTTGAATCATAAGGCGAACTATGAAAATGAATAAAAGATTGTGGAAGGAAATGTTTCTTAATGTCGATGGTGATTAAAATATAATAAAAGACTTTGAAATTGAAAATTTGTTGATTTTTGGTTCTTGTTGTGTTGGGATTTGGGAGGAATAAACAAAAAATCAAACTTTGACTATTTTAAGTAAAATAATTTTGTAAACAAATCTTTATAATTATCATAATTAAACTGAGACACACTTTTCTATAACATTTTCAAATATTTTTAAGCACTTTTATATATTATTAGCGTAATATTAAACTTTTTCAGGAACTTTTGCTTTTATTTATACAAAAATGAAAAAAAAATCTAAAATATATTATAGCATTTTTAATTGTAATTGATTTTTAAAGATCAATAAAAACAATTCTGTACTTGAACTTTGAAGAGCATTTTTCTCAAAATACAATAAAAATGCTCAAAATAAATGTGAACACCCTTGAAGTACTTGAGATTATTGCTGAATATTAATCACAACACACACACACACACACACTCATACATAAAAAATCAATAAACAAACAAGAAGTTTTTCTCAAAGGATTTTCGTATAAAGGGCAACTGGCAATAATAAAGTGACGCCCGATGACGCAGCGACAGAGGCAGCGACTGCGACTGCAGCAGAGAGAGTGCTGCTGCTTTTGCTGATTCACAGATTCTTTGGCCCCTAAAGTGGTGCTGATGATTTTGATGCTGATGATTTGGTTATTTATTTTCGAACGACTGCGTCACTTCAATTTGGGCACCGTTTCTTATATGTACCAAATGTCTCTATACCACATGTACCGCAAATGTACCTAAGCCACTGGCAGCAGAAGAAGAAGCAATTAACTTTGTGGGGGATCGTTCTGGCGTGTGCGCTATTTCATAAATATATACATACATATGTATGCATACATAAAAATTAACATATGTGCACATTACATTCTTTTGATTTTAGTTTGTATTTAACACACACATACACACACACTCACTCACTTTTTGGCACAGCAGAGACGAGAAGATAGAGAGAAAAAAATGCGCGACGAGGCTACAACTTGTGGCTGCCAACGTTAAATATATGCGACTAAAATGCGTTTTTTCATTTCGCTGAAGCGGAGTCTGAATTAAATTCACAGCTTCAGCATCGGGACACACACACACACACACACACACGCGCAAAGGCGTATGGGATGACACAAGCGTAAAATAAATGCTGTAGCAACATTTTATGTGTGCGCCAAGGTCAAGGAGCGTTGCCTGAAAGCCGCTCTCGCGTGGGCGTGGGAGAGCAAGCAATAGCAGTCGCAGCATCAGAGCCACAGCTGTGAAACAACGGTTTGGCAATATTGTTGCTAAGCATATGTTGCTAAGGCAAATTAAACCAGATGTTTATTAAAGAGTTTCAATACCGAAAACTGTATAAATTCGTAGTTATTATTATGAAACACCAAATATATCTATATATTATCATTGATTAGTATTAGTAAGACAATAAAAAAACATGTGCCAACAATGTTGATAACTTTTCTTTGTTGCAAAATTTCACTCTCCTTTTAACTCTCGCTCTCCCTCGTTCTCTGCACTGCGCAGTCGTCGTATGGAGAGAAAAAAAACTAAATGTTAAGACATACACATACTGACCTAGTCAACGTATAAAACTCAACAAAACTCTGACCCTTCATTCAATATAACCATATAAGGCAAAGGACGAATGTGTGGTCAACTAACATAATCGTATGCTTAATTTAAGTGTGTGTGTGAGTAGTTAACAGTTGACAGACTGTTATGAAGCAATAAAAATGTATATGCAGTGCGTCAATAACCTTATAGAAATTCTCAGGGCTTTGTTTTTCAATGATAACATTCTGAGAGGAAATATAATTAACTTCTTTGTGTTTACTTATCAACTTTGAATTGAATCGAAAAAACAATAGTTTTATTGTTATGCAGATATACACTCAAAGTTTACATTACAATAACAAACATTTGTTTGATTTCTCTGTGTGTACTTTTTTTGTTCTTTTGTATGAATATCTGTTCCATTTTCATGTTACATTGAAGTTATGTTTTAAGGCAAAGGTTATTTGTATTGTTTGCCTTTTATGTGTGTGTGTGTGTGTGCGTTTGCATGTTGACAGCTGTGAATGTCATTAGGAAGAAGAAAAAGAAGAAGAAAAATGAGCTTTTGAACAAACATGTTTTATGTGTTTAATCTGAATGTTAAATGATATAAATTGAAGAGAATTGTGCTTAGTATATAACTGTTCCATTTTAACTCACCTGATTAAACTTAACTTTCTCTTTCTTCCGTCGCGAATTGAAATTGTCTCAAATAGTTTTCGACTTAAGAGTTTAGCTGGTTTTTATTATTTATTTGCAGTTACATTTTTACTATTTGTTGTTTCTGGAATAGAAAAGAAAAGATGGTTTAATCCAAAGAAAAAGTCTTAATAATTCTTACAATTAAAATATTAACCTCAAATCTTAAACGATCTATGGAAATATTGAGTTTTCTTAGTTCAATTCATTTTGCATTACGTAAGACTAAAAGTTGGTACTTTACCATCGTGTCATTCAGTCACGTTCAATTGCAAAAATGTGAGCCAAGCCCGCTTAGAAAATTCCTTGTGCTTTAGGGTTAGGCATTATCTAAAATCCTCGCATTCTTCATTCATCCCACATTCATATCGCCTTTAATGAGCTGCTATTGAAAGCCTAAGCCATTACTTGGCTTGCGTGCTACTAACTGATTTGCATAGAAATGGCCCAAAGCAAAGTAAAAAAAAACTAATGTCAATAAACTGCTTGGGTAAGGTCAACCACAAAGCTAATCCTTTTTGCACTCGACTGTTTAAGGAAAAATAACTTTATTTACAGTGCCTTTTAAATGCCAGCTGACACGATTTCTATACACGATTTTCAAGACCAGACCAAAAGTGCAACATTTGCCCCACTGCCGCCAACTGGAAAAGGTTTTATTTTTTTTGTGTTTCTTTCAGATATGCAAATTGCTTCGCTTTGACCCAATGCAATAAGAACGAGCCGACAAAAAAAACTTTCACTGCCCACACAAGCACTTTGGACAGTTAGAGGGGGGGTCATTTTAGGGGGGATATATATAGTATATGGTTACATTATTAATTGCCAAGCTAAAGATTAATTGCAATACGAACGATTTTATTATAGAAAACCATGTAGATAATAATAAAAAGGTAGCAACAATAGCAATAACAACAATGATGAAAAGTAAAAGTTTTGTTTTTAAGTAAAAAAAAACCGAAACAATTTAATGAATAAATTCGTTTGGTCGGTCAAAAAGCTTAAAGCGTGTTTTTAAGTTCTAAACAAGTTTTGTATGAGGTTTTGTGTTTTTTAATTGAGAGGCAAGCTTGTTTTTTATTTAAATTAACATTTAATTGAATTTATTTTGACTAAAAAAAAAATGAGTCATTCTATATTTATGTAGAAATATGTCATCAAATGTCTTCTTTGGTTTGGAAATCTTTGAGACAAACTTTTGAAGAAATTCCTTAGGCTTTTAAGCTTATAAGAAAGCGTTTTTGGATTTAGTTAAACCTCATAAAACTTATAAACACCTTCAACTATAAATAAACCATTTCAAGCTTTTTTTATGTAAATTTAAATCTTATTATGTTTTGATTTCGCATAAACTTTTTAACTTTATTCCATGCTGAAATCGACTTTTGGTTAAAGTTCTTTTAGTTTTACTCCACTTTTCTTGGGTAAGCAAACAAAAAAAAAAAATACAAACAAACAAGTAATATAGTTTATATACATATATTTGTAGGGCTGGTAATACAAAACTCCAATGCCATAACCCACAAAACAAGCTCAAATATAGAAACTTGCATGTGTGTAAAAGTAAAACTGAAAACTGAAAACCACGAGACCACAACGAACACATAAAAACCATAAACACACACACAAAATAAAGCAACAAATGTGTCGCCCCCTTCTTGGTTTGAAAACTATACAACAACAACAACAAACATCTTATAAACATACAAACTTTATAATTGTACTTTAAAACTTATTGCTTAGTTTGCACACAAAAGCATTTTTGTTGTTGTGGTTATTTAATACATGAGTAAATCTTGTTGGCGCACAAAGAGTTTGTGCAATATGCAAATTAGTATAAGACGTATAAGTTGTTTGTATAAGACATGAAGTGCTTAAGAATTCGAATTATGGTAAAATGTTAATTCAAAAACTTCACACCATCAACAGATAAAGTAAAACATACTTTATGTCAAATATGACATAAAAATAATTATTATATCATGATAAAGATATCTTCATTGAGTACTTGGGCTTAGTGTAACACGCTCTAACTGCTATGGGTTTCGAATTCCCATCCGTTTATGACACCCGACTTTGTCTACGTGAGCATTGGACATTGAGGGGCATACAATTTAAATTTTCTCTCATTCTTTTGCTCGGTCGAACGACAAACCAATTGTTTGTTGTTGTTGCCTTTCCTCCAACTGCGAGCAGCACTCAAGCTTAACGAAGTAGATAAACGTGATTCTCTTTTAACGAAACCTCTGCACTGCTGTGATCGTTCGCAGGGGGTCTGTCTCCCGGCAGTTTTCGGGCATAAATAGAAAAACTGTTCGGCTTCGATTGACGCGATTTCAAACAATTACAATGCCAAAGATCAGCGGCTGAGATTTCACGCACACACAACATTAATGCTTTACGAATGAGATTTAGGTAGTTTTTTTTCTGTTTCATTCTTCTTCCATTTTCAAGTGTTGAAACTTGTTTGATTTAATTGCTGCGTTAATTTGTATTTGCTTGTGATTCGAAAAGTGTTTTTGTTTCAATGGGAATGTGGAATGATTGTTACGAAAGATGGAAATTTATTCAGATATTTGTAAACGTTTTTAAATCACCTATGTTGCTCATGGAATCAGAATAAATAACATTATAATCTTAATTCTAACAACGTAAATACAAATATATAAAACACATTCGTCAGGGTCATAAATTATTGCATGCGATGAAATTAGTAATTTTTTAATGACTCAAAATGTTTTTTTTTTTGCAATTTACTTTATTTGATTGGTGCGTCAGCGTTATTTAAGGCCGACCAAGGACAGCAACGAAAATAAATTACAATAGCTAAAAAAAGAAAAACATGAGCTCAAACCCTTAACAAAAGATATTCGGAGCACCTGCTCAAGCAAATGGAACGCAAAAAAACATAAAACAAACATTAATTGAAAAGACGAAAACATTGCACAAATAGCTTTACGGGCGGGTGACGTTCAATTGAATGCTGATAATCGAGAATACCTTATACTATTTGTGTTTTATGTGCAAATATTTATTTATTTTTATACAATTTCACAGTAGCTCGATGCAATATAATCAATCAGAGCAACAACAAAGGGCAACAAACAAAATCACTGATCGCAATTAATTCTCAAAGTTTAGTCAAGCGTTAAAGCCGCTTAGCTTAAATGACATTTGACATTCGTGTACAAATTTGCAACTAGAAAGCAATTATAAATAAAAGAGAGATAGGGAGAGATAAGGGTGTGGTCGGATGCTGTCACTGTTATACAGTCGCGGGTGGATAAAGTGAACTGCAGACCCTGTAAGGAGTTTCTAAGTTTAATGCGGCATCAAAATTGACTTGAAAAATATGAAAAACATTTTAAACAATTGTCATAAAATGTTCAATCCTTTTTTAAACACAAACATTGATATCAACCCACTCAAAAATATTTTTAAATATTTCCATGCTTCATTTCCTTGTAGAATAATCAAACAGCTAGCATAAAAATCAACTTCGCATAATTACAGTGTCCCAAAAAGTAACGCTAATAAACCAACAAAAAATATGAATATAAAAGAAAGTCGTAAAGACGCTATAAAAAACCCACAACAGTAGCGCTAAATCGTTTTAACATCTTTTATAAAATTATAAAAGGTGAAATTATTCGCAATAAAAATGAGCTTAGACAAGAAGCCGGCCGGACACAAGATGATGATGAGGGCTGGGTCTGTAAGGGCAAAGATTAGCAGGTTAATATTTTTGATAGGGGAACGAAAAAAGAAGAAGAAGTTTTTGACCCAATTGAATGGCCAAATGCCAGCAAAACGAAACGAAACCTTAGCCAAAAAAAGAGAACAAACAAAAAAACCAAAACTAATCACATATGTGGGTCAAAGTGAAAAATAAAACAAAAAACAAAACAATTGTTGATGTTTTGTTTGTCGAATCAACGTTAGTAACAAACCTCAAAATTATGCAGAAGAAAAGCAATAAAAAAATAAACAGTTAACTGTGAAGCTATAGAAGGTAAGGCACTTACGGAGTGGGAGAATTCTGCGTATACGTACACTCGAAGAAAAAAATAAGATGGAAAGTTGTTAACTTGATTTTATTTAAAGGATTAATTTAATCTAGGATAATAATTAAAAGTAGGCATACAAAGTCATAGAATTAATTTTTTGTATTTTAATAACATTAAACAAACTTTACTTGTTTCTTTAAAAATAATAAAATAACATGTTTGTTTTTGTCAATGTACTATTTGTAACTCACTAATTTCACTTGATGAGGATAGTAAAAGACGAACGAACACAGACAACATACAATTTGGTCATTACGTATGCTGGTAATGCACGAAAGGGTAAGGAGAAAGGGTAGAGTGAATGCCTCGCACCTGTATAGGTTCTTTCAGTACTTATGTATACTGTGTAAGAGCTGTCAATTGCAAATTCAATTACAACTTACACGTCTTTACCTACATACTCGTTTGGGCTATACATGTATTGTATTGTACTGTTCTCGTTATTTTACTTCTGTTTTTGTTTTTGTTTTTTTATTATTTAACATGCACAGCACGACCAATTTTTATACCCCCTACACTTTACTTCGACCATACTTTTATTGCCATTATTGTTATTGTTGTTGTCTCGTCATCATCAAGCTTCGTCAGACGTTTGTATTTTTTCTTTTTCTTGGCGGCTTAGAGTGTTTGTTTTCTACCGTGAAGGTCTTTTGCACAAAGTAGTAAAGTAGCTCGTCATCATCGTACTATATACATAGTACTACTTATGATTGTTTGTATGTATTTAGTTACACACGCACACACACACAAGCATATGTTTGTGTGTCAATGTGGCAATTGATTTGAATTGCGAGTGCAATGCAATTTTCCAAGTATCAAAGTTTTGTGGAATTGATTTAAATAAATAATGCAAATCCATCCAAGTTCTTAAGTTCATAGACGAATTAACAGAAAAATGCGGGCATGTGTTGTTTCTTCAGGTGTCCGCTCCGTCATAGATTAATGATAACTGTTAATTCGTTTATTGGCTCTCTGGTTCCGCTGGTTCCAGCTCTTAAGAGCCGTCCTTTTACATTATTAGTCTTAAGGTTAAGTTTTGAGGAATCGATTTAAGTAAACCACAAAATATGATTCAAATAGTAAATTCTTTTTAGCAAATGATTTATAACAATAATATTTGTTTGATTATTTGTTACTTCTTGTCAAAAGTTCCCGAAAATCACTTTAGAATGGTTAAAAACTTTACACTTCCTTTAAATTGTCAAAACTAAAACCGATTGCCAAAAGCCACTTTATCGAAGCCTGTTATAGGCACTTCCCTATTGAAATCTGCATAAGCATAATATTTTAAGCTTTCTTTTTCATACTACTTTGTTCAAAGAATTATTTTTGAGTATTTGCTTTAATTTTCATAACTTTTCCCACTACTAAAATACAAACATCTTTTAAGACAGAAAAAACATGTTCACTTATTTCTTGAGAGCTTGTGATTAACAGTTGCGTGACAATTGGGATTTAGTGCGCGACTAAAATCGGTCTTAAATACATATAGCATAAATATGTGGTTTGTATTTGGGTCTCGTGTAGTAGTAGTTCGAGTAGATCTATCACACAATTTGAAGCTGAGCAAAAATACTTAGCTTAAGACTAAGCAGCTCTTAAACGAACACATACCATAGTAATCAAAAGCATCGCGAATGCCTTTCCAATTATATCGCAGTTTTATTCAATGTTTGAATTTTGCGCCACAAACTAAATGGAGAGGGGAGTTGGGGGTCTATGGTTGACTTGTTAGCAGCAAAACGGCAGCAGCAGTAGAAAAGCGCAATGAAAACGCAGCAGCAGCAGCCGCAAATTGTGTGAAAAGAAAGAAAAACTGAAATTTGTATCAAATTTGAAATTTGAAATTTGAAAAACTCACTTCAGCATGGCGAATGTCTTAGTCACGCTATACCTGCCGCAACAACAATTCAGATACAACAAATATAAACACTTTTGAGCGTACATTAATACAAACATACACAAATAAGTATTTCTATTTATGTACTTTGTTGTTGTTGTTGCAGTGAAAGAAAAGAATTTTTATAAATATCTACACCAAACTTGGCATAGCAGCATTCTAATCAAATTTAGTTTCTTTTCACTTAGGAAAACTTTGCAAAACTAACTAGTTGATGTACTTAATTATAAATATATAATTATATGTCTAGAACAAAACGTGAACTAGTTATTTACATACATATATGTATGTACATTTATGGGTGCGTCTGATCGATATGGAAATTCGCTTAATGCGGACACGAGAAACGTTGTCAAACAAGAATTACAGCCCTAATGCATTGCCTGCACAATGTACACTGAGCAAAAACAAACGATATATACAACAAAACTTGATGGTTTAGTGAGATTAAAATTGTGTACACACAAAATGCACAGTATAATCTGTAAGTTAAAAAAAAGTATTTTGATATATTAGTAAAAATACTTTTTTCAGTTTAATGAAAAACGCATCTAATGACATTAATGAAAAATCAGTTTTTGGTGCTATTTTTAAGTAGGTTTTGCATATTCAAACGAGTTTAGAAAATTCCATTTAATCATTTAGTACAAAAAGTATAATAGTATAATAATAGTAACTTTTTTTTGTATTTCATCTGGAAAATGAAAATTTAATTATCTTAGCCAACCTTATCAAAGCAACAAACAAGATTAACTTGAACGGCATAGACTTCATTCGATAACATATTATTCTTTCAGTGTATGTTAACATGTAATTTGAAACGTTGCACAAAGAAAATTCCCAAACACAACACACAGACAATGTTTCGAGGACACACATTGTGATCAAGTGTTCTCCTCTCTACTCTTCTCGTCAAGCAGGATGTCCTCATGTAAACACAAAACACAACACATTGTGGCACAGTAGACCCTCTTTAATGCCATTCAACTACAATATCTCGCAGATAACAGCTGGAATCTGTTCGGTTTATTCATAATGCGGGGCATCTGTGCAAATAGAAAAAACAAGACTCAACAGAGGAAAAATGCAGTGCAACAGCAAACTGAGAGCAAAAATAAAAAAGGAAGAGAACTTTATGTGCAAAACTGTCGGTCAGATGAATATAAATATCGCATGAATATGCATACAGTATAGCAAGTACAATAAAATAAACAAGATTTTCACCAAGTATGGCATACAATATGCTTATGATTAATAGCTTTGCTAACAAAATCAAAATGTTATTTGTAAATTGTAAAAAATCAAATTGAAGCTCTTGTAAATTTCACATTTCTTCTTTAACAAACAATCTTAAAAAGCTCAAATACACTTGCAGTATAGAGTATGTATATATTTATATGTGAATAAAAACAACATAAATGACATGAAGTACTTCGGTCGATGATTGCAAGTGACCAAGGCAAAACCGAATAGTGTACTTAAAAAACGTTGACTCGTATGGGGTCTCAATTTCCTGTTTCTGTTTCTGCTTTTTACTGCTTTTGCTTCTGTTACTGTTTCCAGTATGGAATTTGACTTTTTAACTGACTTTTTTTCTCAGGCCGCTGTTTGGTAAAGTTTTTGTTTTGTTTTCGGACTGTCAATAATAGTCGGTCAGTCAGCCTTTAATGATCTATCGACCGAAACGGAGACTTTGAAACTTTGTTAATAATTTTTAACGATGAAATCTCTGACATATATGCATATATGTACATATACAGTTAATGCGTAGCTGCGGGGCAGATAAAAGTCAATTTTCGTTTCAATCAATTAAACAAATCTGTTGATCGACCGTTAGCACTTTCTGATTGCTCGATTTTTTTATTATCATTGTTTAACCAAAAACACAAATTGTGCAAAAAACGTTGTGCTGATGTAATCGATGGGGTCGCTCATTGTAAAAAAGCGAATAAAAAAACATTCTCTCCATTTAATTCAGTTTTTAGTTGGGGAAATCTTTGTTCATACAGTTACAGTTTTTTGTCGAAAAGCTTCAAAAATCCAATTAAATATGCACATAAATTATTGCATAGATATCATCGCAAAAAATCGTAACGATCTTTAGATGAATAAATAAATGAAAGCAAAAGTTTTTTAAAGACTTGGATTAGCTTTAATAAATTTTGATAATATTATTTATTATAATAATATCAATATTTGATAAAGTTTTGATAACCGAAAAATGTAATTTAAATTTTATTGAACTTAATTTAGTAAATTATATGTAAGTTTAAAGTGTCAAAAAATAATTTTTATAAATTTAATGACATGTAAAAAAAGCTAATAGTTTAATCAAATTTCTTCTTACCTCAAAAGTAATTGTAAATCCAGTTAATAAGGTTACCAAACCAATTTACAAAATTTGTTTAACTGCTGCATAGGCTTTGTGTGTTTTCTGGTTTGTTAATCTGGTTAAAAACTGGGCTTGTGTTATGTTTTATTGTTGGCTTAATCTTTCGTGTTTCGCGTAGGAGATGGAAGACAGAAAAAAAAGTTGCTGAGACGTGAAGTGCTTGCTGGAGATTACAACAAACAAAAGCAATAGAAACAAAAAAATCAACACGCGATTAGTTAAAACCGAATATAAAATAAAGAGAGCCAGAGAGAGCGAGATAGAAATAAGAGCCAAAGGGTATTCGTCTTATGTTTGTACGAGCATACATACAAACATACACACACACAAACGTGCATACATGCATACGTATCCACATCCAATGTTGCAGAGGCAGCAAAACCGTCCAAACACACAAAATGAAAATAATGCGAAAAAACACAGCAAACACCAACAACAATAACAATAACAACAACATGCACACACAGACAAACAACAAGAATATGTATCTTAAAACTGGTTTAAGATTTGTTGGGGATTGAAGTTGGTAACTTCGATGCTTCTTCTGCTCAAAGGCAGTTCAGACTCACACAATACTCAACACAAACACAGATACATACGTATATATATTTGTATATGTATATGTATGTATACAAACAAACAGGGAAGTTGTACTTTCCAATAATACTAGTTGGCATTCTATTCTCTCATATTACATATACATATATTTATTTATTATTACATATTTAGCGAAGCGCGAATTACATTTGCATTTAATGCACTCGTTTTTTCACACTGTTTACGATGACAAAAAACAACTGTTGCTTCTGGGTGCACTGGAAACGTCAGGCAATAATATTTGATCAAACCGCAAATATGATGCACGAATCAAATGAACAATATAAATTGATCAGTTTGGCGTATTTATAGCATAGGTTTTTCTTCAACATTTTTTAATTGATTTTGTTTTTAATTTTTTATTACCGGCATGCACAAATGACGAGCAATTCACAATAGCCGTTAAATAAAAATTCACCACCACATATTACAATTTTACAAACATTTTTATTGCAATTTACTTTTAATGTTGCAACTTCTTAACTTTATCGGAGCGGTGCTTAGACTTTGAATTTCATTCTCCAAAGACGCGTCTGACGGATATATTCCGAATCTAAAACAACCGAACCGACCGCTTCGAAAACAAATTGTACAATAACAACAATAAAAAAGCAATGCATTTAGTGGGCCATCTAACAGAACCGCGCGCTGTTATTCGTTAACAGCAAATGTTAAGGTCTTTGATAATCGATATACGATTAAACATTATTTTCATATTCTTTATGCTGTTAGGTAACATTCGCTTATCTGTATTTCTTTTTATCAAAAAAGCTATATAATATGCAAACAAGTGTCATTTGTACAAGATCACCAGTTTATTAGTTCTACAATTTGCATCACTATGAGCGCACGTAAATTTTCAACCCATGTGCTTAACACATCCACGGGAAAAGCAGCATCCAATCTAAAAGTGACTACTTCACGTCTTGATGATTCCCAGGAATGGAAAGCTATACGACCATCTCAGACAGATGCAGATGGTCGCTGTATACTACTGAACCATGCTGACTTCACCAAAGGAATCTATAAATTGACCTTTAACGTGGGCGCATACTTTGCTGAGCATCAGGTTAAAACATTTTATCCGGCTATTGAGATAATTGTAGATTGCTGTGATGATCAAAACTATCATGTTCCGCTTTTACTTAGTCCGTATGGCTATACCACTTATCGTGGAACATGATGAGAATGTTTAAAAATGTAAACAAATAAAAAGTTTTGTACCCAAAATGAATTAATAAATGCCGCTCAACTTTTAAATAGCGATAGCTTATGAGTCTGCTTGTTCTTGCCTATGGCCACACTTTTTTGGACGGAGTGTAGCCAGTTAGGTGATTCTGGTGTAATTTAGGCCCACTTTAAGATTCAACAACTCGTGCACGTGTTGTGTTGTGTTTAGCAGCTTTTTGAATTGAACTCTTCTATTTATTTGTAATTGTAATAATAAAATACAATGACAGAAGTGGGTGACGGTCCACCAGAGCCAAGCATAGATTTTGTGCCAGCGCTATGCTTCGTGCCACGCGGTGTCACCAAGGAGCGACCCGAAAAAATAGTGCTAACACAGAACGAACTTGCTCGGATAATCGGCGAGACACGAAACGAGCTAAATGATAATGACAATGACGATGATGATGACGACGAAGATGAGGACATGGATAACATGGATGTCGATCGTGATGAGGCCATTGCTGCCAATGCAGCTGGTAATGAAAATGCAAATCCAAATGACGAATTCAATTTTCATAACTATGAAAATGAAGCAAATTCAACGGTGACAAATCTGGCAAACGTTGTCGATGCCGACGAGCAGATACCCGATGAGGATGAAGACTCCGAGGCGGAAGATGAGGTAATCAAGCCCACAGATAATCTAGTACTGGTCGGTCATGTACAAGACGATGCCGCCAGCATGGAAGTATGGGTTTTCAATCAGGAGGAGCAGGCACTTTATACACACCACGATTTTCTGTTGCCGAGTTTTCCGCTCTGCATTGAATGGATGAATCATGATGCTGGTAGCGAGAAAGCAGGCAATATGTGCGCCATTGGCTGCATGGATCCAATCATAACAATTTGGGATCTGGATATACAGGACTCGATAGAGCCAACGTTTAAACTGGGCTCCAAAGGCAATCGCAAGAAGCAAAAAGAACAGTATGGTCACACGGATGCTGTTCTTGATCTGTCATGGAATCCGCAATTCGAACACATTCTAGCGAGTGCCTCGGTTGATCAAACAGTAATACTCTGGGATTTGGACGAGGGACAGCCACACACTATTATCACTTCTTTCGAAGAGAAGGTGCAATCCGTTGAGTTCCACCCGGAGGAGGCACAAAGCATACTCACCGGCTGTGCCGATGGCTATGTGCGACTCTTTGACTGCCGCGATGCAGATAATGTGAACGCTGGTGGTGAACTCAAATGGCACATAACTGGCTCTGAAGTAGAAAAGGTACTCTGGCATCCCACTCAAACTAACAACTTCATCATTGGCACCAACGACGGCAGTTTGCACTATGCTGACAAGCGTCGTCCCAACGAGCTGCTGTGGTCCGTCAAGGCGCACAACGAGGAAATCTCTGGCGTCTGTTTTAATAGTCAAATGCCCAATCTGCTTACATCCACATCCACCGAGGGCTCCCTCAAGATCTGGAACTTCAACGCGACAGAGGCAAAACATGTCTACGAGCATGATTTCAATATGGGTCGTCTGCAGTGCATGCGGCAATGTCCCGAAGATCCTTATACGCTGGCGTTTGGCGGCGAGAAACCACCACGCTGCTCGGTCTTTAACATCAAAAACTTTGAGGCAGTGCGTCGCACCTTTGGCCTACCCGACGAAGATTAAAACAATGATATGTTAATGCATTCGATTTTGATTTTTTAAATATACAATTCAGTTTGTAAATTTTTAATGTATGTGCACATAAAAAGTTTACTTAAAAATCGACAAACATTTTTTGGGAAAGGATAAATATTTATAGTTTTGAGCCTGAATAGAAAATCAGATCAAACTATTTTATATATATATATATAATTGAATATGTAATTTTCTTATTTCTTACAAAAGAGATTTAGCTCTTGAACAATCCGACGCACATTAGAAGATTCCGCCTAGTAAAGTGGAGCGCTATAAATGGGGTATTTTTGCTTGGGAATGTGCGCAACAGATAGACATCCTCATCGTTCTCATCCTGATGATGAGATACGGTAATATGATTGTTTAGATAGTCATCGGTGAGGCGATGAAAGTCCCACAAGGTCATATTGTTGTCGAGTCCAGCGGCGGCAAGTAATGTTCCATCGCGACTAAATGTAATGGTGCTCACTGTATTGGTGTGCCTCAGCAATGTTGTGACCAACGATCCGTTCGATAGATCCCATATAATGATGTGGTGATCGACTGAGCCGGAGGCCAAGTAACGCCCGCAGGTGGAGAAGGCCAGGGAGCTAACCATGCCCTTGTGCCCGGTCATCAGGCGTACCGACTGCCCGGTTAGTACATCCCAAAGACGCACAGTGCGATCACTGGAACCGGTGGCCACATAATTCGAATTCGGATGAAATTGCACACAATCCACATCGGATAGATGTCCCACAAAGACGCGCAGCGGTTGATTTGCATCCGTTGCCCACAAACGGGCAGTTTTGTCCAAGGAGCAGGAGACGAAGTAGCAGCCATGTGGAGCAAATCGTACATCCCATACGGGAAACACATGTCCACGGTAGGTGACAACGCAGGACCAGGTGAGCAGTGACCAAAGCCGAATGGTACTGTCCTCCGAGCAGGACAGCAACAGATTCATTTCAGGAGCAAAGGCGCAACGATAGACCGGTCCCGTGTGACCCATAAAGGTGCGCGTCATCTCACCACTGCGTTCATCCAACATACGGGCATTTATATCGGCCGACTCCTTGTCGAGTTCACGCAGTGCATCCGCTTCTTTAAGGGCACGCAACTTAGCCGGCGTCAGCGACCAGATGCGAACCGTGGAATCACTAAAACCAATAGCTAGCATTGTGGAATCATCGGAAATTTCGGCACAGGCCACGCCAAGCATCGAATTTAGCACGGTGTAGAAGACAGCGGATGGTAGTTGATCCTTGTTGAGGGGCAGACGTTTGGTGGCCTCGCGCAGCGCTTTAAGCTTGAGCAGCTTGTCAGCATCCTTGAGCTCTGGCAGCGGTATGCGATCTATAGCAGGTGCATTAGGATCCGATTTGGATTTCTTGGAAAGCAATGGATCTTTTTTGGGCTTTTTTTTCTTGGGCCTGTCGGGTGCATCTGGGTCATCATCTTCCTCTTCGGGCGCTGGTGCCGGCGTAGTCAGCGTCTGGAAATCCACTTCCTTGAGCAGACCATAATAAACACGAACTTTGTTATCCTGCCGCTTGGCATCACCATTATGCGAACCGGCCGTTGCGACGCACTGCAACTTGTTGCGCGCCATACCCTCGTAGGTGTCAAAATGCAAATACTTGGCCACAATTTCCGCAACGACTTCCTGCCGCCGATCCTGTATATGACGCTTAAACAGGGAATGCGCATCCCGCGACATACGAATCACAAACTTGTCCGTCTCCATGGCAGTGACCAGATCATTGTCCAGCAGCTCCTCCGGCTTGGATATTAACAGCAAATTGAACAAGTTCTCAATGTAGTAACCATCCAGATCTGATTTGTATTTCTCGATGAATCCGCGTGCCTTCTCCTTTTGCCCGCTGGCTATGAACTTGAAGAAAATCTGTACCAAGATCGGATAAAGCACCATAGACAGCTCGTGCTTGTATATATCCAAGGATTCCTCAACAAACATTTTAAGCTCCTCATATGCCTGCTCATATTGCTGAGCATCAAAGTCGTCGTCGCCAACAAACTTTGCCAATGCTTCTGCTGCATTTGCTTCTTGTACAGCTAATGACTTTGATCGTACCTGATGAAAAGCAGATCCAAGCACCACTTTCACGTCTTCCTCACGAATGTCATCTAGCTCGGCAGTGCTCACATTTGCCTCTTGGCAGAGCAACTCTTCCGTGCTCTTTAAATTATATTTCCTGATGAGCTTTAGCAGGCACAGCATTTCACGCTTGTCGCGGTGTTGAGTTGGATTATCGTTGCCATCGTTGCCTCCATTTATATTTGTGATTTCCATACTCATTTGTAAACGAATGAAAATATTTTAATGTTATCTTGATTTTATTTGTTTGTGTTATTTTTTTCGTAATATCGATGTTAATATATCGATGAATGACGCTAATAATATCGATGCACCGTAAATAGCCGGCTTATTTAGAACGCTAACCGGACATTGAGAAACCGGCCCTTAAAGCATTTAAATTTGACAAACTGTTTAAAATGTGTTGTTTTAATACAGTTTGTCAAATTGTCAAAAAAAAAATTTGTTATCTTGTACTTTGCCAAAGATGCACAAAATACAAGCTTGCTATTCGTCGTTTTACAGCACTGCTCAACGCAACAGTTACAGCTGCGAGCGAACCAAATTTCTTAGATGCATAATATTTAGAATTAAGAGAGACTTTCATGCTGTGCAGAACGAAAGATTAGCATAAAAAAGCTGCCACATAGGTGAAAGTATTTAAAACAGCATAGAAGTCATGAAGAAAAGAGCAATTGTAAAAAAGGTAAGTACCACATTAGAAATAAAATAATCAAAAAATATATATGTAAGCTTTGCACATAATTTCCTCAGTATAAAATTAACATAGTGCTTTTGTTTCAGAGTAACTTGCGTATATGTTGTACCTGTCAACCAATCCCAAGCATTTAGACTTTGCCTGTCCACAAAAGTAACCTTTGTATTATATATGTAAATATATGTATGTCTCCATACCAAAATGAGTGATGTTAATATTGTTGTGGTAGGTTAAAATGTGTATGTATTTATGTATGTACATATGTGTGTGTATATAATTGTTTGTTTTAATTAAATATTTCTTGACCTTCACCAGAAAAAAGTGTCGATCAAGGCAACCAAATCTATTGATAACTATGATGCAGCCGGCGATGGAGAAACAAAATATAGTTTCACAGGACGCATCCAGGAATTAATTGAGGGATATAATTCTGTCGTTCAATTGTTGATACCGAAATGGCCGTGGTACTTCTACCCCGGATATTTAATATATGCTGTATATTGGCGCTATGCCAAACACTACAGGGGCAAGTTTCTGCTCACGCCGATGCCGAATCGTCTTTATGAGTTGTTGATCAAGAACGAACTGATCAAATCCGAGCATGTGATCTTTGCCAGCACAGATATCTATAAAACCTATGCCGAGTCGGATGATGTGAACTTTGTCAATTTGGTTGTGCGTGGCGGTGGTAAACCAATCAGCAACAATCCATCAACGCAAACGAATTCTGGTCGATCCTGGGATGCTTCCGAGGTGGTCATTAAGCAAATACTACAGGATGCTCCATATACGATTGTGGCACAAATATTGCCAGTGGAGAACAGCCAATGCCAAAGCAATTGTTTATATGTGATGGTAAGTCTATATAGAATTTCTATCCCTTTGAATTGTTTTTATATACAATGTTATTTTAAAGGAAAACTTGTATGGCAATCTATTGGAGCGATTTGGGTGTAAGAAGGAAAATTTTTGGGTGCAGCTGGAACACTTCAATGATGAACAAACGATACCAACAATTGCAACAAAAGCGCATGTCTATCTGCTCAATAATCCCCATGAGCTGCCCACCGAGCTAGCCGAATTGATTCTGAACAACTACTTCAATACGCCGCGAATGTTGCACCGTGGACACATCTATCGCATTGCAGTGAATGCCGAGCTGTTGGGAACTGCAGCCTATTCGCACTATTATCTTATATTTGCCTATTTGCGTGAGGTTTACTTCCGCTGTGTGCATCTGGAGGCAACGGGCAGCGAATTTGAATTGCAGGCTGTGGTGGCCAAGAACTTTAGCAATTTGGTGCAAGTGCCACATGCTCATGGTTTTTTGCCCCGCCAAATTTTGGACAGCGGCGCCATAGCCGACAATTATCCAAGTGGTCTGAGAAAACCCTATCAAATGCTGCTCTCATCGGTGGATGCATTTTTGCCAAAGAAATCAGCATGTTTATCCTCCAAGCACATCTTTCCAGTCTTCCTGCTTCAGGGAGATCGCGGCGCTGGCAAAACGAAAATCATCAATGCAGTGGCACAAGAGTTGGGCATGCATATCTATGGCGCCGACTGTGCTGAAATTGTCTCCCAAGTTCCCTCACATACAGAAATGAAGTTAAAAGCTGTCTTTGCCAAGAGTCAGATTAGCGAACCACTTTTAATCTGTTTCCACAACTTTGAGGTAAGCGAAAAGAAGCTTGTAAAATTGAAAGAACATTATAAATATTCACTTAAATTCACAGATATTTGGCATTGATAACGAGGGCAATGAGGATCTGCGTTTGTTGTCTGCATTTCATGTGCAGATTCAGGAATTGTTTACATGCGATCGCAAGTTTCCCGTTGTTGTTGTTGCTCTAACCAGTGACAAGCATTTGAAGCCAATGATTCAAAGCCTTTTTCTGGAGATCGTTAGAATTGAGACGCCCAATCAAACGGAACGTTTTGAGCTGCTCAAATGGATGCATGTGCGTGAATCCTTCAACGATGCCATTTACAATCAAAAGGCACTCAACCAATTGCCACTGTTTCCACTTAAAACGCAATCATACTATATGAATCGAATCAGCTCGAAATGGCAGGAGACGAAACAAGTGTTGCACGAAGTTGCAGTTAAATCGCAAGGATTTTTGTTGGGTGATTTGCAGTTACTATACGATAATGCCGTGCGACTCAAGAGAAGACAATCAACAACAACAGCACAAAGCCCTTTGACGCTGGAACACTTTGCCACGAATTTAAACGAAATGCAAAGCTCCTTTGCCGACAGCTTGGGTGCTCCAAAGGTGCCAAAGGTATACTGGTCGGATATTGGAGGTCTTTACAAGCTCAAGGATGAGATTCAAAGCAGCATTGGACTGCCACTGAAGCATGTTCATTTGATGGGCAAAAATCTACGACGTTCGGGCATTCTACTTTATGGACCACCCGGCACAGGAAAGACGCTTGTCGCCAAAGCAGTCGCAACCGAATGCAATCTAAGTTTCCTTTCGGTCCAAGGACCCGAGCTACTCAATATGTATGTCGGCCAGAGCGAACAGAATGTAAGGGAGATATTCACACGCGCCCGTTCAGCCGCACCATGTGTTCTCTTTCTGGATGAGCTGGACTCGCTTGCGCCAAATCGTGGCGTTGCTGGCGACTCGGGTGGCGTTATGGATCGTGTGGTTTCGCAACTGCTGGCCGAGATGGATGGCATGTGCAATGGGGATGCCAGTAAACCAATCTTTATACTCGCTGCCACAAATCGTCCGGACTTAATTGATCCTGCTCTGTTGCGCCCCGGACGGTTTGATAAGCTCTTCTATGTGGGTCCATGCTCAACGGCCGATGACAAGGCAGCCGTTCTTCGTGCACAAACACAACGCTTTATCCTGTCCAGTGATGTGGACCTCACGCAAATTGCCGAGCGTCTGAAGAGTGAGATGAGCGGTGCCGACTTGTACTCCATATGCTCCAATGCCTGGCTATCGGCAGTTCGTCGCACGATAAACCAGCATTTGAGTTGTGGTCTGAACGCAAAGGAATTGAGTGCAGCACACATTATTGTTGAGTCTGAAGATTTTGCGACATCCTTTAACAAATTTGTGCCTTCAATCAGTCAAACTGACTTGGAATACTTTAAGAACCTAAAGGATTCGTATAGCGTTTAAATTTGGCAAGCTAAAATTGTTAATTTATTATTAATTTTTTCGACTGTATTGTTTTTGTTAACTACTATTGTTTAATGCCTGTGAATGTTAAAGGTGTTGGCGTATCTTTTTATAGAATTTATTAAAGTTGCAAGTTGCACAAAGTTAAACATATTTTCAAGTTGTTGGACTCAGTGATAGTTAATTTTTATAAAAAAGAAGTAATTTAATCCTCAGCCTAAAAGTATGCTCTAGTTTGACTCACTTTCGCATCAACAAAGTAATACCAAAAAAAAAAAAAAAAAAAATTCAATTTAAGATAGTATTGAATGTTTTTCCTCATAATACTTTCTTAATCAAGCTTTAAGAGCTTCTAAGACAAGTGATCTTGAAGCAAGCATTACCAAAATTTTCTTATCTGTGTGGACCCCTTGTAGTTGCAGATAGATAGTACTGCCTGATGGTTGCCCATTTTCAAGTTTTTTTCATATGATCTGCCTTTCACGTAATCTGTGTGTTTATTTTCAGATTTGGTTATCAACTGCTGCTCCCTGCCGATTATCAGTCTGTCTGTTATTAAACATACATAATCAATCTAATAGAACTTCAGATCAGTCTTCAAATTGCATTCAAAGTAAACGAATTACAGTTAGCTAAAATGTCGCTAGTTTGTGTCGAGGACTTTGAGGAGAAGGCATCCAGACAGCTGGAAAAGAATGCATTAGATTACTACAAAAGTGGGGCAGGAGAACAGTTTACATTGAAACTGAACCGGGATGCTTATAAAAGGTTATCATATTTCTATTTTATATCATATTATTATTTTTTTTAATATAACTGACCTTGTTTTGGGTAGATTACGTCTACGTCCACGTTTCCTTCGGGATGTCTCTCAGCTGGATATAAGCTGCAAGATTTTTGGACAGCAACAAAAGTGGCCCGTGGGCATTGCACCCACTGCGATGCAGAAGATGGCTCATCCGGATGGTGAAATTGGAAATGCATGCGCCGCTGGCAAAGCTGGTTCCATATTTATTATGAGCACTCTATCGACCACATCGCTGGAGGATTTGGCAGCCGGTGCTCCGGATACTAACAAGTGGTTTCAGCTTTATATCTACAAAGATAGGTAGGTTGGCAAAATCTTAATTTCCGTTAAATAAAATTAACGTATTCTTGTTTTTAAGATCACTTACCGAAAAGTTAGTTCGCCGCGCAGAAAAAGCTAACTTCAAGGCAATAGTTTTGACCATAGATGCCCCAATTTTTGGACACCGTCGATCGGATGTTCGCAATAAATTCAGTTTGCCATCGCATTTGAGTTTGGCCAACTTTCAAGGCGAGCAGGCCAACGGGGTGGTCACCATGGGTGGCTCTGGCATCAATGAGTACGTGGCCAGTCAATTCGATCCCAGCATCACCTGGAAGGACATCAACTGGCTAAAAAAGCTTACAAATCTGCCCATTGTAGTCAAGGGTGTGCTGACTGCAGAGGATGCCGTTTTAGCTCGTGAATTTGGCTGTGCTGGCATTATTGTCTCCAATCATGGTGCTAGGCAAATTGACACCGTACCAGCCTCAATTGAGGCATTGCCAGAGGTGGTCAAAGCGGTTGGCAGTGATCTGGTTGTTATGGTAGACGGTGGCATTATGACGGGCAATGATATATTCAAAGCTCTGGCATTGGGGGCTAAGTCTGTTTTTATTGGAAGACCAGCTGTTTATGGCTTGGCCTATGACGGACAACGAGGCGTCGAGCATTTGCTGAGTGTGTTGAGAAAGGATTTTGAAACAACTATGGCGTTGATCGGTTGTCAAAAGTTGAGCGATATACAAGCGGGCATGGTTATTCACGAGTCGTTCTATTCTAAAATATAACAAAATAAACAAGCTTAGGCGTATAGTTTTTTTTTAAATAACGCTTTTTAAATATCCTAAATGCGTATAACTCGATAAGCCAGATAAATTTATTGACTGAACTATCGATTTTTGTGATCGCAAATAAACTATCGCTGTACTATTTTAGTATCGATATATTAAAACAAAAAACAACTGTGGAAAGCTGTCGGCAATTGCTATAGAAAAGTTTCAGAAAGAAAAGTAGCAATTTCTGCTTATACAAGATGCAACGCGGAGAAAAGCACTTCGAGATGACGCTGGATGCAGTGGTCCAGCGTCTAAGCGATCTTAAGTTGGCAGTGCTTTCGATGATACAGAAACTGGAAATGGAATACATGGATATCAATTGGCCGACGTTTCTTGATAACTTTGCCATAATCTCCAGCCACTTAACTGGTCTGACCAAGATATTGGCGAAGGAGCAGTGTCCATTGCTGCGTAATCATACGGTTCTACCACTGCTTGTTTCTATGGATCGCGACGAGACGCTGGTGAACATCACCGAAGGACGTGTGACTGTCTTCTCACATGACATTGTGCCAGATTATCTGCGCACCCGTCCCGATCCGATTACCGAGCAAAAGATGCAGCAGAACGAACAAAAGGCAGCTAATCTTACAAACGATGCGGCTATGAAGCAGGTGACACAGTACAACAAGGTTGTCTCGCATGTGCTGGATATGGTGAGCAAGGCACGCGAGGAATGGGAGATTGAGTCCAGCTCACGCACAGGTATTCAGCAGACGAGCAGCATGACCGACACACAGCTCCTAGTGGCAGCCGTTGGCATGGGCAAAGGACTACAATTCAAGGCGTACGGTCCTGGACCCGGTGGACCCGGCATGATGGTACCACCATCGATACGTGGACAAACTCCACCCATGGGCGGACCATCCATGAGTCCCGGCAATGTGCAGCAGCAGCTGGGCAAGGCACCATCGGCGGTTAAGACAAACATCAAGTCAGCAAGTCAAGTGCATCCATTCTCTCGGTAGCAAAAATAATCAATTATTTATTGTTGCACCCGATGGCAACATAAAATAACAAATATGGTATATGTATGTGTATAATAGTTATAATAGCAATATCTTAGGTATATGTCGCGGAATGTGGCCTCATAAATATGTATATGAATATTATTTTTTTTTGTGCAAACAAATAAATGTTCAATGCATCGAAAATAAGTTATCTATTTGTGTTAAGTTTACAGCGCAGGCCGCGCATGTTTCTCAGTTATCAGAGTCTCATGGAGTTTAATATCTTGCGGCGTTGAGGTATCAATAAGCTCCAAACTTAGCGCACGCCGCCCATCCTGCAGCTTATCCACGCGACGTACCAAACCGATAAATTTCTGGCCCAACGTCAGCTGGCGAAAACGCAAACAATTTTCCTTTGTCCAAACAATGTTGTCCAGCACAATACCTGTTAGCAAATAACTTATTTAGTTACTGTTTATTTGTTTGTTTATATATTGTGTTGTTACCATGTAACTCTGCCGGCAACGCCATCATGGGCAGCTCACGAAACTCGGCTTTAAGCTGTAGTAGCTCATTGCAGCGCACAACGGCATCGTCTCCCACATCCACATAACGCACATGTATCATTTCGTCGTATATCTTGCGAATAATTACGCTGTTTGTACAGAAAAATGAATGATTTGAATTATTTTGAAATGAGTAATATGAGTTCCTACCGATGATAGATGCCATCGCTGTCTGCGACAGCATAGGCCTGTCCAATACTGAGTTGATTGGACTCCAAGCGTTGTGCTGCTGTTGGGTCATTGCAATGCGCCTGCAAGTCCTTCATAAGACGCTGCAGCTGATTGTAGCACTTGTAGGGTTGCACCTGAAAAAAAGGTATAAGATTAAACGAGCAGGTTGAAAACATTTATACTTACCGCAAAGTGACTAGGATTTACAGAGAGCGCCACACGCACCTCAAAGTAAGCGCCCAACGCCGGAATAGCTTCATACTCTTTGAGCAATGGCAAATGCAAGCCATTGTGTTGGGACTTACTTGGCGAGCTTGGCGTTGGTGAGTGGATGCTACCACCAACTGATACTGATGGATCGCTGTTGATGCTTTGGCTGGATACCGATGAACTGATGCTGATGCGTCGTATCAAATGACCGCTAGCACTAAAATGCAAGCCGCCGTCATCAAACGGTTCCAGCCGCGATGTACTAGATTGAGTGTAGAATCAAAATGATGACAAATCACAAGAAGTAAACATATAATATAAAAAACTACAGGCTTTGGTTTTGGTTTTGACTATTTGGGGTACAATATAATTATTGTATATGTATTTCCGACTACCATTATTATTTACAATGATGATTTAAAGAAATTGATTCTTAAAAGCTAAGCACTTATTTTTAAATGAGCGTACAAACGAACATACTGTTGTTAGCTTACGAGATGTTCATTGTTGTTGTGAGTCGAAGAAGTCGTTAGATATCTTGAGATAATTTTGTTGTTGAAGCGAGAGTTTTTATGTCATTTCCAGTTAATTGATAGCACTAATTAGAAACCAGCATTAAACCACAAAAATAGCAATAGATGTTTTGATTGATTTTATGTTTTGTTGGTAATATTTTGTAAAATCGATGTTGTATGTGTGTGTGTGTGTGTGTGTGTGTGTGTGTGTGTGTGCGTGTGTGTATGTGTGCATGTATGCTTTAATGTGCAGTTGTTGTATGAATGATATTCAAACAAGTTCACAACTTACCCCTGCATCTCATACTCCGTGCGAATGGCAATATTTAAACACACGTACAAACTATCTGTACCACGTGCCAAAATATTTACCATCGGCAGCTTATCAGTGATGCCATCAATAACTTTGAGCTGCAACAATTAAAGTGAAAAAATGATTTATTATGATAAAGTAAGTAAATTCCAATGCTTACCAGCACTGGTGATTGGGGCGACAGCACGCCTCGAAGTCGTTCCAACATCTGGCTATTAATGGGCGGCACATCGTGCAAACGAACACGCAACGCTTGAGCTGGAAACGAGGCAAGTGCCAGATTATTGGCCTCCAGACGATAAATGTTGGAAATGTGCGTCTTGCGCAAACGTCCATCGTCCACGTAATACACATCAAACACCTCCTCCTCGGGTGTTTTGGGCTTGTTCACAAGCATGCCGCGATACCATTGCTTAACACCATCCCCAGCCTCATCACACACACAGATGAGACGATCGTGCAACAGATCAGTGTAGCAAACATGTTGCTGTTCGCTGTTGTCGTTCATTATTTTCGACATGCAGCGCTGCACAAATTTCAGATCATCATTGGGAATTTGCACCATTAGATCACCCACATCGTTGACATGGGAGACGAACACATGATTGGGTTTCTGTTCTAGTTTGAGCATTGGTGCTGGTGTTTGGCGTATTATCTTATCGGCCACCAAATCATTGAGATGTATATCCTCAGCCGTCGATGTATCATAGAAGGTGCCAACAATGCAGGCACGTCGACGTCGCATATTCTCCTCTCCAGCTGCTGGCAGCAACATGCCCTGAGCAAGACCACCGGCGGCACGGAACTGCGATTCGCTGGTTATGATGCGCGTGACAACACTGTGCCCGGCCACCTCTTTGTTCAACACGGGCAGAGCGTGTGGATGCTCCTCAAATTTGTCCAGAGCATACATGCTTAAGCATACAGCTTGAGCGGGCAGTGCCAGAAATTGTCTTGGGCACAAATACAAATTGTCATTGCTGAAGATCACCTCATCGCCAAAGTCAACGAAGTGACAGCAACACTGACCTTTCTCCTCATCCAGCGACATGACACGCACACGATTCCAATTCTCACTGACCTCCACCAGATATATCAGCTGTTCTATTGGTTGCTGCTTTTCATCTAACGGCTGTCGATTCATCGGTTGAGACATGTGCAAGTTCAGCTGCTCCGTTAGCATCTCGAATTGTGCACTCAGCTCGATGAGACGCGCCCAGACATGGGTGGTGTTGTCACAGTGTGTGATGTACATACTCCAACCCTGTTGCCCGTCCACCCAAGGCAATTGCAACTCTGGTATGGCCGTGGTTGCCGAATTCAATGAAAGACTCAAAAGACTTAATTCATTTGTTTCGATTGTTGTTGTTGTTGTTGTTGTTGTTAGCGTATTCGGCGTATTGGCAAACACAATTTGATGTACAATGCCATTCTCAATACGTATTTTGGGCGAGTTCAGAATAAGTTGCATCCAATTGCTGGGCACCTGACGCTTCGCTACAATCTCATACCACTGTGCCAACTTGTGAACGACTATTCCATTATGCTTAACCAGCTCATTATAGAGTCCATCGATAAATTCATCGTCGTTGCCCAAGTTAAACTGAACTTTCTGACGCACTGGCTGAACGTTCTGAAATTGATTTAGTTAATGGTTTGATTTAAGATATATAAAATGTATTCACCTGCATCGGCGGCGACACTGTCGTCTTGGGTGCTATGGGAGCAGATAATATAGTCTTGATGTTGGGCAACTGTTTCTCTGGCGATTCTTGTTCAATGGGCTTGCTTGACGACGTTGCTGCTGGTAATGTTTTGGTTTGTGCTGCTGCTGTTGTTGTCTTTGTTTCTTCAGTTGGCACCGCTTGCTGTTGCTGCTGCTGTTGTTTTAGTCTATAGTTGACAGAGGAGCCACCAGTGCCACCTCCACGCGCACTACCAGTGTATTGAACACGCGGATGCATTTGTCGTTTGACATTTGCTGGCATTGCATCGGTTGGATGTTGTTGGGGTTTCATCATCATCAAAGGCGGCGGTTGCTGCTGTGACGGACTGTTGCCCAGTATGGGACGCAAGTTAAACTTGCGGCTTATATAGGCACCGGAACCACCGGAACCACCAGGTGCAGCAGAAGCGGCAGCAGAAGCAGAAGCAGCTCCGGCAGCCGCAGCAGCAGCAGCATGGGCAGCTGAGGCAGCTGCATTGCCATTCATCTCAGGGGGCGAATTTGGTGGCGTCAAAATTTTGCTGCTTGCTGCTTCTACAGCTAATTTCCTTGTGCGTTCCTGATCCCGCTCAGTGACTTTTGATTGTTCCAGTTTCTGGCGTTGTTGTTGTTGGTATTGTAATTCTTGAGCCTTTAGTTGCCGCTGCAAGTTGACGCAATCCGCTTCGAGCTTTTTAATAACATCGGCTTGCAAATCAAGACCATGAGCATGCTGATCCCGCAGCTGACCGATTTCCTTATCAGTTTTCTTCTGCTGCTCCAGCAGCTGTTCGCGCAATTCCAAATTACAACGCTTCAGTTTAAGATCTTGTTGCTTGCATTCCTCCTGTTCCTTTTTCAGCTGTGACAGCTGTTGGCTTAGTTCCGAACGTAAACGTTCCAGTTGATGGTCTGGTTGTGCGATATGGGTTTGGTTGTTGTTGCTGTTTTTTATACGCCAAGGGATGCTGTTGGTATTGTTGCCTGCAAAAATTGGTCGCACGTTCTGACGCGCTGGTGGTGCGTGTGGCCGTAAAAATAGGGTTTTGCCTGGCTTACTGCTGGTCTTTTGACTGCGCACAAGATTTGCAATGTGCCCCGATCTCGAATTATTCTTCGCACTGATAAAAAGCTGCAAGAATAATAAATATATATTTCAACGTTTTAAAAGTACAAATAAACATTTGAATGATTCACACCATCCACCCACTTGGTCAGACGCTCGAGATGCAACTTAATCTGTACTAACTGATAAGAATTAAAAAAAAAATATTTAAAGAAAACAGAAACAGAAACAAAAAACATTAGCCGCTTTTAAACAATGAGAGGGCATAATATTGCGCATAAATGATTGCATTTATAAATAATTTATAGCAACAAAAACAATTAAACCAAAATGTTTCAGTAGTAACAGTAGCAACAACAAATACCGTTTGTTCACTTTCACCATGCATGCAATGCGAAATGCAAACGCACACATAGACAGACAGGCAGACATACAAACACACACTCAGCTTGAGAGAATAGCAAGAGAGCAACACAGACAAACTGTCGAAAAGTTTCAATTGGTTTTATTTTTTGCCAATGTGTGCTGCTGCATTTATTCAAACGGCCAGTCAGCACATAATTGTGTATATCATATTCCCAAATCATAATAATCAAGTAACAAACATTGTTTACACTTGGATTCGGTTGACACGTTACCCCTTCGATGGCAGGCCAAGCCCCAACAAGCACACACACACTCTCAAAGAGCGAGAGAAACAGCACCGTTCGCGTTGACGCACCGAAACTTACTGAGCGCAATATCGGGCAAACGCTGACAAATGTTCAAAAGAAGGCAACCAAAAGCTGTGTATTTTAGAGAGCAGAGCGAAAGCACAGAGTACTCGTGTTGGTCATTTTTTGTGGGTGGTGGTCGTCAACATTCTCTCTTAATAACTCACATCGCTGCCGATTCTCTGAAAACTGAATGCATTTGTATCCTCCAGAAAATCCCGTGCGCAACTATATCCCAGGGAACGAAATGGTATTGGCGACTCTTCCACTTGCTTGTAATCACGCTCAATCTGCTGCAAGCTAACCGGCGGCTTGAGAGAATTTATTAGTGAGCGCACCACAATGATGACTTCTTTGATAACTGCATCCCTCTGATTCGAAGCCATGGCAAGAAGCTGTGAAAGAAATATGGTAGAATGACGTTAAATGAAAGTCAATAGGCAACTATCTAACTAACTTTAAACAACGATCAATATACATATATATATATATACATGCCAAAGCAGCAATCAAATGTGATAATAAAAAGTGAAATGCCAACAAATACCGCCCACAACTACAGCTGTGCGTGCAAAAATATGAAATTTGCAACAACAACAGTTTTGGGTATACAATAAACACAAAACAGATAACGAAAATAACCGCTAAGAGTGTAAGAAAATGAGAAGCAATATTGACAGGTGTTAAGCTAAATTTTATTAGCTTTTCTATTTTCATATATGCTAGATCTAGCCTGAAATAAGCTAATCTAGCAACACTGAAGAGAAGCAACGCTTAGCGACGGCGGAGCGCCAATTCTTTTTTGCTTGCTGTGGCGTTCAATTTTCAAATTACTAAATTAATGTAAACACTGATGAAGATATTGAACATTTAAATGTGGCTTTGGAAACGCGACACAAATTTTGTTTATTTTCTCTAGTATGCATGCATGCATACATACATACATACATGCAAACATTGCGAAAAAATATATCACATTTCAACTTCTTTGGATGTCCGACATTTTTTCGTTTCTAGCAAAAGTGCCGTTATTGACGCAAAAGCAACACAGAATGAAGTATATATGTATACTTACTCATACACTTTTTACTATGAGTTATATTTATTCCTGCGATTTAAATATTATCCTTTTTTTCTTAACTTCTTATCTTTTCAAGTATTTATCTCCAGTTGACACGAACTAAAACGAACACAGACTAAAATTGGCTCAAAAAGCGTGCACTCCTGATGACGGCTGGCAAAAGTAACTGTAAAGCAGTCGATAGCTTTATTCTGTGGGCACCCCAACTATCGTCGATAGTCGAACTACCGAACGATACCATTTAGGATGACCATAGGAATTTATAGAAATTAATCGAAATTTGAACACCGCAGCAATTTAAATTTCATTGCTTATTTTTAAAAAATATATTTATTATTTACTTAATATCAGATTTTATATAAGAATGTTTATTGTATGCTCCTGTTAAAGTTACGCTGTTGTCGTTGCATTTGGGCTGCTGCTGCTGACACCTGCATATCTAAATATGCTTCATCATGGTTCATACTTCTGTGATTTACACAACGGTCACGTTTCTGTTCGAATTGCCACCAATGGCGTTTTCGTTGCTGACGCCTTTGCTGGCGTAAAGGTCGGATGTATTCACGTTGCACTTGCTGCTCATGACGTACTTTTTGCTCCAGCCGCTGTTCCTCTTTCAATGCCACTGCCAAATCCGTCTCTGTATTACTCTCACCGGGCGGTCTATAGCCAAAGTAGAAACCTTGAATGCGTATAGCTGGCTTCCGAGTTGTTGTTGTCGATGATGGCTTATCCAATCGTTCACGCGTCTTGTTATTATTATTTTGATCCATTGGCGTTGATTCTGTTGTCTTTGTTGTAGTTGTTTTAGTTTTTTTATTTGTTTTTGATTTTGGTTTTGGTGTTGTTGTTTTTGTTTTTTTTGTTGCCTCTAGCGGACTAACAGAACTTGTTCCGTATGTGCTAACGGTACTTGTTCCGTATGTACTAACGGTACTTGTTTCGTATGTACTACCAGTACATGTCTTCCCGTCATTAGCATCATAAATTTTCTTATTTTTCGCAACTCCACAGCTCAAAAGCTCCATTTCGAATTTATTTAGCTTTTTAACAATGTTTAAGGCACGATTCTTCATACGCTTTGAGATTTGCAACAGATTGCCAATTGTAACTGGCTTCACTAGCGTTTTCTTACCAGCATCTTTATTTTTTGAGGGAGCCTTCGTTGTCTGTTTTGGCTGGCTGTCTTTGCTCTTCGATATTTTATTGCTACTGAAGGTTATACTCTGGAGAAGAGTATTTATATTATTATCTGTATTATTCTGTTGCAGAGCTGGCGAACCCTCAATTGGCGTCCTATACAAGCTTTGCTTTAATAAACGCTCAAATTCATAATCTGCAGCTTCGTTTTGAATGCGCTCCGTTCGACGCTGCTGTTCCTCTCGGTCATATGGTCGATGATCCTTAGGCTTTTCAACACTATGGTTCATGAGCCAGTTGTTGAGACATTCCCTTTGCTTTGCTGTATCCACTGTACAATTGATCGAAGTACTAGTAAACACATTTCTGTCCAACTGCTTAAACAATTCGGTGGGATCATTGTCCTTATTGGAAATGAAATTTAGAAATGATGCACTCCGATGTTTGTGGGCATTATCGCTTTTCCGAGAAGGCGTCTCGTGTTTGCTATAATAATTATAAAAATTACTTGCAGTGCATCCAAATGGTTGAGCCACGATTACCACAATAAACATAAATATACTATATATGACAATGTTGTGCTTTTTAATTGACATTGTTTTCAAACTATAAAATACTTTTACTACACAAAAGGCATACTTTTGTTTTAATTTTGGCAAATTAAAATAAAGAAAATGTATTCCAAAAATAAATAAAATAATTTTGCCAAATTAAACACATTTTTTCATGTGCTTACTTGAAGCCAAACCAAAAACAACTTAAATCTGCACAGCGAAGATCTGAGAAAAATGAGAAAAATACATGGGGTAAACAACTGTAAATGCAATAAAATGTGCTTATGCATGCTGTTCTTGTCTTTTGCATAGGTGAGCCGCTATATCCATGCATACATTCATAAATATGTATGCCGCGGAGCAATTGCAATAACAAAAGAGTACAAGAAGCTATTGAACTGCACGTGGCTGCTTTAAATTGTTATAAATATTATTAGTCAAGAACAATTAAATGTAATTACTAACTGACCATTATGTGACTGTCACATACTATATATACATAGATTGATGAGACCTTGTTTTGATGACGCAAATATTGTCCAAGTGTGAAGACAACTTATCGTCCATTGGAAGAGCTCTGGAAGTGGCCTGGAAGTTGTTGGTGTCGCAGTTATTGTCGTAGACAGTTTCACACTCAGTCGAATTTTCAACTTCAAGCGAAGCAGCAGCAAAGAAAACAAAAAAGACAAAAAATTTATTATAAATATTTACTGTCTCGTTCGGGAAACACTACAAATTAAAACTAAACTCATAATTTAATTAACGTTTATTGGGTGTCGTAACTTTTTTTAAATGCCACACAAACGCAAAAGGCATAAAAAGTTGAATTAAAAAAAACATAGACTAATTAATAAAATCATTTTCATAAGAACGACGATAGTTTAGTGCCTTATAGAAAAAGTGGAAAATACAGTGTGCCATGACTGTTCCA
Organism: Scaptomyza polygonia; assembly: GCA_035044585.1. Lineage (NCBI taxonomy): Eukaryota > Metazoa > Arthropoda > Insecta > Diptera > Drosophilidae > Scaptomyza > Scaptomyza polygonia. The sequence goes on from JAWNNU010001690.1 coordinate 317,173, forward strand.
AATATGCACACTAAATTAATTATATTGATTTTATTTTTCTATAACGGTTCCTACAATTGGAGTAAAAAGTTCTAAGTCCAATCGCCTTGACTTCTTGTCCTCCTCCTACCCCCCAACATACGTAATTCGTCAGTGTTTGCGTTTGTGTGTGAGTGCCGATTTATGTGAATTTGTGTGTGCGTGTGGAAAACAGCTACAACGCATACAACAACCACATCGGGTAAGTTTTGTGTCCAACAATGCAAACTATTATTATACACAGACCGCAAGCTGCTTTTCTTTCATCGATTTTAAATTTTTGCCATGAAAAGCGCATTGGCAACATTACCCACTAACCCCCCCCTGATTACTTATCCAACAATAACAAGTAGACAACAAAGAGAGCGCCCTTCTTCGATATGAACGTGGAAAATAACATCTGTGAAGGCTTGGCTACAGTGGCGGTCGGCGAAAGTGAGCACAGCGTTTAAAAACATTGAAGGAAAAATACATTGGCATAGAGCTGATAATTAAGCTAAAGTTTGATACTCTAGATTCTAGAATAATCAAACTGTTTGCCATTAGGATATAAAATAAATTTTTTTCTAAACGAACTTGTATGATGAAAATATTGCACTCGCAGTCGCAATCGTTCCATTTTGCAACAAAATTTTCCAGTACTGCTTCCTGACTGGAAACATAGTTCCCGCGTCTGCGCACATTGCATTGAAACACGCATTGCAATTGAAACACGCGATGTTTTGATAGTAAAAAAAGACAACAGGCGATTGTTTACAAATATGCGTTGCACGTAGCACGTGGCACGCATCGAAACGGTCATTGGAAGATGAAAATTAGTCCTCTCCTTTGCCCCACTTCAAAGGAGTACAAACACACGGACACACAGCCGGCCGGCATCAATCTTAAATAAACATACATACATACATATCATCATTGGACTACGTGCCGCGATGACGTCAGAGTTGACTAGTTTATTGGCAGTGTAGCGTCATTCAACTAGTTCCATTGTAACTTTCGCATAGTGAACCATTCTCGACTTTGTTCACACGTTCTTCGTAAGTGACTTCAAAACGTAGGTATTCCAATTCAGCAACAGACAATCTATAGAAAAAACAAAGACATGTTCCATTTTCACTTGGGGTCCGGCAGTGCTAAGTTTTGTTTTACCATTTTAGTCAAACTAATAAATAAAAAAAAAACAATTAGCTTTCAATTTTTAATGCAAAATGAGTCAATGAATGAAATGAATTTGTTATGCTAAATATGCCTTCAAATGTAGATTTTGCTCGCTTATAATTATATGAATAATATATGGATACCAAATAAAGGTGTATTTAATTGGTCGACCTTGGAAATGTATAGAATATATTGCAATTGTTGTTGCTGCCACAATTGTTGTAAACATTCATTTTTGTTTATGCCGACTGTTTAAATTTTTTAATTGCACACAAAAATGTTTGCCTACAATACAAAATACAATTTGCTACGACGCAATAAGACCCTCAACTATATGGCAGCTACATACATGTATGTATGTATGTATGTACATATATTATAAAAATAAATGTACCCATATTGCAGATGAACAAAACAGAGAGAAAAAGACAGAAAGATGAGACATGTAACTACGGGAAGGGACGTGTAATATGTACTTATACTATGTATAAACGAGATGATATAGCTTTGTTTGTCAGCTTTTAGCACTTGTTTTAGCCATCAACTAGATGCTCGCCACCAAAACAAAATTAACTTTTCACTTTGACAAATAAACAAGCCTATAATAAAACACATGCAAACAAACATACATACATATGTCTGATAAAGTACAACGGAAACAAATAAATCAACAAAAAAACTTGACTAATCTAACTACGCATTTAAAGATAAGAGCTCTAACACAAAAAACAAAATTAATAAACAAACAAGATTGAAAAACAAGATGTGCCATAATTTAGTTATGCGAATGCGATAATTCATTATAGCTCCCTTTATTTCATCTAAATATACAAATCATTTCTCTCTCTCTCTCCAAATTTATTTATATTGAATATGTATCTCTGTTAAAAATTTCATCTGTTGATTTCCTCTCTCTTTGCAGTAAACATTCCATTTCCCGTTATCAAGAAAGCCCGCAACGGAAACCAACCGTCATTTTGTTGACACAGCACAAAACTGAGACGACAAAACAATAAATCGCCACGATTGTGCGTAGCAAAACAAACGTCGCGTTAACAACATTACCAGTGCCGTTTCCCCTCGTTCCGTTCAATTAAATCGCCCTGCGTGGAATATTTTTCAAAGCTTTTTTTTGCGTCATACAATATCAAAACATAAGCAAAAGCAACAAGAACATAAATTAAAATAATAAAAAAAAAAACAAAAAGTGTGCCAACGCTGTCGTCGCTGTGCCCTCGCCAATATCAAAGACAATACAATCACGATCCCATACCCTCTTTCAACTTTTAGTATATAAGCACGCTCGTATCAACGAGCTGTGTGCATTCAGCATTCGACATCGAAATCGAAGCAATCGTCGCTAGAAGAGCTCAATTTTCAGTCGTACCTCGCATCTCGGTGGAAACGGATCAGGCTCTGGAATTGTACGGAAAAAAGAAGTGCAATAGCATAACTTTAACAGTTATTTATATATGTAGTTAACATATGTAAAAATTTGAAAACATCAAGTGTTTAACAAAATCCACTTCGATGTCGATTAATTCGCCAATATTGTTAAAAAACTCTGACCTGCATTGAACAGGCAAAAGCGACTACAAAATAAACAAAAACAAAAATCCCGTTAATAATAAATAACTCTGATTGCTAAAGTAAATAGCAATATATATACTATAATAAATTATCACGCGAAAGGCAACAAACAAGTTGTTTGCTTTTAAGTTCGCGTTCGATTATTTTTTTTTAATTTCGTTGGGTTTTGTAACAAAAACAACTAAATACCAAGTGCACAACTGTTTGAGAGCAATTGCTGGCTACAAACTGTAAATTTGTTATTATTCAAGGCTTTCAAACCAATCGTTAAACAACAAATCGCGCGTCTAGAACATTCACAAGAAAATTCAACAAAGCGTTTCAAAAAAAATAAAAATAAAAAAATCACCACACAACAGCAACATTGTTTATTGGGCCTAGGCCATTGTATGGGTAAGTTTTTTATATAGAATATATTTATTTATTTATAGTTCTCATTCTACTAGAGCAAAGTATTTCAGAGCAGTGTGTGAAGAAATTTGATAGTAAAAAATAAAGTATTTTTCAATTTAATCAGCAAAAATGTTTCTTTTTATTCAGTTTCTTATTAATTGGCATCGGTTTGCTTTTAAGTTGACTTTCAAGAAAACTTTTCCAAGTATTAATCTGATTTTTGTTATCAATATTTTGTGATAAGAAAATTAAGAATTGCCCAGCAACAAGTTGCGCTGAATTAAATTAAATTCACACTCACTTGAACCCACAATATGCTTGCTTGTATTTATAGACAAAATATTTTTGATGCCTAGAAACTTTAGGTTTGTGCTATTATAAATATGTTAAATGCGTATGCAAACAATGAACTCACCGTTTAGTCAGAAAAACAATGATTCACATTGTAATATTGCTTAAAAGGCGCTAGTTCTAGATAACAATTTTCAATCATAAAAAAAGCACAATAATATGACGCAAAGTCTACAACAAAACAAAAGCTTTGAAACTATAACTGTAAATAAGATAAGTGCAGAATGCAAAAAGAGAATAGAATCATAAGAGTGGGCAATTGGCAAGAAAAGCTCTTCTCAGCGTTTCGAGGTAGTCCACTTCTTACTCTATTCTCTTTGGTTAAAATTAATTTCGAAAAAAGGCCCCACGAGAAAAGTAAGCGAATTGTTACTTTTCCACCTCCCAGCTCCTCTCCTCCCAGCAGGTCGGTCATAAGCAAAACACGTGCCTGCTCCCCTATTGCCATGTCTTTTTTTTGATTGGTGGTGCTTCAACGCTTTAGAATTCCAAGTGGCGTGTTGTTTAAACGTGTGCCCCTAATCAACTGTTGCCTTACTTTATCAGCAATAGTATAAGCAATAAACATACATTTGAACACTTAGTATATTGCACTTAATTGGTGTATAAGGCAGTTTGTCGTTCGTCTATCCTGTTATTAAACTAGACTGTGAATATTATGATTGACGGCACACAAACAAACAAAAACAAAGATCACTTTTTGAGATTACAGCTAACGACCATTAAGTACAGTACAAGGTTTCTCAAATCCCAGCTGCCTGCCTGATGGACAATTGTCGATTAGGTAAAAGAAAATTGTTGAGCAGCTGCAAAAACTGTGAAAAAAAAAAACAATTAGGTAAAAGAAAAGGAGAGGAAACAAAAGAAAATGAGTCTTAAAAACAAATAATGGAGTTCATTTGAAATAGATTAGGAACTTTCATTGGAAATACATATACATATATAGAACATTTATATACAAGTGTGTACATAATTGTATGCTCGAACGAAAAGTTCTAGAACTCTATAGTATAAAAATTGTCAATGTCAAGATTTCTAGACTTGGCATTGAAATTCCTATCTCAAAATTAATTAATGTGCTTATATGCGAAAATAAAGAGAAGAAAGTTCGATTGTTTGGGCTAAAAAAAATAAAATAATCAAAACATTTTAATAAATCGCTACTTAAAACTGTTTAAGCTTTTAGTTTAAATTCAAAATGTTCTAAGAACTCATTTTAATTAACACTTAAAATTCCTAAATTTATCACATATTGATTTGTTCAATTTGTTTTCTTAAAAAAAAAAAACCAAAACAGATCAGTCTAAACAAACGACGAAATTTGGAGACGAGCCGGACCTCCTGTTCAACCGAGCGCAGGGCCGGAATTGTCTGCTAAATAATTTAAGCGCCGTCAACGCAACGGAACAACAAAAGTCCGCCAACATTCAACTAGAAGACGCAATCAATGACTGTGAAAGTGGCTATGTGCCGACCGTGGGCCGCTGGGGTGCCGAATGGCCGAGCTGACTCGCCGCTGGCAATGGTGCCGGTGCGGTTGATGATGATGATGATGTGGCAGAAGGCGCCGCCAGCGGTGGTGGCATTAGCTCTACGGAGCAGCAGCTGGCGAATGCGTTGCGTGGAATGGGATTGACTACGCCAATATCCATTAACTCAGCTCATGAGCATGCTGAAAAGCCAAGCAGTTGCACTCAACGGGCCATGCCTTCAATGCGCACGCCCTCTACATCCAGTGAGGAGGATGACATTGATGAGGATGATGAAGACGATGATGAGGAGCAAGAGAAGGAGCAGGAGCAGCAGCAACAACATTGGTTGCCAATCGGTGATCTGACATCGGAGCGTTACTCCGACATCATCCAGCTGCTAACCAGGCAGAAGAGCAATAGAAGCAGCGGCAGCAGCAGCAGAGAAGGATCATCCATTGAGCTGGGCAGCAATTGGGCCATGGCCGATGGCTATGATCTAAGCGCCTACAATCAGATCAATGGTGTTTGGCCCTTGGGCCATCCCCTGCCATTGCCCGATTGGAACAGCGAAGTGGAGCCGGCCAAGGATGTGCTTATTTTTGAGAACGTGTGGCAATATGAGGAGCTTAATGGCATTGTGGAGACGGCAGTGCAGCGCATGCTGGAACAGACGCACTACAATACGGTCAATCTTTTTGTGGACTTCTATCGCAGCTTTAAGCGCACTCGTCGCTCCGATTTGCGCAGCTTCTTTCAGTTCTACGATGTGCCCATCAATCGTCGCCATCATATGTGCGTCTCCCTGGCCTTTGAGATCATTGCCCGATTGGTGCAAATGTTCCCACAGCTCGGACAGTATCTATATGTGGTGTCGTGTGAGGAGCAGGTGGCCGACTGCAATGATTATGTCCAGATGGATGAGGAGTATGGCATGCAAACAACCGATGCGGGTGTGGAGAAGGAGCATGTGATGGTTGCCATGCGTTTTGCCATCGGTGATCGTCGCGGTGTCATGATTCTTGATCCTGGCTATCATATTGGGCGCGCCGTTACTGTTATGAATGATCAGAGCTATCCACACACAGGTAAATTTAACATTCTAATTCTTTTTTGGCATTGTTCTAACATAATTTTCGCTTTCTTTACTTAGGTTGGTTCAACCAGTCCAAGGAGGCACATTTGCAACGCGATTACTGCTACAGTTTTAGCCAACACAGCGGCAAGTTTGTGGAGTGGAAGGAGCGTGAAATACGTGGAGATGAGGCCAGTTTCAAGACATCCTTGGTCTACATTGCCCAGGAGTATATGACCGCTGTCGATGTGACTGTTCGCCGCAATCTGGTTTACAATTTCCGTTCATTGCTATCACGCGATGCCAAGGGACGCGTCTTTGCGGGACTCTACTTTCCTCTGGTGTCCAATGCGCAGGAGGCGCATATTACACTCTTTTACGATGGACCCAATGAGCAGCGTGTCAAGGCTAAGCTTATGTTTAGCTCTTTCAAAGTGGGCAAGGGCAAGGTAAGAGCGCAACTGAAACATATATCATAGATTTGAAATAATTTGTTTATTTATTTTCTCCAGCAACTGCCTGATTATGTGACTCAACATCTGATAAAGTTATCGCCGCAGTTGAGTATGTCGCAGCACGAACTGACGGAGCTATGCAAGTCGCTATGCGATGTTGTCTCCGATCAGAACTTTATCAGTCAGGTGTTGGCCATAAATGATGATATCAATGTCATGTCCATGGAGAATTGACAGTTAAAGCAGCCTAAGAATGTTGCTGCAGCACCAAATGTTAAGGACATCCAGAAGCAAAACGATGAAGCAGCTGCAACTTAGATTAAAAATTTAAAACAAAACAAAACAATTTCAAACAAAACCCACACAATTTTCCCCTTTTCAAAAAAGAATTATACATTTTTTATAGAAATTAGTCGCACTTACAAACAACAAAATATATTTCAATTAAGTAATATATATATAGTATATACCTATGCATATAAAATATATGTACAATTATATAAACACAATACACAGACACTTATACGCAACACTTTAAAATCCCATATATCATTTTAGTAACTTTATTCAACAATTAATGTATAGTGTATACTATTTAGATCTTGTTTTGTGCTTAGATATCATTTTCGATATTAAATTTCTTCAACTTATTGTTAAAAAATTAAACTATACAAGATACAACATTAGTTGATACAATAATTCATTTTTTAAATGCACCGTAATGTTTTTTTGATTAATAAATAAATGCAAAATCAGCTAGCTAAAAATAATGAGTTTTATTTGCAAGAAAGTAATTAAATTTTAACGTTATTTGAACATTTCTAGTATTTTCAACGGTATTTTCGATTTAGTGTATTGGCACTTGAGACGCACGGTCACACTACCAGCCGGCTGCTCGACAGCTGTTGATTAAAAGTTTCTAATTGCAAATTAAATATTTTGTCGTCTTAAATGTTCGTAAACAGTTTATTTAATATGGCAAAGTGCGCTTGTGCACTCGCAACTTCAAGGCTAGCTGATTGTAAACAATTCCATTGTTATTTATTGTAAACGGTGAGTTGTTTACATGCACTTATAAATCATTAGCCGGCGTTTACACCTGTTGTTTTGCGTGCAGCAACAAATAACTAAATTGAATATCGAATTCCGGTTCTAAACAGCGCGCGAAACTTAAACGTTTTAGTTGGCTTTTGAATTTCTTGTCGTACGGTTGTGTCTTCTGGAGTGTGTGTGTGTGGGTGTGTGGAACCGGTTGCCCAAAAAAAAACTATAGTTTAAACGTGACGTTCTGCTGCCGATCGTCGTTGTCGTCTTGATCGTCGCAGAGAATTGAAAACGTATTTAACTTTATTTTAACTGAAAAAGCTTGTCAAATATTTGCATACACTTCGAAAACGTTTCGCTACGCTAAAGTGCATTTTAAGAAAACGCAACAACCTTGTTTTGAAGTGTTTTATGTGCAGTAAGTAAATATTGAACATAAGTTTACGTATGCAACAACAATGGAAATAGAAAGTTTTATAAAATGCAAGGCAAATAAACTTTTTATTACTTTGGTATTTTGTTGACGGAAGTCGAAGACAACAGCAACAAAAAAAAAAAAGACTTACACACCCATACAATCACGCATGACTTTATTTATTGGGTTATGTGGGTAGCGCTCTTTCACACCTCTTCTTCTAGCTACCATTTGTAATTTTTCACACAAACATGCACACGTCCATACTTACACACATATGTTTGTCTTTCTATTTATTTGTATACGAATGTTTGTGTTTGTGTTTAGCTTGTAGCCCATTCTTTGTCTGCTTCTTCTCGAACTCTATTTGGGGGCCTCTTCGAACTTTCATTCCCTATGCTCGGGCTCTTTTATTTATTTTTCTGTCTGTGTTTCCGTTAATTTGCATTTTATGTATCGTCTTTGACGACGTTTTCTGTTGGCATTTTGTTGCTTTTTTAGAAAACCATTCATTGTGTTAACTGGGCCATTGTTTAATTACATTAAGCGTGTTCATTCATTTAGTTAAAATTGCAGTTGGTCAACAAAAATAATTAAATGCTTAATAATATCGTTTCATATTTTGTGGGCCAACACTAAAAATCAAATAAATAAATCGAGATAACTGAAACAATTGTTGCTGACTCAGGTCAAAGTTTCGCAAGACCAAAAAGTGCACACTGTGACCAGTTAAGTGTTTTTGCTAAAAACAAGGACAGTGAAGACACTTTAGAACGAACTTTGCTTAATTGCTTTTTAACGCAACGTTAATGAAGTGTCTTTAAAAAAAAGATCAAATATTTGTTTATCTATTTCCCAGTAAATAAACAAAAAACTTGTAAAATTTCAAGTTTTAAAAATACAAATAATGAACAAAGTTTGTTTAACAAACAAAATAACAAAAGCAAAAAACTGTCTAGTCAAATAGATTTAACTAATGGAAGCTTATCAAAAGTCAAATGCTTGATCTTTGCACCTTTAAAATGTTTTCTTATCTCTCTCTCTCCCTCTCTCTGTTTACAGCTTTCCGGCACACGTGAAATAATGTTGCTTCTTTGGCTGTTTATCATTGGCTTATTGCTATGCGCCTTTATATTTAGCAAGACGACCAAGGAAATGCCCAAATCCTGGTTCGAATGGAAAACGGAGTTTCGTTATCAGTATTTGGGTATCATTGGACTGATACATGATGCGCAATATGCGTCGAGGGATCGTGTTGGTATGTCTTCAAAAATAAAGCAATTAACATTAAAGTAATTGCTTCGACAATTAACAATTAACTCAAATTTATTATCGTGATTATGTAAATTTTCAAAAATAGCACTTTATAAGCAACCGGATCGCATTGCTGTCATTACGGGCGGTAATCGAGGTATTGGGCTGCGCATTGTGGAGAAATTGCTGGCATGCGACATGACTGTGATTATGGGTAAGTTGATTTGTTGTAGAGTTGGCATTTTGATAACTTTAACCAATTGAACTTTGATGTTTTTGCTGTGTTAAGCGTTTGGCTACAAACATGCAAATCAGCACACTCTAATTGTTATTCAAGTAGTATAACTTTTTCTCAACTGTTTGATAGCACAATGCACGTGTATTGTTTAAGCAATGAGTTCAATGGGAAAAAAGTTTTCTACGATACTCAATACACCCACGGGCAACATGCTGCTCGAGCTGCTAAGCAACAATGTTGTAAGCACTTCAATTGGCATGAAACATTGCATACTGCTAGGCATAAAATGAAAATGTAATTGAATGGGGGATATTTATATTCGTGCGAGCTTTAAATTACAATAAAATATTGCATACTTAAGTGCGTAAAATAATCTCACATCAAAAATCTTTTTAGGTGTTCGAGATACGCGCAGTGCCGAAACTGCAGTTGCTGCCATTGTCGATCTGGATCAGACAAAAGGCAAACTCATATGCGAGCAACTCGATGTAGGGGATATGAAGTCGGTGCGTGACTTTGCGCACCGCATTACTGACAAATATGACAAAATTGATTTGTTGCTGAACAATGCTGGCATTATGTTTGCCCCCTTCAAACTGACAGCGGATGGATATGAATCCCACTTTGCCATCAATTATTTGGGCCACTTTCTGCTAACGCATTTGTTATTGCCCAAGTTGCGTGCAGCTGGAAAGGAGGGTAAAAATGCTCGAATTGTAAACGTGAGTTCCTGTGTAAACCTCATTGGACGCATCAACTACAAGGACATCAATGGACTGTGAGTAATAATTGGTTAATTTAATTTAACACTTTAACTAATTTGTTGGTCTTTTGGGTGTCTTGCAGTAAGAACTATTATCCTGGAACTGCCTACAGCCAATCGAAACTAGCACAAATTCTATTCACTCGACATCTGCAATCGATTTTGAATGCGGAACAGGCACATGTCCAGGCAAATGTTGTGCATCCGGGCATTGTGGACACGGATCTGTTCGAACACTCGGCAACCACATCGATACCCATCTTTAAGAAGATCTTCTTCAAGACACCGGAGCGCGGTTCACGCACAGTTGTCTTTGCCGCCATCGATCCATCGATTGAGGGACAAGGTGGCACATATCTAAGCAATGGCGGCCGAGGACCCGTTCATTCCGATGCCAAGAAGCCAGCCAAATGCGAGCAGCTGTTTACGTTCTCTTGCGATTTGTTGAACATCAAGCAATACGGCAATGGTGAAATCATTCTCTAACAAATTGTTCAACTAACAAAATTGATTTCTAGCTAACATTCCCATAAAAAAAAACCACTGGTTTAATGTATTTTTGATTAATTTTGGTTTTGTTATAGTCTTCGTGTATTTATATTAAAAACGTAACACAATTTGATTGACTTGTATAAATATTTGGATATGTTGATTGACAAAAGTTCCGTTTAAGAACCGGATAACAGCGAATCATTTCAACACGTTCTTCTTAGGCAATGTTTGTGTGTGTTTATGTTTTTTTGGTTTTTTTTTTTCTTTGATTAGCCCATCTAATGCCAGCTTAGAACGGATAACAATTTAATGTGTCATAAATTATAAAAATCCATTTTGGAATTCCTGCAAAACTAATCCCCCCGCTAAACAAGATAACTGTGTCATGCTATTCAGAATTTCCGCCTAAGATTTGTAAACACAAAAATATTTATCTCCGGTTAATAGCTTGTGCGACATTTTAATTAACTTGTCTGCGTTGATTGCCATCAGCAACAAAATAATGCAATTAAAAAAATTATGTGTGCAGCAGCATCAAAGAAACACGCAAAAAGTGCAACGATAGTTTTTAAGCAGCAGCTTTAAAGCAACAACAACAACAACGACGACGAGAGAGCGAGAGAAGACGAAAACAACTGTTATATGTCAAAGTTTTTGTTGTTGTTGTTGTTATTGTTGTGGCTCCTTCACAAAACAATGAACGATTAACATTCAACAACAATTTTGTGCCGGAATTTTAATCGACTTGATGGGATTTGGGCAAAGAGCAGTTAATCAGGTACTCGCTTAGGTGGGTGAATTCCAGTCCCAACAACAACAATGGCATAGCAATAACAACAGTTTGATTGACTGTCACTTGAGGAGCAGTTGAACTTCAAAGCGAACGCATATCGTCTTCTTTTTTGCTATCCCAGATCAATGTCGAATATGAAATGCTGCCGTTGATGATATGTTGCTGCCTTATTATGTGTGGTGGGCGCAGTCATCAATCAAACAGGCTGTCGTCTCAGTTGATTCCCCAAATGAAGTCATCTCACAATAAAAAAATAAAATGCGTGTTTGGCAGGCATTAAGAGTGTTGATTGGATATGGGTTTTTGGGGCTTGGCGGACTTATGATATGGCTATTAAAAACTAAGCCAAAATGATTTGGGTGTTAAGATATAATTTGCAAAACAGATTCGCATTGTGTGAATCAACCTAAATTCAGAACGTTTTCAAGAGCAAAATATAAATCAATCATAAGTATGTCAAAACTTAACCGATTTTCAAAAGCAAGGTCTTTTTAATCACTGTTTTGTATGTAGATTAATTCTGCAACATCAAAATATTTATTTTTGGCTATGTCTATATAGATAATACTGCGTTTAAAGAGCTTTAACTTTTTTTTATAGAGTTCTCTCCGTTTTTTTGGCTTAAGGCTTTGATGCATAAATCCGCTGCTCGGTAATTGTTTATTCATGTGGCAATCTCACAATAACACCACTATTCCCCATAGAGACGAGATCACACAGTTTGTTTGTGCCATTAATTCTCCAGAAATTTCTACATACCTTCACTTGACTTGACCATCTAGCTTTTGCCACTTTATACAGTTAATGTGATTTTTATTTAAATTTGACGCGCACAGTAAAACAATTTAGTGGCTTGCATTTGACTGGCGGCAAATTCTTTGCAACAATTTGCTGCTCCAATTAAAGCCTTCTCAACAGCAACAACATCTTCTGTAAGACGTCCGCATTAATCATGTGCTGAAGATTTATGGCGACACAGCGCCCACGCCACAAACTTTTCTTACTGCTGCTGCTTAGCGACGCACGTGTTTTTGCAACGTGGAGTCATGTGGGCGAATCCGCCTCCCCTTTATGCCGGGCAAGATGCATACAAAACAACGCCCACCTCACTTACACCCCCTTTCGACTCGTACGTCTTTGAGGCATTGTTGTTGGCAACTTGTTAACAACAGTTAGCGCTGACGATTTAGAAGCGTGTAGAAATTAAATTTATTTGGTAACCACATTTCGAGCTGAGTGCTTGTTGCACACAATCCTAATTGAAAAGACCTCTTTCTGGCTAGTGGGAGTATTTTAGACAGGTTTTGCAGTATATTGGCGCGGTTATTATATTTATTGTTTAAGTGTTTTTTGTTAACCACGCAAGAAATGCTCTTTACGAGTTGCAATTAGTGTAAATACGTCATTGACAATGTTTTTTTTATATCTTAGTATTAAAAATATCACATTGAAATAGACATAGCGATGATATCGATATTAATACTGAGCAAAAACATTATATCCTTAATAAACACTAGTTTGGTAATTTTGTTTTGGTTAATATGCGGTCACACTACTATGGCCACCTTCTTCTTCTTGTGTTTTCCGTTGAGCTGTGTGGATGTGTTTTGCATACTATAAAAAGGAAATCATTTAGATAACAAGCGCAGTGAAATTGAAAATATAAAATATAAATAAATATATATATAAAAACAATCCTAACTGAATATTTATTGTAATTGGATACTGGTGGAAGACTGGAGGTGAAGGATTCCTGAAATATCGACGGATTACATTTGGATCGATTCTTGGAATTATTTCAACAGGTTATGGGCCCAGGCCACCATTGTAGATAAGTATAATATTTCATTTATTTCATTTGTTAATTATAACAACAGAATGGAAAAAGGAAAAAGAAATATTAAACCATTCGACGGGGAAAAGTACGCAATATGGAAATTTCGCATAAGGGCTTTATTGAGCGAAAACGATACCATAAAAGTGATTGACGAAACTAGTGACGGTGCATCCGATGAGTGGAAAAAGCTTGAAAAATCAGCTAAGAATACAATAATAGAATATTTGAGTGATTCCTTTTTGAGTTTTGCCACCAGTGAATGCAGTGCTAAAGAAATATTTGCTAACCTAGACGAAATATATGAGAGAAAAAGTTTAGCAAGCCAACTGTCTGTCCGAAAACAATTGCTGTCGTTAAAATTAAAAGGCGACATGTTATTACTAAACCATTTTACAGTTTTTGATGACTTAGTAACAGAGTTGATCGCGTCTGGTGCAAAGCTAGACGAAATGGACAAGGTGAGCCATTTACTGCTAACTCTACCTTCTTCTTATGATGGCGTCATAACCGCAATTGAGACATTAGCAGAAAATAATTTGACTTTAGCCTTCGTTAAAAATAGACTATTGGATCACGAAATTAAGTTAAAGCAGTCCTCAAAAGATACAAGCTTAAAAGTGCTACAAGCAGTTAATAAAGTACATAAGATTAATAATTTCCAAAATAAAACAAAATTCCAAAATAAAGTTCAGTTTAAATACAAAAATAAATTCAATAAATTGAAGTGTTACCACTGTGGCAAGGCTGGACATATTAAAAAAGATTGTTTTAAATATAAGAAAGAAATGGAAAATAATCAAGAAAAACAAGCGCAAATGGCACAAGGCCAAAATGAACCAGTTCGCAATTCCGGGTTCGCATTTATGCTAAAGCGTTATAATGAGCTTAGCAATAACAAAATTTCATTTTTATTAGATTCGGGTGCATCAGATCATCTAATTAATAATGAAAGCTTTTTATCCAACGTCAGTACACTTAAATCGCCAATTAAAATTGCTGTAGCAAAGTCAAACGAATATATCATAGCAACAAAAACGGGAACAATAGAACTAACGACTGACACAATGACCCCTATAGCCCTAAAAGATGTATTATTTTGTCCTGAAGTCGCGCAAAATATAATATCTGTTAAGAAGATGCAAGATGCTGGCTTTACTGTTGTATTTCACCCAGGAGGTGTACTTGTAAGTAAAGAAGATATAAATATTATGAATGCACATTATTTTGATAATGTTCCGTCCGTTAGTTTTACAATACCTAAGCAAGCATTTGCATCAAATAAAATAAATTATAAAATATGGCATGAGAGGTTGGGGCATATAAGCAAAAGCAAATTCTTGGAAATAAAACATAAAAATTTATTTGAGGATTCTGATATTTTAAACAATGTTCAACCCAGTGATGAGTTATGTGAGAGTTGTATAAAAGGAAAACAAGCAAGACTCCCTTTTGAAAAAGTTAAAAATAAAGATCACATAAATAGGCCATTGTTTGTTATTCATTCGGACGTGTGTGGTCCAATTTCACCTATAACAATAGATAAAAAGAATTACTATGTTGTTTTTATAGACCAGTATACACATTACTGTGTTACCTACTTAATAACTTACAAGTCTGATGTGTTTGCTGTTTTTAAAGATTTTATTTTAAAGTCTGAAGCATTTTTTAATTTAAAGGTAGTAAATTTATACATAGATAATGGCCGAGAGTATTTATCAAATGAAATGCGAGAATTTTGTGTAGAAAAAGGCATCAGCTACCACTTGACAGTTCCACATACACCTCAGTTAAATGGTGTATCCGAAAGGATGATAAGAACTATAACAGAGAAAGCTCGTTCTCTGGTTATAGGGGCAGACCTTCAGAAGAGTTTCTGGGGTGAAGCTGTGCTGACAGCTACCTATTTAATAAATAGGAGCCCAAGTAATGTATTAAGAGAATGCATAAAGACACCATACGAAATGTGGCACAACAAAAAGCCGTGCTTGAAATACTTAAAGGTTTTTGGTTCAACAGTATATGTGCATATCAAAATAAGAAAAAGAAAATTTGATGAAAAAGCATGGAAAGGTATACTTGTTGGTTATGAACCAAATGGTTATAGAGTATGGAATGTGGAAACTGAAAAATTTGTAATAGCAAGAGATGTTATTGTAGACGAAACAAATATGACTAAATCTAGAGCTGTGGTTGAAAGTAACATACATCTTAATGATGAAGATGATGAAGGTTTCAATTTGGAAAATTTGGAAGAGAATTCTGATAAGTCAGAAGAACAGCCTAGTGGTGTGGAAGCAATATTAGAGCATGCCGTTCCAGAAGTGTCTGGTGATATTTTATGTAATGAAATAAGTAATGAAAACGTAAAGTTGGACTCGCAGATAAATATTAGAAAAAGTGAAAGGTTAAAAAATAAAACAAGAGTGTCATATCAAGATTTAATTAATAATTGTGTTATGAATGCACAGATATTATTGTATTCAACGCCTTGTAAGTTTGATGAAATAAAATATAGTAAAGATAAAGAACACTGGGAAGAAGCTGTTAAAGAAGAACTTAACTCACATTTTATAAACAAAACTTGGTCAATTGTGAAAAAGCCTGAAAATAAAAATATAGTAGATTGTAAATGGGTTTTTACAATTAAGCAGAACGAATACGGTGAGCCAATAAAATATAAAGCAAGACTTGTTGCCCGGGGTTTTACGCAAGAATATTTAATTGATTATAATGAAACTTTTGCCCCTGTAGCAAGAATCACAAGTTTTAGATTAATTATGTCCTTTTCTAATCAATATGACCTTGAAGTACATCACATGGATGTAAAAACTGCATTTTTGAATGGTATTTTAAAAGAAGAGATTTATATGAAAATACCTGAAGGTCTAATAGCTGAAGAAAACCACGTCTGTAAATTACACAAAGCAATATATGGTCTCAAACAAGCTGCAAGGTGCTGGTTCGATATGTTTGAAAATGCATTAAAGGAAATAGGATTTGTAAACTCATCTGTTGATCGTTGTATTTATATCCTTGATAAAGGTGATATATCTAATAATATATATGTTCTTTTATATGTGGATGATTTAGTAATATCCACTAAAAGTATAAAAACTATGAATTCCTTCAAAACATATTTAATGAATAAATTTAGGATGACTGACTTAAAGGAAATAAAATTCTTCTTAGGAATTAAAGTCGATAGACATGATAGTCAAATAAGTTTGAGTCAAGTTGCTTACATAAAAAATATTATTTTAAAATTTAATATGGATAAATGCAATCCAGTAAACTGTCCTCTTCCTAATAAATTGAATCACATAGCATTAAATTCAGATGACAAGTGTGATGCTCCTTGTCGAAATTTAATTGGATGTTTAATGTACTTAATGTTATGTACAAGACCAGACTTAAGCATTTCTGTTAATCTTTTAAGTCGCTATTGTGAAAAGAATAATAGTGAACTTTGGCAATGTTTAAAGCGAGTTTTAAGGTACCTTAAAGGTACAATTGATTTGAAATTAACTTTTCACAAAACAGAAAATTTAAATAATTACATTATAGGCTATGTAGATTCAGACTGGGGGGGAAGCGAATCAGATAGAAGAAGCACAACTGGATACCTATTCAAAATGTTTGGATCAAACGTAATTTGTTGGAACACAAGAAAACAGAGTTCAGTAGCTGCTTCATCAACAGAAGCAGAATATATGGCTTTATTTGAAGCGGTTCGAGAGGCCATTTGGCTAAAATCTTTATTAGCTAGTTTAAAAGTAGAATTAACGAATCCTATTAAGTTATATGAAGACAACCAAGGTTGCATAAGTATTGCCAATAACCCCTCATGTCACAAACGCTCAAAACATATAGATATAAAATATCATTTTACAAGGGAACAAGTTGAGAAGAACTTGATTAATCTTATTTATATTCCAACAGATAAACAAATTGCAGACATATTGACGAAGACGTTGCCAGCACCAAGATTCGTTGAACTAAGAAATCAAATGGGTCTGATGAACTAAAGACAAAACTCTGAATGGATCTCATGGATGAAGATTGACTATTCAAATAATTTTTTTTTGTTTAATTTTTAATTTTGTTTAATTTTGAATTGATATAATTGTTTAACGTAATATTTTAATTTCAATTTGAAATAGTCTGATTAGGTTTTTATGGGTTTTCCCTAATCCTCGCAGCAAATGCTGGACTATAATGTTAACTCCCATAATAGCCTGCCTTGTTTTAATGTTAAAGTATAGGTAATAAGTAACAAGTGATTAAGAATATAATGTTTTTGAGGAGGTGTATTAAAAATATCACATTGAAATAGACATAGCGATGATATCGATATTAATACTGAGCAAAAACATTATATCCTTAATAAACACTAGTTTGGTAATTTTGTTTTGGTTAATATGCGGTCACACTACTATGGCCACCTTCTTCTTCTTGTGTTTTCCGTTGAGCTGTGTGGATGTGTTTTGCATACTATAAAAAGGAAATCATTTAGATAACAAGCGCAGTGAAATTGAAAATATAAAATATAAATAAATATATATATAAAAACAATCCTAACTGAATATTTATTGTAATTGGATACTGGTGGAAGACTGGAGGTGAAGGATTCCTGAAATATCGACGGATTACATTTGGATCGATTCTTGGAATTATTTCAACACTTAGCAAATCGTTGAAGTTAACTTTTTCATGCTTGCTAAAGCTATTTGCTATAAAGCGATCAGCATTTAAGCAAAGTATCGACACCGATATATCGAATGACCTTGTTGTAAGGACTCGTTTGATATCGATCAATTAATACTAAAGATCAGCAAAATAAAACTTTTTGTGCATTGCCCACTAAATAAATACCAATTTGATTAGTGTATTAAGCCAAAGCTGTTAACATAATAGTTTATAGCTTTCTTCCGTTTTGCAAGCCCACGCCAGGTGTCAAAGGCACATGGTCAACAAAAAGAAGACGAAGAAGAAGTAAGCAAGATATCTAATACATACATACATATATGAACAACTTGGTGCTAACAAGCCAGACACATGTTTCACATTCTGTGCCTGTTGCAGTGACAGTTGCTGTTTGTTTGCTTGCTGTTTGATGAGTTTATTAAACTGCACTGACTGGCGCCCAACAAACAACTTGACATGCAGCGAGCGAGCGAGGCGACCAGTTGTTGATTTCTTGAGTTGAATGTTTTAATTACAACAGCATCCGCTTAAGAGACAAAACATCCGCAATGAGATACAACAGCCTTAGTCTCAGATAGTTTATAAAGTGTGATTTACGCGCAGCCATTAGCAAAAAAGTAGCCGTTGCAAATGTCAAAAGGTTAATTGGATTGTGGCAGGTTGCTACTTGCAGCAGTTGTTTTAAGCCGGTCTGACAAAGAATTGGTAAAACATATTTTTGTTCAGCAATATTCAGTTAAGCGATAGTAAAAGCAGTTTAAAAATGTATACAAAAGGAATTTATTTTTGCTAGTTTTTACATAAATATCTAAAGATTTGTTTCAATTTTTGAAGTTTTGAATTTTTAAGACAATTTAAAACAAATTTTTTTTCGCCTAGACTTAAATGGTTTTATTTAAAGGGCTGTAAGATTTATATTCAAAGAAAATTGAAAAAAAAAACTAAGAAAAAATGAAAACACAAATATTATTATTTCTACTTAAAACTGTTTATTTTTATCGGTCATTATTTTTTTTCGAAGTTTAACCACCTGAGTAAATGGCAGTAATGGCAACGCCTACGACGCATAAATCCATGCGCTAAATATGTAACGAGAGTCTCTTACATTCAATTTGCATATTGTATTATAATACCTAATTAATTTTTGCAGTTAATTAATCAACAACACTTTTGGTCATCTTCAGTCTTCACCTCGCTTTGTTTTTCTCCTCTGTTTTTACACTTACTTAGACGGAAATTTGCATATTAACGCCTGGGATCCCTTGAAGTGATCTTCTGGTGTTGTTTTTTTATAACAAGGCCCATCGGCAACTCAAAAACACACAAACACACACAGGGCCAACAAATTTGGATCATTTTGTTTGCCTTTGTGGGGGGCTATTGTATTTGTTGTTGTGGCTTATACTTTGATGTGGTAAAGTATCTGGCCCATTTAACGCTCGATTATCGCACATAGAGGCCGCACAGCCAAATTATATATATAAACTTATATATATATAATGACCATAGAAATTTCTCAGCTTGTCAAAAAAGTGCTCTATTGTTATTAATCGTAACACACTGTCTGTGTGTGTGTGTAAGTTGTTTATATTGAAGTTACACATACACATACATAAAAGTTAAGGCGTTGTGGCTTTATTTCAAGTGTTTATCTGCAACGGTTTCTTGGCTAACTTGGCCGACAACAAAAGTAAAAGTGCTTTGCCGTGAAGGTGAGAAATATTGATGATAACTTGGCCAGCTTCAGTTGACAGCTGTTAAGAGCTTGCATTTGATTGTTAATAGATCGAACATCGAACAGCAGCAAAACGAATTGCAATGGCAATTGATTTGGGTCCCAAATTTTGGGGGCACATCTCGACATGAAGGAACCGAACCAACTTCAATTATCATGGTGCCCAATTTTTAATATTACTTATTTGTTTATTGCATAAATCACTAAAGAAACAAGTCAAACAAACGGATACACTTGAAGAAATTTATGGCATGAAAGCATAAAAACTTAAAGATTAATATCGAAGAAAATTAATTGCTTGAGTAAAATATTGGGAATATTTTTCTAACATAAAAAATATACAAAAATTATAATTAAATAATCAAAAATATGGTTTTAATAAAAATATCTATATTTTTATATATTTTAATATTATTGAAGTCTTGCAATAAAAAAGTTATTGGAAATATTCCCTGTATCCCATTTAATTCGAATTTGCTTTCTTTTGGGATTGAAAAATTATATTAAAAATTTTTTTTTTATAATCTATTTAATTAAATTTTTTTTTCGAACAAAAATAATTAAGTAATTTTTAGACGTATTACAAGCGAAAAATCTTTAGACGTATTCAAAAAAATGCTAATATTTTTAAGGTCATTTGTTTTTTCCGAGTGTATACAGACACAAAAGCCACAAGAGATGCCAGGCACAGAAAGCAGCTTGACGACGACCTTGCCGAACTGACACACAAAATTTAAAAAAAATAAAAAAACAAAGAGCAAAAAAAAAAACTGTATCAAGTAGCAGGAAATTGGTTGACGACTGGCAGATACACTAAATACACAGCGATAAAAGTGAATGTTTATGATACTCCAGTTGCAAGTCATTTCCAAAAAAAACAAACAAAAAAATACATATAACATCATCACTCTTCTTCTGGTTGCTGGCAGATGGCCCCGATTACGCAGCGCAGCTCAGCGTAAGTACTCGAAGCAAACTGGGAGAGCATCGAAAATGAATCCAAATCGAAAGAGGCCAAAAAACTGAAACTGTGTTAGAAAGTCAAAACGGCTGTCGGATGTCATAAATATATAGTAAGTAAGTAGTTGAAAGACTTTGGGGCCAGATTGGGGAGCCCTTTTTGCACTCCCACAACAAAATGCACGCCGCTGATGATGATGATGATGATGAGGATGATAATGTTGTGGGGGCTTTTTAAGTGATTTAGATACTTTAATTATGTGTGTAATAAAATAACCAGCCAGCCATCCTCTCTGATGTAACAAAACTTTTATTTCTGCACACCTAAATTGTGTTTGAGAGTTTTTATTTGAATGGCTACAATTGTTTGTCATTGATGGGGTTTTTTTTCAGCTGATTGAAATGTCAAACAGTTAAATTAACTGACATGCCCATTTAACGTGCTCTGGCAAATGTTGAACAAAACGATGTTATTAAATAAAACTAGGTTATTAGGCTAAAAACTAAATGAATGTAGTGTGCTTAACAAATAAATAAGAGAATGTATTTGAATCTTAACAAATTGCAAAAACATTTAAATAAAGAAAGCGCATTTGTTTTGGGATATAATTAAAATCTCCGATTATCACATTTTCATATATTTTTCAGGATCTTAAATTTACTTGCTATACTAAAAAGCAACATAGACATTCATAAATAAATTAATAAACATTTTATGTTAATAGAAATTTGCCTAACAACCATAAAAAAGGAAAAAATAAAAATTTACATTTTGTTCCCTTATTTTATTTTATTTAAGTTTGAAAATTTGTATTTTTAATTTTAAAGCTTAAAACTATTCACGAACTCAATAAATTGCATTCCATATATTTTTACAAATATTTCCCCTCACTAAAATTATGAAAAAAAACCTCAAATTCGACTAATGAACAAAAAAAAATCAACAGCCAAGCAACATGATAAGCAATATTATAGAATACAAGCTATTGTACTTATTTAATGTATGAATTTAATTAGTGAGACTTGCATTGAGTTTTTAGTTGGAGCGACAGAGACCCCGAGCACTTTGTTGTTGTTGTTGCAAGGCTTAAAAAAGTTGCAGTTGCTAAAATTAATGCCGCATCATCAACAAATGTTCACAATTATTAGGCGATGTGCCAATGTGTGAAGGCAGAGCGAGAGCGAGAATTATTGTCTTTTGTAGTTCGATAGGTTGTAATCCCTCCGCCCCCCCCCCCCCCACCACATTTTATTGTTTGCAATCGTTGATGTTGTCGTTTCCTGATCGTTTGGGGGTATGCCAATTAAACCTCTATTTAGTGCCAAATATTAACGATGTGAGAGAAGATTGGCGCTAATCTTATTTATGCTCATTGAATTTTTGTAACGCTTTTATTGTCATTCAGTCAGTCAACAGTTACTGAGAGTTGTTACTTGCCACTTGTTGTTGCCGTAGTTGTGAAAGAATTCGCAACAAATACATTTTCGTTTTTTTTTTGCAATCTCACGAATCTAAAGCCATAAATAAAGAAATAAATAAATAAATATATATATATTTTTAATGCGCTCATCATTACGAAAATTCTGCCAAAAAAAAAAAACTCATAAACTGTTTTAAGCCCAAAAAACATCATATGTCAAATACTTCTTCACGACGAGACTGCTGACGCGAGACGCCACTAACCAAACCGCCCCATTCAATACAACAAAAACAAAGTTTGAAAAATACTTCAACTCAGTTTTAAAAGCCATCAACACACATTCACATTTAGAAGATATGAGGCTTCCTAAGCTTCCTCCTCGGCTCCATAATTAATCGGCTTCGGCAGATTTGTTTATTTTTGCGTGTTGCAGCAATTTAAAGTGGAGTCATTCCCCCTGCACCCATCCCCCACTCCACACTCCTCAGCCAACGAATATTTTGGAGGCAAGACAAAGCCTGTTGGCGTTGCAGTCAACGGCTGCCTGACAGATACTTTCAAAATGATGCTGAGTTCGCACAAAGACTCCACAAATTTGGGTTAGATTTGGCATCTTTTAGATATAAACACTTGGACATGGTTTTTGGCAACTGCTAAGAGGTTGTTATTGTTGTTGTTGCGGGTTGGGTGAAGGGTACAAAGAGTGCGAAGCACGTTTTCGGTACCAAGAATGAGAATTCTGTTCGTATTTCAAGCTTTGGCAGAAACAAAACAATGTTTAACATTGTTGTTTAACATTCGCACACAGAAGCTAACAAGTTTAGGGTTTCGAGTTGCATTTGCATTTTGTTTTGTTTGAACTGAGAGTCGTTGTTGTTGTTTTGGTTGCAATGTGCATGTAGTACAACAACAAACATGTTGATTAAATGTCCCGCTTTGATGATCAAGTTTTTCACACATCACAAAAATAACCTTGAAATGCTTCAATCGAACCTGAACCTTGGCTTTAGAATTCGCAGTTCAACGTTTTAAACGAGAATTTTAAGATTGAAGAGAACTTAAGGTAATAGTTTTCGTTTGAAGTATAGGAAACATTTTGAAGTTATGAAAATATTTTTTAAGGGTTAATCATTTAATATAAAACCATGTGAATTTCAATGTTTTTAATAAAATATATTTTCTTTAATAATAAAACAACTTCTTAAAAATTTGAAGCTTTTTTAATATATTTTATCTCAAGCCTAAAATGTTCTTCTATAAAACCAAGTTCTTGAAGCTTTAAATACTTTCTCAAATATTTTTTTAAAGTTATCTTTTAAAAATCTGAATTTCTTTTTAGTTTACCCAAAAAAAATTAGGTTCTTAAGTAAAACTTAAGTAAACTTTGTAAATATCATTAGTTAAAAAAATCCCTGCTCCTTTCAAAAACTCTTGACAATTTTAAACTCTGCACCGACTTACTCTAATCCTAAGTTGAAATCCTTGAACTAAATTAACAGCTTTGTAATCTAATAATGCTGCCTGGAGCAATAATAGCAACAACAACAACACGATTGTAAATCATGCTAAACGGCTTGAATGTTCATAGACAGTATGTCTATAATTATTTGGGGCAAAAAAAATAACATTCTAAAACGCGCGCGGAACAACAATAAAAAACACAGTTTAGTGTCACATAAAAAAAAAAAACATATAGATTGGTGGATAGAAAAAAAATAACAAAACAACCCACAGCGACCACAAAGCAACCCACCTTGCAACTGGTTGGCTGCCATCACGTTGCTGCATGCCACAACGCTGTTGCCATCAAATTGTAACAATTTTTCACCTGTCTTCTTGCAATCTCAGCCTCAGCAGTCTCAGCGCTCTAAACCAAAGCCGGGGCACATGATTATTATTACATCAGAAGAAGCAACATAAATTTTCGGCTGCTGCAAATCGTGATGCGACCAAAGACAACAACAACACCAACAACAAAGAGTGCGTTACAACATTAATTTTTATTCCCAAATCTTCAAAATAGTTTGAGACATCTTCTCAAGGAAGCATGCGTTACTTATGATTTATGCTACAAAAATCTATCACATTTTATTAGCAAAAAAATTGACAGCCTGTGTCAGATCACACGGGCGCATAGGTTAGCCGTAGAATACGTCTGTCCTTGTGCAACAAAAATTATGAAGCGATAGCCTAATAACAACAACCACATAGATGTTTTATTTTATTTTTAATTGTGTTTGTTGTCATTTGGCTAATTATTTCCTTTTTACTGCAATACTGGTTAGCATCTCTGATATAAATTTAACAAACATTGACTTGAAATAGAAATATATATTTACATAATTTATTACATCAAAATTGTCGTTTATAGAATAATTTCGAATATTTAATTTTAAAACACAACTTACCTGAACTTCTATTCCGTACATTTAAAATATTCACTCTGTTACGCAGCGAAGCTACGTTTCTTTTTACAGGCGGCATTGTTCAATATTCATTTAAATTAAATTAAATTAACTTAATTCACAGTAACTGTTCACAAGATGCGAAAATCAGGGCTGCCACCGTAAAGACGAATTATCGATAGTTTAACTCACGATAGTTTATATGATATTTTTGCACGGGCATATTTATTGTTTTGGTGCAAAAGCATAATTAAATGTGCAACACAAACAATAAAACATGATTTCGAAAACTTGCACTCAAATTTCAGAATTGGGGTAAATATATTTTATTGTGTTATAATTGTTTGGGGCTGACGCTTAAGCTGAGCTTGTTCACCCCTGGCACGGAAGAATTTATGTATGAAAATTTAATTATGCCCGAATATCTTAATGAAATTTCCACATTTAGAAGCTATCAGTCATGACCGCATGTATATCAAACGAAAGGAAATCAAGTCTTCTTTGTATTAAAACAAGTTTTAAAAAAAGTAGTGATTTTTGCACTGATTTTTTGCCTTAAAAAGTTATATATTTGGCAAAATTATTAGAAATTTGAATGTGGGAATGTTTGTTTACCTCATTTCAACTTAAATTCGAAAAACTTAGATTAATTGATTGATTATTGAGATTGCTAGAGCAATTTAAAGTCTTCAAAATGAAGCAAAATTTTGCATGTTTTTGGTCTCATTTTTTTAATAGAAAATGTAATCACTTCTTATATATATATAGCTTAAAATAAAGGTTGAAGCCTTGGCTTTAAAATGAAATTAATTTGAAGAAAATCTATTCATTAGTTCATGAGCAATGAGCGATTTTGTGAAGCAACCATATTACAACAACAACTTTTTTGGATAGCACACTCATACCGAAACGTAAGACGTATTCTACGTCAAAAAAAAAAAATCGAAAATAAAATATGACAAAGGCAACAAATATGCCAATTATTATATAGTGAATTTCTGTGTTTTTTCTGTTACTTAAAAATATTATTCCATATCATTTTTTTCGCTTCTGCCTATAAGCGAATATTTATTGTTTTTACTAGGCTGCCATTTTCTCTTCAAACTTTTTAAGCTGCCTGGCAAAAGTTTGTAAATTGCAGATGCAACCTTAAATTGGGGCCTTCAATGGCTTAAGAGGAATGCACATAAACACATATTACAAGCAAAATAAATAAATAATAATGTTAACAAGTAATACAACTATTTGGCAATGCAAATGTAAATCTGATTTCGAGGTTAACAATAATATAAAAAAAAAAAAACAAATGTAAACCGTTATCGTGAATTGCAAGCAAGAAAATGAAATGAAATTAGAGCCACAACTAATCGGTTTAAAGTATCTGGCAGATACTACAACACACAACATACTTTTTGGCCGTGCCTCTGTTGCTTGACTTTTAAGGCCAAACAATTAATTTTGTGTAGCGTGCAACAATAACAATAACAAACGATAAGGGCAAACGGGCGATCTCCAACGGTGCGCACACAACTCAATATACATTTTTAAATTATTATTATTGCTCCACTTAAAAACCAAACAAAAAATTTATCAAAAAAGAAAAGCAAGTGTACGACCCACATATTTTTATTTAGGGTTTAAGCCAAAGCAAGAGATTTGAAATTGGAATGCTGTCATCCAAAATAGATAGCTGTATGAGGATGAGAATGAGGACAGTTCTCTCCGTCTTGTAAGGAGTTCAAATCCTTAGAAAATTCATTTGCATTTGCCATTTAGCTGAGTTTATTTGCCTTTGTTTCTTACTCTACTCTTGAATAAAATTCGGACTAAAGTCAACAAGGACACAAAGTTTCTTTAAGCCAGTTTCTCAACTTCTTCTCAACAAACACTTTATCCATACGCAAGTTCAGCATCCAATCATTTGCATAATAATAATGATGTTCGTGTAAACAATTTAATTGTAAAACACAGATCTAACAATGCCCGACAGCCGATTGTTTTGGCAATTAATTGGACTTTCAATATTTTTGCCAGCTCATTACGCGATTTATGATGTGTTGTGGCATTCTAAGTAATAAATGGAATGGAATAAGGATGTGCCTTGACATTTGCTTGCTGTTTAATGATTAATCGACACTTGTCGTCAAATAGTTGTTGCGGCTGCAAATTGCTTTCGTGATAATGGCAATCTTTCAACAACAAAAACATGTCGCTTTTTTTTTTTAGTCCATGAGATGATCATCTCAACCGATTATCATCAGCATATGCAAATGACACGAATTTTGAATTGTTTGCGGTGCTCTCACAACAAAAAACATAAAGAAAAAAAATAAAAATGAAAAAACCTTTTGTATGTTGCAAGCACTGTTTCTATTTAATATTTCTTTAATGCGCATAGCGAGACGTGTTCTATTATTAGGTAAAAGTTGGACTCAAAACTCGGACCCAAAATGCAACAATCTTCTCAACGACCCTCTGACTCTTTGGCCGACACAATCTACAAACTCTTGCGCCATCATCGTCGTCTTAGTATTTGAAGGAAAAATCGAAAGTGTTTTTTATTTCTCGTTTCCACAAATGAAAAACAACAATAGACCGAAAAGCCAATGTGGGGCATCTTCGGCTCTTTCAACTAATAACAAAAATATATTTATATCGAATTCCATTACACAAAAAGCCTATAAAAAGTATATAGTATGGAAACCAATTCTTTGTTTGGTTTAATTAATGCTGATTAATTATGATTTGGTAATCGGTTTGTGTACAATTGTAATCGTAAGCAAGACTGCTACGAGCACAGTGGGGCATGAAAAGAAAAAAATGTGTTAAAATTTGTTTAAAGATGTTTTTACTTCCATAACTTCCGCAAAACTCAACCGATTTTGAACAGCAATACGTTTTTGTAATACTGAAAAACATAAAATTTGTTGTTTTTTTGTCGAAAAAATTACCTAAATAATTGCATAAAAAATCAACAGATTTATATATTTTTCTGATTTGAATTTCAAAATATTTCAACTTATCCCAGCTCAATTTTCAAGAGCGATACATTTTTAATCATCGTAAAGCTTCAACTTCAGATTCTTTCAAAATTGTATAATAATTGTATACGTTTCGACCCCGCACTCGGCATGACATAAAGTTCAATTCAATTGAAGAAGTACTTCATAGATAACGCAAAATTTGTTTGAGGCTTTGTTTGTATCGATGCGTCAAAAATTTCAATGTCAATGTGCTAAGGATGAGGCCGTTTGTCTTTTGTATAACATAAAAGTAGTATGGTTAGCATTATAACCTTTTTTTTTATTTTTTTTTTTTTTGAGTACGAGTTGGAAATGGAAGCGAGTGGTTCGTTGTGATATTTCACAAATTGGCTGATCGTTTGTGCGGGCAACAGATCAACAATTGAGGCGGAAGTTATTTGTTAAAGAGCAGCCAGCAAAGTGTTTATCAATATACAATATATATACACAATATTAATGACATGACGTAAGTAGCATAATAATAATAATAATAATTATTTAAACATGAGCATGTGCTTTTTTTTAAGATGTGGGTAGATGTGGCCCTAAAATGCCAATCTCAATAATCTCAACTCAATTCATTGATGCTGATGAACCCCACGCAGTTTAATTGAATACCAAGCTCCGGTTTGGAAGTTTTTAAGTTATTCTTACAAGTGGCGTCAAGTTGCCAGCGCTAATTGAGAGTTGGTTTTTGTCCAAGCGGATTAGCTGCGAATTCGCATTTGTGTGGCAATAACAACAACGACAACTAAAGAACGTTGCCATGGCATGGCCAAGACAATGGACCATTCATTGAACTGCAACCGTAACAAATTGCCATCACCAATGGGCGCAATTCAATTAGGCTTAACAAAACAAAAACAAAAATACGCACAGAAGCACCAACGACAACAAAAGAGCCATGCTACTTCACCGTCACCTTCTAATGTTGCTCAAATATGTTGCGGCTTCCTTAGTCTTCGTTTTTTTGGTTTGGCTTGGCTACATGTTGTGCAACATTTTGTGAGGCAGCCAGACTGCAACAAAAGGCAGCCCACAAGAGCATAATCATTTCAATTTAGCTTTAACTTGACTGCCTAACATTGCTTTTGCTAGTTGGAGATGTATTTTTTTTTGGTTAGTGGGAACTATTTTTATGAGTAGCTGGGTAGCCATAAATACATTCATGCAACACATTTGTGCACCACCTACAAAACTACAGCAGTTGAGTTACCCATTGTCATATCAATGGCTTTCAAACTGTTCTCAATTTTGCTTTGCTGTGGCACATCAATCATTGCCGACAAACTGTCAAAAAGACACTCGGCAAAATATTAAGTATGAAAGTTAGATTGAGATAATGGTAAATGGTTAAACAAAACATGTGATTTAAAGATTTATGATTTTAAAAACATTTTAACAAAAACTTGAAAACCTATAAAAACAATTTCCAAAAAAACAAATTAAAAAAAAAAATTTCGAATGTAAAGCCGGGTATCCAGTACAGCGAAAAAAACACTTTTCCATACAAAATCGTCGTAGCAGGAATTGTTTTTTTTTGGCTGCGTATTTTCTGGGTATCCAGCTACGTAGCAAAAATACTAAAGTGCTTATCGATAGTATCGAGTTGATACAATATGTACACACTGGCGCTGGGCGCAGGAAATACCAAATCGTATATCTTCCTGTGCCCAGCAAGCAGGAAAAATGGAAAAGAAAAGTAAAAAGCGTGTTGAAAACTTTTCTCATGAAGAAAAGATAAAACTTATAAAAAGCATAGAGTCGCGACCATGCCTATGGAGATTGGCCGACAAAAAACATTTCGATTATGTTGCAGTGAGAAATCTTCCTTTTTCTTGCCTTCGCTGCAAATATGGGTTGACCCACCATTTGTGTTGTCGGCGTTTGCGGATTTTACGCTCCTCTTCCTCGCTCGTCCTTGCAACAACATATGCTGCCAACAAAGGAATTAACAAATTCGCACTATTCATGTTTCCCTTATTAATTTACTGTTTGCTGGTTTGTTTCCTTTTTCAATTTGATGCCTCAGTGTGACAATGTATCTCCTAAAGTATAAAAGACAAAATGACATATTTTTACCACAAATTAGTGGACTACGGTCACACTATTAATTCCTGTGCCCACGCTTCCAAAATATATCACAAATTCCTGACAGGAATTTTTTGGTGTGCTGGAAACAGACCTTTAAACAAAAAATAAAAAATATTTTTTTTAACTCTAAAAATTTTATTTATTAACACGATTTATATTTTAAATCAAAGTTTTGTTTTGTAACCCAAACGATATGTTTATTTTTCCAAGTGTTGCAGATGCGCTCTCCTAAAAAGCGACAAATCTAAATGTTTCAGCCTTCTTCAAAGTTAAAATTGATGTTAGAATTTTTTAATTATTGATGCCGAGCACTTTGGCACTTTGGCAACTTGGCAACTTGGCAACTAATTTTCGCAGTTGCGCTTTTAGGCAATTCATGCACCGCACCACACAGCACAAACATATAATTACTTTATGGAGTGCATTGCGACGCGTTTTTATGAGTTTCAGCTAAAAGCGGTGCACACGATGCAGTCTAAGTTAGTCAGTTAGTCAATCAGCCGACTGACAATCTTTCAAATGCCAGAGGTCCAGGCACTCAAGTCGAGCAGCTTTTACTCTGATTCTGCCAAATGGCAGCAGCGACCTTCAAACATCAAGCTACTAGTACTTAAA
Organism: Scaptomyza polygonia; assembly: GCA_035044585.1. Taxonomy (NCBI): domain Eukaryota; kingdom Metazoa; phylum Arthropoda; class Insecta; order Diptera; family Drosophilidae; genus Scaptomyza; species Scaptomyza polygonia. The sequence goes on from JAWNNU010001690.1 coordinate 347,475, forward strand.
GCTGAAGAATGCTATTAGAATTTTGTGCGCAGCATCAAAAACAACAATAAAATAATAAATAGAATCATGTTAAAGCTAAAATCTTACAAATACCACCATAAAAAGGCAGATGTTTAAGTAAAGTGTTGCCGTAATATGCCAGCACTAATAAAAGAATATTTTCAAGCTAAAAAAAATTTGCTTGGAAAAACACCATAAAATTGTTCTTCAAATTCTAGCATAAGATATTAAATATAAGTAATAAATAATAAATTTAAATATGTAAGCTCAAAAAAAATATCGTTTGATTTATGTTTTTTTTCTTTTCTTAATATTCTTTAGTTGCACTGTGAAGTTTATTACATGTGCTGAAAGCTGATATTCTTGTTTCTTTATCAGCTACATTTTCTGAAATATTTTTTTCAGTCCAAAACTCTACTCATTTCGTCTATTGTCTCTGTCCGTCGGCAAGTGTCTATAAATATGGCAAGTAAAATGCTATGCCTTTAATGAAACAAGTTCAAATAATAAAATTATTTTGTTGCTAAAAAAAAAACTATCTCAAAATTCATCTTAGAAACTACCAGTTAGTGTAACTTCAAGTCGCATATTTTTCAAACAAAACCATTTTTTATTGTAAACCATGTTTATTTCCTAAGCGAAATAAAGTTGTTAAATGCCCTTGGCTAATATGCTACATGTAACACATCAACTCGCCCCTTATTCACCTGGGAGGGGGTTGGGGACGGAGGCTACTACCCATCATAATCATCTCATCCAAATTGAATTGCTTGGGTAATCGATTACCCAGCTTCGGCTCTAAATGTACGGGCTTATTGCAACCAAAAAAACAAGAAAACCAAATAGAAAAACAAAAAACCAACACAAATTATTGTAGTTTAATTTAAATTATAGGTTTGACTTGACGTTCTAGGCTACAAAAAAAACAAAACAAACACATGCACATAGCTTTGAAACAATTTTCAAGGTTGCCGCTCTAAAGACAAACCAAAAAGATTACAATTTGTTGTGGACTGTGGCGCATCAACGCCATCAGAGTTTTGCTTCTTTTTTTCTGATGTTTATACTGGGCCCGGGTTCAATGTAAATTAGCCGGGTAAAATGCGTAATATTTTTTTTATTAAACAAAAAACCACAACAACAACAACAAAAATATGCAGGAAATTAAATTATTTTTTGATTACACATCAAAGTTGATTTTGTTTGATTTTTTTTTTTTTAAAGACTCTTTAATATGAATTTTATTACTATGTTTGTGTGTTATAGTTTTTTGTTGTTGGCTTACTAAATGTTAGTTAATTTTTGTGTAATTATATATATTTTAAGGCAGCATATTTGGTTGTTGTTGAGGCCATTTATCATATTTCTACTTGCCTGATGATCTGCTAAAAGCCTTGAGCTATTCAAACATTAAATTCGTTTCCTTCAAAGCGATTCGTTTATGTTGAAGTTCTGCTTTAGTTTACTTATCTTTCCCTTACTTCCTTCATTTCAATCAACTAGCTATTAAGGTGTGCTAGTTTTTATTCAAATGGACCTTAACATTAAAAATGTGAAAGTTCGGCTGACTCGTGCCGCAAATTCATTCAACAATAAAAATTAAATTGTTTTTTGCCAAAATGTCAATAACAATTTTTACGCATTCGCACAATCTTTTTTTCCATAGACAAAGGCAACAAAAAAAAACCATAATAATTTGCAACTTAACGGCATTTAAAGTATTTGCAGATCGTGATGAATGCTACGCCCACAAGTTTAATGAATAAGGCAATAATGAAAAAAATAATAATCAAAAAAAAATGTGATTGTCTTGAATTTGAATTTGTTACAATTTTTGAAGTGCCTTGTTAAGAGTTGTTTTTTTTTTCGAATGTTTTATGCAATTTTAAATTGCTTGAAATTGGCTAATAAATAATTAAAAAATAATAATGACCTTCACAATAAATTTCCACACCTTCCTTCCCAAGCATCTTTTGAAGACTTAAAGACTTTCAAGACATCTCTCACACCTCAATTCTTATCGAGATTTGTTTCTAAACTTATTTATCATTTTGTAATTACTTTTTTAAGCATATTTCCACATTCTTAATAACGACTTTTTATTACCATCTTAAGCAGCATGTTAGTGGGTATGTGTGTTTGTTATTGTTGTTGTTTGCCTGCCAAATTGGCCAACATATTTTCACATTAAAAAACCTCAACATCTGATTATTGCTTTTTTTTTCGTGTTTTTGTGTTGTTTCTCATTAAATCTTTCATACTGGATCAAAAGTACAAACAAAATGCAAATTGCAATCAAATTCCCACGCCCACGCACAAAAACAAATACTGAGCATAAAAATTAGTTAATTTCAGTTTTAATAACCGATTCATGTACATATTATTTGTTTGTTTGTTTCTTTCTTTGTTTGTTTGTTTGTTTGTTTGTTTCGCATGTGCAAGTTCGCGCCTTAAGTCTTTGGTTGCTGCTGCTGCGTCGGCGACTGCCACACGACTAAATTCAAAATGCAATGAAGAAGATGCGTGATTGTGGCTGACTCGGCAGTCGTTGGGTCGGTCGGTCGTTCGGTCGTTTGGTCGTTTGGTCGTCTCTTCACCAGCTGCATGACTAATCCCATTACAAATAATTGTCTAGTTTTTTGCTGTTGCTATTACAACAACAACAACAACAACAACATCTTTGGGTTAATGCATCCCAGGAGCATATTACACCCGCGCTGCTGCGCTCATCTTTACGTTACGTTCACGTCGTCGTCATCAAAATGTTTGGCGCTTCAATTTAAAAGTAACTAGTTTACTATAACACTAAAAAGTGTTGCCTTCGCTTTGTTATTGTTTTTGTTTCTTTTTCTTTTTAACTTTTTCGCTGCTCACGAGCTCAGAGCGGAGAGCACTTGATGCTGATGCTGTTGCTGTTGCTGTTGTTGCTTTGCATTATTTTGTAATGTTTTTTGTTGCTTTGCATTTGCTACTACTTAACTTTGATGCTCTGAGCGCGCTCTTTGAAAAACTTCCCAAAAAAAATAGTTAATACGAAAATTTGGCGCGCTATTTTTGTATTTTTTTTTTGTTGCTTCGGCTCTGCTAGTGCCAACTGCGACTGCGGCTGCGACGTTGGCTGAGGCAGCGAATGCAGTGCACATTTTCAAATATATAAATACTGGCCTACGAAATTGTTTCAGTATCACAATCAAGTCAACCATCTTTGCAAGAAGAACACCAATCTCAAGTATATATTTTGTATATATTCAAATCTTAGCAACTTCTTAGTTTGCAGTTAAAAGTTTCGTGTGTGTTTGTTGTATTAAACCCCAAGCAAGTGACTACTCAAAATGAAGGTATACAATAATAATTTAAATATTTATAATATTTAAGCACATGCTTGGACTGTTTAAATAGTGAAAAAGTGTTCTTGTTTGTGTGAAACGTGTCCTGGATACAAAGGATCGAGCAACAAGCAGCTTTAAGTGCTTACAACCTAGAATTTCTATTCACAAAGATTGTGTTTAGATACTGAAAAAAAATACAATAATTATTTAGAATATTAACAAAATTTTTTAGAGCCTGTTTAGAGCCTTATAGTATTTTTATGAGAGAATTTTGTTAGAATGTTTTATGTTTTTTTTCCAGTAAAAAAAACTTTTTGTGTCTTACACTTTCTTGATTTATTTTGAAAATAATAATGAACACAAAATTTAATTTGCAACACAATTTTTGATTCAAAACTGTTTTTTTACTCATCAAAATTCGTATTTAATATAATCAATTAATCAATGAATTCAAATTTCAAAATTGATGATTTGTCAAACACGTCAACAGCAAAAATTTCAAGCTCAAAAAACGCAATTAATCAAAATCAAAAAAAAAAATGGTCAGCTTTTCCGCAAACTTTAATAAATGCGTTTCATAAAAAAAAAAAAAAAAATTATATATATCTGTCATTAATATTTTTAGCGGCTTTTAGCTTTTTTGTGTCTCAATTCAAGATGGCAATAAATTAGTTTAATAATTAAAGCACAGCAAAAAAAAAAAACTGATGAGAAGATAATCAATGAATTTGTTGCTCAATTAAATCGTATTTATAAATACAAAAAAAAAAAAAAAATACCAAACAAACGCAGCTGTTAGCTTTGTTTATTTCAATGTTGCAACGAATAAATTAACAAATTTGTACTTTCAAACCATGCCCAAATACGGTAAAGAGATGAAACAAGGGACGATAAACTCGCAAACAAGCAAATTAAAAAAAAAAAAACTAACAGCATAAAAATATAAAAATCTTGCTGCTGCTGGCTGCTGCTTCTTCTCAATAGTATTTTAAGAGCCAGTGAAGCATGAAAGTCACTGAAGGTCTTGCACTGGCAATAAAAATGTTACATAACATTTATGCAAAAGAAGAAGAAGTTTTGTGAGGCAGACGCAACAACTAACAATCCTGATTATTCCTCCCAAAATGCATAAAATTGCAAGTTTGTTGCCTAAGTCATTTGTTCGAGCTGCTTAACAATCAAATTTCCTATGCTTGAGCAAGTTAATTTGAGAGAAAAAGAAGCAGAAGCAGCAGCCCTTCACTTTACCAGCCCAAAAATAACCCAGCGACCCCATTTCCATCAAATTTGCATATTACACGCCTAAACGCTAAAACAAAAAACCTCAAAAAAATCTCAAAAAGCCACAAAGCATAATTAATATTATAATTTTTGTAAACAATGTGCATAGAAAAAAAGGAGAGTAATAGCATAGCTAATTATGTTTGGGATTTTTTTAATGAGATTCTTTCGTACACTTGAAGAAAACAAAAATCTCACGATTTCGAAACACAAAACAGGAAATAACACTTAATTACTATCGAGATCTGCAAGCGGCTGCTCCTTGGATTCGATGACTGGTCGATAGGCCAGCTGATGAATCTTAAAGCCAAATAGTCTGCAAAAGATTCAAATTAAATTACACCGACATTAGTTTAGTAACAAAAACAACCGACTTTGGCACAAATCGTAGCTTGGTGCGTTTTGGTCTCGTTTCCGGTTTCACCATGAACAGCATGTGTGGAAAACCGGTGCCAAAGTAGGCGCCATCGATGTCTGCATGTCGCGCCGACTTTGGCAAATAGATATCATTGCATTTGGGACAAAAGATGCGCACCTTATCCTCGCCCAGATTATCGCTCAAGCCAATGGGCAGCACTGCCTGCCGCTGGCAGTAGACACGCGGGCAAAACCCAAAGGCAGCCTTTTGATACTTTTGCATCATCAGCTGAATGCCACGGTTTGTCAATATAAAGCGTGCATGTATCAAACCATATAGTCGCTCTGCCGATTGCTCCAAATCCGCCTCCGGTGGCGCATCCGAGCCCGAACCCGTGTCCAAATCGAGTATCACTTCCAAGGCGCGACGATAATTGTTGACATCCGTTTCGAGAAAGTTCAAATTGAATTTATCCTGTATATAATCCTCGTCCACTTCACAAAAGAACTCATGTCCACGCTGCTTGCAAAACCAGTGGATCCAAGCGTGATTATCCGAATCGGTCATAATTACACCAAAATTTTTACAAAAATATAAAAGAAAAACTTTCAAAACACAGACTAAAGAATATAAAATGTTGACTGAATTGTTAAAAGCTTGCTATAATTTTCCACTTTTCTTTGACTTTAGTGCTTTACAACGATTGCGCTGCTCGTCTGCCTGGCTGCCTGGACGCAAGCGGAGCCACCAGTGCCCCAAAACCAATATCTGCCACCCAATCAATCACCGCAGGCGCCGTCGAATAACTACTTGCCACCCACACAGAGCTATCAATCGCCATCCACCAACTATTTGCCACCTCAGCGTGGTGGCAACAACAACAACGGTGGCCAGGCACCAAGTAACAGCTATGGCGCTCCCTTGCCTCAGAGCCAGTATGGTGCACCAGCACAAACTGGCGCCATCTTTAAGAACCAAAATGGCGGCGGCAATGGCGGTTATGGCAACAACAACAACAACGGCTATGGTCAGCGGGATGAGGAGCAATATGGTCCAGCGAAATACGAATTCAAATACGATGTGCAGGATTATGAGTCCGGCAACGATTTTGGACACATGGAGTCACGGGACGGTGATCTGGCCATTGGCCGCTACTACGTCCTGTTGCCCGATGGCCGCAAACAGATTGTCGAATACGAAGCGGATCAGAACGGCTATCGTCCAACGATCCGTTACGAGCAGGTCAACAACGGCAATGGCAATAACAATGGACGCAATGGCGGCAATGGTGGCTACGATAACAATGCGCAACAGAACAAATTCAATGGTTATCAATAAATGATAGAGTAAGAGAGAAGCCCGAAGGCGCGTTGTTACCTTCCAATTTTAAGTCGACCCTGTAACTATATACTTGTCTACCTATACATATTATCGTTGTTTTTTTTTTTAATAATTATTTCGATTCGCTGTGACAAGCTGAGTATTAAAATGCATAAACTGTTCCACACAGTTTGACATGCACTGGCTTGCCATATGCGAATTAACCATTCTCTCTATCTCTACACTCTACTCTCCATTTAGTGGAACGTTGCCATATCGCCATAGCCACAAGCACGTTCTCAATACAAACACCTTTGTATATTCTCTCTCTGTTTCTCTCTTTCTCTGTTATAACTGTCCATTGCCTTTGTCTCCCCTCATTAATCCATCTATGTAATTTTTGCCGTTCGTTTTTGTTAAGCGCCTTCATTTTGTGTCGGTTTACAAACACACACACACACACAAACACACACCAAAACATACAACCATAACACACGAATTCATATATTAATATAAGAATTGTATTTAATTTTAATGAATGAAAAATGCATTGTAGAAGAAACACGATTTAAAGGGATAATACTATGTGTACGAAAAAAAAATCAAATGAGATTTTTTGTTTATAAAATAATGATAATGAATAAAGAAGCATTTTTGTATAAAACAAAGTAAAAAAAAAAAAATTACATGGTGTTTACATTTTTTTAATGGGTAAAAATGGAAGACTAACTGTCTTGTTGAAAAAAAGAAGCTACACAATAAATTCCAAAAGTTAAAAACTGATCAACAAACTTGCCAATAAAACATACAAATAAATAATATTAGGGTTATCACTTAAGCACCCTCTCCAATTGCCCCTGATCATTATATCTATAGACCGGATCCTTTAGTTCACCCACCGAAGAGTATCTTAGCTGAGCCGTAAAACCATCGCCAGTTTGGTCTTCAGAGGTGCGATAAAGAACTCGCTGTAGTTTATTATCGTTGGAGACTATATAGTAGCGTCCTTCCTTAGTATTTTGCTTCAAATCACTCGATGCTGCTGATTCATTCTCATCGGGATAGTTGATTCTAAAGTCTGGGGCTCCATATTGCGCTGATGGAATCGCTTCCTGTTCCCCAATCAATAAGTCTCCTTGATTAACACTTGAAACGGGCTGGAGTACTTGCTGCCGATTGGGTGGCAAGTAATTGGCGTTTATAGCTTGGGGCTCATCGAAAGTGCCAGCATGCTCGACTCGAGCTCGGGTAATCTGCAAGCTGGAACCCGCTGGAGGCGCAAACTCGCTGGGTAGATTAAATGGTAGCTGTGGACGCCAACCAGCGGGAGCATATCCATTAACGGCAACAATGCCAATAATAATCACTAGAAATACCTAATTACATATTGATTTTAAGAAAAGTTTTTTGTCTCTTATTGAAAAGCACACTAATCTACCTGCATTTTGTTCAACGTTGCATTTGAAACTGCAATGGAAAATATTTTTAGCAAACGCACTTTTATATCGAAAAATAATTTAATACGCCCAGGGGCTAGTGTTCAATATGAGTGGCACGTCTGACACACATTGGATACAACAAATCTTTGTTGCATCTGGAATTCAATAGTCACGTAATCCATTTAAAATATATAGCAAAATAACAAATTCACTTGCTGCTTGCCAATATCTGACCTTGACAAACGGATGATCGCATAATTGGCAAGGGCTCAAACATTTTTAATATCACAGTGTACTGTTAGATACATCAGTTGTCTAACTGTTAATAAGACTCGATGTAAATTTCAATAACCAAGTTCAAGAATAAACATAATTATCAAGCAAGTGTTTTTCCTTAAGGCGTGGCAAACATAATCGAATTTTTTTCAAAATCAAAGTACTAAAAATGCTTCGCCTATTTTTGATCAGGGCCTTTAAAAATTGATTTCTCACAGCAGGTGTCCATTACAGATATTTTTCGTTTGGCCTAACCTGTTTGCATTAATTGATTCTAGGCCAAATATGACTTAAATTGATGTTTTTTAGCCAAACATAAAGCAACTTTTCTTGCTTGAGCAATTCAAATGCGCGCCAATAAGCGCTCATATTTGGGGTGACCAGCTGCTGTCAACTTCGTATGCAGCCCTGTGAGTAAACGTTAAGTATTTTATGGCGCGGGCATTTGAAAGTGTTGCAAACAATAAATGTGTATTATACAATTTACTTAAGAGAAATAACCTTTAATATGTTTGTGGCTTTAATTTTTTAGTTTTTGACGTTTTTTATTTATCTTGTTTACTTTACAACTTGCATTTATTCGTTCAATATTCTGTTTGCACTATACATAAACCGGTTAGCTTTAGCCTCATGCGCGTTACTGAACGCCAAGCTTCTTCTTCAGTGATTCGGGCATCTCTGGTGGTGGTGGACGTGGCATGTGCAGGAAGACCTTGACAGCATCATAGATGAACCATTGAGCGGCAGTAAGTGTGCCAATCATGACAATCCTAGGCACCAGACCGCCCCACAGACCTAAAAAAAATAGAAACAGAAATACCATTTATTTATAAAAAAGTTTCGAAACAAACCGCTCCTCTGTTTACTCACCAGACCAACCCAGTTGTTTGGCCACATCCAGAGCACTGGCACCCTTGGCCTGGTTCAGTTTCGATACAACGGTATCAGCGGGATGGGAGACAATGGCACAGAAGACACCAGCAATGTAACCGGCGGCAAAGGTCACAACCAACTGTTCACCCTTGGTGCAATCCGCACGTGGCTTGGGCACCACATACTGATACAGCAGCTCCAGAGTACGCTCAAAGCAGGCGAACTTCATCATGGTGTATGGAATCTGTCGCATCCACAGCGGCACCAAACCCTTGTAGAAAGCTGAGATGCCCTCCTGTGCCGTCATCTTGGGCAAAGCCTCGCGCAGCGTCTTGGCGAAACCGGGAGTCGTCTGTATTTTAACCTTGGCTGCCTCCATGGGTGACAGCGCAATGTCGGCAAAGAACTCAGCAGAGGCAGATGCAGCCAAATAGAGTCCAGTTCTATAGAGGAAGGCATTCTCCTCACCGATGGCATTGCCATAAATGGATTTAAAGACCTCATAGAGACCAAACTTGCACAGACCTTGCATGGAGTAACCAATGAAGGTGGGTGCCCAGCCCTTGGCCAGACCCTTAAAACCCTCCTCGGCCATACTGACACGGAAGCCATTGAACACACTCTTGTACTTGGCTGGATCGACCTGCAGGCGACACTTGACCAAATCCAGAGGCACCACCATGGTGTGAGTGGTACCGCAAGAGATTATGCCACCCAAACCGCACAGCAAGAAATAATGATTCGAGCCAAACTCGCAGGAATCTATAAAAAATTTGGTTTTTGGTTTTAATCCAGGAATCTTTCAAAACTTTCCCAAACTTACCACCCTGAGCAACAGCAGCAGCAGCAATATTGTGATTAGGGGTCAGCTGGCGGCTGGACGAGGGGGTGGTGTTGGTGGAACCATTACTGGAGGGCAGCAAGGGAGTTGTAGGCGTGGTAGACTGGCAGTCGGCGCTGCTGAATGGCGACTTGAACGTTGAGTTCTGCGCGGTTTCAATCAATGACCTGAACATGTTGACTTAGTGAAGCTGTTAAGACAAAAATTTCGAGTCCAAGGACAAGCATAAGGTTAAGGTTAATGAGGTTCATGATGTAACCAATAATAATCAATTAACTTAAAATAACCGAAACATATTTCACTATAATCAATTTACAAAAATTAACTTAAATCCACCACTTTAAACAAAAAGAAATTACTGAAAAATATTATCCAACCGTTCAATGAATTTAAAAATCGATTTTCAGTTTGTATTTGGCATTGATCTTGATCACACACGCACTTTTTTTTACATAACTTTCGGTTATTTTCAGTTTGTAATCTTTTTATGCATTACGTAATAGTTTTCTGTGCGATTTCGAAAATTATTTCGAAAAAAATTATGAATGAAAAATTATGAATCTTTAGTATTCAACACTCACTTTAAAGTGCGAGAAGGAGAAACGGGACGTAGAACAGATAGAAGCAAAAGAATCTGTAGCTGAAGTAGCAAGATTTTGTTGTCGAGTTTTTGGGGAAAAATAGAGCCCAAAAAACAACGTTCGTCGTGCGCCAAACCAGAAAACGAAATGCAACAGGCGAAATTACAATACGAAAGATGGGGTAATTGCGTGTGCAAAGGGTTGTCAAACGTTTCAACTTTTTAGTGGTTAAAAGATAATATATTTAAAATTCTTTCTAGATTTTAGCTAAGAAAAAATGCATTCACAAGAAATAATTGAATAATTTAGGTTTAAGAAATAATAAAAATTCAAATTTTTAATCGACAACCCCGAACAAAGAAGTCTTTATTTATAAATACGCAACTATTGAAAATTCCTCTCAAGAGCGGAAACTATTTTCTTTTTTCTCAAATTTTTTTGTTTTTTTTTTTGCTTCTGATATAAAAATAAATTCATTAACGCGTGCGGCAGCTGATTGAACAGACAATTATCCGAATTGCCCGCTATCAAGGGCCAATTTTTTTGTTTTTTTTTTTTTTGTGTTTTAAAATTTAAACATTTTATTAGAAACATACAAGGTATAGTGTTTATTTACTAAAATCGATTAGTTTAGTAACTTGATGCGATTTTAAAAAACTATTATAAAATTGTTAACTCGTTTGGTTTGAGTTGTGTTGGTTTTTTTTGTTATTTTTCTTTTTTCTTTTTGTTGTTAATGTTTTTGTCACATTTTGATAATAAGTACGAATTAGTTGATTTAGTTTGCCTTAAGTTAAGTGTATATAGTATATATCTGTATATAAATGCTTAAAATAATGGAAGTAATAGCTGCATAATAATACTTTTTGTGTTTTCGCAATAAATTACAGTTACACAACAGAACGCGCGTAGACTGGACAAAAATGGCATAGTTAAATAACGATAAACGATTACGATGACGATTATTAACGATTTACAATTACATGCATTTAAAATTGGCTGGCATTTTGTAGTATATGCGACGTTTTTGATTGGCACTGCCCAAACTGTAGCAGTGCTGCTCAAACCTCGCAGTTAGGGGGCAGTTAACAGTTGAACTGAACGAACCCTTTACACACAATAACCGTGTTATAAAAATTGGCAAACAAGCGGACATCTTAATTGTTAATTGGAAACTTAACAAACTAACTGGGACTACGATTCGGCTGTCTCCATATGCCGATGCACCGTGACCGGCGCTAGAATATAATGGGAACGCTGCTCCTCTGCCGCATCCAACGGCAACGTTGTCTGTCCATAAACAGCAGCACCTGTTGTTGTTGCTGTTATGCCACGACATGGCGATGGTGTCGCTTGCTGCTGTTGCTTATAACGTTCCGTTTTGGACACCGGCTGATTGCTTAAATATGGATGTGTCGCATTGCCGGACGATTGCTGGCGATTTGTGGGACTCGATATGGATGTGGATATGGACATGGTATCCGATTTGCTGTGACGCTTATCGTGCAACAGCAGTGGCTCTGCAAGCGTAAAGCACTGCTGATCCGAGCTATCCTCGTGCGGTGTCATCGTACTATAGCCATGATCCGATTCACCATTTGGTGGCCGACGATAGTAGCTACTGCCGCTGGACATGTGATATGGTGAGATGTCAGCGGGATGCATCAGTTGACGCTGTGCCGCGGCATGATCATAGCCACCCATGGGTGGCTCATCGTGCGCCTGGCAATCATCAAAGTTGAAACGCGACAAGGGCAAGCCGTAGTTCTCCTCCTGCACTGAGTCCACATAGAACTGCTCCTGTGCCTGGTTATCCAGATTGTGCCTGTAGCAGTAGATGGCAAAGCCAATCACCATGGCGAGCACTACAAAGGCACCACCCAACGGCCCAAAGGCAGAGTAAGCATGCTGTTCCCGCTGTGGATTGTGCGCCGCCAGCATTTCCAGTTCATCTATCTCACCGTAGGGCGTCAACGAAGCGAGCACACCATTAAAACAGCCGGCTTGTGTTGAACAAAATGGAGCACCAAAGCTATTGCCTTCCACATCCTGCTGACACCACTCGCAACCCATTACACCAAGGCAGTCGAGCTGTGTGGCATGCACCTCACAATTGCCAACAGCTGCAGCACAGTTGGGTAGGGTGCTCAACAGTTGCGTGGTCGGCGGTAAGGCCAGAAAATGTTCGCTGGGCGGTGCACAATATGGAAATTGATGTGTATAATTGGAATAACCATCGGGATCCGTTTCGCCAGAGCTCGTCAGCATTGGACATTCGCAGGGGCACTCGCAATCCGTTTGATCCATGCGCTTACAATTGAGGCAGACCCGATCGATGGTGCTGCAGGGACAAAAGGCGCCGCCATCACAGCTTGAGTTGAGCACTGCTGCAAAAAGGTTGCTGCCACGTATCAAGGCAATGGTATATTTTGTTCGCTCGCCGTGCACCACATTGCCCAGAATGCTCGACAGAGATGTATTGAAGGCATAGTAACGTTGGAGCGTGCGATTCTGATAGCTGGCACAGCCCAATTTGCGCACCAGTTGACCATGATTCAACATATCATTTGCCAGATATGATTCCTTGTGCGTCAGATGTTCGTGTGGTCGTCGGGGATTGCGTGCCGGATTCGATACTTGCAGCATGCTGGGATGAGCTAGCAGGTAGCCCCCATGATCAAATAGCAGACACTTTATGTGCGGCAGCTGACATAGCTGTGTGCTGTCCAAGATCAGGCGATAGTAGAAGGCATAGGGCACATCCAGGGCAACAACAGCGACAGGACGATCCTGTTGCGCCGAGTGTAAAGCATCGGCTTTGCCTTCGAATATGGTGTGTGCAATGGTCACAATGTAGCCCGCTCCACCTGCGTCCAGATATGGTGCCGTGCTTATTATGCGTCCCGGCTGTGACATTGCCTGCCGGAACCAGGGACGTCGGGTAGCATCATAGCTGCTGCTCAACAAACAGCCCGGATATAATTGCAGCACACCACTAACACTGGCAATGTAGCGTCTAATGATATGTTGACGCAATGATCCACCAAATTCCTGATGACGCCGTTGCAGCTGTTGCATGGCCTGATTTAAGACACCAACCTCGTGGCGTATTCTCGGACGCAATCCGGGATTGGCTAACAAACCACTTGCATCACGCAAATAGGCCATAATTGACTCCACATGACGCAGCTGCGTTCGTGGCCGATTGTTGTGCATAAATGCAAAGGGTGAATTAAAGGCGGCAGCACTCAAAAACAGAGTAGGTGCATCTGCGTAATGCCAGCAAGAAAAAAATCAATCAATGAATAAAGTATTAAGCCCATTTACTACTCACCCATTGTTGCCAGCTGTCTGAAGTGGCGACATGTTGTTGGAGTTCCACTGGCGCCGCCATTTTGCTTTAGATCCAAACGATGGTATAACAAATCCATGGTGTCGCCATAGAAGGCAGTGTCAAAGTTCGCAACAAGATCTTTGCGATTGTAGACACGCTGCAGCATTGCAGAAGCATTGTGTGCGGCATTCCCATTAATGCTAGCCGTGCTAACCAAGCAGAGAACATAAATGCCAAGCACTGCTTGCCAGTGATAGGTGCGCAACAGCTGCTGCTGTCTACCCAGGTAGATGGTAGTGCTGGCATTACCACGCTCCTCATGCAACAGACGCCTTCGTATGTGAACAAAATCTGTTGCATTCTCAAGGTAGGCAATATTCACCGGATATGCGGTCTCGCGCTGGATAAATGGTCGTGGAAATGCCGGATGAGCCAAGGTATTCCCACTGCTGCGATCTAATAGAAACGCATAGCTAAAACCCTGTTTGGCGGCAGGTGAGGCATTTGGATGATTAAGCAGATCCTCCAATAAATCAGCTAAATACAGATTGACGCCAACGATGCCATATGGAGCAACAGTATGTGTGATGGCAACTAGTACATCTATAAGATAGAAAGTTACAAGTTAATGTTTATTGATAGATAATTTGAATCGCAGACTTACCTCCACTTTCTGCATCGACAACAGGTTCATGTACATCAAGGGTGTCTGTGAGGAAACGCTCAGTAAAGAGCTGACTAAAGATACGACTGCTAGCCTGCGGTATATTTTCTGCATGCATCTTATTTAGCACAAAGAAACGTCCAGCCAATTGCGCTTCCTGACCAGCTGGCAGCCAAGTGCGCACGTCAATATCGAACTTTGTGTAGTTTTGGGTTGCAATATCGCTGAGGAACTGTTTCTCATACATAATACGCTTCTCGTCAAGCACCACGGCACATGTATTAATAATAACTGGGGAGAGTAGACGACTCTGGCCGTGAGCCAAGACCCGCAGCACATGCATTGCATCCGAAAGATTTGTGATTAGACCACGCGTCACATAAACAAATTCAATTGGTTGCTCGCTGCTGTTAACTAGCTGCGATTTCTGTAGTTGATGCAGCAGCTGGAAGGCATATTCAAAGCCTAACGTATGATTGGTCATGCTACGTCCCAAACTCAAATTGTTAAGATAGTTTAGTATCTCATCTTTGTGGGCGCGGGTTCCGCTATATATGCCATGCGCTGCATCAGCAGGAAATGCGTCCAGGAACATGACGTCTGCCTCGCTGGAAATGGTCACCAAAGATATATAATCGGTATCCTCCAGCAACGATAGCACCTCTTGAACTGTGTAAAAGAAAGGAATTGATTTTTAGTTAGATACTCCAAATTTCTTAGCCATAATTTGACATTTACCAAAACCCTTGGTGATCTCAAATAGATCAGCATTCAACGCTGATCCCACATCGATAAGCAGCAGCACAAACTTGTTCTTAATAGACGATACATAAAGTCGTCGAAACTGTGCGCTACCTGCAGCACCATCGCTGCTGGACAGAAAATAGATATTTTTAAAGTGGCTAACACTGCTGCTGACTTTGTTGTTAATGGTGTTTTGGCTGTTGTCGTCGATTGGGGTGATGCTTAGGCGTTGCTTTAAAAGCGTTAGTTGATCAGCTATATAGCTATTGGCAGCCAACGAACGTCCACTGTTCTCGTTGAGGAATGTGGCACGTGATGCCTCATCCGACTTGAGATAGTTTAGAATTTGGATCTGCTGCTTATTGTAGTGTGCAGAGGCCGACACAACTGCATCAACATTTCTTTCATAGTCTGGCTGACAGTTTTCGACTTGTGTGTTCAAATAGAGATGCATGTGCTCAATGTCTGCGACGGGGTTATTGCCCTCCGGGTCCTCCATTTCAAAATCAAACTCGCTCTCCAACTCATCGCCGCCATCCTCGTCATAGCTGTGCTGTTGCAGAAGTACCTTGCTCATGTTAAAACGCAATAAGTCACGCAGTTCCCGGACAACATGTGTAGCTCTCTGCAGCTTGCGTCCCAGACGCTGGCTAAATGCTTGCAGATCCTGCTGCACGCTCTCGTTAGCACTGCTAGATGAAAGTCGCGTAGTCACTGAGCTCGCAAAATGTATAGAATCAAAGATTTCCTACGTAACAAGCGTGGCTGAGTAAGTTTTTAATCGGTATTGGAATGCCATGTTGACTTACCTGTATTTTAGTTACAAGCATCTCCACATTGCGTATGCTGTGCAACTTATTTTCCACATTGTGTCTCAGCTGGACAACATTTTGTTGGTTGGGGTTAATGAAGAAAACACTTGCTGGTGTTTGCTGTGGCGACATATAGCCGGCAGATGTAGGCACTTTGTTAATGTTGCTAGTTTGGGTTTCATTAGTTGTGTTTGTGTATTTGCTTATAATTAGAGGTAGTGGAGGAACATGTTCACTGTTTGGCGATGTATGTGCAGCTGACGCTAGAAGGAACAGGAGCAACATGATGCCGTTCCACATCTTGATGCTTTCCTGATAGCCTGAATAACAAATAATTACGGCGTCATTTAAAAACAAATATTTATTGCATTATCTTTTATGTTTTTGCTACTACTGCTTGTAGTAGCCCGATAGCTTGGCAGCCTGTATCGATAGGTGGCAAATTATCGAAAGAGAAAAGCTGGTATTATATTTTCTAGTAGTTAATGCGATATGCGGGCTACTGATACACTTAAAAACATCGATATTATCGTAGTGTGATTCATAATAATAGCAAAAAGGTGCACTGATTTCCACAAACATATTACAAACAGAGTATTAGGATTGTCAATATACAATGGCTGCCACCCTAAAACCGTATTTGACAGCTGTTCGACATTCGTTGACTGCAGCAATGTGTCTGCAAGACTTTCCTTCGCAAGTTGTGGAACGTCACAACAAGCCGGAGGTAGAAATTTGCTCTAGCAAAGAACTGGTGCTCACGCCCATTATCGTCTCCCGCAATGAGAGGGAGAAGGTCCTGATCGAGCCGTCTATTAATTCGGTGCGCGTTAGCATTGCTGTTAAGCAGGCAGATGAAATCGAACGTATCCTGTGTCACAAGTTCACACGCTTCATGATGCGGCGCGCCGAATCCTTTATTATACTGCGCCGCAAGCCAATCGATGGATACGACATCAGCTTCCTAATAACAAACTTCCATACTGAGCAGATGTACAAACACAAACTAGTCGACTTTGTTATCAGTTTTATGGAAGAGATCGATAAGGAAATAAGCGAAATGAAACTGGCTGTCAATGCGCGAGCTCGCACCTGTGCCGAGGAATTCCTAAAACGCTTTTAGTGCAACCTGTACTGATCAAAATGTTTCACAAATATTAGTATTCCATAATTGCTCCAATTAATAAATGTGTTTATTTATAAACAAAAACATAATCTGTTTACAAGCTTTTTTGTTCACAGGCAAGCATTTATTTTAATATAATAAATAAAGGTAGATATGTGTGTTTGAACATATGTTTGTGTTATCGCAAAAATGCAGTATTGATAGTCTTTCTTGAAATGTGAGATTAAATTAAATTAAACCTATCTTTCGTATTGCGAATGTTTAGGGATTTGTGTTAATAAAACTAAATATTTTTCTATCTTTTTTTATTAAAAAAATCTGTTTTAATTTTTGCGCTTCTTTATATCACCTTAACTTTGCCTAGCGAGTTGTTCAACACTGAAACAAGTCAGCCCTGTCTATTCGAATAATAACAAACGCAACACGCGGACAGAGGTAAATCCGAATAGAATAAACTTAACGTGGAAAATGGTGGCTACGAAGTTAAAGAGTGCAAAGAATGGAAATCAGAAGAAATCAAGCACCGTTACGGACGCAAAGGCACTCAAAGCAAAAGCATGGCAGAAGGTTAAACTCAAGGGCCACGTGATATCTGATGATGTTAGCGGCTACGAGGGATTCATTGGATTAGAAGTTCTCAAAGATTACGATGCGACACTGGTTAAATCAACACAAAAGCAAATCGCACCGGCACGTTACGAACGGGAAAAAAAGCGCAAACCTGGAAAAAAGGGCAAGCATACAGAGGTTTCATCCAGCGATGAGGAAGAGGAAAGCGATGATGAATCCGAGGATGAAGAAACTAAACTAAAGACTGCCAAGAAAGCCCGCCTGGCTGAGCAACACGCTAAGCGGATGCTAAAAAAACAGGAGAATCGTGTGAAGCGCAAGGAACTGCGCAAAGAAAAAAAATCGCTACCCAAACCAGAGACAAATGAAACCGAGTCAGAATTCACACCCAACGAAGACTATGCTCCGGATCGCTTTGCGCTGTTGCGACCACCACTGTTAGAAAGCGATAATGATGAGCCCGAGATGGCTGCTAGCTCTGAAGAAGAGACTGACGACGAGGAGGTTCCACAACTGGTGCCTATCACATGCTCATTGGATATGACCAGATGGCATGGAATGGGCGTTCCTGATTCTATTATGCGTGCTCTCGCTGAGCAGGGCTACGAGGCGCCAACACAGATTCAGGCAATGACGCTGCCAGCAGCCATACACGGCAAAAAGGATATACTGGGTGCAGCAGAAACGGGAAGTGGCAAGACCCTAGCCTTTGGCATACCCATCCTGGCGGGCATCATGGAGCTAAAGCAGCGCAATGACGGATCGGGCATACGCACAAAAGCAACAAAACCAAAAGTTGAGGAAGTGGCACGTCCAACCAAAGATAATCATGAGTTGACACCGCCACCAGAGGAACTTGATCATGTTTCTGGCGCCAGCGATGATGATAGCGATGACGAGGATCACAGCAATACCAGACGAAGTCCACTTTATGCTCTGGTACTGACACCCACACGAGAATTGGCCGTTCAGGTCAAGAATCATCTTGTCACTGCTGCTAAATATACGGGCATTCGTGTGGCAGCCATTTTTGGTGGCCTTTCCGTTGCCAAACAGGAGCGCGTTTTGCGGCAGTGTCCTGAAATTGTGGTAGCAACACCCGGTCGCCTCTGGGAACTATATGCACAGGGAAATCCACATCTTAACAAGATTGAGCATGTGAGTTTTCTGTGCATCGACGAAACGGATCGCATGGTCGAGAAGGGACACTTTGAGGAGCTGCGCATGTTGCTCAAAGTTCTCAATGCCGATGAGGAGAGAAAACAGCTGCGACAAAATTTTGTCTTCTCTGCAACGTTGACGTTGGTTCATGATTTACCCGAACATATGCAAAGTAAGAATTCCAGCTTGTTTTCACATTGAAAATTTATTTTTTATACCTTTCTTATAGAGCGCAATCTGGCAAAGCGTCACAAACTCACCAAGCAAACAGTGGATCAAAAAATAGAAAGTCTTATCGAAGAGTTGGGCATATCGCAACCAAAGATTGTCGACATTACCAGCTGTCAACGTTAGTATTTTCAAGCTTTTAGGATGATTTTACCCAAAGCTAATTTTTAAACTCTTTAGAGACCGCCCAAACTCTTACCGAAAGTCGTCTTCTATGCGCTATTGATGAGAAGGATTACTATTTGTACTATTTTGTGCAGCGTCATCCCGGACGAAGCATTGTCTTTTGCAATTCAATAGACTGTGTCAAACGGCTGGCCACACTCTTTGGCCTGCTGGATTGCAATCCATTGCCTCTGCACGCTAATATGATACAGAAGCAGCGTCTAAAGAATCTAGAACGTTTTCGTGATAGTCCAATGGGTTTGTTAATAGCCACCGATGTGGCTGCCCGGGGTCTGGATATACCCAATGTGGAGCATGTCATACACTATCAGGTGCCGCGCACCAGTGAGAATTATGTTCATCGTTCCGGACGCACAGCACGTGCCAATAAACATGGCATTACAGTTATGTTCATGGAACCCGGCGAAGTCAAGAGCTACATACGGCTGTACAAGACACTAGAAAGGAGTGAGTGACACTGACATTCAATATCAATATGGAGTCGATTCATCTATGATATTTGTTTTCCAGCTGAGGATCTGCCACTGTTTCCCATTTCGGAACGTTTTCTGGGCTCTGTTCGTGAGCGCGTTAATCTTGCCCGTGAACTGGACAAGGAGGAGTTAAAACTTCGTCGCACACAAAGCGAAGAGGGCTGGATGAAGAAGCATGCCGAGGAAATGGACATGATTATCGATGGCTACAACGACGAATCGTAAGTGCAATACTTGCTTCTTGAAGATCATATTCATAAGCTTTTTTTATTGCAGCGGTAGCGACCAGGATGAGGATCCGTTTATCATTGAACGTAGGCGCAATCGCATGCACGTGGATCAGGTGCGTGCACAACTTGCCGCACTCCTTGCACAGCCCATATTCCCCAAGGGCTTCAGTTTTAAATATCCAACAAGCAGCGGTCAATTAGTATCTGGCTCCGATATGGGCGCCAGCAATCCACAAAGTGCTGTTGAAACAATGAAGGCGGCCATTGAGGACATGAAACTGGCCAAGAAGCTGCGCAATAAACGCAAACGCAATGTATAATTAAAATATAAATATATATTAACTGTTATGACTGTACGTAGAATATAAAATTGTTGCAAAGCTCAGTGCTTGGAGACAAAATAACGTGTTCCACCTTCAGTTAAAGATCGCGCATACTTGGCCAGCAATTGGGATACAGATAGTGTGGGCGTGGTAAAGCAGCTATTAAATGAAATGAATAGCATGATTTACAAGTGAAAGCTAACTCAGCTTTTTGACTTCACTTACTCAATGTACGGCTCCATTTCATCTAGTGTCCATTTCCTTTTGGTTTTAAACAATGCCCGCATTCGGTCGTTAATATTGGAAGGCAGTTGCTCCTCGGCCAAGGAACGCATGCACGGCTGGGCGCCCTCCCTATCTAAGATGCCTAAGCCACGTAGATATTCCAGCTTACAGCTCACACCTTCGGGCAATGCTTCCTGCCAGGTGCCCATGAACTCCTCAATGCGAAATCGCAAACCAGGCTGCAAAATATTCTGTGCCACAATGCGTGCCACAAGCGATTCCTGATAACGATATTTTTCAGGGCAACGATCACTTTGCAACGCATAAACATCAAAGAGTCCAGTTACAATGGGTTCGGGAGCAATGCCTTGCAGTGCATAAATAGTCTCGCTACGATCCACCTCATCCAATGCCCAAGAGTTTTCCGCAATCAATCCGAGCATTAGGTTTATAATACGATATTCGTACTCATAGTCCAGTATACGTATGTGACCATCGAATTCCAGGGCACGGTACTGATGAAGTCCCTCAATAAACTGTGCCCGACTGCACTGAACCGTGTCAAGCAGCTGCTGGAAACTAAACAACAATTTGCGCTCGATGCAGTACTCGTTCTCTGGCCCCGAATATCGTGTAAGTTGCAGCAGTTCGCCCAGCTTGCGATAACGTGGTCGAACTTCGCGACACTCATAGTACTCGTGAAATATGGCGAGCACCTGTCTCTGTTCCAGTGTACGCGCGACATCCAAATCATCATCGTTACTGTCGTTAAGACTGCGCTCCAATGATGTATTCGCAGTGCCCGTGCGTGGACTCTTCAATGGTGACGTGCTAGTGGCGGCACCAAATTTCAGATCGGGTACCAACAAAAGGCTATTGGAGATTTCGGCAGCCTTTACATCGTAGGTGCGTTCGTCTGTGCAGAGCACGACCTTCTCATGCAAACCACCCTTAAAATGCAATGTCTGTCCCGTGCGAATCTGCTTTAGCATATGCTCATCTAGCTCCAGCAAGCGCAAGTTATCGCTTGTCACATCGGCATTCGGAAAATACAAAGCCTGAGTTAATTGTGTCAACTGGCGTTCATCCAGTTTGGCATGCTTAACAATTGCTTTGACATCTTCTGGTGTTCGCACATAGCTAAGAGTATAAATCATCTTATTTTTGCATATACTACGGATAAACTTAATTACTTACTGTTGCGGTGCGTTTTCATCCACTTCCATGATATCCAAATTCATCTCATCTGTTACGCGCCAAAATACAGTGAACACAAAATGGCGTTGCCAGACTGCTGCACTGTATTAGTATTTATTTTGGCACATGCATTTATAGTTGTGCTTCATAAAAGACGATTAAAAATGCAGTTGTTTTTACCACATCCCGTTAATAACTTTTAATTTATTATTAGACTTTTAATTAAACTAGCATTGCCATACACAAAAAAAAAAACTAACACGCTACCTATTTTAAGTAACAAGTGGCAGCACAGCATGTGAAATTCATTTCTAAACCAAGTCATCAAATGGAGAACTTGGCAACAAAAAAAACCTGGACAGAAGAAGAACGTTTAGAGCTCGCAGCGCAGTTAGATGCACAGCTTGATGAGTACATTGATGGGTTAGACAAGAAACGCTATGAAGAAGGATGGCCAGAAGATCGTTGGCAGGAAGAAATGGACAAACATCCGTTTTTCATGAAACGAGCTCCGGAGCCAGGTGATGAAGTCCACCCCATGTATGAGGGCCTACAAAAGCTCAAATACGATCCAGAGGAGAACACACAGGAAGAACTGGCACTCAATTACAAAGAGGATGGCAATTTCTACATGAAACACAAGAAATTCCGTATGGCCGTCTACTCATTTAGCGAGGGCATCAAAACCAAATGCGAGAATCCCGATGTGCTCGCTGTGCTCCATAATAATCGTTCGGCTGCCCAATACTTTGTTAAGAATTATCGATCGGCCTTAAGTGATGCACAGCGCGCCCTCTTTTATAAACCTGATTACACCAAGGCTCGCTGGAGAGCAGCTCAATGTGCTTTTGAGCTGGACAAGTTTGATGTGTGCAGTCAAATGTGCGAAGAGTTGCTCGAGGTGGATATTGATCACAAGGAGGCCAAGGCGCTGCTCCACAAGAACAAAATGAAAAAGGCAAGCTTCTTGCAACGTGTTTATAACATATTTCATCATGATATAAATTTTAGTTGGACACGGAACGGAATCAGCGCAAGGAGGTGGCCGATTCCAAGCGTCGCCTGATGCGTTTTCACAAGCTGCGTGATGCATTGACGCAGCGTGCCATTAAATTTGATGATCTACCCCTAAATAGTCGGCCCAATATAACCGATGAGCTCTTGCGTCCCAAGTTTCTACCCCTCGAAGATTATCCCGTGCATTTGGATGAAGATGGCAGTAACTTAATTTGGCCCGCTGCCTTCTCCTATCCAGAATTTTTGTTAAGTGATTTTCAACAACAGCTACCGGAGACAGCAACAATGATGGATTGCCTGATTACGCTCTTTGCGGAGCCGCTACCCGTCGACAAAACGCTTAGCTATCGTCCAGATAATGTGCATGTGTACTATGAGAATCGTAAAGCTGCCTGTGTTCACAAGGTGGCACTGACCAAAACGCTGCGTGAGATAATCAGTGAGAAGAGTTTCTTTGTTTCCGGCGGCTCTTTGCTGTTCTATGTTGTGCCCAAGAATACGCCAGTGGAACAGGAATTTATCCAACAAAAGCGACGTCCACAAGTCTATAACTAATTAAAAATATATTCTAGAATGAAAATATCCGTTGAATGTACATTAACAAAGCATTGATTAAGTTTATTGTTATATTAATGACTTTCGTTTGCGGCGTTATTTTTAGAGTACATATATATTTATATAGTTTATATCTATAGTCACGGTACAATTGAGCTTTGGTTGCGCTATAAAGAAGCTGTTTTCAAATATCCATAGTTTTAAATATATATTATATATCTTTGCAGTAGAAGCTAAACATTGTTGAATTCTCTTAATAAATGCTTTTTTCTTTATATATACTATATAATTTTGATGTTTTTTAAAATTCATTAATACTTCAAGAACGTATAATGTCCGCCAAGACGAACCATTATTTTGTTTTTCTATCAGTTGAGTTTTACAGATTCTTTGTTGATATGTTTGTTTTTTTTTTTGCAAAAGCCAAAAAAGCGATTCACAAATTTTTAAGCATTGGCCAACATATTTAAATTCATAAAGTTAACTTAATTATTTTTTTGCATACAATTAAACACTAAAATCGATTAAAGCATTGTCTTTAAAGTTCCATATATGGTACACAATTTCAATAAGCGAGCGCAACATTGACAAGGTTTTTTTAAAAAAAGCTCTTACATTAGTTTTGTTATTCATAAAAAGTAAGTTAACAATAGTTCTCTTGTATAATTTGTGTATATATATAATAGTAAAAGCGTTTCATGATATTTCACTATAATTGAGCATACTAAGAACTTAAATATGTTTGTTTCGGGCACACACACACAATAAACAACAAACAGACACAACGTTCAGTTATCAGATATGGAATATACTTTGGTTTACACTTTCACTTGATATGACATTAATATATGTTTCATATACTTTAACATTTAAGAGCAAATCAAGTTTAACACGTAAGGCTTTTAATTAACTTTAGACTAATTGCTTGCGTATTTAATACATAATTATAATAATAAAATCACATGCAAAACATATAAAAAAAACCTAAGCAATAATACAAATTAGTTTACGTTCCTCGAAAATCAACAACAAATATAATTCTTGCTACTGAGGCGAAAGTGGAGATGTTGCAGCTGCTTGTGTTGCATTTCTTTGGAGCACATTATTCAGACGCATTTTAAGCGGTGAAAAATCAATTTTTTTGAAGCGCGGCAGCGACGCGAACTTCATCAAGCTGTTGGCCGGCGGAGGCACCATCTGCTGCTGCTGTAGCTGTAGCTCTGTGGGCGTTTGAGACTGAGTCATTGTAGATTTTATTTGTTGTGTCGCCTGTCGCTGCTTCTGTTTGCTGGGCGAGTTGCCAAACTTGGCCAATGTGGCATACTTTTGTAGCATGCGTGTGGCACGTTCGGCAGCTTGAAAACAATGCTCATACTCATCCTCCAGTTGGTTAGACTGCAATTTGCTGCTACTACCGCTTGTTTCCGGCTGTTGGCCATCATCAAATTTGAAATCAATATTCTGTAGCATGGCCAGTTGCAGCAGTTCCTCCTTTTCAATCACATTTACAGGCTGTAAATTGTTATTATTGGTATTGTTATTGTTGTTGTTGTTTTTGTTGGTAACGGCAGTGCCATGGGTGACGGCATAGACACCCTCGGCAATTTTATGGGCGGCAGTCTTTTTCGTTAACGTTTTAGTCTTGACTAAAGATGATGCAATGCTTGTCGAAGAGGTTAATGATGATGATGATGATAATGATTTGTTCTGCTGAGGCGATGATATATATAGATTCTCCTTGCGTTCGCGTCGCAGCCGAGAGCTAACCAAATGACGCATTCCGGGCGCTGTTTCAATGCTGCTTGGACTGCGTCGCTTGGATTTGAGTGTGTCGCAGCTATTTGGATAATACGAGGGTATTTTATCATCAACACTGATAATTGATTTGCGTGGCGTTTGATAATAATCCTCTTCGTCCGGCTGCTTTTCTCGCTGCTCTGTATTGTTGGGTGTTTGCTGTTTGGGCGGCAATGCCGGCATCAATGGAGATTCAGTGGGTGTACTGGTGCAAAGACCATGAGGTTGCTGTTCCAGTTCCTGCGATGCCTTCACAGCGAGTAGATTCTCATAGAGATGCTCCGGCAAAATACTGTTGCTAATATCGACGCGCATCGATTCATATATATCGCTATCGTTTTGAGATTGAGCTGGAGCTACAGCTGGAGCTGCATTTGCTGTTTTGTTGGTGGGATCTTCGGTGTTGCTGCTGCTCGTGGAAGAGCAATAGGAACCGGTGGAGTAACCAGACGAAGTGGATGCCGTGCTGGCGGTGGGTTTCATATCCAAGGCAACATTGTTATTGCACCCACTGATCTTTTGTATTATGGGCGCCATCACACAATAGCCATTGAGATCATCTACCAAAATCTTTTTCTTGCGCTGCATCACTTGGACATTGCTTCGGTCGACGGCACCATTGGCGCCAACCAGATTAATCGTCGATGTGTTGCAGGCGGAAAAGTTAAAATTGTGGGACAGTTGTTGCGACATATTGAGGCTCTCCAATGAATCGGCTTGGCTTAGATGGCGTGTGATCTCAGCAAGAAGTGTCTTACGTGGATTATTGTACTCAATGGCAGAGTCCTCGAGACTTATGTTGAGCTCCTCGCTGGATAACGCCTCACCGAATGTGTCCAGAAAGTTGAGCTGGGACAAATCAGGACTGGAGAAGCTATTGCGATGTGCTTTGCTCATGTTGGATGTGCGCTTAAGCGGTGCAATTGATTCCGGAGTGGGTGCATTCTCGTAGAGCACCAATTTCCGCTCCGGTTCCTTTTCTTGTCGCTCAGGTGGTAGTTCACCAACGCTGGCACTGCCCGAGCGACGTTTGTGGCCAAAGAAATTATCCAACATGTTTTTGTACTTCTTCTTCTTTGCCAGCTCCGACTCGGGATTAGTGTTGGAACGTGGTATCTCACCTGGTTGGCATTCGAATGTGTTGATACGCTTACGATGAGCTGGAAGTGGTGGCACTGCTGGCGGTACCTCCAATATTGCACGCGATGCTCCAAAAGGACCCAATTTCATTTCCTCATAGATCCCAGATGCAATCGATGCGCGCGAAACACGACTGCCATCAAAGATTTCCTCATAAATTTGTGAGACACGCGTCGAAAAGTTAAAGCTGCTGGCGTCCAGGTCAAAACAAAAGGAGTCCGGCAAATTGGGCAGTGGACCGAGTGCCACTTGGGAGCTACAATATATTATATTTAAAGGTTAGATTGAAACGTTTTGGGTAATCTGAACTTATCCCATCTCACCTTGTATCGCGACTGAGTCTGCGCTGCTCCAAAAAAACTTGCCTGTATAGCTCCAGATTCTTTATGGATTTCTTAATCCATTTCATGTGCCGGCGACATGCAGTCTCAGTTTCCAGTGCAAAATAAATGAAACAATCGCGTCGATTCTGTGTCCAAAATAATCCATACGAATGCTGTTTGGTGCGCGATGTGGCCAAGCTGATATTAAGTCCAGGCACATTAACTGAAACACTTAGCAGCTTTTGTTGTTGTTGCGGTGAAGATGACTCTTTATCGTCGGCAAGATTTTGGAAACTTAGGCGCAGAAAACAGGGCACACATTTGATGGCTTCGATTTTTACTAGGCATTTGGTCCAGGTTTTATAGCGCATCGCAATGGCGCGCTTGTCATGTGTATCCAATTTGACATCCATGCACATTGAGATTTCGTTGTGATCCATGGTTGCGGGCGGGATTGGGTGATGAATGGATGATAAAAAGAACTGAAATTTAGCTGCTTTTTAATTCGTTGCTAATTTACATGTTTTCTTTCGTTTTTTCGTTCGATTTACTGCTAATAATGGCGAGGGCTGCAAAACATTGCACAAAATTACAGTGTGTACACGCGTAATTAGAGGTGGTCGATATTAGTAGAAATACACATAAAATTTGTGGTATATTTTGGTAATTGCCGTCTGGTCACACTATCAGCAGTTGTGTGAGTTTTCCGTGGAACTTTGACGTTTCTGTCGTATCTTCCGTATCAATCATAACGCTTATGTGAGAATTCGCGT
The DNA here is from genome assembly GCA_035044585.1 of Scaptomyza polygonia. NCBI lineage: Eukaryota > Metazoa > Arthropoda > Insecta > Diptera > Drosophilidae > Scaptomyza > Scaptomyza polygonia. The sequence goes on from JAWNNU010001690.1 coordinate 374,651, forward strand.
ATCGTTGACATAGAATTTTTATAAATAAATTAAAAACGTGTGTTTTTGATCATCGCCAAAATCAAAGGCCCATACAAACAAAATTTACTTACAATTTCAAATTTGGCCGATTTACGCAACGAAAGTAGCTGCGTCGACAGCGGTTCAGTGTCAGAAGGTGAAGAAGACGGGGTGGCGGAAAGTTAAAGAAGCAGCAGCGCAAAGCGAAATCAAAGTCTGCGCAAAGAAGCAAAAATACATAGCATAGAAAAAAAAAAACTAAGAAAAAATAGCATCCTAGTGTTGTAATTGCTCGCGGTTTATAAAAAAAAGTGTCGAAATCGTTATAGTTCGAAATGGCGCGCTTGAAACATTTATAATTTAATAATATTTTAATAATAATATATAATATTTTAGGTAAGAAAAAATTGACATATTCGCTCAAAATGTATTTATAATTTTTTACTTATGTCAGTGGCGCCTACGTCACACGCTGTATGTGTGGGCGTGAATCATGTTTAAGTATTTGGAAACATATATTTTTCGCACTTTGCTTTATTCACGCACACTTGTTTCAACATTGATTATCCCCCCACGAAGCGCACGTGCGGCTTTTCAACGTATCACAGCTAATATCCAATTAGATCCAGAAGCATTACAAAGCTGTTAACCTTCTTGTGTTATTGTTTCTGTGTCAGTTGCTACTTCTCAAAATTTTCCATGCCTTTCACAATATTTGTTTTGATTTCTTGTGCTCGCCGTAAAATGTTAAACCGTCGACACATTTCGGCTCAGGTAAACAAACGCATACCGAGTGCAGTCGTGTTTGCCGGCCGTTTATTTGCTACCCATAGTATTATGGATACACAACAACTATAGCAACAACAAAAACAACAATGTTAAATGTAACGAAGCTTTTTGGATATTGCAGCTTTTGCAAACAGCATTTAAAATACTACGTGCAGCAAAAGAGCTTTCAGAAGAAAGTTTATTGACTTTTAAATGCAATTAGCTAGGTGACTATGAGGACATTTGTAATAATGCATGTACATATGTACATATGTATATGTACAAAAAGGAACCGCAATAAAAAGTGCTTTGACCCCCAAACTGAAGGCAGTAGGCGTTTATTCACAAATAATCAATGAACAGCCATTTTACATCTTACGAGAATGACATCATTTCATTTTTTCACCTTAAGAGACACTGCAATATAAATCAATATGATTTATGAGCCATTATATTGATTATATTACTTGTTTTTTTCTTAGAAAAAGCTTATGCTTCGTATTGCATGTTATTGATAAATTTTTCTTCTCTACTTGCAGTTAATCCAAACGGACACAGTTTTGTTTAACAAATTGTTATTGTATCTGCAATACAAATTTTTTTTTAATAACAATTTAGATAAAAAAGTGCCAAAATGTCGCGTTCAAGTAATTTATTGTTGATATCGAGTTTAAAGACTAAACAGTTGTAACTGTATAATTTCGAAGAATAAAAATCATCAGTTAAACATTATTGAACGTTTAAAAGAAAATTTGTGTGTGTGTTAAATTTTGTTGGACATTGAATAAAAAAAAAAAAACTATTTAAAGTTTTATACATTGAAAAGATTCGTTCAATTAATTATATAGACATTACAATATTTCATTCCATAAGCATACAGATCGCTCTGTCTCTCTGTTTCTCTCTTAAACACACACACAGTCACATACACATTCACTCGATTTGTTTGTATTGATAACGGTTTTAAGCGCTTAATGGCAAGTACGCTTAATAAGACGAGACACAGGCGCAGATTGGCTGCGATCTCGTTTCTATCGAACATCTCATTAGATGGCACACACAGGGACACCAAATTTGGGGCAACATTTGGCAGCAGCATCTGCACTCAGCAGAACTATAATAACAACAATAACAATAACAAAGGCAACGCAACGGCAGCGTTGGGACTGGGCGCCGGCGGCTATCATCAGCATTATCAACGCAATCATCAACAGCGCAACAATCAAACGCATCAACAACAACAGCAACAAAATCATCATCAGCAACAACAACAGAAGCAAAATGTATCAGCAGCATTACATTTATGCAACGCCGATATGCACATGGGCAGCGATGCCGGCAACGGCATCATTGGATTGTGCGGCATGGATGAGTGCGGTAGTGCCACAGCCGGGATGGGCGGTGGCAGCGATGGTGATGGTTTTAGTGAAACTGAAAATATGGGTCAATACCTGATGAATGTGAGCGGTTTGCCCAGCCAGGCTGAGAGACGCAACATAAAGCGACCCACCTCGTGTGGACGCCAACATCATCAGCAGCAGCAACAGCAGCACCAGCGGAATAATTCGGGCACTGGCAATAATCGAACGTCCTTGCAGCAGCAGCAACGTGGCGGCAGCGGTGGTTCTGGTGCTGAAAGCGGCAGCGATTCCGACAGCGTCAAAATACCATTGAAGGTGTCAAATTTGGGTAGCGGTGGCGGTGTTGGTGGTGTCATCAAACTATTGCCACTAAGAGAACGGTAAGTGTTAAAAGCTTTCTCAATCTCTGTCACTGTCTTTTTCTAATGCGGTACTATCTAGTATGGATTTAGAAATTTCCAGTGCCTGCAGAAAATACCTATTGAATTATTACAAACAGTCAAGATGTTTAGTTTCACGTAGTAATTGGATTATTATTCATCATGTATTTATTTATTTATACCAGTGAAACATTTAAAAGCATGTTTTTCGATTGAACTAGAAAGAAATTCGCATTCACAATAAACAAATAATTTGTTTGTTTTTGTTATTCCTCTATTTGACTCATTTACATAGCTAAATGTGTTTTGTTTTTTATGTAAAAGTTCAACCAACTGACACCTGGTACCCAAGAACTTATACGTATAACTTATGTCTTATATGGTATAAGACATACGTGTTTATATACGTGTGAGTCAGCATATGTGTGTTTGTAAACCATTTCGACACCAGAGCTTCCCAACAGCTGCTCGGCTTGTTACTTTTCGAATTCGAAATTCCCACATACTAATACCCTGCAGTCATAAAGACTATGTTGATTCAAAAACAAAAATTTATATCAAACTGATGAATAACAACAAGGTTTTTGTTTCACAAGGAAACGTTATATAGTTAAAGTGTTTAACAAACTTTGGTACAGGGTATTTATTAGTCGGTCACACACTTCTAAATCACTTTTATTTTTTGTTGTCGCTTGAAAACGTTCGGTTTACCCAATTGGGCAATCTTGTTTTTTCACATCGTACTAAATATAGCAGTATATAGAGTATTGTTGTTGTTATTGTGAATGTGTGGCGCCGTCCATTTGAGCAAGCAAGCAATGGACGACGTGTGCCTGCCTCGTTGTTCAATTAACGCAAATCAAAACGCCTCATTGAAAAGCAGCCCAGCAAATTACTCAACAAACAAACGGCAAACGACAGTTGCATGCTTTTTGTTATTGTTGTGGTGTCCACATTAATTTTAGGCATTTATTTGATTGTTTGTGACACGTGTGCCACAATTCACATGAGCTCTCACACCCCTCAATAACGCCCCCAACTAATAGAGAGCTGTCATTGCATTTAAGTGTTTGTATGCCTTTTATTGACACGAATAATTGCTACCCTTATAAAAGGTTAATGCCATTTAATGGCAGGTGGCTTAAAAACTTTTGCACGCAAGCAATTTGACAATCATTACAAATTGTAAACAAAATAGAATTTATGCTGTCTGATATACAATGGAAATATAGCCTTTTATTAAATAGTGATAAACAGCATTTTACAGCTGTTCGATTTTTTGTAATAAATAATTTAATTTTTAAAGAAATAAGTAGAATGCATGCCGTTAATCGATATCTGATAAATACTCAATATAAACCCCCTCTGACAATTTTGATACTTTTAAATTGCAGTAATGTATTTAATTTTTATTCAATCTGCTCTTCTAGAAGCCAATCAGCAGGCTACTGATTGTGATCAACCCACAAAGAAAAAGCTTTTGATGTGAAAGTGCACGAGGTACAAAGAAATTGCATAAAGCGCAAAGATAAACTGCCTTGAACTTTTGAGTCCGCCATGTTAAGAGAACAGTTGCAATGCTCTTCCTTTCTCCCACTCATAGCAAGAAAGCTTTCTCTACAATGCAAAACACATTTAACTTGTCTAGACGCACTTTAATATGTATGCGTAACTTACTATTTGCACAATTAAAGCACACTGTAGAAATCCGATGTGTATTGACAAAGTGTGACCCTGTTTTTTTTTGCATTTTTATTTGCACACTTCACCCAGTCAACGCTGCACCTGTCACTGTGTTAGAATATTTTTCTTTTTCTGCTGCAGCTTTTGTGTCGTTCACCTTCGTAATAAGTTTCGTTAAGTTTGTCGGAGCTTATGACTTTTTAGCATATGTACATAAATATGTTGGCGTGTTTCGTTGTTGCAATCAATTTTCACTCTTGATTTTAATTTTGTATACAAAATTTTGAATCTGTGCCAATTCGGACCTTTCAACAGTTTTTGTCAGGGTCATTTTATATGCTTGCATATAGTACTGACTTTTCTGGCTTATTCGCAAGCACGAACATGGCATACTTACATATATATATATATATATATATATATATTTATTTGCTGATACGCAATGTATTAGCTTGAAGTGACAGTTGATTAGATTATAGGCAAAAGATGGTTTATACTGCTAATATCTGGCTATATCTCGTTAAGCACGTTTACCCCAACTTGAGAAAAACGAACAATGCGTTGCGCGTTTGCCTTATCTCAACCAATATGAACTGGCTAACCGAACAACTTTTTATAGTCATAAGCTTATTAAAAACTTAAGCGATTACTGTACAAAAAAATGAATTATACCAGCTCATTAAATGGTTCAATTCCCAAACAGTTGCCATTCTCAACTCTTTACAATCATAACAAACGTAAAGTCAAAACATAAACAAAAACAACAAAATACTTAGCTTGCAGCTTCTTTTCATTTACTTCATTCAACAGCAATTTACCCACAAAGCTTCAATTACTTTGTTATTTCCGTTTGACACTGTCAGCAACATACCACAACAACAACAATATTATGAAAACATAACTCGATAATGCAAATCCCGTTCTCTAAAAGGGGAATGCTTCCTGTGAGAAAAAAAAAAACATCAACAAATGCAGAGCATGCGCAAAAAATAAATCCACTAACATGAGTGTATGCATGTAGATAAGTATGCATGTGTAAGTGACTTGAAAAATTTGCAGAAAAATCTACGACGCAAATTTTATAAAGCAAAACACAGTCCAAACTACTTCGAGCCAGTTCTTGTTATTATCATTTTTTTTTTGCTCTTTTGTCTTTCGTGTCGAAAGTTGTTTTGAAATTGGATACAGTATTTTGAAGTAGCTGCCTAGGGGGCCAGCTTTGGTAAACAAAAAAAAAAAAACCAAGCCGAAAAACGTAAACAAAATTTGGGTTTGACAGCTTTTGTGAATCAAATGCCAAAGTTTCCGTATGGTCTCTTTTACGCTGCTTACGCTTGCTTCTCTCTATATCTCTCCCTTGAACTCAAGGACAACTGCGACCAAGGTATACTTAAAAGTTAAGTATACCTTGACTGCGACGGCCGGCAGTCGAGCTCAGTGACTATCTGGCAACGCTGGGCGCACTCTCCTGTGCCGTTTTGCGCTCAATGTCAATGTCAGGCTCTACCCCGCCTTCGCTCACTCTAACACCTCGAAATCCTTGTTGGCATCTTTGCGAAGTGGGTAACCTTGAATAATACTTTTTTTTTGCGGTATTTTGTGAGCGACGTAATAGAAACCGGTTCAATTTATGTTTTCTTTTCAACTTGTGCTTTTTTTTTGTTGTAAATATTTTTATTCCTTGTGTCAGTTGGCACCTGGACTTTTTCTTCTTGTTGCATTATTCCAAGGTCATTGCTAAAAAGGGTTGCTTGTACATACACAAAGGGTTTATGCACATAAAATGTGTGTCAATGGTGCAGTGGAATGCAAAAGAAAAACTCTTCCCTTGTACAGTTCAACTATTTTCATACTCTGATCCTAATGAGAATGGGATATATATATTACCTTCAATAATAGCATGCAATTAGTTTAACTATCCATTTTTTATTTTTTCAATAACTATCAACCTTTGCAGCAACATAGGTACATATTAACTTGTTCCCACACACAACAGAAACAACAACTTTGTGACTCTGTTCGGTTTTTTAAAATAAGTATTTGTGTTGTGGTCATCAGCTTTTGTGTTGTTGTTGATTCATTGGCAAACACTGAGTTGAAAAAAAGCCAAATGAACGAAAACAAAACAAAAAAAAACAGCTTGCAGCAAACCCGATCAAACCGCTTCAAACCTCTTTGAGCTGAATACCGTACACTTTGAATATAGAGTCAGAAATAACAAAGAGCATAATATGGGCTGACTAAATAAACGCTCTCTCTCCCTCTCTCTCTCTCTCTCTCCCTCTTTGATAAGCGACAACAACAATGAGCTTCTCGTACTTTATATATGGATGTGTGGTTTAGACTCTAAAGCTTAGATCATTCTTTGCTAGACTTTTTGTGGTTCTTCTGGCACAACTTGTCTTTATGTAACTTTAACATAACTTTTACTAAAGTCTTTTTCACTCTAAAGTTGAAATGATTAATTTTGTTTATCTTTTGCCAACTGTTGTACTAAACGCAAAACAGGCAACCAATCAACAGTTTGACTGATAGCAAAAACAACACAATAATAAAAAGTTAATATTGCTTTTCATACTTGTAAATATTGTGCAAATACAAACAAACTTAATGCATGTCGACCATTATGGATTTATATCTTTATGGAGCTTATCATACATTGCTATTTTTTTACGCCTTGTTTTTTTTATGGCTTAAATGCCTAATAATATCTTCCTGGGATTACATCAAATAAATGTATAAAACCTATTTTTGTGTTTTTTTTTTGTCAAAATTTTGTTTTGATTATTTCATTAAAAACCTTAAATCTAATCCTTTAAATAATCGATGATTTTTTCCGTTAGACAAAAAGTAAGAACAAAGAAACTTTGAAGTAAAAAAGAAATAAAACTTAAAGACACTGATGCATTTACAGTTTTTTAATAGACTATTAAAAAGTATCTTCACCTTTTATTGTGATTTAATAATAAATGCCAAAATGTCATTTAATTTAAGAATCTTTGCCTCTTAATTTATTTTCATATTGTCAAATTTGTCACAAAAGCAAATATTGTTTTTTTGCTGAACTGAATTTTAATTAAGTCTCAAGTTTCAGGCACGTGATACAAAAAACACAAAGACTTAATAAATATTTGTTGTTGTTTACATACATATATGTATGTGTTCTTATTTATACGTACACACAAAATGTACAACTGTTTGCCAAAAGCACACACCTACAGCTAATAAAGTAATTGATAAGACAGAAATAAATTGTTTTTAGTTGATTTGATTTCAGTTGTGACATTAATAAATACAGAAAACAATTGAGATTGTCAATCAGCAGGAGAGCATCAAATTAAAAATATTTAATACACTACCTTTTAATAGGTGTATAATTGCTAAATTGTTGTGAAACTTGTAACACGTCAAAGATAATTTAAAAATAATTGTAGTTCATTCTTTACAGTGAAAATAATATAAAATATGTGTACATATTATGTATTATGTTTTAGTTAAAAGAAATTTTTACTAAAAAGTAAAGTTAGTTATTCATATAGTTATTCAACTTATTTGCTATTAAGTTTACTCTTCTCTTTGAAGTTTATATTAATTTTAATGTGAAACGTATATTTACTTATGTTGTTAGTAGCAATTTGCATACGTACTAATAAATACAAGATTAAATTTTTTCATTTATGAGAGACCTTAATTCAAACTGAAAATTCTGTGCATAGTTTAAACAATTTATTAACATAGACAATATGTTTAAAGTGCTTGACGGTCTGTTCTCGCACTTATAATTAGAATTTAATTATGGTTAGCGGCGTCAAGGTTATTTTTGAGCGTTTAATTCCAATGAGTGTTTAAAATTTGAATATTGTTTGCTCATTGCACAGGCGCACAGATGTTGTTAGCAAGACGAACAAACCGTTGCTCAAAGTGCTCAAAATACAAAACATTCGAAAATACGCTCACACAATCCACACCTGCACATAAATAAATGCACAAGTGTGTGCATGTGCGTGTTTGTTAGTTCAGCTGCTGCATTTGCTTCTCTACTTATAATCCAACGCACGCATTCCATCTATCTATCCCTTTCACTTCTAATCTGCTGCTCTTTTCGCCCTTTAAACATAACACAAAAACCGTTTTGTTATGCTCGCACGCACATACGCATACCAATACACGCTCAATAGATTATTGAGAGAGAGCGAGAGCGAGAGTCGATAAGTTACATAAGCCACGCATATTTTGTAGTGCGTGGCCCTTTAAACGGTCGTCTTTCATCGTTTTCTTATTGTGCGTTTGCTTACATACACATGTGTATTTACAATGTAAATTTTACATGCTCGTTTGTGTTTGTGTGTAATGGAATTTTGGGTATTTTGGTCTTCTTTGCTTTGTTTGTCTTCTTCTGCTGCTCCTCCGCTCTCTAATGCTTGCTTTTTATGCTGTTCGCCTATTAGAATACTCCAACTAATTAACGGGTTATGACAAGCTTGGCGCCACTTCATCAAACATATGCATTATGGAATGTGAAATGTGGGCTCCCCAACAAGAATATTGACATCTTATCAAAGCAAACGGTCTTTGATTTTCAAGGCGAAGTAAAATATGTTTAGAGTTTGTTAGTTAACTCGATCCTATACCAATTATCTCAAGGTAATATGCCAGGCGCACAGCAAGCGTCAGTAGACAAATTTTCCCTTCAAGATATTTTATGTATGTCTCTGTTTTCTTTTTCACAAAAATACACAAAGAGAGAGCCTAGACTAAAACGATAAGTGTGACTTGATGATCGTTGACGACGAATGCACTGTTGCTGCTTGCCTGTGAAAATATGTATCGCCTCATTTGGGGTGCGTGTGTGTATGCGTTTGTCAATTTGAGCGTGAGAAGAGAGATAGAGAGAGAGAGGGAGAGCGATCTAGCGCAAGACATATTTTTGTGCAATGGAATGCAGCCCTCCATTTTAGATTACTCTTGTCAGAACTACAGCTAAATATCAATTTTGTTGTTGTTTTGTTGAATATTTTTGAGAGAGAAAACAACCGTTTCTAATTAGTTATTTTCTCTTGTCTCTTTACTTATAGCACCTTCAGTAATGGTGCTAGTGAGCTGAGTTTGCAGCCAGAGAGACGAGCACGTTTGAATACGGCGCCTGGCATGCGTGGAGGATCGGTTAGTAATGCAAATACTGTTGGAACGATTGGAACAGGTCCACTCAAGCGCAACTACAATATACGAAGCGGTTCGAGTGCCAGTCACATAACCGATGACAGCAGTACAGAAAGTTTAACACCAGCTGGAAATTATGCTGGTAGTTTTCGTAAATCCGTACAGATCAGCGATGGTCGTAGGGGACAAGGTTCAGGATTAGGACAGCGGGATGAGCGTATGGTGTTGGTATCACGTAAAGTGCCATTCTTGATATTCTCAGCATTGCCCTACTATAAGGGCAAAAATGGACGGTAAGTAAATGATTGCATTACTAAATAATCTATTTAACTAATGTTTTGTATTTTCTCTCTTGCTTGTAGTGCCGAGTTCCGTAAGGAGGATCGTCGTCGTCGTAATCCATCCACATCACGTCCCTTGAGCTCCATTAATGATGCACCATTTGATCCGTTTGACCTAATGGGCATACAGAAGGCCGAAAGTGGTCAGGTTAGTTAACACATGAAATATTTGTTTTGCTGAGATACTAAAATTTAAATCTTTACTATTCCGCAGGATATTTCTTATGGTCATTTGTTGATACCATCGCGTCTGTATGAAAAGGAGCGCAAGAAACATGGCAACACATCGACAAATGCATCAATTTTCGAGAATCAAATTGAGATAACGAGCACAGCGGCTCTCAGAAATCATGGCATTGCGAGGTTGGTGCCTCTTTTCAAGATATTTGCATAATTATGGAACATATTCAACATTCAAATAATATACCATTATAAAACCACAATACATATATCAAAGACCGACCTTCTCATATGCCACATACTACATACACCACAAGTCCAACGACATGCATTAAACATATTCATTCAATTACACTTAGCAGTCAAGATATTGATAACTTTTAGAAAGGAGCAACGGCAGTCGTCCCCCATTAAATATATTAACAACACTGTTAAACAATCAAGCGAAATGAAACATGTGTTGAATAGAAAAGTTGAAATAGATATAAATGTTTTAAAATATAGCTAGAAGGGTTTATAAAAAAAAAATTGAACTTCTTAATGCTCGAAAAAGAATACTTAAAGCTTTTTGGCGATCAATTCTTTACACAAAAAGTGTCCAAAAAGCAACAAAATAAACATGACATTTATTTTTTATCATATTGTTGACAATATTAGGGAAAACCGCTATATTTGTTTATATTGTTTATTCACAACCAAATGCTAGAAATGTTATTGCTGTGGTCATTCTGAGTCATTAGCAACAGAAAGGAATGTTAAATTATTTGTTTTTCGTATCGCGTCAGATGTTGTTACGCAACTGAAAAGGCACGCTCGAAGAAACGATACAAGAATATTATATTGAGTGCTATTTTATGTAATACAGTTTTCGATGCATTTTAAAAACCATTAACTTTATGCTAATCATATAACGCTTTGCACTACTTCGTTTCAGCACAAAAACCATAACCAAACATCAAGGCAAATGGTAAATTTTTGAAGCAGCTAATAAGTAACCATTATAAACTGCAACTATCTCAGCTATGGCATAAACCCAAAATTAAATAATTAAATTAATTGATCAAAGCTCAGATATGTTGCAGCGCTTAAATCTACTATATACCTCTTTATATATATATATTTATATCTATATCCTATACTATAAACTACTTACATACATACCACTAACAGAAATTCACACTTCACATTTGCACACATTCAAAAACTGGCTTTCAACTAACTTTTGCTTACTCACTGCGTTTTCTGCTTTTGATAATTGGCTAAAATTAGCAATACAATTAAAATAAATCTTAAATAATTTTACAGGTGTTTCACATATGAAAATAACAATCGCAATAATGCAGCGAGTCCAACGCCCGATCTCAAGTTGGACATGGACATTGAGAGTATCATTTTAAGTGGAGAGATTTCACGTGGTCTTCCGGTGAGTTAATCAACATATCAAAACATAACTACAACTAATTTATATCACTTGCAGTATACTCAGTATTCGGCTAGCATTCTGGATGATCCAGAGCTTATTGCTGGCAAGCATCGTACATTGTTAACATTCACATCGTATATGACATCGGTCATTGACTATGTTCGTCCATCGGATTTGAAGAAGGAGCTGAATGACAAGTTTCGCGAAAAGTTTCCAAGCATACAGCTTACCTTGAGCAAGCTAAGAAGGTAGCATAAACGATTATCATGCTCTATAAACTCAATTAACTCTCAACCTTTTGCAGTATCAAGCGGGAAATGCGACGCATTAATAAGATGGATACACGTATCGATTTGGTGACCATATCGCAGGCTTATGTCTATTTTGAGAAACTCATTTTGGCCAATCTGATTAACAAGAGCAATCGCAAGCTTTGTGCTGGCGCCTGTCTTTTACTCAGTGCCAAAATGAATGATGTCAAGGGCGATGCATTGAAGAGTTTGATTGAGAAGACCGAAAGTGTGTTTCGTTTGAATCGCAAGGAGCTAATCTCATCGGAGTTTGCTGTTCTTGTTGCGCTCGAGTTTAGTTTGCATGTACCGATTCAGGAGGTGTTGCCGCATTATCAACGTTTGCTCTACGAATCCTAGAATTGGCCCAGGCGCTGCGCCGAAAGACGTTTAACGGCGGCAGCGCAGGCGGCGGTTGCATTGGCAGCGGCAACAACACGACATCATTTGTGTCGCAAAGGCAGTCGCAAGTAATTGCATACATTGCGGCGGAATTGTACTTACGCAATATACTGCATACTTTTTTGGGTGTTGGTCTTTTTTTTATTCGAAGAGTAAACAATAATTACTTAAGTAATTAATTAATCAATGCTATAGCGTAAGTTAAAAAAACACAAAAAAAAAACAATTGACAAGAAACTTAAACAACAATAAAAGGCATAGATATAATCGGAAAATACACTTTTAAACATAGCTGGTAGTTGAAACTTTTACAATCTATACTAAATAGCCCTTAAGTGTTTAACCAAGTTAGCAAGCTGTATTTAATTTTTTTTTGGTTTTTTGTTATTATAGATTAAATATGAATAAACTTGACATAAATACAGAAATAATTGTTTTATATTATGTGTTAACATGAACATACGTTTAGCTCGAACAAAAAAAAACCGCTGACGCTTATCAATTGTTGTTGTTGTCACAGTTGGTGGCGGCCCCCATGCAACGTACAATAAATGTATTCAAATTCAACGCGATCGCTGCCTCTTTACATTGCTGCTAGCCGCATGTTCAAAGCTAACTAATCCGCCCCAACAAACCCGCTTGAGAGGTAAACAGTATCGATTGTCCAATTAAAATCCAATAACATTCAACCTACCCCAAATAGAGCTCCAATAAATCACTCGATATTTCCTTTTGCTCCACAATCAATCAAAAATCAATAAATAATTCCCGATCGATTATTTGTCAGACCAACAGGCGTACAGCAGCCAGCAGCAACCATACTCAAGAATAAAAGAGTTCGTTGGAGTCAACTGTAAACACAAAATATATGCCGGCTACGATAACCCAAAAATAAATACATAATACGCGCGCGCACACGTGCACCGAGTTGTAGTGTTCCCTTTTACCTTACTTACATCACATGTTTGTTAGTGTAAACTTTTTTTATACCCTGTAAGCAACCATTTGCGTTAATTATTTTTATAACATTTTCTCTACTAAAAATTAAAAAATAAAAAGCGTATGCATTTTATCAACATGTAAATAGTTGCAAGTTGTTAAAGAACAGCACACAGGGTATCAACTAGTCGAGCTTGCTATCTCAAATGCATTCCTATTTGTTTTGATAAGGCATGCTATTGTTTTTGTTGTTGTAACTGTTTTGGGCTGCCAGCAAAATGAGCAGAGGTGGCTACTGCACATTGTCGCTGGGGCGGTCAACGCCCATTGTGACTGTAGTGTAAGTATGTCTGTGTTAGTGTGTGAGCACATTGTTTGCGTGTGGTGCAATTTAATCAGTTTTTGTCTTATCAGCACAGCACACTTGCTGATGGTTGCAGTCTTGTGTAGGTAAATTATTTATTTGTAGGTGGGATCAGAGTGGAAGTGTCACAAGGTAAGTGTTGTAAAACAAACATTTGTAAATACATATGCAGGTGTAAACTGAGCGCTAATCCAGGGATGCAGCAAAATCATTAGTGTGATTATTAAGCGTAAATAAAAACACACACACGCACAAAAAATGTTTGCAGAGTATGTGCATACCCATACACACGTGTTCTGTGTCCGAAATATACGTACAGTGCCATTGGCTGCTACATGCCACATGCTGTTGCATAATGGAAATGCTTAAAACTAATTAACGCAAAAGCAAAGCCGGAACCGAATCTGTATACTCCCCCACACCCTCTCTCTCTCACTCATTCTCTCTCTCACACTTGCTCAGTAATTCTCTTTCGGCCTCGCCCTTCTCCCGCACTTTCTGTTTCTCTCTCACCATTCGCTTGCGGTCTGTCATCGTCGTCGGTTTCTGCTGCTGCTGCTGCTCTGGTCGCCTGCTATTTACGTCTGTTGCTTGTCTATGCCACGGCAGAACCAGCAGCAACAGCAACAGCAGCAAAACTTTTATTTATTACTCATTAGCACGCAAGACGGCAGCGCAGTGACGCCGACGATTTTTTTCTTGCCATCTTTGGCTCATTTATTAAGAAGCAGCCCTGGCACACAAACACAAACACACACAAGCACGCACGCACTTAAACATTTTCATTAAAACTTCGTTCATTAAGTTGGGACCTTTGCGCACTTTTCGTGCCACCCCCAATTTTTGCTCACCACCCCAACCCCTCCACACAACAGTTGGGCCTTATCTTTTGTGGCTTATGTTGTTGGTTCGGTTCGTTAACAGTTTTAGTCACCGGCTCACTAGTTAACTTTTCTGCCCGTTATTAGTGTGTGTATGTGAGATGGTGTGTGGCTTGGCCAAGCGCTCGACGCTGATTGGAAAGTTCTGTCTGCATTTTCAGTAGCGACGTTCCCAGTGCCGCTGACGCGTTTCTTTTACTTTCGCAGCAGCAGAGCAAGCAGCAGCCATTGCTGCTGCTGCTGCTATTGCTGCTGCTGCTGCTATTGCCTCTGCCTCTGCCTTTGCTGCTGCTTCTGCTTCTGCTTCTGATGTTGCCTGTCTGCTGGCTGTGACTTTCTGTTCGCCTGATACTGTGCGCCGAGTTAATTGGTTTGCAAACAAATTAACCAACGTGGGTGTGTACGTTTCCTAATTAGCAGCTTTTGTAATTAAATATGCCCGCAGCTATTCACATACATACTACATACACACAGACACACACGTATACACATGTGTATGTACAATGGCATAACGGTTCATGTGACTGTCAGGCGCAGTGGCAGCGATTGCAGGGATCGTATTTCTAGCTAATGAACAGAGCCAATTTTGCCCCTTTCAGGCACGTCTCTGTGTAGTGAGCGACTGTGTATGTGTGTGTGGTGGAGAGGGCGCTGTGGCGCTGTGGTAACAACTCTGACGTCCCGAATGAAAATGCATTTTAATTAGGGGTTTTTGTTGGGCTTTTGTTTTTAGTTCTTTTTTGTTGTCTGGCAGAGGCTGGTGCGGCGCTGCTTTGGCTTCGTTCATTAGTTGAATGGCGGCAAGCAAGCGTAGGGCTGTCGAGTTGCAAAAGTGTTGCAAAAATAACTTAAAGGTCAATGTGGAAAATCCAAAAAATCTATAATTTAAAACTATAATCCCAAAACAATGATCAAATTTAGTTTAAAATTTCTTTCGAATGTTAACCACACATTAAATTTCAGCTTACAATAAAGTTTTTTTAGCAACTTGGCAACTCTGCAGCAGTCAAAACGATAAGCGCTCTTAATGAGACATTGCAGAAGTAGAAAGAGTGGAGGAGTAAATAGCAATGCACCATGGTTGCTGAGCCGGTGAATAGTATGCTGATAGTTATTGTTGGTTAGGCTCTAGTGCATAGAGAAGAGCCAGAGACCATAGTTAGCAGTCTGTGCCTGGGTGGTTTTTTTTATTTTTGCCATTCATGCGATTGCTCTTTTTGTTGTTTAAATCCATTCTGTTCAATTTTCAAGTAGCGGCAGTAACCGCAGCACCGAAAAGGGTCCAATTAAAAACCCACAACAATTAACAAGCCAAGTGAGTTAACTTGGCATAAATGGAATTTTAATTGGCAACATGAGAGCGACAGGGCAACAACAACAATAACAAAAACAACTACAAACAAGAGCAGGAGCCAGAGTGACTCGATAAGTGAGTGCCGTTGTTAGAGGGAAGCGGAGAGATTGCTGCACAGTACTGGAAAGTGCTGCTTGTTTCATGGAGAAATAGCGAGTGAGAGAGAGCAGGAGAGATGGACCTCGTTACGAGCACCGGGAGTAGTTAAGTAAATGAGCATTTTGTTTTACTAATGAACACTAATGAATGCCGGAGACAACACTTGGTTAAAGCTGTATGAGTGCGTGTTTGTGTTTGTGTGTATGTGAGTTTGTGTATGTGTGTGCTGCCTTTGTTGGTTTGGGGTTTTGTGTTGTTAATTAATAAACACGAATGACGGAGCCCGGGCCGGGCCCATTGTTTATGTGTGAGTGTGCCCAGTTTTTGAAGGGGTTAAAATAAGCAATTAGTTGGATTTTTAACTAGGCGCACAGCAAATGCAGCGTCGTTGAAACGTTGCCAACCAGCCAGGCAGGCAGCAGGCAACTTTGGGAGCCAAGCCGACAACAACAACAACGACAACGATGAAAAACTTTCAAACTGTTGCCGACCAACGCTTCTTCTAACAGGCAACGGTGGTTAGCGGATAGGAGCCGCTGATGCCTTTTGCCTCACCAGTTGCTGCTGCTGCTGCTTCTGCCGCTGCTGCTGCTTGTGGTCGAGTTCCCATAGCGCCAGAGCCGAATGAGGGACGAAACGAACCTTGTGCATAAGCCTACCACGCATTTGACGAACATCTCGCGTGTCTGCCTTCCTTTTTTCGCTCTCTTTCTTCCTTTACGTGTGTGTGTTAAAAAAAGCCTTTGCGGTTTCGCTTAATTACTGTGGTAGCTTTGACATTTACAGTTTTGTTGGTTCGTAGTGCTGATACCTAAAGGTGGCCAATTATTAAGTTCTTTGTGATAAATTTGACCCACATAAAATAAACAATTAGTAAAAGGTGCGCAAAATAATTTAAGACTACCTGTTCTTTAAGTTGATAAAAAAATTAAATTTCTCAATGTGCTTTTGCACCAAAAATAGCTGTGCTTTTGTTATATTCAATTACTTTCAAAAGGTATTATGAATATAAATTGCTCAAGTAAACAAACAATGAGCCCACAAATAAATCTAAAAACACGCCTAAAAAAGGCAAAACAAATTAACGATATAATTTCGTAATAATTCATAAATCATTATACATGTACATAAATATATCGCCCAGCTCTGACGAATGAATCACAAATAAATGCTAGCAATCAAGATGGAGCTGTCGATTATAATAGGCATATTTAAATGACAGCTTGGCTGCAAGACTCAAAAATAAAGACAACTTTTTGCGGAACCGCTTCGCCTGGTAGACATGGTGTTTAAATTGTCGTCTTATATGGTAAAGTGTCGGAGACGCGAAACTTGTAGACATATGTATGTACATACAGGCTGTAAAACACTTGGAAAAAAAAAAAAAAAATTTTGTTTCAAAATAATCGATTATAAAGCTTTTTTAAACGTGAAACGCTTTGTTTTTTTACACGAAATGATTTTTAAAAATCATATGGTTCTGTTTTCTTTCTCTCAGTGCATTAGAGCCGTTGTTATTGTCATTGTCACAAGCAAAAAAAAACCTGTGGAGGTGGCAACCTCAGATAGAGAGAGAGGGAGAGACTGTGACTGACGACTGAACCCGTTTTAGACTAGAGAAAATAAACAAATCAAGATCTTTCAAATAGTTAACTGACGTCATCGATTTAAATTACGTGTGGGCCTGGCAAAAACAACATCAAGCAAACAACAATACTATGACATGCCAAGGCTTAGAGGCAACAACAGAGACTTCAGTGAAATCATATTTTAGAATATCGCCAGCGTTTCGACAGCTCAAACGAATTTTGAAACGCGTCCAAAGCACATCGTGAAATTTTATCGTAGCGGAACTTAAAAGTAAAAATGCCACTGCGCAAAAAACAGGAGTATATTCCCATTAAATGTGAAGGCTGGGATGGCAAATTTATTTATCCCGATGGAGCTGTGAACAACGTATCGAAAATTCGTCGCCAGAATCAAAATGTGACCAATACAAATAACTTTTATGGTTTTAATACGGAACCGATTGTCTTGCCAACCGAATGGGATGGAACATTTGTGAAGAGCGGCGAGACACGAATGAAACCGGAACGCAATCGTTCCGATGATCAGGATTACTATGATTTTGACACAAATCCAACCATATTGGACCCGACATGGAGTGGTGAATTTGTCACCGATCCGAACGATGTGCGCATCAAACCCGAACGCAACTTTTCCGATCCAAGGGATTATGCTGAGGCAAAACGATTTAGACTGGTTCAGCATTGAGAAAGTGAATGTGAAACTTTTGGCATCCTCCATCTACTAACAAAAAGTTACTGGAATTTCTTAATATTTCTAGTTCAACTAATTGCATTATATATTTCATGTTCTCTTGAGTTATTTGCAACTATTTATATTAACCTAAGCGTTGTACTATTTGAATTTGTATTATTGTTACGGATATTTATTATTTACACTTAATAAAAAATCAGATAAAAACAAAATCATTTTCGAAAGTTGGTATTGTAGTCGTAGTCGAGTGTGGGTGGGTTTCTGTTTTTTTTTTTAAATACCGTTGACTTTTTAATGGCCTTTTAAGGTCGCGTTTTGTATACAACGAGATTGCAAATTATGCTTACATAAATCGTATGAATCAACAACTATTAAACAGCAATCCATATTAGGAAGGTATTTTTCCAGGTGTTTCTATAGAATAATCTGTATCATTGAATATCTTAACATTTGTCAAAGGCAACTTAAATAAGTAAAATCAGTTATCTGACCTGTTGAAGCCAACATTTATGTTCGATGGTTAGAAAATCTACATGATACATATATCTATTTTTAAAGTATTTAACAATAAACATATTCTTTAATATTTGAAGTGCACTAGATTAAGATTCCTCTGCCTTCTCAACAGTTATTCAATGATTTTTCACAACAAGGACACGATGCTAGAAGTATCGATGAAATGAAAAAAAATGCCAGCATATCTTGACCCCGACGTGAATCGAACACGCAACCTTCTGATCTGGAGTCAGACGCGCTACCGTTGCGCCACGGAGTCCTCAGTTGAATAGTAGCATATGTATTATTTCAGGTTGCATTGCCACATCAAAGTATTCTAGCCTGATGCACTTGTACCACGTTGCCACTAGGGTGAAAATTGCTTAAAAACCACTAACCTTCATTTGCGCTGAATTTAAATTTTTTTAAATTGAAAAGTTTCACGAATGAAGTTTGCATTCTATTGGTCCGAGCTTTAAAAAACACAAGTAACTTTAGTTAAGCACAGCAAAAATATCGATAAGAAATCAAAATCAATTATTTTTTTCAATCACCGATAGCTGTTGGCATTGCCTGTAATCTTAATCGCAGCCAACTTCACATCAACGCGTTCTCGGTATAGGTTTTAGACATTATTTATTCGCAATAAATGCGAATGCAATTGCGAAAAATTAAGTGATTCGCTATATTTGCAAAAGAGAAATAAATTGTCTTGTTAAAGATTTAAACGTTGCATACTTCGCACATATTCTACATTCTTTGTAAGAACGTTTTCTTTTCGCCGTCAGACGTCGTGCGCGTGAGTAAGAGTGTGTGTGTATATATTTTTGTGTGTGACGCGCTGCTGCCGCCATTCAAAATTGAAGCGAAAAAATGGATTTGGCAAAGCTGGATAAGATGAAAGTGGTGGACCTGCGTACCGAACTACAGACACGCGGTCTAGATACCAAAGGTGTTAAAGCCGTGCTTATAGAGCGCTTGCGGGCACATGTCGAAGCTTCTGCCGGCGGCGGCGATGGAGGTGAGTTAGTATGAGTGCGTGTGTGTATGCATTATTGCGCTTCTTTAATAAATGTGTGTGAAAATTTTTTCAACTGTTATGAATGTGTAAGTGTGTAACTCGGCTCAGCGTGTTTTATTTTTTCTTTACTTTGAATATTGTGAACGCGCCTTATATAACCAAACAAATTAATACAAATAAATTAAATAAAAATCAATTTTACTTAAACATGAATAAAAAATAAACTAAAATTTTTTTTGCACTATTTAGATGGTGCCCCAATAACACCAAGCCGACGACCCCGTCGAACGCGATCAATGTCTCGCTCTCCTTCGCCCGTTGCGGTGGCACCAGTTGCAACCGAACCGGATTTAGAAACATTGCCAGAGGAGGAACATAACCCAGCAGAGCCTGAAGCTGAGGAGGACACTGAGCACACTTCAGAGCCAGAGGTAGTCGAAGATGAACAAGAGAATGAGCAGGAACTTGAAGAAGATGAAGCTGGGCAGGTAGAAGCTGAAGCTGAGGCTGAAGTTGAATCTGAAGAGCCCGATGCAGCTGAGCCAGCCATTGCTGCTGAATCAGATGCGGATCAGGATGATGATGATGTTCCAATGGCAGATGAACCTGCAGCCATGGAGACAACGGAACAAATTGATGAGTCAAATGACACCACCGAACAAGTGGAGGAAGCCGAAGAGCAGCAGCAAACGGTTGAAGAGAACAATGATTCTTCACCCGCTGCAGATGCTAATGCTGATGCTGATGCTGAGAAAGCCACCCCTCATCAATCCACCAATGGCAACAGTGAAAAAATGGATGTCGATGATGAGGCTAGCAAGACAGACAAGCAGCAAGAGGACAAGGACAAAGAACAGGAGCATGACAAAGAAAAAGATAAATCCAATGAGCGACGTAAACGTTCGCATAGTCACACGCGCTCAAAGAGCAGCTCACGCTCCCCAAAACGTCGCAGCGGCGATTCAAAGCGCGAATCAAAAGGTGGAGCCCCTGTCGAAGAGCGCACTGTGGCTGAAGATGAGCCCACCATTGAGGATAAGAAAGTGGGACTCAGCTGGAGTAAGTATAGAAATATATTAATATGTTTACTTTACCTTATTCTTATTTTGTTTTCTTGTTTTCTTCCATTATCTAAACAGTTGATTCGGATCTTCATTTGCGTATCGATGCAACTACTTTTTCATCGGCAAAGCCCCTTAACTCCGAGATCTACGCGCTTGTGTGGTCTGGCGCCCGAGCCAACTATGGCGTGCGGGAGGGCAAGGTGTGCTATGAGGTGCGACTAACGGAAGAGTCTGTGCTAGAGAATTCGCATCATTTTCGCGATGAGCCTCATGTGCGTGGCTTTCGTGTTGGCTTCTCAACGCCACAGTCATCGATGCTGCTAGGCGAGGCTGAACATTCCTATGCATTCTGCGAGAATGGCCACAGGGCAAATAATGGTGAATTTAAAGAGTATGGCAAAGCCTATATGCTGGATGATGTAATTGGCTGCTATCTTGATTTGGACAGTGAGCCATGCAACATCAAATATACTTTGAATGGCGAGGATCTGGGCATTGCCCATGAGTTCGACAAGAGCATTCTGGGTGAGGAGGGCGCACTTTTTCCCCATATTCTTACCAAGGGCTACGAGTATACCGTGAACTTTGCCAACGAGAAGGAGCTTCTTGTGAATGCTGAGCGAAAGACACGCAAGCGACGAAAGCAACGTGCAGATTCGCCACTTAAAGAGGAGGACAATGAAAGCGAGAAGTGGAAGGTGCTCGACGAAGCCACTGCCGATGATGATGAGCCCGAGAAAAAAGACGACGAAGCTAAAGCGGCTGGCACCGAGAAACCCGAGAAAGTGGGCGATGCCGATAAAGATGAATCCAAAGCCGATGTTCCTGCCCAGGAGAATGACAAGGAGGAGGACAATCAAGAAGCTAAGGAGGCTGTTGTCGAAGAAGAGGCCAAGCCAACCAAGCAGGCCCAACCGGCTGAAACTACAGAGGTCGCACAGGATCAGAAGATGGAAACAGGTGAGAGATAATAGACAAAAAAGTTAGAAACGTATTTTTAAAACTTTTTTATTCGCTGTAGAAGAAAATGCTGAAGCTTCAGCTGAGGTAATTGCCGAACCAGCAGCTGCAGCTGTTGCCAACGGCGAAAGTCAAGAAAAAGTCAATGCAAAAGATTCAGAAACTACAGCAGCCGAGCAAGAAGAGCCGGCCAAAAACGAATCATCAGCAAACGCTGAGGAGGAAGATGAGGATGGTCCATCGCCCAACAAGCGTGTCAAAACCGATTCAGAGGCAACAGAAAAAGCCGAGAAGTCACAGCCGGCTGAGGAAGAGTACGAGGATGTTGTGCCTGTGCCCCGTGACACGGCTACCCTATTGCCGGGCTATATATTGATAGCTCTGGTGCCCGCCGAGCAGCTGATTGCTGGTCCACAGCGTGCTGCATCTCGCAAGGAATGCGAGGTTATCCTACTTGTTGGTCTGCCCGGTTCAGGCAAAACCTATTGGGCCCAAAAGCATGCGTCGGAGAACGCCGATAAGCGTTACGAGATCATTGGACCCGATTCCATAATAGCCAAAATGACGGTAAGTGTTGGAAAACGTTAAAAAAAAAACACTAAAATCAATTAATAATCGTTTTGAATTTGCAGATAAATGGCGAACCGCGTAAGAAAATGCACAAGGGCCGATGGGATAAGGTGTACGAGATCTGTTTGAATAGCCTGAGTGCTTTGGAAGATATTGCTATGAAGCGACGTCGCAATTTTATAATCGATCAGGTAAAACATCAAACAAATGACCCTAACACCGAAAACAACTACAAACAAAACACAAAAAAAAGGAGAAAAACCATTCACACCAATACACAAAAAAACAAACACACACATACATACATACACCGAACGAAAAAACTTGAAAAAGAAATCACGAAACAAGCGAGAATTATGCGTTGATGATGATTTACGTATATAAACAACAATAACCAAGAAAAGAAAAGTATATATAAATATACGTTTATCACGCCTTCAACCCTCAAAAAAAAAAAAAAAAAAACGGTCTTGCAAAGGATCTGTTACAATTCACATATCTATATATACGATTTTTTTTCTGTTATGTTTTTGTTTTTGTAAATTTGGATATGCATTTGATTGCTCAAAGAAAAAAAAAGAGAAGAGAATCCCAAGCGTCATATCGACGCCATCAACACATTGAAAGGTGTTCAGGTAAGTGTTAGTTTCTAAGTTAATCCGATAATTAGTTTTGTAGAAATGTGTACGTATGTGTAAGTATTTCCCAGTATTTGTATTTGTATTAAGCTTAAGTTTTAGGTTTTGGCAACAGTTGACACAACAGGGCAAAGAGAGAATGGAGATGGAGAAAGAAAAAAAATATATATATAAAAAAATGTAAAATGTATGTATTAAGAATGGAGATGAAGATGATGGATGGTGCGTGCGGCAAGGAAGCCACTGTAAGTAAAATACAACTCTCACACACACACACAAACTCAGACGAGAATCGATCGTCTTAATCACAAAATTTAAACGTTATTAGTACCTACATATTACTCTCTATCTCTCGAAGAAAGCAGCCCGGCGGCAAGCAGTAACCCACTGCCTTTACTTTATATATGAATATGTTTTATCAATTATTAAGTCAACTGTTGTTGTTCGAAGCAGATTTATCGATAGACAATGTGAAGCTTTAAAAAATATGTATATTGTACATATAGATATGTACATTCGATGATGTTAAACTGCAGGTATGTGTTAGTTATATAAGCGCGCCGGGCAACAACAATGATGTGCGTCCCTCGTCATGAATCGTCAAAATCGTTGGCAAACATAGAAAAACATAGAACAGCAATCATCAACGTGTTTCTCAGCCTCTCTGACCTGAACCAAAACCAACCAAATCTATATCTCTACCAACCAAACAAATCAACAAACAACAACAAAAAAAAAAAACAAACAACCAACCAACCCAACCAACAACTGTAATATTCTTGTAGACGAATGCGTATGCCTCGGCCCAGCGACGTAAAATGAAAGGTTTTAGCGACTTCAAGCGTATTGCGGTTGTTTGCATACCCGGCGAAGATGAATTGAAACGTCGCATCGCCGATAAAGAGGAAAAGGGATATGCTTTTACAGTTAAAGAATCAACAATAAATAACTTACGAGGTAAATATTGTCAACCACAAAAAACCAGCAACGATAAAAAAAAAAAAACAATATACAAAAATTTCAAAAAAAAACTACCAAAAAAATATATATAATCGATTACTGTATAATGTACACCTACTACATATATATCGAAAGCGACAAAAAATATATATATATATATATTTATTTATGTATATAAAATGTGTAATGATATATTTTAGTTTGTAAGCAGCTGCATTTTCTCTTTATGTATCTTGTAACTGTTTTACACTGATAAAAATTTTTGAGCATTTTTTTAATTGTTTTTAGTTCCTCATTAATCAAAAAAAGATAACCTCGTCAAAAAAATCATACCATCCAGCTGCAAAACGTGTTTTCTATAATCAAATTTTAATTATGTCCGATTTAAGATAAAAAAAAAAATTATATTCCGTTAATCCGATTTATTATCTTTTTATGTAATTGTCCGATTTATTTATAGCTAAAATATAATTCTTACTTATTTTGTTCGTTAAAAAAAAACTTTATCATCACGTTACCAGCTGAGAAAACACCTCACCCTTCCCAACTCCATCCATACTCTACCCCATTTTCACTATTTCTTTGTAATTTGTATTATTGATAATTGATTTTTTCAACTGCCAGTGTTGCACAATACAGTTATTTATGTTAATATCAAACGTTTCGAAAATATTTTTGCAGCCAATTTCACGCTACCATCACTGGAATTTGGCTGGTTTGACGACATCATCTATACGGAGCTGAATGGCGACGAGGCCAAATCCGAGGTCAAGAAATACATTGAGAAGGGCAAAAAGGCCATCGATGCGGATAGATCGCGTGACAAGAGATCCCGTGGCTCACGCGACAATTATCGACGTGATGAACGGCCGCGTAATCGTTACTTTGACGACAGGCGTCGTGATCATGGTGGCGGCGGCGGCGGCAGTGGTGGTGGCGGCGGTAGTGGTGGTGGCCAGCGTCATGAGAGTCGTTGGAGTGACTCGAGACGCGGCGGCGGTGGCAGCAGCTATTCAAGTGGAGGCAGTGGTGGTGGTGGTGGCGGTGGCGGTGGCAGTCGTGGCTATGACAATCGTAATCGTAATTATGGCAGTGGTGGTGGAGGAGGCGGCGGTGGTGGTGGCGGCGGCGGCGGCCAACAAAACTGGATGCAAAACAATCGCCGAAGTGGCTACGATGATCGTGGTTACGGTGGCGGTGGTGGTGGTGGAAATAGTCGTGGCTACGACAATCGTAATCGCGGCTATGGCAGCGGTGGTGGCGGCAGCTCAGGTGGCAGCGCCGGCGGCGGTGGTCAACAGAATTGGATGCAAAACAATCGTCGAAGTGGCTATGACGACCGTGGCTATGGCGGTGGTGGCAGCTCACGTGACTATCGCGACCGAGAGCGTGGCGGCAACGATCGCAACCGAGTTGTGAGCAACGATCGCAATCGTGGCAACAGCCAAAGCAGTAGTTATCGCTCCGGCGGCGGCAGTCATCAGCAACAACGGGATTTTCGGCATGGCCACCGCGACACCAAAGAAGATAGTCGCGGTGGCTATGAGAGATCAGCGGCAGTCCAAGCGTTGCCCAAATATGGCAATAACTCGACGCCAGCTGTCTACGATCAACAATACAAACAGCAACAATCGTCGAGCGTCGTTGGCCAGCAGCCAGGAGCAAAGGTGATTAAGAACAACAAACTTTTACTGTTATAAAAATAATAATAATCAATTAAATTTGCAGCCTGCGCTCAGTGGCAAGTGGAGCACCTATGCACAGCATCAACAACAGCAGCAGCAGCAATCCCAACAACAACAGCAGCAGCATCAACATCAGGCTACCGTTTGGCAGCAACAACCGCAACAACATCAATACCAACAACAGCAGCAACAACAACAGCAGCAACAATCGTCAGCTGGACAACAACAACAATATTGGAACTATAATCAGATGCAGGGTAGGTAACCTTGTTGTTGCTAATAAATGAAGATGATGGCAACAATGGCTTAACAGTTTAACTTATATACACAAAACAAAAAAGAACTCGCTCTGTTAATAAACGATTGCTAATTTAACATTGTAAAAGACAATTTCTTTGTGGTGGTTAATGGAGCGAGTGCTATATAAGCTTTAAAAAACCAAAAACAACTTTTCTGGGTTAAGGTTCTTACGACAATTGTTGTATTTAAATGCAGGCTATGGCAACCAGCAGCAACAGCAGCAGCCACAAACACAACACGCCTGGTCACAAGGCGTTGCCGCTGATCCGCAACAACAGCAACAGCAATGGATGTCCTGGTGGCAGGTAAGCCAAGTCTAGGCGCAAAGTAGATAGAAATTTAGAAATATTCCTTTATTTTTATTTTTTTAAAGCAGCAGCAGGGCGCTGGTGGCAGCGGCGGTGGAGGTGGTGGAGCAACGGCTAATAGTGCTGGCAGTGGGAGTGCGGCAGGAACTGCAGGTGCCACTGGCAATAATGATGGCGGTGCCACCAATCATTATTGGTCTCAATATGCATACTCTACACAGTCCAATGCGGGCGTCGACAAGAAATAAGATTAAACCATCAAGATAATAAAAGATGCACATTTTTTGCCGTCGCAACGATAAAAACAAAACAAACAAAAAAATCAAAAACAAAGAAAATCTATTTCGTTTTCAATTACAAAAAAAAAAAAAAAAAACTCATACTTTACACACAGAAATTAAAAAATTGAAGTTAGTTTTAAAAAAATAATACAAGAAAAAGCAAAAAAAAAACACCAACAACAACAACTCAGCGTGCATACAATTTTAGTTTAAAGCAGTTTTTAAGTCAGTCTGGAAAGTCCAAATCCAAAATGTAACTTTAAAAACAACAAAACGCTTTCAAAATACTAACAAATTGAGTTGAGTCTATCAACAAATATTGTATTTACATTTTAACAATAACAACAACAAACAAACAAAACCAAACTCACATTTATTAATTGTGCATTATAAAAGTGGTTTTATGCATTATTTAAAGTTTTCTGCAAATCATCAATAAGAGGCAATCAAAGAAACAAATTGATCATTATAATTTTGGCTTAATTATTGTGTTTAGAACAGCATAATTTGTTTAACGTTTATAATTATTGTTTTTTATCAGTTTATACATTAACGAAATGCTGGAAGACTAAAACTACAAACAAATTAAATTTAATAAAAATATATCTATACACAAAAATATACAAAATACAAACACGATTTTTATTGATCAGCGAAAAAAAATAGTTTAGAAATCTTTGAAAAATTGCCACTGAAACATATTCGGGTTTTCGTTGTTGTTTCTTCCAATCTGTTCTTGATTGCATACCCCTAACGGATCTTTTGTAGCACATTTCGTTAAGTGCCCTTTGTTGTCGTTAAGTGCACAACCAATCGACGATCGAGTCTTCGTCGGTATCGCGCTCATGCCGATAGTAATCGATAAGCAACACCCGCACAACTATTTGCTGCATAAACACACACAATAAATAAACACGCGACATTTATATTCAATGGTGTTGGCATGAGTTTTATCTAAAACTGAGCATAACCAAATTGTATTCATTTGTAAGGTATGTTTAATTGCAATTTGGGCGATAAGAAATGCTTGAATGACGCATACAACAACAACAATGGAGACGGCGTGACTTTTTCAATTGATTTTTCCCATTTGTAGGTCAAACATTAAACAGGCACAAGAAATGATTGGGATAAAACTGTTTCAAGAAATAGGCAGCATATTTCGCAATGTAAGTGTGTTTAATATTGTAAATTTATTTCGGCTAATTGTTTGTTTTGTTTTGCAGACGCCGACATTTGCTTTGGTGTTGGAAACTTTGCTGCTGATAACAGTTATTTGGCTGCTTTTGCATAAAAGAGGAGGACGACGACTTTCCAAGGAGCAGCAGGACTATCTGATCGATCAATATGAACCGGAAGCTTTGGTGCCGGATACGGATCCCAAACATCCTTTGCTCCGCACACGACTCGTTGGCTCAAGGGTGGGCAAACGCATTTTGGTCGATGGACACGATTGCCTGAATCTCGGATCGCAAAACTATCTGGGTTTCTTGGAGGACGATGACATATTGGAGGAGGCGTGCAAATGTCTGCGGAAATATGGTGTCGGTTCATGTGGTCCGCGTGGTTTCTATGGCACTATGGATGTTCATCTGGTGTTGGAGGATCGTTTGGCTAAATTCATGGGTGTAGAGGATGCCATTGTCTATTCGTATGGCTTCTCGACGGTGGCCAGTGCAATACCTGCCTATGCTAAGCGTGGCGATTTAATCTTTGTGTAAGTTGAACTGAATATAATTTCCATACAAATAATTGGATTGATATTTTAGTGATGAAGCCGTCAATTTTGCTATTCAAAAAGGCTTGGATGCATCGCGCAGCAACATTGTGTTCTTTAAGCACAACGATCCAAAAGATTTGGAACGCTTGCTGATCGAGCAGGCGAAACGCGACATCAAAAATCCAAAGAAGGCACAAAGAACGCGTCGCTTTCTTGTTGCCGAAGGCATTTATATGAACACCGGCGAGCTGTGCCCGTTGCCCGAGCTCATAGAGCTGCGCAAGAAATACAAGTTGCGTCTGTTTCTGGACGAGAGCGTCTCCTTTGGCACGCTGGGCAAGACGGGTCGTGGCCTCACCGAACACTACAATGTGAACGTAAGCAAATGGAGAATCTCTTAACGATTGTTAGCTAACGATTCCTTGCTTCCAGATGGACGATATTGATTTGATATCGGCGGGCATGGAGGGCGCGATGGCGACAATTGGTGGCTTTTGCGTTGGCTCCCATTTCGTTGCAGAGCATCAAAGATTATCAGGTTTGGGTTATATATTCTCGGCGTCGTTGCCGCCCATGTTGACCCAAGCGGCAATTTGTGCATTGGATCGCTTCGAACGTGAACCGTACATCTTCGAGCAACTGCAGCGAAATTCGCGTCGGGTTCAATGCGAATTCGGACGCTTCAGCAAATTGAAGCTAGGTGGCGACGATTTGTCTCCCATCAAGCATTTGTATGTGGCCCAGAAACGTGAGAGCTTTGAGGAGGAGAGCAAGTTGCTCAACCAAGTGGCCGATAAGGTATAACATTAAAAAACACTTCTATAGTCCCGATTACTACATAAGATTTTCTTTGCAGTGCATTGAGAGGGGCGTGGCCATCGTCGAGGCTGCCTACTTGCAAAATAGAGAGCACAATCCGGTGCGTCCCAGTTTGCGCATTGCTGTCAGTCGTCTCCTGGAAGAAACCGAAATTTTGCATGCCTTTAAAGTTATCGAGGAAGTTTCCAGTTCAATAATTTAAGCTTCCACTAAAGATTCCTGTTAACTAGTACATTTATTGTTGTTAACGTCCAAGCATTGCATTTTTCATTTGCACCTAGTATTTTTTAATTATATATACAAAGCATATTTAAACAAAAAATAATAATGACAAATTATTTGTTCCCAAATTTCAAAGCTAATGTTAATAATTTTAACAGTAGTACTAACAGTACCATAACATTACGATAGTCCAGTTCTTTAATCGATTAACTGATTGGATATTTTGGTTCATTTAAAAGGTTTAAAGTTCGGTCACACTGTCACTCAGACACGAAACCGAAGCGATTCGCACGCACGTCGCGCTGTGATTTTCTGTGTAATTTTGCATTTAAAAAGTGTAAGCAAGTGTTTGTTATAAAAAAAAGTTTAATCAATTATTTAACGTAGTCATATCAGTTCAAGCGCACGAAGTTCGTCTGTGAAATGCTGGTTTAGGTAGAGTAGAGCTAAGTCAAAACGCACTAATCGATTTTTTCACGGCATGCCGGTGACGGAGACGCCGCCAAAGTGTGAATTGCGTTTGTTTGTGTGTGTGTGCGTGTTTGACTGTGTGTACGAATAAATAATATGACATAATCGACATACATATGCAGTTTACTTAATTGACATAGTTATTTTTCGTGCGTTCAGCAGAAAACATAAAAGTGTCGCATTTTGTGTGGTCAGCGCGTCAGGACTTGGCATTTCCTTTGCACTTCATGTACTACGTGCGTGTTTTTTCACGCACGCTTTGCTCACCAAATTCGTTTTTACCAACACACTCACATACACACACATAACGACATACATACTTAAATTCCTTTTTTTTATTTGGGCGTTTCAGGATGATTCGATTTCCAGGCCGCTTTGCGGTCATTTTCCAGAGAGCGCCCATGGCCCTATAGTTGTCTCACTTGCGCAATAACTAAAAATTAAAAATGAATTTGCGCCAAACAATTAGCCGATATTTAATGTTAATGTTGAGTTAACTAAAAACTATAAAACAAGTCGTGTTAGGCTCATGTGTTCTGCGTTTAAAATAATTATCCGTTGCCAAAATATGCGACATTTCTTGACGTTCACAAATCGCTACGCCCGCTACATTGCGTTTACCAACACTACCCATCGCGACCGCTTCCAGTGTCTCAGTGCTCTCTTTCGCTCTTCATTTTGTTGTTAACGTGCGCTTGTGAACGACGGACGTGTGCGTTACAGAAATACGAATTTAATAAAAATAAATGATTAATCGTGGTGTTTTTTTAAAAATGCACATATAGACAGAAGAAGTTAGTAAAATTTACAAATACTTGGTGATTGTGCAATTAAGGCGTTTTTTTTTAACGAAAATACGGAATCAAACTCGTGTACTGTGCAAGTGCCGTTATTAAGAACCGCCACTAATAAAGAGCGCCGTTAGATAGCAAACCGTAAAGAAAAGTTCAGCCGATATTGGCATTGCCTAAATCTGTCCTAGCGGAGCTTAACTTCATTCTTAAAGAAAATTAAAAAAATATATGTGTGTATAATAAATTAATTTCTTAAAATCTTTTTCCCCCACCTACTCAAATGTATTTACCATAAAGCAGCCGAAAAAACCGAACGCGTGTGCTTGCCCTGTTTCGACGAACTTGTGTCTGTGTGTTAGTGTTAACGACGTCCCAGCAGCAGCAAGCAATAAGAACGAAAAAGCGAAAAGAGACAACGAGGACTACGTCAAACTTGGAAGCAGAAACAGAAATTGTGAGTGTGATCCCATCTACCTCTATAAAATAAACTAATTTTCAAAATTTAAATGAATGTTCGTGTGTGTGTGTGTTATTAATTGTATTATGTACTTTTCGGTGTATTTTTGTTTTGGGTAAAGAAAGAAATGCGTAGAACTGTTTACTGTTATGCGTGGCTGCCGCTTCGCCGTTTGACCGGTGACGCCATCTTTTTAACTCGTACCAAAAAAATTTTTTTCTACGTAGTAATTTTTTTTTTTATTTGGGATCGGTCAAGCACATTCCGGAGGAGAGTGTGTGTTTTTCATGTTGCGCTTTGCGTTCAATTTTCGCTCATCAATTTTTATGTGTATATATTTTTCTTTTGCTAGTACATATTGTTAAGAACATCTCTCATTGAGTGGGTTGGAGATTTTGTCTAAGAGTGAGAAAAAGAGAGCGAGAGATCTTTGCAAATGCTTAGCTTTCTATAAGCGTCTGACACATGTCATCATACAGGTTTCCGATTTGAAATGCCGCCTTTATCAGTATAGACACATATATACGTAGTTAAAAATATATATGTATATATATATTTTTACGCTAACGCCGCGTGTCTAATGCAGTTTGCTGATAAATTGCCGAGTGCTGCTGTAGCGCATCTGTTTACAAGTTTCGTATCGACTGTGACCTACTTTTAGTAGAGTTTCTTTGCAGCTTTGTGTTTCGCTTTTGCATTGGATTTGGCAAAAAAAAAATATCGTTTGATGTATTTGTTGATAGTTTTTTTTCCTTCTATTTTTTTGTACACAAAACAAGTGATAAACAGATTTGTAAATATCGCAAAACTTGTTTATTGAAGAATGACAGACAAGAACTAGTGTTGTAAATGCAAAGGGGTGGAGCCGCTTCGTGTTTGTCCTCGTTTTAAGTTTTTTGTTTAAGGCTAAATGGATTGAAGCTGTTATGTACTTTGCAGATTAATCGGTAAATGGTTTAAACAGCTATGTGTGTGCTCAACCAGTGTAGCCATATCGACTTGTCTAATGACATATGTATTCACTTGTCTACGTTTGCTCCACAATCTTATCGGAATTTGTTACGTTACGTTTTTTGCGTTAGTTAGTTGCGTGTCTAATTCATACATTGTAATTTGAATGTGCGTGCGATTTTACTTTGTTGCTTTATATTCACTTTCAACAGTAGTTAACCTCGTTCTCTATGTATATGGCAACCATTTATGGAGAGATAAAAAGAGAGAAAGAAAGAGAGCGATTGCAATTATTTTTAGCGCAGAGCAATTTAAAGTTTGATTTTGGCATAATGAGTCTAGCAATAATGTTATAGTTTTTAGTTTTGATTGATCAAAATTTGATTTTTTTTTGTTGCGCTCTTAAATCGCATGATAAAGTTGAGGTATTATATATACTGTGCAAATGACGTCATTGTGCGCATTTTCTAATAAAATTTGCTGCCATTTGTTGCTAATTCGAATTTGTGCTTCCGACACACACATAAATACACACACACACACACACTTGATGAGTTTTATAATTTATTTCAATGCTGCCTCTTTTTTTTCTTTTCGTTTTGTTGCTTTTATCACTTCACCGCTATTCAGCCCCGAATGATATGCATGTGTTTGCCTGTGTGTGTGTGCGCGCTAATGTTTCTGCTCCCCCTTATTTTTTTGCACTGTTTTGAAATTTGAAACAAAAAAAAAGAATAAAAAACTACTGCAGTTGAATTGATGTGTGTAACTCAGAGGCTATGCTTTATATAAAATACAACTGCAACAGGTTGAAACAAAGCTTCTCTTGTGTGGGTGAGAATAGCACTGTAAAAAAAAGAGAAAAAAATAGCAAATCCATTGTCATATTCGCCACTACAACTACAACTATTATAGTACAGCCGCTAGTTCAAGTGACAAATCAAAGTGTTGAATGAATGAATCAAAGAGTTGAAAGAAAGAGACAGAGTGATGTCTGTATGTGTGTGTGAATATATTTGTACTTGAAGGAAGTGCATAGTTAAAACTGTAAACAATTGTGAGGCGGACATAACCTAGAAAAATCAACGACAACAAATGTTTGAATCCATTTTTTTTTTGTTATTCTTGGTTGTCTTCGCATTATGTGACGGAAGTTGCACAGAAAAAAAATGACACACAGTAAATTTAGAAATAATAACAACAATAACAACATCTCGAATGACAACCAAAAGGTAATGTCAATAATAAACCCATGACTCACTTGATAAGAAAAATGTGCAATCCAAGTAAACAAAAAATTAAAGTAATATTTTTAGGTTTAACAAAAAATGCATTAGTGGCATATACCAATAAAATAATGAAAAAGGAAGCTGCTAATGTATTTTCATTGAAATTCGTTTACTCAAGCGTGCTGCTTATCTAACATCCCTTTGACTGACGTCACTCTTAAATGATTGATTGATGTACAAAAAAAAATCATTTATTTGTAAAGAGATTAAGTGCTTAATTGTGCCGCACGTTTTGATTAATTAGGCATTTTCTCTTTATGGCTGAATATACGGTCTGGCAACTCTGTTGCCGCCGCCCTCCCTAACGCCAAACAATTTATCTAAAAAGCAAAACGAGAAATAAAAACACGTCAAAAACAACTGGAAAGCAGCAGCAGTGAAAAAATGAAAGGGATGGAGAGATGTAAACTCGTCTTTGCCTGAGGCAATTGACAAGAGGCGCTTCAGACAGACGCTGAAAGAAAAAACTTGTAGGGGGAGGGGCTCAGCAGACAAATGCATAAATAAAGAAAAGTACGTGCCAAGCTCCAAACAGGGAGTTATACAAACACACACTCACACACACACGCACACGTAAGATTAAGAAGAGATGCTGCAACTCATCAATAAAATAAAGAAGAAAAACAATAATAAAAACACAAAGACAGCGGACTAATGTACAGTTGCAACAGACAGACAAGAAGCAAGGCATGCTGCAACAAACAAACAAACAACAACATCAACAAACTCTGCTTCAACAGAAAATAAATCTTGGAAGAATAAAAGGGGGGACAGTATAAGAAAGAAGAAGAAAGGGAGAGACGGAGAAGACAGCTTGCAAAAGCTCAGGCAAGACAACATCAAAACAATGCTGTTAATTATAAATACCAAGTGTGGTGAGAAGTACAAAAAATAAAAAGAAAAGAGATGTGTAAAGAAAAACGTATAAAAATGTCGACTGCAAACTGCCTACAAAAAAGGCAAACGAAGAAGCAAGCTTGTAGAAAATGAAGATGCAACTTTGTTATTGTTTTTATTTTTGTCGTTGTTGTTGTTGGCTTGTCTCCACTCAGACAACTTAAAGCAATTGAAACTGTTGTGAATTAAACAAGAAGAACTGTTATTATTTTCTCATCTTCTGTTTTTTTGTTGTGCTTTTTCTCAATTGGAATATTTGGGTTAATTTTATTTCATTAGTTTTTAATGTGGGCCTGGGAAAAGTTTTAGCGATTGCAAAACAATTTGTTGTGAAATTGATGTAATTTGCCGCAAATTACGATAATGTATGTAATTAAAGCTGCGTATTGTTTTGAATTGATATCAATGCTCAAAGCACAATACGAAACAAAATACCATTCAAACATTGATTTGATCATTTGTACATAGATAATTTATTTATTTATATAAAATTCATAAATCACCGACTGATATTTGAAAATGTCAATAAAAAAATCTAGTTTTTTTTTTGCAACATTTGTCTGCTTATGGCCAATGCAACAATAAAAAAGTCATAACACAATAGGCAGAAATAGGCCACAAGACGTGTTGGCTAAAACAACTTGTTTGTTGCAGCATTAATAATTTATTCATAATGCTATAAGTGAGCCACACGAAAGCTTCAACTTACACTCGACTTCAATAGGTGGCTTACATAATAATTTTTAATACTCCAAAACAATAAAAAATAACCAAAACCAAACCGACTACTTTTCAACCATCTCGGCCCAGACATTTAGACGCTTTTGTGGCTTGGCTGGCTTGCATGTTTTTGCCGTTACTAAATTAAATTGTGAATTAACACCAGTAGCGCTCGGAGACCAGCTGCTGTGTGCAATTCATGCATTGCACGCATTATAATTACTTATTGCATTTTATATTGCTTCTCTCTTCACACACACACACAACCATTGAGCGACTTTTTTAACCGTTGCTTTGCATAAAAGAGAGCCCGCTGAGAGCTAAATAAAAAAGGGCTGCCATACAGTAGTTTTTAAACATTTATACATATTTCTATATGCATAGAAAACGTTCTTTGTTTTCAATTGAAATACTCATGAGTTATCAGTTCGTTATGTTTTTTACTAAAATGCAAATATGTGCAGAAAGTGTAAAATAATAAAATTACATGCATATGTGCCGGCTGTTATAAAAATGAAATCACCTGTAAAAGGAAATTTAAGAAATCTCACGTACTTATACTATATTGAATGCTGCCGTTGAGTCTTTCAATTATTTTGTTTGCTGTTTGCCGTACTTGTGCTCTGTCTCACACAGACACACACTAATGCTCGCCCCCTGCCCAAACAAAGATATGTATTTATATATTTGTGTGTGTTTGAAAATATTTAAACGCGCGCCGCGGCTAACTAAAAATATATGAATGACATCATTCAGCGACGACGCGTCGCAACAACAACAGCGCCAACAACGCCGGCATTAATAATTTTCGCTGTTTTTACGTTTTGTCTAGATTTTATTGCTTGAAAATGTGCCAGTATGTGTGTATGAGTTAGTATTGAAAATGAAAATAATGCAATTTGTAGTACTAAGGAAGGGCAATAAAAAATGATTGTTTGACTTTACAAATATTGTTTGCTTGCTGTCCGGCTCATTGAACTTTTGTAATTTGTGCTCTTTTCTCTCTCTCTCTTTTCAATTGCAGGCAAAAACAAAAGTATTAAACGCGCAACAATTTTAATTTTAAGGTGAGTTTTCGCCAGAGTTGTAATAAACTACTTCACCTTACTATGCCAATCGATAACGATGTCAGCCAAGTGTAAAATAAACAAACATGTCGTCAAGAAGCAAACACAAAACTTGTCTGCGTGTTTTATCTGTGTGCAAATGTTTGCTTTTCAAAATATGCAGTGGTGGTTACCTAGTATGTGCTATTGCGAGCGATGTGCCAACAACATTCTTCTCTTCACATAGCACGTTCGTTCTCTCTATGTTGTGTGTTTGTTTTCTCTATAAGTTTTTTGGTCGATTACGTTCTGACAGCTGATGAGCTTGCTATCGTTTTTTTTTTTGTTGACATTTGCCTTACATCACATGAACTCGAGAGAGAGTGATGGAGAGAGACTCACCACACCTTAAGCTGCTCTATCAAATTGGATTGTTTTATTTTTCTGCTTGCGTCTTTTTTGTTAGCTGCAAACTTACGCTATAATAGCTATAATTAATTTTTTTTCCTTCAAAAATTAAGTGATATGTCAAGATTTCGAGGGGAACTGACGACTCCATATTTTTATTGTTCTCCTCATTATATAAATCACAATATGCCACAATTATGGGCGTCAAATAATGATGTCACTCGGTTAAAACGAGTTTTCCCTTATTATTATGTTCGTTTTGTGAAAATCAACAAGCATTTATAATTAATTAAAGCAAAATACTTCGTTTGTTTATCATTTCACTTTCAAGAATGTTTAAATTTCGTAATATTTGAATGTGTATAATGTTTATCATATCTCTCTCTCCTTCTCATTCTCGCTCACTCACAAAACTTCACCTCTAATTCAATTAAGCTCGACCTTATTGCTGTGTTCTTTTGTTTGGCAGTGCGTTCAGTGTTGTAAAAATCCAAAATGGTTGCTCTTAATAATGTAATTACTGTGCTCTCTCTCTCTTTTGAAGATTCAACTTAATTGAAATATGATTTGTTTGACATATGAAACAAAAAATTCGATTACGAAAGCCTTTTTGAGCATAAACAAACAACTACTTATATCAATAAAATGAATGAGTCAATAAACGACTTTTCATAAAAGTAATGACGAGCAACATAAAAAGAGAAAAGACGATGATGATGATGAAGCTTTTCAACTTCAATAATGTTGACTTCTCGCTACTTGTACACATTTGGCCCATGTCCATCCAGGTCAAAAACAATGTGAAATAAATGGGACATTGAACTAGGCAAACATCTTTTTCGATTATGGTACTTGCTTCTTCTTCTGGCTTGGTTGTAAAAGTAAAATGTTGCTAAGCTTTATTGCTTTGAATCTTGTGGTTGCATTTATGGTTAGTTGATTTAATAAAGTGCTGCTTGGTTGGTTTTAATGATGAAAACTAAAGTTAACATTACTTTTATCGCTTAATAAGTGCTAACTAATCTGCTAATATATGTCATTTTTTTTAGGATTATTCCTATATCTTAAGTTCCTTAACATTTTTAAGGCTTTATTTCTGCTTTAGCTAGCAATCTGTCAACGACCCTGCATGACATCATGCCTTATTACGAGCTATACACAATCCCTCCCTTACACCCCCTAGAAACAAACTTACTGGCACTTAAATTGAGCAAACATAACAATTTTTACCCTCAATAGCGTTTGACGATGACGTCACTTCCTGTCATTATGTCAAAACACACACACACACACACCACCTCACCCCCTTTAAGGATATTCTGTGTTTTTACGAGTCGCGTGTGTCTCCTTCCTCTCTTTCTCTCTGCGGTAGGATCTGTGGCGCCACATTTCTATGATTTGGCATTGGCGCCGGCTACAAATTTCATAATGGCAGCCGGCGGCGAACATTTTTCTGACGAATGCCGGTCTAAAAACAAACAAACAAACCCATAAAACCCAGAAGGGCAGGTATGGCAGGTATTTCATATTTTGCACAAGGAACTGCGCTTCAATGCCGCCTAGTCAGTGGTTGGTGGTGGTGTAAAAAGGGGGCAAGTGCTTGCTTGGGGGTTGCTTCATTTCGAGTCGTTGAACTTGTAATTGAATTGTGCCTGGCAACCAGAAAATATAAATGTCGCGCGACACACAAGTGTCGTGTTAATGTTGTTGGGCAAAATGGTGCGTGTTTACCGTTAGTTTCGAGACCTAGATAATCACTGTTTGAAAGAAAGAGAAAGAGCGAATCGAGGTGGGTTCGTGTCCTTAACAACAGCAATTAGACAACACTGGCTGGCATTAGGCAAATATTTGCACTGCTCTTAATGGAATTTTAATGGTCCGTTTTCCTTTTAACAATGCGGAAATTATTGACTAACTTCCGTGTTTGGCATGTTTTTAATTTTATTTAAGTCTCCCTATTGCAGTTAGCAATTAAATGATCAAAAAAATGGATAAACATGTGAAAACTTACTGAAAAAATAAGTTTATTTTAACAAGGAATGAGCTGAGCCTTAAGTTGATTTCGAATATAAAAAGTTTAATATACTAAATCTCGTTTTATATGTATTAACGCAATCACAATTTTGCAGTATGCTTTATTCGTATACATATAGAATATTTATTGGCTTATGTCCAAGTGAGTCACGAATTTTTTAAGCGTCAAGTGTTGACAACATAAAACATGGCAATATCATTTTTGGGGCTCAGTGAGCAACAAACGAACAAACAAATAAACAAACAAAGAAAACAAGTTCATCTGTTTGTTTGGCTGTCAAGACCAAAAGATCCACGCCGCCAAGTGTTTCTTTGCAATCTCTGCATGTCTGTTTTAAACATATATTTCACTTAAATCATATCATTTGTCAGAGTTCAGGTAATCTTTGCCGACATGCAATGCAAGCGGCGCACAGTGGTTGGGCTTGTATGGAGCCGCGGCCATAAATACTTCCCATTGAGATATCGATATGAAATTTTGACAAAAAACCTAGAAAAATATTTTAAATATATTGTACAAAAATTGGCCACATCGGACGACTATATCCTATAGCTCCCATAGAAACGATCGGGAAAATTTTGTTATTTTAACTTTATTTTTTTTTCATACTAAGAACTGTATAACAAAAACATAAAAGGGATTGCAAAACTCAATGACAAATGTAGATATATATCTATGTGTATATATATATATATGTATATATATTATAAAAAACTAAAAATAAATTAAAAAAATAAAAATGTACACTTTTCATATTGTTTCGTCAAGTAAAAGAATCGTTGACTGTAGTAGCGTAGAATTATGGTTATATGTAAGTTTTCTTTGACCACTAATAAAGGGATCAGAGCTTAAAAGCAATCTGTTCATCAAATCCGTGTTTGAGGCAACGCGTGAAATTTTGCGTGTATGTTGCATACGGAACTTTTTAATATCTCGAATTCTGGCCTTTGCGGCTTCTTCAGAAAGCTCGCCAATTGAAACCAAGGAATGTTTGATAATATCAGGAGCGTGGAGTAAAACTTTATGGACTGTTGGAGGGAGATAAAACCAGGCATACTTTTCAATCAACTGCTTTGCGGTTTCGAGAGCATAGTCCCCAAATTTTGCTGGATTAATCTTGTAGCCCGAAGACATAGCTTGCAGCAAAGTTGATATACGTCGCCGTTTTGTCCTCATTGAAGCCTCAGAAAAATCCTTTTTTGGACGACTACGATTAGCACTTGTATTGATTTGATGAGGAAAAAAAGTTGGCTTCAGTACAATAGTTTCCTTAGTGTTTAGCCAATTAGATTGAGATTGTAAAAACTGAACTCATTTTACGGTTGTACTTAGCCCAATAAGCAGTTAATTTCTTGCAAATATAAGCAATGCATTTCTTAAGCTTTCTTAAGTCAGCTTCGTATCCCTTGTTTTTAATGCAAAGTTCAACTAAATGGATCACAGTCTGAGTTTTTTCTGTATTTGTGCCCTCTTCTGTGCACCAAAGTTCAAAGATGTGCATGCGTGAAAAAACACAGTTATAAGAATCGCCTATAAAAACAAAACGGGATAGAAACTATAAAAATTTAAGTGAAAAATTGTATACAAACACAAATGACGGAAACAAAAGCAACACCACAAAACAAGGGAAGAGCAACTGATCGTGTTGCAAATTTAACCTTGAAAAATCGTAAGACGTCTTTAGTGTTTTTATGTATACACACAAATCCGCAACTTTCCGCAGCCAAACTTTACGTTTCTAATATCTGAAAACATAGACAAATACAATGATAATACACACAATGGGGGGATCGGGGGGGAACACAACTAAATCTCCAACTAAACATAAAAAAGACGTTCACAAAATACACACAAAAAATATTAAGTCGATTTTGTTTATTTCACTAGAAAAACTTAATGACAAATATAAAATGATTATATATTTTTTAAAGTAAATACCTTCAGCTTCAAAATGCATTTTAAATAATTAAAATCGGATAGATCTAGCGAAAGTTTGACCACTTTGAAATGCAATTTTGTTGTGACAAAAATCTTGCTAAACTCCGGTGCGCTGCAAGAATGTACACATGATCACGCTTTGCATTCTATTTTTAGAAAGTCCCGTTAGTTTTCCACACAAAACCGGTTTGTTATCAAGAAGTTTGGACATTAAAGAGACAATTTGTGTACATTGCGTCCAAATATTTTGTGATAGATTTTTTGATTTTTGGCCTATGAACGCAACCACTGTGCGGCGCCAACTTCTTTGGCAAAGAATTATGTGAGAGTTTTTGTTGTTGTTGTATTATTGTTATTCATGCCACGCGACTTACACGCGACTCTTCTTGGCGTCAGAAAAATGAGGACAAGGAAACAAACAAACAAGTAGCTGCTGCTATTTACCAAAACAAACAAAATTAGCACAAGATATGTGATGCGAATGAAAAGAAGGTAGTTAAAAATGAAATCAAATTCAAGTCAAATCACGACCAGCTGTCACGTAACACAAATTGCGTATGAATTGAGTATGTTAAAAATGTTTCTTGTGGTTGATTATTAGATTTCCTTAATTGTAAAAGAGACATACAGAAAAAAAGCGTAAAAAATTAATTATTTAAAAAATAATTGTCTGTTTCCGCCCGGGATCGAACCGGGGGCCTTCTGCGTGTTAGGCAGATGTGATAACCGCTACACCACGGAAACAGTTGGAAGCAAGGTGGTCAAATGTGATACAGTTACTCGAGCAGTAGAAAAGACACACCCTGTTTATTAATTCAACTTAGTTTGTATAAGCTGATTAAATAGTTATTGCAAGTAGTTATTAAATTAAACAAGTGCTGGGCACATGGCGATGTTTCTCTTCACACAGGGCAGCATGCTACTTTTTGTTAGTAGGCTCTCTGCCGCGGCCAATTACTGTAAATCACACGTATCATCACAGGTGAACACTTGAATGGCAAACACTACACAGCACTTTAGCAGTAAAAACAGTGTTTGGGCTAGCTCCCAAAATAGTGCGGCATATGTTTATGTATAGCACTTTAACATATTTAGTTAGAATTCTATAAAACTCCAATGCACGAGCCCGACCGCTCGCTTGCAATCTTGATAAAGTAACATTAAAATATTTATCGCAAATAAATACAATTAAATTTAAAGTAAACAAATTCTGTTTAATGATAAATAGTTTTGTGTACAAACGCCTAAGAAAAAGCTTTTAGGTTCAACAAACAGTTTTTTTACAGTGCGCCTTAAAAATGCTTATGCTAGAATGGGAGTATGAATTTTTCTGTATTGAACCTGAAGGTGGCAAAGCAGAATGCTTGATTTGCAATTATATTGTTTGTTGCAATGTTAAATTTTATTTATGACGGCATTATTCAAATTGCACCAAGGTATATAAAATATATACAGGGGGATAGCAGATTTTTAAATCTTTTGCAGTTGCTGTTAAAAGTATTGAAATTAATAATATTAATAACATTGAACATTGATAGTAATAATGATAATTATATAGAAAACGAGTAATATTTAATAATCACAATGATTAAACGTTAACTTGCAGCATACACTGAACTGAAATGTGAAAACTGTAACGCTATGTGTGCTTGCCCATCACTGACCTAACGTTTACAGTACGTTTTAAACCTGAAATGCGCTTAAGAAAAAAATTAAAAACAAAAAATAATAAAAAAATTCAATCTGTTTCCGCCCGGGATCGAACCGGGGGCCTTCTGCGTGTTAGGCAGATGTGATAACCGCTACACCACGGAAACAGTTGAAAGTGTGTGAACTTAATACCAAACAGTTTCTTTGGTCATGTCCTGTTGCAGTCATTAGTTGATTGAAGGTTGTAAATTATTCCAACAATTGTGTGAATGTTTACATTTTAAATATAAATGCGTGCTTCTCGTAGTGCAGCATACTAAAGTTAGACCCCTTTTACACGATGATGTTTTTGCTAATGCAACATTCGTTTGTAGACAAAAGGAGTAGTGGTGTAACAACTGCAAGCAATGAAGCAATGATTTTCTCATTTTGCTTTGCCTTATTCCGATTACATGTAAACACAGAGTTGCACAGTGTTTGAAGTGAATCAAAATCCGATTCCTCAACCGCCATAGCTGTCGCACTCAAAAGATCTTTTACTGAACTCATTTTATTTACTTGTTACTTCTATCAAATCAATAAGATGTTAACAAATAAAACAATAGGCAACGATTTATGTTTATGGACCATAAATTTAAATCAGAGTTGCATTTACATAGAAAACTGCATGAAAAAACTTCATCGTGTAAATGCGACCACATTATCGAAGAACTTTTGAAACGGAAAAAAAATCATGGTGTAAAAAATCATCTTACCTAATAAGTTTTAAAGGCGTATTTTTCTAAATATCCGCGTACTACATTTTGTAGGTGAATTAAATCGCAGGATTTGAAAAGGATTGAAAAAAAGAATTTTGTTTTTATCGCAGCCGGTAGGATTCGAACCTACGCTCCCAGAGGGAATCTGATTTCGAGTCAGACGCCTTAACCACTCGGCCACGACTGCTTGTGAATGGAGCGTGCCAAAAGCGTTGTATGTGCTACGAAGCTACATTTTTCTCTTATTTTTCTGGGTTTTTGTTTGGTTGTTGCTTTAGAATAAATCGGACAAATTGTTGATGGTCGTGTAAATTTTCTGTTTAATATAAAGTCAACGTTACAATAATATAATAAATATGCAAAGTAAAAACGTTCGTGAAGTGAACTAAATTCGCCTAACTGCTAAATGAATGAATAATGGCATAATATTTCATATACATATTTTTTCTTCCTCCTGATGCTAAGTTATAAATGTCACTGACAGCTACGTACAAATTAAATCATTATTTACACTTAACGCTTCGAGCTCGGAACAGTTTATTGCACTCAAATATGTACATATATATACGAACGTATTTATCTGTTCCAGTAAACCCGAACGATCTTTCAGTTGAGTTGACTGTGTGCCACACTGACTGAGTGACATGTTGCATTATTAAAACTGAATGAAATCATTTGCTCATTCATTCAAGATGCTAATAATGATGTTCAAAATGACAATGATGATGACGACGATGACCTTATTGCTGTTATTTGTGTGTAGTATGTCAGAAATATTACGTAAGATTTCCATCAGTAACAAGATAAATGTGAAGTACTTGAGAAATTTAATTAACATCTGTGTGAAACTTAAATGTAGGGTGTCTATTTTTAAGGGGTTAATTGAAGGCCTTGCCAAGAGAGTGTGTGATAATAGCATAAACTGAATGCATTAAAGAACATAATTTGATGTTCTTCTTCTTCAAAGAACATTGCTAAAATGTTAAATGGCAAAACCCAAACATGAATCCTCCTTCAAATTGAAATAGTGGGCGTGTCTCGTTTGATATAAATTGCATAATGCCAACATCAGACACGGCAAACAGGGACAGCAAACGTTGGCGTCAGCTTTGCCTAAATTTAATTGTTGTTTCCGTGCCCGAAAGGTCAAACACACAACAGAATTAGTTGGCATGCAACAATAGGAACAACAACAACAACAGCGACAATTTTCATCGCATTTAGTTAACAGACGCTCTATATATTATTACATCACATCGTTCAGATCGAGTCGGATTTTGGATCACATGATAGCTTAGTTTAGTTTTGTGTATTCGTTTTTTGTTTTGTTTGAAATTCGATTAGACGTGCAGCGAAGGTCATTAAACTGTGTTTGACTTTCAACAAACGTTCAAATTCTTGATGACCTGGGCACTATTAGCCATATAACTGAAAGAAAAAAAAACCAGTGTTACCATACGCAGAGGCATGCAATCAAAACCAGGTTTTTCTTATAT
This sequence comes from Scaptomyza polygonia, assembly GCA_035044585.1. Lineage (NCBI taxonomy): Eukaryota > Metazoa > Arthropoda > Insecta > Diptera > Drosophilidae > Scaptomyza > Scaptomyza polygonia. The sequence continues at coordinate 418,509 of JAWNNU010001690.1, forward strand.
GTTTTTTTCGATAAACAGCGATCGGTGCGTGAAAGAGCCAGAGGATAAATACAATTGCATTTTGTGCGCCTCTGCAGCAGATTCGCCTTAATCAAGCACACACCTACATATACACATACAGTATTATAATTTTGTAGGGCATCACTGGTTTGAGACAGGCAACCAACCAACACAAACAAAAACACCTACGCTCCGCTCCGCTCGCCTATGTACTTGTGATGGGTCGTTAAGTTTATTGCCCGCTCTCGCCCACACTCACTAAAACTGACTGGGCACTTGAAAAACCGTTTATTTTCAACATTTATTCTCTTTGATTTCCAGCCAAAGTTCTCTTGTCGTCGCCCACGCATTAAATGAGCGCGGCATACACACACACATATACAGCAAAAGTTCAATTACCTGACAACATTGCTGTTGTTATTGTATTAGTTTTGTCTTTAACTGTCACTCAAAATGTGCGGCACGCGTACGCGTTTACTCACCCATAATCAGGCAGTAGCACAGCACAATGGAATGCCATTATTAGCAAAAACAAAATATTAAAGCTTAAATACATTTTAAGTATGCACAAAATGCATGCTCGGCGGTCAATTGTCAAGCGAAAAATAATTTCAATGGTTACTTTGTTTCTCTTATTGGTTTTTGTTGTTTTGCTTTGACTTTTTTTTGTCTAAGAAACAATGCAATAAGCTAACTACAAAGCAACCGCCTATGGGTGCACACTTTCTTTTGTTGTTTAGAACATTGCAAAGGAGAAAAGAACGTTCGATTGTCGCTTGTGATTTCCTCTGTTTTAATTGGCATATATGTATGCCAGTGTTGGCATTAAGTATGCTATGTGGGTGTAGTATGTATGTATGTGTAAATAATTATTGCTTATGATTTAAAATGAAAATTACTCACATAATTGTGAATAATTTTCTGCATTAGTGCAATATAAGCTATAAATAAAAAATGGTTCGAATTTGGTTCAGTTACAAACATAATTTTACACGCACACTGAACAAATTTAATAAGCAAAGAAAATTAAGTGAAAAATACGCAGCTCACAATACAAATTGAAGGTTAATAGCATTCAAAAAAACCACCACGCCTTAAATAAAACAAGCAACGCATTTATTTTTGTATCTTTTCTTCCATTTTCCTTTGCTTTTTAGTTGTTTATTTGTTTTAAGTGGCAAATGCACGGTGCTCTTTACGCTTGAGATGCGTCTGTCTGGCGCTTTTTGTTGTTGTTGTTGTTGTTGTTGTTGTAAATGTCGTTGGCACTTTCTTCATTTTGTTTTCAGGCACATCAAATTAAATTCGTAAAATGCTAAAACAAACTAAAACAAAAGTAAATGATTTTAAAATAGTTTTTTTGTTTCCATTTCCAGTTCGTACTTTCTTCCAGCACCCCAAAAAAAAGTTTAAAGCCAACATATGTTTGTTCCCCCAAAGAATTGTTTTCCTACGCAACTGTCAAAGCCCAAAAATTTATTTTAGCCAAAATTAGATTTAGAATTTGGTGGGTTATTCAAATATATGTATATTTAAAAGTAATGATACGAAAAAGAGAAGAAAGAATAAAATCGGAAATGGACCGGCCTGGGCTTAAGAACTTTAGCTGGTCTTATTTTGTTTTTGATATTCACAGCGCACGCAGACACTCTGCCTCTTTTGCTTGCTCTCTGACGCTCTCGTCTCTTGTTCGCTCTCGGTAATTTTTTTTTGGGTGGTTGAATTGCGCCTCGCCTTGCACTTTTATGCTGGCGTCACAAGTGCTTTCGGCAACTCTCACATTTTCTCTCTTTTGCCAACCCCTTATGTTCAACGAAAGTGCAGAAAATTTGTGGCTTGCACTTTTTAAGGTCAATTTACGATTTTCAACTGTGCCCAACGAAAGCAAACAATTTAAAAAAGCTAAAGCTAAAAATAACACAGAACTAATTGATTGTATTTATGTTCATTTGTAGAATTTCAAATAATATATAAAATACAACAAACTATAAAAACATGACTGAAGTAGAGCAACCGCCACAGAATGGCATAGATCCCACCGCGGGCGAAGATGATGATAGCAATAAAGCGCGTCCTGCAGATATTGAACAGGTATGAACAGATAATGCACGTATATATATAGAAGGTTTTAAAAGATTTTCTAATATTATATTCTTTGCCTTGCAGGACATGCGTGAAATGGAGCGACGCAAACGTGTTGAGGCCATTATGGGCTCAAAACTGTTTCGCGAGGAACTGGAACGCATTGTGGACTCAGCACGCGATGGTGGTGCCGGTGCCAGTGGCATATTGCAACAGCTATCCGATATTGTTGGTGTGCCCGTGTCACGCGTGAGCAACGTTTTCAAGAGCAGCAGCTGCATGGTGCCTATCAATGATATACGCGGCGTCGAATCGATGGGCTATGCCAAGGGCGAAAAGATACTCAGATGCAAACTGGCTGCCACATTCCGGCTGCTCGATCTGTATGGCTGGACACATGGTCTGGGTGCACAGATATCGGCACGCCTCAAGGTCGATCAGGAATACTTTTTGGTCAATCCATATGGACTGCTGTATCATGAGGTGACGGCCTCGTCACTCAACAAAGTTGACATGCAGGGAAATATTGTTGAGCAAGGCACCACCAACTTTGGGTCGAACAAGAGCCGTAAGTGACAACAAAGTAAATTCCACAATCATCTATTTATCGTCTCTATTTTTCCTAAAGACTTTGTATTGCATTCGGTGGTGCATGCCGCACGTCCCGACATCCGTTGCGCCATCTATATTGGCTGCAGTCCCGTTGTGGCCATCTCCTCGTTGAAGTCTGGCCTCCTGGCGCTCTCCAAGGATGCGTGCGTTTTGGGTGAGATAAGCACACACGCCTACACCGGCATGTTCGATGAGGAGGAACGCAATCGTCTGGTGCGCAATCTGGGACCCAATTCCAAGGTCATGTTGCTGGCCAATCACGGTGCTCTGTGCTGCGGCGAGACCATCGAGGAGGCCTTCTTTGCCGCCTGTCACATTGTCCAGGCGTGCGAGACCCAGCTGAAACTACTGCCTGTCGGTGTCGATAATTTAGTGCTCATACCTGATGAATCACGCAAACTGATCTACGAGCAGTCGCGTCGCCCGCCCGAGGAATTGGAAAAGAAGTTCGCTGCCATTACCACAAACGAGGATGGCGCTGCTGCTGGCAAAGAGGAGGCTGCACCGCCCAAGATTGGCAGTCCACCCAAATGGCGTGTAGGCGGTGCTGAGTTTGAGGCGCTGATGAGAATGCTGGATAATGCTGGCTATCGTACTGGCTACATTTACCGCCATCCACTGATCAAATCGGATCCGCCAAAGCCGAAGAATGATGTGGAACTGCCACCAGCTGTCTCCTCGCTGGGCTATCTGCTCGAAGAGGAGGAGCTCTTTAGACAGGGGTATGAATCTATTTTATAAAATATAATAACTATAACTAATGTTTGTTTTTTCCTATTCTGCACAGCATCTGGAAGAAGGGTGATATACGCAAGGGTGGCGATCGCAGCCGCTGGCTTAATTCGCCCAATGTTTACCAGAAGGTCGAGGTACTGGAGACTGGCACTCCAGATCCCAAGAAAATCACAAAGGTAGAGATTATAACATTTGAAGATAGAATAACAACAACACATCAGCAAACCAACCAAAAAGCTGCTGACCTCAAGGAAATAAAAGGAAAATAGTTTCTACAAAAAAAAAAAAAAAAAACAGAAAATCTGATGTATCCTATAAAAAACACACACAATGTAGGGAAATTCTTTAAAACAATCCCTCGAAAAACATTCCAAGCAGCCATCCATAGAAACATTATTTGCAGCTCTAACTTTCAACTTTTCTACTTGCTTAAAAACACAAAAATATGAACGCATAAATTATTTAGCATTTGAGTTTATAGAGAAATCAAAATTTGCCACAAACTAATTATTACGACCGTAAATCTAAATCAAAATAAATTATAAAATGCTTTATATAAATTGTAATTGTGCATTAATCAAATAAATATATATATATATAAACAAATTTAAAAACCAAATCTTGCATAGATGATTTTGTGCCCCCTTTAAGGGAATTTTCCAATTATTATTATAATTTTAGTTTTATCAAAAAACAACGCAAAGAAAGAGAAAGACATTTGTTGACATGAAATTAAATGTTAGTATTTAAACTAAAAAATTAATGGAATTTTTCATTGTGTACATTCAAGTTTTTTTTAATAATCAAATACACGCATGTTTAACTATTTATTTTTAATACATTTATTTCATTATCATTTTGTAAAAAGGAAACAAAAACAAATATCTTTTTCTTTGCATGTTTTTTAATTTCTTTGTCAAGTGTCCCCATTTTTTTTTTGATTTATTTTTTAAATAAGGCACAAAGTCATTTATGCTTGCTATATAATTCATATGTTTGTACACCATTTTGGTTTTTACAATTTACAGTTAGGATGAGGTATTGACAACTAACGAACCAAACCAATTTTTCATGTTTTAAGAATCATGGAAACTTATTTATACTAAAAACATTTAATATTTATGAGCACTTTTTCAAACATTGAAATCTAAATAAAAAAAAAAACAAATTTCTTTCTCTTTCTTGCTTGCCCCTTTTTCAAAACGAACCTTTAAAAAACGAACACACAAATTGAAATGCACGTTTAAAGTGGGTTGCCGAAGGTTCACCCACCCATTCAACGCCGGTGCGGATCGAGGATCCATTGCAATTTGTGCCCGTTGGAACCACAACCAAGGAGTTTAAGCGTCTGCAACAACAAGTCAGTAATTGATATTAAAAATGCAAATTTTGAGATGATTTCTGTAATTCTGTATTCCTTATTTACTTACAGATCAAGGACAATCGTCGTGCGGATTTAATTTCAGCTGGCCCACAATCGCATATACTGGAGGGCGTTACATGGGATGAGGCAAATCGCATCAAAGATGCCACTGTCTCCCAAACGGGTGATCATGTAGTGCTTATGGGTGCAGCCTCCAAGGGCATCATACAACGTGGCTTCCAACACAATGCGACCGTCTATAAGGCGCCCTATGCCAAGAATCCCTTCGACAATGTTACAGACGATGAGCTCAACGAATATAAACGCACCGTTGAGCGCAAAAAGAAGAGTATTCATGGTGAATGTACGTATAGTATAGAATACCCTTCTACAATAATTTTGTTAATGTTCGTAATTATTTAAAGATACCGATACGGACTTTTCGGAATCCGAGGCACTCAATTCAATGCAGGCAGCGGGCGCGCGTGCACATGCAAAACACGCACAGAGTGAACCCGAAACGGGTACGAAAAGCAACAGAAAAAGGGTTTCAAAGAACTTTAACTTTAAACTACTTTTTGCATTTTTTTTACAGAACACCAAGTCATACAGATCCAAACACAGCAGGCGCCCATGCCCAGCCAGGCTGAGGTTGTGCTGAGTGATGGTAAGTCCAAATTAATTGTTTTCCCCATTGTTATTATGTCTACGTTAAACATTGAAAAGATTATTTATACACAAAACACTTTTACCTAGTTATGTCCTATTCCATTAAAATCATATACAAAATCCTTCAATTTGTGATACGAAATTTGTTCAAGTTCTTTTTTTTTTGTGCATTTCGTTTTGTTAATTCGTTTCAGTTTGTTTTCAAAAGTTTTTAGTTAACGTTTAAGTCATTTATCGTTTATAGAATAATATATTTTTAAAATTAATTTAATTTTATATATTTAATTTAAATCTAACCATTGTACTTATGCTATTTTCCTTTTTATTTTTGGCTCTACTCCACACACACAAACAAACATACATAAACAATTGATTAATAATAATATTTAAAAGTTAACAAAAAAGTACTCGTAGCACTTGATACAGTTTCGACATCCTTTCTGTAAACAAAACAAAACCAAAAACCTTTTTACTACTACAACAACTACAATATTCTTCTGTTACATACTAATAACCCTTTGCAACACTGTCAACACATACAACTGTGCAACTGTACAACTCTGTTTATCTGCTACTACTACTATTCTGTCTACTACTATTTAAGGAGTTACCTGTTGTACGGCGTGTATTAAGTGATTATTATTTTCGAAGATAAAAGCTAACAAGAACAATCTACTTCTAGTTGACTTCAACGATAATTCTTATATACAGCTGCAGTTTTGCTTTTTAGATGGTTAATTGTGCACAATTTTTTTTTTGTTTGAAAAGACAATTTGGTTGATTGTAAACTAAAATTTATAGTCCTTTTCCCTAGTCAAAAAACGCGCAAATGAATTGGCAGCTCAAATCAACTAAACTAAAAATATTTATATAAATAAATGAATAAAGAATTCGTATTAGGGTCTTTAGTACAAAATCAAATCAACAACAACAACAGCGATAGGAACAACAACAACAGCAACAACTACTACTATTACTACTACACTACTACTACTCTATTTTCTCTACAAAAAAAAATTTAAAAAAACCTGTGTACATTGGTGCTGCTGCTCTCTGTTAAATATCTGCTACACTTTTGTAAACCAAAAATAGTTTAGTAAAATACATTAAATGTTTTGAGGTGAGTGCAGACCAAAAAGAATTAGTGTGTAGTAAAAAAAACCTAGTTTATAGACAACAAGTGCGTGATAACCAAAATGCATTAAATCTCATGACATCTCTCAACTCAAATCTAATAGCTAACTGTTAACCACAACATTTTCTGTTCAAATACATTTTTGCTACTTTTTAACTAACTTCTGTTAACACCAACATTCTCTGTTTAATAACATTTTAGTTTCAGCTTCTTCTCGCAACATTAAAAAAAAAAAAAATTATATATCGCGCTGTTAGTTGAAGTGTCTGTTATGTTTGTGGCCGTATTTAATTTGGCCCCTCTGTGCACATCTTTTTTTTTTTTGAACAACTGCAGCTGTTCTTTAATAAATGCTTTTTTTCAGCTAAACACTCACATTTTAAGCATGTTATAATTTTTTTTTAACATAATAACGCTACATGATAATATTTTGTATGCTATTTTAGGTATTAAGTCTTTTATCTATGTCTTAAATATGCAAACACCTTCTTTTTTTTTAATGAAAGCAGCACGCAACAGATTATGTGAAACAATTTATGTATCAATTTTTGTTTCTTCAACTACTTATTTTAGCAACACTTAGTTTTATTAACGGCGAACGTTCTCATACAGCAACAAATCGCAAGCCACCAACTGGCCGAGGTAAACATACTATTTCAAAGTACCTTTTTGTTGTGTATAGCTAACCCAAACCAACTAAATCCATCTCAAGAACGTTTTTGGGATATAGCACAAAATAATGATGTATATATACACCATATAATTTTTCGCTCCAAACCCTCAACACATTCCATTGTTCTCATTGTTGTGTTCCATAACTAGCAAAATAAACATCCATAAATATATGCACAATTCAAGTTAACCTAGTTTGTAGAAAAAAAAAAATTATAAAAGCAAACCCATATATGTTCTCAAATGGATCAGGAAATTTGGTATTTGGATTTATTATTGATAGAGATACACCTATTGATTTTATAATTGCTAGGCAAGAATAACGGATATTTAGGTATATGCAACTACGTATTTAAGACCTGTACGTATTCAATACCTTCTACGTCTCCTACGTATTTAATACTCGTAACGTATTTTATTGTATTCAGCGAGTTGAGTAAGTTTTTAGTCCCCCTTATCCGACCTCAGCCGAACCCCCTACTAATATGTAACCTTTTGACATTGTTTTCCCTACGTTCCTAAACTCCAAAATAAAAGAAATGCATGTTCAAGAAACTCAAGCTAGCGTCCAGATGTCGCTTGGAGACTGCAACGGCGACGCCAACAACAATAACGCCAACAACAACAATGATAATATCTATGATGAGGTTTACAAGAAGATCCAAAATCATCCGATTGTTCTACCATCTTCCTCTCGTTCGACTAGCAAGTGTCGTCGCGACTTGCGTCCTGCATTTACTAATCCTAATTCTATATCAAGTTTATGTCCCAGTCCCCAAATTATGTCTCCCTCCACCAACTTTCATAATGTTGTTGACTTGGTACAGGGGAACAATCCAGTCGACGATCATTCGTCCTATGTTTCAATGTCTTTGGGTCGTTGCTGTCAGCCGCAGATTTGTGCTGTGCTTCTTCAAGCTATCCACTCTGAGCATCATACAGTTGAAAGTTATCGTGGTAGCGCAACCACACGTTCGACAGCCACTTCCACCAATGAATACTCATCGCCACGTCGTCATCATTTGCCATTGACTAATTGCCAGATATCGTCACCTCCACCATATCGCACCGTATCGCATTTTGGGTTCAATTCGCCACGAGCGCCAATGCGCACGATTCACAAACATTTGCCAACTAGAACAGATGGCATACGCTATCGTTCCATTCAACGTGCGCTTAGCTATGAGGAGATCTTTGCAACGCCACGTTACGAACGTCTTTGTCAGTATTGTTTTGACCAGCTGTTGCGCCTTAAGCCTGAATTTCAGCGACGCTGCGCTCAGGATGAACCCGATGATTTAATAAGCTGCGGTAGCTCTGTTCGCTCCCTAAAACTGACCACTCACCTCGAGGTTAATGGCAAAGAAGGGATGGACGAGGACAAGAAGGAGCAGGTCGAAAAGAAGAGGGCGCCCATTCCGGTTCCTTGCCATATGGGCACCCAAACAGTTGGGTCAGTTTCAATGGTCAATTTCCTAAAGCAAATCGAGTTTCTTAACTTCTCCGAGGAGTCTACGAATGCCAACTTTGTTCCTGGACAACAGGCCATTACCAGTGACATAAGTCTGCATGACATCCAGACGCCAACAAGCCCTGGGGCTAGCGGTACAAATATAACTGAGGTGTTGAACTTTGTAAACTGGCAGGAGCAGGGACAGCAGGAACAACAGAATCCAATCACGAATGAGAATCCTCCAGAGCAGGAGAAAGAGCTCGGAGATGGTCAGTTGATGTCTGGATTTCAGCGTGCATTTCGTAAGATAGATGAGGAGCAAGCTCTTAGCACCTCCGGTTGTCTTAATCAACAACCAATAGAGAATGGTGACGACCCAAAAACTTCGACAGATGAAGAAGACGAAGCAGATCAATCGGAGGGAACCAATGAGAATGAGTTCGGAGAACGTCAGTTGATGTCGCGTTATGAGCGTCGACGTCGTAAGCTGGAATTCTATGAGTTGTGGCAGGATCATGTGGATTACTTTGGGGCCAAAGAGCAAATGGAAATGGCAGAACCCGAAACAGTAGAGCATACAGTGACAATGTCACTGGACAAGCAGGAGGAGCAGGCTCTAAGCACCTACGGTTGTCTCAATAACCAGACAACAGAGAATGTTGAAGAACCAAAAGCTTTGAGTCATGAAGTAGAAGAGGTGCAAGGTCAACCGGAAGAAACCAATGAACTGTGCTCCCCATCTGTTGGGGAGTTATTGGAAGTGTTCCAGCAAAGTTTAAATGTTGTGGGTGAGAACCTTGATCAATTGCTTGTCACAACAAATAAGCTAAAAAAAGGTGTTATAAACGAAGAGAATATTGCTGTGGAAAACGGTACACTGTTTCGTGCCATCAATTTGGAGAATATTCCCGATGCTGATGAAATGGCACCAGTTGTGGAGACACAACGCTTTGACCCTGCTGATTTTAGCAACGATGACGAAGTCGAAGTTAATGAAGCACTTCAAGCTGAGATCGACCAAGAGGAAAAGCGTGATGATGAGAAGCCAGTGACGCCCTTGCCCAATCAAAAGCTATTTAAAGACACGGTCGAACTGAATCATAGTGATGAAAAGGATGTGGATGAGAACGAAAAAGATTCCTCAGAAGAACCAGCAGCAGCAGCAGCATTAGCCAATGGAGAAGAATTGGAAACAATGCCACATTTTTCGCCACTCGAACGTGAAATCCTTGAATCCATTGAGGCTGACAAGCTGCAGGAACGCGAGTCAATCTTTGGTAAAATTGATCAGAGCATACGCAATAAGTTGTCACCGAGCAGACTTCAAAGCATTGTCACCGATATCGAGGAAACTTTTTTGACCTGTACTCGCATCGTGATGAGTCCGCCTGCGACAGTACCACATCTCTTTCAATTTAGCAGCGAGCCGCATACCTCTTCAAAGTCGCCTTCTACATCGTCCTCAGCACAATCATCGACTCGTCTACCTAAACGCAAGAGTTTGCGTCTATCACGCTCCTTAAACAGCAGCAACTCCTCGTTGCTTCCTTCTCTGCAGCGCTCGATTTCTTCTTCAACATTTGCAACTGGCATTAGTCCACGCAAGAAGCGCAACTTCATATTGGAAAACATTCGCAATGCTAGCAAACCGCGCATTAGCCCCAAGGCCTCAACTAGCGCAAAGAAGACGCGACAGGCTCAGGTTCAAGTCGGGGAAGATAGTTCAAGCAATGACTCTTTGATCTACACATTTCATGCAGATCAGAGCAGCAGTGGCGCTCGTCTATGGGTCTCGATGCCAACAACTCCCCGAGGATGTTATATTGGCAAAAAGCGCGGCTCAACAAAAACTCCCGGCTCTCCGTATGCCAAGAGACGCAAGCCCATGGTTATTCATACGCCCAATATGAGACGTCTTTTACACCCTAATTTGCAACGAACCATTTCGAGTAGTACCTTTTTCGCAGGTGTCGTCGAATCGCCAGAAACGGTGGATTCAACATTTTCCAGCGCTAACCTTGACCTGGATTTTGTGCCGGTTGAACAAGAAATTGTGCAGCATAATGGCGAATGTGAATCCAATGTTGTATCGCCGGCGAATAAGAACAATGCAACTACTAGTTCTGTATATTACAGTGCCAACGATTATACAGTTAGTGGATTGGAAGACGTTACACCGGAATCGCTTGAAGAATTGGAATCGTTGGAGCCGGAAAAAGAACTGGTTATGGAACTGGAATTGGAAGATGGGAGAGTTGAAGCATTTGAGTCACGTTTATTGGCTGGTGATTACCGCGACGAAATTGAGGAATGTTCTGAACCAACAACATCCTCCTCAAATGAATCAAATAAGACCGAGACTCTTGAAACTTTCGAAACTACATCCGTTGATAATGAGACGAATGCCAATGAAACAACCCGTTCGTCGGTCGACTTAAATGATGAGCAAGAAGAGTCTCCCGTTGGTCAGTCAACAACTGATGCCACATCCCAAAAAGACGAACTGAGTGATAGCCTGAATGCAATCGAAAAACCAACTGTACAATTTATATTCGAGGAAGAACAGTTAGAGGAGGAAACTGTGGTCAGTCTTCTAGCTGTGAGCTCGTCTGGCTATTCGCTTAGCTCAAATCGTGGTCAATTAAAGATCGACAGCAACACAAACAAAAAAGCTTATCAATTGTACTACAACGGTGATGCCTCGTCATCAGATGAAGAAAAAGGTCCGCAATGGAATGAGAAGGATACTGATGATACTGATAATGAAAGCAAGCCAAGTACATCAGGTGCGGCACGTAGCGTAAGGACGCGTCGATCTGGTGGCACGGGAAAACAACCGGACAGCTCCGCAGAGGATAATCAATATGAGGTTAAGTTAAACACTACGTGCAAACTGACCAATGACACCCTACACGTATCGGACGAATTCTCAGACGAAATTCAAACGCCACGCTCTACTGAACCACCCTATAGAGTGATCTTTGGAACCGCTGAAATTGATATGGAGTATCAGTCTGAAAGTGAATCAGACGATGAGGAAGATCTTTTCAGTGTGGAAGATGATGAATCACTCGGTGACGAATTAAATGAACCAGAGCTTTTCAATATGGAAAATGAGGAACCACTCGATGACGAAATAATTAAACCAGCTCCCTTCTATATGGCAAATGAGGAACAAGATGAACTACCATTGCATATACAGATTAATCCGGAAAGTTTTGGCGTCTCGGAAAATTCGGGTGACTCTGAATGGTCACCAGGTAGGACCTACGATTTTGGTACATTCACCATGGAATGTCTAAGCAATTCTGATATGATTGAAGTAACCCAAAATGAGGTTAACCAAGTATTGGCTTTAGAACAGCAACGAAATAACAAAAGACCCAGAGACATGCTTTCGACAGATGGAGAAGAATCCACCGACGAAGAATGCACAGACAACAAATTCACAGACGAAGAGTAGCTGGCTTTTGGAAAAGATAATATCCCAAACAAAGCAACAGTTTCTACTCAAAATTCGAACAATCCACCCACCCGCCACTGTACCAAGTCATAACATTCAAAGTCTTTTACCAATAGTCTACAATTGAGAAATTTACAATTTTGCCTTTAAACAACAATCATTTTTATATACTTTTTAATCCGCATGCTTTTAAATTGCACTCACACAAACACATTTCATTTCATACATACTAACAATTGATTTGAATAGAAATATTAAGTTCCTTTGTACTTTCTTAATTGAAAATAAAGGTGTTATATATTGGTGGGAAAGTAAATGGCGAACAAATAAAATTGGTTTAATGGTGAATTGATATGGTGATTTGTATTTTTATAAAAAATTGGAATATAATATGTAAAGCAATGAACAAAACAAAAACAATCAAAATGTTATTTGTAAGTTTTTCTCAAATGTTAAATGTTTATAATTAATTGTTAATTGTTAGAGGTCCCGAATTGTAGTCGTCTTTACGTTGGATCTACGTACATACCTTCAAAGAAGTTTTTCAAACAATGCTCATATGCAAATATTTTATTTTATCTTAGCCTTATGCGAATATTTAACACATAAATACGCATTTCTCTATGCGCCCACAAAAAATCGCTATATGATGGCCTGTCGAAGTGTGCAGGTTTATGTAATATATAAAATTGATTCCACATACAAGCACAATTATCCGTTGCTCAACAACGGGACAACAACAGCACTTTCCAACACTGCTGAGCAAAGCTTTACATCACATCTAACACATCACAGCACACCTCAACGCGAAACTTCAATGCAATTGGCCATGCATAGATTTCAATCAGCCGCAGCAGCAGCTGATAACACAGATCCTGCTGCTGCTGCTGCTGCTGCTGCACCATTTCGTACCTTTTCGCACTTTGGATTCAATTGCCCGCTAACAAATTCGCCGAATATACTTTTGCATCCCGCCAATGAGAGTATTTGGCAAACGGTTGCCGAGCAGCGCGAAAGAGTCGTCTCATTTATTGATCTAACCAATTTGAGTTTTGCCAAGCGTAAAATGCTAAATGTCTTGAGTGCTGGATATGGTAGGCAAAAGCATCTGGCTTTAATGGATTCATCTGCTGCTCCTTCGTATGTCTCGGAGATGCAGATAAAGTTGCAACCGACGCCACCGCGCAAGCAGCGTAATAATAGTGCGGCAACAACAACAACAACAACAAGGAGCAGCAGCTGCAGCCGCAGTAGCAGAAGTGCTGATGACTCTCTGGACGAGCTAACGGCACAATTTGGTTCAATGCTTAATATATGCAGTCCCAATCGTAATCTCGATCGTAATCGTGATCGCGATGATGACAGTCTATATCCATGTAATTATACTGTACGCAGTTTTTTGCCAGCTAATCATGCCTTGCCTAAGGATCACAACGCTGATAAGCCCGAGGCAGAGCAGGCTATATATCAGAATGGCGATGATAGCGGTTTGGGTTGCAGCCACAATTCAAAGAACTTCAACAACACCAACAACATCAATAACAGCAGCAGTAACAAAAGAGCTAACAGCAGCAATGGTTCCGTTACACACGAAGCAGAGGCTTACAGTCAGGGCAAACATATTAGGCTCACCTTGAGCAGTTCACCCGAAGCGGAATCACAACTAAAGACGACCACCTCATCCATTGAGATACTGATCAATATCTCGCTGCGGAACACGGAGTGTGTACAAACGGTGCAGGAACATGAGCACGAGTTCCGTGCCAAGCTGGAGAAGGTTATCGATGATGAGATACATTATATATCGCGACAGTTGGCCATGCAACAGCGCACAACGCATCTCTTGTCCGAGCAGCAGCAGCAGTTGCCACGTGCCCCACTCGCGTCACCAACACCCTCATCATTGCAGTTGCAACGTTGCAACTCTGCTCCGGCATTATGTCACACTTATAGCTATGTGGCAATTGCAGATTCCCAGTTACCACCACCAGCAACAACAACAACAACATCAACAACATCGCCACAGGCGTCGCCCACACATTTACCACACACATGCCCCGAGGCGGAGGCACTGCAACGTTTACTTACAACACTAGAAATGGAGTTGCAACATCTTTTGAATAGCATAATACGCGCACATGAGTTACACAATCGTGCCGTTATCTATGATTGCCGCACACGTATCTCTCAGATGCGTGACGATATCAAAGGCGTGGTCAAAAGAACCAAAGTCATCAAGTAGACCCAAAGTTGATACTTGGTTTTAACTCTCAACTATATTCTTATACGCCAAAAATGAACATGTTTAGTATAAGATTTTTGTGTTTAAAAGTTACTCTATGAATTGTCTTTATTTTTCCTGTTATCATTTCTTTTTTTTTTATTATAAACGAAAATCGCCAATTTTTATTGTTAAGCTGCGACTATTTTTTAAGTTTATATGTTTATCATAAACAAATAAATGTTGTTCAAACGCACATCAAATGTACATATAAAATGTGTGCAGCAAAATAAGTTCATTATCTTTCTCATGTAAGTTACAAAATCAAAAAAAAAAAAAAAAAAAAGGTAACACATTTCATAATTTATAAATGTTAAATGTTTGTAGAATTTGCGCTTTTAGTGTTTGTTGATGCTTTTAATAATATATACAAAATGCATGCCTGTGTTTGTATTTGCCTAATATATATTCATGTACTAACAATCTGTACACAAAACATACATATATACATACTCATATTACAAAATTTTTACATTAACATACATAAACATATATATTTTGTGTTTTCGTCCTCTAACGGTAAAGGTTAATCGATAAATTTGAATATGTGCGCGTCCCTTGAGTTACATGATAGACAAATACTTATACTATTTTCCAACACTACTAATTACTATTGATTTCTGTGCATTCAACAGGTGAAAACGTACAAAATGGCGATCATTCGGAAGCGCATTTGAGCACTTTCTCGCAGAGCAGTAAAGAGGTGAGTAGTCTGAACAGAGAGCGTGAGAAAATGTAAACAAAAATAAATACAAACATTATTTAACATGCTATTTTTATATAACAGTTCCAGGATGTATCCACGGATGGTTCACCCAAGAAAGACAAGAAGAAGAAGAAGGGCCTGCGCACACCATCATTCTTGAAGAAGAAGAAGGAGAAGAAGAAGGCCGAAGCCTAAATCTTTCTAAATCTAACAATCAACACCACCAGAGGGAGAGAGCGAGAATGGGAGCAGGCGGGGACGAACAGAGAGCAAAACGAAGATTATGATGATGATCGATGCAAAACGAAGCAACAAAAAATTATAATAATAATATAAAATAAATAAGAGAGAGGCATTACAAACAGAAACAGATGAGCAGTTATACGTGCAGCTTGATTCAAGTTGAATGAAAGGAGAATAAGAATCAAAAAATATACAAAAAAAAATAAATAAAAAAAAAATATGGAAAATAATCTGCAAACAATTAAATATGTTTGCTGTTTTCTATACAAAATGCAAATCTAATAAAACATAGTTCTCTAAGCGCTTAAATCTACTACGTAAAAACATTACATAGTAAACAACGGAAAGAAGAAAGGAAAAGAAAAGCAAATCCAGATAAAATAATGTAATTTTTTTGTTTTTGGTCAAATTTGTGCTTATTTATTTGATAAACGAAAACACACACACACACACATACAAAATTTGTATATGCAATATTTTTTTATATTTACACAAAAAAAAAACACGCAATAAAAAAAAAGCAACACAACTTTTATGATATTCTTTGCATGCGCTTGTGTGTGTGTGTGTGTGCTTGTTGACATTTTGTATGATGTTTTATGTTTAATAATAATAATTATGATTGTATTGTTTATATATGTTTTATTTCCTCTTTATATACATTTATATATGAATGAAACCGATTTCAAACACACATACAAAATATATTAAAATAGAGTTTTGTATACATGCAGCATTGTATTAGTTTTTTATACAAAATAATTATATATATATTTTTATGTACGCAAAACTGTTTATACTATATATTTGTATATGTACAACAAAAATAAATTATGACGAACAACAACAACAACAAAAGTGCACCGAAAAGCAGAAACAAAAAATGCGTCTCTTTAAAATTCTATTAATAATATTTGAAGCACTTGAAAAAAAAAAAGTTTTCAGCAATATTTTGTTCACTTATTGTAAGTAAATGTGCATGAGAAAGTAAACAATTAATATGAACTCCCCCAACAAGTAAAACTGCCATAGCATGTAAAGTTATAAGGCACAATATCTAATCACACTTCAAATATTTACAAACAAGATATTATTCATATAAACGAACACAAATAGACACACTTAATTTCTGCTTTTCACTGCATTCATTATAAAAATTATAATAATAACACAACAAAGCATTGCCTGAGCCTTAGCAAGAAAAAAAAAACAAAACAAAAACAACATAAAAATATTTAATAAACTTTATTAATTGATTATTTGCGCAACGACAGAAGCTTATTTCTAGTTACTTTTTTGTGTCCAATTCAAAAGAGTTTTTTTTAAACAATTTCAATCGACTAATTTAGAAATATGTTAATATTCTCAGTGCAAATAATAATAAAAAGTTTTGGAACCATGATTAAGAATATATTTAAAAAACACAGCTCCACAAAGCTGTTAATAAATATATATATTCTTTAGTTTTTAAGTAAATGCATATATATATATATTTAAATTCGTATTATATAAAAAAAAACATACACACACACAAAAGCAAAAACATATAATTAAAAAATAAAAACACTTGGAAATTGTACAAAATTCAGGAAACTGTTGATATTTTTTTTGATGACCCATCAATATCATAATAATTATATCAATTAAGAAAGTCTTAAGTATTCTTCAAACTTATCTAAGCGAATAATAGAAATTACTTCAAATCGTTTCCTATCGATGACCAACAGTCGACCGTTAGAATGAGTAATCAAGTCTAGACAAGATCTCTCAAGTATTTACTAAACTATCTAATATTTTAACTTAACTAACAATTTAACCCTCTTTTGAGTGTCAACTATGACTAAATCTTATGTTTTCAGTCTGATTTGCGATGTCGCATGGAAAGGTTCTTCCACAATATATAGCCGGCTTATCGGCTGCATTTGGAGCATTCTGTATGGGAGCCAGTATGGCCTGGTCTGCGCCCGTTGAGAAAATGCTAACGGTAGAGGAAGCCTATGGATTCCCAGTGTCTCTCGATCAATTTGGTTGGGTTTCTTCGCTTTTGACGCTGGGTGCGACATTTGTGTGCATTCCCATTGGATTTATAATTAATTGGGTTGGACGCAAACCGACAATGTTGGCATTAATACCACCATACATGATTGGTTGGATTCTGATGATCTTTGCCAGCAATGTCACAATGTTGTATTTTGGCAGATTTATTCTTGGTGTCTGTGGCGGGGCATTTTGTGTAACTGCCTCCATGTACAATACTGAGATTTCGACAATAGCCACACGTGGCAAACTGGGCAGCTTCTTTCAGCTAAACATTGTTTTGGGATTGCTTTATGGCTATATTGTTGGTAGCTTCCTACAGCTCCTGCTTATCAATATATTGTGTGCCATTCTGCCTCTGATCTTTGCTGCTGTTTATTTCTTCATGCCCGAATCACCTTTTTATTATGCCATGAAGGGTAGACAGGAGGAGGCGAAAAAGTCGTTGCTTTGGCTACGTGGCAAGAATTGTGATGTCAGCAAGGAGCTCGAGCTAATCACAAAGACATCCAATAAACCCAAAGTCAATATCCTAAAGGCATTGCGTCGACGCACAACTGTGAAAGGACTCAGCATTGCTGTGATTCTACAAATCTTGCAACAATGGACAGGCATCAATGCCATCATGTTCTATTCAACATCAATTTTTGAGGATGCTGGCACTGGCTTAAGTGGACAACTCTGCACAATTATCATTGCCATTACACAGCTGGTGATGACACTAGTGGCGACTGGAATTATCGATTGTGTTGGACGACGCATTCTTTTACTTATTTCTGGCTTCATTTGTTCCATCACCACCTGCCTGATGGGCGTCTACTTTCAAATGAAGGAGAATGATCCGGATTCGGTGGCATTCATTGGCTGGTTGCCTATCATCAGCATAATTTTGTTTATGGCTGCCGGCTCTGTTGGCCTTGGACCCGTTCCCTGGCTTATTTTGGCCGAGCTGTTTAGTGAGGATGTGAAAAGTTTTGCTGGCTCCATTGCGGGCACCTGCAATTGGTTGTCTGCATTTCTGGTCACAAAACTGTTTCCTCTGATGAAAAATGATATTGGACCAGCGGCAACGTTTTGGGTATTCTCTGGCATCAGTGCTTTGGGTTTTGTGTATATGTTGATGTTTGTTCCGGAGACTAAAGGTAAAAGCCTTGAGGAAATTCAACTGATTCTCGCTGGACAGCCAAAAAATATTAGGTCCACTAAAAGATAGCATGTTGACAATCATCTCTAAAGTTTGTAAGGATTCTTATAGTTAACAAAAACTAGAATTGTTTTATATTTAAAATATATTTATTTAAGTACTTTAATCCTAAGTAATCATATCGCAAGACCCAATTCCAACTGTCATCTTTCCTTATTTAGTGTTTAATAAAAAGTCAAAAGATAAAAAATCAGTTGATGTATTTCAACAAAGACTCTGTAAATAATACAACAATACCCGCTAATCAATGAAATATGGAAAACAAATTTCATTAAACCACAGCTCTCTTATTGTATTCCCTTATTATTATACTACAGTTGACCGTTGAGTTGTCAAGTGACAGTGTTTAAATATACTCGAAAACTATTCACACTACATCTTCTTTTCTCTTGACTTTATAATTTTCTGCTGAAAATCAAATCGAGCAAGAAACCGAAATTCCCTAAGTTTGATGATGAAATGTAAGGGTATTAAGCCGTTCGGTAATCGTTCAATCTGCTATCGCCAATTAAATATATAATCTGTTATGCACAAACCCATAAAAACGCAAACCGGACTCCCCAAATCTTGACAACACTTCAGTTATCAGCTATGCATTGTTTGCCCAGTTCGCAGTCTGATTTGCGATGTCGCATGCAAAGGTTCTCCCGCAATATATAGCCGGTTTATCGGCTGCATTTGGAGCATTCTGTATGGGCGCCAGTATGGCCTGGTCTGCGCCCGCAGAGAAAATGCTAACGGAGGATGAAGTTTATGGGTTCCCAGTGACGCTGGATCAGTTTGGATGGATGTCATCCTTGTTGACACTGGGCGCAACATTTGTATGCATTCCAATTGGATTCATCATTGACTGGATTGGACGAAGACCGACAATGTTGGCGCTGATACCACCTTTTATGGTTGGCTGGATATTGGTGATCTTTGCACAGAATGTGACGATGTTGTATTTGGGAAGATTTATAATTGGCATTTGTGGCGGGGCATTTTGTGTCACTGCCTCGATGTACAACACGGAGATTTCGACAATAGCTGCACGTGGCACCTTGGGTAGCTTTTTTGAATTGAATACCTGTTCGGGACTGCTCTATGGATACATTATTGGTGGCTATCTCCCACTTTCGACCCTTAACATATTGTGTGCCATTCTGCCTCTGATCTTTGCTGCCGTTCATTACTTCATGCCCGAATCACCGGTTTATTATGCCATGAAAGGAAGACAGAAGGAAGCAATAAAGTCCCTGCTTTGGCTACGTGGCAAGAATTGTGATATCAGTGAAGAACTGGAGCAGATTACAAAGGATTCTGACAAACCAAAGATAAATACTTTGCATGCTTTGCGTCGACCCATAACTCTTAAAGGTTTAAGCATTGCAATCATTCTTCAAATCTTGCAACAATGGACTGGCGTTAATGCTATCATGTTTTACTCCACATCCATTTTTGAGGATGTTGCTGCCGGATTAAGTGGACGAATATGTACGATTCTTATTGGAGCTACGCAGCTGGTGATGACTTTTGTGGCCACCTTGCTTATTGACAAGACTGGACGACGCATTCTTTTACTTATTTCCGGATTTTTATGTGCGCTGACAACTTGCCTGATGGGCGTCTACTTTCAAATGCAGGCAGATGATCCGGATTCGGTGGCATCTATTGGCTGGTTGCCCATTACCAGCATCCTGCTGTTCATTGTGGCCAGTGCCATTGGTCTCGGCCCAGTGCCCTGGGTAATTATGGCGGAGGTATTCTCTGAGGATGTGAAAAGTGTGGCTGGCTCAATTGCTGGCACTATCAATTGGTTCTCTGCATTTATGGTGACAAAACTGTTTCCTCTGATGAAAAACGATATTGGACCTGCCGCAACATTTTGGGTATTCTCTGGCATAAGTCTACTCGGTTTCGTTTACATGTGGATATGGGTTCCCGAGACGAAGGGTAAAACTCTGGAAGAGATTCAACACATACTCGATGGTGTCAAAATAAGTCAGCCATTTGATAAGACAATATTTGAAGGCAATAAATTTAAAGCAAAAAATATCATTGAAGATATCTAAAAATATGTTTGAAGATTGAGTTTTATTAAGTGTAGTTAGATTTGTATTATCAGGAAATCAAAAGCAGAACAGTATTGATTATTTAAGAATTAAAGATATGTATATAAAAAGAAAATTTTCATTGTGTCCTTGAAAGTGTTAATTATTTTATATTATAAAAGTTGTGATGGTGAAAAATACAAAAATAGTTTTGCTTAATTTTTGAAGCTTTTAATATATTAATATTTTACTAGTTTATATTTATATATATTTTAAACAATAGGAAACTATATACAGCTAATAGACTAAGATCAATCTAATGATCGCTGTGCATCTCCGTATCCTTAGTCATTTTGCCGCCGGCCAACATTAGCTGAATCTCCGGGAGCGTCTTACCCTTTGTCTCTGGCACACAAAGCAAACAATAGATGAATGCAAGTACAGCAATGGCTGAAAAGATCCAAAATGTTGGTGCCGATCCAATGGCATTCTTTAATATGGGAAAGAGTAAGGTGACCAGAAAAGCAGAGAACCAATTGCTGGTGCCCGAAATGGAACCGGCAACACTCTTCACATCCTCCGTGAACAACTCGGCCATAATAAGCCAGGGCACCGGGCCAAAGCCAATCGAAAAGAAGACTATGAACAGTAGGATGCTGGTGATGGGCAACCAACCAATAGATTTCACTGAGTCCGGATCGCTTTCCTTCATTTGGAAGTATACGCCCATCAGGCAAGTGGTGATGGCCATGAAGAAGGCGGATATGAGCAACAGAATGCGACGCCCCGCCTTATCAATAATCAATGTTGCCACGAATGTCATGACGACCTGAGTACCTCCAATCAGGATTGTGCAGAGTCTTCCACTCAATCCAGCGCCCACATCTTCAAAAATTGATGTGGAATAGAACATAATGGCATTGATGCCGGTCCATTGTTGCAGAGCTTGCAGTATCACTGCAATGCTAATTCCCTTGAGCGTTATGGGACGTCGAAGGGCCACAAAGACATTCACCTTTGGCTCATCCGCTCCCTTGTTGCTCTCTTCCATCATTTCCTTGAGCTCCGCGCTGACATCACAATTCTTGCCACGCAGCCAAAGCAAAGACTTCTTTGCATCCTCCTGTCTACCCTTCATGGCATAATAAACAGGTGATTCAGGCATGAAGAAATGAACAGCAGCAAAGATCAGAGGAAGAATGGCACACATTATGTTGATTATGAGGAGCTCAAGGTAACCACCAACAATATAGCCATAGAGCAGTCCTCCAACAGTGTTCAGCTGAAAGAAGCTGCCCAATTTGCCACGTGTGGCAATTGTCGAAATCTCTGTGCTGTACATCGATGCAGCCACACAATATGCGCCACCACAAACACCAAGAATAAATCGTCCAAAATACAGCATTAGCACATTGTTGGCAAAGATCATTAGAATCCAACCAACCATGTATGGTGGTATCAATGCCAACATTGTCGGCCTTCGTCCAAATATATCAATAATGAATCCAATGGGAATGCACACAACTGTAGCACCCAATGTCAATAGCGATGAGATCCAGCCAAACTGATCTCCCGACACTGGGAATCCATAGGCTTCCTCTACCGTTAGCATTTTCTCAACGGGCGCAGACCAACCCATACTGGCGCCCATACAAAAAGCTCCAAATGCAGCCGATAAACCGGCAATATACTGTGGCAGCACTTTTGCCTCCGCCATATTAAATCTCCCTCTTTTTTTAATGTTGTGTTCCGTGTAACGGGTAAAGTTAAACTGAATGTTGATGGACAACGAATACTTGTCTTGAAACGAATCGCGTTCGAAATGCCCAATGACTGCGGCGTCGACGTTGGCAGCGGAAACTGATAAATCAAATGTCGAATAACAGTTAAAACTTGTCAAATAACCCCCACCGCCAACCCCATAATGAGCATTAGCGCATTAGTTTAAAATGATACTTGAACAATAAAGATTTACAATCGATTGTTCAGGTAGCTTTACAATAACAAATTAAAGCTAACTTTAAATTATTTTGCACGCCGTTAATTGAAATAGCGCAACTTTTTTACGATATTTCTAATTCCAGCTAAATAATATCGTAGATAAGTCTTTACTATAAAAATTATTTGACCATATTTACAAAATAAGAATAACATATCTAAAAGGGTATTAAAAACAATCGTTTTTATTGGAAATTAAATGGCTGTTGTAGTTGTTTTTGTTTGTATAGTAAATGCCGTGTGAAAAGTAGATAATAGTAGCAGCAGTCTGTATATACAAATCGCTTACAAATGGATCTAATCTAGAGCCGATCACAAGTACAATAACAAAATGCCTAAACCCCACAATAACGGTCAACTGTCGGTCACTCCCAATACTGACACTCATTGGAAATTTTAGGTGAGTCGTCGTCACAGCTTGCGGCACTTCTGGAACGCAAAGATAATATGTGAAGAGCTACTACATACTATCTGGTGTTCTTGATTGATAAGTGGATTGTTTTTAAACAGTGCCGAACTACTGCATCGTAATCAATGCCATTGTTATACAAATCCAGCTGATAAGCAATTCCCATTAAATTGCAACTACAAAATAAAATAAAATTTTTTTCTTCGATTATTTATACAAGCTGAAGTACTTTATGTCGCAAGTACAACGTTAATACAAAAACAATTATATATTTACTCAATGAGACAATTTTCCACACTTGTTGACCACACTTATATAATAAAAAAGCTGCTATCAAATAAGATTGCATTTGTTTATATTATTTGCGCTGTGCCTCCTCCATTGCGCGCATCATTTCGGCATCGTGTTTCTGGTGGTGCTCACGTATAGCAAGACGCAGTTCCTCGTGATGGCTCTGGCTTTCCGGCGGATAAAGTTCGCGCTTCTTTTTGGTCACCCATTCCTCAAAGTATTCGGGCTGATTAAAGAAGTGGAATAGCGCTACGGGAAATGCCATGTACATGCCCATTTTTGCCACCTCCAGTACCCAAGTGCCCATGTTGTTGTTTACGAAGCTAACGTGCAGTATATTTGTTTACAATTATTCTTTGTATTTCAATAAAACTTTGTTTCCTTTACGTTGCCTACCGGCTGTCAACAAAACTCAGCTGTCATCCAGTACTGTAAAACAAAAAACGATATTTAGTGCTGCCCATAACTTGAAACGATAGCATATCGATACCTGCGTTTGTATATGAATTTATTTAAATGATACTAAAAATATTAACAATTTTATCTTTTAACTCTAACGAATAAAAGTTTTTGGCTGGGGTTAATAAAATATTTTATTTTAATTAATTGTTAGAATTAAGTATTTCTAAATTAATTTTGTAATTTTACGAACTTTATGAGGCATGCATTTATAATTCTTCGAATAACGCGGCCAATTACAAAGCGAATGCGTTTATCTTACATTTAAATGCTGTCATTTCTTGCAGCGCTTGTTTGTTGTAAAACAATTTTACGGAAGCAATGTGTTTGTTAATAGTTAAATTTTTTTTAAAACCGTACAACGGTTTTAACGTTAATTGTTGCGAAATAATGATGAGATATTTTATTTTGTGGTTGAACTTCAAGCTAAAGCGCTGTTTCGCCTGGATACTCCTCATGAGAAGTAATCAGCAATTTTTTTGTGTGCAGCAAATGCTCATCGGCATCGCCACTTGATGTATTTTCCTTGTTGTTGCCAGAATCAGCATCTACCGCAAGGGCAATTTTTCGGGGTGTGTCTGCCGAGCGTTTGCGACCATTATTGAAGTTGCCCAGTGGTGGGGCAACTGCCGGTTCATTGCCATCCAAGCAATAAAGTAGGCTGGCGCTCAACTCTGATTCGTCAAAATCCTCAATATCCTGTGTGGTATTTGCGCCACCAAAGTCATCCGAACGGCTGGCAAATGACAAATCCGCCGGACTTGCTGTCAAAACACTGCGCGTAAGCAAATACTCCCTGCGATTAATTTTCAAACTGTTATACACCTATTAAAATGTAGCCAAACTAGCTGAACTCACTTGAAATCACTTGAGAGCGTATTTTGTGGTTTGCCTCCTGGTAAAGGCTCCGATTCCAATTCATTGCTATTGCTATTGCTATTGCTATTGCTATTGCTATTACTGCTGCTGCTCGTGCGCTGTCGTTGGCTGGCAAAGCTCTGTTGACGCCTCAAGATATCCGCATAGCCACCTAGGGAGGTTGCATCTTCGCTATGCAGCACCGGTGGCTCCAGCTGCTTAGTGGCCAACAGCTGATCATCCTGCTGCTCGGCAAAGCTACGATTCTGTTGCTTCTCCATATTGTTTAAGGCATTGAGCAGCATAACTGGTTTACGGGATCGCGGTGTCATAATGGATTCCTGAATCAAAGAATATTACAATTTGTTTAGTTATTTGTCTTTGTCAGATTTGTTGTGTCTTACTGCGCTATATATAAAACATGCTTCACTTACCTGCATGGCCTTGGGCATGCGTTGTGTTGACTTTGTTATGGGCGACATGGAACGGCGTCCCATACGCAATGCTGGCGTGCTTGTTATCAAATCCAGATTGCGATAAACACTGCTTTGCAGCAGCTGTTGATGATAGCTAATGTCCACAGCCATGCCGATGCCATGTGGCAGTTCATTGGAGCTGCCATTTACCTCAGACAAGGTTTCGTCGTCATTGTCATCATCATCATCATCTTCATCCTCTTGCTGCTGCTCCGTGTCACTATCATCTACGTCTTCTAGCAGTGGCGCATCTGCATTTCGCAGGTGTTTGCCTTCATCGATGCTGCTTGGCCGTCGTTTAAGCGTGGCTGAAACGCTACGCACCAAGCGCTTCGTTGTCTCCGGTGTGCTGAATGGAAAACGCAGATTGCCCATGCTGACGCCCTTCATCAACTTACGGGTTAGAGACATGCCCATGCCACTACTGGTCGTTGCTGTTGTGGATACCTCCACAATGGGCGTTAGAGCTGCATCCTCGTCGTAATCGTTGTCATCGTGCACCTGTGGCCGCAGACTACACAGATTAGGCTCGGACTTGTAGCGCGAGGATTGCTGCACAGGAGTGCAAGGATTTGAGTACTCCTCGATATCCAGCAAACGGCGATCATTCCACGCTACACTCTTTTTATCTACTGCCCCACTGATCAGCTGCTGGGCCACTGCCGAGATAATCTTTGCCGGTGTCACACAGTACTCGTCATCGATCTCAACCAGCTCGGGCACAGCAGCTGGCACAGCGGGCAGCTCATGCGACTGCTGTCGACTGACGGGCGCCGACTGGCTGCTATTGCCTCCATAGCAGCTACTATCCAATGATGATTCAATTTTCAACGATGTGGATGAAATGGACTTTTGAAGCGTATGCAGTGGGTTAGTGCCGCGGCTGACTAACGATGATGATGATGATGACGATGATGAGGAGACGACTTTGGATGTTGGCGGCAGTGGCCTCGCCGGTGTCGGACTTTGGAATAGTACGCGCATTTTTGGCGCCTTAACATGCGATAGATTTGGTGTCTGCGCAAGGAACACAAGCAACATGCAGTTAGTGACAAAACATATATATGTAGATAGAACAGATTTTTGTTCGGCATGCCAACATTTGAATACCCTTGCAGACAGAAAAAGTATGTTTGTCAGAATTCAAATTATATTTTTCTGCAAGGGTAAAGATTGCAAATACAAATGAGAAACCCACCTCTGAACCGTGCATAGCTTGCAACGCAGGAGCTCGTTTCGGAGTACGCGACATAAGACTTTTGTGAAATATGTGTTTCTTTATAGAATCACCAAGAGATTTGGCACTGCGAGTCGCTTCATTGTTCTTCAAACGATTCATGACCACCAACTGCAATGGCGTGCCTAAAAAAAAGTTTGAA
This sequence comes from Scaptomyza polygonia, assembly GCA_035044585.1. NCBI lineage: Eukaryota > Metazoa > Arthropoda > Insecta > Diptera > Drosophilidae > Scaptomyza > Scaptomyza polygonia. Next base: position 445,067 of record JAWNNU010001690.1, read on the forward strand.
AAGTTAGTTTAATTTCATTAAATATGTATATATTTCAGGCTGTACCCTGGCCATTCTGTTTGTTGAATTGTTTAATGAGTCGACGTTTTTTTGAGGATTCGGGCAGACTTTGAATGTGAGCGTATAACTGCGCCAGCTCAGTGTCTGTGTTGTTGGATGTGGTTGCCGCTGCTGTGGCGGCACGATCTACAAAAGTGTACACCGTGTTGACCGTCGAGACGTCCGAGATGGATTCGTCAAGCGTTTGCTCCGGCGACATGGTTTTCTTGCGTTTGCGTTCAAGAAAGTACGCCCGAATATCGGTCGCCAGCTTGGCGGGCACGGCAAAGATCTCCAAGCTGCGCACAATCATATATGCTACAATGCTGGACATGCGCTTTGCAGTATAGTGCAGCACCTCGGGCGGCAAATTGCGTGGGCAAATTAAATGTGGTGTAAACAGTGTAGCGAGATTCTCCGGCGTCATCTTATTGCTAGGCTCTTGCATGGCAACAGCATGTAGCATTTCCATAATGTGCTTCAGCAACTCACGATGCTCCTCAGGCAGCAGCAGTAGCAGCAACTGCACTGAGTTTAACAGATGCTGCTGTCGCTCTAATGTAGCCTGTGTGTGCTCTGACATAAGCGCTTGGCAAAGCGGTGCTATTTGCAAATGTGCTGGATAATGGGCATCGGTTAGCAAAGGCTCCGGCAACTCGGCAAGAAAGCTCTTAAAAACAGTGGCACAATCGTGCGCTGAGAAGCCAGCTTGTTCCAAATCCAACGGCTTGTCTTGCTGTATATGCAAACGCAGCTCATTTTGACGTGAAACGGAGCCACCTTTGCGAAAAAGTCCCTCCTGGGTGAGATCTGTGGATATGCTTATTGATTAAGAAATCAAGACATGCGATGCAGTGTCTCCACTTACTCTTCTCCAGCATTAGAAATTCTTTGAGCTCAAGCATGTGCATTTGAAAGCCAGCGTCGATTTGCTGTTGCAAGGACTCCGTGGGACTATTTCCCACAGATTTGCTGCCGTTGCCAGTTGCACAGCCGGCTACATTAGCGGCATTGCCAACATGGCCTAATCTGTGCTTCTTCGATAGCTTGTTCCATTTCTTTAGTTTGCCTTTGTCCTCGTACACAATTTCGTGACATGCTAAATCGAATCTGCAATTGACGCACGCTCATTAACACATATTATTACAGACACATTAAGAATCACAACTACACTTACTCATCGGTGTTCAATTCGAGCTCAAATGAGAGATGCATGCGAACAAGAGACTTATATTTCTCATAGTTACAGGTGCGCATGCGCGACGCCAACTCGAGGTCGTTAAATTCATTGATATTCACGTAATCCATGTCCATATTTTGAGCTGCCTGTCGTTATCGTCTTTTCAAATGTGTATACTGATATAAATGTATATGTATGTATGTTGGCAGCTGTCGTAGTTAAAACAACACCAGCGCGCAGTATAACGACAAATTCCTTGCCAGCTATATGTTAAGCCATCTATTCTTACAAATTTGTTAGTTCACTACTGGTATATACACTATTCTGTATGAAACGCACGTTTCATGTTAGCTATTTAAGCTGTTTAGCTGCCTGACTGCGTAAGTTTACCGTCGAAAAAAAAAAATGCAAGACGCTCTTTAACAACCGCTGTGAATTGAAATTATAGAGTTGCTACGTGCCGTCAAAGTAATACATACAGTGTGAGCAACGTCAACTGGTTGGTTGTTCATGAAGAGTAGATACTGACAAGCATCAAAATAGTGTTTGACAACTGCGGTATTTTTCTTGCAACCAAATCACTATTATTGTTCTGCGTTTATCAACACACCAATTAAGTTAGCCGCTGCCAGACATTTTCTAAATCAGTTTTCTACCCTGTGTTTTTTGCACAATTCTCTATTAAAATGGTATTAATAATGCCGATAAGCCCGCCCGAGCACGGTCTCTTATATACCGCCAATAATATCAAGTTTAAGATTGGCGACAAAGTCGTAGGACAGGGCACAGTATACATTTCACAGAAGTGAGTGCAACGCATGTCGGCAAATCCCGAGTAGTATTTGTACATTGTTAATTATTTTGATTTCGATATAGCACACTATCTTGGCAGCCAATGGATCTTGCTGAAGGAATTTCGATTGAATGGAAGCAAGTTAGCCTGCATGGCATATCATCTAATCCAAGAAAATGCATATACTTTATGCTTGATCGCAAAGTGGAGTGGGAGGGTGTCTATATGGGCAGAAGTTTGGATGTTAATGGCCAAAACGACGGCGGAGATGGGCCCCAGCGTAACAATGTGGCTGCTGTTGCTAACAACGATGTAGACGAGGGCAATGGCAGTGATGAGCACGAGGAGGCTGACGACGACGATGATAACTTTGAGGATGCTGTTGATCAGCAGCTGGATGAGGTGACCGAGTGCTGGCTGCTGCCCGATGATATCCACACTGTGGACACTATGTACAATGCGATGACCACGTGCCAGGCATTGCATCCGGACTCGGCTGATAGCAACTCTGAAGATAGTGATCCCATGGAGGATGCTGGCGGCATGGCCTTTGACGATCAGGACATGGTCGATGATGCCCTTACGCTTGGGCGCAATGGCGGTGAAGTAGGCGGCATGCAGAACCTAAGTCTGGAGGATGATGATGAGCGCTTCGAAGATGCGGATGAGTAAAGGCTGCTTTGAAAAAGAAAACACCATCAACTACTCAACATAACCGTAACATCCACATACATACATATACGTATTTATATTTGAATCTTTTATACAAATTGTGAAGAAAAAATTTGATAAGCTTTTGGAATACTATATACTTATACTATAAAAACGCTGTAAGCGCACCAACCCTAAACGTTTTCTTTTTTGGCCTGCTGCTGTCTTTTCAGCTCCTCTTCAAGATCTGCTTCGCTTACAGGTACAGCTAGCTGAAAAAATGTATATTGCATTACAGTGTATAATGTTAATAGATTTTAACTTTTAACTTACCGCCTCGGCTAGTTTAAGTGTGGTCATTGCCTGTTGATAGCCATCGCCTTTGGATGGAACTTTGTCGTAGTTCCAGTATGTAAACTCATCAAAGGTGCCAGTCAGGCGGAGTTGGCGTTGTGTTTGATGTGGATCTGTCTCTTGCAAGACGACACCCTTGTACCCCTCAGCTACCGACTCTCGCTTGCCTAGCAGTGGATATCCCCGAATCGAATTTGTGAGCACTCCTTTACCATAGTCCGAGGCATCGCGTGTATAATTATTAAAATATTTGTCGACATTTGCGCATTCGCCGTCACCATCGATTTTAGCTGGTAAATAGTGGAGTTCAAGTGGCCTTGTGTTGGCCACTTGCCTTACATCGAAGTCGAGTGTAATTGACATTATCTACAGCAAACAATTAATACTAAAATATAAAACCCAAACAAGCACCGCCAAATTTTACTTAGTGCTGTGCAGCGTCAGAAAAATACTAATTTGGTTAGCAGTGTGAGTAAAAACGCTTTCCAGCACTGTTGGTTGGGAACCAACCATAAAAATGGCGTTTCTCGTTGAACAAGAACTGATTTCTGCGCGATATTAGCATTAAATAGTTATAAACAAATTTAAAACGTGTGAGCAGCAGAGAAACTCACATGACGATAAATAATGTAGTTAAACTAACTGCAAATCAAATTAATAGTTGCGAAATTCAGCTGTTCGCGTAGCTAACGTGCTTCATCCATATTCATAGTCGTCGGTTGTCGTGCATATTTTATTTGCTCCTCGCCGTCTCTCTGTAAGTATTAAAACGAGAGCAGTGCGTAAAAAAAAACGAAAGAATATTTTTGTGACAAACGTTGTTGCTTCAAGTGCGTTGTGCACAGTGTATGTCGACAAATGAATATACGTACATACATATATGCAAATTTTATAATAACTAACAAGTGTGTGGCGGGCAGGGCCTTAACATTATTGCAAATTCTGTGGCACAGCAGCAGACACACACACACACACGCAGACATAATCAAAATAGTATGCACCCATACAAACGCAGGAAACAAATTAAAGTTAATTAAACGACTGTTGAAATACTTTTGCATGTATGCACCTACATACATTGTGTGTATATAATATATTAAAATTTATTAAATAATAAAAGTATTGTTCTCGTGCCTGCAACATGCGTTCGTCTTCAATGTGTGTGTGTGTCAATGTGTTTGTGAGCGACATGTGCGTGTAAAATGAATTTAAAGCAGCATCAACAACAACAACAGCTAGAAGAGCAAAACAGTTTTTGGTAAGTTGTGTGCTACCTGCTCAAGCAGTATTTTTTTTTCGTTTTCTTCCCCCTTTTGTGTCGTGTCTTCGTGTTGTGTTCGCCGGCAGTTTGCACGCCCTCTGCAGTGCTTGACGGCAACTAATACTTACGCACTCCATTCATTTTCATAGCTCAGATAACCACCCACACAGTCAAAACAAAAAAAAACGGAACACAAACACATATGCATGTGCTTATCTTAACGAACGCGAACGTTTTAGTTATCAAAATGTGTGTGTGTGTTATAATAAAACAATTCGTACAAATTCAATTATGAAACTCATAAATAATCAGTTTTGTCGCTTTTCTATTGCAGTTTTGCACTCGTTCGCAGCGCCAGCGTAACAAAACCAACAACAACAGCAACACATGAATTATAAATATTTTACAGTGCAAACAATGACACACAACTGCAACAGCAAGAGAACCAGCAGCAACCACATCAACAACAATAACGTCAGAAGCAGTAAAAGCTACATAAATTCCCAAGGCTACAATAAGAGCGCCAGCAGCTGCTGCTGCGGCAATAATAATAACAACACCAAAAGCCAAAAAAAATTGAGATAATTTTTTTCGACTGTTTCTCTACCTCCTCCTTAAAACATTGCTTCAATACATGCTGCCAGCAATACAAAAACAACAACAGTTTAATGCCCAAAAATGATCAGCAAAAAAAGTGTTCGACAGACCAATTGTTTTATAAATAAATAACAATTATTTTTGTATAAAAAAAAAGTAAAAATACAACTATAAAACAACCAAAACTTAAAGTCTGAAACTATGAATAAACTGGATTATCCACGTCGCAATGGAACACACAAAATTCGAATAACGCGTAAGTTGCAATTAAATATTCAAATACTTTGTTTTACTAAGTTCTTAAACTTCTTTTGCAGTATTGTGTGCAAGGAATTTGGCGCGCAAGGATTTGTTTCGTAAGTAATATTTAATGCAAATTAAATTAAATTTATATATTATAACAAATGCTCACCCACTAATTTTTTTATTGTTTCGCTAATTTGAGTTTTGGTGCGTTTTTTTTTTTGTGGCTAAATTTCAACATTTCCCTTTGTCTACTTTCATTTTTGTGTACAAATTACACGCACGAGGGGGCGTACGATCAAAGGGAGAATGGTTTAAAGGGGGTGGGTGGTGGAAAGCACTTGCCCCAAAACTTTTGTATCTCTCTAATAATATACGAAATAAATAAACAGTTGCCATGCCGCTAAGTTTTTATTATTTTTTATATTCATTTTGCTTTATTTTGTTTACACATAACTAAAATGATTATTACTAATTTACTTTCATTGTGGCGCTCTCGCACAAATACACATAAACACTTAATTGTGTGTGTGTGTATTATTATGTATTATAATTTTGTGTTTCTCTTATTCATTATTTTACACATCGTTGCACTCAAATCACGCGGCGGCGCTTCGTTCGCATTGCCCAATGCTGTCTTTAATTATATATCTAGTATATACTCCCTATATGTATTTGTAGGCTGTTAGCTATATTGGCTTGAAGCTAGCTAGGTGTACTCTTGTTGGGTGTGTGTGTGTGTTTGTTTTTGCCATTTGAAATGGCATATAAATGCTAATACATGTAATTAACAGCCGCATGCCAAGTGTAGTTGTCGTCAAATCGATTCAACTAAGACTTACTAACCCTGAAACAACATGTCTTATGTGTTATCTATATGCCCAACTTTTCATTCAGTCGACAATCGATCTCGCACTCCGACGCATTTGGCTTACATTTTATCTTCTTCTTCTTCGCTTTTAGTCTCAGAGGTTAGAAGGTTTTCTGTGTATTTTTTTGGGCCACCATGCAAATGGAACAACTAAAACTTAACCACCACATAATATAATGTTTATCTTTGTTGCTGATTAGATTTTGCTAGACTCTACAGAACTTTTTTGTGAGAAGTTGGCAATTACTATAGGCAAGCGTTTGATTCAGTTCGTTGAGCGATATATAGATATTATGAGCCAGGGATTTATGATCATGACTAAGTATTCGATTTGCCTACAAAACAAGAAACTGCTACGCAAAAAATATAGTTTTTATTTGTTGAAAAGGGGTTTTATATAAGTTCAGCAAAAAGTGTCAAACAATTTTTTTTTTTTAATTCAAACTCAGTCAACTATAACAGACAAAACTGTGTAAAGCTTTGAAGCAGTTACATTAAAATATTTCTTGCTTTTCCTATCACAAGCTTGATCTAAATCAAACGATTTCAAATAGAAACGCAAGGATTTTTATATCTAAAGATGATATCAGTATTTCTGCGTCAGCCATTTCCGTTGAAATGTAAGAAAACTTTTGCATTTCCGTTTTCGGAGAAATATAGAAAGCTGCCTGGTAAAGAGGAATTAAAACTTTTGAAAATTAGCAATGAATCTAAACACGGCGCGAACATTCTTGAAAGCTATTCACTGGCGATGTCCACACCGATGCTACAAGTTAGGACTCTGTGCAACGAGGATAAAAAGTGCATCAGTTTTGATGAGAAAAAGGAAAGTGACAATCTTGAAATAAAACCAAACCACTGTTCCAAGAAAATGCCATCACTTGGAACATTGTCTTTGCCGGAATTGTCTATGAATAAAAAAACAGAGATGAAGGCAATTATTAAGGAACGTCTTGCAACTCAACGCATTACCAAAGTTATTGAAATGGAAGAACCAATTGTCAAGCTCAAAGAGCTAACAAAATTCCCACATATTTATACTAAACACGAAAGTACAACAAAATTTCCTTTAAATGAAAGTTTGGCCGACACCGAGGATTGCGAATTGGCTGAAGCTTTGGCTGCAGCTAAGGAAAAGGCGGCTGCAACACGGGAGTTACCTAATCCCACGGCAGCAATGAGGAAGGCAAGTGATGCTTGCCGAATGAAATCTGGTGATAAACTTTCATCGGATGATGGAACTGCAAAGCATTTTTCCACATCCTGTTTGGTTTATAGTCCTTCCAAATCGGCTTCCGGTGGATCGAAATCACCAACCAGTCCACCTCCACCCGCTACGGCTGCAAAACCACCAGGTCCACCGCCACCACCAAAGACTCCACCACCGGGCACACCGCCACCACAAACCAAAACAAAATTTGGTCCTCTGGCGGATGCAGACCGTATTTTCACCAATCTCTATGGACGACACGATTGGCGCTTGAAAGCGGCTATGAAACGCGGCGATTGGTACAAGACCAAAGAGATCATTGAGAAGGGTTCGCCGTGGATCATCAATGAGATTAAGACATCGGGATTGCGTGGACGCGGTGGAGCTGGTTTTCCCAGCGGTCTCAAATGGTCCTTTATGAATAAGCCACCCGATGGCAGGCCCAAGTTTCTGGTCGTCAATGCCGATGAGGGTGAGCCGGGCACATGCAAGGATCGGGAGATATTGCGGCACGATCCGCACAAGTTAGTCGAAGGCTGTGTCATCGCCGGTTGTGCTATGGGTGCCAATACGGGCTACATCTATGTGCGTGGTGAGTTCTATAATGAAACGTGCAATCTTCAATACGCGATACTGGAGGCTTACAAAGCCGGTTTTTTGGGCATGAATGCCTGTGGCTCTGGCTTTGAGTTTGATCTGTATGTGCATCGGGGTGCTGGTGCCTATGTTTGTGGCGAGGAGACATCCCTCATCGAATCGCTCGAAGGCAAAGCCGGCAAGCCACGTTGCAAGCCACCATTTCCTGCGGACATTGGTGTCTTCGGTTGCCCCACAACGGTTACCAATGTGGAAACCGTGGCTGTTGCACCCACCATCTGTCGTCGGGGTGGCAAATGGTTCGCAAGCTTCGGACGCACCATGAACTCGGGCACAAAACTCTTCAATATCATGGGTCATGTGGAGCACCCATGCACCGTCGAGGAGGAGATGTCGATGCCCACACGTGAACTGATTGAACGACATGCCGGTGGCGTTATTGGCGGTTGGGATAATCTGCTGGCCGTCATACCCGGTGGCTCCTCAACCCCATGCATACCCAAAAAGGATGCCGAAACAGCCATACACGACTTTGTGGGCTTGCAAGCGGTGCGCTCGTCCATGGGCACCGGTGCCATCATTGTAATGAACAAGCAAACGGACATTATCTATGCTATTGCACGCCTGAGCGCCTTCTACAAGCACGAAAGCTGCGGCCAGTGTACGCCGTGTCGCGAGGGTCTCCATTGGGTGAACTTGATCATGCAGCGCTTTGTCACCGGCCAGGCACAACCCGCCGAAATTGACATGCTCTGGGAGCTAACCAAGCAAATCGAGGGCCATACCATTTGTGCTTTGGGCGATGGCGCCGCTTGGCCACCCCAGGGCCTCATCCGGCACTTTCGACCCTTGATTGAGAAGCGCATGGAAGAGCGGGCGGCATGTGAAAAAGCTTCGGCGGCTGCTGCAGCAGCTTCTGCTCCATACTAAAAACACACAATGATGTTGCAATAAAGCATAAAGAATAATTTGTTGCATGAGTGTGTATGTGTATGTGTATGTGTGTGTGCAACTTCATGCAACACTGACTTTCGGCTGTTGTTAGAGAGAAAGTGCAACGAATCGTTAATTTCCCTATATACTACAAAAAAAACTATGCCGGCAATGCAACGTGTGCCACAAATTTGTGTTTGTGCTTGCCACCATATAACAGCCATTAAGCCAACTTAGGGTTGAACGACATGTGGTCGACAATCATTGTCAGTTTTTAGTTGCTACTAAAAGTTAAAGCAAAACTCGGTAAACATAAAAAACAAAATTGGTTCGAAATGAGCCATAAAATTGCAATTTTTATTTTTTATGGCAAAGTGTATCTTGTTTCAAATGTTGACATAATACCAATACGAATACTAAAAGAATAAGAATAATGTTTATTTAAAGTATTCGGATGAAAGAAATCAACTTGTCTTATGCCCTGTCCTCACTAGGCCTACGTCTTGCATCTTCTCATCTTGTGAGGAAATCCTGCACCAAGGAATCAAAATACTTCTTTACTTTATTTAATTATTTACACCTCGCTAGTATTGTTTATCAGTAAAGAGCATTGTAGAGCATTCATTCGTCGTTTCGATCAAATATTCCGCTCACTTTCTTACCGCTATTTCCTTTTACTTTTTTGCCATTTTGCTTTTGTGTTCTTTGGAGCATTAAATCAATCAACAGCTGCCGTTGTTGTTGTTGTTGTAAACAGCTCAAATTTCTCAAACACACACACAGACACAGTAAATACAGGTACATAGAAACACAATATGCATGTCACTCAGCAGGATAGCAACAACAACAGGAAAGGACCCTAAAAATAAACTTGATAGCCGAATGGCTTAATGTTCGAAAAAAGAGTTGAACAAGTTGAGTAGCTTTATTACCCCAATAAAAAAAAGGAAGGTTAATTCAAATTCAGACAAAGTTCAATCATCTTATCAATGAGTTTATTTTAAAGCAACATTTGACCTGAAAAGTAATCACGATTCTTTATTTGATTATATTTAATTGGACTAATGCCACTTGGCCTGGGTCAGTCGAGTAGAGTATAGTAAAAAACAATAATGATTTAAGCGTTGCTCAGATTCATATTTAATTGAAACTAGTTTTAACCATTTAGACTATATAATTGAATGTGCGTTGTGATTGCTGCAGCGTCCGTCTTTTCAGCCATAAGGATTAAAGGGCGGCGTTCCTTTGGGAAATGAAGTGTTTGGTCGTGGGCGTTGACTGCCACGACGTCCGTCGAAGGGTGTGGCCACTGTAGAGGCAATGCACGACAATGCCACCAATGCCAATAGGAACCAACTGAAGATGCTGCTAAAACGTATGGCTGCCATGTTGATTGTTGGTTGTCTGTCTTCTGGTTGTGATTGTTCGACTTATTGCAATATCGCCGCTTTATATTGACGGTCGGCTAGTTGCCGTTTTGGGGACTCACAAGTGAGGGAACTCACAATCATAATCACAATCACAAAGGGGAACTTGCTGCTGCTATACTATATATATGTTTTTTTTTCTTCTTTCTACTGTCTTGTGATAAGCTGAGTGTAGCTATTTGTTGTTGTTGTTTCTGTTGAGATTTCCTGTTGCTCTTGGCAAATTGTGGGCAGTGCTCTGATATCGATAGCCAAACGATTGGGAAAGCCAGGATGACGATGTAGCACATGGCAGCAAGTGGGGGGCAATAGCGAATGCAAAAGCACAAAAATCAGAACCAAAACGAACATGATAAACTAGTTAACGAAATCGAAGTTGTTGTTCTTCGTTCAAGTAGTTCAAGTTTGTAACTAAAATGCAGCTTAAATGCGAAGCATATTTAAATAATTTTGTCAATTGGTTTATTCAATACCATAATTTGTTGCATGCAAACCAATTATTGAAATTATATTTATGCAATTATTATAATTCTGTTTGCAGGTTTACCGGATCCCTTTGCCAAGGTACAAGTGGATGGCACCGGTCAAGTTTATTCCACGGAGATAAGCAAATCCTCGCTGGATCCAAAATGGAATGCACATTACGATTTGTTTCTGGGTCGTGGCGATTCAATAACCATAACCGTTTGGAACCAACGCAAGATACACAAGGGCAGCGGTTTTTTGGGCTGTGTGCGTATACCTGCCGTCACCATACAAAGCTTGAAGGGAACGGGATGTAAGTATAACTTTAAACCTAAATATTCAGTGATATAAACAATTTATTCTCTGTGCAGTTCAACGCTTAGATCTGGGCAAACTGTCACCGGACGACGATGAGTTGGTTAGGGGTCAAATAATTATATCGATGCTGCCCAAGGATGGTCCCTGCAGTGGCAATCCATTGGCAATTGTGGGACCCAGTGGCGATGTGCGTGGCCCATCCGAGGAGGATTCAACGCTGATCGACTGTCTGCCCGAAGGCTGGGAGGAGCGACGCACAGACAATGGACGCATCTACTATGTGAATCATGCAACCAAATCGACGCAATGGGATCGACCGAGAGCTGCAGCAACAACAAAGTCACCACAGCAGCGTCAGCAGCATCACAACGGCAACAATGTGGAAAGGCAGACGACAACACCCGCTGGACCCACACGTTCCACGACCTGCACGAATCTGTTGAACGGTCACAGCAATCGTCAAATGTCGCGTGAGCCAACTGACGAGCGACGACATTCAACGGAAATACTCTCCAGCGTCGGTGGTGGCAAGGAGAATACCAGTCCCAGTGCCCTGACGACAACAGCCACAACAACGATGACGTCAACGACGATGACGACGCCTGGTAAAAAGTCAGCGTCCAATCGATCGGGTCATGCAGCGCTTGAGCCAACAACGCCAAACAATAGCAGCAGCAGTAGTAGCAGCACCACTCCAATAATACCAACAACAACAATAACAACAACGGCGACTGGTCGCCTGCACAACAACGACAATCATGTGAAAACGCCAAAGCATCAAACACCAACAATAACAACAGCACTCAATAATGGACATGCGTCCATCGAGCAGCCAACATCGCCAACGCAAAACTATGTCAATGGCAATGGATTAGCGCAGCCCCAGCCACAGCATGCCAATAATGGCTGGTCTGGTGAGGATGGTGTCACAACAACAACGACGACAACAGCAACGACAACAACAACAACGCCAGCAACAACGCCGCCAAGGCAAAGTCCCACAACAGCAGGAGCAGCAACGACAACGCCTTCAACGCCTGCCACGCCCACTGTTAATGGCAATGTGCACAGTCCCAATGCCAATAGTCAGCCAGTGCAGGGCAGCAGAACCGAACGAACGACACCAACAACAACAGCAACATCGACAACGCCTGGCCAACGATCACAGCGACGTAGTTCGAGGCAGGCAGTTGAGGAGGCCGCCGCTAGACGACGTACATCGCGAAGCACACGTGGAACAGCGGCGGGTGCCGGGCCAGGTGGTGTTGGAGCAGTCCCTGCAGCTGGTGGACATCGTTATGGCTCGGCAGCATTGGCCGCTGCGAATCAGGCGGCACGTCCATTTTTGGATCTGCCACCGGGCTACGAGATGCGCACAACGCAACAGGGTCAAGTGTATTTCTATCACATACTGACGGGCGTGTCCACATGGCATGATCCGCGAATACCACGCGACCTAGACACCCAGCATCTGACGCTCGACGAGATTGGCTCGTTGCCCAGCGGCTGGGAGCAACGTAAAACGGCATCGGGTCGTGTGTACTTTGTTGATCACAATAATCGCACCACACAATTTACGGATCCGCGTCTCAGTGGCAGTCTACTGCAAAGGATATGCAATGGCAGTGGACCACCACCGCCACCAGCAGCAGCAGCAGCATCACCAAATACAGCAGCAGTTCCAACACCAGCACCAACACCAGCCCCGATACCAGCAGCAGCACCAACAACGACAGCAACATCCACAACAACAACACCGCATCGTCGAACAACGCCGCATATTGTTGTGCCAGATCTGCCGCAGGGTCTGCTCGAAGGTGCCGATCTGTTGCCGAAGTATCGGCGAGATTTGGTCGGCAAAATGCGAGCTTTGCGTTCAGAACTGCAGACGCTGCAGCCACAGTCGGGCCACTGTCGGCTGGAGGTGTCGCGCAGCGAGATATTCGAGGAGAGCTACAGACTGATTATGAAAATGCGCGCCAAGGATATGCGCAAGCGGCTCATGGTCAAGTTCAAGAACGAGGAGGGTTTGGATTATGGTGGCGTTGCGCGAGAATGGCTACATCTGCTCTCCAGGGAAATGCTCAATCCGCAGTACGGCCTATTCCAATACAGTCGCGACGATCACTATACGCTGCAAATCAATCCCGATTCGAGTGTCAATCCGGATCATTTGTCCTACTTTCATTTTGTTGGCCGCACTCTGGGCATTGCCGTTTTCCATGGCCATTGTCTGGATGGTGGATTCACTACGCCGTTCTACAAGCAACTGCTGAATAAGCCCATCACACTGGGCGATATCGAAGGCGTCGATCCCGAACTGCATCGTAGCCTAACATGGATGCTGTAAGTAAATGTTATTTACAAAAATAATAAGTTAATTAATTGATTGAAAACTTGCAGTGAAAGCAACATTAGCGGGATCATTGAGTCAACATTCAGTGTGGAGAACAATAGCTTTGGTGCACTTGTGGTGCATGAGTTGAAGCCCGGTGGTGCATCCATTGCGGTTACCGAAGAGAACAAGCGTGAATATGTTAAGCTCTATGTCAATTATCGTTTTATGCGAGGCATTGAGCAGCAATTTCTGGCGCTGCAAAAGGGTTAGTAACAAAACGTTTAGCTTTTCGTTTGGATCTAAATAATGTTACTTTAATTTCGATTAGGCTTTTGTGAACTGATACCCAGCCATTTGTTGCGACCATTTGATGAACGCGAATTGGAATTGGTTATTGGCGGCATCTCAAGCATCGATGTGAACGATTGGCGCAACAATACAAGAATGAAACATTGCACCAACGAAACACCTCAAGTCCTTTGGTTCTGGCAGGTGCGTGTAAAGAAGCTCTCTCTTTGACATGTCAAAAACAATATTTTAAATCCTTATCTATTATTTTGTAGGTCGTTGAATCGTATAGCTCTGAGATGCGAGCACGTTTATTGCAATTTGTGACGGGTTCGTCGCGTGTGCCACTGCAAGGATTCCGTGCACTGCAGGGCTCAACGGGTGCGGTGGGTCCACGTCTATTCACCATACACCTGACTGCAGATGTGCCTACACAAAATTTGCCCAAGGCTCACACCTGTTTCAATCGCATTGATTTGCCGCCCTACGAAAACTATCAGCTGCTCTGTGACAAACTGACGCAAGCCGTCGAGGAGACCTGTGGTTTTGCAGTGGAATAGAAGAAATGAAAGAGAAAAATTCATCAATAAATCACACACACACACACACCTTACACTCATCATATGCATATATTTATGTATGATAGCGATTTGAAATCAAAATTATGTATTGCATTGGAATTTGTTTGTTAAAAAATGTACCCCTCCTTCCCCTTCACCCTGCAATGCTGTTTAGTGTTTTGCTGCGCCTTTTGCAGTTAAAAAAAAGAAAATATTAATTATAATTAAAATTGTAATGATAGAACGATTATACATACAGACTTATTACATACATATTTATACACATGTGTTGCTAGATGGCAACAGCTCTTATATATATAGTTACCAAGTGCATATACACTCAAACGTACATACACATTTTTACAACGTATAGCGTCTTATATATATATATATTTATGTAATTTGCTGTCTTTTCCCCTTTGGCCTTTTGTTTGTTTTTACGTCGTGTTATAAACTGTAGTTTTAAATATTAAACACAAAAAAAACCCCCCATATACATATTCACATTAACATTATAAATTTATACATATATCATAGTTGTATAATTAGGCGTATCAAATAGCAACAAACAAAAAAACCAACAAACACAAATAACAAACTTTATAATTGTATAGGCAATTGGACCGGCAATTTAGTGCTTTTGTTTAGTTTTTAATGCATTTTTATGTTTACTAATTATATTTTGTACATTTATTAAATTAAACGAACTCAATGATAAGTTTTTAATTATTGTTAAAATTGTCCTCAAACACAAAACACAATATGCCCTCCCCCCCCCCCAAACACACACACACATAAACACGCTCATGCATGTGAGAAAATCAATCAAAAAACGAAAAAACACTTGAAAAATTACTCAATTTTTATAATTAGTTATTTTTTAAATTTTTAAATAAATGAAAATTATTTAAATTATATTTGATTCAATTATTTAATTTTTTTATTATACCCAAAACTCAGTAAAATCTATGTGGAACAAATTACAATTAAATATTTACATATATTAGATACACGAATACGAATTGGACAAATTTATCTAGAAAGTGATATTAGTGAAAATTTTTAACTGTCTTTGAATAAAATTGTAACAACTAGTTGTTAAAAACCCCTCGACTTATATTGATTTAATAAGATTGCGACAAACATTTAAAAGTTAGAATTAGTATAGCAGCAAAGCAGACACAAACAACACAAATCGAACGTTAACTTTTTAGCTTTAGAGAGCTCTAGGGTGTGAAAATCAAATAAAAGTATGGCGCGTTTTTACAGCAGCTGTACGTAACAAATCTAGCAGATATCCTGCTTAGTTAACGACAAGATAATAATAAAGAATGATGTAAACAATAATGAAATGTGTCCATTTATTTAATTCTAAAGTACAATTGCATAAAATATATAAAATAGCTGTTTTTGCCCATTTGCTGATAAGAACTTAAAAAAATAACTAAAGCGCAGTGATGAAAATTGGTTTTTATGCACTTACCACCTAACTGCCGAAATAGCTCAGTTGGGAGAGCGTTAGACTGAAGATCTAAATGTCCCCGGTTCAATCCCGGGTTTCGGCAATGTGGCATTATTTTTCACAAATTTTTTCAACTATGTACTTTGCCGGTGCTTCAAAAAAACATGCATTTGGCAAAAAGCTCACAAATTTAATTTATTAATAAATAGATGAATTGAGGCGCTTAATGGACGCGGTTAAAATGCTCGTTACAAGTTCTTGTTCATGACAATTTATTTCCTACGGGATAAATTGTTGGCAGCTTTGGATAAATACTTTAGCAAAGATTCAAACCACCTTCGGATTTCACAAAAAAGCCGCTGAAAGTTTATAGCGTATTGGATTGGCCAACATCAAGTGCCGAAATAGCTCAGTTGGGAGAGCGTTAGACTGAAGATCTAAAGGTCCCCGGTTCGATCCCGGGTTTCGGCATGCCATAAATTTTTGCCACTTATTTTCGATAAGCGAAAACAAAATACTATACCTTTAGGCTGTACACTAAAATCTTTCCAAAGTCAAACAAGATTTATAAAATTTAAAGACATACTTTCAGGACAAGCGCTTGGGACAACTGTATTTCAATAACCAACCACCCAGTCAAAACCATATTCTTACACTCAGAAAAAAACGTAGTTAATATAAGCATATTCATGTTAATTAAACTATTTTCGTGTATTTTGATTTTAAGCCTAAAATTATTTTGCTTAACTTGACATGCGCACATGTTTAATCAAGTACATACTACTATGAAATAGTTAAATCAACATTTATCATGGACAGTTTTAAGGGTTGACGTACTTATCATAGACTAATGATATCTGTTAGTTAGTTTATGATATTGATGCACAAAAGTATCAGAATCAAAGTTTAATCCAGAGCTGTTAAATTATGACAACAATTAGCAAAATATAAATCGATGGAGGAGGGGAGGAGAGGATGATTACGATTTGTTTATTTTGTCGATTATTATTCGATTACGATAACAACTAATTATCATGTTGAACTTGATAATTTATCATATTGACGTTGAAGTTCACATATATGTGCAGTTAAGTTTAAACCCTTTTCACTCCATTATTAACAATTTAAGTTATGGTTTATTATTATAATTAATTATTATGAAGGAAAGAATGTAAACTAAATGAACTTACCGAAAATGCAGTGAAAAATGATTCCGCGCCGGGATTCGAACTTGAGCTCTCTGTGGTCACATGGAGAATGCCTTAGGTGTGCGCCGTTGTCGATCATATTTTGTGATAGGTTAGTTAGGTATTAAAACAAACGCTTCGGGACGGAAGTTAATAAGTTAAATAACTACATATGTTTTTTTCATAGTGGATTTGCGGGTGTTTTTTCTTCTTCTGATTTTAAAGAACAACATGTTTGAGAATAAAAATAAAATAATAAAACATAAAAATTTCGTTATTACAGTATCAAATATATATTTATGTTATGCTTAAAAAAAGACACGAGTATATTTATAGTAATGTTTTAAGCCGCCAGTAATTAAATTAATATATGTATGTCTACTATTTAATTATGAACTAGCATTAACTAAAAGTGCATGACTATTTACTTTTTGGGAGTCCACATGCGTACTCATAATATCCATATACATCGGTCAGTATGTAGAGCAAGTATTTTTAATAGATTTAGTAAAGATAATTGAATATATAATAGAGATAGGTAGAATACGAAAATAAAGCTTTCACAGTTATCTATGATTGCAAGTTCTTTTTTTTGTTTTTTTTTAAATAGTACGATACATGTCTTAACCTTAGATACATATATATTACTGAGCAGAGTTTTAATAAACTCCCAGACAAACTTTAAGCTATCAATTTACAACTGCAAATCTGTCGTAAATATCTAAAGCTAGAACATGGTAAGTCAGAAACATTATTAAATTTGAAACGAAACTAACTAAAAGTCCGGATCATAATCGCGCGAATAGCGCGTTCGACTCGCATGATTGTTGTAGCTATACATTTGGTGGGCATCGGCAAAGGCATCAGGATATTGATGACCATATCCTTGCTGATGGGCAGGATATTGCTGATGCTGCTGCTGTTGTTGCGAATGTTGCTGTTGATGATGATGATGCTGGAGTTGTGGCCGCTTCAGTGAATCACCTTTCTGGGAGTAGGACGGCTGCTGATCATAAAAATAGTCTGTGTTGTTACTGTGTGGTTGACGAGTGGATCGCCAGCTGTCATAAATATTCGAGCTATTGCTGCCATGCATCGAATTTGTAAAGCGCTTCGAGTAGAAAGAGGGAATACAATTTGTATATAAAGTGAGTTGAGATTGGCTTGAGAACAAGTTAACTAACCTTTGGTTTAATGGGCTGCTTGGTATCGTTCCAGGGATCGTCAATGTTATAGAAATCATCAACTCCATAATTATCAGCGCCGCCCATATGATTGACCTTCAGTTCATTAAGCATATCATTTGTCAGTGGTATTGGTGTCTTCTTGGCGCGCTTTTGACGATTGAGCAGCTGAAAAAAAATAACATTTTTGATCATACACAAAAAAATTTTCAATTTTTTTAGGCGAAAAACCTACCACAGTGACGCCAAAGATTATGATAAAGACTAGCGATCCTACACCTATGACAATGACCATAATTGCCCACTGTGGAATGGGTAGATCATCCTCGGCAAACTCCACATTGGTGTGCAAATTTTTGGCAATGACTGTGAAGACGATAAACAAATTGTTATTATTGGAAAGGCATTGGGTTTTTGGGTTTTTTGTCTACCCACCACTGAATTCGGTGGCCACTGGATCGATTATAAATTTGCCCATTTGATAGCTGGACTGGACTAGTTGCTCCTCCTGTGGACCCGATATGCCGCTATCCGTTTCATTCTCCTGCGCATCCTTGTCGGGTAGCATAGGTTTTGCGGGTTTCGTTAAAGCATCATGGAACAGTTGTTTTATCTCGAGAGTATCCACATCTTCGGTGATGTTTGCCAGCTCTACGTAATAATCAACCAATACGCTGCCTTGACTAAAGCTATCGATGCGCACCTTTTTATACCATTTGCTTAGTTGTGGTGCATTCGAATAGACATCATTTAACTAGACGAAAAAATGTTCAAAAATGCTTTAACGGTTAAACATTTTATTGTATATTCAACCTTACCTGAGCTTCTAGTTCGTGTGCCAGATTTTTCCATTCGAGAGTGTTGTGATCGAGCAGCTCTGGTTTCCATGACACTCCCTCGATTATCTTGATGGTTGCCTCCAGGTCACAATCGGCGGTGCAATGACCTGGCTTGGTGGGTCTCGGAGTCGTTGTTGTTGTCGTGGTTGTTGATGTCGTTGTTGTTGTTGTGGTGGTGCTACTGCTGCCCAATGCCGTCAGTAAATCCTCAAAGTTAATGGTCTCAGCGTTTAGTTTGTCAATCGACAAAGGTGTCGTTGGTGGTGTAGGCCATCCAGTAAACTCGGTAGTTGCACGCTGCGGTGGACCCTTTTTAATGACCACAGGCGGCTCACCGCCAGAGTGTGGTACATCACGCGATTCACTACCATCAAGCGCTGGATGTGGTGTGGTTAGTCTTTGCGAGCCGAGACGCTTGTGGAAGCCCTTGGGAAAGACGACCTTCAAGCCGGAACCGCTAGAGCTGCTCTCATTTGTTGAGGCCTCAGTGCTGTTGGCAACTAATTTGGGTTTGGCTGTCGTTGTGGAAGCGGGATGCACTGGCTTTGATTTGAAGCCCGGGGGCAACAACGATGGAAGCAATTCATCATCTTCATTGGCGACATTTAACTTTGGCTTGACTACAGTACCATTTAACTTAAAACCTGGTGGCAAAAGGCTGCTTATATCATCTACTTTAATGGGTATTATTTTGGGTTCATCTTCTTTCTTGGCCGGCTTATAGCCGGGTGGCAAAAACTTGCTTAAATCATCAAAGGGCACAGCAACCGCTGGAGATCTCTGTGTTGATGTTGCTGTCGCTGTTGTTGTTTTACTAAAACCTGGTGGCAAAAACTTGGAAATATCATCAACTATGCTGATTGCCGGCTTCGCTGTGGACACTTTCAAATTATAATCCTTGGGTAAAAGTGCAGCGAGAGTGTCATCAAACATAACTTCTTTAAAAAGACTTTCAAGTACAGCTGGCGTTTTAGTTGTTGTTGTTGAGGTAGTTGTTGTTGTCCTAGGTGGCTTATAGCCCTTAGGCAATAGTCCAGCCAATCCTACATCCTGTACACTGACCACACCGTTCTTGAATGAACGACTTATTGTTGAATTGCGTCCGGGTTTCTTATTAGAAGGTGCCTCCGTGGTTGTTGTTGTTGTTGAAGTTGTGGTTGTTATCTTGCGATTCTTATAACCAAACTTAGGTTTAAAGCCCACCGGCAACAAACTGGCCAACTCATCCATTTCAGTTTCATCAAAGTGTTGTACCTTCAATTTAGTGCCACTGCTCGTTGTGCTGGGTGCTGCAGTGGTGCGTGGCTGGAATTTGCGGATGTGTGGCGCAAATCTACCGGCTCCGGTTGTCATTGTTGATGCTGGTGTTGAGGCATCCATTTGGTTAATGATGGGATATTTGCCAGAGAGCACACCACTAGACAATTCCGATTGAACGCGATCAAGTTTATCAATAATGCTTTCTGTAGACGCACCCTGAGCTGGTAGAGATTTCTCTGTGGTGCTGCTGGAGGAGGAGGAGGAAGAGGTTGCTGTTGTTGTTGTTAAGTTTGGCTCTTCGCTGCTTTCATTTAAGTCCGATTGCTTTTGCTGTTGCTTCGAATGCACTTTGCGCTCCAACTCAGAAAGGGTATGTTTTGTTTCCTCCTGCTCTATAGCTGGGAAGGGCAAGAATCTGGCGCCATTGATACTGCGACTGGTTTGAATTGAAGCCACAACTACATAGCTTTCAGTCACATTGGGTACGGCAGCGGTATCATCCTCAGATGGTAGGGGTGTTGTATTTACAGCGACATTAGCTGCCTCCGTCTGCTCCTCTACCTCGTCCTTCTCCTCCTTCAGCAGCTTTGGTGCTGGCTGGCTGTTCGCAAGAGTTGTGCCCATTGTGCTAGGCGTCACAGGTGAGGGATGGGCTGTTGAGCCATTGACCACACTCTTTGTGGTCACCACTGAGATTATTTCGCGTTCATCATTATTTTTATTGCTGTGCGTGGATTCCACTTCTGTTTCCGTAGTGGCATTATTATCTTGTTTGCTTTCCTCCTCGCCGCCTTCCTCTTCATCGTCGTATTCATATTCCTCTGTTCCTTGAAATGCAAATGGGAAAAGCTATTACTTGTAAAGGATATAGTTTAAACTATTTCTCTTACCATCATCACCTTCTTCGTCATCATACTCAGAATCGTCTTCCTGATTGGAGTTGCTCTCCTTTTGAGTTTCGGGCGCTTCTTGATTGTTTATTGTTATATTATTAGTATGTGTTGTTGAGCTGATAGTTTCAATTATTGGCTGCTCAGTGGTGCGCGCAACTTGCTCAGCTTGCTGATCCACTACCGAGTCGATCTCTTTGGATATTATAGCTGCTGTCGTCGCCTTCTCATCATCCTCAACGTATTCGTATTCGTGTCCGACATTTGGTAGCGTAGTTTCTTCATTGAGCTCATGTACCTCGGATGAATCGGTTTGGCTTTCCTCAGTGCTGCTGGTCAGGTCATCTTCATTGCTGGTTGAAGTTTCCACGGCATCGTCTAAAGCTGATTTCTGTTCCTGACTGTTGTTCCTCTGGTATTCAGTTTTGGTTATAGTAACTGGTGTTATCGTCTCCTCCTGCAATGGCAATTTCTCCAGACTCGATTGCTCAATATATTCAGCGTCGAGTTTCTGTTCCTGTTCCTGCTCTTGTTCCGGTAGCTCCTGATCGTACTGCTCGTCACTATACTCCTGTTCGACACCCTCTGTGGTGCTAGTGGTACTCGATGTGCCTCGCGGCAACTTTATCCTGGCGCTATTATAATTAAAAGGTCGCTTGCTAACAACACTCACAGGCTCATTGATCTCTCGACTTATAAAGACGGGCCGTCGTGGACTTGGCTTGCGTCCAAAACTGGGACGCTCCGATGAATTAGTCTGTGCGGTGGAGCTGGTGCTGCTGCTTGTTGTGCTGCTGGTGGTTTTAGCTCCACCACGATTGCTGCCAAAACGATTGTAGCGTTTGCTGCTCGTCTCTGCACTGCTGCCAGTTGTCGAGGTTGGCGTCGATGCAGACGAAGTTGAAGGCTGAAAACGATTGCGCAATCGATAGGGCGTTGCTGCAACTTGAGGCGTGGCATCTACCTCGGATGCAACAGATGCTGGCGGTGCCTGAGTGCGAGTACGAATCGAACTGGGTGAGAAACCGCCGCCATTGCCAAAGGGTCTCAATCCAGCATTGCTTGAAGGCAAACGTTTCTCGTTCTGTATTAAAGAATATATAATATTTATTATATGGGTTTGAGGTAAACTTGCAGCAAAAACTTTGATTAAAGAAATTTGGTTTTAAGTTTGCTAATTGATAACTCAACTCGATTGTTTGAAACTCGTTGCAATTGGGTTAGTTGTCCAATTGGAAATGCAATACTTAGCTACCAAGTTATCATTGTGTGGGTGGCTGGCTATTGCCCCATTCACAGCATTGGCTTTTGTGGTCACACATGTTATCGTCGTCATGGGAAACTGTTACAGTTTCAACATACTAAAAAGACTCCCCTACTAATACACAACAGACCACCATCAAAATTGCAATCTCTTGCGGTTCGTCTGTCAATTGTTTTGCGTGCGAAATCTTCTCAGCTACCGCCCCCCTCTCTTCCTGCCAACACCATTCACTCGCAAGTGATTCTCAAATTTGTCTTAAAGCGTTTTGTGCAAATTTCCAAGAGACGTCGACTGACTGTACATAATTTATTCGCTCGTATTTATTTAATATTTTTGATGTGAAGGTTCAACTCAAACCGTTAGTTAGACTGCCGTTGAGTTTTTTTTTTGTTTTTTAAATGTGTTTTGAACAGGTTGCAAACGTGACGCAGAAGCATCGTGTGTTCAGCTATTGAAAGCCACAAGATTGAGTGTTGCATGTTGATATTTGGGTCATTGCAGATTGCAAGTGAAGCGCCTCCACTTGCAAACTGCAATCTCTTGGGCTTGTGTGCGCAGCTTAAGGTGCCAAAGGTTGCAGCTTCTTGAGAGGGAATGTTTGCAATGACGTTACAAAGACGCGAATGCTGCTCGAAGTGACTGAGAAATTATGAGGGTAAGAAAAAAAAAAACAAAAAAAAAAAATGCCAGCGCTTCGTTTAACTAATTCCATTTTGAAATGCTTTTAAGCTGACTTTGTATAGAAAAATAAAAATATTATTGTCAATGTGGGTCGTTTACTTAAGCCCTGATTAATCACTTTCGCCTACAAATTGCGGCAATTAACTTCAAATGGAATACACAAATCAAATGAGTGTAGGAGTGCAAGATGAAGACAAAAACAGAGTCAAAAAAAAAATAGAGTCAAAAGTGATGAGTAGCAAAACAAAAACCTAATAGCTTATTGGCCATATCAATCAGTAGCATGAGTATTTATCTAAATCACTCCAAACAAATGTATGTTGAGCATTATATAACTAACAGTGCAACATTTATTTTGAGGTTTTGAAAATATTGCAGCCATCAATTTAGATAAATAAACAAACTGCTCTAATTTTTCTGGAGAGTAAATTTTTTTTATATTTGATCTGTGGTGAAAGGTAAAAATGATTTTATTTGATAGTTTTTGTTTGATTTTTTACTTTCAACTATTTGTGTTTTTTTTAACTTTTTGTTTGTAAAGAAATATGTGGTTTGCAACTGGTTCTGAGGGGGATTGTATTGAATTGGTGGCTGCTGGCAAAACATTTGCCGTTACAATTTCGAGTCACGTAAAAGTGGGAGAGTGAGAGGGAGTTGGAGAGAGAGAGAGAAAGATATTGGCTAAATCAGAGCATGGCCAATTGTTTTGTTAAATGTTATGCAATGCCAAAATGTATTTGTGTTATATTTATCGTTGTTGTTGTTGTTATATCTATTCCTTTGCTGTTGCTTTTACTTTTTATGGTGCCCCCAAAAAATATCTTTGTATCTGTATCTGTATCTTTGTCGCTTGCCGGCGGCAGCTGATGAACGAGATCACAATTGCCATTACATGGTATTTTATGCATTTCCTTACCTCATTGAAGTGCGCCAGAAACTGCGTCTGCTGATGTGGCACATTGACACGCTGGGTCTGCGGCTGGAAAGCGTTCAGACTGTTCCCCAAGCTATTGCTGCTACTTCCACTTCCTCCACTGCCATTGCGTATTGCCTTGGAGCGTGTAAATGCATTGGATGCGGATGCTGACTGGGATGTTGCAACACCTCCACCTCCTACTCCTGCTGCACCGTTAAGGGGCACACCAAAGGGGCGTGGCGAGATATCGTAAAAGTCCGTCTGGCGATTCGGTTTCTGTGGGAAGCAAACATAATGATTAAAAAAGCCAACAAACAAATACCGTTGTTGTTGTAATTAAAGTCAGGTCACCTAATTAGCTTTGCATTTTGTCGAAATGTTGAGTTTAAATAATGTATGCTTTATTAATTTTTAATTAATGATTAATTGTTATTATTCACATTACAAGTTCATTTATTTTTTGGCTTCAGTCTGCTTCTTTAGAATAAACAGTTATTTCACGGCGTCACAAATGGTGGTCAATTGGACTATCGAATTGCATAAGTATCGAATAAAAGACACGATCAATACAAAAAAGGACAGTATCGATCAATATGCATTGGGATTTACACCTGCACTGGACAAAAGCAGTCGAAAAATATTTAAGGTGACTTTATCCGTCTATCAGCATTTTATAATTGTGCTTTTTTTTTTGTGCAACGGATATAAGCCCAACCGGTATCAAGATAAGTTGACAGCACAGATACTTAAGTTCAATTGCATGTCCAAAAATGCAGTTGAAGGCACATAAGGGTAAGCAATGGAAGCATTTGGCAGAGGTAATACCAATACCTCATTTGTTGAAGCGCCCTCATTCATCGTTACGTGTTGCATGCAATGCCAAAGCGCTTTTATAGATTTTTCGAGCTATTGCAACTACAACAAATGAACTGAAACACAAAAATCCAAATCGAAAGCACCGCCAGCAACAGGCAACAACATCAACAATGGAAATCTATCAAAAAATGCTTGATTGAAGTGTATCAAGGTCGCAACAATACTATTTATCGAAATTCGACTGGCCGCTAATTACAGAAATCGATGTCAGTTGCTGGTAAAGTACTTGTAGTTATTATGCATTATGATTGTTATTGTTGTTAGGTATTTTCTGATTATTACTATGTATTTTTTTTTTTTGAAAGTGCTTCTTTTGAGCTTCTTCTCGGCTGCAAGTTTTGCTCTGTTAAACAAATTGCATACAAAACGCAAGTTTTGTTGCTAAAAGGTGAATTTTATTGCAGTTGTTGTTTTCCGCTTCTTGGTTGTTAGAGTTTACGCATCAGAGAATACTATATACTCAACAAAAAAATAAACAAATAATTAAAACAATCTGCAAGCAATTTGTTTCAAAGATTTTCTCCTCTACGCAATTAAATTGAGAGAAATGCACTCGTATCAGTTACCCACATGTTTTAGTCTGATTACCAATCTTTAATAACTAAGCGCATTGCCTTTAACACAGCAATTTTAAAATTAAAAAAGTGTGCTCGCAACACACAATTTCACTGTGCTCTGTGTGTGGGAGTGCAATAACCCCACCCGTAACTCCTAGCCATTATAATGTGGCGGCTTTTCAACTCATGAACAATACTCTCTTATGAAGAAGAAAGCGTTGGTCAACTTATTAAACAGCTCTTAAGTTGTTTGTCAATATGGGAAGTTATAATACTTGCTTTATGAGAGATTTAAAAAAAAGCGACTCGCTTACATAGATTGCAATAAAAACTGTAAACAAAAAGAAAGAGAGGTAATAAGAGACAGAATGCATATAAAATATACGCATTATGTTTTCTTCTTTTTTTATTTTGGCATTAGCTTTCACTTTAGGCCAAAACAAACCACTAATAAAAAATTACAATGATATATAATGAAATCATGTTCAAATTTTCTAATTTGTTAATGTTATAACTTTTGTATTGTTATTTTTACTAATTAATGTCAACGTCTTATGATAAAAGATTTTTTTTTATTTTTTATATTATAAATTAATGTTGCTTGCACTGAAGCGTATTTTATGTTTAGAAAATCACTATGCTTTAAGGCTTTGCATATTAACTTAATAATTGTATACTAATATCACCAGTTGAAAATAATTGGTATTTTAATAGCAACACAAATGCATTATTCCAGTCTAAGAATCTGGTAACACTTTTAAGTTCGATAACAATCATGTTTGTTAAAAAAAACGCTAACATCTTTGAGGTTTAAATAAAGCTAATACGCATATTATACCAACAAAAAAAATTATCCCTTACATTTAAAACTAATAATCAATCGTCTTGTAAGGAAGATCTAAAAATAGTTGTGGCCCTTTGTACATACATTAAATACAAAGTATCTTGGAACTTTGATCTTCAAAGTTATTACTTGCAAGGACTAAAAGCCTCACATGATTTATTATATGCGCAAGATTAATAAAGGAAAGAACATTAGCCCCC
Source organism: Scaptomyza polygonia (assembly GCA_035044585.1). Classification (NCBI taxonomy): domain Eukaryota; kingdom Metazoa; phylum Arthropoda; class Insecta; order Diptera; family Drosophilidae; genus Scaptomyza; species Scaptomyza polygonia. The sequence continues at coordinate 471,352 of JAWNNU010001690.1, forward strand.
TAAGTAGCTCCTACCTTGGGCTGTCAACTGCCTTAAGCAATCAGCAGACAAAATCTAAAGCCAACCTCAACTGAAGCCTGCCGTTAATTGAGTTTTTGCAAGTTTTTGCCATAAAGAAGTTACTGCCAATAGCCAAATCAGTGTCTAAACGACACAATGGACAAACGAGCCAACAAAGCAATATGTGTAAAAGTGTGAAAACTGCAGCAGCACCAATAACAATGACCTATGGCCAATGGGCCAAGATCTCTTGCTGTGTTCGCTGACAAACTGGCTGACTTTTGCTCCGTTTCCCCGTTTTTCTCCTAACCAGGCTACATATTTCAATTAGGGCCAAAATGCGTGCTCATAACAACTAATTGGTTAATAAACAATATGATTTTACAATATGATTATTCAATTTGAAACAACAAACGAGAAAATGCACAATTTTGACGAAGAAACACATAAAATATTACGATTTTGTTGGTTTGATTTTTGTTGTTGTTGTAGTTTGCCTATGGCAAAGTGAAAGTAAAAATAGATTTGAAAATGCTTTCAGCACTGACCACCAGTAGTCAGCATATGAATAAATATTTTTCATTGTTGATTGTGTGTTGTGTTATTCGATATTGCGTTTCATTCAAAGCATTGCGTGAGGCGTCAATGATGAACAATCTATTTTCATGCTGTTTTTTCTTTTTTTTTTGTAGAGGAAGAAGCAAGCATGAATTGCAGTAACGTGCAAACATTGCGATGGGTACTATGTGTGTGTGAGCGTGTGTGTGTGTGTGTGGGCCGCATTTTTAACCAATTCCGTTATAATTGAAAATTCATGGCTTGGTCTGTTTCCTGTAACACAGTTTTCGTGAGCTTTTATGTGCCCAACTTACAAATAACTAATGAAATATTTACCTAAAAATAAATTAACTAGATATTACAGGAAATAAATGAATTTTTGAACTCATAACAAACTATATTAATAATAAGTATAGTTTATCTAAGCCGGAAATACATTTAATCAATCATTTATCTATGAATATTTGGTTGTTTGCATAATGAAAACATGTTTTTAAATTTATTTTGGAATAGTTGTTAATAGCTCGCTTTTCGCGCTCCCATTTCTATAGGTCTATTTTGGCTTAATCAAATTTGTGGCATGTGGCATGTGTTGTAATTTATGAATTTTGATTCGATTTCTTTTTTTGGTTTCTGTTTTTTGGCGTTGATTGCCACAGTTTTGCGTGCCTCAAAATGTTGGACTTCATTCAGTTTGAATTCGTGCTACAAAACTCCGACTACGACTTAGGCACAAGGCAGACAACAAGTTACTTAATTGCCTGTGGCATGGTCTAGTCTCAGCACAGGTTGCCTGTTACAAACTCTACACCTCCCCACCCCACCACCCCCTGCACTCCGCTTTGATTGGCAATATGGAAATCTAATGCACTGCACAGAAAAACATTGAATTTCAATTTTTTTTCGCGACTTAATTGAGGAAAAAAAACTTACCCCAAATTGTGAACTGGACCCAAATGGTGCTACGTATGGTGCACTGGCTGCAATTGGAGTTTGTTTATTGCCATTCTCATTGGCTATGAACAGTAGTTGTTCCTGGTAAGAGCCAGGTGCCTGAGAGTAGCCGTTGTTGTTGTTGTTGTTGCCGTTGCTAGCCCGAAAACCGTTAAGCTGCGATTGCTGCTGTTGACGAGGAAACGAGCCGGCGGATGGCACAAAACGATTTTGTGATGGAAAATAATAGCTGGCGGTATCTAAAATTGAACAGAACAAGGTCAAATTGTTAATTGTGTGTGTATCATAACAATTAATTAATCAATAATATTATCTAAGCTGCAATTTTAACACTTTTTGTTGTTTGGTTTTATTTTTTAAGTCTTTTTGACACCTTTCAGCGTCGCTTGGGGCGGCAGTTAGCCATGAATTGCTCTCAAAAATTAAAATCATTGTATCTAATTGCCAATAAATTGTAATAAATAAATAAATACAATTATGCTGCTTGAGGGCAAACATTTGTTATGTGCCGAGCCAAATTATTCAATTTAACAGGTTGACACTGCTTTCCCGATGGGCTTTTTGCATTGCTTGCTCGTTAAAAACATATTTTAGATTTTAATTGTAGCTCCGTTGTTAAAAAAGAGCATTAACAAGTTGACTTGCTGTTTGTTGTTATATTACGACGCATTAATGTTTTAATATAAGCTGTTCCATTTTCGTGCACACAGTATAAAAATGTAAAAAAATGCAAAGTATTTATTTACAATTTTTCCGTGATGTTTGGATTTTGTTTTGGTTTTCATCTTTTTGCCAGCTGTCATCGTTTGTACACTTTTGTAAATAAGCTTCCTATGCAATTAAGTACTAAACATAAAGCGTGGGCACCCAACAGCAGCAGCAGCAAAATAGCTTTCAGCTGCAGCCGTGTTGCATGCGTCACTTTTGGCCCTCTGTGACCCACAATGTCTAGCAACAAACGACAAAAAAAAACCATGCATAAAACGATTGCCACTAATTGATAATTGAATTATTATACAAGCGCAATATTTCAAACGCATAATGCAGAGTGTTGAAAATTTTATTTAGCCAATTTATGCATTGAGTATTAACGCTCAGAGTTAAGGCGCGGGGCCGACGCCTACGTTTGCGTTGCGGCACGGAGAGTTTTTTTGTATTTTTTTTGGGCCAAAACTGATTTAACTTTGAGTTTCACACCTTGTTTTTTCGACATATGTATACATAATTGAGGGGTCGACGGCAAGACGTGTGTGTTTTGAAGTTGTTTTGTGTGTGTGTGTGTGTGTGTGGCGTTTTTTGTCGGCATAGGCAATAACTAGATATTTGATTAATTGATAAAAAGTGCTGCCAGAATATATTAACAGTTTTAGATTTACGATGCCAAGGCACAGCTAATAACTATGCACTGCTTGTACACTGCTTAACAACTGCTTGGTTAACAGAACGTAGAATGTTAGCACTACACAACTGTTAAGCAAACTTCTTGGTGATTTCTGTGGTGGCGCTGAGCATTAAGTTCTTGCGCAGTATGCTGCGCGCGGGTTCTAACTTCGCACATCCCATGCGATATTTATTTACGTCCAGATTAATTTAGCCTCTAGCGCTTGGGCAAGAGTTGTTGTGGCATTATTTCAGCCTGCTAACTCTAATCCGCTAAAGGTAGATCAAATCGTTCATTCTCATTTGCCGTTGACGCTGCACTATTGTTCCATATATCTAAGTGAGCATTGCAGTTCGCACTTTGAGTGAATACATATTTTATTTTTTTAAAAAAATCTGTGTGTAGTATTTAATTTGTGAGGGTATTTCCAGATCGGGAATATAACTCTCTTTAATATTCCCTGCACACACTTGACCCACAATTGAAAAGCCATTTGGGACGTGAATATAATTTTAAGATTTTACCAACCTTGGGTTCTAATTGCCTAATAGATCGATCGCTATTCGAGTTTATTGTAATGTGAAAGTTGTTTAAATTTTACTTTAAAACTTGAACAAGTTAAACTAACATTTAATAATATTTTCTAAATGCAATATTCTTTTGAATGCATTAAACTAGATCCTGAATCGTTAAAATAGAACTGACAAAGGCCCTCAAAAGTTTAAACCCAGCTACCAATTGAGACACCCAAACAATGCCTTTTTAAATTGTTATTTTTTTGTCTTTGCATTTGTTTCAACTTTGCCGCGGCGGCCTTTAGTCAAGTGTCTCTCAAACTGTCTGTGCAGCATTTGACATTTGGCCCACAACAGCAAACAAAAACAAGAAGAACACAAGCCACAAACAATGAGCTCGAGCTAAAACCATTTTTAGTTTGTGGCAGCGACGCCTATTTAAAACGCACAGTGGTTAACAACTGATAGGAAAGTGTTACAAATTTATAAAAATATTTTTTTCAATTTTGTTTTTTAATTTTAATTGTTGAATTCTCTTTGACTAACATTCCTGGAACAATTTCGAACCACTGTGCCGCTATGTTTGACATTTACAGTTTTTTTTTTTTTTTACCGATTAACAGAAGAATTTCAAACTTGCTGCTGCTATCTTGACTTTGTTGTTGCTCGGCTTTAATTGGTTGGCTTCTGGAACAAAACCATACTTTGCTTTTCGGCTTATTATGCCAGCGATAATGCAGCAGATACATATATAATTTGTTGTTTTTGTTATTTTATATGCGTCTTGATTTCGCATATTCCCAGCAGCTTGTTGCTGCAACAATCAGTTGCAAAACAAATGCAGCGCCAAGCATCTTTATTTATTTTTACTTTTTTTCTGCTTCTTCTTCGGTTTCGGTTTGTTTGTGCGAAATGTCAAGATGCCTTTGAAGCAAAAAGTCATTCAGAAGTGCAATAAAAATAGCAACAAATAAAGAAGAAGCAGCAACAGCAGCAATTTAAGCGATGAAACAAGTTGAACTTTAAGTCTTCTATCAACTTGAATCGAGTTTCTGTGTCGATGCATTTACTTAGTTTAGTTGGTAGCTGCTGCTGCTGCTTCTTCTTCGCTTTGATTGAAGGTCGTTATAAATATTGTTGTTGTTGCAGTTTTAAAAGCTTATCAAACAGTTTTAAAGTCACTAAACTGGCATCTATATTAAAATTGTATTTAAATATGGTAAAAGAAAACAAGAATTTTACCATTTTTTTTATAAATTTCTAAGCGCAAAATCTTTGTTAAAATATAATTAACACATTAAGTCAAATCACAGTTATGAGTCAAATTTCAATCTGTGATCATAGTTTTATATATGCGAATTGTATATTGTTGCTTAGCCAGGCAAAACTGCTTTTTTTTTTAGTGTGACATCATGAAACAAGCAAGACTCAAAAAATAATTTATTTCTTATTAGTTTATTTTTTTCTTTCTTAGCAAATTGATAATTTTATGTACTTTAGTTAATTTTTTAATGGACATCACAATGAGGCGATAGAACCCAAAAAAAAAGAGAACAACAAACCCGCTGATCGTTATAATAACCAAACATAAACATAACACTGCCGTTGAAAAGTATACGCCAAGAAGTGAACTCAAATCTCCCTCCCTCGAGGCAGCTGCTAATTGGAAAATAATCTTGGCCCGATTGAAGGTCAATGTCAGCAGATAAATATATACTATATTTAAAAAATAAAAAGAGAAAAGTGAGTCAGCTGAAATTTTGTATCTGTTTTTTGTCGCTGTTGTTCTTTGCTGCCCACGGAAGTTGCTTGATTAAATTTGCGTCGTTAAAATTTGTTTTTTCTGCCTGCCTGCTGCCTACGCGTTTGACTAGTCAAGTTTGTCGCCTAAGTCTTTTGTGTTTGTTTGTAGAATTTTGAGGTGTGCGCTTCTTGCATCATTCTTTATGCCACACATATTGTGTTTGCTCCATTCGCAATCAACACACATTCCAATTGTATTTTTTCTTTGCTTCTATAATTATATTTACTAATACATGTTTGCCTAGTAACATATGCAAACTTGTTACACAAAGTAAACGCCAACAACGCAAACAGGCGCAAAACAAAATCAACAACAGCAGCAGCAGCACCAGCAGCAACAACAACTACAACTGAAAGTGTTGCATGGCAAATCGCCAGCTGTATGAATTGCCCCGCTTTTGTTTAGTCTATTGTTTGACTTGGACAAACTTTGGTGGACTTTGAAGCGAGAGAGGTGTAGTGGACGTAGATTTTGTGTAGGTTTACATAAAACTTCAGGTAGTTGTACTAACACCAAACCACCCATAGCGCAAGTATGTGGCAAATGCAGATTTCAAGTTTAGATTTAAATTTTGCCTGCCTTAGCTTTCATACAAATAATGCTCGGCTAGCTTTTTGCTAAAAGTTTTGTTGATACGCAAAATAAAAAATACTTAGGTCAAACTTCCATATACGAACTTCCATTTCAAAAACTCTGCACAAAATTTCTCTTAAACGGAGGTTCATTACACGGAATTTCGACTGTATTTAACTAAGGATTTTTTGTGAGTAACCAATGTGACCATTTAACTACCACAATACTGCCTCTTGGGAGGTTAAAACAGATTAACACAATTAAATAAATCACATTAAATATGACAACAAAATTTGATAAATCTTCTAAGCAAAATTTACCACTAAATTACCTTGAAAATCGTTTTTTGGTTTTTGGCATAATGGCAGCTTAAATTTGTGCTTACATATTTAACGATAAATGACGGGGGATGTAACAAAGCCTTTTTATGTCCATTAATCAAAATAATCACATAACAATTTTCAAGCGGCTTTTCATGCTTGATTTTTTTAAGTACAGGTAAAGTCACTGACCCCCAACGGATGAGATCAAAAAACCTTTGCTTAACTAAACTAAACTAGAAATATTTTGCTACTGCTACTGTTTTTTTTTTTCGGTTAAACTCGCTCGTAAATATAAATTACTTGTTCGCCTATTGACCAACAACAACTCGACCATAGACTGGATGCATTTTTGCCAACGTTATGCAAATAAGCAAAAATGTAATGTAAAACTCCTTAATGCGCTTATGAACTAGTTTAAAAATAAAAACAAACATGCTCTCAATAATTATTGATTTTGTTTTAGTCGCTAGCATTATTTCCGACATTGCTACAATATCCGGCTTTTTGTTTATAATAAATGCGCTGTCGAACTTAAGTCAAGAAATGCTAATCAATCATTTTGCCGTCCAAGGACAAAATGAAATAGCCAATTGAAAACCTGGAAATCGAAACGCACCCGCACACTGATACAATTTCGAGCAACAACATTCTAAAAAGTGCAAAGAACCTGTTTATATTAATCGTGGCTTGGCCAATTATCGCATATTTGTTGCCTCAATTGTGCTAAAGTCAATTAAAAAAAAAAACTAATACTTGACTCTCTTACGTTGAGGGTGTGTTTTAGTAATGCTAGTTGACCAGTTTTTACTATTTAATCGGTTAAGAGTGTCAAAAGCTTTTCTGTTTAGACCGCATTCCAGTCGGGGGCATAACAGCTTGTTTAAAAACCGATTTCCTGCACTTTCATGGCCGGTTACAAGTTGCCGTTTATAAAGCAAAAAAAAAGTATTTAATTCAAGCATTAAAATCTCAAAGGCCGCTGGGAAAATTTCACCCAAAGTTGACATAATCACAAAAACAAAAAGACATCCAACAAATAAATTGAAAAGCGCATAAATTTGTAAAACATTTAAGCTTTAATTTGTTAAAAGCTGCAGATGCGGCAACAAACGAAAAAAAAACACCAACAAATCAACAGCTTCCACTACTGGGCGTTTCTTTTTCGTTTTCGGTTTTTTGTTTTGCTTACATAACCCTTTTTTGAGGGTCAGTTTGGAGCTACTCTTGAGTTTATTGTTGCTTTTGTTTTTGTGGGCTGTTCGAAATGAATGAATTTTGTTTAAGACAAAAGAAAGGCCGGCAAATGAAAGTGAAATTTCAAGCTTGCTCCTCGATTGAATGATTTTTCGTAACGATTTCCATTTCGGACCGCACTGAGAGACGACGATGCCGAGATAAAGAGAAAAAGATTGCTATCTGAGGGGTTCCAATTGAATATTCATCAATGGGCGCCAGAGCACTAAAGTCGATCATAACTAAAGCGTTTAGGTTGAACTGTGGCTGGCTTGAAATTGATTTTATGTGCAGTTTGATTTTTGAAAAGAAATTAGTCTCCGATTTAGGATAAGCACGTCAGCAACGTAAATAGCAAGGCAGCTAACAATAGTTATCGATATATTTTTTTTTTTAAAGTGCAAGGCATTTGATAGCAAAAATACGCGACCTACAAAATACTTTGTTTTTTTCTGTCGATAGCAAAAATATCCGACATTAAAATCCTAAAGAAATATCAAAAATTTTTTTTTTTTGCTCAACTCAAGCCACTTCTTAAACACATTCAAGGCCCGAAGTCAACTCAGTTTCCTACAAAACAAAAAAAAAAAAATAGCCACAAACGTCTTGTGCAATTTTGTATTGTATGAAATTGTTTGCCCATTTTTGCCATGCATAAAAGGACAAAGTTACTCACTCGACTAGCTGCAAAGCCAAATGGCAAACGGGCATGGACCAAAAAAAAATAGTAACGAAAAAAAAAAACTTCTTAGTTGGAAATTCTTTAGCCGGTTTTCGATTACCACTCCCGCAATCTAAAACTGGTTCAATGCAAACGCGTGCGGGTGGCAATGTCCGCTAAGGTCTATCCCTTGCCTCACTCCAATCAGCCGCCCCCTACCATTCTATGGCAACAGACTCACGACTATTTTTTGTAGCTTGAAGTTTGGAACTTGGCCCGTTTGGTTTGGGGAGGCTCGTGCTGGGTCAAAAGAGTTGCAGACTTCTTTTTTGGTTTTGGATCGGGTGAAAGGCCGACTTGAATAATTTGGAATCATTCAGTCAGTGTTTGAGTTGTATCATCATCATTATTCTATCAATTATTTGTTATTTGATTTGTGCTTCACACTTTATATTGCTTTTGTCTTTTGTTTGGGCCTTCACTTATACAGTTTGTTGTTATTTAAAGTGCGACTACGCTTTGTTTTTGTTTATTGTTGGTTTTGTTTTTAGCGCTTGTTGCGTTCGTTTATTTTGTTGTTACTCTTTTGGTTTATGTAATTTACAAAGCGTGCTCTAATAAAAGCAAAACCAACAACAAGAAAAAAAAAAATTATATTGCAAATATTAAAAGTAAATTACGAGCGCAAATGCAAACGAGTTTTGTTTCCAGCGTAAAAATAATACAACAAAAAGTTGCTAGAGCTGGGAGTCTAAGAAAAAAAGAGTTGTTTTTGTTGTTGTTGTTGCTTTTGTTGAACTGGGCTTGGCTGCAGATCATGTGGCAATAAATAATGGCCAATATCAGCATAAGTGCAAAGCCAAAGAATAGCAACTTCTGACATGCATTATATACTTTGGAATTAAAGGCTTGAACTAGGTCGAGACAAGGTTGTTAAGTATGGCATTATTGTATTTAATTTATGTATAAAATTTGCATTAGAAATATTTACCATTTATGTTCTCATATCCTATTTTCAATCAATTTTAATTATATTATTTAAAAGTTGGCCATAATTTGTAGATAATTGTATATTATGCTAGTTTATTATTTATCAGGGTTTCTTTTTATCAATTTTTTTAAACAAACTTTATATTAAGTTTTTAATTATACATTTCTTGTGTATAATTTGTCAAATTCAAATCTATCGATACTTATCGTTTTCAATCATAATTATTTCTAACCTAATTTTGGAAACAAATCTATCTACGTTTATTTAAAATCTGATTGCTTTTTCTAGCCCAATTTTATGTAACTTAATTACTATTAAAGCTGCGACTGATAGCTTCATATTTCAATCTAGAAAACGGATAGCTTGATTTAAGTTATAAATATTTGTTGGCTGTCCCTAAAACCTCAACTGCCCCAAGACATTTTAGTGGACCACAAATCACACGCTATTTATTTCTGCTCCAATTCCAAAGATACAACACAATCCCCACCTTGTTTCTTTCAGTTGATTAGACTCGCCAATGGCCAACTTAAATTACCATTCAGCCAGCGAACAAACTGAACTCATTAGGAATAACAAAACGCTTCTCAACACTTTAATCAGAAAGAGAGACAGAGAGGGAAAGAGAGAGAAGCGCCAAGAACAACAAATAGGTGCCGCGAAAAAGTGGTTCTATGAACCATATCATAGATGGTTAAATATTAAAAAAAAATAAATAGCTGTTGATGTTTAAGGTGTGAGAAACCGTTAAAACGCCTACACGACTTGGCCCAAAACACTTTGTTGGACTTTTCCTATTTAGAGCCGCACGTTGCGCCTTTCTAAACCAGGTCTCGGATTGCGTCGTGCCAAAATATAAAATAAAAAAAACACCTTGATTGAATGCCCCAAGACTCTGTCTGCGACTCAAATCTGGAGTTGGCTCAGTTGGAGATTGAGTGTGTATGTGTGTGTGAGTGTTTAGGAATGGTTTGGTTGGGTTGTTTAGAGTGAATGGACTGCCGTCTTAGCACTGTGACTGCTTACCACTCCCGTCAACATCTTTGTGCTTTTGCCATTGTTCGCATTAGCGTTGCATATTAAGTAATAGAACTGTTTGCTGTCTGGGCTGCCACTCTAAAAAAAAGTGTGCGAGTGCTTCAAATGGCGTAACTTCAGTACCTTTATGCTACCACTTAAATGTTGGATGCTGTCGTTGGTGTTGTTGTTTTTATATTAGACACTTGGTGTCGTCGGTTTCGTTGCAGCTGTTGTAAGTTACAACTTGTAACACAAGTGGCAAGAAATGCGCATGCCACAAATTGCAAAAAACCCGAACCGCCGTGCAACTTTGTCGCATTTTATTTAACTTAGTGATGGGTAAAACATAGAAGTATTATTTATCTGAACTCGATAACTGATCCAGCCCACGTATTCGTTCATTTTACAATAGTTCCTTTGCTGAAGTTCGATTAAACAAGTGTTGCAAAACTTACAACTTTATCGACTTGCTTTATTTATTAGTCACGTTGTTTACATTTTATTTTTTCTGATAACTATAAGAATAACGATAAAGGATACATCATATTTATAGTTTTGCTGAATCAACATTGCAACAATGTATGTTATTATTATGTTGATACATATACACAGGCCTAAAAATGTTTTACAACTTTTGTCTTGCAGATCCCGTTGCCCTTTTTATAAGGTTATCAACGTTCGGCCGAAACCGGCATAAAATGATGTTTTCCTTGAGATTATCGCTTTAAAATGTATGTGTATATACATGTGGACATAAGTGAAACTCCTTTTGGGATGCCGGGAGCTTTTTAGCTGTCCAGTTGCCCCATTGTTGCTTGTTATAAATTCAACGGTGCGTTTTGTAAGCAGGAAATGATGCCCAACAGCAACGGGCACTACAACAACAGCATTTCGCAATTGGTTGCCAAGTGGCAATTTGGCTTGGCCGGTTTGTTAACTTAGGACCGCTTAACGAAGCGGCCGGCGGGCATATTATATTATGCCCTTTGTTCGCGAGTCATTTTTAATAAAAATGTCAAGATACTGCAGTAAGAAAAAAGCTGGCACTTTTTCATAAACTTTTTTTTTCCAGATATGGCGACAATGAATTGCAATTTGGTGTTGTGTCTTCGTAAAAGTCCTTGAGTGGATGCACCAATTGATTCACATTTAATATACAGTCGCAACGCATTCGAGGAATATCTGCAAAGGCGTTGAAGAGCACAACTTTCAGATCGTGTTAAAAGGTAGCAATTTGAAGATACCTTCAAGTGTGTTTGCTTTTAAATCATTCAGTGGGGGCATTGAACTGCCTCAGTAGCCTGACTGCCTATGATGATGCCAATTTTGAAGGCAGTTAAGTGTGGTTCAGAGTGCCAAACCACTTAGTTTAATAATTCATTGACTATGGCTTCTATGATGGAGAGACACGCCTATTTTAAAGTGGTCAACACACACCCACACTTTTTTGACTGCCGCCCCAAAGCGAATAAAATGCAAATGTTAAAAGCGAACAGAATGAACGAAAGACATAAGAATAGATAGAATAGAAAAAAATCGTATTCTTCAATAGAAGCAAAAAAAACTAAGCCGTTGATTTTTAGCCTTTTTTTTAGGTGCACTAAGCAAATTTATATTACATTGTCTTTGTCTATTGTTTATTTCTATATGTAATTTATGCGCAGAAATTGCAAAAAGATTTAATCTTAATGAAAATGTATTGTGAATTATTATTAAGAGTCTGAAATGTTTTGTTTTTTTTTTTTTATGGGCCCAGTTTGGTGAAAGATGTCGAAAAGTTTTATGATGAGTGGAATTAGTGACAGAATAATGAAGATTTTAAGATCGTTCTCATTAGAAAAAATTTACAGTCATGCTTAGCAGGGAGAAGTGTGAACCACCTTGAGAAAGATTCAACAAAAATTCCAAAAATTATACAAATTTGTTATTTACCATTTCTCTTAATCATTGACCGGTTCATGAAGGGGAATATATACATATATAAAGAATTGAGTTTGTTGTAAAAACTCGCTTGAGACAAATACATTTTGATATCTTGATCTTTAGCATTATTCGATTATACAATTGAAATATAACTTGAAATTTAATGGACAAATGTAAAATGCCTGGGTAAAATGTAAAACCTTATTTATTAGGTATATAATTTTCGACAAGTTAATACAGAAAACGCATTAATGGCGTTAAAATAAAATACAAGCGAAAAAAAGTTGTTACTTTTATGTTTGCCATTTGCACTTTGCAATAAAACGGAAATGCCGAAAAAGCAGTCAAAGCATACGAAGCAAAAAACAAAAAGAAAAAAAACCCAACTGGCATTTATGGGTCAAGGATTTTGAGCAGCTGTAATCAATTTGGCCACACTCGATTGACTTAGCAAGTCTGCGCCTGAGCCAAAGTTCACAACGAGTGCAGGGCAAAAACCAACTCTTGTTTTCTTATACAAAATATTTTTGTGCCTGTTATGTCACTGTGACTTCATCTCAACTTTGGAAAATGCAGCTCGTAGGCTAACATGTTAACTCCACGGGTGGTGAATATTGCATACATTCAGACATGGATATAAATGTTTTATTGGCTATTTGATTGTGACTCACTATTGGGAGTTTTTCTTGAACATGAATCAGATTGCTTGTCATTTTTGAGTATATCAATTGCAATTTTGGTATTCTTTTTTTCACCGTTTCCCAAAACAAAAACTCAGAAGCTGCTGTGGGAAATATTATATTGACACAGTTTAATTACATTATTAATTAAGTTGACTTTTTGCAAATTGTGCTGTTGTGTAGTAGAAATTGGTAGACCGTATAATAGGTACGCCAAAATATTTAAATGTATTCGAAATGGTTAACAACGTTTAGCTATGCGTAGCAGAAATAAAGAGTTTAGTTTAGGAACAATTGAAAATATTTATACACCGATTAAAATACTTTTATGTTAAGCGTAAAATAAACTTTATTTTATTTATGTAAAGTTGTCTTATCTTATCTATTTTAAACACAAAGAACTTACGTTTGATAATTTGAATGATTTTGGTTTATTTATGTTGATATTTTTAAAGTTTTATATCTGTATCCATAAAATCTTAAGCTTATCTAGCAATTTAACTGAAAGCTTGAAATATTCGTAGCTTTAAAGCCCTATTATAAACAATAGATAATCACAGCAAGATTTTGCAATTTACTTTCGCTCAATTGGCGAATTGCAAATAATGGTAGCTCTGTTTAGGCCTGGCCCATGGCAAAGCTCCGTAAACTTCCGTTTTTGGTTAATCAACGCTTTCTATTTGGCCCATGCCATAAGCTTCTGCCGTTGTTTATGATTTATTATGGACTGGCCGTTTGTCAAAATGAAATCAAAGGCAGGGCTGGGGCCAGCGTTAGGGCCAACAGCCAGTTTGGCAGCCATACAAATAACACCAATCGCGGCACGAGTCGAGTAGTTAAACAACAAAGTAGCAAAGTGGACAGCGGACAGTGGCACAGTTGCAACAAGTTGTGGACGCAAAAGAGAAACAAAAAAATAGCTAGAGAAAAAGCAAAAACCGAAACACAAGCAACGCCAATTAAAAAGAAAAGCGCAAATGTGTTTGTTTGTTTCGTGTTTTGGAAAATCGTGCAACGAGGCAAAGAAAAATAAATGCGTTCAATGCACCCATTTGTTGTTGTTGTTGTTGGCATTAATAGGCGTGGCAGCATGGGCGTACTAGCCAAGTAAGACAGTGAAAACTGTCAATTGACTCAATTGTTGCCTGTCTCGAATGACTCATGAAACCCCTCGCTTTGCATACCAAAAATGGTAGCTCTAAGCTTGGCAACTACATTTATAAGTAGGTACATACTTTTAACTGGCAGTTGGTAATTTGTTGTTAGCGGAAGTTGTAGGCGCAGAAAGCCAATAAGAAAATACCATGTTAAGTATTACAAAGAAGAAAAAAATAACGTCAAATGCTTGAAATGGCCTAATAGCTAATTGTATATATAATAGTTGGTATTATTGTTATCTGCATTTCTAAGACTTAAAAAGGGTATAAATACCACAGATTATTTTCAAATATTTCAAGTCTTTGTTTTGTCGATAAAGATTTAAAGATATTTTAACAAGGTTAACAAGCGACTGTAATAATAAAAAAACCTTTCAAGCAAATCATGACCCAAAAAAGATATCTTTAAGAACTTTATTTTTGTGTTCTCAAGACTTGGCAGCACTTTGCACTTTCTGGCTCATGCCAGATGCGAATGATTCTTTGGTTGACTCACACTTTTGGCATGCAAATGCATATTTGTTTATTGCGCCCACTTGTTGGTTTAAACTGAATATGAAAAAAAAACAACAGGCACCCACAAGAAGAATGCAATGCCTTGCCAAATTTCCATACAAAAATGAATTTTATCAATGGGGTCGGCGGCGGCTCGAAACACACCCCGAAATAACAGCAAGAAAAACAAAAGCGAACACTAGCATTTAACAACGGTATTTTGCAAAAATTTCCAAAAGTCAAACAAAAATGTCAGCAAAGCCAACTCAACAAAAACACAAAAGCCGTTGGTGGGCTCAATTACAAATTTGAATTACAAATCCAACAAATGACATTTAAAATGAGTTGCAAACATATTTTTTGCTTTACTGAAAAAGTTGAAGATATTTTATATATGGCCGCGGCCATATATACTTTCCGTTGAGATATCAATATGGAATTTTTACCAAAAATCTAGAAAAATATTAGTTATATATTGTACAAAAAGTTGGCCACATCGGACGACTATAACCTATATAAATGATCGGTCAATTTATTTTTTTTATTATTTTATTTTATTTATTGTCAGCTATGAGCAGCTGACATGAAATGAAAACTAATGCAACACAAAAAAATAAAAATACTGTAAAATAATTAAATTAAAAGTAAAATATAAAATTACATGTAGATCTGAAAGTAAATTAAGGTTAAAATAATTAAAAAGTTAAGTTTGTTGAGTGGATTGGAAAAAACTCAATCAGACCAGCGGTAGGTTAGTGATTAGTGGTTACGATAAGATAAAGAAAAAAGGATTGATTGTTTTAGTACTGGAGTTGAGGTCTCCAGAGAGACAAGAGAATAAAGCCTGTTATTACACGAAATGGTTTATAAATTAAATAGTTGCTTGAGCAACGATCAAGGCTAAGGGGTAAAAAGTTACAAGAAAATCTAACTGGAACATTTAATTTTATTCGACTCAATAGAACTGAAAGTCAATTTCGCCGTTAAGTAGATTAGTGATTAATACTACACCATGCATTATTCTACAGTTCAACAGGGAAGGAAGATTAATTAAAAGAAGTCTACTTGAATAAGGGGTCTGTTGTTGATCCATATCCGTCAACAACGACGAAACAAGTTGCAGAGCATTCAGATAGGATATGTAAATGGAATGGGGAGGAATATAAACAAGTAATATACAGTGAGCGGCCGCTAAATTATATTTTAACACATAGAAACTCAATACCCGGGAGATCATGAGAATGAATCTGTTCAGAGGAAATACAAGAGTCAACAGCAATGATAACACCGCCCCCCATGCAAAACGGAATAATCAGATATATCAGGTTTTAACCAAGTTTCTGTGAGTGCAACTATTTGTGAATCAAATGATAAGCCGTTACATATAATTTAGAAAGTATAGTGTTAAGGCCTCGAACATGTTGATAGGCCAAACTAACTACTTCTGCCGAAGTTGAGGCAACAGCATGGATAACAGAAGGTGCACTACTGATAATTACACTAATAAGATTACATTACTTGTTTTCATACTTAGAACTATAATGCAAAAAATGAAAGGGATTGCAAAACTCCATGACAATCCCTCAGGAATATATTTATATATATGTATATAAAAATTTAGATATTTATAGTAAATTTTACACTTTTCATATTTTTTCGTCCGGCAGTTGAATCGTTGATTTAGTGTTATATGTTAGTTTGATTTGTTCACTTATAAAGGGATCAGAGCTTAAAAGCAGTAGGTTTATCAAATCTGTATTCGAGGCAACGCGTGAAAATTGCGTATAGTTTGCAAGCAAAACTTATATTACAAAGTTTAATTCGTGCCTCGGCGGCTTCTTCAGAAAGCTCGACAGTTTAAACCGATGAATGTTTTATAACATCAGTCCCCAAATGTGGATTGCTGCACTAGTCCTGTAAAATAGCTCGCACAAATGACAAATACAATGATAACACCTACAGTTGGGGGCAACTTAACATCAGAACTTAAATGTTGTTGTTTTGGTTTATTGACAATTTAAGGAAGTTTGTATACATTTGTACCGTGTTGTTAATTGTGTGTATATCGATAATAATCGAAACCAACTTATACATTTAAATCTCTCAACAAAAAGTTGGTGGTTTGATGTTGGTGGAAAGTTTAAGTAGAACTGATAGACGGAATTAGTAATAGATATATAATTTTGTGTGAGCTGGAAAGTAGTGGAAAATGAAGTTATCGAAACCAAATTAAGTAACATCAAACTTTGTGTTGTTCTTTTTTTGAACAGAATGAATGTTTGTAATGCAAAATGTGTTGAATTCCCAATTAGATTTATTTTTTGATTTGTATTTTTATGTTTGTGTTGTTTAAGTGTTAATGTTTTTTGTTTGTGTTGATTAAAGTATATATTGATTTATTAACGTTTGTAATAAAAAACGCGTTTAATAACCATTAAGAATTATTTTTTGATTTGTATGTTTATGTTTGTGTTGTTTAAGTGTTAGTTTGCTTACACATTTTTTGTATTGTTAATGTTTGCGTACATTGGCCAATAAACGCGTGTTAAATACATAAATGGGTACTTATATAATAATTAACTGATTTGTTCGTCGCTTTGATAACTCTGGAGAGAGCGACTTAAAATTTGGCCAACAAAATCAACTTCATTATGATTTTTTGGTGATTTTTTACACATTTTTGTATGTATTTTTGTTAATATGGTTTTTGTTTGTGTTGATGATAGTATATATTGATTTATATACGTTTGTAATACAAAACGTGTTTAATAACCATTAAGAATTATTTTTTGATTTGTATGTTTATGTTTGTGTTGTTTAAGTGTTAGTTTGTTTACACATTTTATGTATTGTTAATGTTTGCGTACATTGGCCAATAAACGCGTGTTAAATACATCAATGGGTACTTATATAATAATTAACTGAATTGTTCGTCGCTTTGATAACTCTGGAGAGAGCGACTTAAAATTATGCCAACAAAATCCACTTCATTATGATTTTTTGGTGATTTTTTACACATTTTATGTATGTATGTTTGTTAATATGGTTTTTGTTTGTGTTGATGATAGTATATATTGATTTATATACGTTTGTAATACAAAACGTGTTTAATAACCATTTAGAATTATTTTTTGATTTGTATGTTTATGTTTGTGTTGTTTAAGTGTTAGTTTGTTTACACATTTTATGTATTGTTAATGTTTGCGTACATTGGCCAATAAACGCGTGTTAAATACATAAATGGGTACTTATATAATAATTAAGTGATTTACTCGTCGCTTTGATAACTCTGGAGAGAGCGACTTAAAATTTTGCCAAGAAAATCCACTTCATTATGATTTTTGGTGATTTTTTGCGCGTTGTGTTTTACTGGGGTGTTTTTTTATATTTCGTGGAGCTTACCTGAAAAGAAACCAAAAAATTGTTTGTCAAAAAATATGAATTAACAATTATATAGCATAAGTAATTAAACAAAAAGAAAAACAAAGACTTCTATGTTCTGGTACAGAAAATATAAATCAAAACAATGCAAGGTCGTTTCTCAATTTGTCTCTACACTTGAAATTAAAAACGGAACAGATTAAATTGGTGAAAAGAGACGAGTTTTATTATTATTGCCGGGCATTGTTATATGATTGTTATTATTATTATATGGGTCTCTACCTACATATCTCATGGTGGAAATATCAAAAGTGAAAAGCGAGCGAGTTCCCAGGCTTGACATGGTCAAGGTTAATTGGTTTTTATGTTGTTGTGTTTTCCTGCTGGCCAAAGCAATGTTTTAAAACTAACCAGCAGTCTCAAAGAATACAATGAAATGACCTTATTAATGATTTTACAACTTTGTTAACTTCACAAGAAATCTTGAGATAATCAAGTCAATTAGCAGGCACAAAACTACAAGTATAATGCATCCACATTAACATGCCATAAAGCCATATCATTTTGGATTGGCTACACAATCCACTTTTAAACCCAAAAACAAGGCGTTGCGCCTTACCTTAACTATGGATAAAGTAATTGCTGTTCCAATAACCTCTAACCCCTAGGCAACAACAACAACAATCCGCTCGTGCCACACAAACAAATACAGATGGATATTAAGCAAATATATTAAACTGTCAAAAGTGCAAAAAGAGAAACAAACACAAACTGGCAACATGATAATAAATATAGGCAGGGTGGGTATGCCACGCCTCCGCACAATTCGTTTTAGACATGGTGCTGCTGCTGCACAAAAGATGTTAGCTGGTTTTGGCTCGGGATTTGTGCATAAAGATTGCAAAAAGGACGGACACTGTGATTTACAGGAGAGATAGGTGAGAGTAGGTAGGGCAAGATAGAAAGAGAGAGAGATGAGAGACATACAGAGGGAGGAGTGTGACTAAGGTTGCAGCATGAAGTTGTTGTTACATTTGCTGCATTGCTTTGAAGACATTCGTACACTCTTTCTTGAAGCTGTCGAGTGGTTTTTAATAAGCGATAAGATGTATTAATTTTTTTTATAATGCACTTAAAATATATAAATATACACTAAGAAAAATAAATTAATTTTCAATAACTAATTTATTAATAAATTCTTCAAGGGCATTTCGATTTCACTAAGCTAAGTTAAACTTTTTCAGCTTTCTTGTATTCGTTGTATTTCATTCAAGAAACTGACAACCTACGCGACCCAACAATCTACAACAACAACAACAACAACAAATGACAGGCGTCTCAAATGCGTTTGCTGTTTTTGGCAATAAACGAAGCGTTAAACAAATTGCATTACAGCAACTACTACAAGATGTTGTTGCTGTTGCTTTTGTTGCTGTATGCAAAGCGTCATAAATGAGGGCGCTTGACGGCATCGTCGCCTGACTTGGGCCATAATTACATCAACTACCAAAAATGGTCAAAAGATTGGAAAATTATCACAGTTTGATGTTGTTGTTGTTGTACCTGATACCTCAACCGACACCGACAACAACAACACACAACCAGTTGCCAGACAAAAATTAAATGCTAATTAGAGACAACAAAAAAATGTGGTTATGAAAAAATTACAAAACCAACATTTTTGGTCTGAAATTTGTTCAAAATTTTTCGGATTTTTGGCACAGGAAATTACAAATTACATCAATCTGCATGCAATTTTAATTATGGGCTAATAAATTAATGGGAAATAATTTACAAAAAAAAGTCGAAAATGGTTGTGAAATAGGTAAAGAATTTTTTTTACTTATAGGTACTATATCTCTGCAGCTTATATGTAATAAAAGTGCAACCTAAACCAAACTTGTTATTCATGTTATAGTTTTATCAGTTGTATAAATCAAATGGTCTGAGAGATTGGTAAGAACCAAACACGGAAATAATATCCATTAAAAATTCATTCGAATAGATAAGCAACAAATGCGCCTAACACAATCAAATTATGGCCATGAAGTTATCACAAAAATCGTCAAGCAAAAAGCTACTAAAGAAAATCATTAAAAATTGTGATTATAATTCAAAAATTATGATGAAAAAATAAAGTGAAGCAATTGGAAACCTGTAAAATATATAAGAAGTTGACGCATTTTATGTATTCTATTGCGAGTGTCGACCATGAAATTTTGCTTACTGTTTAAATACTATTTAACACACAATTTAAATATTTTTTTTCTAATATGTAGGTTTGCCAAAAACTATAAACTCCAACTAATGATTTTTTATAGCTCACAGAGGCCTTCACATGCCCCTCTTAAGAGTTACAAATTAACAAACTTTATCGTCTTTTAACAGCCAAACATTACAAGCTGTTTAAAAAACAAAAACACACAACCTCTTACGCCCAATACACTCAATAAATGACCGTCATAAATGTGTAAAAAAAAGTCGGCTAATGATGCCAGCTTTTACATAGGTGGGGGGGAAAGTAAAATGCACAAGTTAACTTGGCAAATTGCTGAAAAATGCAATGAGCAGCAATCGTCAAAGAGCTGGGCAAATGACATTGAAATTGCACAACACAACAGTGGCAGGCAACAACAATAACTGGACACATTAGCCAAAACCAAATTGTGCTCAAGTGCTGCCCGATTAGGTGTGTCTCTGGCTTTTGGCTTAGGTCCACACACAAGGTTAGGGATGAGGTGAGGGTAGGGTATATCGATAGCCACATATGATGTTTGTATGTAGTGTGAATGAACTGTGAACGCCCACAGTTTCTCTGTTGTCTCGAACAGAGATAGATATAAGCCAAGTCGCCGAGTTCAAAGTGAAGGCATCGTGTCTTGTTGTTGTTGTTGCCAGCTGTCAACAGCGATGCCATGGCGATAAGAAGCCAAAATAATGACAAAACTTTACAAAAAGGCACAACAAACTAAACGAGTACATGCGAGTGTTAGGCTCATAACTTGCCACGTTGATCTTCACAATAAAATCTAAATGCGACAGCAGAATATACATTCAAAGTAAATAGACGAATAGACGTTAATACACTGCTCTAAGAAAATGTAAGAATCATTCTATATAAATTATAAACAAGAACAGCTTACAAAAGTATCGATTATAGTTAAACGATAAGCACAAAAAAAAAAGAACGTACAAAAAATATCTTTGTGTCCCTGGTTTAAATATGAGATTATAAAAAAATTAATAAACACCATTTCTATTATCGAAAAAAAAATTGTATGATGTACACACATATTTGCCATATACCATTTTTAAGCGCACATGAATCATTTACAATGTTCTAGGCATGCCGTAGACTATGGCCATTTGTCATTTGTAGCCAGACTCGCGTTATCAATTATATATGAAGATGCACACAGGCAGGTGCATTAAATTGAACAAGCCATGAAATGTATACATTTATCAGTTTGCAGCGTTCACACAGCGGATGTTGGCGTTTTTGGCCAAATCGAAAGACGTGCAACAAAAATTTTCATGGCTCACGGCAAAGTGGACGCGTCGAACTGTAAAGTTATGAAGCTGTGTGCGCCACAAAACGGAAGCGCGTGTTTAAGGTTATGGGCACAGGGCCAACATGTCGGCAGGGGGTAAAAGAGTGAATAAGAACATTTCATTTTTTTTGGGACTTACCATTACTTTTTGGGTAGGCGCCGTGGAAGACTAGCGAAATACGACAAAATTTCACCCGAAAATAAATTGATCATGTCTTTAACCATCACCAGATCGGTATTTGGATGCGTTTTCCACTTGACCACTACAAACGTATCGGTCTGGAATTTGTGTGCATGACATATTCTGTCTAACTGTAGATTTTGTTCTAAACCGGTGGGATAATTCATCCCCAAGTTAAGATCCCATGGGACTGGTGGAACGTCCTCGTCATTAGGAGGTTGATCAGGTAGAGGACGGCTGTCGCTTTCACAGCCATATTCACTTTCATATTCACTGCCACATTCACTGCCGCTTCCACTGCGGCTGCCGTTGCGGCTACCGTTGCGGCTACCGTTGCGGCTGCCATTGCGGCTGCCGTTGCGGCTGCCGTTGCTACTGTCGCTGCAACTGCCGGTGCTTCTTCCGCTCATACTGTTAGGGCTGCTGCTGCGGCTGCTGTAGCCGAATCCAGTGCTGCTTCGATTTTTGGCCCTTTTCGGATTGGTCGTGTCAGCTTCAGCCATATTTGAAGTTGGTAAAGCAATTGGGTAGTGCGTTTGTTTACGCTGCACTGAATCGTCGTCGCTGCTAGGGCAGTCGCTGCTACTGCTGCTTAGTTTAAGCTCCTCACGTTGACTGGGTGACATCTCTTTTTTGTATTGATTGCGCATGTTTTCCTCATACGCAGCAAGCTTTGCTGGTGCAGTATGGTCCAACATATCAAGGTGCTCCCATGTCCAATCTTTAGCATGCTTCCAGTTAACTAACACCATAATGGCGTTGTTGTCGTCGTAACGTTTGCCCATAATTTCTCGAATTTCACGATTACACAATGGAATATGCTTTGTTTTCTTGGCACCAGAGTGCGAACGTTTACTTGCCTTCTTTTTGACATCGCGGATAAACCCTGACATTGCTTGGGATCGTTTCACTACTGCGAAAAAATATTTCGTGAAAAAAATTGCGAATAAGAAAATGGCCGACACTGCGAATAGGCAGCGAGGAAGGTACACGAAATGTGGTCTAGCTTAACAAAATTACAAATATATTTCACTTACCAAATTCTTGAATTGTTAATAATTTTTGATTTTTTTTGTTTGCTGTTGAGCTTACGATTCAACAAAACAAAATTGTTCTGGATTGTGAAACTTAATTGTGTCTGACGGACTGCCGTCCAGAGAAAGAGCTCAACTGAAGTGTTGCCAACCTTAAAAAAATAAACTATCGATCACAGTTCCGATATACTTTTGTAAGAGGCTGTGAACATCGTTTTTTCTCGATTGTTTTAATTTAAGCCAACCTGTTTTTTTTTCCAAATAAAATTCAAAACACAGACAAAAGCAACTTATGCTTTGTTTTATTTGTATTTTTTTCAGGATATCTTAAATTCAGGTATTTTTTTTAAATTTTTATTTTTGCGTTCCTTTTAAAGAAGAGTATTTTAATTGAACATTGTCAAAAATATCAAGTTGTTATGGGTTATATCTCAATTTCTTTGCACTTGAAATTGCTTGTTTTCACAATAGCTGTGTATGTAAATGTGGCTATTGCAGTGCAAAAATAGGCATATCGAGTTAATATAACATAGACAATGTCATTGGCATGTTTCCCATCATTATTAGTTTTCAAAAAGAAAGATCGCTAACAATACACATATAAATAATATAATACTTGTTTGTATTCATGCAAGTCTTTGCAGCGTTTGATGAATGAGAGCAAAGTATTTGTCACGTTCGGACGATTACAAGATTCGTTCATCAACCAAGTTAAAAGCTCATGTGTGACAGTTTGCACTAAAAATTGAGGTAAACCCGAAAGACAGTCATCAACTTAGTGAACCTGTTACGATTTGCCCATTTCTTTCACTTTCTTTCATTATGACAAAGCATATCAATACTACCATCTCTATCTAACTCGTGTACACTGTACTGTTTTTTAATTCAATAAAATTAGCAACTGGCAAAAGAAAAGTGAAATGAACGACGAGGGTAACCTCAAGGGTTTTCAAAGTCAGCACACAAGCGCGATTCACTTTCGTTTTTGGTATTACAAAATATATCAGCTATCTACGTACAAAAAAAATTTCTGTATATAATTAGTGTTTAATTTGCATAGTTGTCGGCAAAAAATGCGCTCAGAAACTTGTTTTATCATACATATGAATGTATGTATTTTTCCACGCGCGACACAATGAATGTAGATTACCAAGAGTCGCATTTCTTGACTTTCAATGTACATACATACATATGTACGAATGTATATTTTTGCGTTTCGATCATCATTAGTTAGTTCCAAAGGTTGCTTATTGTTTGACAAGTTTACCAAATCAAATATTTTTTATAATTTTCTGAACTTAGTTTGTTTCTGCCGGTTTCTACGCTCTTTTGATTTTTGTTGCGGTATTGGATTTTATGTTATTAGTAGAAAGGTTTTGTCATCTTCAGATTTTGATGTAGCGGTATTACGTAAGAATTTTTAATTTGTTTTTGTTAAAAGTTGTCTCATTTTGCTTTGAATTTTGTTAAATTAGCATGCTCGTTTGTGAATTTGATGCGCGTTGACCAGATGAGCTTATGCACAAATTTATATAAAAAGATGAATATGTGGATAATAAATGCATATGATGTATGTATATCCAATTTGAATGCTGTTAAATAATACAGTTTTTACTTATTTGGTTGAAACCATTGAATACAAAACGATTTGTAGAGGCGATGGCTGTGTTAAATTATAATCGCATTTAAGTGGAAAAAAATAAGTGGAAACACTTTAAAGTGCAAACCAACTTTGGTTTAAGTTGTCATCCCTAAAATAACATAACGGAGCGACACAGTAAGGAAATATCGAAATGCGATCGGGTTGAATGAAACTAGCTGGCAAAAGAATTTCTTTGTATTTGTATTCGTATTTTACCGATAAGCTAACATTTGTGCAGCGAGCAAACAGTGACTTAAGTTTTTATTGACACATTAATATGACACACTTAAAAAACCAAGTTATCTTATTACAGCAAGCGTTAAAGGTCGTTGAAAAAGTGCGAAAAGCAAGGGTAACTGTAAGAAAGTAAATACAAACATATGTTCATAAGTGCATACATGCACGAGCGCTTTTTTACACACATTTGCGTGTTTGTCAGCATACTGTATACATACATACAAACATACATATTTGAGCTACAGGTGCTGGCAAATATAAATACATTATTATTATTATCCTGATAAGTATATGTCAGCTTTTGTTGTCTTTATAACAATAATGCTGCTGCCAAATCTGTAGACAGTTTATCGCGCACTGCGGAAGTACAACATGTTGTATTTTTCTTTGGGCTTATTATTGGCTATTTTCGTGACGTTTTTTTTTACGTGACAAATCTGTAAATAAAAGTATTGCCTCTCAATTCTTGAACACGGTTTTATTGAGTGATATAAATTTTTGGAGGCTGAGACAGTGCTGCCACACATCGACTTAGTTCCGGCTGCAAAAAGGCCCAAAAAGAAGCTAAGTAAATTAGCATGAAGTGAATCAAAAACAGAGATTATTGTCGTCTGCTTAAAGTGGAAACGCAAATTGTACCCAAAGATAACAATAACGACAAAAAATATGACTTAACTGCCGCCGGTGGTATAAAAAATTCAATTATAATATTTTTGTATATCTTAATGCAATGCGTGTGCAAAAAAAAAGCAAACCGACATTAACATACTCTTGCCTGATTCATACTAGCTTTGAAAACTACAAGACTTTAAAATGGCAAATCATTTCCAAAAATCATAATGCTCTCTGCAAGTGTATTATAAAAACCATATGTAAAACTCACTCACCTTGTGCGATGCTGCCGCTGTTGGCACAGCAAAAGACGATGAAGATGCTGAGGCTGAGGCTACGCAGCGACGTCAACGTCGGCGTCGGCAGCGACGCCCCCTTTGGTTTGACAGGCATTTTTATTGCTTCTGTTGTTTTAGTTGATGTTGTTGTTGTTGTTGTGGGCTTATAAGTAATATCCCAAAAGGCTTTTGTTTTTTTTTTTTAAATTTGGGCTGCTTTGCTTGTAATTCTTTTTTTTTTTATTATTATTATTTGTCGTAGTGTTTAGCTTTCAATTTGTAAATTATTAGCAATTTATTTGGTTGCTCAGTATTTGCATTTTTGTTTATGTTATTGTTGTTGTTGTTTTTTCACTTATGGCGTTTAAAGCTCATTTAACCAACAAAAATGTAAAGCTACTGGCTTAACTGGTTTTTGTTATTTTGTTTGTTTGTTGTTGTGTTTTATTGGATTTGTCATGTATATGGATTTAATAATAAAAAAAAACTCTTGAATTATATTGGCTTACCGTTAATTTGTAATTAAAAATATTATGATTTCATTATTGAGTTATTTATTTGGTATGTTTAAAAGGTCAAGGTTAAAGTTTTATTCAATTCGAGAGGGTAAAATTTTAATTGGATTTTATTTGTATATGTTTGAAAATATTAACAGAGGTTTTTTTGAACTTTTATTTTTGATCAAATGCGCATATTTTGGGGTTGATAAATTTGTTATAAATTTTTAAAAATAATTTATTTCAAAAACGTTCATATGTTAATATATTTTGGGTACATTTGTTTGTTGCAATTCGGTCATTTCTATATTTAAAATGGCATTTGCTTTACTTGCTAATTTCTTAAATGTGCAAAGACATCGACACAGTAAATACACAAATACTCTATCCCCAACATTCGAATATCAAAACTTTAAGAAAGCAGTTTAAAAATTGTAATTTTTCTAACGACCTTCATATAATTGTTAGTTAGCAGCTTGTAATTAATATTTTTAATTAATATGTTTTTTTTTGCAATTTTCTTGGCGGTTTCTAATTGTGGAGGTCGTCAGACATAAATTGCAGGGGCTGTTAAACTTTTATGCTAATTAATCGCATTGCAGCTAAGAACGAGCATTAATTGCCTTAAGCTTGTCTCTTGGCGGCTTGCAGTATAACAAGTGCAGTGCGCACAGTGTGACAAGATACGCAAAACTGGATTTTTCAATGCAAAGTGAAATTTTCCAGACAAGTACAAGCGCAACAACAACAAAAATTCGAATTGAAAACAAAAAATAACAACAAAACAAATGGACACAAATTATCGAGTTTCTTTTGGACACAAAATTTTTTATTATGACGTTGTGGATCTTCATCACTCTGCAATGCAAAATTACGCGCTTTGCATACATAAAGTGAAATATAAAACACAAGAAAAAACAACAAATTTTGTTGTTGTTTTTGTTTTCTCCTTTTTTATGTCGCGCGCTTTGCTAAAGGGAAACCGTTCGTTCGACGACCGACGATCAATCGAGAGATAGAAAGAGAGAGAGAAGGAGATCGGACGCACTGGCTTCACTTAATAAGCACACACAAATACACATATACACTGAACACTTACATACAGACAAACACTGCGCTAAAATTCAACGGCTATACGAAAAGTTTTGCTTTTCGCCTGGCCAAAGAGTCGCAGTCGAACCGCGGGCAATAACCAAACAGAGACGCGTTTCAAATTGAACTGACAAACAGAAAACTGAAGAATGGTTTGCAAAGCGGCTAAAACATGTTTCAAGCTTGGACAAGTGCAGAGCATGAGAGCGCCAAAGAGAGGGAGAGCTGGTAAAAGAGAGATTGGTAGCGCTTAGCCGCTTTCAGGCACACTAAGCTTAAAGACATTCGAAATGTTGTTGTTTATATTTTCTTAGTGTTGCATTTGGGTTGACAAGTGCTCTGTGAAATGTTTACAGGGTATCTGACAATCAAGCAATTTCGATATACCTTGCATAGAATTAATTTAAAGGTCAACGGTATGAAAAGTAAAGACCAGAACCCAGCCAAAGTAACTTGACGAATGTGCGGTAAAGTTAACGAACTAAACGAAGTTACTCCACACTTAACGTAATTCGCTGCAGCTTGAGCTAGACTAGACAAAAATCGAAATTGTGATGGGCGCACTAAATGTTTTATTTCAAAAATTAGGCTGAAAAAAAATTATGCTATATTGAACAATAACAAAATATACAAAAACCTTCTCGTTTAATTGTCAATATGAGTTTTTACTATTTGGAGCAATGCTGGTTCTCAATGAAAAACAAACCTAATATAAATACTTAATAATCTGACACCAAATTGATTAATTGTTTGAAGTTAAGGCATCGTTTAAAAGTGACGCATTATCGATGGCCAATTTTCAAATGTCAATCGGAATTTTCGTTGCACACCCATACTCGAAAATCAAATATTTGCGCAGCGTGG
This sequence comes from Scaptomyza polygonia, assembly GCA_035044585.1. Classification (NCBI taxonomy): domain Eukaryota; kingdom Metazoa; phylum Arthropoda; class Insecta; order Diptera; family Drosophilidae; genus Scaptomyza; species Scaptomyza polygonia. Next base: position 498,989 of record JAWNNU010001690.1, read on the forward strand.
TAAATTACAGAAAGATAGAGAGAGGGAAATAGTGTAGCGTGTCAACGAGTTTTTCGTAGCGTTAGTTGCCGCATGCCACATGCATATATAATCGACGTATTCATTGTTGCACGGTTCATGCACCGCCTGTGGCGTCTATCGTTTTCGAGTATATTTTTTTCTGTTCATAGATATGGATATGAATGTGGCATAAGCGACAACAACAACGAACCGAAGATATGCAAATGATATGCAAGTGCAGGTAAATGAAAGAAGAAAAAGGGCTCTCTGTGTGTGTTTGTGTGCGTTGTATAAAGAGCTTAGAGGCAGGCAGCATTGCCCACCTGTTGCTCCTAAAAGTATGCAATGCACATCAAAATCTTGTTTCTATAGTTTTCTCCACACACTTCTTACGCACACCAATAAATTTACATGTACATCTGTTCAGGTGTGTGTGTGTGTGTGTGTGTGTGCGTGTGTTTGCACTCAATTGTCCGTTACAGCTGCGTTGCTGCGGCTATTTTAATCTATCTACTGGCAGCTGAAGCTGACAGCTTTGCGACGATTTTCTCAGCTTAAAACGAAATGAAAACAAAGAAATGAGCGAAAGATAGAGGCAAAATGATGGAAGCCAAAAACATTTGCAACTGACATTTTTTGTGTCAGCTTTCATTTTCATGTCTTGTTTCTTCCTTGCACATTCTCTTCACTTATCTGGTTTTCTCATAGCGATTATACTTTTGAAAGGATAAGCATATTATAGTGTGTATGTGCATGTGTATGTGTGTGATATACAAGCAAAAAATATAATTTACTTCGTGCGTGTCTGTGACCTTAACAGACGCGCTCCTTGCTCCTTGTGCTTTTGAAGTTTTTTGAGCCAGCTCAAACTTATCTTTTTCTCTTTCTCTCTCTCTCTCTACTATTTTTATTACGCTCTGGCATTTAGAAAACACACACTAACTCACACACGTGCAGTGTGTTTGTATGTATGCCGCGAATGCACCGAAGCTTATCAAAATTTGTTGTTGGCAAAGCCTTGAAAAGTTTTGTTCTAGTTCAAGTATGTGTTGTTCCCCAGCTAAGAAAGTATTTATATTTCTGGTACAATTGTATTCCTTTCTTTCTTTTGTTTAAAGAAAACTTTAAGCCAAGTTGTAATTTTATGAAATCCTTTTTATCATAAGCTGTGTTTAATGTTATTTTAAATTGTCAAAAAATATTTATACTTTTTGATACCCTGTACAATTAAATGCTGCTTACACCATATGTTTTTCAAAACAAAATTAAAATCATCTGTATTTATATGTGAGATAACAGTAATGGTTCGAAGATCATGTTTCTTGAAACCTTGAAGTGATTCTTTGTCCAAAAGCAAAGGATTTGAATTAATGAAACATTTCCTTAGATCAAAATGCCTGTTAGTTTTTCACACTTTTTCGTCTAAGACGAAACTTTGTGACTTAATTTTTCCTGCCACATTCAATATAATTTATTTAAGGCAATTTAATTACAAAAAAGACAATGATCTAAGGCCAAACAAAGAAATTTTTCGACCGCAAACTATGAATAAAATATTTTATATATATATATTATTTTTGAAATTAATTCACATTTGAATGTTCCTTCAAGATGTCCATTGAACGTGCTTGCCACACAATACAAACCACCTCCACTCATAATTTAAATGCCATAAGGCAAAAATGAAAAAGAATAAAATGCTAGAAACATACAAATTCGTCTGGTTTCTTTTAACCAACTTCTACAAAGTGAATCCACAAACACGCACTAAACGCTCACTTGGGCATTTGATTGTCTGGGGAAAATTTAGCTCAAATATAATTTGTTATTATTTTGCATGCAGTCGAGTGGAAATAAAAAAAGAAAGAAAAATGGCCAAACAAAAAAACTTTATCCAACTCGAACTTCACTTAGCGCAAACCAAAAAACTTTTTGTTAAGATTTTAACTGTCATCTTTGAAGCTGCGTAACTCCTCCGCCCTTCTTCCCTTCTCATTTCTATAAGCATTACGCCACGTAAGGAAGCTTTAATGGTTTCGAATGTTTATAAATTTAGATTCCAACGCCTACACAATTTCCATCAATAATTTCATGACGGCATAACAACTACTTAGTATGTTAGTAACTAAGGGTAAACTTGGCTTGGTGAACACAACGATAGCTTAATGACAAAATAAGCCAAAAAGCATTAAAGACACTAAAACATTACAAAAGTTTAATATGTTAAAAAAAATTAGTTTTCAGTAATTTATTAAAGTTTCCCAACTTCGATAAAGATTAATATTACTTAAAAAACTGCACAACTGACGATTTTTTTTAATAAATTGACAAATTTCGAAGCGGCAATATCCCTAAAAAAGTCCCAAACACTTGTGTAATTAATTTCTAATCCTTCCTAAGTAAAAAATCGCATATAAAATCAATTTTTGTCTTTGCGCATCGTCGAATTTATTCGATTGCTCTCTGCCTAAACGCGTAAGGGTTTAATGGGGAAATGTTGAACAAAAAAAAAAAAATGTAAAGAACTAAACCTTTTTCAATCAAATTACTGGCAGCAAACGAGACGTTCAATCATTTTGAAATGCAGCTGATAAATGTTTGAGTAGAAGAAAACGATGTAAGAATAAGGAACAAAGATTAAAGAGGACATGATGGAAAAGTGTGTTTCTCATCGTCGTCGGATATGTTATAAAATTGGAATGTTCTCAGCATGAAACGAACGTGTCTGCCTTTTATTCATAAAAAACCAAAATATCTTATTAAACATGTCGAAAACAGACAGAACAAGAAATTTTCTCATACCCAAAATATACAAAATGTATTTTTGTTTTTATGTTCAATGCCTTGGCTCTACACTCAAACTCCAGTTTGACCTTTGGCTTAAAATAATCAGATATTTATTTTAACATATTTATATGCAAATTAATTTGCCATTTGCCAAGTTTTTGACTTGCGAACTTTGACTTTAACAAACAGAAACAACATGACATGCGTTTAGTTTTTCTTTCACTTCAGCCAGGCTTCTGTCCGGTTTTATTGTTTATGTGTTTGCGTGTTTCCCGCTTATCTTCCCATCTTTTTATAGACTGAGGACGGGGGACCCATCAAATGCCGCTTATTTGATGTGGGTTAATGTTGACAATTTTCATGTGTTCTGTCTTAACAGAGGGTATTTTTAAAGCGTTATGAGATGTGTAACATATTGAACCTTAAATTATATTTATTGTTATACAAAAACCATATCAAGTTTACTGTCATTTGTAGATCAACCGATATAAATCGATAACATCAAAATAAACTATTTAATAGATGGAGCTTATTAATTGCTTTTATTTTAATACTCTCCTTTGCAAGAGTAATTCTAGTAGTATTTTTTTTATTATTTATTTTGGATGTTTTGTGCTAAATCATCGTTGCCTTACTTTTTGAACTGCGCAACATTCATGTATTTTTTTTTTATTGGTAGAAATGGTATCTTTAGCCACCCGAGTGCTCTTTATTTGGGTAATTTACGTTTGTCAGCCTGTCTGCCTGCTTGCCTCTTTGGTACAACATTTAATTGGTTAATTTGTTGGTTCTTGGCTCTTTGAGTTTATTTTAATTAATGTCGTTGATTTTGTTTCCGTGTCACACGAGGCGTATGCTTAACTTTTGACAGTACCTCATACTCTTGTGTTCACTGTACTCGCTTGGTGTCAGAATTCGCTGCGACTTGCGTTCTCCTTCATCCCCAGCAATTAGATACACATGAAGCACACAACAAAGTGGTAGAAAAATTCATGGGAACTACCACCCAGACGACGACCACCCATTGGGGGACCTCCTGTTGTGATTGCTGCCCCCGAAACAAAAAAAAAAAACGACGAGCTTACACCATTGCATTTCAGGATTTGGCTAGAGTGTGCCTTAAAGCAGGATTTGACCACTTGACCGGCGGCAATAAACTTGTTAATGCTTAAAATAGACACGAACTCGAACTCGAACTCGAACTTGAGTGTTGGAACGTATAAATTGCTCGGAGTTTGTGTGGCTCACAGTCTCAGGCTAACAATAAAATGGGAGTGTTGTGGGCGTGACAAATGGCGTGTAATTTCAGTTTAATATATTGCCAGTCAGCAGGTGATGATTTTCGACTTGTGCGTGATTCTCAAACAAAGCTTTAAATGGAATGATGTTTATTCGTGTGTGTAGTATATTATTGTGTTGATATTTAATCAGCATGGAGTTAAATTTATTGAATTGGAACTTAATTGAAATAAATGTGATATTTTAAAGGTTGAAACAATTTAATGTGTCTCTCAAATCAATCAAAATTAATGTGATAACATAAATCAAATAGATAAAATTCATTGCGTGGTGTTAATAAAATTAATGCTTAAAGAACTTATAATATGGTTTAATAATCTTAATATGTGTTTATAGATTTTTTTTATTTATCGGGAGATCCATCTCTCTCTCTCTCTCTTTTGGTCGCTGCTAGTATCGATACTTTAAATCGATACTCGCTAGCGCTGCCGGATAGTTTTTACAGCATTTTTTTCTGATTCTGCTACTTGATTTATATGTTAAATCTAACCCACCTGAACTGTATATATGTAAATATATTTATTGCGGCTTCACGCTTAAATTCAAAGCATACTTTCTGTGACATTTCACGCGACATTTCGTATTGTGTCTGTTACTTGATATATGTATGTATGTATATAGATAGTATGTATAAGTATTTACTGTATTTAAAATGCACAGCCAGTTGTGTGAGAAGCTGGCTCAAAGCTAGCAGCAGTATGAGTTTCTAATCCTGGCGACATGTTTGACTTCGAGAATGTCAATGTCGTCAGCAGACAGCAGACGACAACACTGGCGAAGGAGCGTAGCGCCCACACAAGGTGCCAAACGGGACATGTGCGTACGTGTCGACACTGCAAAATAAAGAAAAGTTTTCTCTGTTAAAAATTCTTTATTGTTAAAAACTTTTTATAGTAAAAATATTTTTTTCTCAATTCACTTTTTTTTCTTTAATGTTGATTTTTTAAACTATTTTTAGGATATTTATATTGCTCGTTTATTTTTAATCAATTTAACTGTATCTGGTATTAAAAGTAATTTGAACTTAATGGCAACACTTAACTTTTTTCTAACTGTACTCTCAGCCATTCAGACAAAAGTAAGTCTGTGTGTGCGTGCTGCTTTGTGTATGACCCCAACGGTGCCCTTATGCTTATTGAGTGCCAATTTTAATGTCGTTAATGCGTGTTAGTAGATGTATAAATGTGTGTGTCCGTGTGCCTTTGTCTCTTCTTCTGCTTTACGTGTGTTGGTTGTTCTTTTTTGCAATATACGATTAGTGAAACCACCACCACCACAGCATCCACACCATAAAACACCGTAAATTGTTCAGCTTTGCACCGTGCGGTTACTTTTTTGTTGTATTTACATTTGGGTCTCCAAATCGTTTTATTTATTTGCCACAATCTACATCCACAAACACACACACACAAACGTTGTATTATCTCCCTGCACCTGCTCCTTTTACCACATTTACCCACACATATGTTTTATATGCCTTTGCCGTTATTATTATTATTATTGTGACACAAGTGTTTGTGTGTTTGCGTGTGTGGTTTATTTATTTGTGTGCCGCTTTTTTTTTTTTGTATGTTATTGCATACTTTCATTATTGCTGTTGTTATTGCGGCTTTTAAGTGTTGTGTTCTACTTAAATATACTATATTTGTAAATGGGCGTTAAAATAACAAATAAATGAACTTAATGACACATTAAAAATGTATGTTATAATACGCTTTATTCGCACCTTTAACTGTGAACTTTTGTTGGTGTTGGCAACTTTAGCTAAATTGAGCCCTTAAAAGAGATGGCAGCACCAAAGGAAATTGAAACAAAAGCAACAGCAGCAGCCACAGAATCCGATTGTCGGATGCTCAGGGAAGCCTTTAAATTTATATCTTGCATAAACTTCGTATTTTATTGCTTAAAACGTTATCGAATTTACTTTTGCATAGCATTAACATTGCTCAGCACAACAAATGCTTTTTTATCACGCACAATTGTAATTATGTTAAGCAACTTTCTCAATGAGATAATATCATTTAAAAATGTTTATTATACGACTTGAGGGTGTATATATGTACCGGGAAAAATGTTTTTGCCGCGCGTCACGGAATAATTAAATTTTAATTTCCCAATCGAAGCTTTTTTTAAAGTGTTTCAAACTTGTTTTAAAAAACTTTCAAATGTTGTTTTAAGATACTTATTTGAACAACAAAATGTTATTAAGTACGCGAACGTGAAAGGATTAGGTTTATTAATTTGCATTTGCATATTTGATAGCCACTTGGCTAGCTAATTAAAATAAAATCAATTTAATATTGTTAAAGCCACAAATCCAACGCAGCACGTGCTAACAAAATAAACACAAAAATTTTGAAAATTGTAATTCAAAACGATAACAAAATGACGACCACAAAAATAAGCAATGTCAAATCACCATTTGGGGGACAGTTAATAAAGCCTTGGATAAACACTCAACTTGCCCTGGATGACAACTTGACGTTGGCAACTGTAGCAGCATCATCATCATCATCATCATCATCATCATCAGTATCATTCCCCTCGGCTTCCATTTCAACCGCGAGATAAGAACACGAAAGCGGGTTTTACTTCTTTTTAATAAGCATCTAGATGGCAGTGTAATCCTTGAAGCGAAGAAGCTTATATACTCTTTGCAGAGTGGAGTATATTTGTTATAACTTGATTTTAATTCAGGCAAACATTATTAAAGTTACTATAAACTCTGTTTGATAAAGTGTGAGCTGCATACTTGGCTTTTATTCATCCTTCGATATAATGCTGATATCGATTCTTCAGACAATATCGCTTACCTTATGTATTTGCAACTCTAGTAGATCTTCCAATTGAGTAAATACAGCTTTGCCAGATGGCTATGACAGTCGCTTATACCTTTGTGATCAGCTTTAATTTTATATATATCGTATTGCATAGAGTATCAAAAGCAAATAAATATTAAAAATTTAAATAGAACGAGTGCAGCAAACACTTAAGAGGCAAGCTCTCGTTTGCGATGTAGCAAAAGAACTTTGTAGAACGGAAAAAAGAGAGCGGAATGAGACAGGGCTGTCCTTTTCCCAGCTGTCAACGCTTTTGTTTTTGATGTTTTTTTTTTTTTATTTTATTTTTCTCTTTCTGTTGATGTGTCAAAGTAATCGCAGCAAAAACCATTCAACTTTTTGCTAACGATGCCGCAATTTTCTAGCCGATCAACGACTACAGCTGAAAAGTTAATTTAATTTTTGGTTTGGCTGACACACAACAAAACAAAAGTACAAAACCCAAAATAAATGCGAGATTCGAGCTCGATTAGGCAACTTGGCCAGGAAATGATGTCGGTAAAAGCAAACAGGGCTTTAAAACCGCACACCTGGTGTTCTTTGGCTGTAGGCAAACCAATTAATTCACCTTATCCACAATGGCACCATTGCTTTTTCTGACGCTCCCTTTTTTCATGGTATCGAACGGAAAACCGCTTAAGCTTTATGGCTTAAAGTTTTTTGGCACATTAAAACGGGATGTGAATGGTTTATGTTTGTCGTTTTATGACAGCAGTAACTAAATTGTTCCCAAACGTTTCTACTACATTCAAAAACACAATAAATTAAGTTTTAAGCATAACGCACACATATTTCACATTTATTGCAACAATCGATTAAAATCTTTGGACAGATAAACATTTACATACTTATGTATATTTACACACAGCTAAATATTAATAAACATTTTGCAGAATTTATGTACAAATTTCAAATGATTTTTCGGTTTGTTTGAGTGCATGTAACTTGCTTAAGTCTTAGCCATAAATCTTAATTTCAACTAATTTAATAAAATTGTGTTTTATTTCGTTTTCGTTCTTTTTTAGCTTAAAGCCGTTGCAACGGCTGCTTAACTTTAATATGGAACAGAAACATTTATAACTGCTTTAAATCTACGACTAGACATGAAAAATACATAAAACCGTTTATTATTTTTTAATATACACAAACTAAGAAGCTATCAATGCCTTGCTGTTTTTTAAACCACTTTCGTTTACTCAAGTTCTCAAGTGTATTTTTGGCCTAAGCTATTTTTATGGCTCATTCGTTTGGGGACTCTTTGAAATGAATTAGGTTCAAGTACGAGAGAAATTTAAGTTGAACATTTTTTAGCAAGTTTGAATTGAATTAACGTTTCAAGCGCATTTTTAAAACTTCTTATACAGTTATGCAAAACTAAACTTTATGTTGCTTTAATACTATAACTTGGACTTCCTGTAATCTCCTTGGTTACCTGGACTTGGACTTGAACCTTTTAGTTCATTGGCAACTCCTGATGTCGTTGGGTCAACTGCGATGCCTTCAAGGAACCAAAATTGCTCAGTGGCGCAAATTCATAGGCAGTTCTCTCGTTGTGTGGTAGGGCCAGGTTGAGGGGCGTACCATTTAAGCCGCCATTGGGTAGCGTTGTCATTGTTGTCTCCTGCAGTCGACAGCTACGAAAAATGAATCCACTTTGCTGGCTTATCACATTCAAACCTTTACTCCCAAACACACACACACAGACACTTACCTACGTAATGTACTCTGATAACAGGAGTGCCTGGACTGAAAACGCTTGGATGCAGTGCTGGTCAGCGATGTATCCCGATGCATGCAGAATGTGTCGTTGTTGCGTTTCTTTCGACGTCCACTCACACCACGACAGAATAGATATCTGCATTGGGAGTTTGAAGTAGTATTATTGATTTATTGATGTTTTGTTGTTAAATGCAATCAAACTCAAGCAGTTTAAAAAATATGTATGTATGTGTGTTTTAGTAAGTGAAATGAATGTGACTCGACAAATTCAATGATTTTTGAGTGCAATTTTGGTACGTTTTAATTTGGACAGATTCAAGTAGTTAGTTTAACTGTTCTTTAGACAATTATAGTTGTTTCTTTAAATCAAAGTTTATTTGAAAAATAGTTTAAAAGTACAAACATTTAATTTTTAAGTGTTTTATGAAGGCAATTTTTTAAATTTGATTTTAGCTTTTAGTTTGTGCTTATGGCAATTCAATTTCATTGAATAAAACTCAAGCTTTCGTTCAACTACTAACGAGATTTGCCTTTGTTGGTATCACCAACGCAATCGTGCATCAGACAAATAAACAAGCTGGCAACAAAGTTTCGTTCGGATTGCAATCAAAAATCCGCTCAATTTCCTTAAGCAGTGTTTGGGACGTGAAAATGTGCATTTTGTGTATCAGATTAAACATGCATTCGAATGGTGTGAAAAGTAGAGTTAGTTTGATTGTTGAATTTTGTCTGATTATTGGTTAAGATACAAATTGAAGATTTGCTTACGCTAACAGTAAACAGTTATTTACATTGTTATCGGTTATCGATTATCGTTATCATGCTGCTATTCTGCTGCATTGATGTGAATGAACAAATACCTATTGAAATGCTTGCGAAACGCCCCGCTCACAAAGTAGAGAGCCACCGGATTGGCACAGCTGTTGGCAAAGGACATGCAAAAGCCGACTATTCGTAGCACATGCCAAAACATGTTATAATCCTGTTGTGCAGTGGGCCTGTAAACGAACAACAAAAGCAAAATAACACATGTACACTAGGGGGAACGCAATTTGCGAAGAGCTTAGAAAATTTAAGATAATATATTTGTTAGTTTTTAATAATTTAATTGAAAACTTATTATTCTCAAAAAAAATGTAGTATATAAGTTTTCTTGAGATACAAAATATTTCTAAAAAGTAAACCTGATAAAAATTAGTTTTTCTTTATTTTGAAAACATTTCTGTTATACAAAAAATATATTATTATTTTTTAAACTCTTCATTTCATGTTTTTTTTTAGGTGTAGGTTTCTGTTGAAAGGATGTTAACGTAATGCAGACAGAAGCTAAGACAGCGACAGCGACAAGTTGGAAATTGATTGACCGGGGCAAAAGGTTCTTTACGAATGGCGTTCGCATTACTCATACGCAATGTGGGCAGGCAGCCAACCACAGAGTCATCTGGCTGACAAACTGGACATCGATGAGTAAAGCCAGCAGCCAGAAGCTTATGCTTAGCATAAACTACATATATTCATCATCGTATGTATGTATGTATGTATTTGTATCCCCTGGCATCCATTTTTTTTCGCATCGCATTGTCGCATTGCTGCTCTTAGTGTTTGTTTTTTTTATTGATAAAAGTCGACACTTACCAATAGTAAAACCAGAGAAAGAAGACGTGATAAGGTAGAAAACAAATTCCAAAGATGACAACAAATGCCAGAACTGTTACGGCAACTTTGCGACGAGCGCGAACCTGCAACAAAAACAACAAGAAAAATCTACGTTTTACCAAAGTCAATAAATCGGTTTTGATACGGTTACTTTTTTTTGTGGTTTAAAAGATGGCGCAAAAAACTTTTAAAGTCTTTGAATATGAATATTTTCCTTTTATTCATTCACAAAATGTGAATGCAAATTTTCATGCATAACTTAAGATGAGGGCGAGACAAAAATGAGACAAATTCGATTTATTGTGAAGGTAAATATTATTATTCAAAACTTAATGCTGTCACAACTCAATTGAATATTAAGTTTGAAAATGCGTTTGACATAAACATAAGGCTTTTTAAACGTTTATTGTGATTTATTTGCATGTTTGTGATGATAAATGCAAACGAAGATAATGTATTGTGCTCATTTTTGTTAAAAATCTTTTCTGTTCAAATTTCACCATTTATTATCGTTATTTACCATCATGTTTTCTATAATATTGGGTACTGTACGCCTTGTTATTCATCATCAGTCAATCAATATCAATCATGGCTAATGCTATAAGATCGGGTACTGCCTTATTATTCATCATCAATCACAGTCAATCTTCATTCACTTACAGTCAACTATTATAAATTCAATTCTTCAAGAAAAGTCGCTCCAAACCTATTCAATCACAGACAATCATTATCAATCAGCGTCAATCTAATCTCTTTCCATCACAAACCTAGATTACCATCAATAACCGCATCTTCATCAATCGCTATCAATCACCAATATTAACCATCAATCGTCATCAGTCGTCGTCAATCTTTACATAATGACTTTCAATTTGAGTCAATCTCAATAAATTGCTATCAATTATCATCAATCCCAATCAATCACTAACAATCATCATCATAAACTCACCTGCCTTACAGCTCCTTGCATCTCACCCGGCACACTCGCCGAATACATCAAATGCAATGCAATTAGGACATAGAATGCTGCTATTACCACAAGGGGAATAGCATAGTAGACCAAAAAGTGCAGCAATACCATCAGTTTGGCATAGTTGATGCCCCAAGCATCCGGATACGGATAACAGATGACAATCGATTTCTCCTGATTGATGCCAAGAGGCTAATAAAAATAATTACACCATATAAATAAAAAGTGAAAATTCAAACTCAAAAAATAAAGCAACCTTTAAATTGCTTCCAATCAGAGCTGGCAAACCGCATATAATGGCCAAAAGCCATATAGAAACAGCTATAGCCAAGGTCATTCGTGTCGCGCGACGTCCTCCACCTAAAGGAAAAGACAAATTAAAGTTAATTGGTTTTTAAGTTGTACGTTAAAAGTTTTCTTACCATGTGCATGAAACTTTCGCAATGGATCAACAATCGCAAAATAACGATCACTAGATAGTGCTGTCAATGTAAATACCGAGACGCCAATTGACACATCCTTCATGAACTCTGAGATGCTGCATAGTAAACTACCCCAGGGCCAATACTCAATGGCATAGACGGTCGAGACCAATGGAACAGTTGTTAATATAACCAAGAGATCGGCCAAGGCCAATGAAAGTATATAACTGTTGAAATAAGTAAGTTAAATTGTTTTCATTATTAAAGCCTACTAATATACATCGTATGTTTGAATATCGATTAATCTTTAGTATCAACACTGAACTATTCATTTTGATCTTCAGTTCTCAAATATAGTTTTTCTAAGTAACAACTCCTGGTGAGAGAGATATACTCGAACAGTAACTGTAAGAGAATTGACAAAAAAAAAAAAACAAAAAACAGAGTATAATTTAAAACAACATCTGTTTAAATAGTTGACACAAACTTCAGAAGCCAATACGTTTAAGATTTATGCAAGTTTTGTTTCACATCGAGATACAAAATACCAGCTGACCCATGAAATAGGGCGCCTTTTATTGCCAAGGATTGCTGCGTTTGCACGTGTTACATTTTTACACTTGATTTATGTTGAACTCAAACTTTCTTCGTTGAGGCAAAGTGCGCGCAGGCAGCTCCCTCTCTTGTTACGTAATTAAATACAAATTTAGCGCTGCTGATAAAATTGATTTATACGACACTTTATTATGCATAAGCCACGAACGCAAATGTCCAAAAGTGATTCTTGACATAGTCAAATCCTAGGTATTTTTTTTTTAAATTCAGTTTGAATGACACTTTAATAAATCCATTAATCTTACATAAGACGCGACTTGTTGACTAGATGTTTTTATGGCATAAGTTAAAGCATTGAAAAATATCATATTTAAATGTTATGATTGCGTCATTTCTTTGGCTTTTCATCTTGAACACTATTCATCTACTCTTTGTGCTACATATGAACAATAACCTCTTGGCTTTAAAGGCTAGTTACTTATATGAAAATAAAACATGCTACAAACACTAAAACACATTTGATGACAACGCCAGCAACAAAAGTTGTACGACTTCCAAATTAAATAAATTTTACTCTGTCCTTGACGTAATAAACATTAAGCATCACAAAGTTGAGCATATAATGCACTTAAGAACTGCAGAATTTTGTTTTTCAAACTATTCAAAACGTTTCAATTTAAATGGATTAAAGCTTGTTCGAAATATTTACTTAACTTCTTCTTAAAGTTGTTGTGAATATAGTTAACTATAATTGTAAAAGTATACTTTTTACTTTGACAAGCTTTTTTTTATTATTTATATACATCTATATTTAGTTATATGCATGTTGGTAATTGTATGTCAGTCAAACGCGACAGCTGCAAAATGAATTGCATTTGCAATTCAGGCTGTGATCTCATATGGCCCTAACTTTTATGCCACGTTTCTCCCTCACATATAATATTGTACATATGTATATATGTATGTATAAACAAGGCTCTGCCCGGCTGTGCGGCACTTTCGTGTTTGTGCAACTACAAATTACATTGCTGTGTTTTTCTGTTTGATAAGCATCTGCCACCGGGAGTTAAGTGCTTTTGCTGACTGTTGTTAGAGCTATTTGAGTTGGTTTTCTCCATAGATTTTTTTTTTTTTGACTGAGATTTGGTTACTTGCTGGTCATTGAAATGTAATTTAAGCTTAATGTGACCAGTTGACATTACTGGTTGGTTGGATAAAATTCAAGTATTATGGTGGAAAACGTGCTGCAAAGTGCAATCGTATTTGGCTTACTGCGTTTGAGGTATAAATAAAGCAAGATTTTAAAGTGTTGCAGAATTGCAATATGTCTTTATTTTTCACGCTACTTCAAAGCTACAAACGTTTGAACTTTGATTGTCGGCGTATCGCGTGGGTTAAGTTAAATATTTTAATTGGCCCGCTTTCGGCCTGTTGACAATATGCTGTTAACGCTTGACCGCAAGTTGATGTGGTCGGGCTTATGTTTGTGTGCGTGTGTGTGTGTGTGTGTGTTGACTTTGATGATAACTTTGTGGCCGCAAGGACGGCCTAACAATATCACAATTTAAGGCTCGGCAGTTTGTGTTGAATCCCTGATAGTAAAATAAGTTAATACGTTTGACTCAAATGCCTCAAATTTCTACAATATAATCAAATTAATATAGTATACAAAATATGGCTACTATTTATGTCATACATATAACTAAAGTTGTTGAAGTCCAAACAACTTAAATCCGAAACTAAAGCATAAAATAATAATTTCAACTAAATATGAACATTAAATAAATCACATAATATCCACTTAGTTGACATTTAAGTACTTTATGCTACGTTTTACTACCAGGAAATGTAATAAACTGTAACGCTGGATGGCTATATAATATGCAAACTTTCGATTTTACGAGTCACAATTTAAGGGATTTTCTTGAAGCGCACAAAAGTAGGCAACAATTTTCACAGCAACTTTCACTGAAGTGTTTTAGCAACAATAACTCGATTTATGGCAAAGTATTTATGCAAAAACAAACATGTGCAACTGTTGCGCTCATTAGTTGGTCCAATAAGCCAAAAACTATGACGACAGATTCAACAGCAGGCACAACTACAGCACCTAATATGCAAATATGCTGTGCCTTTGTCTCTCTCTAAGTGTTGTAAGTTATTTTTAGCTATATGGCAAAGACATCATCACTACATAACGTATTCTATATATGCCTTATGCTGGCAAACACAAACATAGCGTTTTGACGCGAAATTAGATGTTTTTGTGGTTGCTCTCCTTTCCGTGGCATTTGACTTTGGCTTTCAAATGGCATGCATAATTATATACACACACACACATTATTAATTAACTACACACAATTAAATTTTATTCAAATGTGCTATTAATCAAAAACACAATATTTGAATAAAGCAAGTTTTCTATACATTATCAAAATCATATTCAAAACTTACGTATTTGGCACATTTCGCATTTGTCGCACGCTCAAAAAGACCACAATCAATGTTCCATTGCCCAAGACACCAACCACAAAGATAATGGCAAACAGAATCGGTACAATATACGTCTCCGGTCGTCTGCCGTAGGGAACATAGGGTGTCTCCGTCGAAGACAAGCTGCCATTCTCATCAAAGATCATTGTCTCGGTGGTTGTGGACATGGCCAGTTCGAAGAGTGCTCGAGTAGCATTCAGCAGCGTCAGAGGCGATTCCGATTCTGAATCAATATCCATATCCATTGGCATAATGCTGCTGATGTCAGTTAGTAATGTTGCCATTATGGTCAAAGGATTTATTACTTTATTAAATTATTATTTTTGTTTGTTTTTTAAATGTTTCTATTTATTTCATTTCCGTACGCTGCGTTTCCGGAGTTTTTTCTGCTTCAAATATATTTGCAACATTTTTTCATGCAATAAATATTACAGATATTTGTTGCTGTTATTTCGTTTTTTTTATCCTCTGTGCCTTAAAATGAAAGAATGAAAAGAAAAAATGCATTTAATTGAACTTTGTAGCTGAATTTTTTTATTATATATGAATTGTGCATTGAACTTTATGCCTGGCATTTTAGCCAGCTTTTTGAATATATATATTTTCAATTTAATTAAATCAAATATTCTAGACATCTGCCAAATGAATAAAAACTTAATAAATTAGCAACTGAAAATAATAAAAACTTAAATGTCTAGCCATAAAAACTATTAAAATTGAACGCCTCAATTAGGAAAATGTCTACATTGTATGTTTTTATATAAGTTGTTAGACCAGCTTAAAAAGTTCTTAAGCTTATTGTATGCAAATTTGTTTGTTTATTTTCGTGCAGCAGACCAGAAAACTAACCATAAACCAAAAATAAATGCCATGTTTATTATGGCATAAATGCAATCCACACATACAAACACAATAAATATATCTTACGCAGTGCTTTTGCAATTGCTACCTGCAACGACATGGGAGGGGGTGTGGTGGATCCATTCATATTTTTTATGACAAAGAAAGTCCCTTAGCAAAAGCCACGCACAGATTTCAATTACCAAGGGTATCGCATCCTTTACACACCAACCGAGACAGACAGCAAGAGAGAGAGAGAGAGGAAAAAACAGTAAGAAGTAGAGACTGAAATTTTGTGCTAGGGCAGGCATCAGTAACATTTTATGACACCCTGTGTGTGTGTGGTTAATGGCTGGAAATGTTATGACAGCAGCACCCTTGCCTTCTTCAAAGTGTGTCTGGTCGCAACTGTATTAAGGCCGATGCCTGGATAGAATAAAGTTTGTTGCCGCCATAATTCTGTAACTTAAAGCTTACTCCGCTCGTGTATAAAAACCCCTTTTAGCAATTACGCCGCATATAATTTATATTAATTTGCCAGTATGTTTTTTGCTTTAATTAGAACTAACGCTGTTAAGCAAATTAAATACTTATACTTAAAGTGCCCAAAGTGCTGTCCAAATGAAGATCTCTTATAAGGGCAAAGTACTTTAGCTTTAAGTCGAAAACGAAGTTGTGAGGAATGTGTGGCATGCTGCCTAACTATTGTTGCACTTCAAATGCAATCCTATCAGGAAGTCAGAAAGTTTGTTTTGTTAAACCTTTGGTGTGGGCCAGCAACAATGTGGGCAACAATAGATTTAATAAAATAAATCTCACAAACTCAAAAACTTTAAAGAGAAAAGTTTAATATTGATTTATGTCGTCCTTAAAATAAAAGTCTTTATTTTATAGCTATTAAAAATCAGCTTTATTTGCACCAAAACAATTTAAAGCACAATTTAAGTACAGAAACTGGCAATTGTTTCAATTTGGAACGTTGCTTAAATTTCACAATTTTACTTTATTGCTCAGCTCTCATTACAATGAGACGATAAACCTTTATAAGAGGATATCATCGAGGATGAGAGCGGCAGCAGCAAGGATGTGCTTGTGTCTATGTGAAGTGTTCCATTCACTTGAGGCTTCCCGCAGCGCCTCATCAACGTTGGCAGTTTATGGCACACTGCTAATTAAGTTGAGCTCAATGCCAACGTACACAATGTTTTTAAAGTCAAATTCCTGCAGTGAGAGTTTAATTTTTTTTACTCTACTTGTATCAAGTTTCTGGACAATTTGTTAGCTTTTGTATTTACTTTCAATGCTGCACTAAATGATAGAAATTGATTTTAAATGAATTTATGACAGCCTCTCCAGTGTTTTTTTTGGTTTTATTTTGCGCTCAATAAAAATAACCATTAAGAGCTATCACATTTAATGGACTTGGCCATTTTCGGACTGCAAACAGGGACAATGGCAAGTCAATTAATCTTAAGTGCGAGAAAGCATTTCTCAGTTTGAATGCAGAAACTTTGCTCCTAACTCGAACCCTGACAACTTTTGAAAGCATTTAGTTCTTGCTCTTTGCAATCAACGGTTAATATAAATAACGATTATTCTTGCCAAAACTCTGCTGCCTTATTCATCAAACAATAAACCTTCAACCCTTCCAATCAATACAAAAAATATCTGCAATCAGCTTTTGTGACAATTAAAGGCAAAAATCAAAGGGCAGCACTTTTCAAATTGAATTCCTTTGGGTTGTGTCTTAAAAATTGACCCCCGCTCAAATCTCGATTAAAGGCTTCTTTCGGGAGGCGTTTAAACATTTCACAAAATGCCAAATAAATTACATTTCGAAATTGAATTCCTGCCAAATAGAATAACAAATGTAAATGGCATGGGAATGAATTTGAATAGAATTGGCGCTTTGTTTTTGAGCAAACTTGGCTAATTAAGTGCTTTGACTGAGAATTCAAAGTCAATTCGCCAATAATTTCTATTTCAATCATCCTTTGCTGCTGCAAATGAAAACTTGTTTCTATGTTAATTGTATTATTAGGAAACCTTTGATAATGTTATTCTATGCTGTTTAGCGGCGAAACGTTAACGTTGTTGTTGCTGTTGTTTTTGTGCCATTGTTTGCCGTTCTTGTAATTAATTTGTTAAAACAATGCCCGCTCCGGTCAACTCTTCAAGGCTGTGTAAACCCATAAGCATACGTATACATACATATGTATTTATTTTGTTTGTGCTTCGCTTAGCTAATTGAAATGAATACAAACTTTATGGCATTGAATTTACATTGAAGCATCAGCTTCAGCTTCACAAATGGATCATGTTTCAGACCAATAAAGAACACAAAAGTATCAAAATGTCGATATTCTATATAACGAACTTCCATGCAATCAAAAACCTATTCTTTATTACGAATTTATTTTAGTTGAGCGGTTTTCCTTGTCCCCTTGGAAGTTCGGCTGCACTCTTCAACATTTACCGTTGATCAAAATGAGCGAGAGATGGGCATCCGATTTAATGGCTGATCAAAAGCAAATGTTATCGATAGTTGTAAGTATTTAAAGTCAGCACGAGCCGCAAGCGTTGCTCTTGAAAATAAGTACATAGTAGATTAAGAATTTATTGATGGCCTTCTCTTCAATAAACAAAAGTCAGAAGGTTTGTTTGTACTTTGGTGCCATTGACAACTTCTTTGATGCTTAAACTACAACCCATGTCAAAGTGGCATAAAATTGATGCTTAAATTTGTAGAACATTTTGTACGATAATTTCGTTTGACAGAGTGACAGGAACAGGAACACACACACGTCTTTTTTTTTTTGTGGCAGCAACAACAACACAATTAGAGCCAACCAAACAGCAAACCTGTTAGCCTGTATCAATAAAGAGCTTAAATCACTCCACGCCAAAAAAAAAAAAAATACAGTAAAAAGAGCGTTGTGATTTATGACGAGCTGCGGTTGGCGGCGTCAAACGCATTCCCGTTCTCGCTTATCTCGCGGCCATCTGGATGCCAACATATTTATGGACTGCCAACAAATGTGCTACCACACACACACAGGCTTATATGAAGCGAATAGATTTGATAAATCAATGCAATTTATCAAACAGTTCACTTAAAATCTGTCGCATGTACTGTTTGTTTGTTTGTGTTTTTTTTCTGGCTTTTATCTTGACGCAAACAGAATTCGCTTACAAATTTCACCACACAGTTCCCGCGAATCTTATCTGTCAACCGTTAGGAGCTTAGTGTGTCTCCTAATAAATGCAGTTAAGTCTTCACTTCTCAACCCCAAAAAAAGAAAAAAAACTAAAATAATATTTGGTAATAAATAACAACGCGCACTCAACAGTAAATTTTACAGTTGCTTTTGCTCATTTTGTTAATACGTATGTATATGTTTAAGTCCCCAATGAAATATGCGTGTGTGTGTGTTTTTTGGTTACCTTAACATTTCCTGTTATGTTTTACACACACACACAAGCAAATGATTTGTGACTGGTCATTTGTTTTGCTGGACGAAATTGAATATGCCCAGAGCAAAAGCGAAAAGGCTGCCTTCAAAATGAAAGGCGTCACAAAAATAACGAAGAAGAAAAAAACAAATAAAAATAAATTGTGCGAAAAAATACAAAGTTGACACATTAAATACAATATGTATTAACATAAAAATAAATATGATACTAAAACATGTATGTTTTTTTTTTATGGCCTTAACATTTTACGGTATACATTTTGTTATAACATTATAATAGGTGTAATAAAATGTAGTCGGAAAGTTTTCATTTAATAAGTTTTGCGCAATAAATTTAAAAATTGTTGAAAAGTTATGTGAATAAAAAGTCCAAAGGAAGTTTGTGTTAAGGAAATTACACAATTAAATATTCTTTTCTTCTTTTTTCTTGCATTCTTATTTCTTCTCAAAGGTTGAATGCTTTGACCTTTAACCTTACAATGCGTTTCAAGCCAGCGAAAGTAACATATTAAGCAGTCAATTGTGAACACACTTAATTGCCTGGCACTTAAATTAGCGTATATGTATTCACAATAGCAGGCAAACTGTGAATCAGCTTTAAGTACGCTCAATCAAATGTCAACACTTTAAAGCGTATTTTTCTCTCTATATATCTCTTGAGCTATTTTATAGTTCTGTTTACAGCAAATGTTGTTAGTGTGGCGGCAAATGGAATTTGCGGTTTATTTGCAGTTTTGCGGCTTTAATCTACTCTCTTTTCATTAATATTCAGCTCATGGAAATCGTTTATGATTAAAAAATAAATATCTATCTATTTGTGCGCCAAATTATGTGAAGCAATATGCGTAATAAAGTGGAAAATGTGGTCTTTATCTGTGTATAATTTAAATAATGGGCTAAAGAATTTTTTGTCGTTGCCTAAAAGTATGCTTTAAATTTAGCGCGAACCCAAAATCGACTGTCAACACGAAAGCGCGACAATGCTTTGTAAGCCAAAAAAGAAAAATGTAATTTTGTTAAACGATTTAGCCGCATAAAAATGCAATATAAAAACTGACTTAACTGAATAATTTAGGCGATTTAATGATAGGCTTGCCCGACAAAATAACTTTAAATTACAGCCTGTGCGCCTTGGCATGGAATGTCGGATACAAATAGCGCTTGGGGCAACCAAAAAAACCATGCCTCCTATTTGGTGCATGCAGTAATCTTGTTAGCTGCAATTAGCAGCTATTGTTTTTGGAAGCACAAAACTTTATCTGCCAACTGTTTCAAAAATTAGTCTGGCAATTTCACATTTCGTTCACTATCGCGCATCTCTCTCTCTCTCTCTCTGTCTCTCTCATGTGAAGAAGCATTTAAATTGCGTTTGTATTGTAGTCAGTCAGGCAGGCTTAACTGCGGTATGTGTCTGAATTTTATGTTTACCAATGAATTTTACACCATTTGCCGTTTTATCAGCACACAAAAAATACTCAGCCCTCTGCTCACCATTTACCATAGGCTAATTGTAGTCTAAAAGTGGGAAATTCTTCTTTTTTTCGAGTCTTTGTGCATGTAAATGAAGACCCCTCCTGGCACTTGATTTATGTACTTGAGTAATGGTTGTTTTTCCACATAAAGCTTGGCCCAACAACGGCAGCTCTTGTTGTGATTGTGTGCCTGACAATGTTTAAAACACCCATGCCAAACCGGGCAAAACCATTCAAACAATGAAACTGAAACAGAATATGTCTGTACTAGAAAGGTACAGAGGTTTGAACGCTGAAGCAAAATGACTTGGCGATAAAACTTTAAAAGAAGAGAAAAAAAAGTGCAGACCAATCTTGATAGGAACTGAAGAATGATGGATATGCAAAGTGTCAAATTTTGGCACTTTGTGCACTGAGAAAAAGAATGGGTTGGGTGTGGGTTGGGTTAGTTATCTGCTTGCTTATTTAAAAGGTAGATCCGTTTAATGTTGTAGAAATATGTATTTTATCATTTATTGTTAGTTAAATATCAAAGTATCGAATGAGTATCGATGCTTTTAATCGATTTTTGCCTATTAAAAGAGATATTACTTTCACTGTGTTAAGTTTAATCTCTACACAAAAAAATAGGCCAAATGTTTTCTATACTACGCCAATACAAAAAAAATATAAAGAAATGGTAGATTGTTGTGGTTGCCTTTAAGTTCAGACACATTGAATCGATATTAATGTTTCGTAGTGAACAGAGCGGCAGCATCCCGCTGAGTCCAATATCCTCGAGGGATAAAAGTACTGCATAGTTTTAGGCATCTTTGAACGCCTTAAGCTATTGCCTCCTGTGGCAAATTGCTTATATGCTGACAGAAACTTGCCCTCGTCAATGTTTTTTTGCAGTTCTGCTCATTAATTCAAGTTTTCTGTTTTTTTTTTTTGTTCTATATGCTTGAAGAATATTCGTTGCATGAACGCCTCAAAGCCCAAATGCCGCCAAAATTTGCATAAAACGAGGAAACCGCTTTTCAGTTTATATCTTTTTTTTCTGCCTTTTTTCTTCTGAATCGACTTTAGTTTTGTTGACATCCCTTTGATGGACACTCGAGTGCTTCCCAGTTCTTGCCTGTTCCAGCAACAGTTTGGACTGCCAAGCATAAATTGTGTATAACGCCCCCGTAGATAGTAGATATATACATACATATATAGTTGCCATATATCATTTTCATTTTGTAATTTGTCTCTCATTCCCTTTATTTGTGTGTGTGCGCCACAACTGGGCCCACAGTTAATTGGTTGGGTGTCGGCTGTATGTCGGCAGCTCGTATTAAATTACATGACAGCTTACATGGTGATGCCAAAGCTTTGACGAAGGGAGAAGCTAGAAACGGCGCGTCATACTCATTAAATGTGGAAATAAATGTCAGGCGGGGGTTTGTCATTTATGAATTATTCAATTTATGCTATTACTCGCGCCTGACTTTTGGCCCGAGTTGAGTTGAGCTAAATAATCCTATGCAGATTGGAAGCAACATCTGATAAATCGTAATTATGGATGGGTCAAGACCAGGGCTGCAAACTCAAGTACAAGCACGCTCAAGTACTTCAGTGAAATAAAATCTTTAAAAAGTTTTGATAGTTTTTCGGTTACTAATAAACCTGCATTTAAATCTGGTAACCAAATCTTAATCGCACAATTTTATATGAGCAAACTTAAAGCATTCTTGATTTTAATCAACTTAAAATTGAATCACGTTCAGCTAAGTTTATAACTATGTTAAAACTAAAATTTTAATCAAAAACCCAAAGAGCAATTCAATTATGAAGGAAGCAAACGCTTTCGTGCTGCCACAAACAATCCATAGAAATGCCAAACACAAAAAGCTGCCATAAAACAACAAAATTTATCTTACGCACAGAATAGAATGAACAGACGCGGAAATGGAAATGGAAAGCGACATGTAACGATAAATTAATTTCAACATTGAACACTCCTAATACTAAATACCAATACAAATACTGACACCAACACCATGGATGTACTATATTTATTCTCTGGCTTAGATCCGGATACGGCGGGGGCCATTAAGGTCAAGCTGCCATTTCATTAATTCCGAGCGCGTGCGCTTATCATAAAGTGTCGGTGTATGTGACGAACGCTATACTAGTATTAAAATTGTCTGCTTTAGCTACTTAATTAATGAGAACAAGGGTCAAGTACCAAAAATACTATATTCAAGTAAGTTGTAGATTCCAATTCAAATAACTTTCCATTTTCTAAGCAAAACTTTTTGAAATTGCGGTTTAAATGAAAAATGTTTTTTAATCAAATACACATTTGTGAATTTTGCATTATAATGTTACACAAAGACAATAAAGCTTATTGCCAATTTTGGTGGGACTCTAAGCGCTGAAAATGTGTAGCATACTTATGGGCGACATGTGAGTACAAAGTTTGCAATCAAAACTAACTAAGCTGCAATTGAGCTTAAAAGCTAAATTATTTGACTAGAAAGACAATATTTAATATCAGAAAATATATAAGAATATATGCTTGTTTAAAGTATGTATTGTGAATACAAAAACAACTGTAAGAGTGATTTCACTTTTACTTTCTTGGTAAACATTTCAACAAATTGTCTTTTCTTTAGAGTTAACTGAGAGTTGAATAATTAAATGCATAACAGTAAGTGCCAAGTTTTCTTGAAACTATTTACAAATTATGATTTAATATTTTCTATTTATTTTTTAATGCAGATGCAAATTCAGATTGCAAATTCTTTGTCAATTTATTTACTATAGCATTGAGCACACAGCTTTAACATCTAAAGATGAGTTTGAGTTCGTGTTCGAGCTAAGCTCATCGAAGCACATCAACAATAGAGCCCACAAATAGTACCTGGATAGAACTTAGGCAATTCTAAGGTTCAAGGCACACAAAACGCAACGAGTATAATCGGCAAAAGCCACTTGCATAGTTCAGCATCATTACTTCAGTGTTTTGTGGTGATTGGCTTTGTGTGTGCGTCTGTGTGTGTGTAAAACAATGTATGTGTGTGTGTGTGTGTGTGTTGTATGGCATATAGGATTGCCTATTCCACTCCAGGATCCTTGCTTTCACCTTTGCCAAGATTTTCAGTCAATCGGTAAACAAAACCAAAATAAAGTCAATGCGAATGTCAGAAGTGCAGCCATGAAATAAAGCACACCACACACACACACACGTACAACCATTTGAGTGGTGAGCAAACAAAACGCTTCAACGCCGATATTTGTTCGTGATGGCTTGGTTTAATGTTAAGCATACGACGCGTGTGCACAAAGCCTTAAATACTCATAGAAAAGCCACACGAATAAAAACTAGAAAAAAAAAAAACCAAAATGAGTCCCCCCTTCAAATGCACTCAGCTAAGCGAAATAAAGAAAAAAAAATGCAATAAATTCCTGACGAAAAGTTTGAATTTTTCACATTGTCAGGTTTATTCGCAAATTATTGGTTTTTCTTTTAGCATCTTTTGATAACTTTGCTACTTAAACAATGCGTACTTGTAAAGGTTTCTTTACATACTTTAAGTTCTACCTGTTGAAAAAAAAACGAAAACATCTAATAATATCTAAAAGCTTTTAGAGTTTTAGCTTAATGAAATTTCGTTTGTTTAAATATTCTTCTTCGCATAGAAGAACATTTGTAAATAAATATGTAGCTATAAATACTTAAAATTTCCATAAAGAAATTATTGAGAGATTAACAAAGAATATATATAGCTAACACTTATGGATTTGTAATTTTGATAAGTTCTGTTTACAACATCAACAATTTTTGAAGTTTGTTAAATTGTTTTAAAATGTTTTCCAAATGTTGCTAAAGTTCAAATAAGTTTAAAAAAAAACTATTTCTTGCTGTTGAAGTTGCTTTATTTACTGTGTAAGCGTAAACTTTGATATTTTGGTTAACTTTCCTTATTTAAATTATTTGAACTATTGTTAAAAGCCTTGCTTACGAATATTATAGAAAATTTCTAAGTAAAATTTACTTTATTTTTTTTTACGTTATTACAAAGCTATAAATTAATTCAGTTGATTCGCTCATTGTTCTACTAATTAAACTTTGAGCAGAAACTAATATGAAACTATTGCTTACATCATAGTTAAGGTCACATGCAGCGGGATCAGCTCATAAGAGAGAGAAAAAAAAAAAATAAACGAATGTGCATTAAAAAAAAATTTATGCCACCCAGAAATTAAATGACAGCCATTCGTTAGCATTAGTTACGAAATTAGCTCAGTAGCCACACAGAAAACTAATGATGAGTGGTGTGGTGATGGGAGGGGGGTGATTGACAGTGTTTGCGGGTAAAGAGGACCTTTTATTTTTTGCAATTACAATGGGAAGCCATGCAGGATATTTGTTACAGCATATTGAAAGAAACATTCAGCAAGCAATACCCAGCGGATGGATGGGTGGTTAATGAGCTTACAAAGTTTTTGGGCCATAATAGTCTGTGACCTTTGACAAAAACGGACAAGCAGCCACGTGGAAGGCTTAAAACGAAGCTGGAACTCAAAACGACTGCGACTGGCTAATTAATCAAGTAATCAACTAGATTATCTCCATTTCGAATAACGCACCTTTTTGCATAATTGTGTCATCAAACATATTTGGTTTGATTTTAATTAAAATCAAAGTTGAATTTTCTTAGAAGAACTGTCGAATTAGCAGAATTGTTTTATTAGGGTTGAAACCCAGCTAAAAATAACTTCTGCTATAATTATGGGATGAAGTGAACAAACTCGTTCGAAGCATCGATAACCGATTTCAAAAGTATCGAAATGACTTACATGAAAATTATGATTCATTATCTTATATGATTTATGATAGTTTACAAAAACAAATTAGACTTTAGTTAAAGAGTATCTTTTTCTGCCAGATTCTAGTAATAAACAACCTGTTTTAATAGCATAGAGAATATTTTAGCGCTGGTATCTGGCACAAGTGTAAAAATTATCAATAAAAAAAACAGTTGATCCCAAAAATAAGATTGAATAGCTCTAGATCGGCCGAGCATACTCGCAATAAATAGACGTGTGAATCAGGTGAGCGATTTTAATGATTTAAAACAACTATTTTGTTTATTTTTACTGGACGCTAGCGCTGTCGCGTCGGCAAATTATAAACAAAGTTAGTGCTATCTGCTCGTAGCAAATATGTATGTTCTATAATATGCTATTAGGCACTCTTCACGATTTATGTATCTACATTATTAGTTGGGCGGGGAAAGGCATTAAATATGCAGCGGGTCCAACAATTAGGTGGCAGCCAGCATAAACTAAACTGTCGTTTGCCTGCCACCCCCTTAAATACCCTGCTGTAAATCAGCCAAATGTTTGGGTTCTTGGGTCGTGTTGGGTTTATAGGTTTCGTTGAGCCAAAAGCACGTTTAAGCCACACGCCGAACAACTAATAAATGGCACGCGCTTGTCCTTCAGCTATAGTTGCACTTTACCAAAGGAACCCCAAAAAACGACTTCTTGCACTTCTGTTTTTTTTTTCTTTTCTTTTTTGAGCATTTTTAAGTTGTGGTACATTTACTGCTTTGGCTTCTCTGGTTGGCATTTATCCCAAAGGTGGCTAGAGTGGATATTTCATTTCGTTGGCACGAATGTGGTTTCTTTTTATTTATTTTGTATTCTACTCATAAATATGCCAAGGATTGTGACCCCAAACCCAGAGCAGACTTTCACTTGTCTTAAACATTTATTATTATAGTTTGTTTATTTATTTTAACTTGACTTAACTTAAAAGCAGTTTTCAATGGTGTTTTTATTTTTTTGTTGAACGTTATGGATCAGCTGCAATAATAAAAATGACAAAGAAAAATAATAAAGCATTTTAAAATGTGACATTTAATTTACTGCATTAATTTGCCAATAAAATTGCAAACAATCTGTGCAATTTCAACTGCCGGATGTCAACAAAATTTGTATAATTGCTGGAATTAACCTGATCAATATATTACTCGAGCCATAATGAGCGGATTTTGAGTGACATCGAGATAAACACACGTTTTACAACATCAATTTGTAATTATTATTTATTTTGCTTACGTTTGCGTTTCAATGTTTCCTGATTGTTTTCGGTGATATTTTTGGCAAACGGAAAATAAGCTAACAAACTGGCTAAACTTTTTATTTATGTGTTGCTTAAATTTAGACTTTGTTTTTAATCACTTTCCCGTTTCGCACAGACACTCGGAATTGACCGGAAACTGACTTCAACGCTTGAATTTCGCGGGACACGAAAGATTTGCCGCTTCCGCCGTTCCGTTTTGGGGCAGCTAGTGAACTTGCCACGACAAGCGAACGCAGACGACTTGTTGGCGCGCTTCAAGTTGTCGACAGCACATGTACAAAATTGAACAGAAGATTCGTCGTTGTTTAGTAGGGGTGGTTGGGGGAAGGAAACGACAATGTTCCTAGATGCGCTTGCGTATATAAACGAAACACAATGTTTTGACTAATAAGCAGGAAACATTGCTTGTTAATGCATACTTGTAGATTTTCATTCTTATTTATATTGTTCAGCAACATATGCATTACTATAATTAAATAAAATTTAGTTTCGAATCTATGCTTATAAACATGTTAAGCTGCAAAAAGCAATGCTGTTCAACTCAAATGGTACTGATAAATTTCAAAAATACGTTTAAATAGGTTTTGTTACTTTTTACCAAGAATATATTCTTTAATATTCTAAATGAAAAAGTGACTTTTAATACAGTGATTGAATACATATAGAATAGTTAATAAGATTTTTCTCTACTTCAAATACTGTTTGTTAAAGTTCATTTGCTTTCGCTGTTAAAATAAAATTGACTAAGCGGCGACAGTGTTTAAAAATACAGACAGTATCGTGAATACATCGATGCATACATTTCACATATCGATAGGCAAAAACTTGTATTATTTCTCTTTTCGTTAATGTCTTGTGAATGACATCGTTTTGCTGTAATAATTGTAAGTTTTCGCAAAATGCCGTAACTCGCGGCTTAAAAAACACTTTACCAATTGAGAAGGAGCTTTCAATATATCTATACCAACACTTACACACTAGGATAGCCACGTAATTGTGGCCAGAAACTGTGTGTATATGTTTTGGCAAACGCCATGTTGGCCGCATAAACATAACCTCAACCGAACAGTGGCACCCCAGCAAAATTAATGTGCAAATTGTTATACTTTTTAAATTTTGCAGAAAACGGCATAACCAAAAGTAAACACCATGTCGCGTTTCTTTGCCAATGGGTCTGACTCGGAATCCGAATCCAGCGAAGAGGAGATCCAAACGCAGTACAATAATAAAGCGAGTAACTTTGTAAGTATACATTTTGGTTTGCTTCAATATAAGTTTAACAAATGGTTTTGATTTTGCAGCAATTTAGCGATGACGAGGAGGAAGTGAAACGTGTGGTCCGCTCCACCAAGGAGAAACGCTACGAAAACCTAACGGGCATCATTAAAACGATACGAAACCATAAGAAAATTAAGGATATTCCCAATACGCTGAGCAGTTTTGAAGATTTGACTCGCGCCTATACAAAGGCGCTGCCCGTCATTTCCAAGGAGGAGAATGGCATTACGCCGCGCTTCTACATACGCTGTCTGGCCGAGTTGGAGGATTTCATTAATGAGGTATGGGAAGATCGAGAAGGACGCAAAAACCTCTCAAAGAACAACTCAAAATCCCTGGGAACACTGCGCCAGAAGGTGCGCAAATACATCAAGGACTTTGAGGAGGATCTGGTGCGTTTCCGTGAAGCGCCCGATCAAGAAAGCGATGTCGATGAGGGTGAAGGCGATGCCCACGATAGCGATGCCGATGGTGATGGTGATGACAGCGATACAGGCTTTGGAGTTACTGCCAAACTAGCCGAGCTTCCCAAGGCAGCAAAATTAGTGCATGCTGCAAAAGTGGCTGCTGCCGATGATGATGATTCGGAAGATTCGATCAAATGGGATTCGGACACGGAGTCAGAAACGGAGTCGTCAGAGGATGAGAATATGTATCAGAACATGCGTGAGAGATTCCTTAAGCGTACCACTGAAAAGGAGGACAAGGACGACGACAAACGCAAGGATAAGCGCAAGGAACAGAAGCACAAGCTGCGCAAACGTGCCGATGACGATGAGGATGGCGAAGGCTGGGAAACAGTCGTCAAGGGCAATGTCGTCGAGAAACCGAAAATGTTTGAAAAGGATGCCGAAATTGACATACCCCTCGTGTTGGCAAAACTGGTTGAGATTATGTCTGCACGTGGCAAAAAGCGCACGGATCGGCGCTTGCAAATCGATTTGTTGTTTGAACTGCGCGATATATCGGAGCAACATGCTCTGGGCACTGCGATTGCCGTAAAGATTCACTTTAACATTATTTCGGCGATTTACGATTACAATCAAAAGATATCGGAACCCATGAAGCTGGAGCACTGGGCCTTGTTGCTAGAGGTAATGCAGAGCATGTTGAAGTTGCTGCTGGCCAATCCAGATATCAATATGAATGAGAGCGTAGCCGAGGAGCATGAGGAGTATGTAACGGCACCATACTTTGTGCGTGGCTGCCCCCTGGCGGCCGTTGAGCGTCTGGATGATGAATTCACCAAGCTGCTCAAGGAATGCGATCCCCATTCGAATGACTATGTCTCTCGATTGAAGGATGAGATCAATGTGGTTAAGACAATTGAGCTTGTTGTCCTTTATTTTGAGCGCTCCGGCAGCAATAACGAACGTTGCCGCATCTACCTACGCAAGATTGAACATCTGTATTACAAGTTTGATCCGGAGGTGCTGAAGCGCAAGCGTGGTGAAAAGCCGGCCGAAGGCACCACTGCACCAGCGACCGGCCAATCTTCGGTAGAGATAATGGATAAACTGTGCAAGTTCATCTATGCCAAGGACGACACGGATCGTATAAGGACGCGTGCTATATTGGCGCACATTTATCATCATGCCATGCACGATAATTGGTTCCAGGCACGCGATCTTGTGCTGATGTCCCATCTGCAGGACAATATTGATGCCGCAGATCCATCTACGCGCATTCTCTACAACCGCATGATGGCCAATTTGGGTCTGTGCGCCTTCCGTCAGGAGAACATCAAGGATGCCCATCATTGTCTGGTCGACCTAATGGTTACCGGCAAGCCAAAAGAGTTGCTTGCCCAGGGACTGTTGCCACAGCGCCAGCATGAACGATCCGCCGAACAGGAGAAGATTGAGAAACAGCGTCAAATGCCATTCCACATGCACATCAATTTGGAGCTGCTTGAGTGCGTCTATCTCGTCTCGGCAATGCTGCTCGAAATCCCTTACATTGCAGCCCACGAATTTGATGCCCGTCGTCGCATGATCAGCAAAACGTTCTACCAGCAATTACGCTCATCGGAACGTCAATCGTTGGTGGGTCCACCTGAATCGATGAGGGAGCATGTGGTGGCCGCCGCCAAGGCAATGCGTTGCGGCAATTGGCAGGCGTGCGCCAATTTCATTGTCAACAAGAAAATGAACACCAAGGTTTGGGATCTGTTCTACGAATCTGAACGTGTGCGCGAGATGCTCATCAGATTTATTAAGGAGGAATCGCTGCGCACCTATCTATTCACTTACTCCAATGTGTACACATCGATTAGCTTGCCATCGTTGTCGCAGATGTACGAACTGCCATTGCCCAAAGTGCACTCGCTCATTAGCAAAATGATTATCAATGAGGAATTGATGGCCAGTTTGGACGATCCCAGCGAGACGGTAGTTATGCACCGTTCGGAGCCATCACGTCTTCAGGCGCTCGCCATGCAGTTTGTGGATAAGGTAACCAATCTGGTCGATGTCAATGAGAAGGTGTTCGACATGAAGCAGGGCAACTTCTTCCAGCGCGGCCAGATGGCCAACCGAGAGCGCAGCTACTGGGCGGGCCAGCGTCGCGAAAATCGTCATCGTGGACAACCTGGAACGCGTAGACGCCACAACAACAACAATAACAACAACAAGAACAACAACTTTGAAGAGGAGTAGACAAAAAGAGCTACAATTTACAACTATAAACAAATTTATGGATAACAAACGGCAATTGATGCGATCTGATTGTGAAACTGGAACAGCTGCTGCTGACAATTGTAGATAGACCTCCGGGTCGGTATACATCCGATCCGGAGGTCTACAAATCTCTTTCGTCTCGGCAGCAATTCAATTTCCTTGTTTCCATTTTCATTTCAATAACGTACTGTATTGTAAATTTGTTTGCTTATAACATCTAAATGATAAATGCATTTTGTATCAACCTAAGTGCGCACGTCTTTAATTAAAATAAACTACACAAAATCAAGTGGAAAATGAAAAAAAAAAATCAAAACTAAGTTAACCAACTCTTTTAACGCAAAAAAATTATTTGAAAATGTTAAAAATAATTAAGAGAAAACTAAACATTTAGTTAAAATAAATTTATCAGCGCTTAGCTTGGCATCAGCGTACCTGGCGTTATCACAGAAAATTCTTAAGCACATGCGAAGTATCGATTTGCGATGTATCGATGCTACTGTATCAGCGACCTGTGTGCAGAGGACCCACGATTTCTGGGCAATATTATTTAACAATAAGTTGAAAATAATCAATAAAAAGTTGAATCCACTGCAGCATGAACAGCGTTGGCGAAGATTGCAATGAGCTAAAAAAGCAATACGATGCGTGTTTCAACACCTGGTTCTCCGAACGTTTTCTCAAAGGGCACACCGATGATTCCATGTGTGCTCCCATTTTTAAGGTTTATCAAGAGTGTGTTAAGGTGGGTGGTTGTCAGCCCAATTTTATAATCATATATCTAATAATAATCAACATTCACTAATACAGCGTGCAATGCGTGAGCAGAAAATTGAGTTACGTGAAATCGAAACGGATTACAGCACCGGCCCCAACGAAAATGACACTGGAAGTGCGGCGGGTGCGAGTACGGGTGCCAGTAAACAGCAAGGCAAAAGTTGACGTCAGACTTGTGATTTGAAAACGTTCCACGGTGATACGATCAGAACGAAATCAAAGTCCCACATTCCTGGCCAGTCTGATGGGAGTGAGAATGCATTCTCCTAGAAGCACATGCGCGGCTCCACATTCTAACTAAAGTATAGAAAATTTGTTCATGCCCGATGCAGAAACTAAATGTTAAAAGTTCAAACTAATATTAAGTTGAAAAATGGATTATTGTGTTTAATGTTTGTAAATAGTATATGTGCGTTTAAATAAATATTTTGTTGGTTACAAAAAATTAAAAAACATAGTTTTCCCAATTCCTACTAAAGTACTAAAGTAATTTTTTATGTTCACCTAGAGTTGAGCATTTTTAAGAATAAGTTTAATTGTAAATGCCAGAAATACAAATAGCAAACAGAATACTTTCGTGTCGTGTGATCCCTTGGCAGCATTTTGTATTTGATTTGTATTTGTATAAAAGCAACTGAAAAATGTTCTCAGCCAACAAAATAAATTCAGCTGCTGTCAATGTTTTTAGGTCATTCATATCCGCCAAAAATTGCCACCAAACAGACCC
The DNA here is from genome assembly GCA_035044585.1 of Scaptomyza polygonia. NCBI lineage: Eukaryota > Metazoa > Arthropoda > Insecta > Diptera > Drosophilidae > Scaptomyza > Scaptomyza polygonia. The sequence goes on from JAWNNU010001690.1 coordinate 531,096, forward strand.
AAGAGGCCAAACTCAAGTCCATTGCGTTTTTAAAATATATTACAAAATTTTAATTGAACAATATGTGTTTTGTATTTCGCTTTATCAAAAGCCAGAGCAGAAGCCACACTTGGATAATCAATTGGCCAAATGCTTGTTGTCAAATTGAAACTTTGACTTAAATACTATGTACGAATTGACGGCATAAAGTCGGACTTAAAACACAAACGATGAAAAACGGTTTTAAGTTCGAAATATCCGTAAACGTAGAGTTGGTAAAATCGGCCGCTTCTGATCATAAACTTAAAAATCTAAACAACTTATGGCTTAAAATTATGTAGTAACAGAAAACGCATTAAGAAATTACTTGCCAGCTGTGAACTTTGACAGTTTCTCCAGCAAGGCAATGTAGGAGGTGTGCTCGTGAGCGGTGGCCAAATCAGATAGCTTCTCGGCAAACTCATTGCTGATGCCTTTCTCCTCCAGCAGATTCATCAACAGATCGTACAAATAACCATCAAGCACATCGCCAGCAACGGCATAGATTTTGTCATTCCATTCGCCTTCATAGATAGCCATCTCTTCAATGGAGAAGATATCATTGTATTCGCCCTCCTGTGCTTCCCCTTCCAAATAGGAGCAGGTGAACGATAGGGTTGTTGAGCCCCTAATGATTTCCACCTCGAATTGCGGCTTACTACGCATTTCACCCAACTCCGGCTTGTCGGCATTTGGATTGATTTCTGGTTCCTGCTCACTATCTACGGTGTGGTTAACATTAAGACTTATGACAACCTTCTCCTTGTCCGTCTGCTTGCAGAGCTCAACCTCGGCGCCAGACAGTTTAACGCTGAATCCTTCCAATGTGGTTGGCACAGTTTTGCCTTTTTGCACCTTACGCTCCGAGAGAATCTCCTCGGTTAGAAACTCAACAAGTTCGCGTTCGCCTATCAACATAAACAAATTATTAATGTCATTTCATCATTGGTCCCCCGGTTAGTTGTCAGACACACTTTTTTGAGGTTATGTAACAGAGGTAAGACATGCGCCAAGACCATTAAAGTATGCTTTATTAGCTTTAAAAAAAAAACTCACCTTTGGTGTGGACATTGCAGCCACAGGTACAATGAATGCTGGGCTTGTGTATATTAAGCACAGTAACGTGGTCAGCACCCGCTGCTGCGGCCGGCCTTTTGGTCATGTGCCACAGGCTGCGAGTGAAGTCTCGTTTGCCCAGGGCGCCGGTGGCTGTTGTGGCTAAGTTGGCGAAACGCAAAGTTGCTTTCTTTAGGCTGTTCATCTTGTTGTTATATAAGATTTTTGTTATATTAGTTTATGGAAAAATGTGCTGCCGCTTCTGTGTTGCAACTTGCAAAGAATACGAGTTTGTTACATATTTGCCTATCGATAGTCCACGAATATCGGCTTTTTAAAACGTTTAAATTGCAAACAGTGGCAACGCTTGCAAGTACAAATTCACAGTGCGGTCGGTTGATCCAAGTGAATGGAGAATATTGGGGAAAAGCTACTTCTTCAGATTGAGGACGATGTTAATCAGCACCCTCGTTGTTCCCACGGTCCCGCAGTGCTGTTTTATCGACAGAGTCAAACGCCAAGCGATGGTTTTTATGCCTGCTCAGCTTATCGCAATCCTAAGCTGTGTAACTTTCGCATGAAACAAATAGAGTGGAAAGCCAACAAACTTGAACACATGCTAGAAGATGTACGCGATTATCCGCAGACAAAAAAGCAGGACGATCCTGATCCAACCAGTCATTTAAAAGCACTCTCCCAGGATGATGTGCATGCACAGTACTTTTTTGATCAAAGCGCATTGAAATTTTTCGCGAAGCAGATAAGCTTGCTCGGAATTCAGTAAGTTTTTAAGAATGAGTTGTGAACTTTCGGCGTAATCTCTCTGCTTTCTTTTTTTTGTTACTATAGAAAGGTCATTTGCATGGGCGCACCACGTCTTCACTTCCACCTGCGGCTCACAACGGAAATTCAAAGTTTTTTGCTTGATTTTGATGAGCGATTTAGTTCTTATCTAAGCTCCAAAGAATTCTGCCTTTACAACATGTGCAACAATCATTTTTTCTACAATCGAAAACCCTTTGAGCAGTTTCTCAAGTGCAACAAGTAAGTTTTTTGGTGTCTGTTAATGGCCTTAATAAAGCATAGTTTCCTTTCAGCGATGAGCGGCTTTTGATTGTTACGGATCCTCCATTTGGCTGTCGCACGGAACTAATATCAAACACATTGCGCTCCCTTACACGGCTACACAATCGAATGAACTGCGTGCCTGCCACACCATTACCTATCTTCTGGGTGTATCCATACTACATGGCCAATTACATTAGGGACGATATGCCCGAATTGCAAATGTGCGACTATAAGCTAAACTACACAAATCATAGCCGTTACACGAATGTGGGCGAATCCAAACGTACATATGGTTCCCCAGTGCGTGTCTTTACCAATGTGCCACTTGATATGCTACAGCTGCCTCTCGACGAGGGCTATAAATATTGTGATAAATGCGAACGCTTTACGGCCTTAGAGAATTTGCATTGTGATCGCTGCGGTGATTGTTGCTCTCGCAACGGACAAATCTATCGACACTGCCAGCTGTGTGATCTGTGCGTAAAACCGAATTATGTGCACTGTACGAACTGTCGACGCTGCTGCCAACGCCAGAATCACAACTGTTCATTGTATCAATCCAAGCAGTGTTGTTGGCTTTGTGGTCAACGCGGACACATTGAAACTAGCTGCTCAGTTTGGTTAAGACTTAAGCACAAAAATCGGGTAGGAATCCAAAGGCACGGTTGCCTTATTTGTGGTCGAGAGAAACACACTGAACGCAACTGTTTACTGCGCTCGAAATATTTTAAGGAATCACAGTTTATGGGATACACAACAATAACAGAGCGAACAAAATTATATCAAAAGAAAGTGTGTTAAGGTAGTTTATCATTTCTTTTTAAACTTGATTTTAATACCAAAAATTCATCTTTGTTCTTATTCTTATTAAAATGAATGTACATGGAAGAAAAAAAAAACATGACCACCATAAATTGTGGAACGGATTTTATATTGCTACAAGTTAATTCTCTTAATCAACGAAAACAACTTAGCAGCAAAGTATATAAATAAAAGTTAAGAAATTTTGCAAAATGTAAAATTTAGTATTTTTGTTTATCATTTAACGACGGGTAACTTAAGCTTAGACAATAATTAATTTCAAGTGGAAAACACTTATTGCCACCAACCAACGGAATGCAGATTTTGTTTTTTGTTTGTTGTTGTTTTGGCTACACTGTTTGCATGAAATCTGATGACGTCGACAATTAGGTCGCACGCGTCGCGTCGCGTCCGTTGTAAGGTGAAAGTATCTTTTATTTGCTATGTATGAAAATGTCTAAGAACGGTTGTATTTGCCCCAAATGTGCAGCATAAAAACAGAGGCGATGAACAGCAGAGACATTACCAGCACTGGAACAGGACCACTGGAATATCCGAAATGGGAAAAGAGAGAAGAGCAGTTTAATATTTAGCCGAGAGAAATTTTAAGTTGATTTCTGATTTACTTACACTTTAATGCCGGGCGAATCATCTGTGTAGAAACGCCACATGCCGCCAGTGCCTGCACCGCCAGGAGCACGACTCCTCGCCGCTGTTGTTGTTGTTGTCTTGCGTTGTTTCAAAGTGCTTCCGCCACCAGCACCAGCGCTACGTGGCGCCGACAATTTGCTGGGCGAGCGTGAGCCGCTGCCAACCGCTGTGGAACTTGCAGGTGCAGGCTGCAATCATGTATTGCCATTTATAACAAGTTCAAGTCAACGGGCATTAATGTTTTTACTCACCATTTTAATTTATGTTTAATTCCTATTAAGAGCGTAATGTGCACTAAGTTCGTGAGTGAGTGCGTGCTGACCTGGAAAAGTGTTGACTGCGATGAGATTTATTTGACGTCTACTCGTGTTGGTTTCGTGTTCCACGTCACCTGCCATTCGCCCTTAAACGTTAGTTTGACAGCGACCATTCGATAGATTTTTTTATTTCGATTTTTTGTTTATATTATGTCAAAGAATTGTCAGGGAATTGGCGGTACAAAAATAATTAATTAATTACAAAAATAAATAATAATCATATAAGATAAAAACTATGCACCCTTGTTTTCAATCGTTATTAAGGAATTTATATATGTATGCCATTCTGTTAACTGAAATTATATGTATTTTTAATTAAACAACTATAGCAACATTGCTGCTATAGGCTATTTTTTCACTTTGATAGCGAGCTATAAAATGTACTGCACTCTATTCTCAAAATATCGATATGTATTTTTAACAGCATATTTTTGTCAATAAATAACTTATATTTTGTGGTATTCGACGAGTATATAACACGTTAGTTACACACTAGACAACACTAGTTAGATAGTTATACACTCGTTGGTTGTATCGGAATTTTTTTATTATGTATTTGTATTCGATATCTTAACATGAACTGCCCTTTCGCCATTTAATAATCGATTTATTATCGTCGCTACCAATTGACTTATAATAATTGCATTTTCTTGTACTGACATTAGGAATTTTTATTTTGCAAGTTGTACAGGCCTTATTTCATCATGAAGTTCTGATCAGTATGTCTAAAAATTAAAACGCGCTTTGAATGAATTACGTGCGATTTTGCTGCACCACTGCAATGGTGCGCAAATTCTCGACAGAAATCTAAACAAAAATAAGTCAATCATTAATACAAACGCAATTGTGCAGAGAAAAGAAGCTAACCCAAAACCCAAAAAAAAAAAAAACCATGGAGGATACAGAAATCGAATATCTTGAAGAATATAAAGACTATGTTCTGCCAGGTATGTTAAAATATGTAATAGCCTATTTTTTTTTTTTTTTTATACATATACACACTTTTCTGCTACACAAATGCACAGGCATAAAAACAAGCAGCGACGGACGCGCGGCAACAGCGGCGTCGTCTACGGGTCTTGTACCGCGACAGCGGCGCCTTTCGTCGGAATCGTCTGGTTCTTCGTCCATCGATCCAGATATTTTTCAAAAACTTTTCGATGGCAAGTTTCTGGACGACGAGATGCTCACGGAAAGTAAGTTCAATTGCAAACGCAAATGCAATACATATGTACCTGCTCTTTTTGCTAACCTAATACGTCTGTATGTGCCTGTGTGCGTCTGTGTTTTTTTGTTTGTATTTAATCAGGCAGCCCAAATGTTAAGGCAAAATCTCAAGCTAGACGTCGATTGAGTTCATATTCGAGTGATTCAAACGACGCACTCGACGCATTGTACAATCGACCCGTCACCAAAGTAAATAACAATAGACGCGATCGCTTAGAATCATACGATTCTATAGATGATTTGGGTATGTTAAAATGATTTATTATTTCAATATTGGCCAATCTCTTATAATATGTATAATTTAGGTGATGCATTGATGGGCGCAACACCCAAGGCTCTTGCCAAGAAAGCCAATGATCAGTTGGCAAAGAAGTCAGAAGGCGAAAGTTTTCATCGAAGCGGCAGCATTCAGTTTGCTAAGTCAAAGAGTGCTGGGAGTCGACAGCAGGCAAACAAATCCATTTTACCTGCAGGTTCTTTAAAACAGACAAACAGCAATACTGGATTAAGGGCAAACGGCAGCAGTGGCAGTAGTGGCTCCTCCAACGCTCAACTGTTTGCCAATAAAAAGAAAGCAATAACTATTATTAAAGCTCAGAAACCGGATCTCAAGCCGCCAAAGCATGAACCCAAAGAGGATCCATTGCGTAAGTAATGTTTTTTTTATTGTGTATGTGTATATTAAATAATTGAATATTTATTAAATATTTTTATTGTTTCTCTTAAATAGACCTAAAGGAATACATTGATGATGCTGAAAGCGATATGACTTATGAATACGAATCGGATTTCTATGGATATGGCGAATCGGAGGAGGATGATGAACAGTCCAAGCAGGTTATTGATATATCAACGGATAGCAATGCAGCGACATCATTGGCGGGTAAGTCAGCGTTTAACAACTAGTTGATACTGCCAACCCTCTGATTATATATATAATGTGCGTCAAACAAACCGTGTAGACACTGTGACACCTGTTGTTTCCGATGACGAGAGCCAGCATCAGCAGCCGCACACACCGTTAGCCGCTGAAGAGCGTTTGCAGTTATATTTAAATAATCTAAGTAGCGCCGAAACGCCACCCTCTAAAAACAAATACACTAGTTATTCAAATGATAGGAAATCGCGATCCAATGAAAAATCCTCGTCCTCAACAACAACAGAACAGCAAACAGTTAAAAATAATGACGATTCTGATCAATTGCTGCCAATGGGTAAGTTTTTCCGAATTCCATTTACATTAGCCTCGTTCATTTTGCATTTATCACTTATTTTGCTTTTAATCTTTACAGCCGAGAAGCCACAATTTGATAGCGGCCCGGTCAGCGGCTCAGATCTTCTGCGTAGGGACTCTGATTTATTGCCTCGCGACAAATTTGTTGAAGACGATAATCTTATGTACGAAAAATTAGAGCGCGTTAGCCAAAATCTTGCTGAGCAGATTATTAATATTGACATGGAGCGCTCGATTGAATTTGAAAAACGTTCTGGCTCTAAATCGCGCAGTACTTCGTTCTCAAAATTATCATCTAACACATTTACCCACGAAAGTCACGTGCGTAAGCTAACTTATTCCAATGAGAAGTTGAATGAGATAGCAGACACCACGATGCGTCGTGTTAAAAGCGATGATGCATTTCAAAATTGTAGTGTTGGTAGACAGCCTAAAAATCGGGCTGCCACCACAGAGGAAGAGACTAAAAGCGATGCAGTATTGCTCGCGATTACTGCAACCGCCGAGACAGCAGCAGAAGCTTCAGTAGCAACTTCACCGTCAGCAGCAATAGATCAAAAACCTATCATGAAAAAAGTAAAGCGCAAACGTGGCAAACGTGGCCGAGCAAAGACACGACAATTTCCCTTAACTACTCGTGACTTAATACTCGAAAATCAAAGTGAACCATCTAGTGTGCCTTTATCGGAAACTGAAAACATAGAAGAAATATTAAATACTGGCGAAAATACAAGCTCAAAAGAATCGTGCGATTATCCGGAAACAAGTACAAAAACTACAAAAGATTCAACTAAGGAAAATACAGAAAATCCAACGACATTAGATAATCTCGAAATAAGTTTCAACTGTTTGAGCGTTCAAGCAGAAACAGAGGATACACCAATAGTTGATCCAAATCTCGCAGCAGCAAAACTGACAACAGAAATTGAGCCACAGGACATTTTAAACGAGTCATCGGAAAAAGTTGAGCCTATAGTTGCCAATCACTGCGAAACTGAGTGTGAGAGTGAGACAAATATAGAGCAAGCTCTTGAAGAGTGTCATTTGAAGAGCAGTGTTGTTCAATCGGAACTCGATAACAGTGCTGCAAAAAGTATTCACCACGAAAGTGGCAAATCAGAGAGCGTTGACGAAATTGAACATATTCTGCACGTGCCAAAAGAAAACTCAGTTGTAAATAAGCATAAAGTTAAAGACAAAATTGAAGAGCAAACCATGGATGAAATGCAAGGAACTGATACTGTTCAAACACTAAAAAGTGACTTAACTGAAACAGCAGCTGAAACTGTGCCAATAAAACCGAATGAAAACCAAACAGTGGATAATTATTCAGTTGATCAGGCAACACCGAAGAAAAAATTGCGTGCGACAAATAAATCAACTAATTCCATAAAAAAATTATCTCTACGCTCTGCCTCAGCAATGGCGAGTCCACTCACCGAAAACAAGGGCGCATCTTCAGGACGCACAAGTCGTAGCGGAACGCGCACATTTTGTGAAACGCCTCAACGTCCCAGCAGCTCTAGGCGGTTAAATAAGTCACCGTTTGACAGTGATTCGTCTGCAAACTCCAAAGGAGCTCGAAACATTAAAAATGCAATTTCTAGCGATGAAATTTCATGCACAGAAACACCACGTAATTCATCGGCTAAGCATATACCAAAGGAATCATCAAGTGAGAGGGCCTCGCGCAGCGGCAACCCGTCCACATCTGCATCTGCTAAAAAATATTTGGAAACGCAGAAATCTGAAAAACTCGTCGACAAGCATCAGAAAAATCAAAAAACACCAAAAACACCGAAGTCCAAGAATAAAAAGGAAAGGACCGCTTCTGCAAAAAAATCACACAGCTCACAGCAAAAAACAAACTCTGAAAACCAAATCGAGATTGAAGTATTAAACGCAGCATTGCCACCTGAAAACACAGAAGTAGCTAAACAAGATTTAAACGTATCTCTAAATGCATGTATAACTGAAATGAACATTGAAGTTCCACCTGAAGTCATCGAAGAAGCAAAACAAGATTTCAAAGAGTCATTAAATGAACTGGTTACTGAAATGAACATTGAAGTTCCACCTGAAGTTCCTTTAATTGAACCAGTTACTGAAATGATTGAAGTTCCACTTGAAATCATAGAAGCAAAACAAGACTTCACTGAGTCTTTAAATGAATCAGTTCATGAAATGAACATTGAATTTTCACCGGATGTTCCTATAAATGAACCTGTAACTGAAATGATTGAAGTTCCCCTTCAAATAATGCAAGAACCTAAACAAGATGTAAATGAGTATTTAAGCGAGCCAGTTTCTGATATGAACATTGAAGTTCCATTAGCTGCAGAAATGCAACTAAGCGCAGAAATTCAACGTCACACAGACATTCAACTTAGCACAGACATTCAAACCAACGCAGACACTCAACTTAGCACAGACATTCAACCCAACGCAGACACTCAACTTAGCACAGACATTCAAATTAACGCAGACATTCAACTTAATGCTGACATTCCACATTCAGTAGGTGTTACTGCTGACGCGTTAACGGCTCAAGACGTTTCAGAGCAGGAACAGGCAATAACAGAAGTTACGGAAAATATTCCCGAAGTGTTACTTGCTGAAGAAACATCTAGGAAACAAGTTGTGTCAACTTCAAGAGCCAAAGATAAGTCTAAAGCCAAGCCACCTGGCATATTATCATTAGCCACTCAGCAATTGCTGACAGATGGAGAACAAAACCGTCGATCAACTCGATCTAGAACAGAGACTCCAATCGCATTGCCAACAAAGCGGGCTCGTTCAAAGGAAAGTAAACCCAAGGGCAAAAACAAAAACGATGATGACACGGAATCAGCATCAAAACCACTCGGTAAAGTCAAAGAGAAAAAATCAAATAAAGCTATTAAAAACGAGACGGTTGAGGAAAACAAAACCGATGATAATATTGCTTCTACAGATAATAATGCTTCTACATTAGACACACTTGAACAGTCGGAGAATGTGGAAACCCACAGTGATATTCAGCAATCAAATGAACCGGTACATATCAAAACAATTACGCAAAGTATGTCTGGGAATACAATTCCAAGTTGTCTAGCAATAGAATCAGAACCACCCATTGCTGTAGAAATTTCGATACCCGCACAAGCTATAAACTCAAGCACTTTGGTTTCACGCGCGCCAAGCATTTGCTCTTCACAAGGTTCATGCCGAAAGCTGCGCGTGCGGATTAAAAGATTGCCTACATTAGCTACATTATGCCAACAAATAGAAAGTGTTGAAAAGGAGTTAGACAAGACAAGAGATGATGCACGCACTGAGGAAGCAACGACAGAACCAGCGACAGATCCAGTTCCAATCGTTTTGGAGGACGAAACTTCTGCGACATTAGCTTCAAGCAATGTCGCAAGTTTGTTCACATATCAAGTTGATGATAAGCAGGGAATGGAACCCAAGCAGGCTACTTTAGAAAATGCTGCAATCGAAATGCCTACTAGTAAGGAACAGCAACCAGTTGAGGAAGCTGGCGATCCACCACAAAACGAAGAAGAGCGTAAGGAGGCAAAGCAACTGCAGCAGGATGCTGCTACAAATCTGGAGCAAAATATTGTGGAGAGTGAGGAAGCACCGAGAGAGGAATCCTCAAATCAAACTATATCTCCGGTAGTACCACAAATAATAAAGCGGCAACGCGGCAGACCGAGGAAAACTCAATTAACGCCCCAAACTAAAGCAACTCGAAGTAAAGCATCCAGTTTATCTTTGTTGGAATCTGCCAATAAAACTTTACTGGATCCAGTTGTAAGTTCAAGCTCGCAATTGACATGCGATGAACCGACGGAAGTGGATGCCGCTATAAATAATCTTCAAGTGCAGAGTGAGCAACAATCGAGCGTGGAAACTACTGTTGAAAAGGAACAACAACAGCTAATAGAGACAGATTCATCTGCTGTTCAGAATCAACAGGAGGAGATTGCTGCTGCTGGTGAAGATCAACTGCAAGTTGAAACCGAGACTCAAGAACAACAGCAACTAAATGAGGAGAAAGTAGAAGCTGAAAATGACCAGCAACTAAATAATACAATTGAATCTGCTGGCGAAGAGCAAACAATTCTTGAAACAGAAAATCTCGAACAAAATCAATCAAAAGCAGAAGCACAGCTTAATCAGACAAAAGAAACTGCTGCTGTCGAAGATGAACAACAAATTGAAACAGAAGCGCAGGAAGCTGATAAACCGGAAAAGGAAGTTCCTGCTGCTGCTGCTGCTTTTATAGATCAACAGCAAAGTCCTTCGAACGCTTGTGAACAGCCGGATAATACTTCTCAACCAGAGTCTGCTGAAATAACAGGTGTCATGTCAAGTGTCGATGAAGGCAGCGACGTTGATGGTTCCATCGATTCCTTGGATGTGGATACCACCCATTCAGATGGTTAATAGCTATTACTAATTATAATTAAACACTTACACAACTTGCAACACGTTCTCTAACATTCCATTCTTTTCCTCCTAACCCACTATATTTGTTTTGCAGAAGCCATCAGACGCAAGATGCAAGCGAAACCAAAATATGAAAGCAGTAGTAGCGGCATAATGGCACCACCAGCACCACCCAAACGGGATCTGTCCACTGGCAAAACTCGTAAGTGCAACTTATTTTTGCATTTCAATTTTGTGTAAACTTAAATTAATGTATCTTCTTAGCGCTGCGACGAGCAGGAAGATCTTTAAAAACTAATGTGCAACCAACACAGAAGCGTCGGAAGCTTGAAGACACAACTATGGAGTATGATGAGCATTCTACGCATCAAAACCAGGAAGCAATCGAGCCAGTCATAGATGAAATGCCAGTAGCTAAGGCAATGGCTAAAAAACAACCATTGCCAATTGTAAAAGCGATAAAGTTATTGCCGCACGAGTCGGCGAATCCCATTAAAACAACCGTTGTGGGCAAAAAGGCCGAACATCTTAAGACGCCGCCTGTTAAATCAAGTTTGACAGCTCTGCTAAGCCCCGACCCCGAGCCACCGACTGTGGCGGACAATTCGGTCATAATAACAACATCTGCAATTACAAGTCCAATGGTGAAACCCACAAAGAACCTCGAATCGCCAGCAGCTACAAGTGGCATTAATATATCTGTCTCATTGGTGCCGGATCATCAATCACCGACAAAAAAAAAATTGACTCAAGCGGAGACAGTCAAAAAAATGATTTCCCTAAAGGCCGGGAAAAAGGAAATGCCGCCGGCAGCAGCAGCTGCAGCAGCACCAGTTGAGAAACCTTTGACAGCAGCTGCTCCAAAAGCGAGCAGTGCACGTAAATCTCTGCCGGCCAAAATAAAATCGTCCCAAACACCTGAAAAAACAACAGATGTAGCTTCAACGTCCGAACAAGCCAAGAAGCTGATGGAAAAGGAGACAGCAATGAACAAAAAATTGGATAGTAAACCGTCAAAAAGTACAACCAGCACACTGGCCACCAGAAAATCAATGCCAGCTAAAAAACTTGATGCAATTGTTACTACTCCAACAACTAGCAAAGATATTATCCAACCGGCTAAAGTAGCAACAGCACCAGAAGCAGATGCAATTACAGCGGCAAGTTTCAGCAAAAAGATTGCTAGCAAAACTCCAAGCAAAGCAAAGTCAAAGGAGCTGTTGGTGCAGGCAGAAGCAACCGTTGAAGCAGAAGCAACTGCAGCGGCAAGTTCGAGCAAAATGATTACTAGCAAAACGCCCAGCAAAGTCAAGCCAAAGGAGTTGTTGGTGCAGACAGAAGCAACCGTTGTTGAGTCAACTATTGTCACAGTAAATCCGACAACAGAAACAAAAAGAAATGCTCGCACAGCAAAACCGACAAATAATAAACGTGCCGCTACAAGCACTTCTGCGCCAGAGGAGCCGGAGCCCACACAACAACCAAAACAACAACGCGAGCTCAGTACTTCCACTGAGCGCCAACAGATGACTTTGCCGCAAACTTCAACACAGGTGCCACATACTTCAACACAGTCGCCACAAACTACAACACCGATGCCACCAAAGCCGCAACGCCAACCACGCAGGCCAGCAAAAAAGGCCTTGCCCAAACAACAGGCTCAATCTCAAGCTCAAGTTCAATCTGAAGCTACCGTTGCCGCACCAGCTCAAGTTTCGTTGCCTGAACAACGAGTGCAACAATTACCGCCGACTCGCAAACGCAAAGCGCCCGCTAAATTTGATGGGAATACCGATGATGTTAAGCGTCGCAAGCAGCTGCCAGCAAATACCAACACAAACGTTGCGTTCCCCGTTCTCATAACCGCTGCTGTGGCACCAACGCACGCCGTCTCAGCAAGGGCATCACAAGCAGCAAAGAAGTTGCATCTGCCAACACAACCTTTGCCGCCAAAGATGCGTAAGTTGCGTGTGCGTCTTAATCGAAGTATTGTGCAAAATTGGCTAAGAACTCAAAAGCAACGAGTAGTTGGAAAAGCACCACCAATAGTCAAGGTTGCGTCCACAGCAGCACTCTGTGGGCCAGCAATGGTGACGCTAGCGTCACCACAATTGTTTCCATTAAGGCGAGTTACAAAAGTAACAGCAGCTAAAGCTGTACCTTTGCCAGTACTCGAAGTCAAATCCGAAGATGATGATGGATCACAATCAGCTGCACCCGAAACAGTTGCAATGGATGTTGCTAACACAACTAGCGCTTTAATGGCAGCTAATATAACACAATCAGCGGGCAGCAACAATCTGTCTCCACTCACTGACATAAACAATACGACGAACAGCAGCATTGTAACCACTGGCAGTACTGCAACTACAACTAGCACCACAACCACCAGTGCCGCCAGTACATCGATTCCATCCGCCAGTAGCGTTAATGCTCCCAACTCAATTGGCACAACAAAATTATATTCGTATTTGTATCCCACACGTTGTCATCGCAACTATGGTCAAGTAGGTCTTGATTTCTGTTGCCCCAATCTAGATGGGCCCATGGAGGCTATAGATCCAACACGTTTGCATGCAAGGGTCGAGGAGCCAGTCCTCGAATTGCCACAGTATTTGGTGATGACTACAAAAATTGTCTCAGAGCAGGATACAAATATACCGCTAAAGGTGCGCGCCAAATTGGAGCAGCTGGTGGCCAGAGACGGTCGGCCCAGAGTTGTGCAAACGTTGCAAAGAATAACAACAACAACAACAGCAACGAAAGTGGCTTCATCATTAGCACCTACAATTGCTCCGCTGGCTGCAGAAGCGTCAGTGGCATCAGCTGCTTCTGCACCGCCGATCATCGATCATTCTACCAAGCAGCTGAAGCGTGGCAAAAAAATCCCCGAGAAGTTGCTTGTGACACATGCGGCTGCTCCAGTCCCTGTTGCTGTTCCTGCTCCAGTTTCTGCTGCTGATCCAGTCCCTGCTGCTGCTCCTGCTCCAGTTCCTGCTCCAGTATCTGCTGCTGCTCCTGCTCCAGTCCCTGCTGCTGCTCCTGCTCCAGTTCATGCTGTTGCTACTGCTCCTGCTTCAACAGTGGGCAGTTTACCGAATGTGTCACAAGAGCCACCCGAACTGCTGCATCTTCCAACCATTTGCCCCTTGGATAAACAACGTGTTGAGCTTCAGAAACGTGTTGAGCATCTCGATGCAGTGGTGCAGAACCTGGTTAAACTCGCGTCCACATTGACTGTGACGGAGCGACAGCAGGTCGTCGAGAAGATTGTCAAGACGAGCACATTAGAACCGATCGACGTTATTGTGGCAACCAAGCTGATTGAGAACTATATACGTTATATAAATTCTGTAACCAATACTGTCACAGCGCCAATCCCAGTTTTGCGCTCCGTTGCTACACCCGCAACGCCAATAGCAACACCCGCACCCGTCAGCAGCTTACCATTAAATACAAAACGAGCAGAGCCCGCAGCTAGCACGTCATCAGCTGCACAAGCCGAAGCTATATCGCGTGCACCGTTCGGATCATCAACAGAAACTTCCAAAGATCGACGTCCCATTTACGATAAAGAGAAGAACGTTATTGGCTATCAGTACACATCAACGCTACCAAAACCACCCCGTAAAGAAAGAACCATGTTGCCAGCGGATTCACCAATTGCCAATGTCTCCGCACAACAGCAACGCACGCGCGGTTCAATGACGCCCAGTGCTTCAACCAGCGGCAAGGTAAGTTGTTGTCAATATACACAAATGCATTCATCTTCAATACACTTTTCCATTTTGCAGATTGCTGTTGCTAAACCGGTGTCAAAACCAGCCACCAAGCGTTCAGGCAGCGTATTACCATTCACTCCACCAAGCAACACAAAAAAAATCACACCACAAAAAAAAGCAACACCCAAGAACAAAGCAACGCCTGTTAGCGTCGTTAGTGGTTCACCAATGCTTGTAACATCCACACCACCATCAAATCATAATGTGATTATTGTAAGTCAGATGATGTCGCCGCCGGAGGAGTGCATATTGCCAGATGCGATTGTTGGCATAGTTGACGCAGCTACTGAAATTAAAGGGGAACTTGACGATGCCGAAACCATTATTTAGTACAACTGCACATTTAAAGCACCGACATATTTATAGCAAAAAAAACAACAACAAAAACTACAAAAAAAGACCCACTTATACTTACATACACATATGAAAAGTACTTTAAGTTACTTTATGTTAAAAAAATAATAAATAAATAGAAAAACAAAACAAACATCCTACATTTTAAACAACTATTGTGGGTTTCGATTTAATGTTTGTTAATTTTTCGCCATTAACTTTTGTTGTAATAATAAAAATTAACTGGTATTTGATAATATTTATTGATTTGTGTTTTTTTATTTGCAAAAACAGCTGCTTTTATTAGTTTTAACAAAATGCTACAATGTCAAGCTTAAAATTAGAATTCCTCAAGCATGCATTTGAAGCCGTGCTGAATATAAAATTTCAAACACAAGTTACAAGAAAAAAGGCTAAGAAATGAATAATTTTCCGATATGTTACAGTTTACAAGTCGTTTTGTTTTTAATTTTAGCGGCGCAAAAATGTTCAAGTGAGCAAAGTAAATAAATGACAGGGCTGCACAACTACGCGTTTGTTAGGGCTGCAGACAACAACATTTTAAAACATATCTTAAAATGCAAAACAGACATATTTACTTAAACAAACAAATAAAAACTAAGTTTATAAAGCATGATGTGCTGCAGAAATTGCGTCAGCATGTTATTTAGTTATTGGATTGACGCGTCACAGTCTCGTTCAGAGAGCGCCTCATGACAGAGCTGCGCATTGCGATACCTTACGAACGATGCGAACATGATTTCGGCATTCTTATAAGCAAGAGAACACTGGAAAACAACAACAGTTTTCGTTTGCCGGCTGTTTGCAACGCATTCACACTAAGAGTGGTCCCCGTAACGCACTTAATCACTTGTTCGCACGTTCGCTTCGTTTGTTTCGATTGTTATTTTGTTGTTGTTCTTGTGCTGTTGCTGTTGTAGTTATTGTCGCGTAGTGTTTGGGCGCGCAAAAACAAATCATAAATAAATAAGTACATAAGGAATCTACCGATAAGTCGCCGTATCGTGTGTGAGTGTGCATCAATTTACAAGGAGTTTGTGCGTGTGTGTGTTTTCTTTTTTTTAATATACTACATGTTGTTGAGATGGCCGTCGAAATAACAAACTCAATATTATCGCTACAACCGTCAGTTGAAAACGACACACTACACTGGCAGCTCGAGGACTATGCCTATTTTCATAAGTGCGGTGAGATTACCACCTCACCAGACGTTCAATGTTTTGGCTTCAATTGTGCGTTTTGTCCGGCGATTTGTCTGCAGCTATCCGTATTCATCGATCACATACGTACGCAGCACATGCAGGATATGCGACGGCGGTACGAGGCAGCCGCATGCGATGAGAAAATCGAGCAAACAACACAAACTGATTTCAATTTAATGTTAATGAATATGGACATGGACGCAACGGGAGCGACAACAACATTAAGTACACCGCTTGCCACAACAAATAAACGCATGAAAAAACCAACATCAAATTGGATTGAGAATACACCCAGCTGGGACATGGATTTAGACCTGGCTAATATTGTTCAGACACCAAACAGTAGCAGCAACAATACCTTGCAATTGCAGCTAAGCAATACTGGTACAACTACTACAACAACAACAACGACTCCAGCTGAAGTTGACTTTGTTTTTGTGACGGAAAACCCATTACCACCCTCGCCTCCACCCTCGGCGGATGACCAAACGTCCAGTCCGCGCTTACTGCATTCGATAGATCCATTTGAACTGATGCATGTTGACTCAACGATTGTCTCTCCCACGCACACACAAACACATACGCATACACCGACACACACATTGGACTCTCTTGGAATCTCTACACCACACCGTTATGAGACTCGGCGCGTGGTAAGATTTAATACCGTTTATTCTTTGACTTGTCCTTTCCCACCTCCACATTTTACCGTGTTTTTTCTTCTTTGCGTTTTGTTGTAATTTTGGGTGTTTTTTTGTCGTTGTTTAACATTGTTTTCGCTTGTTTTTCATTTTTTATGCGATTCCGTAATGTAAAAAAAAAGAGGTTCCGTTAGCTTTGTTGTTGTTTTTTGTTGGCCCCCTTTTGTCAATAAGCTGTGTTGACAGTGGCCCGGACACGACCTTCAAAAAAACGGCGCATTTGCGGCACCAAATGGCAATGCCACAAATTACTAAAAAACTGTGTCGCATTATTTCTGTCTTCTTTTTCTTGCTTGTTAAATACCCCGCCTCCATGCAATGCGTGGGGTATGTTGTACTTGTTAATGTGTTGTTGACCTTGTTCAAATTGAACTCTAAAGTTGTTTCAATTCAAAATTAATTAAATAAATTTGAATAAATGTTGTATAAATCATCAAAAGCCTGTTTAACGACATTTTTTGAAGAGTTGTTTATATCAATTATATTTGGCTGTTTATTCTTACCGAAACTTAATGTACAGGGTATGTTCACTTCCAGTCTTTGTTTGCTTTGAATTTGTCTCTTTATTTATGTCTACCTTTGTTGCCCGTTTATCCCGATACACAACATACTTGTGGAAGGGGAGAGTAAAAAGTACAGAGACATGAGATTGTATTGCTATTTTTACATATCGCCTGGCTATGCGACGCAGTTTTTTTTTTCTGATATTCGGATTTCTACTTGTTTGGATTTTGACAAAAAAATTTTTTTCTTTTGTGGAAAATTGTATAAGAATATTTGAAGCCAAGAACAACAAAACAAGCACACGACAAACAGATAGAACAACAATAAACTGCTAACAAAAAAAAAAAAAACATCAGCAAAAGCGTGGATATATAAATTTATTTTAAGAAAATTTGAAACAGTTTTTGTTGGATTTTTCCGTACATAATAATAAAGTTTTATAAGCAATTTAACGACCATTTTGGTAAGACGACAAAATGTACAAATAAATTTGGTAATTTTATCATTATTTCCGAGCTAAAACACAAAAGTGCCGACATGTTAAATTAGAAAATAATTTTAATAACCGTTTAATTATATAATTATGCATTTACAAAAAGGCGGCACATACCGCAAGCAGTGCCCCCCCATAAGCATTTTTCTCTTTATTATTTTCTCATAACAATTGAGATTTTTCACATCGCGCATTCGACCCGAAATTGGACATGTGTACTGACATATATATATATGAACATATATACTTATAGACATATATGGTAAACGACTGTCTGAAGGCTACAAAAGTTTTACGCTCGTTTTTATTTTTTTGTGAAAATGAGTTGGGCAATATAAATATTAAATTTTATGCGCTTTAAATTCTCGTGTGCCAAAATGTGAATATATATTTTTTTTTCTTCTTGAAAATATGGCCTGGAAAAATGCATTCAAGTGGGAGGCGGCAGTATCAAAATATTTACACACAAAACGCAGAAAGAGCCGAAACCAGACGAATTTATATAGCAGAATTTTATTGCACATACACATATTTTAATTATATATTTTTGGTTTATAAGTAACACTTTGGGTTTGTCATTTACTTTCGTGTTGTTGTTTTACTTACATACGGGTTTGTTGAAATAAATGAAATAATAACATTGTCGTCATTTTTCATACCTTTTGCTCTTTTTATGCACACATTCAAACCAAGCTGCATTATCGCTTAACCTCTCGTCTAACCTATTATTATCGGGATATCAGTAACAAAAATAACAGATTTCATAGCAATAGAATTGTTGACATTTCAATTCCAGACAAAACATTTCAATGCAATTACGATTAATGGAACTCTTTCTCTCTGTTTTTTTCGAAGCATTTTTTTCCTTTTTTTTATCAAGTCTGGCGGCGCATTTTGGCCTGTTGGCGGCGTTGGTTGACGTTGCCATTATCTATAAAACAAAGAACGTGAACACAAGCCGGGCAAATTATCTATGCTTCGATTAGGCTGACTTGTTCACAGTGACTACACGCACAGTGTGACAATTGTTGTTGATAAATGTATTATAAAGTACAAAAGTCTAAAAAATAATTATACCTTGAAAAAGTTCCATCTAAAGTTACATGTCTTATGATTCTTAATCTTGAAACTATTCTTAACTGATTGCTAAACCCAATTTCACAACAGGTTATCTAAATGTTTCAATTAAACTTCCAAACTCTTCAATCAAATTGATTATATTGTCATATTTCGAATTGCTCTACAAATTGTTTAATCTGACACAAATCAAATGACATTAGTTTAGTTTAGCCGCTTTTTAGATTCCTTTGTTTAAAAACAAACAACTCTATCGGGGTTTGAATTTTAAAATTAAATATTAGCCTAGAAAACAAAGAGCTCCTCTATCTGATCCCCCAATCCCGAATTCAATCAAACATTGAGATGCTCTTACTCACCCATCCCCATCCACTTAAGAGTATTATCAGCGCTAAGTTCTTGTGTAATAAAATAATAAAACAATTTCAACTTAGCTATTGAAAACAGCTCTGAAAGATAAGGCGCTGCATGTTTGTACTAAGTATGTATGGCCTAAGAAGGTTTTAATGTACATTTAAACACTAATAAATTGGTATTTTTAGAGCACATGCCATAAAAAATGAAAACCTATCGCAACTTTGTTTCGATTAGAAGAAATCGTCGTTGGCAAATTTACACTTGAATCTTTCTTAAAAAGAAAAGTGGAATAAGATTGCCTTTATAAAAATGAGACACTTTTGATAACCCAAATAAAGCCAAATCACTTATATATTTATTGAGATATCTTATCAATTTAATGCACATGTCATTTCTGTTGCACTCGAAATTATCTTTCTTTATAAAAAGTTTAATACTGTTCTCACCTTTTTTAAGCTTTTTAATTTTGGAGAAAAGGCCTCTTCAGTTTCTAAGCTCACTTAAATTTTTTTTCTTAAAATAAGTTTGGCTTCAGTTTTTCTTTTAACTTGCTTAATTTTCACGCTAATCATTTCAAAATTTCAATTTTTTATTACCTGCACTTATACCATTCAATAATTAACATATTTAATTAGGCATTTTTGTTTAGCGTGTTTATTGATTGCTTTGGATTTAATATCCACCCACGAAACTCAAAAAAGTGTTTCGGGGTCAGCTGATCGATCATTTGACTTATCGTCTTTGATATTTTAATCAAGTCTAATTAAATTATTAGTATTACGCTCGCCTTGTGACTGACTGATTTAGTTTTTAGTCTTATATGGTTTTAGTTATTCGATTCATTTGCACCAAATAACTTAATAACGTCGCATTAGCAACTAAAATTGATTGCATCAAGCATAGTACTTAGGGTATTATCTCTGAGTGTAGCGAAGTGTTAGGTGCTGTGTGTGTTTGGTATCTTTTTAAGGTTGTTTTTGGATCGATGGCTGAATGCACTAAGCTAAAAAAATGGTTGAAAGTACACTATTTCATTTCGATGAAATTGAAATGATTTTGAATATTCTTTCTTAAAAGTTATTAGGCTTGAAAAAATTTAAAATTGCCTGTTCAAAATAATTACTTTGTTAAATAAAAGGCAGTGATAAAAACAGATATAATTTTTATTTTATTCTTTTTTGTAAAAGTTATAAGTTAATTATATTAAGCATTTGTTTTATTTAAAAAATAAATTATACTTGAAAAACAATTTCTTTATATACATATAAAAGCTCACAAAACATTTTTTTCTCACTGTAGTCGCACGCAATGGTGCACTTGCACGTGTCTCAAAGCTGTGCCACAACAATAGTATTTACCCTACCTTAAGGGCATATTAGCTCAAGGACTTGACCCAAGTCTCGTGTTCGAAATAACCTACCATTAGGGCATTATAAGTTTTAAAGTCTTGACCTAAGGCACGTGTTCGAAATTCCATGTAAATTTTGCAGTGTTCTGCATCGAACTTTAAATAAGCAGCAATAGTTAGTTCAGACTATAAAATTAAACCAAATTGCTATGCATAGAAAAACGCATAAAAATCGCAGTAGCAATGTGAGATTCTGAGAGTATCAATTATTCGGCTATTGAGTGCATTTAATGGTCGGTCGACTCTTGCATGTTTTGTGGCCTTTTGCGATTATCATATGAGCGTATTATATTTTTTTTATGGCATTATTTTTTATGTTCTTCGCCACATTTTGTTTCTGTAGCATACAAATAAGCGCCACGCGTGTCGTGTGTGGCAAGCACAAAACACGGGTACAAAACAAAAGGCACAAAACGTTTACAGGTTTTATTTTTGAAGTAGCTAATAAATTTCAATTTAAGTTTATGCAACAAAATTTGAATATTGATGAAACAATTTAAGAAAACAAACACAATTTATTTTTATATTAAATGTGAAGTAGGCTTAGTTATTTATTTAAGTTAAGAAATACTTAATTTAATGTTTTTAATTAATTATTTATTTTGAAGATTTTGGTTGAACACAAAAATTCCTATTATCTAATTTTAATTATTTGTACTTGATTTTCCTCAATTTTTAAACATTCATTTAAAACTTGTGATTTTGAATCAATATATAGATAATTGTCTAACTTTATTAAATCAATAATAAAAAATTGTATTAAAATAAAAACAAATATCATTCATTAGTTGATAAATAAACCCTTGTCTCTTACTATGCAAACACGTAGCTTTTTTTTATAAACTTATGGCCGACAAATTTTACATAGTTTTTAGAGCCTGAACTGAAATGTCTGAGCGTTTTGTTTGTTTTGTAGGCCATTGTTTTATAATGGTATTAAATGGTGGTATTAAAGGCATTAGCATGAATCTTTTATTTGCACATGCACCACCGCCTATAAAAAATGGATGACGGGATTGCGAAACTAAAGGCCAACTTGCCACCCACCTTTTGTCACGCATTTGCTTAGCGGACGCCTTCTAATTGAGGTCTGTGTCTGATTGAAAATGGAAACGGTTGGAATGGGAATCGTTTTACTTACCCGATAATAACCCAATTGGTTCTGCAATTCTCTGTTTGATTAATTTGTAAAAGTTATTTTGAAAACAGAGACAACAACAACAGCAGCTGGCCATCATCAAAGGAATTTGATTGCGTTACCCGCATAAAAAAAAATTATTATTATTTTATTTTCTCAACTTTTGTAGTGACAAATGCAATAAACAATCATTTTTAATTGAGCAGCGACATCAAACAAAGACAAAGACAAAGAGACGAACACTTTTTCAGCTCACTGTGTGTTAACAATAAAACTATGACGATGACGGCAGCTGCTCGATTTTGATAAATGTATCTATATATGTAGATATACCATACCATACCATTACTATGGATATGATGACTGCCCTAACAAGGACAGCACTTTCAGTTTAATCATAAAGCCTAATTGCTTTTCGATTTGTTTTTAATCTAATTCCCCGTTTGGGGTCAGCTTGCCAAATGCTTTGCACATGTCCTTTGAATGTGACAATTTAATAATTCCATTTTATTTGCAGCCAAACGAGGCCAGCTGTCGAGTTGATTCACATTTATTGCCGTCGGGCATTTTTGTATATATGCCCTACGGCACTAGGGTACATTACAGAATTGTAGTGTTTTGTGACAAAAATAAATTCCTTGCTAAAAAAGTGGCTTTTTGAATGGATTTGAACTGAAAGTTGAGTTTTTGAATTTAAACTAGGAAAAAATGCTATATCAAATCACAATCTAGCCTCCCGTTCAAAAGGATAATTCTTGCTACAAATACAAAGATAGTTTCTAGTTTTTTCCTTCAACACATTGATTAATTTACTGAGTCCGTTCCCTTTGGCAATTTCCTGTCGCTTCTTATCTAACCTTCAACACATGCCAACCCCAGTCAAACCCCAGCCCCTATATGCTTTGCTTAGGATAGTTAGTTCTAACAAGTTTTGACCCCTTTCCATTAGAAAGAGCATATAAATAAACAAAATGAAAAAACCTAACTCGATAAATGGTTCTGCGTTCGGTATTCAATTCAAGCAGACAGTTCTTGTTTTTGTTGTGAACACAACTTTTTTATGCAATTTTGTTAACTAGATCAATTATTTCAATTGCGTGTTCAGCAAACAGACGCCCAGAAGCCGTGAAGCCATGACGCAGACAAAGAGAAGCATTTTTGTTGTTTTCTGTTTGTGGGCAGCGGTCAAGCCCCCCTCGCCATACATAAGAAATACCACACCCAATACAACAACAACAAGGAACCCTTTTTCAGGTTGAAAACTCAACCTAGAACTCATTACGAACGTCATAGTTGTTTCGCTAAAGTCTAAAGTGTTTTCGTTTCATATTTTGCTTTTTTTTTTCTTTTTGCCATTGTTTGGCACGCTCTACAAACAAACAGCTGGAACCATCGAACGTGTACGTCTATAAGCACATACACATACATATATATATATATATTGTGTGTGTGCGTGTGTGTGTGTGTATTGGAATGTTGTAAAGGTTGCATGCAGACAGCACAGAGCCCCACCCTTAGCTATATCATATTTTCACTTCACCTGGCGGCAGACAACTAACGGCAGAAAAGCCAAGCCACAGAACCTTCAGCCAGGGCCAGAAAACAAATACATACAAACACATACACATACATTTATATTTTTATATTGGCATGCCCAGTATTAAATTTGGTGTATTTTAAAGGTGTGTAAGACTTAGAGGAACATATTTTGGATATGATTATTATTTTTGTCTTATTGAAAATTCCACAATATAGTTGAATAAAGTTTTTCTCTTTTAAGATTTACTTTGAATTTAAAAACTATTTACAGGGCATACTTGACTTATTTATAATTCACAAGCTTTTTTTCCCCCACTTAATTGCTGCAAAAAATTTGTTACGCTCCAATTTTTGGAGGGTGTCGGCATTGACGGGGCTGAGTTTTAATAGGGTGCGGTTCTTCTTTTTGATTTCTGTTGAGTTTGAAGCGAAGGCAAAGCAAATCTGAGTTTTATTTTTTTTTACACACATTTTTATGCACTACTTGAGCTTTGTTATTGTTTTTTAACTTATAGTTGTTGTTTTGTTTTTTTGTAGTAGTTGCTCTTTTTGTTTTGAAAATTGCATATTTGAATTGAGGTTAAGGGCTGAAATGGTTGAGTACCGTCAATGGGAAAAGTTCAAGGTTTGAAGGGTTCGGCCATTAATCAGTAAAGCTTTGGCATAGCAACCCTTTTCAAAACTTGATCCTTTTTTACCTGTAATAAATTTGTAACAAAAAACGGTACAAATCTTAATTGAGACTCGAATAGCCAATTAGTCAGTTTTAATTGACAGCTTTATTTAAACGCTAAACTCGGCCAAAAGGCCTTTAAACGAGCTTCAATAAATTCCTTAAAAATTAACTTGATTGGGGAAAGTTATTTACTCCATTTCTTTATCTTTCTGTGCCCGGAAATCTTAGATTTTTATTGATTCTCGATTTGAAGGGACTGCAACAATGATTGAAAATGAAGACGAGGACTGCAAACAATTGTCGTTCCATTTAATTCAAGACAATCAAAATCATCAGGCAACTTTAACTTCAATTTGCGATTATGGCTCAATGAACAACAAAACTTTCCTCTGTTACACTCAAATGGCACTTAGCTTAATGGCAAGTAAGATCTGGATAAAACTGCTTTTGTCGGCAAAAATTACTTGGTCAATAAAAAAAAATAACAACTGCACAACAAAATGCACAGAATTTACTAGAAGCAAAGAGCAGATGGATTGTTGTTTACTGTAATTTGATGCTAAATAAAAAGAAGAAAAAAAATCTAAGCTAAAAGTCAAGTCTTATGTTGTGAAGTTTAGGAACAAAAAAAACCCAGAGCAATTAAAACGAAACCATTTATTATAATTGTTTATTAACTACATCGATAGCGTTCAGTTTCAAAAGCAGAAAACCCTTAAAGATAAAAACTGTTTTCTTTTTAAAACGAATTTAACTAAGTTGATTGATAAAAAAGGGGAGGGTACTCCTTTGAGTTTTCAAACGTCACACTTAATTTTTAAAAGGGAATCTTTATTTTCTATTGAGCTTACTTTCTTGCACAAAACATATCTCTATGATTGAAAAACATGAAATTCAATAATATGAAACATATGTATAGAACTTGAGAGCATTTTGACATTCCACACAATAATTCCACTTCCAATTCTTTTGTTATTTCTAAAAGGTTTTGTTTCGTTTCAAGCTTTTTTTCAAGTGTGTGTGTGTGCAATTCGCTTTTATTATGTGTGTGCCAAAGCTGATAACAAAAGGTATTGCGAAACTCCCTTCACTGATCTTAAAAGCAAAAGAAGAAGAAGCGGCAGCAAAATACATTTGTATGACACACGCGATATGCCCTTGAATTATTCATAGATTTTTCATTCAAAGAATACAAGCAAGTACTCTACATACATACATATGTACACATTCCTGTGTGTTGGTAATGCCTTACTGTGAATGCCAGCTTTAGGAAATCCGAAACAACCACAACAACACATATGTTTAAAGATATATGTATGTACGGTACTACGTATTTTAATATGTGTGTGTGTAGCTGTGAATTTGTATAATGTGCGATAAGGCGGCATGTCGATGACGAGTGCAAAGGCCAATAGCCGATGATATTTGCTTGCTCACTGCATTACGATATAGTAGAGAAGGGCAGGTGGGTTTTGGTGCGGGCTTTCCCTTTTCTCTGTACAAAAACGTATAAAAACCAAAAAAAAACAAGCGATCATTTGGCTTGGTTTTGTTTGTTCTACCTTTAACTAAAGCTATCGTGCGTATCGTGAAAATACAACCAAAAAAAAGTATTGACTTCTGTTTTTTTGCAGGCAATGCAACGCAAGCTTCGCGATGCAGAAAAACAAACTGCAACAACTACAGAAGAAGAAGAAGGAGTCGAAAAAGAACAGCAGCAGCAGCAATTACAACACCAACTGCAGCTGGATGAGGAGGAGAATGTGCTGGAACTAACACCGCCAGCAACACCGCCGACACCGCTGCCCCCCACCTCGCCAACGAGCAGCATTGCCAGCAGCATCGACATAAAGTTGGTGAGCAGCCAAACAAAATAATATCATAGTCAACAACAGCAAGAAGAAGAAGAACAAAGAGCAGCCCAGTCTAGAGCATCTCTGCTCATGCCGAAGTTTATATACCCTAGAAGAGCAATGATATTTATATTTATTATTGGAAACTGAACGTATTTTGGAAGTTGTGGGAGTCTAAAAAGTTGTAGGAGTAGAAATTGCAGTAGTAGGTGTACAAGGTATTGAGGTATAAGTAGTAGTAGTAAGAGAAAAAGTAGTCAAAGTATGAATATAAGCAGAAGTATAAGTAGTAGTTTAATTTAAATAAGTAGTAATATAAGAAGTGATACTAGATCAATTTAATCAATGACACATAAACAACACCCAGTGTAATGCAATATCCAAAGCTGCCAACTTTTGAAACAATTTAACAATTTCTTCATTTAAGCGTTCACGTCGCGAATTGGAACGAAATCGAGAATTTGTTTGCTCCCTGCTGGTGGCCTATGAGCGCAACGAGAAATTATGGAATCCTAAGCACACCGAATACAAATATAATGCCAAGCGAAGCGTCTATGGTGAATTGGCTGCACCGCTTCAGGCTGTCTTCCAAATCCCACTGAGTGGACCCGAAATCTTTGCTGTGCTCAAGGAGTTGCGTAGTCGCTATCGACGCGAACTGAGCAAACTAAACAGTTTGGGTGGCAAGTACAAGTCTCGTTTGTGGTACTTTGAGAAAATGCACTTCTTGCGTGGCGTCATCGAACACAAGCGGGCGGAGAGGGAGGCAAAGGTAAGAGTGCAAAAAGAATACCAGAAAAGCCACAAAAGACATTAGAATAAGAAAAGTTGAGAAACATGTCTTTAGCTTCCGTTTGTGGTTAAATCTTTTATTGATTAAAATTGATTCCATCTTTGCAGAGCGAATCGACAGAGAGCGAGAAATCAAGTGATAATGAATCGACAACAAAATCGGCACAATATCGTGAAGTGCTCAGTTGCATAATTAATGCATTTCGACAACAGGAGAGTCTATGGAATCCACAACATTTTGAGTACAACAACTGTTCCAAAAAGGAACTGTACAAAGAGATCTCTGCCGAGCTGTTGGAGGAACTCAACTATGAGTTGAGTGGCGATGATTGTTACAAGGAAATACAAAAGTTGCGAACGCGTTATCACAAGGAACTTCGCATGGTCATCAAGCACAAGGGTCTCTATCTGCCCAAACTATGGTGCTACGATGAGCTCGAGTTTCTGCACAAGATACTCCAAGAGCAGATCTTTAATAAGATAAGCAAGGTATGCTGAAAATTACTTACACAAATCCACAAACAATTAACATTTAAATTTTTTCCATACAGAAAAAAGGCGTCGTCGAAACGAATCATAGGACAAAGTTCATCCATGCCAGCTGCATTAACTTTAACACACAGGACGATCAGCTGCAGTTTGTGGAGATCTATCGCAACTACCCAGCCTTGTGGGATGTGGATCATCCTGATTTTCGTTCCAATGCCTATCGCAATCAGGCATTGAGTCAAATGTTGGAAGAGCTAACGAGCACATTTCAATACTCCTATTCCCGGCCACAGCTGGAGAAGACGCTGTTTGAGTTGCGCAAGGATTATTCGGCACAGAAACGTAAGATACTCACCAATGCCAATGGTTCGAGTAGCGTGCCCTTGCTGCATGCAAAACTGGGACAGTTTCTTGAACCGAATCTAGGACCATTTCGCTGTGATGTGTGCGACGAGCTGATCAAGACCTGTGATCAGTATAAGGTACATCGTGCCGGTCATGATGGCACTCAGCCATTTATATGCACCTTGTGCGGCAAGGGCTTTCAAATGCCTTGCAATCTAACGGTGCATATAAGACGGCATCGCCGTGATTTTCCCTATGCGTGTGAGCAGTGCGACAAAAGATTTGCCACATCTACCGAGGTGGCCATACATATGCGCACCCACACAGGAGAACGACCCTATGTCTGTGATCTGTGCGGCAAGTCGTTCAAGACGTGGTCCTTCTTCGATATACATCGACGTACGCATCTGAATCAATCGACGTTTCACTGCCCCATCTGTGATAAGGGTTTTTATGAGAAGAACCGTTTTACGGACCACATGAATGCCCATTTGAATATACGCAAGCATTTGTGCACCGTTTGTGGCAAGACATTTACCACCTATGGCAATCTCAAGAAGCACACCGAACTTCATCTGGCCGTGAAGAAGTACAAGTGTGCCACTTGTGGCAAGCGTTTTGCACAGTTTGCCAGTTTGCGCTGGCATCGCAAGCGAGAACATAGTTCCGAGCAGGAGGAGACCTCAACGTAGAATAAACCTAATAACAATTATCAATTGACTTCGTAATTATATACAAAAAACCAATTGAATGGAGTTACTTAATTGTAAAACTGTGTACTTATCATATCGTCTATATACATATATATATCAACAAGTGATCCATATATATAAATACTTACCTACACTTTCCCACCAGTTAATAGTACTTTGTGCCTAATCGCGCTAATCAAACGCTTAGTTTTCCATTTGCAAGTGGATGTTGTAAATTAGTTTGATGATTAGTTGACGGCGTTTGGTTTCTAAAAACATATTTTATGGCCCATGAAATATAATCAGTTGGCCCTTTTATCTATGAAACATAAGTATATTATAAATTTCAAAGTTTATAAAGTTTTCAGTATTTACGATCTCCACATAGACATGTAAACAATTAAAGTAAATTGTTATTTTAGTTTTACAAAAATTATGTCAAGATTTTTAACTATAAAATGCAGCTAGATAACCAATCTTTCAATATTAAAGATTCTGCCAATTATCAAATACATATGATATATATTAACAACAAACAAACTTATATAAATAAAAAACGAAACTTTAATGTTCATCTACAAATGTGTTCATTCAATAGGCAAATTGCCGTTCTATGCATTCAAAATGAATTGGATTTCACTAATTTATTGCAATAAAATGGAAAATTAATTGCACTAATGACTTGTGTGTGTGTGTCAATAAACACAATGCAATGAACTATAACAAACCAAAAGGAAACGAAGACATTAAAAACGAAGCGATAAAAACTGAAATGAGAAATAATGGGCGTTGAAATATTAGACGCAATATAATCAAACAAAAAAAGGCGGCAAATGTTTTTGAAATATGTAGGTTTTTTTCCATATTTTTTTATTAAAATAAATTGACATCTTTACATTAACATTAATTAAACTTGCCGCTCTTTGGACGTATAAACATTGTCACAGACTTCAAAGACTTGAAACTGTACCAACGATCCCAAAAAATGCCCTCGGCATTATCCATTTGCCTTTTAAAATATTTGCCATTAAGATTGCTAAGAGAGCGGAAATAGAATATGTTTAATTCAAGATTGACAAAACGCAGTATCTTAAATTCATACCTGCGGGAGCAAAAGTCATACCACCAAGCCCCATGATGATATTCAGCACAATTGATATGCGTAAATTCATCGTGATCTTTGTCGTAAGTGGAAAACTTCATCTTATCGTGTGTACGTAGTGCATCACTCGCATTGCCATGATAATGGCCTAGTAATTTCATCTCATAGCCTTCCGCCTCGCTGCCAATAACAAAATCTTCATAGAAAGCATATCGGTTTGTGCCATTGAACAAACGCAGCGATACATGAAGCTCATGTGGTTGAAATGTAGTCAATCTGTGGAGTTTCTCCAAGCCCAGAAAGAATTCGCCATTGAGTTTGCCAAAGCCCTTGCGATATGCATCCCAGTTGCGAAAAAAGTCCACAGATCCATCGTAACGACGCTGTATAACTGTCCACCCGGCTCCAGCCGCAGAGAGCCCATCGCAAGGCACCAGAAATGGCCGGAAATCAGGAAGTTGTATTAAATGTATGCCCAAGGATTTGCCATGGGGCAAACAACTGTTGGTTGCCGCCTCCCAGTCGGCTAGCAAATCATCTTTTCTCTCTCTGATACGATATTCCAATGCTTTTACTTTAGCTTTCAGTTCGCTTATCGTTGCTGTGTTTGTTGCGTTCAGCTTTTTATACAATGTCAGTAAATGTTGTTTTCGTTTTAATCTCGTTTCGAAAATGCTGCTATTTAATTGCAAGCTCTTAAGCTGTTCGTCTTTTTCGGTTAAAGTCAGTTTTATAGATAGATTTTGGGCTTTACATGCTGCATAGAGCTCCTCATATTTCTTGAGCTGATCGTTATCGGTTTTGTCCTTGGATTGTAATTTATTTATGGCATTCTCTTTTTCATTTATCGTTGCTGCATTTTCAGCCAACTTATCCATATAGACATCCAACAAATCATTTAGATCATCCTTACTGATGCTGATTGTTTTATGTGCATCTATTTGAAATTCAGCCAACTTTGGTTTTGGTGTAACTGTTTGATTTGCAATTGGAATTATGGCTTGCGTGGCGTTAAGGCACAATTCAGTTTTAGTTTTTGTACACTCTTTAATTGGTTCCTTTTTCTTGGTATTAGAAACAGTTGCAGTGGCTTGTAAGGACCAGGGAATATGTGCAATAAGAAAAAACACAGTAAAAAAGATTTTGCTTTCCATTTTATTATTGCAATTTATGCACGATTTTAACGAATGACACTCGACGCGATACTAAAAATCCATAAAACTAATTTCTATTTTATAGCAAATATAATTCAGGAAGTTAAGCACAGCCAGTTGATAAGAAGTTCACAGCAGTACAGCAATAAGCACGTGCACTTAAATAATTTATATGATTAAGTCATAGTCAGTTCTTCAAGTTTGTTTATTATTTATACATAAAACTTTTGTGCTATTATTCACATGTATATATTTTTCGATTCGTAACAAAACCTCCTAATAGTTGTACTTGCACTTTTACAAATTTAAATTAATGCGCTCATGCAAGCGGCAAGTTGGCAGCGCCATGAGTGTAGTTTTGCCTGTATATACTGCCGTCCTTCTCCCACGCTTTGACCATCAATCAAGTATACAGAATTTTTCATAAAGAAAGAAAGTTGTGCTTGATATGAGGTCCCGGAAAATATTTAAAATCTGAGTATAATAAAAGTAATAATTGTTTAAAATATTGAAAAAATAATCCTTATGGATAGGTTAACTGTAAAGTTGTTAAATATTTATTTAATGGAATGATTCTAATAGTATGAAACGCGACTTGTAATTGAAGGCAAAACCAGTTTTCGTTCAAAAGCGACTTTCACAGCTCCATTAATTTCAAACACAGCGCATACGTCAGCAAGTGTAGTCGCGTTTTGCAATAAACTCAATAAAACCTGCAATATAATTAACAAAAGTGATTGAAAAGCACAATTTACAACATAAATAACTGAGTTGCACTGAAAAACAAAACAAAAATCATGAATTTCGTGTGGAGAAACGTACATGAAAAATCATATGAAATAGTTGAGAACAAAGAACAGCAAGGGTGCTCCGCTGGCCAAAGCAGCGCAGTCTCTGCTGCGGCTGAAAAAACCTGATTGTGTTAGTGTATGTCTGTGCGTGTGTTTGAGCAGCGCAGCCAGCGTTAAATTTTCTCTACATGTGAGACGACTGCACTTCAACGAATGAATGCAATTTGAGTGTACAAAGAAAACGAGTCTCTGTGTCTTCGTTGGGAAAGCGGCAAATGAAGGGTGTGTACCAAGTTATTACAAACATACGAATGCCTGTGTATTTATAGACTCCATCTTTTGTATTTTTCCGCTGTTTGGTTTACTTTGCATTATCTTTGTTCAGTTCGATAACCCATGTAAATATGTACTCAGATGTACAAACAAATGTATCTAATCGATTTTATCTATGGTACTTTCAGTTCGTTTCATTCGAGACTTGTTCATTGCTTTTGTTTTGCAATGCAGCATTACGAATTGGAAACTGTGGTAAGTGACCTTTAACCCTTAACTGGGTCACGCAAACTGGCGAACAGCTCAAATGATGCAATTGCACATGAGTCATTTAAACTGTGGCCACAAAAAAAAAAGTGACTTTTTATGTTAGAAAAATTAACATAGTGAAGTAATTGTCGGTTTTTTTTATTTAATAAAATTATGAAAGATAAGGTTTCTATATATTTAATTTAGCCATTGTTTGATTTGTTACATTTGTTATTGGCAGACAGTGTATTAAATAAGAACTGATTTCATACAGTAAAACTTTTCTATTTACAGTTCAATGAACTCGAGCAACGACTGCTGATAAGATTTGGGGCGAGGGCCTATTCGCTCGTTTAGTGGAGCTGTACCTGGCAGGATTTGGTATTTATGACTACTATTGAACTTGCTACAAAGCATCGCTAAAGACCCACCACCACTAATACTAAGTATATCGCAGGCAGCGTAAAAAGCGTGTAACATGATATATCCACATTGTCTTTGTATATGCCCCTCAAATATATAGCGCGTAAGTGTCTTTGCAGATTTAACAACTCACCAAAACCAAAACCAAACTTCAACAAATCAACGCAACGCTAATAACTTTTTATTCTCTATTGTCCCCGCATTCATATCCATATAATTGAATATTTACTATGTATAAATCAAACTGTATATGCATCAATAAAACTTATGTAGAAACCTTTGCAGCACCAAAATATCAAACAGCCTACGCCTGCGAAGGTAAGAAACTAACCATTGAATGCGATCCGGGCGACCTCATCAATCTGATACGGGCCAACTACGGACGCTTCTCAATAACCATCTGCAATGATCATGGCAATGTGGAGTGGAGCGTTAATTGCATGTTTCCCAAAAGTCTCACAGTGCTCAACTCAAAGTAAGTTTTATAAAATTCAAAATAATATATACAGTAACGGCTTATACCAACTACAAAACTAAACCTTCAACTAAACAAACAAATTAATTCTTTCATTCACAGATGTTCGCACAAGCAAAGCTGCAGTGTTCTGGCAGCCACCAGCATGTTTGGTGATCCCTGTCCAGGCACGCACAAATATCTGGAGGCGCACTATCAATGCATCTCTGCGGCACAAACTTCAACGACCACCAACAGGCCGAGTCCACCGCCTTGGGTGCTTAGCAATGGGCCGCCAATTTTTGGAAATGGCAGTGGTCTAATACAACCACCACCACAGCCACCGGCGCGTTTGCCAACATTGCCGGGTGTTGTTGGTATTCATGGCATTAATGCTGTGCCGCCCACACATGTAACGCCTAGCAGCAGCAGTAGCAGTAGCACATCAACGCTGCCGGGTGGAAGGCTAAAGGGTGTGACAAGTGCAACCACCAAACATCCGGTTGGACGACACGATGGATTGCCGCCACCGCCGCAATTGCATCATCATCACCATCACTCGGACGATACTACACCCACCAAGTCCAGTAGCGGTAATGCTGGTAATGTCACATCTCCATCCAATACACGCATTCTGAATGGAGTAGGTGGTGCCGGCAGCGACGATGGCACGCTGCTCACCACGAAAAGCTCTCAAAGAGCACCCAATCGTTCGCCGGGCACAGCAGCTAGTGTTGCCAACAACAGCTTAAACATTGATAGCAGTGGAACAGGGGGCGTGGTACGGACTATCAACAACATTAATCTGAATGCCGCTGGCATGGGAGCAGAAGATGAAACCAAATTATTCTGCGGTCCAACGCATGCGCGTAATCTTTTCTGGAACTTGACGCGTGTGGGTGATGTCAATGTTCAGCCATGTCCCGGTGGCGCTGCCGGCATTGCCAAGTGGCGTTGTGTCCTTATGAAGCGCATGCCAGATGCGGGATTCGATGAATATGATGATGACACGCAACTTGGCAGCAGCACAACGCCCACGCCGCCCAATGCTGGCGGAGATTGTATGCACAATAGCAGCAGTTGCGAGCCACCCGTTAGCATGGCTCATAAGGTTAACCAGCGACTACGCAACTTTGAGCCCACATGGCATCCTCTTACACCAGATTTGACGCAGTGCCGCAGTCTGTGGCTTAATAGCCTAGAGATGCGCGTCAATCAACGGGACTCGTCCCTAATCTCAATTGCCAACGATCTATCCGAGGTGACTAGCAGTAAAACGCTATATGGCGGTGACATGCTTGTCACCACCAAGATCATACAAACCATGTCCGAGAAAATGATGCACGACAAGGAAACATTTCCCGATCAACGTCAGCGCGAAGCGATCATTATGGAGCTGCTGCATGGCGTTGTCAAAACTGGTTCCAATCTACTCGATGAATCGCAACTTTCATCCTGGTTGGATCTAAATCAGGAAGATCAAATGCGTGTAGCCACCTCTTTGCTAACGGGCCTGGAATACAATGCTTTTCTACTAGCCGATACGATCATTAGGGAACGTAACGTAGTACAAAAGGTCAAGAATATATGTAAGTAAACAAATTGATCAATATCAGTTTGTATTACAAATTTAACTATTTGCTTTTTGTTTGTAGTGCTCTCTGTTCGCGTTTTGGAAACAAAAACCATACAAGGCAGTGTTGTTTTTCCGGACTCTGATCAGTGGCCACTTAGCTCAGATCGCATTGAACTGCCACGCACCGCACTCAAGGAGAATAGCGAAGGTGGCCTTGTACGCATTGTATTTGCCGCCTTTGATCGTTTGGAATCCATACTCAAGCCCAGCTATGATCATTTCGATTTAAAGAGTGCACGCAGTTATGGTAAGTTGGATAAGAAGTAACAAACTTTTCAATTATATTGACTCCCAATTTCTGTGCAGTGCGCAATACAGCCATATTGTCGAATGACAGCGATACAAATGCAGGTGATATGCAACAACGTATTCGCATACTCAACAGCAAGGTGATTTCAGCCAGTTTGGGCAAGGGACGACACATTCAATTATCACAGCCCATCACACTGGTGTTGAAGCATTTGAAAACCGAGAATGTCAGCAATCCAACCTGTGTATTTTGGAACTACATTGACCAGTAATGACACAAATACAAACACAACTAGTAGAATATGAATTAAACACACATTTACACTTACAGCGCTTGGTCTGCCAATGGCTGCAGTCTGGAGTCCACCAATCGTACACATAGCGTATGCAGCTGCAATCATTTGACCAACTTTGCAATTCTTATGGATGTTGTCGACGAGCATCAGCATTCGCTATTCACAATGTTCGATGGAAATATGCGCATCTTTATCTACGTTAGCGTTGCAATTTGTGTGATATTTATCGTAATAGCGCTGCTTACGCTAAAGCTCTTTAATGGCGTCTTCGTCAAGGTAAGAAATTCAAGTTCCACCCAGCTGCCGCATCAGCGGGCGGGTAGCAGCAGACGCCAGCAGAATAATATACGCGATCAAACCCATGAATCACTAACACTGACGACGCCAACTGGCCCAAATAATAGTCACAACAATCATAACAACAATATGCAACAGCATCAACAGCACACGAATTTCATACAGCACAACTCCATACGAAATTCACATCGCAACAATTTAAACTATAATCTGCAGCAACAGCTGCAACAACAACAACAACAGCAGCAGGTGGTTGCTGCTGCCGCTGCAGCAGTTGTACTTTCCCACAGTCACAACAACATGAATCAGCCGCAACGTGGCAACATGCAAATGAACAATCTGAATCTTAATTTGCATCATTCTCATGGGCCGCAAACAGCGTCAGCGAATGCAAATACAACAACAGCAGCTGCTGCTGCAGCGGCTGCATCAATTGCAGCTGCACTGCAGCAACATGCCGCCAATGTGGGAGTAGCTGCTGTGAATGCTGCAGCGGCCAGTAACAATTTAAATATTAGCCACAACTATTTGCAAGCGCGACAACAGTCACAGCAGCAACATCAACAGCAGCTGCAGCACCACCAACAACAGCAACAACAACAACAGCAGCAACAGCATTCGCAGCACAATCATAATCTGAATGTGGATGGTGGCAGCAACGCGTTGGACACAAACAATATTATAATGCAAGCAAATATGGATGACTTGCAATATAAGTGGTGGTGGTGGTGAAAATAATATGCACAATTAAACAATTGTGGGCTAGGCTAGGCTATGTTCATGAACAATAACTTAATAGGCTAGATATTGGCAATATATTTATTCATATTTGTCTGATGGCTAGATAGTTTGATATTTTAATAGCGATTTACACATGTGATATAAAACTTAAGTAACTCAAATTTGTAAATGTTAACCAGGACTAATTTAATTTCTAAACAGAAGGCTTGGGCGTGTTCAAAAAAGCTATTTATTGACAACATATAACGATAACGTTAGTTAATAAGAATTAATTGGCACGTCCGAACCTTTTACTTAATAACTCAAGACTTCTTCTATTAGCTATAGTTATTTACTTAGTTATTGTGTAGT
The DNA here is from genome assembly GCA_035044585.1 of Scaptomyza polygonia. Lineage (NCBI taxonomy): Eukaryota > Metazoa > Arthropoda > Insecta > Diptera > Drosophilidae > Scaptomyza > Scaptomyza polygonia. The sequence continues at coordinate 567,323 of JAWNNU010001690.1, forward strand.
TAAAGTAAGTTTAGCGCATTTTCCTTATATGTATCATAATTTTTGGCATGCCTTTTTAAAACGTTTATGTGTGAGTACATCAAACAAATTTTAATTTAACAATTGTTTAAATTTTTATGTGCACTTCATTTGCTAACAAACATTAACTTAAAAAACAAAATCATATTTATGCATTTAGTTCTGTTTTGTCATTTTTTCGTAATTTTCTTTGTGTGTTTTGTAATTAAAAATAATAAAAAAAAAAATTGTTTCTAATTTTGTCTTGTAAATATTTTTTTGTATGTTGTGTTTACTTAATTTGTAGTTTTTTTTTATGTTCTTGTTGCTTGTTTCGTGTCTTGTTCTATAATCATATATCTTTTCTTTTTTCTATTTGTATGCGCTAAATGTTGTACTAGTCATATTACTTAAACACTTTCTGAAAATTTTCACCACCAAAAAAAAAAAAAAAAACCACCAAAATTATTTGTAAACTAAATTAAGTTGGGGAGACAAAATTTATCGACGCTAGGATCGTGTACAAATTCTGCTTGGCTCTTCGCCCGCGTGTTTAAAAAGATCTTTTTGTATTTAATTCTTAAACTTATGAAATTTTCTATCTCTTCCTTATCTATTTTGCGATCTGTCTGTCATTTTTGTTCTGCAGTCTGCACGCACCTCGATTTATGGCAGCATTTACATTTGTCTGCTGGCCATTGAGCTGCTCTTTCTGCTGGGAATCGAACAGACCGAAACAAGCATATTTTGTGGGTTCATAACCGTCTTTCTGCATTGCGCCATACTCTCAGGCACCGCCTGGTTTTGCTACGAAGGTAAGCCCAAATAGAGATCTGCGTGGCGCAGTTTCTTATTTTTCCATTTCTTATAAATTGAACACAGCCTTTCATTCGTACATCACGCTCACGTCGGATGAGCTGCTTTTGGAGGTGGATCAAACGCCAAAGGTTAACTGCTATTATCTGATGTCCTATGGTCTTTCATTGAGCATCGTTGCCGTTTCATGTGGCATCAATCCTAGCACCTATACACTACGAAATGATTACTGCGTCTTAATGGAAGCCAATGCTCTTTTCTATGCAACCTTTGTGGCGCCAATTTTGATATTTTTTGTGGTATGATTAATTGTAATAAGCTGCACTAGCTTCTTTATCCTAATTTCTTGTAACTTTTTAAACAGGCTGCCATTATCTACACTTGCCTATCATGGATCATATTGCGTCGCAAATCTCGTACTGCCCTGAAGACCAAGGAGCATACACGTCTGGCCAATGTTCGGTATGCTCTTTAACCTTATTTTTGCCTCTTAAGATTTTCTATAATATTTGATTTCTTATCCAGTTTCGACATACGCTGCTCGTTTGTATTCCTTATGCTGCTGAGCACCGTTTGGTGTTGTGCGTATTTCTATTTGCGTGGCTCCAAAATGGACGAAGATACTGCTTCGATTTATGGCTACTGCTTTATCTGCTTCAATACGCTGTTAGGCCTGTACATATTTGTGTTCCATTGCATACAGAATGAGAAGATACGGCGAGAGTATCGCAAATATGTGCGGCAGCACGCTTGGCTCCCCAAATGCCTGCGCTGCTCCAAAACATCCATTTCCTCGGGCATTGTCGCCGGTAATGGTGGCCCAGTCGTTAGTGGTGTGGCTACTAACTCTGGTGGCACGCTCTCCAAATCCAAGTCCAAGTTGCCATTGGGCTCGGGCGATAATGCTCTCGATGAGGAGCAACAACAGCATCAGCAACATGAAATGCCCGTTAACGAGGATGCCATTATTATGGGCGCCGGCTCAGACTGCGAATTAAGCGAAGCACAGCAACGACGCACGCTCAAAAGTGGCCTGCTTGCGGGCAGCTTGCAGCCAGTGACGCCAGTGGGTGCTGTTGTGCTCGAGCGAGGTACACTCCGATCCACGGGAATGGCGAGCGTTGGACATGCGTCGCCGACTAGTTCAGCCGGCTCAACACATCTGATCTTTGCCCACAAACATCAGCAGCAGCAGCAACAACAACAGCTGCAGCAACAGACAGGTGAATCTTACTACCATCAACCCGACTATTACAGTTGGAAGCATCCGCAGGGTGGTCAGCGTGAATATTACAACAATACAGGGGTTTCAGGCGGAGTAGCTGGTGGTATCGCTGGCGCCTCGCCTCAGCAGTCTCATGAGGTGTTTTATTGGACACAGAAGCATAACAACCAGCATGGCAAGAAAAAGCGTGGCACTGGCGCTGTGCCCGCTTCACCGAGCGGCTCATTGCACAGTCGCGCTACGCCTGCATCGCAAGTGTTGTTCTATCCATCGTATAAGAAGACCAGCGGCACGAAACAGCCGCCACCATCCGCACAGCAAGCGTATCCACACTATGCTGAAGCATTGGACCCACCCAATAATGCCGCTTACTACCAGCAACAGTTACAGCAGCAGCAGCAGCAGCTGAGGCAGCAACGTCAGCAGCAGCAACAGCTATCCTCGGATGAAGAGCAAGCACACCTGTTGCATCTGCAGCATCAGCAGCGACGTGCTGGTGGACAACAACAGCTGCCAGCGCCACCGCCACATATGGTGCAGTATCAGCAGGAGTTGTTGGCTCAACAGCAACGCCAGCAGTATAGAAATAAGCATTCCAACTGTGATCTTAGCCAGGGCAACGGCTTGGGCATGAACATAAGCATGGGCCAAGGACGTCTCGGCGATGCCTATTACAATCAAGGTGCCGGCAGCAATGGTGGCGTCGGTGTAGATGGCCCCGTTTATGAGGAGATACTGAGCAATCGCAACTCGGATGCACAGCACTACGAAGTGGGTGACTTTGATGTGGATGAGGTGTACAACAATAGTGTCGGCACGGGCGTATTTAATAGCATGCGGGCAGCAGTTACCGCCGGTGGTAGTCGTTATGGTGGTGGCAGCCTTAGTGGTGGCAGCGTCACATCCAGAAATCAACAGCAACAACAACAAGTTAAACAAAAGCAACCAGCAATACGCTGTTTAGCCGATGATGATGACGATAATGATGATGATGATGATGAGTATGACGACGACGAGGTGACGGCAGCGGATCAGCTGCACGACAGCGTCTGTGATGATGATGATGATAACGAGAGCGATATTGATGATGATACGCATGGCTTGCCGCCTCAAAGTGATGAGCGCATGCGTCGCCTAATGGCGCTCCAGGATGAGGATTTCAAGCGGCGGTTTCAGTAAGTCACACTCACTTCTACTCTTACCCGTAGTGTAACATAAAATCAACTCTTGTTTTATTTTCAATAATTTGCAGACGCCAGCAGCGTAAAAACGGCTTGCCCTTGGAGTATGGAGCGCCTCCCCCGCATACAGCAGCAGCTGTAACAATAGCCCATCCCGAACAAAATGGTACGGTTTTTGGGGTTAGCGGCGGCGTTGGTGAGGGCTCCATGCGTGGCGCATACAGGCAACAGCAATTGATTGCCAAGTCACCGAGCGCCCGCTTGGCGGTTAACGAGCTATTTGGCCAGGGTATTGCAGGACCGCCGCTGCCACCGGCCAATCAGACGCCCGCACAGAAGCGTCAGCAGTTACAAAAACTATCACCGCAGTCCACAACATCATCGTCGTCGCACACATCGCACACAAACCTACAGCAACATGCTCCTGCACACCATCTCCAGCATCAACAACAACAACACCATCATCAGCAGCAACAGCAACAGGCACGTCATTTATCCGCCATGCTGGATGAGAATAACACAGTACGCTGCTATCTGGAGCCGTTGTCAAAGTAGAGTCAAAAAACAACTAGGAACAGAAGCAGTTAGCAGATAAAGCAGCCATCCAAAAAGAGAAAAACAAAACACTTGGTAGGCTGACAAACTGAACGTCGTCTTAGGCAAAAATTGTAGCTTAGGTTTAGCTATACCTCTAGTATTAGTCATTAGTCGAAATATGGAGCATATGTGTGAAACAAAATGCTGTCATGTCATGCTATACGTGCAGTGATTCGAGAATCCCAAAACTTTATATGTATATGTAATTCAATTAGACCATAGGCTAAACAACCAACCAAGCAAGCGAAATTTCAATATGCAAATGGAATGGATATTGTCGAAAATGCTTGTCCCGTCGATTTATACAAACTCCTCGATATATAATAATAATAAATGTATGTACTGTCTGTATATGTATAATGTTATGTGTAATACCTAAAATAACGGTATGTGAAGCGCATACTTCAACATCAACCACATGCCATTTTTTAAATAGTTTACCAATAATATATAATAACAATAACTATAACTGCATATATGATATACCATATGTGTAAGAGGTCTGAGAACTGTATGTAAATGATATTTAGGGCGAACGTATTATGTATTTTATGTAATTTATAAGCTGTCAACTGTTAATTTGATTATGTTCGCTTATTTACAAATTAAGAATGCATAAATATTTAAGCTTTAGATTTGTTTTCAATTTATAAACCGAAAAAAACAAAAAAAACTTTATTTTGCAAGATCTTTTATTTTTTATAACGAAAAAACAAACATGTTTGCGAAACGTGCTGTAAATTAAGCTTAGATGCACAACTATTTGTTTTCAATGCTGACTCTTAATGCGAAACAATTTTGATCTGCATTGTTTAAATTTTTAATTCGATTCGATTTGTATGCCATTTGTTATTGCAATATTTTGTAAACGTACATTTAAGAGAACCAGCGTAGCATTTCAAGTGTACATTTTCATCAATATGCTTTAAGCACAGCAGAAATAAATATATTTAGGGCCTTTATTTTGTAATCTTTATTATTTTTATTTTTTTATTAATCAAAGAGAATAAGTAGCTCTCTTTCCTTTAAGTACGAGACAAGAAAATGTTATAGTATTGCTATCTTAATTTTATTTAGAAATAGCGATGCGAGCATGCTACGTACATAACTCTGGAATGGGAGAAAAATTGAAACAGTAACAAATACCTACTTACATATATAGTAAAGAAAGATTTCAACCAAACCTCACTTGTTAACTAGGAACTAACTGTAAAACTCTTTAAACTAGCTAACACAAAAACTCAACTATCAAAAGAGATACTCTATGTTTTCATAAATGGCTCTAGAGAATTTCCATGCATGTGTACAAAAACCAAAAATATAAAGACAAGAAGCAAAGTGCAAACAAAAAATATTATAATAGTTAAACACAAATATTTCGTACTTACCACGCAAAGTATGCATTTACTTAATATTAACTGCCTGCACAGCTCTCCTTCAGCATGGACACCGATTATCGACACTACCAAAAACAAATATAAATCAAGCCTACTACAAATGCCAGTTAAATGAGAAAACCAAACTAATTATCAGCACAAAAAACATACAAAGAGAATTACTTCTAAAGCACAAGATGCTACTGATTTTTTATATAAAAATTTATATAATAGAAAAAGTAAAGTTGAAATTAAAAGTAAATTAACTTACAGCATTAAATTTAAATAGATATAAAATGGATTGCAAATTTAAAATGGCAACAGGCAGTCGTATATTAATGCAGTGAATGCAAAGCAGCTGGTAATAAAAAATTAAGAGAAAAATAAATAAATCTACATTAAAAAAAGTGAAATATTGAATGTATAGTGTTGCGCCTCCTAGTACTTTAAATATATTGAACCAGAATATATAGCTGATATGAGTATATGTATATGTAAATGGATATTAATGATTATAATGCAAAGCAAAATGCCGATATCTACAAACTTCTTTTTGTCTCTACATGTATACTTTTGGATGAAAATGTAACAATTACAAGAAATATAGCAAAGATGAGATCATCAACTCAAATTGTATGGTATAATAATGTTAATGTACACAATTTTTCTATTTAAGACGAATAAAGCAGAAAATTGAAAGCATCTCAACTAGATCGGTTTTGCTAAACATTTCAAAATGAAAGATTCCCACGGGCATGATGTTCCACCGAAATGTTATCGACTATCGTTATTGAACCAGTCCGGTAAAATTGTCAAATGGCAACTCTAGTTGCTCAGCTGTCTTTCTTAAAAGGCATGACGTCAAACTAAACAAAACAATGGATGAGTTCGAATGGCCCTGGGAATACACATTCCCTCCTTTCTTCACGTAAGTTACTTTCACGCAAGAAATTTTCTAACTAAGTTACCAACACTTCGACAATAGCTTGCAGCCGCATGAGGAAACACGCCGGCAACAATTAAAGGTGTGGACAGACATCTTTCTCAAATACCTCAAACACAACAATAAGTTTACGCTTGGTATTAACGAACAAAACTTGCCATTATTTTATAATGAATCTGTTAAACGACGCCTATCGCCTGAGTTTATACAGCTCATCCTAGAGCAACTGCAGCAGACAGGACACGCTGCACCCATAGACAAAAAGAATCAGGAGTGGCAAGTTTATTGGTACACTCTAGAAGAGTATGGAAATATGGTCTATGACTGGATACAGGAGACCGGTCAAACGAATAGCATTTGCACATTGTACGAGATAGCTTCGGGTGAGAATACCACTCAATTGGAATTCCATGGTGTTGACGAGGCTGTGCTGCTGCGTGCTCTACGTTTGCTTGAGGAAAAGGGCAAATGTGAGCTTATTGAAATAGATGGCAGTCATGGAGCAAAATTTTTCTAAATATGTGTGTGTGTGTCATAGAATATGAATAGTATCAATAACAGCGCTAAAATCGTTTTGTTTATTTAATGTTTACATGAGCGGGGCTCCGGAATGTATAAAGTTATCGATTGCTTACAGCCCAAATTCCATACGCAAGTGCTATCGAACCACCAACAAGCGGTTCATAACATAAATAATTCATCTTATCTTCTTATTCACACGAACTTTGTAATCAATATTACTTGTTAAGGCCTATACGCAGACGGCCGTACTTCGCCCGTATTAAGCATCAAGAGAAAATCCCGTGCAACTTAAGCTGATAATGCGTGGTTACTGGAGCTAGCTCAAATTTGAACAACAATAAACCAACACTATTCTTGTTTTCCCTCGTTGGCAGCTGGCGTCACAACACCAAAACTTGTCCATCTAAACTTTAGTTAACGATTACATATAAACAAAGCAACATGGTTTGTAAACTATGAAATCTAATAAGGGTATGATATCTAACCGTATGCCATTGATTTCAGAGCGTGGACGATCTGCTTTGGGACCGTGCCCAGACAGTTATGCAGCGCGCGGCTTTAGTTTCACTTTGCAGCACAGGACCGCGCACAATTGGACCGGACATAAAGCCAATACAGCTGGAGTCAAAAATGGAGCAGACACCAGTTTTGCTTGCCGCACCTAAAGTTAGCATAGACTTTAAAAAGCAAACGACATTCGATATAGAAGCTTGCACGTTTCCCGATATAAACGCCATTAATGCCAGCATAGTTCGGCGGGAAGTAGACCAGGAATGTAAAAAAAGTGTACAACAGCAGCTAAAACAGATCAAGGAACGTCACCAAAGTTTAATTAATCAACGTCTAGCTGAAGGACAGCAGGCAGATCAGGAGCAACAACTTGCCAGCCGTCGTGTAAAAAAATTGGAAACCGATAAACATTTGGTTCAACTAGCAGAGCAGCTGGCCAAAACTGAGCTAGAGACGCAGCATCGGGCTCAAGAAGCATTGCAGCGGAAAAAAAACCAAAAGCTACATTTGCTCACAATCGAGGCCGTATCACGTTATTATCAGCGATTCTATAAGAAATACGAGGAGGTGACAAAGCTGCTTCTGGCACTGGACAAGGAAACGCAACAGGCATGCGTGTCCTTAAATGCTGAACTTCGCGAGCTTGTGCAACTGTTTGATCAGCTAGTAGGTATTATAAACAATGCAAACACAGAGCCACCCGAATTGGATTGTGTGTTCAAAGCGGAAAAGTATTGTATAAGCTTGGATAAACTGGAGGAGAATCTGCACAAGCAGCTGTCGGAGCAGGAGCAGGAGCTGTTGAAAAAAGCCAAGCAACTTGCCGAGGAAACGGAAAAACAGCGCATCATTGAAGCAGAGGAGCAACAAAAGCAACAGCAGCAACTACAACAGCAGCAGCAACAACAACAACAACAACAGCAGCAGCAGCAGCAAGAGCTCGAGGCACAGCTAAAAGCAGCATCAGACGCAGAAGCTGCAGCTGCTGCAGCAGTTACAGCAGCAGCATCAACTGCGACAGCGACTGTTACTCAGGAAGTGACACCCCAACAAACAACAACACCAACAACAGCACCTAGCATGAACATCTCGCAGGGCAATGTGCATCCGACACGCTTGGCCTTCTACAATGAGATCATTGCTTTCTACCAGAGCAAAGTGGATGCAGTGAAGCCACTGCAAACGGACGAGGCATGGAAAAAGTATCGTACCAATTGTCAGCGTACAATCAATGTGCCATTAAATGCCATAACGGCAGCCAGTCCCCAACATTTGACGACCAACTTTGATAAGTTGTACAATTTCTTTGCCGGACAGGCAGCCAGGACAATGGATGGCACAACAATAAGCATTAATGATCATCCACTTGCGCGTGACTATTGCATCTTGCTGATGGCCAAGAAGTTCGTTAGCCAAACGGATACGGCAATATCGAGTAATCCTCAGGCTGCCTTTCCCTTTGCCTCGGTAATTGTTACGTTTTGGAAACTGTTGCCCGATTTTGGCAAAATCTTTTTGGCTTACATGTACAAGGAGTCGCCGTATCTGGTGCCATATTTAATACCCCAGCAACCGGGCCAGTCACCCGAGCAATATCTCAAGACAATGGGCTATCGTCTAACCGAGAACAATGAGCTCGAGAAGCCAAATATGTTTCTCAAGCGCCAAACGGGCATCGCACGACTTTACGCGGCTGTAATAATCACACCCGGTCGCAAGGCCGATGGACCTGCACACTGCTTTGGATTGGAGGAGGCCTGGTGTTGGTTGACGCACATAATGCATGTGAAGCCGCTGCCCGATCTTTGTGCCACCATGATCATGGAGATGCTGCAAACGCTCGGCTTCGAACTATGGCGCGCCTATGGCCAAAACTTTTTAAAGCTTCTACTCTACATCCAGAATATCTATATGCCCCAATTGACGGTTTATGATGAAGGCGGTCCCAAGACCCGGCTAGATATGCTGCTTTCGAAATTTTTGCGTGAACGCCAAATACCACAGGCTGTGGGTGTATTGCCACCCGGCTTTTGGTAGCTTCCTTTGCTGTTATTTTATTTTGAAAAGTTATGTTTAGAATTAGGAATGAATGTCTTTGGTTAGTTTAAGTGATTAAAAATTATAAGTGTATATCAGAAATCGTTGAATTTTAACTTCTAGGAATAACAGAAATCAATATCAATATACCTTCAAATGTTGTGTTACTTTTAAATCAAATTTTTAAAGTCGAAATTTATATTTTGTAATCTGTAAAACTTTTAAGAATGGGTCGTTCTAAATGTCCATCGAGATCAACAGGCTCAAAGAATATACGAAAGAGCCAAAAGAAGCGTCTCCAAAATGTAAATTTCATGCTGAATCCATTTACAATATTCTCCGCTCGCTGTCACAAAAGTTTAAAATTGCATAGTAAACTATCGGATACAGAATGTGCTACGATTGTGAATAAATTGTGGAAGCATATGGACGAGACCCAAAAGGAGCCGTTCATAACTGAAGCACAAGATTTCAAATATGTATGTCAGTCAAAGAATCGAAAGGTTAGTTGGTTTATTCAAAACGTGGGACATTTGATGCCTGGCGGAAGAATTGATCTGCACGTCCTTAAATGCCTAGCCTCAACTATGACAAATTGGAACAATCTTGTCATGAGCAATATTATGAAAACTATGTAGTTCTCAACTAGTAAATATATATGTATCATGATATAAAAGCCACAATTTTATTGATCGAAACATACTATAGGCAAAAATCATTATATGAACGTTCGTGTGTGTGGGTGTTTGTATGTGTGTATGAAATTGAATATCAAACTATAACAAAGCGCATTCAACTTGCTGGCAAATTGGCTGTCTAATCATCCTCATCGTCGTCATCGAGATCATCTAGCTCGTCCAGCTCGCCCAAATCTAGATCCACAAACAGATCCTTATTGATAGCGGGCTCAGTGTCAGGGTTATATGCAGCTGGCGCTGCATCTTCGGCTTGTGTGGTTTTTGCTGCCTCGGTTGCCTGATCGAGTAGTCTTGTGCTGGACGCAATGGTGCCGGACCCATCCACTTCCTTAGCCGCCAGCGAGAGTGCTGCCAAATCGAGCTCCTTAAACTCAACAATGTTCTCGTCATCATCATCGTCACGCTTGTAGATATCGAAGGCGGCATCGCCATCTTCCATGGGCCCATCGTCGACCAGATCGGGATTGAAGCTGAACATCTCGCGACCTGAGATGCCAAACTGTTTGCCCTTGCTGTAGTCGCTCTTTTTGCGCTCCTCTTCGGCAACGAGTTTGGCCTTCTTCTCCAGCAGCTTGCGCTTCTTCCAGGCGAGGAAGGATTCTAATGTGACGCGCGTCTGATGTGGTCCCAAAGCGGCACGTTCCTTCTCAATCAGATCGACCAGCGAAATCTCTGAAGGCTTGTCATCCTTCTTCTTGTCGCGCTTTAGTTGATAGCCAGGTGGAAGAGCATGGCGATAGATGCACTTCTCACCATTGGGACACTCCCAGAACCAACCGTATTTTGATTTCTCCACAGCTTCCAAAAAGAATTTGCATATCTAAAAGCAAGACAAGTTTAAATAAATGAAGATCGGATTAGAAAAATGATTATTACTAACAATATCCGTGGTGGGTCGTTGCTTATCTCCTGATTGCTTTTTATCGACCACCTCTTGCAGCTTGGCGTCGTCCCAATTTGACATGGGGTCGTCGTCACGCATATCCACATACATTGAACGCTTTTCCACTTTGTTTTCCAGCGTCAGATCATGGGAGAATTTACACTTATCGCCCTTGGTGCACAGGCCTTGCTTGAAGAATGCACACACCACCGACTTGGGATCGGTACCCTTTTCCACTTTTTGGGTCTGTACAGGTTTAAAGATCAATGCCATTTCTCGCTGTTCTGCCAATTTCTTGTCTTTTTCTTCCTTCTTCTTGTCGCCATCCTGTCTTGGATGATGGCCGCCAGCCTGCACTTGCTTCTGTACTTGTTGAATAAACTTTTGCTGCTTGGTGCCCTTCTTGTTCTTTAGACCAAATGTCTTATCCTGTTGAGTAAGGCAATGTTATATATGTGTTAAGTTTGTTGACGTTGTCTGTCGTGGTCGCTGCAGCATTGAGGTTATGTACTTCTGTTCGGACAGACGTCCACAATTTGAGCCTTACCTCAATGACCTTCTCCTTTTTCTTTTGTTCCGTTTTTTTGCTCGGACCAGCAGGCGCCTTCTTTGGTGGCATTTTTGCGCACAATAAATTTAATAGCTCTGAATATTAAACTCGAAAGACAGGGAACAACTTTTTGTTATAAATTCTAGTTGAAACAGGCTGACGCAAAAGCCAGCAATAAACTGTGTAACGCCGGCGAACAAATATTGACAGTTCTCGTCCCAGTCAATCTATCGAATACTATCGATACACACAGGGTGTCACTCACTTTGTATACCTCTGGCAGCGCTGTGAGCAAAAAGTAACTGTTAGCCGCTTGCAAAATGAATTTTGAATTGTATAACAACGACTTGCTGTTAAAGTAAAGTGCTCTAAATCGCACTATTAATCACTTTAAATTGTGACGCGCACACTTGCTGATAATATGCCATATGCTTTTGTGTGTTGATATATTTGAGCACACATGTTTGCACAATATTTATTTATTATCCATGTCTCTGTCCGCTTTTTATTACTTTGAAATTTTGTGTGTGCTTGTGTGTGTGTGCCCACTTCAGCGCACATGTTCAAGTTGTACATATTTCAATTATCTTTCCAGCATTCATATACTCTCCCCTACTCATAGCTAATGCTGAATTTGTTTTCAAAGGTCTTTTCACTCACAAGACTAGCACACACACACGCACATGTGCTCGCTCTTCGTGGGTGGCCTTTAATTCGTCGTCGTTTCGTCATGGGTGGTCTATATCTATACGCTGTGTGTGGCTCTCTCTGTCTCTGTCTACTACTAGCTGGTTTAGGGTGCCCCCATTGATCATTTTCTTGTTTGGTAGTGCGTGACGTTTCCATAATGCTATTTCGCTCGCACTAATTTATGCTGCTGTTGCATTGTTGTTGTTGTTGCTTTGGGTTGCCCATTTTGATCCTTTTGCGTTTTTATTCGAGCATAAAATTAGCAATTATTTGTTGTTGCTGTTTGTTTTTTTATTGGCTTTTTAAGTGTGCGACTCGGCTTCTGAGCGCCTCTCTTTCCGTCTCTCTTTCTTCTCACTCTGTGTGTGGTCTAAAATAATGAGTTAAGCTTTTACTTGAAAAAGCCAGAAACAAAAAACAATAATCTGGATTTAGTTTTCTTCTATGAAGCCATTGTGTGTGTTTGCGAAAAATCGTTAAACATGGGTCTATTTTTTATGATGCGTTTTATAGCCCTAGCATAGCAAAAGGGTTTCCAAAGAAATACGATACGAAATAGCATGGGAACTGAAAATATAATTTTGCTCATAGGCAAACTTTACTGTAGCCGCATCAAACAAATTAAAATATGCCCGCCAGGCGTGCACTAAAAATTATGACAAGCAAATGTTGTGTTGGCAACACAACAAAAAAAAAACCGTTTCACATGCAATGTTGCCAACAATTATTTGTGTTGTTGACAGCAAGACAGATAGCAGATAGCCGGAGCAGTCAAACAACAACAGCAACAACAACAATTTGCATCCAAAGGCAAAGACAAAACAGCAATGTTGTTGTTGTTGTTTGTGCTTGGCTGCTGCTGCTGCTGCTGTATAATTTACAGCGTGAAAGATCAAAAACAAGGCGCAACAAAGATGAGCAACAACAATAGCAGCATGTTGCTCAGCAGCAGCAGCAGTTAGCAGCTTGGGATCTTTGGGCATCATCTCATATTATGTTGGTGGTCGGTCTCCACAACTCCCCGAATAACCAAACAGCTAATGCACTTAAAGAAACTATGTACAAATTACAACAATGCAAATTTGATATAACTTTCAAGCTTCTCTAGTTTTTCTCTCCGTGTATATGCCATGTGCGGTTGCGCTGTTTTGCTGCTGTCAATCTTTTGGCGAAGGCAAATCTTGGCTACTGTTTCTTATTGCAAACACACACACACACACACACACATGCACTCTCGAGAGAGCAAGAGCGAGAGAGACATACATACATACAGCTTATAATTGCATATAGCGCCAGTTGCAGTTCCGGTCGGTTGAGTTTTTTTCTTCTCTTCGGCATCTTCTACAGCGTCTTTGCTGTGTTGTTGTTGTTGTTGTTGCACGCGCTTTCTTTTTTTTGCGGCGCCGCTCTGTTGTTTGTGTGTGTGTGTGTGTGTGTGATTGGTGAATGGCATGTTGCCACCCAAGTTGCCAACTGTGTCTTGGTTGGCTGGCCAGACTTAATAGCCGCTTTCATTGGCCAAAGCTTAAACATTCAATCAGAGGACCACACACAGCGTCTGAAGTTGAAGTCGTCGTCGTCGTCGTCGTCGTCGTTGTTGTTGTTGCTGTTTATGCAACATGTTCGTTAGACTCAAAACGGTAGCCCATTCTTAATTACAACAACAACAACAACAACGACTGCAGCCTCCATTAAGATAAATCGGAAACGGATATCGCTAATGAAAAACGAAAAAATACAAATAAATTCCATATTTATGTGGCGATAAATTAGCGTCAATATCAATAGAAAATGTTTATATACACACACACACACACACATAAAATCAACCGCAGTCGACGTCGGACAGCAGCCGGAGCAGCCCACCAACATCGTTTTGGCCAACTTGGGCGGCCAAAGTTGCGTGCTTTTTGTGTGGTTTTTGTTGTTGTTGTTGCTGTTATTTATTCATTGGATTTTTTTTGTTTGTGGTTTTGTATTTTTGTTTGCGAGCATCTTGTTCGTTTTTTGTTTTTTTATATTTTTTGTGTACTACAATCAATTTTATTTAATTGTTATTCGAATTTTTAGTATTTGAAATACTCTGTTATTTACTTGTTGAAATAAGTGAGATTTTTTTTTTATCAAGATTTTTAATTGAAATTGTTAAAAAATATTTTTAAATAAAAATTAATCAATTCGAAAAAGATTTTTGTGTGATTCTGTTGAACTTTTCTTATAAACCCAAAACAAAAAAAACACTTTCCATAAGCATTTATTGTTCTATGTTTAAGGAATTTCTAATGTTCAATTTTATGGCTGCCCAAAAATACACATTGAATACGCTACACTTATTACGTGCCTCCAATTGTGGTCGGACCACCCTCAAAACAAATAATTACCCATAAAAGAAATCCATAGAAAATTATATTTTCGAAAGAAAAATCAACGAAAAATTACTATTTTTTGTCTTCTTCTTATGGCATCTAGTTTTGGGGTGGGAGGCAGGCCACCAACGAAGCACGTATAATAAATGATTGATCGAACTAAGAGTGTGTGTGTAAGTACCTCTGTGTGTGTGTGTTTATTGGGGTTTTAACTTGGCGGCGTTGGCGGTGCCGTTTGATTGATGCGCTTTTGTTGGTGCTTTGCTTCAATCTGTGACGGCGTTTCGCAGTACTATAAATATACACATCTATAGATATATATGTATATTTTCACGCACTTAATATCTGTTGTTGTTGTTGCTGTTTGCTGGCATCTTTATGCTTCAACACAACTGTCGAAAGCGATTTTGCCCGCAGCAGCAACAACAGGAGACGCATCGATCGGCCTGTGTGTTTGCAACATGCTGTGATTTTTATCGCCGATGTGTGTGGTCTTCTACTCCTTCATCCACCTCTGTCCCCCCCATTCCACAATCCACAATCTTTCGTGCCCCATATCGCCTTCTTATCCAACCTTTAAGCCTGCCACTTCAAAGTTGTCCCTGCTGTTTGTTTTCTGTCTCTAGAATTGGTATTCGGGTTATGGGATTTGAGATTTAGGATTTGCATCGATCATTTGTAGTATTTCATGGCTGTCAAATGGCCAAGAAACAACCAAATGCTCATTGAACATAACTAATTGATCTCTTAACTTAATGTGAACAATAAGGAACTGACTATTCCTTTATGCCAAGGACTTTAAATGTGATTCGACATTGGGCTGAAAACATACTAAAAAGCGCGGAGATCTCTAGTGACAAAGTAGTTATCAAAATCAAGTTTTCTTTCTATTCCAACTTTAACTAACATTAACAGTTAATAATGTTTCTGATTTTCAAAATTTTCTAGTTTTAAAGTCCATCAAAAATTAAGAAAAAACCCAAGGAATAATAATAAAATTATTCCTTCAAGAAAATGACCCATCAAAGTTAATAGTCTAAGAAGTTTATTTGTAGGGTCCTCATTTAAAGTTTCTAAATTTTACTTCCCGAAATGCTTCTATTTATGAATTCATATTTTTCGACTAATATAATCTTTGTTATAGTTACTTTGATGTACTACCATATCACCTTATAATCCCATTGACCTTGTCACAAATCTTTATGGCTTCTTATATAAAAACATATTCCAAGTATTTTTAGATGGAAATGGTCAACTTGTTAATGGCGAACGTCAACAAGCGATTAAAAAGCACTTAAAAACGCCCAACAAGGTCACAACAGTTAGCAAGGAATATTATAGGGATAGGCAGTAAGAGGGACGACCAAACAAGAAACATGAACCATAAAAACCGAGTCGAATGCATTTCCATGAAATCATTGCACATTTGAAAAGTTTCGAGCACATGCTAAGGTCAAATGGACACACAACAACAAACAGAGAGGTTCAAATATATGTAAATGATATATGACAATACAATTCTATTTATAGGGAAATACAAAAAACAGTACCAGACATTCAGTCAGTTGAGCATCTCTCAACTAGAATGATATACGAGCTCAGCGGTCAGTTTACACGGCTCGTTGAGCTATTTGCTTGCTAACAATAACAAAATATACATAAATACCTTATAAGAGAAAAGTTACCATGACAATGTTGTGGGTAAATATGTACTATAAACCATATGGGGGGGGCGTGACAATTGAGAATGGTTGTTTTTACCTTTGAATCTGTAGAGAAAATAGACTCGAAAGGTAAGAGAATGAAGTGAGAATGAATTAAAATTAAACTTCGTGTTTTTACTTTTATTCAAAAAGATTTAATTCGTTTTCGAGTTCGAAAAAATCGTATTTTAATTTCTTTTTAGCATCCCATCGCTGGCTTCTGAAAAAAAACTTCGGGGTTAAATCTTTTTATAAAACAAAAAAGATTAAGCAAAATAAATATAAATATAACTTCTTGTTTTTCAGTACTTTAATTATTTATTATTGATTGAATGATCATTAAAAAAAAATATTCACTAGAATTTTTGTTTTATTTTATTTTTAAAACTAATCGAAATTTCACAAAAAATAAATCATTAGAATCTCACAGTAGTTTCGACATTGATTTGAAAAAAAGAAAGAAAAAAACTCACTTACCACTTCTTCATGCTCAATTCGCATTATAGATGATTGCTCAATCACATAGCCACAGTTTGCCAACAACAACAAAAACAACATTGGTTTTGGTTCGGGATTTTGTGGTTCGTAGCTGGCTGCTAAATTGCCTGAACGAAAGAAAGAGTGAGTGAGTGAGAGAGAGAGAGAGAGAGATGGGGATAGAGAGACCACCATGAACATTATTTCAAATTTAACGCAAAAGCTAAAACGCCACACGGTGGCAGTTTGCGCCACAACAGGAGGACGGGTAGGTGATGGGAGGGGAGGTGCGGGAGGTGGGATAGCATACGCGGCACAAGATCAAAGCAAGCGCCAAAATGAAAATTATTACAAAGTGATGTAGCATGACTAAATACAATTTTATGTAGGCATTTTTTTTTTTTTACTTCTTATTTCTTTTCTTCACTCCATCACAGCGCACAGCGCACAACGCAGAGAGAGGTAAGATGACGAAGATGATGATGATGGTGGGAAGGGAGGGGTAGAGGTCGAGGTAGAGCGATGTTGTGTGTGTGTCTGTGTGTGTGTGTGTTTGTTAGGTGCGGATGCAGAACGGCGCACAGGAGCCATAAAATGGAATTACACGCACTTACACAACCACAAAGAACAATGATATCTGTGTGTGATGTGTGTCTGTCTGTGTGTGTATCTGTGTGATAATGTCTAAATTTGGCCTAAATGGTGAGAGTATTCATCTTTATTACCTACAAAACAAAAGTCACGAATCAACAAAAGGGTAGACCCCACAGCTAAGTGCCCCTTTGATGAACATTATATTATGAACTTAAGTGTTTTTCGTATATGAGTCACATCTTTGTGCTACATTCCCATTACCAATCCCATTACCAAGTCCCAAGACCTATGACAAGCGTCGATAATTTGACCTCAACGCGTTGACATCTTTTATCCGTTGCCGTTGTAATACCTTGTTTCCTGTCCTCACCATGGATTAACTAAATGTCGGGGAGGAGACAAGGACGATAGGGCGTGGGAATGATCACAGGAAAATAATAATAATTGCATACCTGACATTTTATGAGATCTTACGCAAAAAAAGAAGGTTTCAAATATCTGATTATTTACATAGCATTTTTTATAATGAAATCCTATTATTAGTATGAAAATCAAAAGTCACCATAATAAATAAATTATATAAAATAAATCTTATATATGATATTTGAATTTCCGATTAATATTTCTTGACAATATTATAAATTTAATAACTGTATTTTGAGGTCCTTTGGATTGTCCACTTTATACTCTTTTCATGCTCTCAAAATATTTTCAAACAAGATACATAGTTTAAACTATGTTGAACAAAAATTCTAATCGGTTTATGTTTTATTTCTAAAATGTTCCAAGTCAATTGCAAATCAACAACGTCATCAAACGTTAAAGTCTTTTTAAGTGACTTACAAAAAAAAACACACATTTAAGCACAAAAATATACCCTTCAATTTTATAAAATGAAATTATCATTTAAGCCGCTTGCCGCTGTCCAAAGACGAACTTCCTTACAACTCTCAGTTCTCAGCACTCGGAAAAGTTCATGTACCAACGCAAAACGACTCAATATCGAGCTACTGATTTACACAAAAGTTTCCACACCCTTTCCCTTCCGTCCCACCACAACAGATAGGGGCATCAGCAGCCGCCAGTTCAGGAGTCGTCTTATCGATTTGATGCGAGTTGTGCTGCTGCTGGGGAGTTCCAAAGATCCACAGAGCGAGAGAGAGAGAGAGAGAGAGAGGCAGAGAGACAGCAACATGATTGCACGTATAGTGGAACGAATTCATTGCATACGCGGCGGCATCCCATCCATCCAGCACCTACAGCAATCAGCAAATGAACAACAACAACACGAAACGAAATAAAAATGAATTAGGCTAGATAGATAGATAAGGTAACCTACCCATAGTTGGAACAGTGGAAACAATTGGGAAAGTTTACTTATGATTTTTATGACAATTTTGTGAGTTATTTTCCACTTTTAAACTGGCTTCTGGTTTTAATAAAATATTTTAAAATAAATGAAAATGATGAAAAATATTTTAGAATTTAAAAGAGTTGAAATAAAGGAAGCAAAATATTACTCCTGACAAAAAGACACAGTATATTTAATTAAATATAATACATAAATATCGTATGTTTATTAACGCTTTTGAAAGAGATTTTAATATTTTGACAATATGTTTTTCAAAAAGCAAAAAAAGGACTTAAATAATAATATATAAATAATGCTTGTGGTATATAATTTTTATTATGAAATTTATTAGTTTTAAAAATATTATGATTTTTGAGTATTAATATTTATAAACTAAATTAATTTTTTTTAACAATCTACCAAAATTTCTTAAGGAATTTTCTTATAGATGTGAAGTAACTACACATAAAAAATATTTTCCCTTAAAAAAACCTTAAAAAATAAATTATTTTATGTTGCTAATTTTAAAATATATTTATTGTTATTTAACCTTTTGTGCACAATCTTCGATTTTGGTTCAATAGATCGATCACTTTGCCATATGCCTTTTTTGTGTAGGGTATTTTAAGAACTTGGCAGAAGGCGAATCCGAAAAAAAATGAATTAAGTTGAAATGTTGATGTTGGGTATGGGGTAAATCGCTCTCGGCTGTGCGGCTGCCACTGTTCTACGCTTAATGCGAGTCTGCTGCTGCTGTTGCTGTTGCCCCAGCTGCCACAGCAACCAATTCGACCAATCTTACCCCCCAATATGCCAAACTCCAACGATTTTGAGTCTTTTGCTGTCTGTCTTCTTCGTTGTTGTTGTTGTTGCGATGAAATCAATAAATGTAAGCAACGACCGCACAGTTTTTTTATTTTGATTTTTTTTTGGGGCAAACATATGTTGCAAAACAAATCCCAAAAACCCGAAAAACACACACACACACACATAATCAATATCTAGACGATCTACAGATGTTATTTTTCTCGTTTTTTTTTTTTTATTCGGTTTTTAGTTTGAGCTTCGCCTATCTAGGTTGGGTTAATTTTTGGTTTTGCGTTTGGTTTCACGGTGGTCTCGGAACTCAGGACCAGTCCCAGTCCCAGTCTCTCCCTCTCGCTCTACCTGTTGCTGGGGCTAACCAAAAAAAAAAAAGTTTCCGCTTTCAAATTGCCTGTTCACATTTTGGTACGTTTCTCCTTTCGCTTCTCTCTTCTTGTTTTATTCCTGGCTCAAAGTTTAAGTGGCCGTAATGTGTAAAGTGGGATTAACATTCGTCGTCGTCGTCGTCTTTCTTGGCTACTGTTTTCGGTTTTTGGGGCCTTGAAGAGCTGGCCAACTTGGGGGCCATTTGGGCCACAACGTTAACGGACTTGTTTTTTGGTTGTTGGTTTTTTTTTGGCTCTTAGTTTAATTAAGCGCATAATCATATTTACAGTAGCTCGAGGCAAGAACGAACACACACACACACATACACTGTGATTTATATCATGACTCTGCACTTTTTGACTTTTATTAGTTGGCTAAACATTTGGCTAAGTAATTATTATTACACAGTTTGTTGGTTTACTTGAGGGGGTTAAATTTGCATGATGATGTTTATTTTTTGGTTAATTAGGGGAATTTTTTGTATGCAGAATACTTATGATTTTTTTTACTTATAGGTGAAAAAAATGTACAGTTCCTTGGAAATTTTAAAATTTACAAAAAATGTCAAAGGGAGTTTTGGATTTTTGTATCCCAAGAAATCGTTTTTTAATTGTTTTAAGCTAAAGTTAAAAGTAAAATAAAAAGCAATCGTAAATCAAGCTAAATTTAATGTCGATTAAGGAAACTTTCAAATGTCTTTTGAACGACAAACTTTCAAGCCAATCTTAAACTATGTTACAAACAAATCAAGAATCTAAAGGTATTTTACTTGATTTTCTTTCGGTTTTGTTTTTTTCAACTCTCACACAACAAAAACGGAACGAAACCATGAAAGTCAAACAAATTAATTCGTAGAAAAAGGTGTGAGAAAATTGACTTGTCTTCCGTACAAAAAGCAACATGAACGAACGAACAGCAGGTCCAAAATAATCAATTAGTTTCGCAGAATTCAACACAAATCGCTTTTACGAAATTACGAAAACTCAAAACGCTTGTAAATGCAAGCAAAATCCGACAACGAAGATCAAAATTCAAAAAGGAGGAGGAGGAGAAAGAGAAAGAGGAGTTTGGATAAAGTATTTAGTAGGAACGTTTCAATGACGTCTTCTGTCAGCGATGTCGAGACAACAAACAGGTAGCATTAGCTCTTCTTCTTCTTATTGTTCTTGCTCTTCCATCTTATTCTAGAGATTAACGCTTGGGATTATCTCTGCCCGGCTTTGATCTTACCGGAAAAATTGACTTTTGCACTTGTGTTGGCAAAAACATAAAGAAAGCGAAAGAAAGAGATTTCTTGCCGACATGCGATCCAAAAAAAAGAATATACAAAAGGAAGCGGCAGCGAAATGGTATTACGAAAGACACTGGCAGAAATAATAATGCAAAAACACAATTTTGAAAATAATTTACTTATTCCTAAACTCATTTTTTGACTCCATGTTAAACAATGTTAAAGTGCCAAAAATTCATTGTGAATATTTTTTCCACTTGAAATAATATAAGTTAAATAAGTTTTTAAAAAAAAAATCAATCGTTTGCTAAATAATTATTAGTATTAACGAACATATATTAATGATAGTTTGATTAAAATATATCTTTTGCCATTTAATAAATATTTTCTTAAAATGCAATCAATCAAAAATCGTACTTAAAGTAATATAACCAGTATTCTTTGTTGGTATTCAAGATAGTTTTTGTTTTAAGATTAATTAATATACCAAGGAAAGATGACGAAGTATTTAAAAGCTCTTAATTATAGAAATATTTTGCTAAGAAAAATGTTTTTATACAATAATGAATTCTTTTTTTCTATCACTCTTGTTTACCAAGTTTCTTTTACTTTTGGCTAAGTGTAAGGGTCCGAATTTTTTAATTATGACTGTGACTGGGAAAAAAAACATACAGAAGATTTTGATCAACTATAGAAAGTGTGAGTTTGAGAACAAAGCAATTCGAATTATAATAAGCAACAGCCACCTTTGATCTCTTTCCTTCTTTCTCCCTTCTGACAAACAGCTCAATTTGATGTCCGAGTCCTTTGGCAACACCTAAGGACACCGGCGAACAGCAACAAGGTTGTGTAATTCTGGGACAAGGTTTTTGCAGTTTGGTTTTGGGTTCAGTTTTCGGTTTTCGATTTGGGTTTTGTCTGTAACACAGCTGGAATTCAATTAAGATGTACAACACAATAAAATGTCTTATTTAGGTTCGGTTATTAATGATGAGTTATGAGTTCAGAGTCAGACCTCCTTGGGCGTCCTGCACATCATCATTATTATCATCATTTTAATTATCATGTTGAACATCAAAAGGCAGCAGCAGCAACATTGTTGCAACTCAAATGCCTTCCAGGAAGCTACAACGATTTGTGTCCTCAATACATTATGAAATTTATCTCAACTTTTTTCCTATCTTTGTTTTAGCTTATTGGAAGCTTTTATGATTCTTAACTATTTTTTGAAGGTTTATTTATTTTTTAATTTTTTGTTCAGCTTTCATGCAACGTCGTTATTATTATAAATGGAATTAATAGATATGTAGTTATTTTTGGGAAACATTTTAAGTTTAATTTTGTGGAAGGATATACAATTTTTTATGATTTTTTAGTTGAAGAATTTTAGCTCCGAGTTTAAGCCATATAAAGTAAGGAGCACAGTTTTGATCAAGTTATGTCCTTGGTGAGTTTTGGCTTGACATTTTAGGAAGAGTATTATAATCTTGTTTTCTAGCAACAACTAAGTTTTCACCGAATTCCAACTTGAAAACTTTCTCATATAAACTATTTTTTCTCATAGAAATTTAACGTTTAATCAGACTTAAATGCAGTATTTATCTAGGGACGAGAACTTGATATAAACGTTTGGGTTTTTGGGAAAGTACGGATCGTAAGGTTGATGCTTCTGCAACATTTTTTTTTAATGCAACATCGAAAGCATTAAGCTAGAAAAATAAAGTAAATGTTGAACATTTGTCATTTTCTTAGTTCTAAGGAAACTCTTAGTACTAACTGAAGTTCATTGGAAACTGAACTCCCACGCAATGTATGCATGGTCAATAAAGACTGACAGACTGACAGACAGATATGTTGTTGTTGTTGTTGTCATTAGACGAGAGAGTGCAACCAGCCAACTGTCAAAGACAACAAACAAAGTCAAACAGTTAAAACCTGAGGAGTTTATTGAGCAGTCAAACAAACAAATAGTTTCTCAAGATGCGACCAGGCCTCATGACAATGGAGTTTTCGAGTTTTTTCTTGTTTTTTCTTTCTGAATAGATGCGCAGCCACAATATATTAAGAAAACTGTCATAGCTGAATAGAACTTAAGAGGTTTAGCGCACTCTTCACGTTTCTATTTCTATTTCTATTTTCATTTTTTTATATCTTGATTCTTTTTTCCTACTTTGATTTTTTTATTTCTTTTCTTTTCTCTACGACATAAAACACAGAATCTTCTTCTTTCTTTAAGTTTTTGTCATGCGAGAGAGTAGAAAATACTTACCTACCGCAGTATTTAATGCACTGCGAAAAAACTAGATTTTGTACTGAAATTCTTATATTAAAATTAAAAAACTAATTTGTAAACAAAGTATTTTTTATGGATCTTTGGTATGTTCCACGTAATTCAACAAAAACCATATTTTATTATACTTCTACAATTTCGTTTAAGACTATCTGAATAAATCTTTCAAATATTTATTTTTAAGTGTAATGTTTTGTTTGTTTTTCAAACCCGCATAGACAGTTCAATAAAGTTATTAACTGTTCGTTTTTGATAAATGAACGCAAAGGGTTAAAAAAAAAACCGAAACTTCCGGAGTGATTCTCGATTCCCCGATTCCTTCATTCTCCCGCTTTAGCCCTTTCCCTCTCTCCCTCACAGCGTTGAGCTCCAGTAGAATATTTCATAGAATCAATGGGTTTGAGTTGGAGTCGGAATGACTGCGTGTTGCCCACGCAGTCGACATGACCCCGTACCCCTTCCACCCGCACCCCTCACCAATCACCTTGACGACGAACCCGTTGCTTTGCCTTATCAAACGTGCAACGGCAACGTGTGCGGCCTCGGGTGAGTACCAATTAAAATGTAGCGGCGGGGCGGCAAGCTAACAACTCAATACAATGTAAACAAATGATATACGATCACAAGAGTTCCAGGTTCAGTTCGATCCTCTCGCTCTGTTCTACCCGTCCTCTATATCTGTGTTTGTGTTCAGTTCAGTTCTCAATTGATATGTTTTCTGAACTGTGCTTACCTTTTGGAACAGCGCGACACAGGCGGACATGCCGCACAGCTGGACGCATGGCCAGGCAACGGTCATACACTAAGAAAAAAAATTTAGATGGTTGGAAACTTACAAAAAATGATTGATCTTTACCTTCTTCTTCTTTAACAAAAAATTAATTATCTTTCCATTTTAAAGTATGTTAATTTGAAGATATAGGAATAGAAATTTTTGATTTATGATAATTAAAAAAACTTTCTCAATTACTTTGCAAATTTTCAATTGACTTTTATAAAATATTTCGTGACTTTAAATAGAAATACTAATTCCTGGTTGAATTTTTAAGAACAAAATATATTTTTTTTTTTGTGTTAAATTTTCCTTTGATATCAAAATGCTTAACAATAATAGTTATATTAAAATAACTACAAATAAAATATATTCAAACATTTAAAAAAAAATTTGAATTTATTTTTACTTTTCATAACTTTTGATTTTTAGAAAGAGTGTAGTTAAGTTTCTTCGAGTGTAGATGTAGTGCTAGAGCCTCCCGTTGCACTTCAAGTCTCGTTAGCCACATATTTAAACAAAAACAAAATCATAGAAAACTGGATTTGGATTTAACTTCTAACTAACTTAGAAAAAAAAACACACACAACAACAACAGTTGCCCGTCGCAGCAAATCAATTTCAAAATGAGATTTTCATTAGATTTGAGTTTGTATCGAAATGCAATAAAACTCGGTTTTCATACGATGCTGCCATTCATGGTGGTCCCCGCTAACGGGCCAAGTTAAGATGCTATCTGGTCAGAGATTTGAGCCAAAACAACAAGTTGAGTTGTCAACGCAACTCCACAGGCCAACTGAAGTGTCGTTGAGTTATGGCTTCGTTTGTTTTTATGACAACATCTCAAGCATTTAACTAATTGATCGTATTAAACAAATAGCCATATATGTATATTCACACATATTATATACTTTGGCTATTATGGATTTAATCTTAAACTGGAAATTGTCGTTCGGCATAAAACTCAAATGGGATTTTGATTAAACTTTATGGAAAAACGAAATACAAAAATGTAGTTTTTATTACAAAAAGTCAATAAATTATTTTCTACAACTTTCATTTAATCATAAAATTCGTTGCTTTAATTTCTTTAAGTTGTGTAAAATTTTCTATAATTTCCTCTAATGATAAAATTCAATGCCATATAAATTTTTGCTTTACCATCCGATCAGTTTCAAACCGAATTGCTACACTCTTATTGCATTTAAGTTTGCTAGATTTCTTTATGATTATGATCGTTGCATAAAGTTTTTTTTTTTGTGAAATTCAAACAGGTAAAGTCCACATTTGCCACACCCAACAACAACGCCTGAAATCGAGCCCCGGCAACAAGCAATTGCTACTCTTATTACTTCACTTCACACCAATAAAAAAATATATATAAAAACACCAACAGCAACAACAAAATTGAAGTGCGGCAAAAGACGACTATGGGGCAGCAGGGGCAGGTTGGTGGGGGACAAAAGGAGGATAAGGTTAAGCGACAGGCCTCAACCGAATACCTTGCTAAAGCCGTAAATAAGCAACTCAATGAGTTGCACACACACACACACACACACACACAGCCATAAGCCGAACGCCAGCGCACGTGCCTCATAAACCACAGAGATCGAGTGAAAGAGGGGGGGCGCGGGTTGGGGAGACTGCAGAGAGTGGAAAGACCACCCAAGCGACAATTTGTGCAGTCATTCCACGAATTCTCTGAAAAAAAAAAAACGAGACTTTAGAGTCTCTGTGTGGCTTTAACTGTGATTGCGGAGGAGCCACAGCCAGGCAAAGTTCTACAACAGGTAGAGGGCTTAGAGGGGGAGGGAAGATAGAGTGGGGGCTGGTTTTAAACATTTCACATTTCACCATCATATGAGTAAGGCGCAAAGTTTTAAGTATGCTGAGGATGTCGTCGTCGTCACAATCGTTAGCTGCGTCATGGTTCTTACAATACAGTGACACTACACTGTGAAAAATAAAATACTTAAAACTGGCCATAGGTGCATTTTAAAATAAATATTTTTTCGTGTAAAAAAAAAATTTTGTTTTTTAAAGTACAAAATGTGGATTTAACTTGAATTTTAAAATTATATTTGTTATGTTTTATGTTCGAAAAACACAAACTGTATTTTAAATTTTTGCTTTATAAATTATGTTTTCTGTTAATTTAAAAATATGTATTTTTATTTCTTTAAAAATTGCAAATTTATTTATTTATGTTGCTGTAATTTGCTTTCAGTGTAAAACTGCGCCTGGTTTACCACCACCGACCGATTGCCTGGTTATTGTCAAAGTCCAAATTATGCATGCGTCTCTTAAAGATATGTTAATGTCTGTTGGTTATGGCTGACACAGCGCCCACGCAGGCGCATTGTCACGGTCGATGCTTGACTCTCGATGGTTTCTTTTTCTCTCTCGCTCTTTCTCGTACAACGACGACGACGTCCTCACAAAACGAAATTAATTTGACAACCAACGCAAAACGCATGCGCCGTCAACATAAACCCACCCACCTCCAACAACATATTTGCATCGACGGCAAAAGATTGGGAAAGAGAGAGACAGACATAAAGAGAGTGAGTTTACCGTAGCTTATCGCCTTACAGTTTGTACCTATCTTAAGCCTGCTGTTGTTGTTGTTGTTTTTATGGTTTGTGATTTTATTGTTATCGTGCTCGCAGTCACATTAACACATGCGACTTGAAAATGGGTTATGCTTATGAGATTGGAGATTGGAGGGATTAACATGATGACCGTTATAGATATCAGCGTAAGGACGAATAAGTTTATGTGTGCTATGGAAGTGCTTGAACTGTAAGTGTTAATAACTGATTTTCATGGAGGAAAGTAAGGCATTATGGAAGGCTGGAAGTAAGGAAGTAATCAACTAGCAAGTACAGAATCAATAGAATCCTTTAAATTCTTTAAAAGTTTGTTAGAAGCTAGAAATTGTTGAAATTGTAGCTTGAGAAAATAAAAATCTTAGTTCAAAAAGTAACTTGATTCCGACTAAAAACTTTCTGTTGGACTTTTCTAAAAAGACTTTTCTATAAATACATATTTTTTATTGTTTAAACTAAAAGTAAACTTTTTATAAAACTGATATAAAAAATTTATTGCAAGTACATATATGTTAACTGAAACTGATACACTTAAGAAATAAATAAAAAAGCATATCTAAAGCTATTACTCACTGACTGACCACCAACCAAACAAGCCACCCACTCACCCACATACATTTGGTAAAAAGCCTGAATAGGCTCAATTAAGAAACAGCAGTGAAAAAGGCCACCCACAAAGCACTTTCCATTTGAGACTAGTCGCTATTGTTGTTGTTTTTGGTGTTGTTGTCGCCACGCGTAGGTTGCCAAATGATAAGCAAAGAGTCATCGATTCATCCAACCGTCGGATTGGCTTAGCCATAACAACAGCAACAGCTACAACAATAACAACAACAACAACAACAACAACAACCGAGAGCATGACAGGACCACACAAGACGAAGACGAAGATGTTGGAAAAGCCACACAGGCAAAAACAAAACATAACAAAAATAAAAACGAAACACAGAGTAGAAAAAAAAAATAAAGACAACCACAGTGGCGACTGGACGGTTGATTACATGAACAAACGAAGCGAAACCGATTCAAGAGAACGCAAGCGAGCGAGCGGCTGAGCAAGGGAGAGAGAAACACACTGAAAATTGGGAACGGGAAGGAGAGCGAACGGATCGTTTGGATGCAGTCGCTCCGCGTAACCGCAAAAGCCGACGCCAAAAGATAACGAGTAAAATAAAAACAAAAACCAAACGTAAAATAAAAACAAAGCTAACCACAAACAAATTTACCACACACGCCATCACCGCCAGCCGCCAGGTAAAGGCGAAAGATAGGGGAAGGGACGTAAGGGACGAATGGATGGGCTCCCATTTGGCAGCAACTTGGGCGAGCCGGAGCCACACGTATTACCGGTGGCAAATAGTAATTATTACATTAAATGCACCGCAATAATACCACAACAACAACAACAACAGCAACAATGAACAGCCATAAAAAATTGCAACAATGCGACAGCCCTTCTCACCCCCTTGACCCGACAGGCAGCCTTCTAAGCGAATGCAGTTAAACTTTAAGTGGTGTAGCGAGTTGTTCAATGCACTCATAAAAAAAACAGTGTGATAATAATATAAAAAACAGCTGAAAATCTTTTTATTATATGTTAAAATATGTTACTGAAAATAAATTATATATATATATAAATTATATATATATATAAATTAAATAATAACATAAATTACTTACGTGATTTTTAATATTCTATATCAAATATGTATTTTTCGTTCAGTGTGGTCAACGTTGTAGTCGGATACAGGCCGGCAATGTTAATGGCGTTATAGGCCAATGACAAATGCAATTGCCTAGCGATGCGGATTGCAATGCAGCCAAACGGGGTAAGCAACAAAGAGAGGGGTAGCGGGGTGGGCTCCAGCTGCGGTGCACTATAAATTAAGACATTATGCGATTAAAAACAAACAGGCTGTCGTTAAAGTCACCGAGACGATGGCAAAAAAAATTGAAAGATAAAGAGTCGGAGAGAGAGGAGCCGAAGAATAAGAGAGAGAAACATTTTTTGGCCAGCTAAATCTGAATGTAAAGTTAACTGTAGGCTGGCCAAAGAGAGAGAGAGAGTTTGTAATTGGCTAGATTCGTTTGATTATATCATTCACGCAAAAATATCAACTGAAGCAAATCAGAGCATTTTTATTATCGCTTATCACACGTTGTTAAAACTCTTGAAAATAACAATGCACCTGTTATAATAAAAGCGTCCCATAACGAAAAGCTTCACAAAGAACTTAAAATACGTTACTTCCTGTACTGAATCCATCTACCTATCTTGATCTCCCCTTTATTTTTTCGTTTTGCGTTTTTTGTTGTTTTTTGTGCGCGTTCGCACAGCAACCCTAGCGACCCCTTCAATCGCATTTCATTGTGGTTGTGGCCCCGATTCGAGAGGGATACGAAAAGAAAAAACAAAAACCAAAACAACAACAACAGCTGCTCCCATCCCCATCGCAAACTAGATCAGTTGCCTGCATGTGAATGATATATCTGCAAAACAAGGCGACGTTGAAAAAGTTGCCGCGCTCTAGGCACAGCCAGGCAGCAGGCAAGCAACCAACTCGCTTCAATAACAACAACAATCAACCGACGCTGCCGCAACTGAAACGGCAAATGAAGCTCTCAACCGACCAACGTTGGTGGTCCAATGGCAGCTGCGCCGCTGCCGCCACACAGGCGAAGCATTTGAATGCCCAAGTACATGTGTTCGTATATAAGTATATGTGTGTGTGTGTGTGTTGGCTCACTCTCTCTCCCTCTCGCGATCTCAGCGTGTATGTGATGTCTGTTTTGGGGAGCATTGGAGCTGCGTTACGCTGCAGGCGAATTGAGAAGAACAAACTGCTAGTCATTGAGAGCAAAAACATGAGAGTCATGCGCTGCGTTGCCAGTGATGTGCAGAAAAAACAAAACACGATCACGCACTAAAAGCACAAATGACTGCAAGAATATGGCTGCAAGCTTACTGCACATTTTGATTGAAACAATAAAAACAACTTAATTAAATACCGTTAAACAGTTAAATATTTATGTTTCAGTTTCAATTCAATTTCGTAAAATCTAATTCGGGTAAATTTGAGCGCATCTCTAATTGGCAACGTATTAAGCGAAAAAATGGCGCAATCTGCAAAGAGCGCGACGTAAATGGATAAAGCTAAAATATGCGGCCCGCGAGACGGCGGCAAAAATGCCGCCCATGTCGCCAAAATGCGCCACACGCAATCCAAAACAGAAACGGGCACAAGCAACAACAACTTGGGGACTTGTCTCCCCTTTGACTTGCAGCCGCAACGCCGCATGAGGGCATCGTAAAGAAACAAACCAAGAGAGCAAGAGAGTAAGAGCCCACAAGAGTGTACGAATGCAGGCGCACTCAGCAACAGCAAATGCAAAAGCAAAAGCACAGCAGCCATTCACATTGATGTAACGTTAGCCAGGTGAGAGGCAATGATATTGTACTTACGAAAGGGGAAAAGACTCTTTTCAAAAGAGGCTAGCTATTGTACATGTGTACGTGTGCTGCTCGTCATCAAAAGTTGTTTGCTTTTGTTGTTGTTGCTGGGCTGTTTGATTATAATAGCGGCATGCGGTGGGTCTCGGCAATGACGTTGCATTTGGATGCGAGTTCGATTTCGAATGCGATTTGAACGCTAATTTTGTGATCACTGCTTACGTTTGTTTGTCATTTTACTCATCTCTCTTGTGGAATGCTTACAAACACATACATATGTATGTACATACTTTTGTACGTTTGTTTGTGTAGCTTTTTCTATTAGACTCAAATAATATGCAGTTTCATTCATAAAAAAATTACGAAAACTGTTGGATGGGTGAGTTTTTAATTTTTGTAGCAATTGAAATAATTTGGATAATATTTCCTTAATTTGATTGATGATTATTATATTTTATTTTTTGCCAATTTAATAAGAGGTATTTTTTTAAATTACCCGAAAAATATCCCATATCGAAAGGGAGAGCTCTTAACAATGTATGTGTGAGTTTAGTATGTGTTTATGTGTTCACGGGAATTATTTTGCCGTCGTATATGGTCTGGTAATCTTATGGGTACCCTGCGGCACCTCAACAAGTTGATGTGCCCCTTTTGTGAAACATACAAAAACAATCAACTTTTTGAAAAAACCAACAACTTGTGTGGTCCACACACAGACACAATGGGGCTGGACAAAAAATATCCTGCTCATAATTTAGTATTAAAAACATGCAAAAACAGACATCAAGCACATGTGGAAGGCAACAAAAACAACAACAACATTATCAAGAAGAAGACTAAAATCCACAAGGAGATAACAAATTTGCCAACAATTCACAGCCTGCAAACAAAAAAAAAACCACACACATACAAATAAAGCCTGCCACGCACGCGCTTAACAGTCACAAACACACACATACAAACAACAAACAGTCAAAGCTCCAGTCGCGACGTTGACGTCGCCGTCGCTGCTCGCACAGATTGAAGGCCGCCATCAGGCAACTGAAATGAATAGAGGGGAAATGTTCGGCGACCATGGACCACCCACAATGCCGGCAGCCGCTTTTAATGAAGCAACAACAACATATTATTTGGGTGGTCGCTGCAATAAAAACAACAACAACAAGAATAATGCCAGCGGGCGCATGCCTTGCACGTTGTGTGTGGTCCAAAATTAAAACAACAACAACAATCACAATAAAAATTAGCCAGCGCTATCAAAAGCTTGTTTCAACAATATCGGAGCCAGGGTCGTAAAGATTGAATTGCATGAGCCTTAAAGCAATTATGGTTACTGTTTATGAATAGAATAAATGATGTAAATTTAATTGTTTGATTTGATTCCAGAAATTGTAACACTCATTGAATTTTAAATTTATTTTTATTATTATTTAGGCTCATAATTATTATTGTCTCATATGAAATGAATTTTTTTTGTACAGGGTATCATAGTCGTGCCTGATCTGAGCTGTTCTCAAAGCTAACACTCGAAACTGTTAACAGCGAGTACACTGTAGCCCTCGTTGTGAGAAGCGGGCGCGCTCAAATCAAAATGGCCGCAGCAGAGCGGAAAGAGGGCCAAAGTGTGAGAACGAGAATGAGAGGGAGAGAGCGTCTAAGCGTCGCACACAGATACGGCGCACGCTAATGAAGTTGTTGGCCTGGCGAAGTTGTGTCTGCGACATGTACTTACTACTCTCTCTCTTTCTTGCTTACTTAACATGCTGGTTTTGAAGCATTTACAGTGCCATTTTGAGTTAACATTCGTGGCAAAAACAACACAAAATGTATCTGTATCTCTCAGACTGCGTGCGATCCTCGAACGAAACAGTTGTGTTCATTGCGCGAGCGGCAACTTAACGAAAACGCGCTTAATGCAAATTTTGTAACAGGCCGAGCTGAAGTGTCTTCGTATTTATACATACAATTAAAAAACGGTGTTGAAATATATAACGTATAAATGTATATTTATTTATTCAATATCTAACAACAACAGCAAAAAAAACGTCTACGTGCGCAAAGTGTATGGTAAAAAAATAAAATTCAAAGCAAAACGCGCAGAGAGCGCAAACGAAGGGAAGAAGAAAAAAACGTGATGCAGCATTATTGTTGTTGTTGTTGGTGTGTTAAAAATCTTTGAAGCGTTCGCGTCGCGTGAAAACGTGGTACATGAAAAAAACGTGTAAATTATGTATGAAAATTGTTAAAATTGTTGTGGCAGACATGCACAAATGCAGTGCATAAATGAAGCAATCTTCAACACAAATTCTCTAATCGAATTTAAAACCAAAAGCGAAGCCAGCAATCACAACAAAAAACGAAACGAATAAACGACAAGCGAGAACAGCCGCGATCGAGCGAAAGAGAACGTGTATTGAAAATGTTGTTGTTAGCTGTGCGGCAAAAATGCAGCGCAAACATAATGCAAAATACAAATTAAGTAATTGTGTTTTTTTTTAAAGCATCCGAAATAACAAAAACAAAAATAAACAATACACACACACACACACACACCCATAAACCCTCAAACAAATATAACTAACACTCAAAGAGCGAACGTGAATTATAAAAGCAGATTGGGTAGCACTTTTCTGTTCTGCTGTTAGTTAACAGGGCACAGAACAGATCAGAGTTAACAGCTGAGTGAACGCGCATTATTTGCGTCCTCCCACTCCTTTTGCACTACGAAACGACAAACACACACACACACACATATCAATATGGATAGGGAGAGCCTGCCTCGCGTTCCGGACACACACGGCGATGTTGTCGATGAGAAATTATTCTCGGATCTTTATATACGCACCAGCTGGGTGGACGCTCAAGTGGCGCTCGATCAAATTGATAAGGTAAGTGTGAGGCACTAAAGAAGTAGACAGCCTTTTGCCGCCAGCAAAAGCACTTTTCATCGCAAAGCAACAAGAAAAAACTCAACTTCGGCCTAGCTTTGTTTAATGAAGTCATTAAGCCGTTGGGACAATTCCCAATATCAATTTATTGCTGATATCTCTCGCCATAAATTTTTTTTGTATGGTCGCCGCGTTTCGTTTTTATTTCGCTTTGTTTTTTTTATTTATATTTCTTGGTTTTGCTAAATTTGTTTTAATAGAGCTGTTTGCGGTTGTTGAAACATAGCAGAGGGGGGATGAGTTGCAACGTCGACAGATCGTTTTAAAGCGCATATTTAAACTCTTGTTGGTTGGTCGGCTTCTTAACTGTTTTATTTATTAATATTGAGAAAAATATCGAAATTGAGAGTCAAGCTAATACATATGTACATACATATGTATGTATGTACAATGTATTAAATTTAGCTTCTCAATGTTAATGTACATCATTATGTTACGCAGCTCAGCCACTTTGTACGCTCAACATAACATAGCTTCAAAACCAAAAATAGATCAACTTACCTATGCGTGTATTTGTGTGTGTATGTATAATTTATGTATGGGATTTTCACTGACGTTTCAAATTGACAGACAGGCCAACAAACACAACAAGCATATCAAGCCTTAAAAGCTATGCAATATTTTCACTTGGCGCACAGCAGGGTCTCGGCCCCCAGAAGACCTCCACAGACCAGAAACGACTTCATTATTTTGTGCTACTGTGCGACGTTGACTGCCTGACCGCAAAAATCAACAACAACAACAACAGCAGCAGCGACGATGGCGACTTAAAAAATAACAACTGCACAAGCTACAACAATAACAAAAACAACGACGACGACGAGTGCCAAAAACAGTGAAGCTCTGACTGCAGGAGCAGAGCTTTGAATGTATTGGTGTGGACAACAGACAGCGCAAATATAAGACTTTTTGATTTGCTCTTTGATAAAATGAGCATTGCAGATTTTTGCCTTTACGCTTGTTGTTGTTGCTCTTTGTCTATGCTGTTGTAAGTTGGGACAAGGGAATGCACAATGATCAAAAAGTAAACAAAAAATAGAATTGATTCTCTTCAGTGTGTGACGAAGATTAAATGCTCTACGTCAATAGATGTTCTTCAAATAAATGGCAATAAATAAAAACAAATTACTTATAACTTAAAAAAAAAACAAGATCGGCACTGCTTTAAAGGTATTTTCTACAGAATATTTCTAAGACAAGTTTTGTTATAAAGAGCATTCCAAACTCGTTGTAAACGTTTTACTACTACAGCTTTTTAGTTGTTGTATGCTTCTATGTGCGCTGTTGTTGTTTTTGTTGTCCAGATCGTCGTTGCCAAAAGCATTTTGTTTGTTCTCTTGTTGTTGTTGTATTGTAGAAGCCGCTGCTACCGCACACAGCGCGCCGTCACGTCAGCTAGAAGAAACACACAGATAACAGAATAATGTAAATGCACACATACATATGCAAGTGCGTACAAAGATACGTATGAAAGTGCGGGTGGCCCCACGAAATATTTCACTGACGCACGCGCCGTTTGACTGTGCTCAGTGCTTGTCCAACTGTGTGTGTGTTTTTTTATCTCTCGATGCTTCTTCTTCCGTAAGCATTGAACTTTTGTTTCGTTGTAGTTAGTGGTCTGCTTAAAATATGCCCTGTAAACATAGCTAATATATGAAAAAAGTTATACAAATCGTTTGAAAAGCAATCTTTCGTTTTGAACATTATTTGACCTAAAAAATTTACATCGAAATCTATTGAAAAATTGATCAAAAATCATTTTTATAAACTCCAGCTATTGTGTGCTATCTGTGTACAGGGTATTAACTAACACTTAACCCCCAAGCAATTTAACTTGTTACAACTTGATGTCTTCATTATATGCTGCTGCAACGTCTCTTTCTCTCGCTCTAGCTGTTTTTCGTTGTCTGTTTCTCCTCCATCTTCTTCGGCTGCTCAATTATTTCTCGTAACGTTACAACGTTGAACTTCTCGAAAGTTTTCGTAAACAACAACAACAACAACAATTGCTACGATCAACGATCGATCTGCTGCTGGGCTGCATTGTTGGGGAATTGTTGTTGGCGGGCGACTCTTAAACTGTGATTGGGATTGCAGGCCGAGGTGTGGTCGTGCCTTGTTGTAGTTGTAGTTGTTGTGTTTTTGGCCTTTTGCCTTTCGTGACGGCGCCGTCGTCGTCGTCATCAACGACGTTCGGCGATTTATTTTAATGACTCAATTTAACGAAATATATTAAGACATTAATTTTGGTCTAACGAAGCACAGGCAAGAATATAAAAACGAAAGAAAAAAAAAACAACCGCAAAAAATGCATTTTGTTGTCTTTTATTTATTTTTGTCGCTTTATGCAAATGGCCCAACAACGATATGTTTATTATTATTATTATTATTATTTT
The DNA here is from genome assembly GCA_035044585.1 of Scaptomyza polygonia. Classification (NCBI taxonomy): domain Eukaryota; kingdom Metazoa; phylum Arthropoda; class Insecta; order Diptera; family Drosophilidae; genus Scaptomyza; species Scaptomyza polygonia. Next base: position 602,727 of record JAWNNU010001690.1, read on the forward strand.
TTTGTATGTCATAAAGAACAAACAAAACAACACACAACAACAACGATATAATCATCGCTACTCGGAGGTCTTTTTGACGTTGAGTTGACGTTTTTATGAATGAGTTGAATGCCAAATTGAGAACGGGAGAATCAACTTATTGTTGTTGTTTCTTTTTTTGTTATTATAATCATAATTTTCTCTTTTGTCGATTTTTTTATTTATTTGTTTTGAATACCCAGTAATAAGTGAACAACAAAGAGTATTTGAAACTTTTCCCAAAAGGGAATTTAAATTTCTACTTGAAAATGCTTTCAAAAGCTATGTGATTTCTTTTGGAATTTCAAAAAAAAATATAAACTTAACCAAGAAAGTTTCGGATAACAGGGCATTTAGTCGTCTCTCAGCTGAATTCTTATAAATTGTAATTGTTTTTTTTTTGTTTTTTAGCTTATTGCCGCAAGTTAATTTATGGCAATACAGCAACAAAATATGGAGGCAGGCCATGTACGAGTATAAATGTGCTAGAGAAGATTGTAGTATGTATTTGTATTTGTGTATCTATAAGATACATATGAATTCATGAATGAAATCGTCGGAGTCTCTTCTTCTCTATCTCTCTCTGTGCCAATTGTAAGGCAAACACACACAAACCACTCAACAGCACACACAGGAAGTTGAGATACATTGGCGGCATTTTGAAGAAGTTTTTGTTGTTTTTGCTTATGGGGTAAGGAAATATGTTAAGTCATGCCGCCACCTAGATCTTTTCACAGCAGCACATGAAAAACAAATATTGAATTGTCGGCAACATCGCCGCTGCAGCCAAAAACAAAAAGTTAAGTAAACTGAAAAACTGACATGGCCAAAATCGAGTGGAACAAAAACCAGTAGCAAAACAACAAAGCCATGAAATCGTCAATAAGCAGCTGCATCATAATATTTTATGCAAACAATAACCACTTTAGCTTTAAACTAAGACTCGTTTTTATCCATAGAATATCCTTTTTTGCATAGGTCAAACAAATGGAACCAACATTTGTTTAGTACCGAATATAAATACATACATTTATTCATAATTTCTTAGGAAACGTAAACGGATTTCCTGAGATAAAAAAGAATCTTTTCATTTTTCAAGAGATAAAAGTGAATTAAAAAAGTTAAATTAAAAAAATTTAAGACAAAAATTGTTATCTATTATCTTAATTTATTTTCAAAAACAATTTTTCTTTTTAAAATATTTGGCTATTTTTTTTTTTTAATAATTACCAGTTTAAAAGTTGTACTTTGATTCTCTTGATAAGCATTAACCAAGGCACTTTCTTGGTATTTTTTATAATCTCTTTCAACGCCCAAATTTCTACTCTCAATTTTTCACCAAAAGTCAGTCTCTTCTTGACAGTGTTCACACCCTTTTCCCAGAAGTGTATTGTTAAAGTTGCAAGGACAACACAGCAGCCTCATATCTCTTTATCTTTCCCGCACCGTTTTTATCTGTCAGCACGCCCCTTATTACATACAAATTACAGTTAACTTGTTAAGCATTGAGTACTTCCTTTCGCTCTTCAACATTTCGCTCTCGCTCTCTTAAAAATGTAAGCCGGAAATGCTTTTGTAGGCGTGAGATATCTTCATCTCGCCGCTCACATTCACAAATTGTTAGGCAACAACAGCAACAACAAAAGCAAATATTTCTTTATTTCGATCTTCTCGGAAGCCACTTCTCGGCTCTCAGCTTAACTTCCCACAGCCCTTGGAGCTGGAAGAGCACCGTTCAATTTTATGCAGGTATCTTCTCAAAATGTGAAACGTGTGTTTGCTTAAGGATTAGTTTGCAAACACACAACTATCCCTCTCGCACCCTCATTTTATGCACTTGAGACTCGCCCTTTCGGCATTCTGTGATCTTTTCATTTGTTGGTTTTATTTATTTGAATTTTTCGGTGGGGCTTTTATGATTTGTTTTTCTTTGTACCCTATATTTATATTCAGAGGTATAATAAAATTGCATATGAAACATTTTCAATCGTACTTTTTGAATTGAAAATTTTTGGTGAACATTAACTTTCTCAATTTAACTTTATTGTTTGGACATTTTTTTATCTCACATTTTTTATGATTTATTTGATGTTTTTGGTGGTCTATCTATGATAAATATTGGGATAAAATGTGTGACAATGATTTATGTGTGAGTTACACCTGTTGCACGAAAAGATCCTATCATTTGATCTTATCTTCTTTGATTATAATATTTATTTTGTGTGACTCTAATGTTTGGGACATTCGTGACAGTTTGTTTTGGGTTTGTTTTTGTTTGATTTTTGTTTTTGTTTATTAATTTATCGTTATGCACATCAAATAAAAGTTTTGTTTAGTATTAAAGTTGATTTACGGGCTTAGAAACAACCTATAAATTAACTTAATTTAAAGTTTTAATTCAAAGTAACATCAACTAAGTCATTAAACTACCGCTTTGAAATCTCTTTGATCCTTTTGCCCTCTATAAGCTTTCTTAACACTGCCGATCGCATTTAAGATTGACACTAAAAACATTCCACAATACAGAGAACTTAGCTACCCACACACAAACACACACACACACACACCGTAATATCGTGTCAGTGCCCCAAATAGCACCCACACATTTCCCTCAAACAATTGACAGCTCAATTTTAGGCCTCACACCAACAAAAACACGAAAAAGGGAGACAGAGATAGTGAGACAACTTTATTTGGTCAGGGCAATGGGGTTGGGAGAGAAACACTGGAAGTCAAAATGTGCTTTATTTTTTTTTTAATTTTTCACTCAGCTTCATTAGGCCCGGCTGCTGCGAGTCGGGACCTGGGCAGGGCCCAACCTTTACAGTCTCACTGGCGGCCGCACATAAAACTGTTATTGTCTTCATCAGTGTGCCTCAGCAACGGGGCACAACAACAAAAACAACAGCACGAAACACACACATACGTAACGACGAACGAACGTAAGATGTAAAAAAAAATCAAAAGAATTATGAAGACATTAACTTGACCACACACAGCAAGTGGACGAACGGACGAAAAGACAGACGAACGGGGCCGGCCGGTCGAGACCGAGAGAAGCTGATAAAACAACAGCAACAAAAACAATAACAACAGCTACAGCAGCAGGAACGAAAAATGGAACAAAGCAAAAGCAGACGACGCAATGACATTGGCCTGAAACTGAGACAGCAACAGAAACAGAGGTTTGAGACAGCGATTGCGATCAGTGTTGGCAAAATTAAAAAGCTAAAAAAGCTAAACAGCAATGCATCAACGCAAACAATTTGCTAGATTTTACCTAAAATGCTTAAAATATAAAAGAAAACATCATTGAACTCGACGCTAATTTCACCGCCTTAAATAATTGTTGATATTCAAAAGCAATTGCATATTGAATGTTCTGACAAAAAGCGATTAAAAGTTAGCTATTAAATAGCCAAAAGTGGACAGCATCAGCGTCTCGAGAGTTAAGACTGCGATTGTAACAGAGACTACAGTAACAACAACAACAACAACAGAAACAGAGAGACGGCAGCCGTGTGGCCAAAGAGCGAACAAGGCGAGTAGTACCGGAAAGAAACATTCAAGCAATAATCACGGAATTCACTGAAAAAGCAGTTAACGGACAAGCCGGACTAACCAACGACAGACATACACACACACATACATATGTACATATGAACATCTGTATCTCTCTGTTAGGGTCCAAGTTTGACTTCGCCCTTGCCTCACATCTTTTACATCTCAGTTTCGGGTTTGAGTTCGAGTTTGTTTTTTTGGCTGCGGGTTTTCAGTTTATGGTGCGTGTGTACCTGTGGCTCAATGAGAATTGAGCGACGTGGCCGCCTTGGCTACCTGACCGACAGACTCACACCGTGAGTGTGTACGTGCGTGCGTGTGAGTGTGTGTCTGTGTCGGTATCTCTGAGCCGTTTTGTATGAAAAATAATAAAGAAATTAAATTCCCTTTTTTTGGTTTGTCGGCGCAGGTGAAGTTAGACTTTAAAAATTATTGCTGCATTTTTGTGAAGTTTATATTATTTTCACTTGGTTTATGCTTACGCCTACGCAACAAGAAGAGGGAAAATAAATATACAAAGCCTGTTGAAATTCGTCAAAGGTAAAATTCAAAAATAAAGTGAAAGAAGAGTAGCATAGCAACAAAGTGCAGCAGATGTCAAAGAGCACAGAAAGTTTAATGAGAGCGCAAGCGTCCCTGCTGACTAACGGTTAAACTGATTGCTCGCTCACACGGCCTGCTTAAAGCTGCCAGCTGCTGTCCCAATGACCTTCAAACCCTTTTTGCTTCTTTTACTTTTCTGTAGCCGATTTCGAATGAATGGAGAGCGCTTGCCGGTCACGTTTTAGAGGCGCCATAAATTGCCGGGCAAATAACAATTTGCATGCATCGTCATTCAGCCCATTTACTTAATATTAATTGCTCGACTAGCCGCAATACTTGGCTCGTTTTTAAGCATTGTGTGTTAATGTTCATGTGTGTGGTCCTATATATGTAGCTGTTCCAATCACACACACACATACGTACATTTATGCGGGCTCTGCAAAGCATTGAGAGAGAAGTTGCCTGTGTTACCAGACGGCTTGATATTTAAACATAAATCTATATATAACCTTTACCTAAACTTCAAGTGATTTTTGTGCACATTTTAAAGTTATTTTGGGTGTTTCTTCCATTGATTTAATTGTCAAAAAAAAAAGTCAGCGTTCTTTTATACATTTTTAAAATTTAAATTTTTTTAAAATAAAAAATATGCATTTATGTATGTGGCAGCAACATGCGCGCAATTTTGTATTCAAGAACGCCTTTGGGCGACATATAATTTTAATGGCAGCTACACGTTTTATGACACACATTTACGTGAGAAACATGTGAGTTTTATTTGTTTTATTTTTGTGCCACAAAAAAACCACGCCAAAACCAAAAATCTATTTGCAGATCATTGCAAAATGCTTGGTTTTGCATAATCTACTGCGTATGTGAGTGTGTGTGTGAGAGAAAGAGAGTTTTCTTATAAGTGTATTGCAGTAAATTTCATTCTCATTCAGTGCTTGAACCTCGAACTTAGTTTGAGCTCTAATTCATCTCTGAACTCCTTCGTTTTGATAGGTGTGAAAAGCGAGAAGAAATCAAACCAAAGGCCAATAGTCAGCTGGAGCATGCATGCCTCATACAATATGATGCGATGCCAAGATTAACACGGCTTTCGAATATTATTTGCACCATTGGACCTGCATCGCGTAGCATTGAAATGATAACGAAACTAATAGAAAGTGGCATGAATATAGCACGTTTGAATTTTTCGCATGGTACGCATGAATATCATGCTGAAACCATAGAGAATCTGAGAAAAGCTGTCTCTTGTCACTCTCAAAAACGGGGCTACAAATTTCACATGGGAATCGCATTGGATACCAAAGGACCCGAAATAAGAATAGGTTTGATTGGGGGCAGTGCTACCGGAACTGTGGAGTTGAAGAAGGGTGCTGGTTTTACCCTAAGCACCAATAAGGAACTATTAGAGAATGGAAGTGTTGAAAAGGTCTATGTTGATTACGAAAAGATTACAAAAATACTCAAACCCAAAGATCGTGTCTTTATAGACGATGGCCTTATATTGCTAAACGTTAAAGAAGTGAAAGGAAATGAAGTGATTTGTGAGGTGGAAAATGGTGGAAAGTTGGGTTCACGAAAAGGTATCAATTTACCCGGTATTGATGTGGATCTACCTGCTGTTTCCGAGAAGGATAAATTGGATTTAAAGTTTGCGTTAGATCACAAAATTGATATTGTCTTTGCCTCGTTTATAAGGAATGCGGCTGGTATTTATGAAATCCGCTCTGTTCTAGGGAAACAGGGAAAGAACATCAAAATTGTGGCAAAAATCGAAAATCATGCGGGTATGAAGAATATAAAGAGTATAATTGAAGCAGCCGATGGGATAATGGTTGCTCGCGGTGATTTGGGCATTGAAATACCGGGGGAAAAAGTATTTCTAGCACAGAAAACCATATTTGCACAGTGTAATGTAGCTGGAAAACCAGGAATTTGTGCCACACAAATGCTTGAATCGATGATTAAGAAACCTCGACCCACACGAGCTGAACTTTCGGATATAGCGAATGCCGTGCTCGATGGTGCCGATTGCGTTATGTTATCCGGCGAAACGGCGTCGGGAGAATATCCGGTAGAATGTGTGAAAACAATGAATCGTGTTTGTCTCGAAGCAGAAGCTGCCATCTGGTATGAGAATCTATTCGCCGAGCTATGCGCGTTGCAGAAAAAAACTAGTCACCCCAAAGCCGTTACAATGTCGGCCGTAAGCGCAGCTTTACGAATTAATGCTAAGGCCATAATTGTACTCACCGCAACGGGTTATTCATCGCATCTATTGAGTCGCTATCGACCACCTTGCCCGATTATAAGTCTTATTGCCGGCGATGATCAAATCGCACGTCAATCGAATCTTTATCGCGGCATTTGGCCATTGAGCTATTGTGATGATTCCGTTGGGACTGATAAGCAAAGGGTTGACCATCATATTAAACAAGGAATCAATAATGCCAAAAATATTCGCATCCTCAAGAAAAACGATCCCATTGTCATAGTAACGGGTCGAAAATTCCGCAGCGGTTTTACGAATTCGATGCGAATTATTTATGTATCATAGAGGCTTATTAATTTTTATTATAACGTATACATCAATATTATGATCTTGTCATTATTTATTTGAATATGTAAAGAAAGTCATAAACTAGAACACCAAATAAAGCTGATTATGATAATAAATAATGCGGCAAGTGGAATGAAACTTCCAAAACTGGTATATCTATAATTGGTATATTTATATGCCACACTCGCTAATGTTTATTATAAACAACAACAACAACAAAAAACAAACACAAACTGGGTGGTCTGTCACGTCGCTTTTGTCAAGCGATTAATGTTTAGTTTAATTTTTCTTTGTTATTTATTCTTATAAAAATAAACTTTTGGAATTGAATTTTTTTTTTTTTATTGTGGCAAAACTATAACTGGTCTCGTTTTCCACCTTAATTATTTATTTTTTTTTCTCGTCTTCAATGGAAAAGTTTTTATTATTTTTTTTGTTGTTTTTGTTTAATAAATGTGCCGTGTAATTAAGTAGTCAAAATCCGTGGGGGTCGATTGTCTGTTGTCTGGGTAAATTATGCATCTGTCAGTCTGGGAACGAAACTTTTTTGATTGATTAGTGCGTATGGGCTTTCAAATGCACAGAGCGAAAATATTATGGATAGCTAAAAATATGTTTAATATATTTTTTATTTTGTGTAGTTTTAGTTAGTTTGATTTTTACTTTATAGATAAATATTTCTGAATTTTTAACAGTGTACCATGCACGTTTTCTTATTTACAAAAAACATTCGAACTCGAAAAAAGCAGCTCAAAAATTCAAGTAACTTGTTCGACATCGAAAACGCGTGTGTCTCTAATATTTAATTTAGTTCAAAGGCGTTTTGTATTCTCCTCATTCTCTTTGCTTTCGCACAATGCACCTGTCACTGTCACTGAGAGCAGTGCTATTGCTATCCTTGTCGCCCATTCGTCACGGCACAGCGGCATATAGTGCATTTCAAACCGTGAGCTCTCTGGGATTAGCCCAAGCGCTGCGAATTAGGACCAAAAATGTGCATTTCTAATGAAGTTGTTTCCCAGTTGTCGAGTTTGTCTCAGTTTTTGTGGAAAATGCTGTGCAGCGCATGGAACAATTTTCTGCTTTTTCAAAAGCAACTGCAACAACAACAACAACAACAACAGCAGCAACATGAAAGGAAACTCTTAGGCAGAGGCCATAAATCAATTTGTGACATTTCCTCACGACGCGACTACGACGTCAACGTTGGCAGAGACAGCAGCTGCGGGTGTTGCTGTTGCTGAGCACTCAAGCCAAATAAGCAAACACTGAAAGAAAAAAAAAACTGATCAAATGTAAGAGTAAAAATTAAAATAAAATAAATTTTCTTTAAGTGCCCTAAATTGTAAATATTTAGTAAAAAAAAAAGAAATCACTTTCTTAAATCGAAGTCACTAGCAATTTTTTCAGGTGCACGCCACAAGATTGATGATATGTCACATGGACCAGGCCAACATTTGGTAAAGCCTGTTGCCGATCAAACAGATAGAGGAAGACATGGAGCGGGGGAGGGGGAGAGGGGAGGGGAGTGGAGAGAGTAGCAGGAATGCCTGACAAGCGTTAACAGCAGCCGCTGTGATGGCTCAATCTGGCGCTCATTGCACAGTTTGAGCTGCACTGCAGTTGCTGCCAAATCTAGATTAAGTTTATTTTTAGTTGTTGATGCTGTTGCTGCTGCTGCTGCTGCGACCTGCGGCATTACAACATTGTTGCGCCTCCGTCTCGATTATTCTCAGAATTTCTTCGTTTTTGTTGTTTAGGTTTTGTTTTTGCTGCTGCTGGCAGGAAAACAAAAACGAAAACATTCTTTTGGGCACACACAAACAAAATTATGGAAAAAATTCCACGAACATTGCAATCGGCGCTGTTGCCACATGCGGTGCAGCCTTAAAAGAGACGACGCCGCCGCCGCCGCCGCCAACGTTGTCGTTGTTTGCCCGTCAATAACTTAATTAATAGCGACAAAGTCGAAGCCGCTTTCCGAGTTTTCAACTTTGCGGAAATGATGACGGTAGACGTCGTTGTCGGCGTTGCCGTTTTCGATGTCGTCGACTGCATAACTAAATAGCAGCAGGAAGTGTCAAACTCTCTCTCTCGCTGTAACTCTCTTTTACTGTCTAACGCTCTGTCTATAAAAGTCCCTTTCTCTCTCTGTCTTTCTCTTGCACTCCTCTTTGGCGCACCCACATAGGATGCATGCCATGCATAGCTTCAAACAAAACCAACAAATACATAATAAAAAAAGTAGCCAAACAGCAGACATTTTAAAGCGCAGGTAACCTTTTGGCATGGCTTATTTATGGGCTTTGGACACCCGCGCGCAGGCGCAAAGTCGCTGCACTGAACAAAACTTAAAGCTAAAGATGTCAGTTGTAATAGTTTATGGCATCTTAATAAAGATTACAATAATTAATTATAAAAAAAGTCTAATAAATTCCAATAATCCAAAAAAAAGGTATTAAATAATATTTTATTATTAAATAAGTTCTTAACTTTGTAGATACAATACTTCTTTATAATAAACTTTTGTTTTTATGTAGAAATCACTTAATATCTGTAATCTCAGACACACACTTTTCTCAGTGTGCTTTCTTACTCCTCTCGCACTCCCTCTCTCTGTCTTTGCTAACGGTAGTCATAAACTGACTGGCAAACAACAATAAAGCGCCTGTTGTCTTCCTTGCAGTCAATGCTACTTTTGTCATTTTTCAGCTTTGCGCTTTTGGATGATTTTTTTCTTCTCAAAAAAAAAAACTAACAATTGTTGCAACAACAACAATGTGGTTGTTCCCGCTGCGTGAAAAAAACTATTCAAAAAAAATAAATAAAATAAACAAACTTGATTTGAACCTAATGCTGGGCCAGCATTTCACTGTGCGGAAAATCTATGAAAATCGCTTAAAAGCAAAAGGAGTTGATGCCACACAGAAACTTCGAGAAGCAAAGAGAAAGAGCAAGAGAGATAGAGAAACAAATTGAGACGTTTCCATGCACAAACACACAGCTTGGAATGTTCTTTGGGGATACTACCTGTGTGGCTGGCTGGCTGGCTGGATAGTTGGGTGCGGCGTTTGGCAGTGGCGTGTTGTTGCATGCAGCACAGTGGTATCAAATATAATTAAGTAACTATTTTGAGTGTCGATCAATTTGGAGATTTTATAATTCTTGATATAGTTATAGAAAATTTAAGCTTTTCTACTTATTTATAATTTTTAAAAAAATATATTAGTTATTTTTATTTTCAAAAGAGAGAATCATATATTCTTATTTAGGCCTCAATTAGATTTTCATATATGTAAGTCAGAGAAAATCTTATTATCTGTTTAAAAGTATTTTTGCATCCATTAAAATTTTAAAGTAAATTCCTAACATCTTTGTTCCACTGTGCAGAGACTGGTCGGCGGTTAAAGGTTCGATTGAGATGTTAGCGTGCTCCTCATTATTTGAAACTCAATTTCCGTGCAGTCGATGAAAACAAAACAAAGAAAACAAGCAACAAGAAAGCCAAAGAGCCAGAGAGAGAGAGAGAGAGAGAGAGAAGTTAAGCTTTTGGTGTGGCCTGAAGAAAAAAAAAGAAGACGATTATAGCTTTGCGACTGCGCAGTAAACGTTGGCATCTTTGGGTTTGTTGTTGTTATTATTGGGCTGGGCTGAAATTTTTGGGATGATGATAATGATGATGATGATGATGGCTAAGAAGAAAAATATAAATTATATGGCTGCGGTTTTTGTTTATCTTTTTATATTTTGTTTTTTTGAGGCCACACGCTGGTTTCGTTATAATTTTAATGTACCTTGAAACAGAACAAAGCAAACTTAGCCCCAATTCTAACAATTCCCTTCCCTCTTACCTCTTTGCAGGGCAAGGCGCGTGGCAATCGCACAGCAATCTATCTGCGTTCAGTATTCCAATCCCACCTCGAAACACTCGGTAGTTCCGTACAAAAGCATGCGGGCAAGGTGCTCTTTGTGGCAATTCTTGTTCTAAGCACCTTCTGTGTGGGCTTGAAGAGCGCCCAAATTCATTCGAAGGTGCATCAACTGTGGATACAGGAGGGTGGTCGTCTCGGATCCGAATTGGCCTACACACAAAAGACAATCGGTGAGGATGAATCGTCGACACATCAATTGATCATACAGACGGCCCATGATCCGAACGCGTCTGTATTACATCCGCAGGCGTTGCTCTCGCATCTGGAGGTGTTGGTCAAGGCAACGGCCGTCAAGGTGCACATGTACGATGCGGAATGGGGTTTGCGGGACATGTGCAATTCACCAACAACGCCCAGTTTCGAGGGACACTATTATATAGAGCAAATCCTGAAACATTTAATACCATGCTCAATAATAACGCCACTCGATTGTTTTTGGGAGGGAAGTCAACTATTGGGACCAGAGACACCAGTCTTTATACCGTAAGTTGAGAATTGGTTATCGATATGGCATCATAACTTATTGTTCTTTCCTCCTTTTTCTAGCGTTCTTAATCAACGCCTGATGTGGAGCACTTTGAACCCATCGGCTGTGATGCAATTCATGAAACAACAAATGTCCGATCAGAAAATAAGTTTCGATTTCGATACCGTCGAACAGTATATGAAGAGGGCAGCAATAAGCAGTGGGTATATGGAGAAACCATGTTTGAATCCTCAACATCCTCAATGTCCGGACACAGCGCCCAATAAGAACAGTCAACAGCCACCGGATGTGGGTGCCATACTATCGGGCGGTTGTTATGGCTATGCCGCCAAGCATATGCATTGGCCCGAACAATTGATTGTGGGCGGTGCGCAAAGGAATCGCAGTGGACACTTGAGAAAGGCCAAGGCATTGCAAACTGTTGTACAGCTGATGACCGAGAAGGAGATGTATGATCAATGGGTGGATAACTATAAAGTACATCACATTGGTTGGACCCAACAGAAGGCAGCCGAAGTATTGAATGCCTGGCAAAGGAACTTCTCCCGCGAAGTCGAACAATTGCTGCGCAAACAATCACGCATTGCAGCCAACTATGATATCTATGTATTTAGTTCAGCTGCGCTTGATGACATCTTGGCCAAGTTCTCGCATCCATCGGCAGTTAGTATTGTTATTGGTGTTGCTGCGACAGTGCTCTATGCTTTCTGTACGCTCCTGCGTTGGCGTGATCCGGTGCGTGGACAGAGCAGTGTTGGCGTTGCGGGCGTTCTACTCATGTGCTTTAGCACAGCGGCAGGATTGGGTCTGTGTGCACTACTCGGGATTGTCTTCAATGCGGCAAGCACTCAGGTTGTGCCCTTTTTGGCATTAGGACTTGGTGTCGATCACATTTTCATGTTGACTGCGGCCTATGCGGAAAGTAATCGCAAGGAACAAACAAAACTCATACTCAAAAAGGTCGGACCGAGTATTTTGTTTAGTGCTTGCAGTACGGCGGGTTCCTTTTTTGCGGCCGTCTTTATTCCAGTGCCCGCTTTAAAGGTCTTCTGTCTGCAGGCAGCAATTGTGATGTGCTTCAATCTGGCTGCTGCTCTACTCGTTTTTCCTGCAATGATTTCATTGGATCTGAGACGGCGTACCGCTGGCAGAGCGGATATATTTTGCTGTTGTTTTCCCGTATGGAAGGAACAACCCAAACCGATGAATAACAACAACAATATGCGTGGGGGAAGACATTTAAAGAATTGCAACAATAATCGAACAGCTCAAATGCAACAACAACCACAACAGCAAACGCAATCGCAACCAGCACTGAATCCTCTTTTGGAAACACGTTCAACTGGTATAAGAGGAAGTTCCCTGCCTTCCTTCTCCCTATCGAGCTTTGCCTACAAGTATTATACGCCCTTCCTAATGCGCAGTTGGGTCAAGTTCTTGACCGTTATGGGTTTCCTATGCGCCGTCATCTTTAGTCTATATCAGGCAACAGCCCTGCAAGATGGCTTGGACATTATTGATCTGGTGCCCAAGCATAGTAACGAGCACAAGTTTCTGGATGCACAAACGCGTCTGTTCGGCTTCTATTCCATGTATGCCGTGACCCAGGGCAACTTTGAATATCCCACACAGCAGCAATTGCTGAGGGATTATCATGAGGCCTTCGTACGCGTGCCACATGTGATTAAGAACGATAATGGTGGCTTGCCGGACTATTGGCTGCTGCTGTTTCGTGAATGGCTGAAAAATTTGCAGCGCATCTTCGATGAGGAAATGAGAGATGGACGTCTCACCAAGGAAAATTGGTACACAAATGCGAGCAGCGATGCCATACTCGCTTACAAATTAATTGTTCAAACGGGCTATGTGGATAATCCGGTGGATAAGAGTCTGGTCGAAACGAATCGTCTAGTGAATAGCGATGACATCATCAATCCCAAAGCATTTTACAATTATCTCTCAGCTTGGGCAACAAATGATGTGTTTGCTTATGGTGCCTCACAGGTGAGCTAGAAATTAAGATTAAGATGGTGTTATATTTTAATAAGGTCACAATTATAAAGTTTATATATCTATATATATGTCCATCTAGTTCTCAGAAACTGTTGAGCTAGGGACATTAGATTTAAAATATAAGTACTTCTAAAGCACAAGGCTTTTAACTTTCGATAACTCTTTCCGTTTTCGATATAGACTTGTTATCGATAAAAATAAAACCGTACGCTTTTTCCATTTGGTTTCTTTTTAAGCATACTCAACATGATATTTAACGCTTTGCTGTCAAATCTTCGATAATTTTGTGGCTTTCTATAAAAGCGTGTTATCGATACCAATAAAGTTTTCCATTTTGAGATGCAGATTATAAGATTTGGTCATTTTGATATAAAATTATCGATGACTCAAACGGTTATAGGTAGATAAAATACTAGACAATCGGCTAGATCCGTCTTTCTGGATAGTTATATTATTTGAACTCAAATTAAATCATTAATTTTTCTTTCAGGGCAAACTTTATCCGGAACCGCGTCAGTATTATCATGCACCCAACGAGTATGACCTTAAAATACCGAAAAGTCTGCCTTTGGTCTATGCACAAATGCCATTTTATTTGCATGGCTTGACGGATACTTCAGAGATAAAGACATTGATTGGACATATACGCGATTTGAGCGTCAAATTTGAAGGCTACGGATTGCCAAATTATCCATCAGGTGAATTTAAAAAATGTTCTTAAATAATTGTAATTATTTCACTAACAACATCTTTTTTTGCGGCTGTCTTTAGGCATTCCGTTTATCTTTTGGGAACAGTATATGACATTGCGTTCATCGCTGGCACTGATTTTGCTTTGTGCCTTGATGGCGGCCTTGGTTTTGGTCTCCTTGTTGCTGTTGTCCGTTTGGGCTGCTGTCTTAGTTATCATCACAGTCCTGGCATCGTTGGCTCAAATCTTTGGCGCCATGACATTGCTGGGCATCAAATTATCGGCCATACCAGCGGTCATTCTCATACTCGGCGTTGGCATGATGCTTTGCTTTAATGTACACATTACGCTGGTAAGTTTTGAATTAATTTCGAATCGTTCAAAGAGCTAATTCTAACCTTATCGTTATTCTTAGGGTTTTATGACATCCGTTGGCAATCGACAGCGACGCGTTCATTTGGCATTGCAATTGTCGTTGGGTCCCTTGGTGCATGGCATGCTTACTTCGGGCATGGCCATATTTATGCTGTCGACATCGCCGTTTGAGTTTGTTATACGTCACTTTTGTTGGCTGCTGCTCGTTGTGCTGTGTGTGGGTGCGTGCAACAGTCTCGTTGTATTTCCCATCATATTGAGCATGCTCGGGCCAGAGGCAGAACTTGTGCCACTCGAACACCCGGATCGCATATCGACACCGTCTCCAGTGCCAATGCGCAGCAAGCGTTCAAACAATGGTGGTTCACGTGGCTCAGCGCGCAGCTCCAGTACGAATAATTGCCATAAGGCGCATCATTATCACAAGGACGTGAACATCAATGATCCACCGCTGACGACAATAACCGAAGAACCCAACTCATGGAAATCAAGCAATTCATCGATACAAATGCACAACGATTGGAGTGCAACGCCAACGCCACCCAACCACAATTACAATCACAATCTAAACAATCATTATATGAACAACATTAACAATCAACAATATCAGCACTCCAATTGTACGCATGCAACACCAACAACAACGTCGGGTCCACCACCTTCATATCATAAAGCCTCATTGAATATGCCAACAGCTGCGTCATCGGGTGGCTATGCACCACCCGAACTACAAAGCATTGTGGTGCAGCCGGAGGTAACCGTTGAGACAACACATTCGGATAGCAATACAACAAAGGTGACAGCGACAGCCAATATTAAAGTGGAGCTGGTCACACCGGGCCGAGCGGTGCGCAGTTATAACTTTACAAGTTAGCCCCTGGCACTAACCACAGTTCCAGTTCCTGTAGCCATTAAAAAAACAAAAACAACTCTTAATAATTATTTAACATAAACTGTATAAACTATATAACAAAAAAAAAAAAAACCGAAAACAAAATGAAACTTTATGCATGTTAGTTAATTTCCCTACTAAGAAGAAAATAATGAGAGATTCAGCTGTTAAGCTTTGTATGTATGTATTTTTTAGAACTTAAGGCAATTCTTATATACTTATAGAGTTATTTATTGTAACACACAAACACACACACGCACTGCTATGTACTTATATATATGTTCTTAATTTCGAAATATTGACAACAACAACAATTAGTAATTTATAGCATTTAATTTAGCTTAAATATGTACATAAAATACAAGGACTTGAACCAAAATAGTATCGCTTAAAAACAACAACAACAACAAAAACAAAACAAAAAAATAAAACACAATTTAAGAATTAATATAAAAAATAAATTTAAAAAAAAAAAACCAACAATTAAATGAAGAACTAATAACAAAAAAAAACTAAGCAGAACGAAAGCAACTATCCCTCCCGTAGGTACTTAAAACCAAAACTCTTCAACTAAAAAGCATTTTCAAATAAACATTAAAACCATTTGTTAAGCGAATTTAAAACAAACTTTTGTTTTCCATTTACAAATATAATTAAACAAAAATTAATTTGCACAAATTTGAAAAGTATTTATATTAAAATTTATTTTTATAAAGTCACTTTTACTTTGCTGTCATTTTGTTTAGTCAAACATCAGACATTTCATAATTTCCTTAAAATTTCCTTTTATATGCAAATTCAAACAAGCGACAATGTCCGTACTAGAGGATGACTTTAAGTACTTTAAGTCAAATGTACGTAAGAGCAAATGAACCATTTCATTTAACAGTTAAAGAGCACAATAAATTCCCACGATCCACAGACCACCTGTCTCGCTCTCTTTAAGATGCCGTTTGAAACTCGCTGCAAGATGGCCAAATCATTGCCGCAATGCAAGCAAATTATAAGTTATTTCAATTACTTTGAATTGATGTTCTGTTACATTAACATACGAGAGAAGGTAACAGAAATTTTCGTAATGTTTCTGTTATTGATAGCAGCGATAACATACATGTTGATCATGTCCATTATTGTAGACACACTGTGAGTATACGAAAAGGATATCAAATAATTTATCGTTATTTTACTTTTAAAGAGTTTTTTTTAGCTTTACGCCCATTTTGAAGATACTCGCGGTTAAGTTGCGTATGAATGAATATTTAGCTGGTGTAACTTTGTTGGCTTTTGGCAATTCCTCGCCCGATTTAATAGCAAATTTCATGGCTGTACGATCGGATTCGGCTTTATATACCTGCACAATTGCCAATTCTTTGACCATTGTACTTCTTTGTGGCGGAATGGTGTGCTATTTGAAGCCCTTCAAGATTGATGGGCATAGTACCGTGGTTAATTATTTATTTCTATTGCTCTCCGTGGAACTGTTGCGATATATTATGTTTAGTGACCACAGTGTAAGCTTGGGTGAGTGCTTAGGTAAGTGATAATAGGGTATTTGCTAGTCGGCTAGACACTTTTAATTCTTTTCTTTCACAGTTTTGCTTTCCGTTTATGTTGTCTACCTTATAGTGAATATTGCCGATCTCGTTTTAACGCGATATACCATTAGAAGTGAGTTAATTTTACAAAAAATAATTCCCATTCTACTAGAAATCTATTTTCTAGAATTGCTAAGGCAAATCAGTGATTTGGTAAAAGTGGAGCTGAATCTTAAAGGCAAAAAGGTGCTTAAACGGAAGAGGGAATTGCTTTTAGAATTGCAACAGAATGAGATTATGAATTTTCACCACAGAAATTCCGAATTTTATGGCTCAAGCGATTCTCAGCAGAATGAATTGAACTTAAAATCGTATCGCACCGTTTTGCATGACGAAAGAAATCCAAAGAATTATTTACTAATGAAAGACTTCTTTCAATCCCTTAATCCAATTGATGACATGGATTGGGTGTTGAGTGGATGTTTTGGCCGATTTTTGATTGTGTTAAAGACACCTTTAGTTTTTCTTATTAAGATTTTTGTGCCCGTTGTTGATTTCCAGACACAAAAGCATGGTTGGAGTAAGCTGCTTAATTGCACACAGATTGTTACGAATCCTTTCATTATTATCACTGCGGTGCATGGTAAATGATATTAATTTTAAATCCTTTAAGTTTAATTTAACTGCAAACATATTTTTCACATTTAAAAAATTGCGCCCATCAGGCAGCACCAAAGCTTAGCTCTGATTGGTTAACCAGCTGTAACGGTTAAAAATAATGGTTTGAGGGAAATTCTAATAATACTTTTTCTGCAGCCAAATTTGCTAGTGTTTATGACACCTGGTACATTGACTTTAACTATACCTATTCAAAATGGTCTTTCTGCCTTACGATCCCAACGGCGATCTTTGTTTTCTGGAACACCCGAACTGATATACCACCCCCATATCATATTGTAAGTAGCTTAAGTTTTATTTAACATTTAGATAATAAAGGTTTTTCCTACAGGCTTTCATTATACTGATCTCAGGCAGTTCTATAGTTTTGATTACAGTGTGCGTTGGGGAAATTGAGGTACTCACCTCTATAGTTGGAGCTGTTTTTAATTTGAGTGAAAGTTTTGTGGCTATAACTTTTGGATCGATGACGAATGCAACAATTGATCTAATGTCAAATTTTGCATTAGTTATGCAGGGATATGAGAAAATGGCATTTGCTGGCATCTGTGCCGGACCATTTTTCAGTGCAGTATTCCCCAAAAAAATAATAAGACATATAACAGTTCATTTAAATTTCCCAACTTTATTTACAGGTATTGTCGTCTGTATGGGCATTGCATTTATTTTTAATAAAAATGTGCAAAAGCCGGGATCGGACTTTTGGCTAGCTGGCGAGCATGGTGATAACTGTTATATATTTATGCTTATCGCAATCTTCACCCAGTTGGCCTGGTGTTTCGCGGTTAACTTTAATGCACGACGATCGCTGGGGGTATTTGCATTCGTGTTATATGGCTTGTTTATTCTATATGCTGCTGGTGTTGAGTGGAATATAGTGCATGAGTTCTCAAGCAATATATTTATAGAGCCGAAATAAATTAATTTGTATCTTGACTTTTGTCTTAACTGTTTTTTCCTATAAGGTTGCAAGCTTTGCTAAGTCGTTAAGTTAGATATTTCGTTAGGTAGAAAACTGAGCTAGTCCAGCCATTTCGTTTAGTTTTCATTTTACCAAAGTGGCATCGCTAAAACCACGTGATATGCACTTTTTGTATTGCAAGGCCAAAAACTCCAAATTTAAGACAACCAATCTCAAATAAAGCATATGGTTAATGTTATACAAATATCGCTATGCTTTTATATTCATACTTCTCGAATAATTGCATTAATATCGCTATCGATAGTGTATGTAATTTGTATATATTGATGTCTGTTATCGATAGTTTAGTGCGATACAAACATCAACAAGAAAACTACAGAAAGAAATAATTGAAATCGCGCTCCGTATAAATAACATATAAAGCCGCTGTATCCATTAAACAAAACAAATAAATTTATAGATAACAATAGTATTCATATCAAAAAGTGACTTAACTTACTGCATATGCATTCACTGCAGAATAAGCACGTAACAATTAAACATTTCAACCGCATCACTGAGCGAGAGAGGCGTCTAATTCTCTGTCTTGTTTGTGTGTGTGTGCGTTTAAGTGTGTGGTAAAAATCAGACGGTGAAAATAGTCGTGGCAAAAGCAACGGCGACATTTTATTCACGTATCAGAAGCAAACTCAACGTGTTTTGAGAACGTTGTACTGTGGGACGCGTCGAGATCGTCGCAAATTAATACAAACATATTAAGAAGTATCAACAGTGATCATATATGCGGGCGCGAAATTAAAACACATACTAATAGAATCTCAAAACGCAATTGAAAACAAGACGTTAACTTGAAAGCTTTGTGTAAGTAAGAAATGGCAAATAAATCGAATGTTTTTGTGTTTGTGCTGTTTTCCTCTGTGTTCGTATATGTGTGTGTGCATTTGTGTGAGTAGGCCAACAAATTGGCAAAAGCGCAACTATAAAAAAGAAATGTGCATAAGTGTGTAATTTGGTGAAAGTCGCATTTAAACGCAACCATTTCAAACAACAACAACATACATAGGGCAATTTTAAATTAAAGATAGTAAAAATTATTTATAAGTTCTTTAAAACACTTGCCGAAGTGCTTTCAATGCTGACGCCACATTTTAAAGCATTGTGTGCGTAAATTAAATTGTTATTGATATTGTGGAAAAAAAAACCGATTGCCTTTCCCATGTTTAATGATAAATTTATACTTTCATGTTTATTGCATGTGCGCGCTCTCTCCCAATCAACCGCCTCTCTCTTTCACAAAATGCACATATAACGGCATTTCAAACATAACGACGCATAAATGCTGTTTAATGCTTAATGACTCAAACACTTTGCGAATACAGCAGGTAAGCTACTTTTGTATGTAAATTGCGTTGTGTATGACGTCTGTGATGTGTATGTATGTATGTATTTATGTATGTCGTTTGTCTGCCTGTCGCTCAGCTGTTACAGGTCACACACACACACCCACCCACTCTCTTTTTCTCTCGCTCTTTCTCACTCTCTGTCTGTTTCCATTGCCGGCGTAGCGGCTCAAATGTCACGCCACCTTATCAATGCCAGTCTTGGAAATACTAATGCATCATCCCCTTCCCCCACCCTTTTAGCCAATTCTCGCACCTTGTGCAGTCCTTGTAGGTATTTTATGCAATTCTAAATTCTATTAAGCTAAAAGTTCTATTAAACAACAACACAAAGTTGACCCAGTTTTAAATTTGTAAAGGAGAGAGTAGACACCACGCAACAGCGCTGCTCATTTGGTGCATTATGCAATTGTAGCCTATGGCAACAAATAAAAATAAATAGAAACTGCAATAGAAATAATTGATTTGTTTATACGTATGTATATTGATTTTTTGTTTTTTGTTTACTTGTCACATCCAAATTACAAAAGTATCAGCTGTCAACTTTGACTCCCAACAAATATTTAACGGTAAACGACCTTCACAAATTGCATTTATCACATCAGCGTGCAAACAAGTGAACCTTGCTTAATTTGACTTGTGTTTAATTAGATAAAAATATCTGTTAACCCTTCACAAAATACCAAAAAAAAAAAAACATTTACATGCGCTTTGATTCTTGCTTCTCTGCTTCGTCTTCAGTCTAGTTAATTTCCCCTTTTTATGAGCTGCACGTGTGCATCAAGTAAATTCTTGAAGTATGCGCACTCGCTCTCTCTTCATGGCTCTTTTCGTGTAACGGGCGCTCTCTCTTTCTCTGAAGCAAGCTGACTCACTTGCTCTTTTACACTCCCACTCAATTGTCTGTTTGCTTGGTTTATTATACCAACTGAAAATCATGCGAGTTTTGCCAGTGCTTGTGCTTGTTCTTCCTCCTTTTTCCCGGGGTCACTTGCGTGCGAGCGTTCGTGTGTGTGTGTGTGTGTGTGCGTGTGTTTTGATGTGTCATCTGTTCTTGTTCTGAATCGGTTCTTGTTTTGACGGGTCAACAGCGACGGCGCTCACTGACTGACCGACCACCCATCAACCAGCTGAGTAAAGCGCGATGGCCTTTTGCGAATGTTTTCGCATTTTCAATGACGCGCTACATAAGCTGAGCTGAATCTAGGGTGCGGTTTTTTGTAATGGCCCGGAAGCTTGTGGCATGACCAGCAGTAGTTATCGGCATAGCCACGTTGAGTTTAGTGCTTACAAACTAAATCAGATTTCAAGTAAAGGTAAAACGTTTATTGTAAAAAGTAAATATATCAATATTTGTGAATGCTATTTTTTTATTATTTCAAGCAACAAAATCATATATTGTAATAAATGTTTCGATTCATTCTGCGTAGACTGCATCAACATTTTTCTATAGAACCCGCACCTTAAATCCACTCACACTCACAGCATAATAAAAAATGTACATGTTTGTATGTATGCATGTGTGTGAATGCAAACATAAATATGTGTGTGTGTATGTACATACATTAATATTTGTATAATTTTTGCCGGTAGCAGCTTTCATTCATGGCCAAACCTAATCGACGGAAGCACAATGACGAAAACAGTTTTTAACGTTGTAAACAACATGCTCTCTGACCTTTTATACCCCCACCTACAGAGTGCGTGGTCTCTCAACATTCACTCCCTCTCTTGTACAGTTGACGTTGCAATTTCGCTGCCCTGCAATTCGCCCTGTATCTTACTCTCTTTGGCTCTTCGCCGCAAGTCTGTTGTGCTGCGCAGCATTTCCCCTGAAACTCGTACGATTTTCAGCTGGTATAACCAATTGCCAAAGAAGGCGAATGAAAAACGTGCCACGACATGTTGCCGCAGAAACAAACCACCACTGATTTTCATGCCTCTAACGCTGTGCCTGCAACACCACCCAGCAGCATTGCCAGCTTATTGACTTTTTGTCTGGCGCTTTTCATTTCGGCGTTGCTGTTGTTGCTGCGGTTGGTGTTGTTTTTGTTTACCATAGAACGTCACGCGGATTTTAATGAACCTTACATGCGTGTATGTAATGTATATTTGTATATGCATGTACGTTTATGTATTTACGTAAGTATATGGTGTACATAATTTTCATAAAACGCTGTGTTACAGGATATCAGCTGTTTGAAAACATTTTTAAAAATTGCTTATGTATGTATTTGCCAAATGCTTCAATGGTTTGCGACATACCGTTACTTATTTACATACATATATACATAGATTGTATATGTGTTGAGTTTTGTAGGAACCCTGTAATTGAACAGCTCTCTTTTTAATTTCAAAGCTATTTTTACAAAAAAACTACAATAGTCTGAAGCTTATTTGTCAGAAAATTGTTTTATTGCTAGTAATAAATATTGTTAAACTTGGCATTGGGATATTTTTGTTCGATTTGTTTGGCTAACCAATTATTATTATTATTAACAATCATCTATTACATAATCGAACATTCTTACGTATATTTTTAGGGTATGACTAAGTTCTAAGCAGTAAACACGTTTTTGTTTTTTGATAAACACCGATTTACCTGAACACCTACACAATCAAACAATGTTTGCTTAAGTCGCGATGATGAACACAAAAAATTGTCTGCGAAATGATTTTCTAACCGGTTTTGCCAACAGTAAGTGCACAGTGAAGAGTGTTTTTATCAAGCATTAAACCGGCTAGCCGTGTGCCATGATCATTGACAATGCATTTGTGTTGTGGAAAATTTTCTTTTCTCTCCATGGCACGTGCTTTTACAAGATGCGTTAAGGTGGAATACTAGAGCATCTGTGCGATGGTCACTCTAAAGATAAGTACACGCATGCTTGTCTAGGTCAATCATACATATACATACTCATATGAGAGTGTATTTATGTCTGAGCACAGCGAAGACGACGTCAACGTCATTGGCACTTCACTTTCTCACACACGAACGAAAACGCAGGAGGAACAAGATAGAAACATAGGCAAAATGAGCGAGTGCAAAAGAGCACCGTTGTCTTTCCACTTTTTTGTGGAAGAACGTTTGTTTGGTGTGTTTGTGTAAGCTTTTAGCTGTCACTCTCTTGATCACTAAGCTGCACTTGGCTGTAATCAAATTTATTTCAATTCTCCCACACAATCTTTGATTTGTTTGTTTTGCACTTTTTTTTATACTCTTTCTCGGTTTGAGCGTACAAATTGTAGCTACATATAGCAATTTTGACAAGTTTCTGTTGTTGTTTTTATTTTCAATCTTAGCGCGCATTTTTCTCATTTTATGTACGTTCGACCGGTTGCACACAAAAAAAAAAAAATAGCACAACACCACAGAAAATTATTTTTATTTTGGACTTTGACACAGTCATACGATGATTTTGTTACCCCATTTGACTGTATGAGACAGAAGACAAGAGAGCATACAAAGACAATGGCGCAAGAAACTTTCGCTCCCGTTCGCTCACTTGTCGAGCTTATTTTTTGCACACTGGGCATATGCGAAAAAGAAACAAAACATACATACCTCACTTACATACGGTTACATATGGAGAAAAATATTGACCGCTGACACACCTCCTTACTGTAACACGTCAATGTCAAGGCAACTGGCTTGTCATCGATATATTATTCATGATCTACAACAAAACAGCAACAATAAGCTCCGTTACGACGCCGATTTAATTTTGTTTTGGCACCTTGGTTGATTGTTTATGGTTACTCAATGAAAGCCAAAGTTCAAGTGACTTTATGTGCTATAAGCATTACTTTTTTGCCACTGACAAGATATTATAAACAAACCATATTAAGAGATCTTATTGACTACAAAAGCTTAAAATACTTTTCAGTAACCAAATGTGAAGAACATTTATTTATTTTTATAAATGATAAACAGAATCATTCAAACAAATTAGTTCTATTAAAAAATCATGCAGTTCGATGAAAAAGAGGCATAAAAAACATTTGAAAGATGTGTTAAAGAATTATTAGAAAGAAACCTAATCAATCATGGCCGGTTATGTGATACTCTTTTTTTTAGAATATTCCCTTGTACTTGTATCGAATATAATACATGTTACGTAAAACTGACTTTACCATATTAAGAGATCATAAAGGGTAAACTAATGTTCATAACTGTTAAAAATGTTATTTTGAAAGTCTGGCACTAAAAACAAACTTATTTCATGAATCATTAATTTAGGCCACGTCAGAAAAACTGAAAAGGCACGTCAGGAAAACGGGTAATAAAAAATGTTATGAGCCACATCACCTCAAATCAAAAAATGAATATGTTATGAAATTGTTTCTAGTCATCTGTTAATGGTTCTTTTGTAACACATGTTCGAAGGGCATTTGAAATATTGTTTGATTTGTTTCACTAAAGTCAAATTCTTTCAACTTAACTGCATTTAGTTTTTGCACGTCATTCTTTGTGCTTTGTTTTCTTCAAAATTCCCCTTTCTAACGGTTTCCAATAACGTCAGCGCTTTGTTGTTGTTATTGAAACATTTTATGGCAATGGAACTAAATATTTATGTTTGTATATAATGGGGATGTTTTACATTCTACGATTTCAAGCTCGTTTACTTGAAGACTTTGTACTGTGAAACTTTGGACTTTTGTAAGACGTGCAAGCGACAAAGAAGTCTTAGAACTAAGCTTTATTTTCTTTGTGGTTATGCAGCTAACTTGCGCACAATTCAAGTTCGAGGTTTTGTACGCCAGTAGCCAGTTGACAGCGACTCTCTCAGTCGTCATTTACAGTTAGTCGAGCATGACGTTTGTCTTCAATGACTTCCATAACTGTAGTTGTTGTCGTTGTTTGTGTTGTGTAATGCATGCAAAATGGCAATTAAAACACACAGTTCACATGTAAACTGAACAACAAAAAAAAAAAAAATAGAAAACGCGCAGAATAAACAATAAAAAAGAAAAACAGTTGTAACGAGTGCATACATGCAATAGGTCTATAATTAACAATTGTGTGTGTGTATTTTGTTTTTTAATCAATGCAATTTAAATAGTTTCACTTAATAAATACACAGATACAAATTGAAAATTAAAACTATAACATCATATCAAATACTGTTGAAAAGCGTGTTTATTAAAAAGCAATTATGATAATATATAGCTATTAATTTTTCGTTTTCTAAATGATTGGCTGCACGCTTAGCTTGCCAATTGTATCATAAACACAAGTGTACATATGTATTTATGAATGTATGCTTGATTGTTAGGGTTTATCTAAAACGTACTGATTTAATCAGACACAAACACTTAATCACTTGTCAGTATTAGGTACTTTGTACCCCCACAATAACAACAACAAAATATTTATATTGCACGTAATCAAAATGATACGCGCCACATTTCCTGAATTGTCTTTAATCCACACTATCCAAACTTTGTGTTCGTCGTTCTCTCTATCTCTCTCTCGCTCTCACTCTCTGTGTAAAAACCTTTGGTTCCTTATGGTACCATATCATTTAGCTTGCGCTGTTCGTATGCAATTTAACTTTGCCCAGGGTCACGATCGTCGCACTTGTCCCGGCGTCCACTAGTTGTAGCACTCGTAACAGTTCGTTCAAAGTTTAACAGCAATTTGACGATACAAGCTTTGCCCCCACCCTGTGTGCTCTCTTTGGCGCGCTCTTACTTCTACTTTCACCTGTACTCTTTAATATTTCTTAACAATTTGCACTCATCAACACAGCTATTTGATCGCTTTTCAATGATTTTTGTCAAAACAAATTTTGCCAAGACTTTTTCGCAACACTTTGTGGTTGCACAGTGGGGCTCAGAGATAATTCAAATGTGATAATTTTCAGGTATTTTATTTAGTTTCATGATAAAATTTTTTAGATTTGTTTATATATATTGTATAGTTCGACATTCCTTTAATTTTTAAAATAAATAACCTGTTACGATTATGTTTTGTTTCTTTTTGTGGGAGTTGGGTTCAATAACCGCGGCATTGCCAACAAAAAAAAAAAGTGAAAGGGCTATTAAGCAAAGAGAGGAATTCACAAAAGCTAAAGCGAAATGTTAACACTCTAACTGCAATAAAATCTTTTAAATAAAAACGTTTGTTTACTTTGTATTTTATTGCAATTGAACTTTGCTCAACTGAATCGAGTCGGTGGATTTTAAAGAATTGGATATAGGTTTCAATAACATATTTTGTTAAAATAAAACAGTGAAGTTTGATAGTATGTGGACTTTGCCTGGCATTGAAAATTGTTTATTGAATTGTTTGCGTTTCTTGGCACAAACCAAATATAATAATAATAATAGAATACCGGCCAATCAAAGTTCAGTTTTTCTTATTTTTCTGTAATAAATTTCATTGACCTAAGTCAATAATTTACCTAGAAATGTGAAAAGAAAATGAAATGATTATGCAATACAGAAATTGGATGGTCTAATTTTAATTTGTGTGCGCTATTTAACGTTTATAAATAATAAGTGTGTGTATGTGTGTGTGTGTGTGTGTTTGTGTGTCTGCCTTCTCCCCATTTGTTTGTGTTTTGCTTACTGTAAAACTTTGGCTAAAAATCAAAAAAATAAAAAAGCCACAAGGCGAAACCAAAAGAACTTGTTCTCTATTTATTTAAGTTAAAATATTTCTTGTTTTTTTTTTTTTGTTGGTTATTTGCAATATATGTATTTATGAAAGATGTTTTTATGTTGTTTGTTTGTTTTTTGTCTCTTATGGTTTATTTCAAGCAAATATGCTTAAAATATTTGATAAATATAAATTGAATTACTGGCGATGGGGAATAAAATTTGATGTTCATACAAAAAAATTATTACAATAAATTGAAGGCGTTTGTTGTCAATTTCACATTGCTTTTAAATATGCTCTTGATAAATATCTACGACATACATATTTATTATATCATTGTCACTACATAAATGCGTATATGTTTCTTTCTCTCTCTTTCTCTCATGTAGGTAAATATAACTGCAACTGTTGCTTGGAGAATGATATCATCGTTTAAATGTTGCATCCATTTGTTTGTTCGATCCGTTTATTTTAGCTAACGACACCAACACTGAAACTCATCATCATACAAACATCATCGACGGAAGGACCCTAAAGATACCCTTCACAAAAAGTGCTAGAATAACTGTGTATCTTTATCATATTCTCTCTCTTTCGCTACTTCGCTGTGTGTGTGTGTGCGCATCGTTTGTGTTGAAGAGCACATTCTTATACTTAGTCTGTGTCTCGCTCCAGCGTTTAACTGCTTGCCAAACATAATAAGAAATCTGCGGCAAGATGTTCATCGAAGATGATGCGCAGTAAGTACCATTTTTCATATGTAGTAAGTCCATAATTCAAACCTGCTAGACTTTTATGTACTTATGTGGATCGGGCAATTAGCTTAAGAGAATATGTCCTTTTTAAATTACCTAAAAACATTTCATGGTCAGTGAAAATATCATTAAAAAAATCGTAAAAGTCATAACAACTCATTAATTCAAAAATATTCCGTGACTGCATTTATTATCATTATAAATCAAAAGCTTTACTAGTTTTATTTTTAGTCACATTGCATTTGTTTAAGCATTTAATATACGACAATGTTTTATTATCATTCACTTAATGAAGCTTAGTTTTAATGTTGTTCTTGTTATCACTTGATGTGATAGTAATGCGTATTAAATCAAACACCATGAAATGACCAAGCAACAACATCTAACATTAACTTAAGTATTAGTAACAGTTCAACGGCTACAGCAAAATAGAGAGAGAGAGAGAAAGAGAGAGCGAAGCAAAGAGAGTAAAGGTAACGAGAACGTTTTTCCCACCTCTCGTCGTATGGGCGTTAAATAAAGATTGGCAGAGTAATAATCAAGTTCAAGATGAAAATGACGTCAATGTAATATAAAATTGCTTATCACAAGAATGCTTCTCGTCATTAAAGAATTTATTGCATATAGAAGAATATTTTTAAACTGATACTGGGTAATATACGTGTGTATATATTTATATAAGTAAGTTAAATCGATTAATGGGTGCATTTAATTCATCATTTTGAAGAATGTACAAATATAGAATATCTATGCTATTCTATTTTTCTATGTTCATTTCGTGACCTTGAATTAATTTAAAAACACTTGCTAATTGGGACTTTAAACTTTAATAATGCTCATTTCGTTTACCGTTTTTGATAACGTGCTCTCACTATCTCTCTCGCTCTCTTTCTCTCTCTTTAAATGTCAGTGCAAAGGTTCATAATTCAGTTCACATTTTGAGGCGCTGATTAGCATGCTGTTTACACACACACACACACACAAACATAAATATACTCTCTCTTATGCACTATGTATGTGCATGTATGTGTGTTCAAAGCTCTAGGCAACAGTTTGACTGCAGGTTCCGTTAATTGGCAACAGGTGGTTTCATATGTCAAAAAGATAGTGGTTTGATTTTAAAAGAAAAGATTATTTTAGTATCAATAATTGACCTTTGTATTTTCAATAAATAAGATAACATTTAGATCGCAGATAGCTGTTAACGTAAAAAAATATATACATATATGTATGTACGTATATAGATAATAAACAAACACAATGTTTAAACTCCTGTTTCTGACACCATCTAGTTGCCGTGCTAATTAAACTCAAAAATAAATTCATTACAAAAAACTTAAGTCAAAACTAAGTTCTAAACTATAGACCAAAAGAGGGGAGACCTATATCCGTAGACTTTGTAGTGTGTCAAGGGCAATCTAAACGAAAAAAAAAAATCAAAATACAAAAAACTGCCTTTCAAACGTTATCGCAAGTTGTGAGCTTCGCCGAGCTCGTATCAAAAGCGTATGGGGTAACCCTTTATGTATTTCTATTATACTTTTCGCATCGTATTCCGTATTGGACACGGCAAGATTTGCCAACTGTGTGAATTCAGTTAGCTTTTGGCTGGCGACGGCGCTAGAACAAAACTTAAGGTGACTTTTCTGAAAAAGTGATTCATATATAAACATAAGTAAATACAATATATAAAGTCAGATGTTGCACTCAAAATTAGCATATCCAATTATCACAACGAGCTGTTCAACTAATTAAGTTTAATTATTTTTTCCAATTTCCTCATTGCTATTTTTTTTTTTCACACACTTGTGCAGAATGGACAGCATTTGGGTGCAGAGTGCACTGACTGCAATCAAGGCAATTGCATTTGTCTATGATATAATAACGTTGCCGGTCTATTTGGTAATACAGGCGCCATGGAAACGTCGACAGGAATCGAGGCGAGTTAAGGTGAGTACTAGACAAAAAAAAACTTTTTTATTACTTTTATGATTACAATAATTGATTTTTTGTTGTTTTTTAGTTTGTTTTTTTTTTCTCTACTTGCGTTTCATAGTTCAATTTTATGGCATGCTATTTTGATTAGTTCTACATGCACACAGCCGCTCTCTGTCTGTCCTAATCTCTCTCTCTTTTCCCCCTCCCCTCTATTGTTCGTTCATTATTTGTCATGCGATGCGTGTTCACCTTCAGAGCTTAGTTGTACATACTTTTGTACTAACTACTGTATCTCAATGCTGTCTTCTCATTATCTGTTCGACTTTGTCTTACCTCGTTGCTCTCTCTCTCTCTCTTTCTCTCTCTCTCTCTCTCTTTCGATCATTAATCGCTTGTTCCACTATCTCTGTTTATTATGTATACTTTGTACTCATTAAAAAGTTGTTGAAAAATTTGTGCAAAAGGTGAAAAAACTTTTGTTTATTGATTTAATGATCCTGACACCACCTTTTATTAATCAAATTTATTGTCAAATGTCTTTAGGAATTTATTTTTGCCTATCTCCAGAATCCCCAAAGTTGAAGCTGTTTGTTTAAATAATAATATTATTTATTCGTTTCCCACAAAATTGTAATCAAAACTATTCCTTCAATCATATATCAATTTCACTTAGTTTCCAAACAAATATTTTAGTCTGAAAGTGCAGGAATATTTGATTCGTTATGATTATAGATCAGTTTATTGAATATATACATATATTCCTATGATTCATTGATTCTTTTAGCTAAAGCGACATGGTTAGATTTGATAAAATAAATACCAAAGTTTATAGCCACAGTTATTTAGTGGCTAACATGATAAGGATAAAAAAAGCAAGAAATTATGTGTACTAAAAAATTTAATGGGTATCGATAAATACGAATCTTGTTGTAAAAATATAAAAATATTAAACTTTTTACTGCTTTATAGCTAATGTTGGTATTGTTTTTGTTTAACCTCCTCCTTCCAACTCGCAGGCCACGGTCATAAGCAAGAAATTGTTGGTCGATGAGCCCTCGAAGTACGCGCCGGATGATATTGAGGTCTTAAATATATGATAAATTTGGGTTTTTTGAATAGTTTTTATAATGTTTTTTGGTGTTTGAAACGGAAAAGGGCAACA
This sequence comes from Scaptomyza polygonia, assembly GCA_035044585.1. Taxonomy (NCBI): domain Eukaryota; kingdom Metazoa; phylum Arthropoda; class Insecta; order Diptera; family Drosophilidae; genus Scaptomyza; species Scaptomyza polygonia. The sequence continues at coordinate 632,802 of JAWNNU010001690.1, forward strand.
TCACATTATTCCACATTTATTCTTAGCACATTTTTCAGTCATGAAATACTAAATGTTGTTTTTTTATACTAATAATAATCACTTCCTTGTTTCACATAGTTTTGAAGCTCGCTTTCACACTTAAATAGAACCTTAACACACACACAAGTAAACTTTCTCCCTAATGGTGACCCTTTTATATGTATATATATTAAAGCTCTATTGAAAGACATTTACTAATCGATTGAATTGAAATACTTTCAGGCCAAGATCATTAAGCACGATGACACTGAGTTGACGTATCGCACAACGGAACCACCACGTGATGTTCATGTTAAGATGCTGCAGGAGAACATCGATACGCTCGAGAAGGTCTTCAACTATGTGGCTAAAACGCATTCGACCAAACGTTGCCTGGGCACACGGCAGATACTCAGCGAGGAGGATGAAATGCAGCCCAACGGACGTGTCTTCAAAAAGTACAATATGGGCGACTACAAGTGGAAGAATTTCATTGAGGCCGAGCGCATGGCGGCTAGCTTTGGTCGAGGTCTACGCGAAATGGGTCAGGCACCGCGTCAAAATATTGTCATCTTTGCTGAGACACGTGCCGAATGGATGATTGCCGCTCATGGTTGCTTCAAACAGGCCATGCCCATTGTTACCGTCTATGCTACACTTGGCGACGATGGTGTTGCCCACTGTAAGTAGATAAAGTAGATTTATAATGCACAGTTTACTAATTGTTGTTTTTTCGTTTAAAGGCATTAGCGAAACTGAAGTTACAACGGTTATAACCTCACATGATTTGTTGCCCAAGTTTAAGACGCTGCTCGATAAATGCCCAAATGTTAATACCATTATTTATATGGAGGATCAGCTGCGCAAGACCGAAACAACTGGTTTTAAGGAGGGCGTCAAAATTCTGCCATTCAATCAAGTTATCAAAATTGGCAATGACAGCAAATTTGGTAGGTTTCAATAAGCGAACGAAAGTTGCGATTGGTTGGCGATATATTTAGTCGGTCAAAATAAGTTTGATTGAACGAACTTAAGATCCAGATTTAACTACCTTAACTGAATATCAAACTTATTCTTTTAACCAATGTGCTACTATTACGAACATTTGTATAATTTGCATCAAATTCTTACCATCTTTTAACTCTTTTGTATCCACAGAACATGTGCCACCCAAAGGCGAAGATATTGCAATCATAATGTACACTTCTGGGTCAACGGGCACACCAAAAGGTGTTTTGCTCTCACACAAGAATTGCATCGCAACCATGAAGGGCTTTTGCGATATGGTTACTATATATCCGGAAGATATGTTGATTGGATTCTTGCCATTGGCTCATGTCTTTGAATTGGTTGCTGAGAGTGTTTGTTTAATGACTGGCGTCTCGATTGGTTATTCCACACCGTTGACTTTGATTGATACGAGTAGCAAGATTAAGCGTGGCTGCAAAGGTGATGCATCTGTGTTGAAGCCCACGTGCATGACGTCAGTGCCACTGATACTCGATCGCATCTCGAAGGGCATCAATGACAAGGTCAATTCGGGCTCGTCATTCCGTAAAGCGCTCTTCAAATTCCTCTATCAATACAAAGTCAAATGGATACAGCGCGGCTATCAAACACCAATAATTGATAGGTATGTTAATGGTAATATTCAAAAGTTCTTTCTCATTAAACTTCTTGCTTTCGTTTTGTAGCCTGGTCTTTAAGAAGGTTGCCAAATTGATGGGCGGTAAAGTGCGCATTATTATGTCCGGTGGCGCGCCGCTCTCAGCTGATACACACGAACAGATCAAGACATGCCTGTGTGTCGATTTAATACAGGGCTATGGCCTGACTGAGACAACATCGGGTGCAACTGTTATGGATTGTGAGTGCTCTCGAAACGTTTGAAATTGAATGTAATAACTAAAACATTTGTATTTGCTTTAAGATCGTGACATGACCTATGGACGCACTGGTGGTCCTTTGACTGTGTGCGATATTCGTTTGGTGAACTGGGAGGAGGGTAATTATCGTGTTACCAACAAACCGTATCCCCAAGGCGAGGTACTCATCGGCGGCGATTGTGTTTCGCAAGGCTATTACAAGCTACCCAGCAAGACTAGCGAGGACTTCTTTGAGGAAGATGGCCGTCGTTGGTTCAAGACCGGTGACATTGGCGAAGTGCAAACCGATGGTGTACTTAAAATAATTGGTATGCTTAATAACAATCCATTAAACATTTTGAATTTCAATAAGCTTAATTGTTTTACAGATCGCAAGAAGGATCTGGTTAAGCTGCAGGCTGGCGAATATGTGTCATTGGGCAAAGTGGAATCTGAGTTGAAAACTTGCGGCATTATTGAAAACATTTGCGTCTATGGTGATCCGTCAAAACAATTTACTGTCGCGCTGGTCGTGCCAAATCAGAAACATTTGGAGGATCTGGCCCAACGAAATGGCCTCATTAACAAAACGTATGAAGAGCTGTGCTCGTCGCCCATCATGGAGAAGGCCATACTCAAGGAAATAAGCGAACATGCACGAAAATGTAAGTTCGAAAACTTATTAAAATCACAAATTGTTTTTAAAACTTGAGTTCTTTTGCAGGCAAACTACAAAAGTTCGAGGTGCCGGCGGCCATAACGTTGTGCAAGGAAGTTTGGTCGCCCGATATGGGTTTGGTGACAGCTGCATTCAAGCTCAAGCGCAAGGATATACAGGATAAATATCAGCACGACATAAATCGCATGTACGCTTCATGAAAATCAATGTACTAAACGGCAATGAATGGATATGGCAGCAGTGAAGCTAATTGTGTACTAAATATTCTATCTGAAGCAATCGTTTTTAGACTATTGCTCAAACAAAAAAAAAAAAAGACGAACATGCGTTATTCACAAACCAAACAAGATTCAGTTCCACAAATATCCAACACGAATCAACATACTTTTTATTATTTTCTTTTATTAAAGAAAGCAATAATCGATTGTTTTGTGGTTTTTTAGCGATGTGCAGTTTGTTTGGTTCTCTTACTTTTATATTGTACCATGCTGTTGATAATGATGATAATGATTACGATTTAATGACATAATGATAATGATATTGATGATAACGGTTTTAAATTCGATAATGTACAGTTTTTTCGTTTCTCTTTTATTTTAGTACATTTTTGAAGCAAGCGATAAAATGAAACTTATTTTTATATATACATATATAAAAATACACAATAAACTAAACTTAAGTGGTTGCCTAATAATTATGTACATACTATACATATATAGTAAACCGATAAATATATATGTACAAACGCGTATATAGATCGAAAGAAAATCTTATTTTAGATTTTATTAAATATAATTACAAATATATTTACTTAGCGTACTTCTTTAAAACTTAGTTTGATATTATACATATATATATATACATATATATTGCAAAATTATTGAAGTAATGAATTATAGCAATACAACAACAACAACATACACATATAACAAATCACAAACAAACAAAATGTTCTGAATTAAAATGCGAAATGCAAATATAAATTATAAAAAAAAAACAATTTCTTTTTTTTTGTCTGTGATGTAAATGCCAAAAAAAAAATACGATTCATAGCAAAAAACATACAGACAAATTGTTTTAGGAAAATTTAAAAAAAAAAAAACTTTATAAATCAATAAAAACTACAGAATCAGCAAAAGAAAGACTTAGTACTATAGAGGAATATTTTGAAAAAATAAGATTTCTTTTCTCTGTTTTTTATGTTTCGCAATTGGTTTTGACTTGATACTGTTAGTCATATATATTTAGTTTCTATTTAAGAATGTTTTTAGCAATTGACTATGAAACGATGCGTTTCGATAAAGCTGTATGTATTCGAATGAAGGTAAACATTTTTTAAAAATATTGCAATTCATTTTCTTTACTAAGCATAAAAAAAAAACCACAAACTATATAATGCATATTTTTAATAGATAGATTATTCATAATTATTATTTAAGAATGCGTTACAAAAAACAAAGTCGTACATTAAGTCAATTTTGGCATGGTTTATAAATAATGAAATGATAAATCAATAAAAAACAAAAAAATATTTAAATTTTCGAAAATAGTTTTCTTTGACTAAAAATGTAAGTATAATTTTAGTATAATGAAGTTTCAGCATTGGCACGGTTTTCTTCCTAAGATGGTCGAGTGGTCAAAGGCCGCCTGAGTTTAGATCTTAGCCTACTATGAAGACGTGGGTCGTATCGCAGTTCTGAGAAATATTTATTATTATTTTTCCCAATTTGTTTTCCTCTTTTGACTATTTTCTATGAGATTTAATTGTATCTTTAATTGCTGTACATTTTGCTGCACCTTTTCACAACAAAAGTGTCTCATTAGTGGAGTATTTACTGTAGACCGGCGCTTACAGCCTTGACTCTGAATGTGAACTATATTCTACGACCCTCAAACTTAACTGCATTGAAAATTGTTTTTTTTTTTTACTCCCAACGTTCGGTTGAAGCAGCTTGGCGCCCATTTATTATATGGCAGCGTGGCGTTGGCAGCTGCAGGCTGCAGCCAAAAGAACAAGAGAGAGAGAGAGAGAGAGCAAAGAGTAGCTAAAAAGAACGTTGCATACCTTTGGGGCAGCCAGACACACCTGAAGTGGACTCTATTATGCCACTAAAGTCCACTAATGCAACAAATAAATCATGAAAAATTGTGTGAGACTAAAGGTTGCGGAGCGAAGGAAAAATACTAAAAATAAAAAAGGCACTTAGTTTATTATTTTAGCTAGCACATTTTCAGGTTTATTCTTATCCTGCGCCGTGACAATTTTTTTTTTGCGCTTTGGCAAATGCAGCAGTGTCGCCACAACCATTTATATAAGTATTTTTCGTTGATTGTTTATTGTTTAAAGTTTATGATGAGTTTTTTGATTAACTAAAACTTTTAAAGTCCTAAACTGACTTTTCAATAGCTTTTTATTGGTAGTTCATATTTGATTGCCATCATTAGCAACACACGCACACACACAAACACCTGATAAATGTGGTTTTTTTTTAAAACATTTGAAGCACATCCTGCTTGCCTGTCTATAGCACATTAAATAAATGGTCAAGCATTGAATTTAAATTTCGAAATCAAATCGTGGCCATTTTTCAGACTTTCAGGGAGAAGAAGCCAGACCATGGACAACTTCAAAATGGCGACTACTGACTGCATCGGCATACTAATAAAATAAATAGACTATGAAAGTCACAAACACACACACACACACACACAAACAGAGAAGTCGTATGAGTGAACGTTTCAAATGAAATGCTAAGAATTTAATGCTTATACGTTCCGCTCAATGGATTTTCAGATGACAGACGCGACAGACAGGACAAATGGGAGACGGGGAAGGTGATGCCGTACTTCACGGATAAAAACATCAACAGTGTGGAACGAGTGGAATGAGCGGAATGAATAGGAGGAGAGACGATAGCGCAAATTAAATGACATCTAATGGGATTGGGTCGGTCAACAAACGCATTAGTGTTCAACTCGGTTTGGTTCATGGAATTTGGTCGAAAGGGAGAAATAGCAACTATGCTCCTCGAGCTATAAGGAATTTTATGATGTGCACAAAAATACTCGAATCGCATAATTCATTGTGCATTTTGTTGCCAAAGCTTGTGCATTTATTCTGATTCAATAAATAAATATATATAAAATGATTTGATAAGTCTGCTTTGAAAAGATTAAAAAAATGGAATGGCAAGGAATGTTGCATAAATGCTGCAATGAATAATGATGAATGGAGAAAGTTTCGATTGCGCAAAGGTCGAAAATATTTAAGAGATAAGAACAAAAAACTAATATATTATAGTTTTTGGGCTTTTTTTTTACAGAAATTATTTTATTATCTATAGATGAACTTAAAGCGGAATTTTATATGCCCGGGTAGCTCAGTTGGTAGAGCATTGGACTTTTAATCCAAGGGTCCAGGGTTCAAGTCCCTGCTCGGGCGAACGATATTTTAATTTTTTCAAATATCTTGTTTTAATAATTTTTTAAGCAACAAAAAGCAAAGCTCAAACATGTTATTACCCTTTTTCATATTAAAATCGCATTTAATCGTCAGTTTAATCAAAAATTCAGCTAAAGATCGTAAAAATCCTTTAGCAGCAATTGGAATCACATTGAATTTAATTTGCTCGAATTAAAATGCCAAAAGCAGTCAAACGGAATGCTGCACAAACACCAAAGCACACACACACACACACACACACACACACACAATATTACGCACCCACATAGAAAGCAATGCCTTTTGCTTTCAATGTCAACGAAAGCAACTTTGAAGTTGTAACCTTAGCGAATATGTAATACTCTTTAAGAAGTTAATGTTAGTTAGTTTTTAATAGTAATAAACTGTTTACTAACCTAAATAAAGGAACTAGATTGTAGTTCATTAAGTTTGTATTCTTGGTTCCGAACCACTTTAAAAATTTAAACCATTAAGCAACTGAAACTTTACACAGCTATAACTTTGTCAAATCTGAACTGATTTCCAAAAACCAAAAGCGTTTTAATAATGTCTATACATCCAACAAAAAATGCGAAAACCCGTTAAGGTTGGATTTGATGCTATTCACAGTCAAAATTGACAGATAATACAAGTTTGAGTTAAGGGATAAATATTTTATTCATATGGGAAATACTTAGATAATCCCATTACAAATGCTGTGAACAACTTTCTACACTTTCCAACATTAGTATTTAAGTACACAAAAAGTTTGTAGACTCAACGAACAGCTTTTGTGGACAAGGGCGAGTTAGGGGACGTCAATGCGAAAGCGAAAAACTTTCACTTTGAAGGACACGAAAGATGCCGCAACTGAGATACACGCAATCAGAACCAAGAGAAAGAGAGGAGACTGTCGTCTGTTGGTTACAGTCAACATTCATGTGTTTGTATGTTTGTATGTAGGACAGGCTGTCAATCTCAGCGCGAGTTGTTGGCCATTCGCAGCTCGTTGAAGCGAAAAACGGAAATCAGACGCCATATCAAGCGGATATGCTCGACAAGACCGGACGGAAATGAAACGTAAGTGAACATTGCAAAAATAAAACAAACAGCCATTGAACACTGAACATTGAATTAAATGTGCACAAACACAAACACAAACAACAACAATTGGTTGATGATGACATTGAAGCTTGGTGAGACTTAAAATAGTCGTAGGATAAAGATAATAAATAGGGATAGGTAAATATTGAGTATACATGGCAATGCCAATCGTAAACACGAGAGACGAGAAACGAGATTGTGTCAACATTGCCAATAACAATGCAGTGCCAATAAAATTGCAACCAAAGCCATTTAACTGCATTCTATACATATATAGATACATGTATGTGTGTCTGTGTGTGTATGTGTAACTGAAGAACTTTTGTTCAAGTCACTCAGCAGAATATGAAATCGATTTCACATTTGTAGTAAAAATGCAAATGTAAACCGAACAAATAACAAATTTTGTTAGCCAAAAGTTTCACAAAAAAAAAAAAAATAAAATAGCACATCAATAATAATAGCTGCAACTAGATATAGTTGTATATTTTCGGTTGCAAATTGATGTGCGGATGGACAAAATTGAGCAATCGTTATTTTTCCGATAAAAAAAAATGTTACAAAGATATCATAAGACAAAGAAATATTTGTCAGCTGATTCTAATCTCAACCAAAACCTAATTCAATGTTATTAAATGAAGACAAGAAAATTATGATAATGAAAAAATAAATAAATTAAATAAATAAAATAAATATTAAGAAAATAAGTAAATATGTAAATAAATATTTAATTAAAAAGAAAAATTTGTTTAAAAAATATTTTTTTTTTTAAATATGCACACAAAAAATATCGCACTTATTTATATATACTTATAACATATTTTTTAGTTTTTTAAATTAATTTATATAACTTTTAAAAGCGTTTTAGAATGGCAGAAGTTAAATAAAATATTGTTTGCTTTAAAGTAACTTGATCTCCAATATGTCACAAAATATTGTTCTATCGCTTTTAGGTTAGAATATCACAAAAATGTTATGTGCTGGGCCTATAAATATGTAAATTCTGTTAAGAGTAAAAAATTGATAAAGATAAAATAAATAAAAGTTGATAAAAAAAATAAAATTTGATAAAATTGTCCTTCCTTTGCATGTGCCACTTTTTCTCAGATATTTTTTCTTCAATTTCTCGAATCGAAAACTTCAAATTAAAATTTTTAAACCAAATTATTTGTATGGCTAGCTCAACAACAACGACAACAAAAAAGAAGTTCTTTATAAAACAAAGCACATTTAATAACAGCTTAATGTTTTTTTGCTTTGTCCCAAAGCTTATAAAATCAAATTTGTAATTGAATCGCCGTTGGATAGTGTGAAACGTGTATTTAAATCATTGTGAATTGAATACAGCTGAAAAGCATTCAAGTGCTGCCAAACCAAATAAGCAAAATGCGCAACTAAATATAATATATATATGTATATATATGTATGTATATGTATATGTATTCTATGTATGTATTCCACATACGCATGGTTCTGTATGCAAATTGAAGCAAAAAGTTGTTTTTTTTTGTTTGCTGGCTGCTGACTCTTCGAGAGAGCTAACTGTAGCGCTTAACACGATTTCTTTACGCCATGTTGCACATTTTGCGAGTGCTGCCAAGTTCAAATGACTGTGAAAACTGCACACGGGCGTTGGGTTGCAACACCCTCTCGCAAACCCCTCAGCACCCCCAACCAACCCAACCACTTCACCCAAAATAAGCGAATGGTTGGGCGAAATTTTTTGGAATAACAACAACAACAATATAGTAGAACACCAGCTGGGTTATCGAAATGGCAACAGAATGTGGCACGCGTTGCAAGTGCCGCACTCGACAAAACTTTTGTATTTTATGCGCTAAGAACAGTTTTTTTGTTTGTTGAAATAACAAAAACAAAACGTGAATTGAAAACTTTGGGCTTGACCTTGCGCTTTTTATAGAGAATGTGCCAATAAATTTTGAGAATAAACTTAAAAAAAGATTAAGATTAGTTAAGCTAAAGTATTAAACGCACATTAAAACAATAATTCATATTTTCTAATGGTTTATCAAATAAACAAGAATGAAATTTAGTTTTTAATAGAAAATAGAAGCTAAAAATAAAAATTGTAATATTATTTATTAGGTTCATTATCAAAGTTAGAAATGCATTAAATGAAAATAAATATATTAAATAAATTTTTTTCTTTTTTTCTTACCGTTTGATAAGCAACTGTTGCAATCTAACAAAAAAAAAAAACATCGCAAGAAAACATCGCACATTATCCCAGCCACCAACCAGCTTGGGGAAATTGTACTCCATTGCAGATAAAGATAACTAACGGTTAAATTGGGACATTTGGCAACAGCGCAGGCGCTTTTCAAGAGATTGAAGCACTAGTAAGAGAGCGCATTTGAACTCTCTCTCTCTCTCGCCAAAAAAAGCTTCTATTTTGGCAAAATGCTCATTTAAATCAAAACATTTGAGGCTGCTGCTGCTGTGTTTGTGTGTGCTTTGTAATGTTTTGAAGTTGCCCCCTCCCCATACTCATCATGTTGTTGTTATTTGTTGCCATTCGAACTAGATTTCCATAGACGAACGAACATGCGCTCAATTTGATTGAATTGTTATTGTTATTTGACTGTTTTTCGTTTGGTTTTTTTTTCATCGTTTTTGCGGCTACAACTCTCAAGTACTATTTACAATGTTGGCCATTTTTCCAAATGCACATTTAGGCCAAATAGTAGCAAGTATTTCTACAACATGTACATTTGTTTGCCTTTGTGTGTGTGTGTGTGTGTGTGTGTGTGTGTGTGTAGCAGTAAGGCTATGTCAGATTCCATTGACTTGAATAAATAACGAGCTCGACGTGAGTTGATTTTCTAGACATGAATTTGTTTGTCTTTTGCACGTTGCGGCTGCCAGAAAACATTAAAGATTTGTGTGTTTTTGTGTGTGTGCGTGTGTGTTTTTGTTTCTGTCTTATGGGTCAGCAAATGGTTCGCTTGTGTTTAGCACTGTGTCAGCGATTTGTGGCTTGAGTGGCTAGTGAAAAAATCATGTTGCCTACTTTTCAGCAGCGTCCATGACCTACTATCTATGCATGTGTGCTGCATCAATTCTCAACGGCATTGTCGAATTGGTCGAAAAACATCAACGTCAAAGCAACTAATTGAATGATATTTGCATTTCGTATGCACAACTTACATGGCCTTCATAAAAACACAGCCATCGACAGGCATAAACATGATTTGTATTTACTTTGCAACAACATTTTAAACAACATTTGTGCTAAAGCTTTTCATCTTGTCATTATCAACAAACAAACATTTGCTAAGAACTACTTAAGCTAAGTTGTTTGAAGGATTAAAGGGATTAGTGTAGTGTTGAAAAGGAGTTTCGGTTTGATTTAAATAAATTCTAATCGATCGCGTCTGAACTAGTTCACTAGTTCACTATAGTTCACACCTTTAGTTATCGATCGTTTATTATCGTTACTCAAATTGGCATCAAGAGAAGCGAGCATATCTTCAAGTCGATCATTCTTAACCCAAAGCACTCTTTACTTGTTGTTTAAGTTAAGTCTTATTTGCCGCTCTTTGACATGCAGTGAACTATGTGCGATGTGTGCAAAGAGCCTGCTACACTAAGTCTGTCCCTCCCCCACCCACTCCCTCCTAACCCTTCGTATTGTCCCTTGCTGCCTTTTACAGCTTTTCTAACTTAAAGAGTGGCAATTGCAGGCGAGTGTCAGGCCGAGCTTTGCAATTGACATAATTAGTTGGCAGGCATGTGTGTGTGCTTATGAGTGTGTGTGTGTGTTTGTGTTGATTGTAAGTGTGTGTTGCTCATTGAAGCACTTTCAAGTGCTTTGTTTTTTTTCTTGCACAAGTCACACAGCAAATAGACAATGAGTTTGTGAACAAATTAAGGCAACGCCATGTTGTCCAACAACGACGTGTCTAATAGCATGAAAGAGTGCGAAAGTGAGAGGGGATAATAAAGCAATTGCAGGGCAATTTGAAGTGTTGCCTCAACTTAAGTTACATTTCAATCCAAAAGCATAAAACAAAGTTCATAAAATTAATAATACTAAGTACCGAGCATTTTCGAGTATTTTGTTAATTTTGCATTTTGAATTCTTGTTGAAATATTTAATTTTGTTCACAGACAAAATTCAATAAAAGTATGTTGCATACTTTTGAGCTTTTGGAATTTGTCAATTAAATTGACTGGGAAACCAAGCGAACTGGCGGTATGGAGTAGTATGCGGTTGGTTCACGTTTGTGGCTGGCTTCAGAGGGGGTTGGTTCATGGGTCAGGGGTCAGTTGTTAACCGCAAGCCATACACATACATGCGCACACACACACATAACAAAGTGTGGCTTTGGCGACAGGCTCTCAACTCAACTTCTCGATGCAGTCTGAACTCTTGAACCTCTTTACCCCACACACATATCCTTGCACATGTAAACACACTCACATACACACACACACACATACACACACACACCACCACAGAACAGCGCAATTTGCATATAGATTAAAGGAGCGTAATGCTGCTTTTGCTGCTGTTGCTGGTAGACAAACAACAGCAAGCGACGTCAGTCGTCGTCTATAGAATCTTATGAAAACTCCTTACCCAACAAACAACTCAACCCACTTCGACTCGCCCTCCCCCAACTCCCAACCCCCCCTTTTTGCTTTGCCAACCGACCACTCCAACTTGCTGCAACCGCAATTTTGTAGGCGTAGTCAAACGAATGTTTTGCAGTTTGCAGTTTGCTTCCGTTTTTAGTGTTCCCATTTTGCTTTTACCCGGTGAATAATGCACTATTTACAAGGGGGCGTTGGCGAGGGGGGGGGGAGGGCGGTGCATCATGTTGCTTGTACATACGTTTAAATATGTTGTTGCATAATATCGCAGTTTTTCGATGCGCATTTGCATTGTTTTTCTTTTTGGGTTGGCTTCATTTAATTTTCCAGTTTTTTGCAACTAGACAAATTTCCTGTGCAGTTTTTGAGGCAATTTGTTAAACAGAAAATTCTATTAACTAATAAAAAATATTTTAATACACTAAAAAACTGTTTAAAAGTCACTTTTATATGTTTTTAATTAATTTATTAATAGTTTTTAGTGCTTTAATTAATTTAAGTTTAACTCAAAAAGCGAAATCCTTTTGAATCCTTGAAAAGTTGATACGCACATTAGTGCACATCAGTATGCAGCACAACAGCAACAATCTGGTGCGTGTGTGTGTGTGTGTGCCTGCCAACACTTACAAGTGCAAGGGACCTACACTACCCCCTACCCCATTCTCCTTCCGCCATTAGCTAAAAAATGTGGTTCATGTCTTTGCTAGCTTTAGGTGGTGTTGCTGTTGTTGTTGGGTGGGTTGGCAGCTGCTTTGGCATTCGTTTCTCGGACATGAATTACGTTTACCGACAATTAATTTCAAGTGAAAATGTGCTAAAACTTTTAATTGGCCAACCAAGTGGCTGGCAATGTCTCTCGTTGCCTCGAGAAGCGGGCCCGTGTAGAATTTTCACCCAAAATGGCTATAAAAATGTCGACAACATGCTTTAGCCAAGAATATTTCGCTTCGGCATACCGGCAGCAGCAGCATCAGCAGCAGGTGCAACGAAGTCTAACGAAGGCTGCTTTAAGCCAAGGCAACTTAACTGCAGCCGATTAAAAGGTAAGGCAGACTTAACACGCGCTGCTCATACGACCCGTTTAACAGGTATTATTATTGTGTTTAAATATTCTATGCAAAACGAATGGCGAACATTCTGTTGTTTGCCCAACAATATTCGAGCATCATTTTTTAACAAAAGCAAAATAAAAAACAAAATATTTGCTTATCAAATGATGCAACTGACTGTAAAATCGTAGTTCGCTTCAAGGCGTTTCACGGCTCCTCCACCATCAAAAGTCAAACAAAAAACAAAAGGTTATGCGAATTATGCAAACGTAAACGCAAACTCCCTTTCTCTTTCACTCCCTTCCCCTTGATTCGTTTCCCTGTTCAAATATTCGACGCACTGCGCACGCAAAATGTATTTTTCACTTCAGTTCCTTTTTAGTGTTCCCATTTGCCCTTCTGCCTCGCCCCCCCTTGTGCGGCAAAACGTTTTAGTTATGGCTTCACTTTAATTAAACTTCGTTGTTGCTATTGTTGTTTTTGTTGTTGCTTGTTGCATGTTGCTGGTGGGCATAGAAACAATGAATGTGGCGACCTGAACATTTCCTGACTTTTACTAGAAGCATTTAAAGGAATCCAACTTCCCAAAGACTTTGCTAAACTTTTGTTCAAAAATTAAAACCAGCTATTTATTATGCCATAAACTATGATATAATTGGTCTAAGCAGAGTTCAGAGTTTAACAATTACAGTCGAACTTCCATATAATAAATTTGGAAGTTCACAAAAAGGGAAAAAGGATTTTAGAATTGAGAAAAATCGTAAGTATTAGAGAAAAGGATTTTTGATTGAACCGTAGGAAACTTCGTTATAGGGGAGTATGACTGTAGCAACAACTAAAGAAAAAAATAGAATTCAACTTTAAAGCACTCGAAAAACAAAGTGAGACTTACATGAATCAAATATATTTATTCAAAATCCAATTTTTAAACACTTAGATAATTAAATTTTTTATTTTTGATTAAATTAAATGAAAAATTGAAAGCAATTCAAAGCTCATTTTTAGTTGGCTTAAATCTCAAATACGAGCTAAAGAAAGTTCAAATTGTTTACCTAGCAGGAATTCGCTTGCAACATTGCCACAAAATAGTTGCAAGTTCTTCATGCACTTTCCATTGAAATAATTAAAACGAAACTAAAGAAATGCAGCAAATAGTTATTTGTGCTATCAAAGGCAGAAGGAGTTCATGTTAGCTGTTGGGGCAATAACAACAGCAACAACAACAACAATTGTGTGTACTACCTCAATCTCTCTCTCTTTTTCTCGTGTTGCTGCTGCTGTTGTTCGAAAAGTGGCATCATAAATTACACAGCCTGCCATTAGCTAACACAAAATGAGAATTTTTCAATTTAACTAAAGGCCATTTATTGCCTGATAGCATGGAATGTCATTAGCAGGCCAACTAGAAAATGGGGCAAGCCCCTCTGTCTCCCTCTTTCTCTTCCCTTTCCTCCCCTTCTCTTTCTCTGTCTGGCACTGAGGTAAATTGTTGGCACATAAATTTAAATTCGAATCGAACGATTTTTATATGCATTTAATGCGTGTCGATGAACTTTTGGTTCAAATTAATATTCGACTGTGGGTTTTCATTGGCATAAAGCGTTGTTGTTGCTGTTTATGGCATATCCGTGCAGCTAATTGACAATTGAAAATGTTCGATGTGAGAGAAAGAGAGAAGCGCGAGAGAAAAGCACGACAATTGGACAGCCTGTCATAAAGTTAATAAGCAATTTGCATAACAAATTTTCGCGTTGCTAAAACGTTGACAACATGTCGCATAACGTTACACGGGGCGCATGCTTAATGTGGCTGCAACACAACGCCGCGCGCTTACAACATTGCGGCACATTGCGTATACGCCATGCGGGCACACACAAAGTCGAGGCAGCGTGCCATGCATTTAATTGTTTTGCAGAAACACAAAAATTGTGCATGTGTGTGTGTTCGTGTGCTAGTGTGTGTGAGCAAGTGCGTGTGTGTGGTGGGAGCATTAGGCTTATTTCCACGCATCAACCACAATCTAAACCCCCCCCCCACTACTACCACCACCTCACCCAGCTGTTGCATTTTTCGAATGTTGGGTTCGTAATTTATTCCTTGGCTTGTTAATTAGCATGGCAACAACATGCAACATGCAACATGCAACAACAAGAACCAAAGCGCATTGTCAGCCAATTCAAAGTTGTGTGGCTTAAAAGCAGCTTGGGAATATTTTCATTCGAAATTTTATTACTCAAATTAAATTAGAGCTTATTGATATCATTATTCATGTAGTAGATGTTATATAAAATGCTATGAGAAAATGTATTCCTGGTTTGAGATTTTTAATATTATTATTAAGGGATATTCAACAGAATAAAAAGTTATTGAAAATTGATATCATATTTAATCTATGCAACAAATTAAATTCAATTATTTAGTCAATCTTTTAACCGGTTGTTAAAAAAATATATTTTAATTTTTTTTTCGTCTGTATGTCGAGTATGTTGCGCTTCGATATTATCGCCTCATTTATATCTACTCGATAGTCAGATCAACACATCTCAAAGTTCATCGGTAGTGTAGCGATCTGCTGGTACTACCGTCTACCACTATAAGCCTACTACAATATCGAGATGAAAAAATGTTTGAAATGCCTTTGCTTTTAAAAATATATTCTGAACAAAGTTTTGGCTGTTTAAAGTGGTTATTGTTAAGAAATACGATTTTTCAATCCACGTATATATAATATATATTTTTGTTTTGAAAATGTGTTTCTAATTTAAGTGAAGTATTCATAAAATTTTTTTTTGAAAAATCATAAAAGTTTTTATTTATGTTGAAAACTCTTTAACCAAACCCAACTTAACTTATTTTAGATACAATTAAACATGAACTAAGACTTGAAGTCTTCTGTTCATTGTGTACTTTCGTCATAAAAAACGTTTAAAAATTTATTGTTTCTACAAATCTGTTGAGATTGGAGCACGTTTTGGCTGTTGAAAGTTTTCTACAATTTCCTTATGCGATTTTTCAGTCTATTTTTCTAATAAATGTTTTTCATACAAAATTTAAGAAAATAATGCTTTTAAAATATTAAAAAAAAGTTGTATTGCATTTTAAGAGCTTCAAATAACTTTGAAAATGCTTTCAACTTTAAACTAAAGAAAATGTTTAAATCCAAAGATTTTAGCACAAACATGTTTTATTTATAACTAAATACCGCAGACAAATCACAACTTATATGTTCAAATCCAACTGGTTTTTGAGTGTAATAAAATCAAGCAGATTTCCAAAAACTGTTATGGTTGCATCTAACGGATTTTCCAGTTGCAATTAGCCAGTGTCAATTGTTCATGTGTGTGCGGTGTGTGTGTGTGTGTGTGTGTTTGCGTATAGGCTTAAATATGTGTGAATGGAACATTAGTGGCTTTATTTTGCTTTTTTGTTGTTGCCTTGCCAACGCACACACACAAACACACACACATACACACACACTGAACACACACTCTTAACTGCCATTTGCATCTGTTTCTACTTCCGTTTGGCAGGCCAGAAAGCACGGCATCCTCTGTCACCTCACCACCCCTCTTTCCCCCCACTCTCTCGGGCACACAGCATCATTTGTTATTTGCGGGCATGTGCACAGGGGAGAGCGGCAGATGCCAGTTTGCCAGTTGCAGGGAAATGTGCCTCAAAGTATGCAACACAATTGCGGCCAGGGCCATTATAATTGCACATGTAATGCACACACACACACGCACACACACACACAGACATACGTGTGTTCTGTCACACAGATGGATGCAATTGCAAATGCATTGGACATTATGCTTTATTGTAATTAAATGATAATCAATTTGGTAAATATTTGAATTTTGAGTTAGCCGAGACTCAAACCAAGATATGGAAACTAATCAGGCGTGAATTTTAGGATCACTGCTGCATATGCATAATAATGCAAATATTTGTATAGAATTTGTGTGCTGCAAGAAAATCAATAAGAGTCTACAGGCAAGTTGCATGTGTTGCATGAAAAATGCCAATAAATAAGAATTTCCCAGCAATTTACTTGAGGAATAGAATTTTTCTACTTTTTTTTTTGTATTTTGAGGACGTCGACGTTGCCAGCAAAAAAGCAACAGCAGCAGCCACCACGAAAATCAATTCCCCTAGCTATTTTCACAGCATGTAATTTCTCAATTTTTCTTTGCGTTCACTGTCCAAGGCAGACTCCTTGCCACATTGTTTCGTTGCTGCTTTTCTTGCTACGTACTTAATTTCGAAACATGGCGCAGGGGTTTGGATGGTCTCAAAATATGCTACGACTCAGCTATTTCTATTCTTAAAGATGCTTTGCTTTTATTTTCCCTCTTTTTTCTCCCCACATTTTTTCATTTTCTGTTTTTGTTCTATTTAGCGGCGTTAATAGTTGCAATAAATCTGTTGTTTTTTTCTTGTGTTTCATTTTTCCGTTAAAGGGAACAATATGAGCTGCATTAGTAAGTTTTTGCGTAGAGATAATAGAAGCTCAAAGAAACTTAAGACTTCTTTTTGTTTGTGGAGCGCACAAATGCAATAATGAATGTTAAAGAGCAAACAATACATTTATTGCTATAATCAAATTAAGTTAACTTAGTTTTTGTTTGTTTATTAAACGATTTATATTGAGAATCTGTCTCGCTTAGACAATAACTAAATTTTACATTAATTCTTTGACGATTGATTATGAAAAAATATTATAATTAAAAAAACTAATTATTTTTTTTAACAAAAATCAAAAACAATTTTCAAACTCAACTAAATTAGATTGATGTCTTACGACGACGAATCCAGATTAAAGCCCAGGGCCTTGACTTTCTCATCGATCCAGGGACGAAGATAGGGAATATTTGCATAGACAGCTGGGATATCTTCGAGGGAACAATTGACACCCCACGAAACGATGCCGGCCATTTGGAAGCGCGTTGCCTGACCGGGCAGTGTGCAGAACAAGGGGGAACCACCATCACCCTTGCACGTATCCTTGCCCGGCAAGCCGCCAGCACAAATGAAACTGGGACGAAGCCGGAAACGTCGACCAAGGCTCGTCAGTCGCAGCAGAGCCTGGCATTCGTTCTTGCTAACGACAGGCAGATCGATGCGTTTGAGAAGCTGTTCGTTGTGTTTGTCACTGTTGAAACGACGGGCGCCCCAGCCTGTGGCATAGCACAGAGCATCGCGTAGATCCTGTTGCACTTGTGCCGTCTCGACCGGTGGCAAGCACAAAGGTTGAATGTGCGGCTTGATATCAATCGGTTCATCCAACACCAGCAAAGCAATATCATTGTAAAACCTAAGCGGATCGAATTCCTCATGGCTAATGATCTGCTTGATGCGACGCACTTGAAACTTGTAAGGTTCATTGTATCCATTGAGATCGTACTCGCCGGCACGCACAATCAGCGTGTCGACTGTCTGATCGCGTATATTGTGGGCACTTGTGAGCACCAGCTGACGATGGATTAGTGTGCCGCCGCAGTGATATTTATTGCGGCCACTCATCAGCGCCATCATCCAGGGGAATTGGCCAAAGAGCGAGACATCATCGTTGACCATTAGATCAGCATCGGGTATCAGGCCCTTCATATTACTGTATCCGCAGCCCTGGTACTTGAACTCTTTCGATTTAGTACTATACGAACTCTCCTCGTCCTTCACCTGTGGTGAGATAAGAACGTAGAAAGAAGTTATTTGATAATAAGCAAATCCAAAAAGAAATTGCGTATTATATCTTATACGTTAACTTCATTATACTTGCCAAGAAGTGGTAAAGTAATCAACAAAATTTTGGCTTCTTCGGTTTTATTAAAGTTGCCTTTTATTTAGAATCTTAAATTCAGTATGTCTATTCTTAAGTAAAAAATAATTCCATAAGGATTTTAAATAATAATTTTAATTTATAACAAAGGCTTCTACAAATGTATAACAAAAAATATTTGTACACTTGTACACAAATTGTTTTTACATTAGATAAATGTTTTGTTTATTATTTAAAAATATAGTTTTAAATTAGTTGTTTAATATATTTTTCTTTTAAATTCTAATTTTTTTATCAAATGTTTTTAGTGTTTGAAATGTTTGCATTTTACATCAATTTTATCAAAATAATTGCTTACAATTTTGTATTTATAAACTATACAAATTTTTTAAAAATTTTTTTTGTATATTTTACAATCAACGTTATTTTCTGGCTATTTCATACTTAATAGTCAGTGGGAAATATATATAAATTCTTTGTACACTCACCCGCTGATCTATAGCGCAGCAGCGGTGTAGAGAAAGCCTACAAGGTAATTCCCCAAGACGCGCATTTATTATAAAGCGACCATCTTCGACAATAACATTATCCCGACACAGATTCCTTGGCACACATTCCATGTTCACGCCGCAGCTGTCATAGCCACTGGGCTCGTCTTCTTCATCATCATCATTGGTTTTGCTATTTTTGGAGGCGAAAGTAACGCTTGTTTTTATCACTTTTTGTGTGGCATTCCAGCTTTCGAGCTGTTCACGATCGCAACAAACTAAATTTTCACCACAGGTGCGAGCAATGCGCGCCCCAATTATTCCACCTCCCGAATCATCGGTTTCATTGCAATGTTGTTCTGTGACGCACAATTCCGTTGTGCCACATAACGATGAAACAGTTTGTTGACCATTTATCAGCTGGTTTCGAGTCAAATAAACCAAAGCCAACAGCACTGAGTACCAATATTGTATAGCATCCATCAGCTGTTAAAAGAGAGATTCAAATGTTAGCAAGAGAGAAACAAAAAAGAGAGAGACGAAGAGATATGTGTGTGTGTGTGTCGTGCTGATAAGATGCTAGATTCTAGATCGTTAATTAAAATCAGTGAGAACAAAGAAAAACCCGCTTGAATTGATTTACAATTAATCTCAAAAGTTGCATATTTGTTGGATTTCAAAAAAAAAAACTTCGATATTAGAAACGATTTTAAGGCTTGTTATGCACTAACTTAATGCAACAATTGTTTGTTATTAAAGTGTATTTCGATCGAGTTTTGCTTTAACAAAAGATTTCAATTTCATTAAAACTCATACTTATTCTAGAGACATTATATTTTAACTTTTTGTTTTTTGTATTCATTTCAAAGGTTTTTCTTTCCACGTGAAGCTGAAGCACTTTATCTATAATTATATATATATATATATTATATGTGTGTGAACTATTTTATACTTGTTGTTAGATTCAGTCAGATCTCGATTCGCGTACAATTTCAACTGAGATGCTTGCAATCGAATTCAAGCATTTTATAGAACCGGCTTTAAAAACAAACAAACAAACGGAGAGCTGAATTTGGAGGCAATGCTTAGTATTTTAGAGAGAGATATTCATATGAGACAATAGTCAGAAAAATTAATTAACTTAATTTGAGCATAGTTTAAACAACACTTTTTTTTAGCGTACGCTTTTCGAGAGTTTTTGAAGTTGAATTAAGCTTAGTTTACCCTTAAATTGATTTGTAATTTAAAAATGTCTAGTTAAGAGATTTTTAGAAAACTTCAAGCATAGTTAATTCGTTTAATTAATATTTAAAGTGTTCTCATAAATAGTTTTATATAATATTTCAAGCAAATATTTGATTCAAATTATAATATAAAACAATTCTTCTTGTCAACAAATTAAATATTCAAAAGAAATTTTGAACAAAAAAATTCTACTTATTTAAAACAAACTTTTTCAGGTAAAATTTCTAAATATTAAATTGTTTGCCAATAAATCTTGTCTCTCCCTCTTTCTCTCATTCACTTTATAGAAGTTGTAAGGATATATCGCCTTTTAAGAGAGAGAATTCTATGAGCTGAATCTATTGATGATAAAGCTTATAAAATCAATGATCTCAAGATTGGAATACTCAGTTGAATGCACGAGCTCTGATCAAATGTAACGCGAAGAAATTATTTAAAATAAAAGATAATTGTTGTTGTTATTATTGTTGTGCTGATTAAATGTAAATATGCAATTATTTGTATGCAGCATTGTTTAAGTCATTTATTCAGTGCCAGATGCAGCTTAGCATATTGTAGTTAATATATTTTCAAAATTTATTGCATTTCGTATAAATAAATCTCGAAGTAGAAAATGTTATATGTATATGTTTGTATAACATAAGCAGTGCAAAGTTCATTAAAAAACTATCCAAAGTTTTCAATATGTTTGGAAATATGTAGTTTATTTTAAGCTGAACGTTTGGCTGAGCTCTTTCTAATTGTTGCTATTCATACGAATTTAATATAATTTTATGAATGATTTAACTTTGCTTTGTGAATATAGATTTACTATATATTTATTTTTCAGAAAAATGGGTGGCTTTTTGAAGATTTTAATGCTGTTGATACTTGGCTATGCGACAATGGTACTCTGCCAGTGCAAGGACGATCAATTGTGTACCACGGAGCAACGTTGCAATGAAACCGATGATTCGGATTTGGACATACTTGGGCCAAGGATCTTGGCACGCAGGTGTGGCACAGGACTCGTCTGCTGTGATAAGGCACAATTGGAATCGTTTGATCGCGAAATGCACAACAATTCAACGATACCTCTCAATTTTGACCCTAAGGACGTGGATCCGAACTTTGAAATGCGCTCGGATTTGTATCGGGACTTTAAAAGCTGTGGTCAGGATAGTTTGTGCGTCCCTAGAAATTCGTGTACAACTGGCTTAGTTAATGATGATGGTAGCTCTTTAATCAAGCCAATTATAAATAGTGAAAGCAATTCGGCTTGTTCACCGTTAGAACGTTGCTGTCCTAAAGGTGATCTTAAAGTTTAATCACTCTTTAACCGATTAAGCTCTGCGCAGCAAAAGAGCAACATAACGTAGCTTTCATAGCTGTTGTTTTGCATATTCTCTTAAAATATTTCTTATTCTTGTATTGGGGTTGGTTGTAATAAATAAGTTTAAACATTTGTGTCATAATCTTTGTTCGGCCATGAAGGCAAATAAGCCCTATTATATTAATGCAAATCTCGCTGCATTTATATTTTTTAATTAAGATTCGAAATTCGATAGCTGTTGAAAAAGCTCAATTGCTCAACAAAGTTCTTTACATAATGAACACTTTATGTATAATTATATATATGTATATATTATATATGTATGTGAACTATTTTGTACTTGTGGTTAGATTCAGACAGATCTCGATTCGCGTACAATTTCAACTGAGATGCTTGCAATCGAAATCGAGCATTTTATAGAACCGGCTTTGAAAAAACCAAACAAACGGAGAGCTGAATTTGGAGGCATGGCTTAGTATTTTAGAGAGAGATATTCATATTAAAAAATAGTCAGAAAGATTAACTTAACTTAATTTGTGCATAGCTCTAACAAAACTTTATTCAGCATACGCTTTTCGAGAGTTTTTGAAGGTGAATTAAGCTTCGTTTACTCTAAACTCTGTTTGGCATATAAAAAATGATTAATTAAGATATTTCAGCAAATTTCAAGCACAATTTATTAGTTTAAATAATATTTAATTAGATCTCATAAAAAGTTTTTAAAAATATTTCAAGCTAATATTTGATTCATATAATTTCCAAGATGTTTTAAACATAAAAAGTTCTCCTTATAAAGGTTTAAAAGATTCAGTAGAAATATTGAACCACAAAATGCTATTTATGTATTTAAAATAAACTTTTCTAAGATTTCGAAATATTAAATTATTTATCAGTAATTCTTGTCTCTCCCTCTCCCTATCTCTCTCTCTTGCTTTTTATCGCTTTCTCAGGAGAGAATTCTGTAAGCTGAATCTGTAGACTATAGAGCTTATAAAATCAATGTTCTCAAGATTAAAAACTCAGTTGAACGCACGAGCTCTGATCGAATGTAACGCGAATAAATCGTTTTGTAACAAGATAATTTGTTGCTGTTTGTATTGTGCTGATTAAGTGTAAATATGCAATTATTTGTAGTAAATAGTAAATAGTATATTGTGTGTTTGAACTTTCAAAAATTGATTGCATGTCGAATAAGTAAATCTCTTCGAAGAAAATGTTATATATGTTTGTATATAACATAAGCAGTGCAAAGCTCATTAAGAAGTTTAAGTTTTTAATATGTTTGCAAATTTTAATTGCGCTCTTTTTAATTGTTGTTATTATTCACACGGATTTAAGAGAATTTTATGAATGATTTTAAATTTACTCTTAGAACTGAGTAAATAATCAATTTGCGTGTATTATCAAATGTTAATTGACGAGAATGTATATATTAATTTTTCAGCAAAATGAGTGGCTTACTGAAGATCTTAACGCTTTTGATACTCGGCTATGCGACAATGGTACTCTGCCAGTGTAAGGACGATCAATTGTGTACCACCGAACAACGTTGCAATGAAACCGATGACTCGGGTGTGGGAATACTCGGGCCAAGGATCTTTTCACGCAGCTGTGGCACTGGACTCGTCTGCTGTGATAAGGCTCAATTGGAATCGTATGATCGCGAAATGCAAAACAATTCAACTGGACGACTGCTAAAAACAGCTTTGACTCAGACATCAACGTTGCCTCTCAATTTGGACTTTAAGGATGTGGATTCGAACTTGGATCTGGACTTGGATTTGGATCCGGACTATAAGAGCTGTGAGGAGGACAGTTTGTGCGTTCCACGGCATTTGTGTACAACGGGCTCTGTAAATGCCGATGGTCGCTACATAATCAAGCCCCGCATCAATAACGAAAGCAATTCGGGTTGTTCACTATTCGAAAGTTGCTGTCCAAAAGGTGATCAGGTAAGCGGCGGTACAAGAAGATCTAAAATCAGTATAATAGATACTTACTTTGTTGTTCTTTTTGCAACACGCAGCTTCCCGAGCGCGATAGTCCCGTGCGACGCGATGTCAAGGACTTCAAGTACAAGGGCTGTGGCTATAGTAATCCCGAGGGACTCTACTACGATCTGGTGGGCTACAATGACAATGAATCGCTGTACGCCCAATTTCCCTGGATGGTCGCTATAATGGATATGCAAGCGAACTATATATGCGGCGGCACATTGATACACCCCCAAGTAGTGCTGACCAGTGCCCACAATGTGGCCAATCGCAGCGCGGATTCGCTGTTGGTGCGTGCCGGTGAATATGATATGGGCAGCCAGCGGGAGCCACTTGCCTATCAGACACAGCGAGTGCGTCACCTGCGGCGCCACGAGAACTTCAACAAACTGAACTTTATCAATGATATTTCGCTGCTGGTGCTGGATCATCCATTTGAGTTTCAACCGCATGTTCAACCCCTGTGTTTGCCCCCCGCCGATAGTCCAAAGCTACAGGCAGAACTGAGGACAGCTCAGTGCTATGCCATCGGTTGGGGTCATCGCAATGTCAGTGATCATTTCATGGCCCAGATACTCAAACGCATTGAATTGCCAGTCGTTGATCATGGCCATTGCCAACGTTTGCTGCGCCGCACCATTCTTGGCCGGCGATATCATCTCGATGCAAGCTTTATGTGTGCCGGCGGCGTTGAGGGCAAGGACACGTGTCAAGGTGATGGCGGCTCACCTCTATTTTGCAGCATTGACGGTCAGAGCAATCGTTATCAGCTCGTCGGCATTGTTTCCTGGGGCATCGAGTGTGCCGAAAAGGATATTCCAGCAGCGTACACGAATGTTCCATATCTAAAGACCTGGATTGAGGAGCAAACGTGGAAATTGGCAAGCATTGATTTGGGTCAATTTGCGCCGTAGAAGAAACCAAAAAATATCAATGAATCTTGAGTTCAAATAATATTAATGAAAAATTATTCAAGAATTTGCTAAAAATTTCGTTTCAATAAAATTTAAAATGTTTCTTAAATTAATTAACAGAAATTTCAAGCAATTCAAAGTCAAGTTTCAAACCATTTTTAACAACTTTAACTTAAGTCACAGCAAACCACATTTAGTCAAACAGCTTTGCCAAACGTTGATGCATGTTGTCGCATGGAGATAAGGCGTAATGATGTTGCGGCTTTTGAGTTTAACGCAGCCGCAAACCAATCGACAAACATTCGAGTTCCTTCCAGAGAATTATCTCTAATTGAATGTTGGCAAAAAAAGGTTGAAAAATTGAATTCATTTTAACGATTTTTTGTGCCTTTCGGTTGGCCGTAAAAATGAATCCATATCTATATTTTGTTTGTGTGTTTTTGGACAATAATTTGTTGGGGCTTCGTGCAAATTGTCAAATATGTCAATATTTCCATCAATACGTGAATATTTTTGGACAGTTGGACGGATAGCCAGATTTATGAGTGAGTTTTGGGTGCACAAATTTTTTGATTTGTAGTTCCATCAAATTTTCCCGGTCAATATTTGGGCACACAAAACGCTCGCTTTCTCTCTCTCTCCTTTTTTTTTTTGTGTGGATATGGATATTGAATTTCAAACAGTTGTTGCAGGCAGGCAGCCAACGGTGCGTGTAAGCAATCAGTCAACCAGTCACTGACGAAGTTAGCTCCTCCTAGCACGAGATATCTGCATTTATGCTTCACCTACTCTCTCTCAATTTTAGTTTGCAGTTGCAAATGCGTTTTGTTTTTTTCTTTACAAGTTTTCATAACGAAAAGTTTGCCAAGTATTTATGGAATTAAATGTTTAAAAGTAAGTAAAAGTTAAGTGCATTAAGATGAACTGAATAAAAGGATTTCATTTGTGGTTTGAGACTTAGTTAAGCATACCAATTAGTATCGAATATAAAAGAAGTTCTCTTTTAAAATGTTTTCTATGTAGAGTTCAAAAATAAAGATTTATTAATTCTACTTGTGTTTAAAAATAACTTTGCACTATAAAACATTTTCTAAAAGCAACAAAAAACCCAACGCTTTTTGCTCTCGCCAACAAAAAACGAAAAAACCCACAACAGTTTCGAGTCATGCAAATGAATCAACACAAAAAAGGCATTGTTAATTGTTGCAAGCGGTTTTTGCTGCAATCCCAATTAGCCATGTAATTGAACTTTCAGAGAAATTCATTTAATCAGTTTTAATTCACTCACAAAAAAAAAAAAAACAGAAAATCACTTTAAGTTTTAGCTTAAGCAACTGTGTAACTTCAATAAATTATGCCAGATTGCCTTAACTGCAGCTGGAGGACAATAAAAGTGGGGGCAAAAGGAAGGGAAGCGAAGGCAGAACTTTCACCTGTGTCGCAATAAATTTTCATTGCATCCATGGAACGTCGAGGCGCAGTCAATTGTGCCTTAAATGCTCCAACATTCACCAACGACAATTCATCGATATCGTTGGGGAAAGCGGGCGCTTTGGTTTCGGAAACAAACTCAATCCCCGACATAAGCCAGCATTTTGCCAAACGTTTTGCGACATTTTTGTTTTACAGCGACAATGAAATTGCTAACAATGCTAAAAAGTTTCAAATTGCTACGATGATGAATTGATACTGAATGGCTGAGACAAGAAGAAGAAGAAAAAGAAAGGAGGGAAAACTAAACGGGAACAGTTGTTTTAAGTTCTCATTTAGAACTTTTCAAAGTAATTTTTAGTATTTGACTACATTTAAAGCTGCTATAAACTTTATTAAAAAAAAAAAAAAAAAAACAACAAGTTTTAGTTGTCAGAATTTTGTGGTAGAAATCAAGTCAAGCCAATTATTTAAATGTAACAAAAACAATTTGGCCATTTGTGAAAATTATAATGTGGAATAGTCGAAAAATTTAAGAATAACATAAAACTAACAGATAAGAGATAAGCTCAATTGAGTTTTGTGCAAAAAATGGTAATGGATCTTTTAGATGCGCCCATCATTAGTTCATCCGTAGTTGATCAACCGAACGAGCCCAAGGCGCAAAGAACTGTCGAAACGTCCGAAATCGGTGTCAACACGGATTCCTTTATTACTTACAACAACAACCACCGAATTTGGCTTAACTTTGTGGGTTGGATCAACGAGTTGACCGATGAGCTGAAACAATATTTAAGGCAGCTTTTCGCCTATGTGGCGTTAAGGATTCGCAGTTACTATTACCCGAATACCATTGTCACTTATGAGGAGGCACCAATTTCGCCAGCATCCAGACTACAGTTGGAAAACGTAAATCGCAAAACATTGGTGCTCGATCTGGATGAAACTTTGGTACATTCGTGTTACCTCGATCCGGATACAAACAATTTGGTTGGCTGCAATTTGGTGCCCGAAACGGCTGTGCCCGATTATGTTGTACGAATACCAATTCTGGTCGATTTGCAACCGATAGAGTTTCAAATTTTTAAGCGTCCCTATGTCGATGAGTTTCTCAACTTTGTGTCCAAATGGTATGATGTGGTCATCTATACGGCCAGCATGGAAGCCTATGCCTCCACAGTTGTCGATTATTTGGATGCAGGCCGCGGCATATTCGGGCGACGTTTCTACCGCCAGCATTGTGTAACAACACCAAATTTCGTTAGCAAGAATCTAACGGGCGTCAATCAGGATTTGTCTAGCGTTTTCATCATTGACAACTCACCGGGAGCATATCGTGATTTTCCTCGCAATGCCATACCCATTAAAAGCTATGTCTACGATCTAAACGATGAGGAACTGTTGAATCTGTTGCCCTTTTTAGATGCACTTCGCTTCACCAAAGATGTTCGATCGATTTTGGGCAGGCGGCGTCCAGGAGCAACTTCATTGGCAACATCTTCAACTAGATTAAACTCTCTTTCAAACTGATTATTCATAGTTCAAAATAAAGTTAAGTTGATGGCGTAAACAAATAAATATCCAATAAAAAAAAAGTTTTGAATTTGTGCTTGCTTTATTTTTATTATTCTACCATAATTTTCTAGTTTATCTTGAATGCTTTTTCATTTAATAATATTTATTTCCATTTAGTTTATAACTTTGTAGTAATAACCCTTCATTGAATCTTCATGTATTGAACAAATTTCTAAATCATTTCATGTCCTTCCTTCTATGTCTAAAAATAATAAAAAAAAACAATGTCAATATGGAATCATTTCACACCACACTCTCTCTCCATTGGCGATGACAGTGTTTGAATTGCTTGGGCAAAAGTGGAAGTCAAGTTAAGTCAAGTGTAGTTGGAGCTAATTGCAGCCAAGCCACAGACAGACGCTACTCGCTTGTGCCTCATGCCTCATGCACCCAAACGACAGGAGATTCATTAGCACACAAAAACAGCACACAGCAGTCAAGGCAGGGGGTAGGGAAGGGTAGTAGAGTTGCTTACCAACTCAAATGATATGCAAAACGTAAGAGAAAGGGAGAAAAGCGAGGCAAACTGTGACTGCAGTTAAAATGGAGAATAACAACAACAACAACAATATTTCTATACCAAACCCATTCCCCCTGCCTCAGTCTGGTACTACCCCGCACACTCACACACATTAATTAAGGCTTGCATAATTTATATGTAGCTGTGTTTTCTGTTAGAACTGCAACTTGCTTTGTTCCGGTCGAGCGAACGTTGCGTATACGCCAAGTATGGCCATCAGCTAATTGAGTTATAATAGTAAGCAGCCCATTTATTGGCCCCAACAACAGCAACAACTGAAGCGCTAAGTCCAACGAGACTTGGAATTTCTATTTAAGTAGTTTATATATTTGATATTTATATTTCTTGTTTTTCTTTTTTGCTAGCCGGAAATATTTACCACAATTCTGAAAACACAGCCAAGTTGTTTTCAACTTGCAATTTTTATTTCTATTTGTTATTTTGAAGACAAAAGTTTTTGCGTATTTGCTGCTGCCAAGAATTGAATTCATAAACAGATAAAAAGTAAAAAATGGAATGGATTTAATAGTCGAAATTATCGATTAAAACTTTTTACCAAACAATTGCGAATTAGTTCTTTTATTGAAATATGTAATATAAATAAACAAAAATATAAATTTATAGATTAAAGGCGGTAAATTAATAATGTAGTCTAGATTAAAAGTGAAAATATATGTATACATATATATGTTTTTTTTTTTTTTGAATCCTTCTTGTTCATTGCATTTTTAAGGACTTTTCACACCAAACCGGAATCAAAGTTGAGATTTTGAGCATCAACTTTAGCAGCTGAGTATAATTTTTTTTTCCATTCGAAGCAGCAGTCAAAAACAATATGCAAAATAGTAGAAATAAAAGCAGCAAAAAACAGAAAGAAAGAAAAATATAAAACAATTTGGTAACAAGCAAAATGCATCAAAGCTCATTGCAAACTGTGAAGTTTGTGAAGTGTGGACAGATATGGATTGCATTTTTGCTATGGTTTCGATACCCTGTATTACATTTAGGAAGGGCTAAGCTAGGAATACAAAGATGATTGTGCTGGAGCTGCGATTAAGGAACTATTGTTCATTTATTATCAAAAAATCGAATTTTTCATTTCGGACAAACAAAACAACTTTACTAAAATTTTTGCAGTATTTTTAAAACACGAGAAATTTATAATTTTTCATTAGTTTCACAATTGACTCACAAGCATTTTTTTTAAGGTCTAGTAGACACTACATTAGTGCTATATTTCCTTAGCTTGGAGTTGGAATTGCTGTTGCAAAAACCGAAAAAACTGTTGCAAAAACATGTCACATTAAGTGCCACAGACAGTAGCAGCAGCAGCAGCAGCAGCAGCAGTAGCAGCAAAAGCAGGAAGTCTATGGGATTTGAGTGCTTTTATTGCTGCCGGAATTCTGCGGGCATTCGCTTTGAAGTTGAAGCTTGCATTTGGCTTCCGCTTATTTTTTCACTCTCTCTTCTCTTCAGAAAGTGTGTGTGGGTGTAGTTGTTTATGGTTTTTATTTTTTTTTTTGTGGCGTTGCCAATGCACTTAAATGTTATGGTAATGTTTTGAATGGGTTTTTTGCATTTTATGGGCGTTGATTAAAATATTTAAATAGAATCTTGATTCTTATGCGTTTGATTCACGTTTTTCGATACTTTAATCTTTAGCTCACTTGTCAGAGTTGGTAATTAAATTAGCTGCCATTCTTTATTGCCATTCGTCTCTGCTTTTAAAGCTGTGTCAAAGTCCGAACCACTTGAACCCTAATTAACGGCAAAGCTTTTGCCAACTGCTTCGTTCATTATGCTCAACGCTTTCTATAATTAAATAGAGCCCAAGATAGATAAAGTGGCAGACGTTGCTTAAAACTCTTCACTGCAGCAGCAGCGAGAAAGAGAAAACGAAAGAGGAGAAAATGTTTGAAGGAATTCAGTGAAGACTTTCGAGCTAAATTTTCTCCATGTCTGCAAACGTTTTGCACTTAAGTAAGGTGAATTATAATTATGATACTTTATTAACGTAATTGGTCTTGGCTGCACTTAAATAACTAACAGTTAGAAATGTAGTCAAGAGAATTTGTTGTTTTTCCTTAGTTATTTATTTGTTTCATTTGTTCACATTGAATTTTGTTCGCCAATTAAATCGGATTAAATGACATATCATCGGAGAACTCGTGCACATAATTCCATTCAACTAGCACCGAATACAAAATATATAAAAAATATAATAGAAATGAAAAAGTGGCCGAACAGCGTCGCGAACAAAAATTAAATGTCAGGGTCCAGCCAATTGTTGTGAATACAGCGATCATAAAGAATATATAGGAATTTTGGCCCAGAGCATCGGTTACCCATCTCAAAGCGCCCCTTTCCTGGCACAAATCATTCTTAATGCATGTTAAACCCATGCTGATTGTCAAGCCTAAATTCTTCTCATATTAAAAAGAGTGTGACAATAATTTTGTTCTCTGATTTTTCGAACTTACTAAAAATTGGTCCAGAAAGAACTGCAGCATATGCCATTCGTTCATAGCCCTCCAATGCCATTTCCAGATTCATAATCACATCAGAAAGTGCAGCGGCAATCGAACGCACCGTGGCTGCCACAAAGCTTTCGTTTAGATTAAAAAAGAATCCAATCATCACCGAAACTACTTCAACCTCAGTCGCAGCAATTGTCACAAACAATATCGATGTGGTTGCTGTTATTGCAATAAAACACTTGCAGTACAAAATCATTCACTATTCGATCCAGAGTTTTATAATATTGTATACACTTACAATATGGTAGCTTGGCGGACGATCTGTGCGTGCGTGACATAAAACAAAGAAAGCCAAAGGTCCTGTTACACAAAAGCTCCAGTTAGCATGGTTAAAATGCACTACCAAATGCCATTCGTGGTACTTATTTAGTATCAACGCTGAAAATAAGAAAAGAATAAAGTTAAGAGCCAAAGTAACAGTTGAACTTTAATACGATAAGCAATCCGAAGGGGATAGGACAACAGTTCCTTTTAAAGAAATAAGATGAAATGAATTCGAAATGCAGAAAACTTAAAAAAGTTCGTTATATGGCGGTTCGACTGTATTACTTATCGATAGGGATACGCATTCAAGCTTGCATAATAACTTCAAGCTTTCATATAAAACGTATTTTTCAAACGATATCAATCGAAAATTTAACGGATTTTCATTATTTTGTCTAAAGTTTACTGAACAATTTTCAAGTTATAGATATTATTGTTATCGATAGCCTGTTTTTATGAACAAAGAAGAAGAGGTATTTAAAAAAAAAATATTGTGCCTACGGTTCAGGAAAGCTTGAATATCAAATTTACAATCTCTAGCTTTTATAGACTCTGAGATCGACGCGATCATACAAACAGACGGACATTACTTGTACTTAATTAACTCAGCTGATGATGATACTCAAAAATTTCGGAGCTTTATGATGCATCCTTCTGTCCTTTCACATACTTTTGCCCAACCATTTAGGGTATTTAATAAAATAAAATAGTACCTTCTATTACAGCCGTTAACATATAGGGAGTGATGAGAATTTGTACACAATTGAGTAGCTTGTTCCATCCATGCTTATCGAGCGTATAGTCAACAACCGGTATAAAAATCCTGCACAATAGCACAATGGGTGATATAAAGATGCTGCATAGGCGACCACAGAAGCCTTTGCGCTTAAACTCATAACAATCGATGGGTATCATAGCCTGAAAGAATTCGGAGCATAGAAATAAATTCCTTGGATTTCGACGATTATATAGAACATCGCGAGTTTCTTGTTCATTGACAGCCGATGGTTCATAATCCAAAAATATTGATTCTCTTTGCATCGACATACGTTGATTGGTGGCGTACGTAAAGCTAGCTGTGTTCGTGTGTATAAACAAATTGTTGTCCATTACAAGTTGTTTCAATATGACTTCTTTCTCTTCAATTAATTGATCCCTCTCTGATGACATCGAACCTTTCTTTAAATTTCGAATTTGCCTTTGCAGTTCTGCAACAAAAACTAAATGTTAATCGAATTTCTTAACTTGAATGCCAACTTCAACTTAACTTCCTATGTAGTTACGCATTAATTTGAGATCCACAATATTAATAATGATGTATATAACATACATCGTTATAAGAGCTGCAAAGATAGAAATCACATCGAATTGAATCTCATATGAGTCCAGCAACAACTTACTATAACAATTCATAAGGCTGATACTATCTTGATACTTTATACAATACAAAAGATATTCGGCGCTTATTATAAGGCATAGAAGGTCGCGTAAGCCACAAGCACTGTTTATCTTGAACGATCTCATAAAACAAACTGTACCGCCACTCAAAAGGATAACTGCTATCGAATTGGCCATGGCTATGGTAAACAGTGGTGCGCGTCGGCGAATGTTCATGAAATTTGTTATCAAATCGGGTAAATTATTGCAGAAGGCCAATAGGGTTATGCCCGCCAAATATTCGTTCATGTTCAACTTAAAGGAAATGATTTTCAACGCTGGAGCAAAGCTTAGAATAAATTAAATATAATTAATAAATCAAAACTTTTTCTTTTAACTTACTATTTTTCAATTAAGTGCGCTAATAAAATCCAAAGATATATTGGAATTAACGCCAAAACGCCCATCGCAATATACTGGGATGTGTTATCTCTTATATTTATGACACAGTATATAATATGATAGTATTTAAATATGGTCATAATACTACTGCAATGATCCACAGACTTGACCAAAAAGCAACGATCAGCAAAATCCACCTGCATTACACTAAAGCAGCTCATCTTTTTTTTTTTTTTAAAAATACCAATTATTAAGATTATTAATTTAACAAAATGCAGTGTGCCTTTTACTTACGTCGTCGTATACTTTGCTAATTGAAAATGTTCGATTCATTGTAAATAAAAAATATTCGATGTAAAAATTTTAAAAATTAGTTTTTATTGATCTTCAAATATATATATTGTGTGTGTGTGTCAGGCCTACTACTAAATAAAAATAATTTTTATTTAAATGTAATAAGCTAAAGTCAGTTATAAATTGAGACATAAACTATCCTAAACAAAACACACATTTACATTAAAAAAAAATAAGTTAAAATCGTATCCGTTTTTTTCGGAGTTTATCCCGGACAAACAACGTGACACTGAAAATATATATTATATGTAATTGTATGAATTTTTATTAGGTTAAAAACAGTTAGAAATATGTACAATAAAAAGAGTTTTAAAACATTATTCTTAGCCTTCTGTATAATTTTTAGCATATTTAATTGCGAACCGGTACGAAACGGCTAAACATAAAGTTCATAAAATATGTTTTAAACCGGCTCAATTGCAAAATCAGTGGAAAATGGATGAATAACGTCGAACTCAATGAGACAAGCATATAACATAAATAAAAAATACAAATAAAATGCAAAAACTCCAGCTGAACGTCGGGTATAGAAATTGAAAGTGGATGCCCAGACCAGAAATGTGACAACTGTCAGTATAAAAAATATATGAGCATTTTCACCATAATCCCCAACCATAATAGCACTGGCCCCCTCTTCCTCCAAATCCCTACGAAAAAATAGTGGAAAGCCCAACCCGAAGGTAATACCTACGAATATATTTATAATCGAATGGAATATAGTATGAGAAAACAAAACACGAAAATAAAACTTACTAAACAGTGACGTCGCCAATATGGATGCAAATGCCATTCGTTCATAGCCACTTAAGGCCATTTCGACATTAAATATCAAATCACCGATACCAGCAGCAAATGCTCGAATGCTGGTATTAACAAAGTCCTCGGTTAAATGCCAAACAGAACCAATCACGCAACAAAGAACCTCCAATTCGGTTAGACAAACTGTCAGCAGTGCCAGTGACGAGGTGGCAGTTAGTATGATCAGCAGCTGTTATGGGTAATAGCAGGGTAAAAAACGAAATAAAGATATCTGATATCTTACTTACTTCATGCCACACTGGCGGCAAATCTGTGCGTGACACAAAAAACGCAATAATAGCCAAAGGCACTGTTACAATCAGGGTACATGTGGCATAGTGATAGTGATGCTTAAAATGTTCACTTGCAACGATTGCTATACAAAATTAAAATAAACAAATGGTTATAGAATGACCTTTGAAAACTTGATGAATATCGTACAGTGTATCACCAAGAAAGTCATTAAGGGATTCGTTATGATATGTATGCAATTGAGCAGCTTGCTCCAACCATGTTTATCCAATTTACAGTCAACATTTGGAATAAAAATTGTGCAAAATAGTACAACGGGCGTCATAACTATCAAAAATGATCGCCATAAACGTCCATTTGTCCCCCACTCATCCATGTCGATGGGAATTAAAGATCTCAGAGCCTCCGACCATAAAAATAAGTTCTTCGGATTATTTGGATCGTGAAGACAATTTCGTGACATAATCACATCAACTGGAACTGGCTCATATCTTTGGATCTTCTTTTTTGTAAACCCATACATATTTATGGCCTCATTGCTTTGAGCGCCCTTTCGCTTAGGAAAACGAGTGGATCTTCGATTTGACGAGGTTATACTGTCACCAGCATCTGTATGTATTATCAATTTATTATCTTCCTCCAGCTCAAATAATTCTGCACGTTTTTTCTTGAGTAAATTATGTTGCGGTGGCGAAAATGGTTCAAGTTTCAAATGACTTATCTCTCTTTTAAGCTCTGATTAAAGCATAATATTGCTTATAACAAGAAAAAAGTGATAAGTACTGTGATTACTTACGTTTTATTCTCATATGCATTAAACGTAAATCGATAATGGCTACTGCCAAGAAAACTAAATAAACTATTGCAAGACCTGCAAATAAATAGAGTAAAAATCAAACAAAGTAGCGAACTGCTGGTTGTGGGTCAGATAAGGAATTATTAAGAGCCATTTCAAAAATAAGATCCTTACATGAACAATGAAGATTGTAAGGTCATAAAAAAATTAAAACTTACCAACACATTCAGTTTGTGTTAATTTGTTTTCCGTCTCAATGAATAAGAAAAGCAACTCACAGCAGAACAGCAGATAGAGCAAATCCCGCACAGCACAGTATCCATTGATCTTAAATGGTCTCAGATAGCAGACCGTACCACCACTCATTAAAATCACGCAATTGGCACCGCTCAATACCATTGTAAATAATGGTGCATGATGTCGTACTGGTAAAAAGTTGGCTAACAATTCGGGTAAACTATTGCCCATACACAATAATGTTACGCCACTCAAATATTGATTCAAATGTAGCTTTTGCGAAACTATTTTCAATATTGGTGCAAAACTAAAAAATTCAATAAATTTCTTCAATCATTATTACTTAAAAGAGGTAACTATAGTAGATACTCACTATTTTCCAGCTAAATGTGCAATAAAAATACAATCATAAATCGAAATTATAATAAGTACGATCATGAATGCTGATTCCTGCAAGCCGTTTTTAATGTGCAGAGTGCAGTACATCATTTTGTAATAATTGATGAAGTTCATAATTTCTTGACACTGTGGGATAGTTTTAGCTAATTGGCAGCGATTTGGGAAATCTACCTCTACCACACTAAAACAGCTCATCTTAAAAAAAAAAGTGAAATTACTAGTTGGAAAAAAAACAGAACACACTTTCAAATTTAAAACTTACTTGTTTGAACACTCGCGATATCTGAAAGGTTTGATTCATCGTGAAATATTATTATAAAGTTATAATTATATTCAACTTATATTGTATACCCCGGCGATAGTATAAGAATAATATTTTACTGTTGTTCAAATACCAAACGATTCGAAAAACAAAGCCGACTTAATACTATGTAAAACTTAGCTTTTAAACTTGACTTAAAACATTTTCAAAACTCCTGAGCTTACCTTTTCCTAACTGTGGTAATAAATAATTCTTTAATAAAACAGAACAATAGAAAACCGATAAACATATTAGGAAGAGCTACCATAATGTCCAGAGGAATCGTTTCTTATCGTTATTATTAGTTAACTTTGTATCTTATAATAAATCTCAAACTTTTTATTTGTTTTCAAAATCAACTACATCTTTTATCCATTTTGAAATTTTAATAAGTGTTTGTGGTTTACAATTGAATTTTAAACGAGAAATATAATAGGAAGTAAACTGTACATAGAATGTTTGTTTAATACTTAAGGCTGGTCTAATGTTAAAGTTTTAGAAACATATTCGAGAACTTGTGACGTTTCCATTTGACCACAAGTTGGCTTTAGTAGCATCATTAAGTTATCAACAGCAGCCAATGTGTTTTGTGGCATTCCAAGCTTTGGCGTCTGCAAAAGTTGCTCGATTAGACAAGAATAATTCTCGGACTTGGCTGGTTTAATGAGTTCCTGCTCAAAGGCATGCATGTAGCACTTGAATATGAAGCTATAGGCATTTCGCGAGTTTAGTGACCCAATCTTATCTACAGCCTGTGAAAGCTCTTCCATAACAGCTTGATCAATGCCAGAGCGAATGGCGTTACTAAGTAGATTTGTGGCCTCCAATGTTGAGCATAACGGTAGCAGCTGTGAGCAAAAAACAACATTAAAAAAATATACAAATATAATAAGAAAATTGGTAATATTTACCAAAGCGCACTCTTTGACCTGCAGCGACATTTTGGCATTCATCAACAAAGCCAACTGTTCACCCTGCCACATTTTCTTGTGCTTTACAGAGTTGGCTACTAGCTTCTGAACTTCGCCAACTAAATCTGTAGAGTATATTGTTTTATGAAGTAACTTTACAAAAGACTAGATATTTTTTACTTACTTGGATATAGAAGAAAAGATTGCGGCAAATTTTTGTGATACGCCTCTATGATCAGATCGAGGAGAGAAAGACGCGCTGGTTCAAAATTGACAAGCAACGAACGCAGCTGATCCATGCTTAGTATAAGCTGAGATACAACATCCCACTGGCCAAGCCGCCACGTTTCCAATTGGTCATGCAACGCTACATAACTGCGAGCCAGACTATACTTGATACGCGTTTGTTTCAGTTCCCGCTCTTTTGCGGGATTGTCGGCTTTTTTTAGTTGCAACAGGCGTTGACGTTCCAGCCGCAAAGACTTGCGACTTGATCGCTGGATGCGCTGCTCAATTTGTGGTAGACGCTGCAATGTTTGCATTAGTTTTTCAATGGCAGTATACGTGTTTGAGCGAGTAAACTCGGCCAGGCCGTTGGACCAGGATGCTAGATACGTGAACTGAGCTGATTGCAGCTCATCTTTGCTGTATGGCACTTTGGACACATTGAGATTAAGTATTAGTTGACTTTGGCAACGAAGCGATTGTCGGCGATAGAGCATGCCATTGAGGATCACAGGCAGCTCGTAGAATGACAACAGCAAATCAATATTCATGTTCTGGCTGATTAGGCGTTGATCTATCATCAGTTGATGTGCTGTGAACGAAACATGTTGGCGTGCGTGCGAGGCACACAAAACACTGGCGACATGCCAATAGAGATGAGCAAAGGGACCATGGGTCATGCCCAGCTGGGCCAGTGACAGCCAGGTAAGTTTCGGTTGCTCCCAGCACAGATCGAGGAATTTGTGTAGTGGAAACTGCTCAATGGAGTCGCTTAGCTGATTGAAAAAGTAAATGCTGCGTGGACTGTGATCCTCCAACTCGAAATTGTAATGATCCAGCAACTCCAGCTTATCTCTAAGGCAGAGTAGCTCTAGCTTATCCTTGGGATCGGAGCAGGCTACATAAATGGGCAAGAGCACTTGACGCAATAGTTCGCCATATGTCTCATTATTATCCTCCGATTCGTTCTCATCGAAAGAATCCAGCTGCTTCAGCTGCACTTGTAACGTAACCACTTCAGACAGATGATTTAGAACGAGTTTGGCATGATCTTTCGTCAAGAGTTTCACATGCTTGGCCATTATCTCTACACACTCGTCGTTCCCAAAACAAATGGGTCGCTCAAGTAGCTGGTTAAGCCCGGCCAGAAGCTGCTCATCATTGACATCGCCCATTTCGCCATCGAGAAAACCAAGCAGCTCACCGAGTTCAAGCTCGTCTAGGCGCTGCTCAAAGGTTTGCGCCGACTGCGAGAAGTTTTCCAGTATTTGGCGAATAGTGTGCGCCTTGAGCGTCTCATCGCCAGCAAGCAGTTCAATGAGTTCCTTACTTTGATTACTGATGTGCGCCTGTAGATGCACGAGCAGCTGACCCGATGGTATCTCCATCCATTCAAGGAATGTATCCACACTGATGCAAAGCAGTATTCTCTGGGCCCAGTCCATTATTTTTCCCGCAAACAGACGCAACGTAGCATCAGTGCAATCTGTGGTGGCTGGCTCTAATTTACACATTGTGGGCGAACGCAGCGCATAGACCAATGAATAATCCGGCAGCTGTGGCTTACGACCGCCAAGGGCATGCATTATTTCCAGCATCACGACCAGCAGCTGACGCATTGCATCACCCAGATAGCGATTCCGAGCGGCGCTCGAGCCAAGCAGGCATTGACGCTCCTCGGTGTCCAGCAGATTGCGCTGCATCAAACGCATTGCGTTGTCTATGAGCGAAGCATTTGAGCTGTTGCAGTTGCCATAACAAATCGATTTGGTTACAGCGCTCAAAGCGCCGCAGATAAGCGGCAGTATCTTCTTTTTAGCAGTGACCTGATGAGACAATGCATCGTTCAAACAGTCAAAATACTGCACTGCCAGCCAGTGATGACTACAGGCGAGCAGCTCGAGCAGCTGCTCATCTAAGCCGCACAAGAGCACCATGCTGACGGTTAGGAGCTGTGGCAACGGTGCTGGTAGCTGCTGCAACAGATGCACACACTGTGGATTACAGCGGCCAAAGTCGTTCTCATCTGTACTGCCATCCATATTGGCGCTGTTTAGCACCAGATACATGAGGGTGCCGCGCAGCTGATCGACATCTGCGCCAGGTGCAATTGTTGGCAATGCCTCTGGCTCTTCCTGCTGTACGAGTCCATGCTCCAACAGCACATTGAGCAAATGTTTTGCCAAAACCTTGATATGCTGCTCATTGCCTGGGAAATCAAAAATGAAATCAATTGCAGCAAGAACAACTGAGAAACAAAACTACTTACCTCCAAAGTAAATGAATGTATTTAGCTTTTTAATACTCTGATGGTAACTGGTGAATTGAATGCGTATTTGTTTGAACACCTCGCAATTATTTAATGGGCGTAAATCCTCCATTGGTAATCGCAAACTAAATACAAATTGAAAAATTTTATTTTTTATTCTGTTTGTGTTTGTGTTGCCGGCTATTAATCAAAGCAGAATCGATGTTTTAGTTTTTGTCATAACTATCGATAGGATTTTCACGTGTTAGGTAAATCAGTCTAGTTGGCGCAAAACTTTATTCAATTTGATGCGATAAAAGAAAATAAAGACCAAAATATATAGAATGTTTCTCAACATGTTTCTTAACATGTTGCACAAATCAAGTGTCTTAAATATATTTAAACAAAAGGCATTGAAATTGTAGAGTCATTAAAAAAACGACCTCCATGATAATTCTAAACATGAATTCCCTCCCGCACTTTGTTATTTTTTGCTTGTTTTTAAAATAACATAATTATTAAATGCCTCTTGCATTGATTGAGCGATAAAAAAGATACACGTCTCGTCTGACATAAGTGTCAAGAAGTGCTTTAGATTGTCTACCCGTATCAGATTAAAATTCCCTCCCCTCCCAAGGGAGGTACATTAAGTGTCGCTTCGTTCGACACAGATAAGACACTCAATCTGTTACGGGTATATAAGAAGCATCACAGCTATCAATCAAATTATACAAATCAATTGGAAATCATGGCAAATAAAGCTCTCATCCTGTTGGGCATTGTGATGTGCGTCTCCCAGACTGTCTTTGGTGTCACCGTCATCCCCAAGTCGCAATGGGGCGGTAGTGCACCCAATAGCAAATCCACGTTGGCCAACTCTTTGGCCTACGCTGTGATCCATCACACGGCTGGCAATTATTGCTCCACCCGCACTTCCTGCGAGAAGGAGCTGAAAAGCATCCAAAACTATCACATGAACACCTTGGGTTGGGATGACATCGGATACAATTTCCTCATTGGCGGTGATGGCAATGTCTACGAGGGTCGTGGCTGGAATGTTGTTGGTGCTCATGCCACCAATTGGAACTCCAAGGCGCTGGGCATCTCCTTTCTTGGCAACTACAACAACAGCAAGTTGACTGCCGCCCAAATCGCAGCTGCTAAGAGTTTGTTGGCTGATGCCGTCGCTCGTGGCCAAATCAAATCTGGCTACACTCTGTACGGGCATCGTCAGATTGGCGCCACTGAGTGTCCTGGCACCAATGTCTGGAATGAGATTCGCTCGTGGCCCAACTGGAAGGCCTAAGCGATGTACATTTTCAAATTATTTGCTGCAAAGTAAAACGATTAAAAACAAAACACATGAATTTTTAAAAGTAACTTAATGTTTAAAGAATTTTGTGGTTTGAATCCTGTTTTAATTCCATCCTGATTATACTTATGGATTGAGGCGGGCTTTATTCTCTAAGTGCATATTAATAATATTACCCGGGAGTTTTTTTTAAAGGTTTTTCCCGCAAGTCATGGCTTGTTTTACTTATGCAAAATGTATATTACCCAGAATCTATAAATATTCTCATGACCCTAAGAATAATGAGTTCAAAGTGTTGATTGGTTTTCTCATTGTGATTTTAATTTAAACTAAGCTTAAGAAGAAACATTTAGTGTTCCACTAATCAATAACATTTATTATTGCTTAACCACTCAAAGAACATTTGCTGAAAGTTAAAACAAAGTCGCTGTGAATCGCCTTTATCTCTTCTATATATTCTTTAGATTAAATATACAATATACAAAAACTGGAATTCTGTAATCTTGATAGCACAATATTTACTAGACATTTCGTTTGTTATAATAAATTCTTTTTGATCAAGATCCCATTCCATTTCGATTGACTCATCAACAACTCAGCAAATAGCAATTTGAAATCATCTTAAAAAAAAATACCCTCAGATTGCATTAAGCTGATTGTAAATTGTGTTTTGTAGATTTAATGAATTTTAATTAAGGAGCAGCTGTAGTTTTTATGCATTTAGACTTTAAATAACTTTAAATTTTAAAGTTATGTCTTAAGTTTGGCCAGGAGCAAATCTCGTTGAAGACAATGGTGCCGGGGCACTCAGTGGAGCCAACCTGCCGATGACCGTTGGCATGAGCACCAACAACATTCCAGCCACGACCCTCGTAGACATTGCCATCACCGCCAATGACATACAATTGTATTCTATTTGACATTAAACAAGAATTCAAATCGTGATTCATTACAAATTTGATTATGAAATCAATTTACAAATCTAAAAATATTTTCTATTTTTGAAACGCTTTGGCTTGTGAATGAAGTTTCATTTATAACAAGTAGAAACGTTGCAGTCGGACGCACCCGACTGCGGTATACTCGATACCAGTAGTAAAACAGATTAAAAGAGAGAGCTGATTGCAATGGTGTGTGGATACGGCAGGGGTGTATGCTGCTGCAGGGGTGTATGCTGCCTCAAAGATTGTCTGGTGCAGATGGGGATGCCAAAAAGCTATCTTCCTTCCAAATTTGGTGATTCTAGCTCAAAGTTAGAAGAATATGGTGGATGGTAGGCTGGGGGAGGTATGGGGGGGGGGGGGGGCTTGGCATCAAAATTTTAGCTGAAGATCTGTGTATGATGTCAATTGCTATCCTCATACCAAATTTGGTGACTCTAGCTCAAAAATAGTAAAATTTGGGGGAAGGGGGGATGGGGGTTGGTAAGGGGGGGTGTGGCATCCAAACTTTTGCTGCAGATCTATTTATGATGTCAATAGCTATTCTCAAACCGAAATTGGTGACTCTAGCTCAAAGTTAGTAGAATTTGGTAGAAGGGGGGCTGGGTGCTGGGGGCTGGTATGGGGGGGGCGTGGCGTCCAAAGTTTTTCTGCAGATCTGTTTATGATGTTAATTGCTATCCTCATACCAAATTTGGTGGCTCTAGCTCAAAGTTAGTAGAATATGGTGGAAGGGGGGCTGGGGGCGGTATGGGTGGGGGGCGCGATCCACTTTTTTTGGGTTTCTTCATCACCAATCTTGGCCCCAAATTTGGCGGCTCTAGCTCAAAAAATGTGGAAAATATAGGCGTTTTTGATTTCAAAATGCAGGGGGCTCGGGTTCAGGGGGGGCGCGGCTCCAAAACTTTAATGCAGTTTTTTGGGGATTGTTATTAGCTATCTTCCTACCAAATTTGGTGACTCTAGCCTTAACGCTTTGGAAAATACACGCATTCCCGTTTTTAGTGAAGGCATTGGGGCGGTTTGGGGCAGCTTGGTCAGTATGGATTGGCGTGGCATCCAAAGTTTTTATGCATTTATTTTGGGACTATAATCACCTATTTTGGCACAAAATTTGGTGGCTCTAACTCAAAAACTGTAAAAGATATAAGCATTTCTGTTTTTCAACTGCGGGGGGGCTGGGGGCGGAATGGGTGGGTGGGGCTCCAAAACTTTGATGCAGTTTTTGGGGGGTCGTAACCAGTTATCTACCTACCAAATTTTGTGACTCTAGCTCAAACACTATGGAAGATACACGCACTACCGTTTTTAGCGAAGCGTTGGGGTGGTTGAGGGCGGATAGGGCAGTATAGATGGGCGTGGCATCCAAAGTTTTAAAGTTTTAAAGTTCGAGATCGTTACCACCTATCTTGGTACCAAATTTGGAGGGTTTAGCTCAAAAACTGTAGTAGATATGGGCATTTTTAGTGTTAAACTGCGGGGGGGCTGGGGGCGGTATGGGTGGGCGTGGCTCCAAAATTTTTGATGCAGTTTTTTGGGGATTGTTAGTAGCTATTTTCTCCCCAAATTTGGTAGTTCTAGCTGTAAGGGCTTGCGAAATAGCTGGATCTATCGATTTTGCGTTATCGAGTTTATCGATTTGCCAGCCCCCTAGTTATCGTAGAACTCCAATCTTGACACTTTAATTTACTATGCCATAGATAAACAGATTTGCAAAGTTTGAAGTCTCTAACTTGAAGGGTGTGGAAAAAAGTTGCGAACATACAGACGGACAGACACCATGACGGACATTGCACAAACCCAATATACTCTTTACCTTCGGTATCGAGTATAAAAAGAACATATTTAATCGGATATATTCATATTTAAGGGCCACACAATAATTAGATGTTTTTTTTAGGTTTTTTTATTTTTATTTTAAACTAATATTTATTAGAATATTTCTGCAAATATTTAGTTCACAGTATACATTTAGATATTGTACATACATAAAATATTTTTTCATTTATTTTTGTTTTGTTGTTGTTGAATATTTTTGGTTGTCAGTGTAAAGATAATTGATACACAAAACTCAAATACAACGAAAAGAATTGACATACCATTAAATATATTTGTATTTATAGTATATGTTATCCATGTATGAAATATGCATAGAATCGTCTTACAAATACGCTTAAAACTTAAGTAGAACATATTATGTTTGCATAGATTAAACTTTCTTTCACATTCAGATTCAGATTCTTGTTCTTTTTTCCGTTCAACTCTCTTCATTTACATTCGGTATCTGTTTTTCATTTGTTTTGTTTTTTTTGGTAACAACTACTTGCGCTTAATTAAGTAAAAATTCACAGGTTAACTAAACTAAAACCAGTGTCAAACGGACAAATTGCCTTAAATCATATTCATATAACAAAATATAAAATGAAGATTGTTTGCCATCTATGCACGACATAAAAATATATTATTTCTAGAGCAAAATTCAGAGAATATTCGTTTATATATGAGAGAGAGAGAGTGTGAGAGAGGGTATGTATGTTTCCTTGCTTATTTTGTTTTTGTTTTTTAATGTTTTTAAATGTATTTTTCTTTCTTCTTTTACGTTAAACAACAATATATATGCGACTGCTAAAGGTTTACATATTAATTTTTATAATATTCAAAAACATTTTGTTTTCTCAACACGTCTTTTTGCACATAATATTATAAAATGTGCGGCTTTTATTTAAGCGGGAGCTTTTTTAAGAACTAATATGAATTGATAGAAACTACATACACATATATAAGATTGGTATATAGACTTGAGAAATATAAAGTCGAATTGTTGTGCTTCGTCTTGGGCAAGAGAGGGAAGGACGGCGTGTTGGGAGCCAAGGAGGGAGAAGCATTTTCTTTTTTGCTCACAACACAATATTATAATAATAATAATTATGTCAAAAAAAGCTTTAATGAAATCACAACTTAGGCCTGACTCTCATTGCGACCAAGCACCACCTGACCGGGTATGTTCACCTGGCGCAACTGCATCTGAGCATCGCCAGCATTATCATTGCTGTTGTTGTACACCGGTGACGGCACAATGCCTTCAACAACATTCTCTCTGCCAGCATCGATGATCTCCAGATCTGAATTGTCATCATCATCATCATCATCATCATCACGACCAACATCCTCGTTGTTATCATCTGAGATTGTGGCATCATTTGAACTTGCCTGCTCACTGCGTCGCATTGGTGGCGTATTGGCATTAACATGAACCGTATTATTGTTGTTGGGCGTATCGTTGTTGTTGTCCAAATTGTCATCTAGATTCGAAGCAACAGCATTGCCAGCAACGCGTCCATCGAGTGCAACAAAAAGTGGTGTGCTATTGCCACCACCATCCGCTGCATTTCCTCCTACACTAACAACACC
Source organism: Scaptomyza polygonia (assembly GCA_035044585.1). NCBI lineage: Eukaryota > Metazoa > Arthropoda > Insecta > Diptera > Drosophilidae > Scaptomyza > Scaptomyza polygonia. Next base: position 677,581 of record JAWNNU010001690.1, read on the forward strand.
ACCAGCGGCGCCACCTTCATCGTCATTTTGATAGTTGGACATGGCCACCTGATAGGATGGCGGCGGTGCCTGTTTCAAATACTGAGCAATTGCCTCATCGTAATTGGGCAGCAGCGTCGAATAGGCACGCTCCTCGGATCCATATCCACCACCAATACCACCGTGCACAACCATCTCGGGCAGAACGCAGGGCAACAAGCTACGCAGATGTTGCTGCCGCAGAGTCAAGTATTTGTAGCAGCGCCATACGATGCCAATGCAATAAGCCTTCAGAAAAACAATGCACACAAAAACCACAAGCACAACCACAACAAGCTCCTCTGGGGGCAGCTCCAGCAGCTTCTCGCGCCACGGCAAACGATGCGATTCGGCAATGATGCGATGAATAGCCTGTAGATAGCATAAATAACCGGCAGCAGTCAATCTAAAACAAAAAGTCAATAGACATTTAGCACTATTTTGAGATTCATACTTTTCACTTACGTTGTTATGGCAAAGTCAAATAGTTGCAGACAGAAGAAGGGCAACAAATGTGATGGTTTACCCTTAATGGTGCCAAAGATCATCATTAGTGTAATGGCTATCATGCAAAAGCATACCAATCCACCCATATCAAAGTTTTCTGCAATGAATATATATCAATTTAGTTTGAGTATCAAAAACAACTTTCTCAATCCGACATCTTACGGTAACGCTTACGATAGTTGAGGGAGTGATCACGATAGGCATAGGGCGGATCCACTTTGCTCAGCGGTGTGGGCAAAGCGGGAGCATTCAAATCGACAGTAAAATCATGGCTACCACTTTCCAATTCATCCATCATATCTGGATTACGCCAAATAACAGCCAAAACGCTAAGGGCCAAAATATTAAGGAACTGCAAATGAAACATAAAATGAAAACAATTTAATGACATTTCGTTAACAAAGTAATAAATATGATTATAAAAAATATATATATAAATTAATAAATGAATAAAAATATATTTAGCAATAGTTTTTAGCCACCGAATTTCTTGTTAGCTGAATGACAACATTGGTGATAGCATTCTTTAGCAGCTTCGACTGGCTCTAGGGAACGCCAGTGGTCCTTATGCTGCTGTTGCAACCAATCTAAGTAGCTCACAAAAGATTCGAATGTGAACTTCTCGGAGGAATTGCAATTCAGACGATGATGATATTTGCACTTTCGATCATAAATCCAATTACGCTGCAAAGGGTGCAGCATGCCACTTTTCTTCACGTGCAGCTTAAATGCATCTTTTTTAGAGCCAAAGCAGACCCGCGCTGTGGTATAATCAAGGCCATCGTACAACTGCTGGTGTACTTGCTCCTGCGAAGTAATACGTCTAAGCTCCATGGAGCTGGAACGAGGATCATGCAGGCGTACGAGTAACCAGGGAGGCATCAAAGCAAAGCGAACGCAGGAGATTAGTTGTGCTGTATGAAGACGCCGCTTTGGCCATTCAAAGTTTAGCCAACGCACGGCGGCCATAAAGACCTCCACCTCAGAGTTAACACCAATGTTGTTGCAGCTTAAAAGCAGGCAGACGGCATGAATGGGCAGCTGAAGGAACTCCTGCGACGCGACCAGAGTTAGAAAAAAGCGACCCACACGCTCCAGCACACATAGCTGCGATTGTTCCATGCCAAGAATTCGTGCTTCTAGATAAAGCATTGCCGCTGCCTCCTCCTCAATGCCATGTGCCAGACAATTTTTACACTGTTGCTCCAATATCGCTATCTGTAGGAAGCAGGCGGCACGCAGCACCTCCAACAAGCCGAGTCGCGACAAAAGTGGCGTATCCTCCATCGTCCATTCGTAGATGAGGCGAAAGGCGCGTGGTGTTACCAACTCGGAGGGCAACTCCACACTTAAACTTTGCATGCCCAGCGCACAGAACAAACTCGAATAGCACTGCAGCACAATTAGATGGACTTCGAGAGTTAAATTTGCAACTTTAACTACAGCACTTGTTTTTCGACCCAGTTGCACCAACTTCAACAGCAAATCGTACAGATTTGGCTTCGATATGTGTTTAGCTTCGTGCCATTCATCGTCCGCTTTGTATCCCAGCGAGTATAGCGTTTTCTCTTCCAAATTGTTGTAGGTACATTCAGGCACATAAGAACTGGAAGTGGAGCGATTTGTTTGATGCTCAGTTTGATCAGTTACGTCGCTATCTAGACAGGATAAGCTAGTTAGATCGAGGGATGGTATGCTCGCTTGAATTTTCTCTTCGTCGTTGGGAGTATCTTGATTTTCTTGGTACATGGCATCAAAATCGTTATCACAAACATTATGTAAATATCGTGATGTGTTTTCATTACTTTGAACAATTTGTCAAAAAAAAAAAAAAAACAACAATTCTAAGCGACAGATAAGTCAAGTTTATAATTAATATTCTGGGAAACTTGGTTACAAGTCCAATACTTATTTCAATCCCACTGCAAACTTAACTTTAAGATTCATAAGAGCAAACATTTCTCTAATTAAAGAAATGATTCACTTTGAAATAAAAGTAAGCACAAAAGTGATTTGATTACATTCTGAATCACAAGTGAATAATCGTTTAATTTAATGCTAATAAGTGATTCGACTTTTCCAGCTCCAACTCGAGTGTTTTTCAAATGTTGCTGCTCACATAAAAGGTGCTTCACTTGCAAGCATAATTATTCGGAGGGGTAAACTTATTCAACTGTATGCATATCCATCGGAGATAAGCTATTCTCGGATGCTCTTTTGTGTGATGTTTGCCTTGCTGATGATTTGCAGCTCAACAAACTCAACAAAAAAGCACACAAAAATTAATGAGTAAATATTAACAAACAAAATAAAGGAAACGTGTCTCATTGTAAGACACATTTTTTTGACAATATTTACCAATTTATTTTATATTCGATAACATTGTTAGCGGACTTGAAGATATCTTTGTTAACAATCAGCTTTGCGAATGTTTTTAAAGTCGACCTTTAAATATATAATACGAAAGCACTGACCCCCAAAACTGTTGCCATATTTAGTTGTGTTTGTTGCTAAAATGCACAGCTGTTTACCTTTAAGATCGTTAAACAGTTTGTTGGGCATTGAGAAAATCAAACATATTTCAATGCCATTTTTTGATGACACAGGAAAATAATATCACGCTACTTGAAAGTGATTTTCAATTTGCAACCCAACTCCAGTGACGTCACTGCCATGCAAGTGGGTGGCGAAATTGTGAAAAGAAAACGGCAACTTTCGCTGTTTGCTTATGTTCGGGCAAACACAGTTTGGGAGTCACCGATTGCACGGCTACAATTGATTTTTCCCTTCTTGACACTGAACAGGGTCAACTTGAATGTGCGTGCATGGAATGGGTGAGTGAATAGAAGAGCGGCTGTCTGTCTGTGTATGCGTACGAAGGAGCGGCAACAATTGTTAACTGCACTGTGTGCGTAGGAGTGTGTGTGTGTGTGTGTTTGTCAAGGCTGCTTATTGCGTCGCAATTTTTGCTTACCAGATGCCAAAGGCCAATCATTAGAGTGGCCGTATGCACATGAAGGCCAAAGCAGCAGGTCCACTCCTTGTTGACCCGGCCATGATTGGAATTCCCGTTCCCATTGCTGTTGTTGTGATTACGTTGCGGACCCATTTTGACACGGATCCTGAACATTGCACGTCCGGCGACGGGTTGAGCGCTATGTCGCGTTGCACTAAACTGAAGACAAGACGAACGACATTTATTACGATTATTATTCGCTTACGTATATGTATAAGCTCTACTTTATTCAGTAGTATTTTCTCTTTAGGTAAATGCATGCATGTGTGTATACATAGTCATATACATACACACCCACACTTGCAAATTTATATATGTTTATTTTTGTACCACTTCTGCACTAATTTTAAGCACGTATGGCAAATATAGATTGCTGTATTTCACTCGTATGTTGTGGACCCACCTTTAAGCGGTGTTTATATGCAAACTTCACCAATTTTATTTGTTGATTTGCTTTATTTAAATGTTTTTACGCAGAGTTTGGAAATCTGCCTGCAGCAAAAATCTAAGCAATGAAATAATCGGTTGCCCAGCCGATGATTCCAAATGTAAGCGCTATCGATGGTATAGTAAGGCAAGTACGGTGACGATATCGATAGGACCATCGATAGTTAGCACGAGAAGTTTTCATTCAGAATTTATTTTTGTTGTTGCTTCCATCAGTTGGGATTCGTCTCGTGTGTGGTGTTTTGCGTAACGTTGAAATTGGCTTAATATTATCTATTAACTTGCCTTGTTAACATGGTATTGACAAAGGAATATCGTGTTTGCATGCCGCTTACTGTGGAAGAGGTGAATAAACGTGTGCATGTTTTTAATATGCATAATTCACCATTCATTTTTCATTGTGCAGTACAAAATTGGACAGCTGTATATGATTGCGCGCCATAGCCTTGAACAGTCGGAAGATGGCGAAGGCGTCGAGGTGATAGAGAACAAACCCTGCGAGGATGAGGTGCATGGCACAGGACAATACACAGAGAAACGCATACACTTGTCCAAGTAATTAATTGCATGAGTTTTCCACAAGCTATTCGATTTTTACACCCAGTTTATTTTTACAGTCGTCTTCCATACTGGATACAGGCAATATGTCCACGCGTCTTCTATGTTACAGAAAAATCATGGAATTATTATCCAAACACACTTACAGGTGAGCGCCATTCACATTGATTGATAATTCTACCATATGTCATGCCAGATATTGCCTCAAGTCAATTCCATCGCTTGTCCTATTTCATTCAACAATTCGCCGAAAATCGGATATAACAACATCGTTTTCATATCGCACTTGTCATGCCCACTAAAATTACGTCACAGTCACAGCCATAAGTCTGATAACGCTAACAATCAGCAGAGAAGAGAATTGATTAAATGTTGCAATAAATATGTTTGCAACAGTTGTACCCGTTCGCATGGTATTAGATTCGGGGTTTACTCAATTTATTCACATTTATCCGATAAGACCTGTAACCTCAGACTAGAATTTTTATGTCCTCTTAAGCACTTTATCCATCAATTAATTGATATATGGTTTTGAGGTCGATAACATTTAAAGTTAGGATAAGTATTATCTTTCGTTATAAAATATACATTTTTACAGCTATTTGTAATTATAAAGTTCACTAAAATGTTTTCTAATTATAGATTCTCTTGCCGAGAAATTTGTTCAGTTAATTTAAAAATCCCCCGTCATGCATGTATCATTAATATTTCAACATAATTGGCATTTGGTATTTTAGTTTTCTGTTTTGATTATGTTTTATTTTTGTGTGTTGTTTTTAAGCAAGCTAATTATAAACATGTAAGCAGCCAAATGTCCGTGTATTGATTTTGTTTTCTATTCCCCTTCACTCAATATTTTAATGGTCAAACTATGCGTGATACAAACGACTGAACAGAATACACGGTAATTAAACAAATTGTTATACGCCTTATAAAATTATTACTATATTTATTAACTTTGAAAAAATATTGCAGTGTTCCTTTATACCAAAACTGAATGTGCTGATAAAAACCAAATATGAAAATAACAATGGAAGCACTGAAAACGTAATTAAAACTTTTTAACTCTTATTAAATGATATATTAAAACAGTTTGGTTTTTATTTGAAGTGCCTGGATCTCAGCGAGGATGAACTGAGAGGGCGCACTGTGGATCATCTGGACATTGCCTTTGATGAGCTCAATGCCAAGCACTATAAACGCGAAGAGGATCCAAAGTTTTTCAAATCACTAAAAACCAGTGAGTCTTATAATGTTTAATCCTTTAACTTGGTTAACCCCCCTCTCCATTAAATTTAATAGATCGCGGTCCACTCGTTGAAGGCTGGCGTGAAACAGACACGCCCATTATGTGCTCCTACAAAGTGGTGCATGCAAGCTTTGAGGTATGGGGTTTGCAGACTAAAGTGGAGGATTTCATACAACGCAGCATTCGGGATATTCTGTTGTTGGGTCATCGTCAAGCGTTTGCCTGGGTAGATGAGTGGCACGGCTGGACGCTGGAGGATGTGCGCACGTATGAGCGACAAAAGCAAGCCGAAACCAATGAGAAGATCCAATTGGCTAATAAGGAGACAGACATGGATGAAACCAATGGCAGCACTGCTACAATTCTCGAGGTGGATCCTTTAAATTGAAATGCTTATCAAATTGAATTTGCCCACTTCCGGCAGCTGAACAGTTTTAAATCATAAGCTCTTATGAGAAAGTGTTATTGAAACATTAAATTTCGAGCTTACTACAAACAAATTTATCAAGTCATAGCCATAAGAATGTAACACACACACACACACACACACACACACACACACACACACACATAGTACACACACATATATCAAATGCATTTCATATGGTCCAAATAAGCTCAAGATTCTACAACTGAGTGCCACTCGAATCCAAAAAAAGTACACAGAACAAACTATTTAGGCAACAGTCACAAGTTTTTTAGGTTTAATTTCACTGATGGTTTTTGTTAACTATTTTTTTTTTTTTTTTTGTTATTGTAAACAACATAAAGCTTTAGAACAAAATGTGCGCTGTTGACTTTGATGTACAAAATATATGAAAAGAAGATAAATTACACAATAGTAAAATAATTGTAAATTTAATAAGAAACATATTTAAATAACAGATTTTTGAGGATTTAATAAACTTTGTTTTCTTTTTTACCTTTATATACAACAATACATAATTCTGAAATAGTTCTGTATCTTATTTTATAGCAACAACAAAAATTTAAAGCAATTAGCATGCACAACTCACAAACTATTAACAAAAATGGCAATCAGCTGTTGATACACAACACAAACAAACGTTAATCAATCATAGATCATAGAAAGAACAACAAAAAGACAACATTCTATAACAACAACACAACCCTCTCTCTATCTGTTTATCTCTCTCAGCAAAAAAGCATTCTCTTCCAAACAGCTGATTTTGTTTTTAGGAGATCTTTTGATGCCGCCAAAAAGCGACGGGCTACAAAAAAAAAATATGACAGCGTTTCGCAGTTGCGCCTCATTTGAACTTCAAACGCTAGAAAAGTAGCACAGCGAGCGAGATACGGATGCGCAACGATTAAAAGCCAATAAAATAAAATCACAACAACAAAAGTGACACTAACAAATATGTAGCAAATGCAAAAACAAAACAAATCAATTATGTTCATCGTTTTTATGTAAACAATTTTGGCAGTCGGCTGTCGGTGCGAAATCAAAAGTCATGTGCAAAATATCGAAAATAGTATCATAAACTTTGGAAAATTTATGTAACACGTGTTTGAAAACGAAACAAAAATTACGAGGAAGTGCTCTTTTAATACCGGCTGTGTCTCTCGCTGTGTGTTTTGGATATTTATGTGCCGCATTTGAGAATCGCAATGAGCCATCGAATTGTTTATTTTGATGGCAATTCATTTGTGATTAGGCTTTGCCTTCTGTTGCTGTTCTTGGCTAATTTTGGCAGGTACGCAAAAGAGTTAATTTAAAACTTAAAAGTGCTTAAGCCAAAAGACTTTTTAAACTTTCGTTTGCGTATGCGCAATATCGCATAAGTTGTTACACATTTTCCATGAAGCCAAAGCAAATATTTGAGCTGTTTTATAAATCAATCTGTTCACATTTTTATCATAGCACCTCGAGCTTATCGTCGAAAATATTTACATATGTACCATATCCCGTAGGTGCTTGGTATTTATTTAAGCCGACCATAAAATTACTTAGGTTAACTGTTGGAGAACGTAGACTTAACTGCTTTGATTTATTAAATGTGCTGTGATTTTTATCTAACGTAAACTGGATTAATATTAACAAAAATAAACAAACATATTTTCTTCAAGTTAAAAAAACATATTGTATCTCGTCGGTTATATTTTCTATACAGATAAATCAGTATGTTTTAATAAGTTCATCGTTTGCTTTGAAAGGCTTACAAACTGATTAATGAGCTGTTTTTGAAGCTTTATGATATATTGCCAATATTTCGAATCATCAAACATTTTTGTGTTAATTTTGTTCGTTTCATTTTTAAACCTTTACAATAAATTAAAGATAAACATAATCAGGTTGAGTTGGAAGCTAAGTAAGTAATCTAACTAGCTTGCTTTTGTTCACAATGTCATATCAGATCGTAGACTCTATCTACCATTTTAATATCTTACTAGTTACGTACGTACAAATTCATATTACTTAAAATGTAAGCCTTTATTATCTTTGTGTCTTGTTAATATTTGTTTGTAAATAATCTCAAACAAAGGACAGTTAAATTCTAGCTAATTTAGTTTCTAAACTAGAACGAGGTAAATTTCTGCACTTAGACAATTTTTATACTCTGTTTGATCGAGAAAAAAGATATTACTTAATAGAGTATTGCGTAGTCGAAAGCTTCCGATTAACAAAAGCTTCACTAAAACTCAATTGAAAGCCGATGCTTGACTAAATTTCAATTGAGATGACTTTTTTGTTGCCGAATTGACAAACAAGCTTAAAGTTCCTACAACAAATGGAAGACTTTTGAACATTTAATTTTTAGCTTCTTCGACTGTTTGATTTATTTAGGTCCAAAGATCTACACAATAAAATGTTTAGAAAACATAAATTAATCTCATTTTATTAGAATTTATATTGATTGCTTGAACAGAAAAGCGAGGAACTATAAGAATAAAAAACTTTTCAATTAATACTGACTGTCAATTTGTTGTTCTGTGTTCTTCAAGAAATTTAAAAAGACAACGCAAAAACACATCTATCTTAATTTTTGTAAATATTTCATCTTTCAACAAAACACACACATCAAAAGATAATTATAATAGACGCATGTCAAAAAACACAACAATTTTTTTGTTTGAACTTCAATCTGGTTTGTGTCGTTTTGCAGTCACCTGAAAAAATAATTATAGTATAAAATATGCTAAATATATTACTAAATTTCTTATTATATGACAATAATTGCGACCACGTTTATTTTTTAGAGCAAGTTTTTTTTTATGCCTAACATGATCGAGTTGTTTTTCAAAATTTACCATCTGAGCTAATATTTGTTTTTTTTTTATCACAAAGTCTTGCTAAACAAATACTTAAAATTGTTTAAGCAACTACTTCTTTTATTGCTACCATTTTTTATTGTTTTCTTTAATGTAGGAAATTTCAAAAAAATATATTTTGGCTGATTTTATATTTGTTTTTTCTCTCTCTCATTTTCAACACCTGAACACAAGCCGTTAAAGTTGTTAATTGCAAAAGCAAACATAAATAAATTGCTAAAACGTGATGCATAAATTTCAATATAAAATATTTGGCATTAAATTGTATATATGATTTTTGATTTACTTACTTTTTTACTTATTTATATTAAATACGTTGATTCACTCTAAGTAAAAATATGTTAATTTTATATTATTTCCATTTGTTGTTAATCTTTATCAAGGTGATTTAATCAGTTGTTTTTTGGTACGTAAATGTCATAAGCGCTAAGTGGAAGCAACATCTAAGTCATTTGGCATCTAACAAAAATATCAAATAAAATTTCGAATAGTGTTGGCACTTCTATTTAGTAGTACAGCGCTACCATCTTGACTCTATCGGGTATCTCTAAAGCTTATATAAACTATTTTATCATAAACATTTTAAGAAATAATTGAACTTCAAATGACCTTAAAATAGACTTTTACTTTGCAGAGTTTGCTTACTTTTAATTGAAACACCTATACAGTCTTTTAACTATAAAAATGTTATAAATTATTAATTATCACCTGCCACAAATAGATTCGACTCTGTTTCAGTCGTGCCGATCGTATAAAGTAACAAATTAATGCCCATTAATTTCAGATATTGTTGCGCCACAAATTCAAGTGATGAATTGACAACATTGACCACAACAAATGGGTTGAGCTCCAACCAAAGCTGCGTAAACTGGACAGAAGCACCAGAAGCAGCTGATGGCAATTGTACCCGTTTATTGAGAAACGGATTAATCCGATGCTATGGCGGCATGAACAATCTGGCAACGCTCAAGTAGATTCTTATCCTTAATCAGCGATTGAAAATCTTCTTAGGTTCAATTAATCTTTTATAGCGCCAAGTTGGTCAAGGTCTTTCCGGTACATCAAATGGTGCTTTGTGGCTGGCCAAAGGACGAATTCAATCCGCTGGGCGAGTTGTTCAAGTTTTCACAATTGCGCTCCCTAACCATTGAGTACAGTGGTTTTACCGAGTTTACTTTGGACTTTCCCGATATGTTCTTTCTGCAGGCCATTAACATATCCTGGACGAATCTATCGTATATCTCGACGCGCACCTTTAAAAGGCTCCATGCATTGCAAGTTTTGGATTTGCGCTGGAATCAATTGATACAGCTAGATGGTCCTTTGATATTGCCACGCTCCTTTCAGCAGCTCTATTTGGCCGGTAATCCTTGGAACTGTACACGCAACTTCAAATGGATTCTGTTGCAGCCCGATAAGGGTCGTCTTGTAGCCGATCGGGAGGAACTCATTTGCACCGATCGCAAGTACAAAGAGCGACAAATGATGCTCGTAATGCATTACAAAGTGGTGAGTATGTGTTAAAGTTTTCATCGGAATTGATTACTAATATCATATGAATTCATACCTTTATCACAAAATGTTTCCTGATACTTGAAAACAATTTTAATTTAATTGCACATATTTTTCTTAAAATCATAAATAACATTGAGTATTATTGACGCAGCTTGCGTTGCTTTTCAATGCCCGAAACAGTGGATATCTCTGCTTTAACATACTCCCCAAATGTATGTGTTTCGGTATCAAAGTAAGAACTGCGATTTTTCACTTTATTGCTTGCAGCCCTAGTCGAATCATTCATTCATTTGAATCTTCGGATGGCTGAAAGTGTATTTTTAGTTTCTTGAGACAAACTGTATAGAATCGATTAATTAACTTAGATTCAATGCGATGGCTTGGAACTCGCGCACTATGACATGCGGCTGTAGAAAATGTAATTTTCCAAACCAAAAAGGTTGGGGTCTCTCGTCGTGCTCCATGGCACTTTTGAAATTAGATCTTTTGGCCTAGCGCGTCGCTCCGCAGTTTTGGGTCCGAAGTGTATGCGGTTTTGACTTGACATCGCATAGTTTGTTTTTGTAATTCTTGGATCATAGAGCGCCTTATAAGGCTCAAAGAGTTCAATAAGCCTTAAAACAGCTTCGCGAGTCCAAAGCATTTTTTAATTTTCAATGAACTTTGGTACTATAAGTTATATGCAATTTTTCACAGATAAGATCAGCTGTTGTTTATTGCACGACACATTTCATTGAGAGCAGTTTATTGCGTGCAATATATCGTCTTATATATCGTGCAGAGTATTGTGCAATTTTGTTTAAACACTTCAAGGTGGAAACAGAGTTTTTCCATTTTTATGTATGAAACTATTTTAGAAGTTGGAATGTAAAGTTTATTATCCTTTATTTCAGGTGCTGAGAAGAGAATGTCAGTCGCATGTTGACCTTTTGAATTGCACTTGTCTAATGCATCATATTATTCCCAAGTCGTACATTCCACTTTATACGGTTAATTGTTCCCATTTGCAATTTCACAGTTTGCCAGCTTATTTACCAGCGAATACCACCACTTTGTATATAAATAATAATCAAGTAAGTTAAGTACTCAACTAACAATAAATAAAACTAATCAATTTATCGCCGCTTTAAGATCACAGATATAAATGCGCTGCGCGACAATCCGCATTATTCTCATGTTGTCGATGTGCAGTTGGAAAACAATCGAATCTCAAACATTGATGTACTGGAGGATACGTATTGGCTACAGAACTTTCGTTTGTTCAACTTGCATGGCAATCAATTGCAAAAACTTCAAGTCTATGCACTGGATAATGCCCTTAATGATAATGCGAATGCGAATCTATTGCTGTTGAGCAAGAATCCTTGGCACTGCACCTGCAAGTTTGGCATGCGCTTTCGCGAGTTGCTTAACAAGTACAAGGATATTGTTAGGGATGCCTGGAATGTCACCTGTACCTATATGCAAGGCGATGAGATGCGTCGAGCGAAAGTCCTTTCCCTGACACGTTACGACATGTGCAACATTAGCGCTGAGAACGATATGCGTATTCATCCCATCGACTGGATCAATTGTGTCCTGGCTAGTCTGATTGTTCTGATATTGGGCAAACTGGCATATGATTATTATTTCTATAGATATCACGGACGAGTTCCTTGGATAGTCATGAAAATGCCTTAGGCATAGTATATGTACTATATTAAATATCTCAAAGTATTACAACTGTGTTATGGCTTAAAGCTGTTAGCAAATGGTTGTTGTTTTGTTGTTATTAGTAAGTATTGTTTGTAAATAAGTTCATTTAAGTTGATAGGTATTTATAGCAATTTTAATTAGCCTCACTTATAATTCCCATATATAATTTCCCATTGGTTTAGAACTTCGGAATATTCAATCCATTACACTTGAAAAGTATTGTTTGCCAATTATGCATTTAAGCTTTAGATCTAATATAGAATTATAAATATTTTTATTATTTTAAATATTTTATAATAAAAATTAGCATTTTCAAATGAAACCCACTTTCAATTCCAATTTAAGTAGATATACCCCATGCTTTGACGCTTAGATATGTAATTGGTTTCTGTTTATTGCAATCCCTGGAGTACTTTTAACAGCTACTTTTCCAGTTGCATTAAACACGACACTAAAAATAATCATACAACACTTGCAGTTAGTCATAAACCGTTAGTTTTGCAACAATGAAACGTCGTCCAATATCAATAACAATCCAAATATGTCGAGCTGTTGGCTTATGCAATTTGCGTTACAGTCCGGAAACGAATCGTTTTGAGCTAGATGAAGGTTTTATGGTGCTCTATTATGTGCTACTCGACTTGGTGTATCTGATGGCGATACCCAGTGTCCTGCTCGTAATGACGAAATATTATTATGAGTGCCAGGGCATGAATTTGCTGGCTGCTGGCTATGAAGTGGTGGGTTTGTCCAAATCCATTTCAGCCCTAGTAATGCTGTCGAGCCTTTGGTTGCGTCGTCAAAAGATGCAACGCTTGGCCAATGGTTTCCTGTTGGTCCTTGATCATTTTCGTCGTCAATTCACCAATTATGGCTATTTGAGGCGACACTCGCTCAAGTTGATTTTGTATTGTGCTCGCTTCTTGTACCTGTTACATCAACTGTTTGGGCCCAGAAGTGCTTTGATGTGCGACGAATTTGAAGATACGAAGATCACAAAGGTGCCACCAACGTATATAGTCATAGCATTGACGTGTCTGGTCATGGAAACAGTGCTCAGTTGCACGGATTTGTTGGTCTACTTTCTGATGGACGCCAGCAATTGTGTGCTCGAGTGTATGGCGCAGGAGGTGCGAGAGCTCGCCAAGGACATTCGTTTTCTGCCCCAACGACATGGACTATTTCGGGAACTCTATCAGAAACAAGTGTTAACCGCTTGGCAGCTACTTTGGCGTTATTGTGTGCGTCTCGATAATCTGCTTATCCAGATGCGTCATATTCTTCAATGGCAAATGCTAGTGAATGTGTTAACCAACTATTTAATTGATATTGTCATCATTTTTAATCTAATAGTTTATTTTAGTGAGAGTGATTATGTTAGCAAAGCTCGCTTGGCCTTCTATTTGGTGTTGTGTGTCTCCTATCACTGGGATATTATGACACACTTTTCCATATTTGGTAAAAATCATGTGCATTGGAAATATCTCTCGGCCAGGATACAGAAATTTTGGCTAATTCAATGTAAAGTAAACAAGAATTGGCATACAAACAATACTAATGGCATTGCTTTGATGCGACAGGTAAAGTTGTCTCGATATATCTTATACAATATATATTTTCTAATGACTCTATCCATTCTCTATTATTTAGCTTGAGTTTGCTGTGATTTATTTGAATTGGAAACTGCAATCGAGACCTGAACGAGTGCGTCGCCTTCATATCGCAGGACTTTTCGATATGGACAGAAAATCTGTGTTTTCGATGAGCGCTTCAATAATGATAAATGTTATTTTACTTTGTCAGGTCGCGTACAGGGACTATTATTAGTTGAAAGCTTTTGTGCAAGTCAGCTTTTTTTCGCCAACTTAAAGCTTTGTAGTGCTGTGCTTTTTAGCTTTTTTCTGTAGCTGTATGTCATTTTCCCGCTATTTACATGCTTTACATTGGGATGTTTTTTTTGTTGATAATTAATAATCAAATAAACAACGAAATTATTTATTTGCATCGCTTTTTAATGATTTTCTTTCTTACGCTGCAAATCGAATTGCATTAGAATAATAACATAGCCCAATACAGAACACATATAACCCAATCCAGCTGGTTTATCGAGCACCACACAATTGCATATCCTGTAAACCAGACGATTGCTTCGAAGTCGAGTTGCAAAGAGTTCCAACTCCCTTGCCGTTTCCTTGCTCAGCTGAAGCAGATCGTTGAATTGTTTTATAACTTGAGCTGTCCGATTGCAGGAGCTAACCGTTTCATCTACCATATTCATAACCAGAATTGTGTTCCAAACATTGAACAGAACAAGTCCATTGCCAATTAGAATGCTCCAGTAGTTGGACTTAATCGTCTTATTACCGAATTGTACGGCATGATAGAAGATATTCACGTTGTTGGCAAACATACTGCAGATCATGCTCGAATTGGCCAAATCATAGATGCTAAATGCTCTTCTGGCCAACTTTAAACAATCGAATTGTATTGCCATAATCCTTTGAAGGTCCTGTTCCAACGATCTTGAGCTCGTCTTTGACATCATTGCCTGCAATGCCAATTGTACAGCCTGAAACTGATGACTGGCAAGCAACAGCATGGCAAAGAAGGCAACTCTTGCAGCAGATAGCATTACCGTGGCAACTAAACGCATCAGCCGCGGCAAAACATGCTGATGATGGAGCAAATATAGTTGCATTAGTATTGAGCAAGTGACCAGTGCATAATTAACACACAGCATTCGGCACATCTGTACGGACAACTCCAATTGCATGCGCTTCAATGCATCCTTGCCAGCAATTCGCCACAGGATACGCCAATTGCTCCTCCAATGCACCAGAAAGTCCGTATAAAGTTTGATGAGCCTGCGGCGCTGTAACCACACAACTCCATAGCAACACACTACAGACATAATACGCAACGAGGATGTTACAATCAGACCCCATTGCAACACAATGTGGTTTCTCATATAGCCGGCGAGTATGCCGGAAGCTAGTGTCAAAGGTACCTCCAGCACGAGCAGCACACTCAAACACAGACTATAGATTAGATAGCGCAGCGAGACATTGTTAACAATGCGAACTTGTCGGTTTTCTATATGCAACATAGTCGGCATCAATCCATAGATGAGCATATGATAATAGCTTATTTTCAGCAACAAACGCAATCGACAATGCAACATGTTTCACTTGCAACAATATACAAAATACAAATGCATCAAATGAAATGGAGGCGAACTAGAAAAAAAAAATTAATTTGCTATAAGTGGGTACGGGTTGATTATAATCTAATTATCTGATTGCTATTCTAAGGGCGTACACAGAGCGAAATAATCATTAACTTCATACTAAAAAGTTACAAGTTTCAAACTTGAAATGAATGAATGTTTTAATATCAAGATGAATATTCACTTTCAAAATTCTTTATATATTGAATTTGTTGCAACAAACTAAGTTATATACTTATATTTTTTATTTGTTACTTACTTTTAGTGCATACTTACTTTTATCTTCCTTGGCTTTTCTGGGTTCCTAATAAAAAGTTTTCACAAAAAACAAAAGCGCTTCAATTTAACACCATTTGCATCTTTTTCACGATTCTCATAAACGAAAGTTGTTTATTGGTTTTTAGTGTCATTGGCAACATTTGAGATTCTGATTATTGCCAATATGCAAAAGCTGCTGTTTTAGTTAAAAGTGTGTTCGATATTTTTTATGTGTTTGTGTTTGTTTTTGCGTTTGAGTTTCTGCTGTTTGAATCTTGGCGTGCTGTCGAACAGCACGTCGGCTTTGCATGAAGTTATTAAATATTAAATGCTATTAATCAAATGCGGTGCCATCCCTGGCGATTAGGTGTGCGTGTGCGTTTACAGTGAAGCATGGAAGGAGACAACACTATGGGGAAAACTGTTGCTTACGCAATCCAGAAAGCACATCATTTGTCTTATGGGCTTTAATGGAGCTTAAAAAGTAATAATCACAAGCCTGGACGAAGGTAAAAGCTTTTCGGGTTCCTCTAACAAAGTCTTTGCAGAGATCTTACAATTGTTGAATGCACTTTATTGATATTCTAATACACTATTTTCTTTAAAAATTTGTTAGTTTAGGTTAACCTTTTATTTTTTATTTTTATTTTTGGGTTTCTTGTCATTCTATTTAAGATCTGTCCGTGTTGGCATTAATAAAATTGTATGGCTTGAAACTTCACAGAAGTAAGTTAAGGTGTCGTTGGGTGTGTTAAGGAGCTAGCGTGGGGGAGGATCAGTCGTCAACCAGGAAAGGGAGGTCAAGCGGGTGGGTCCTCTCGAGTTTTCTCATGGTCTGAGTGGCATGCGCTATTGGCTGTGTATGGTGGCGTTTTCTGGTACACATGATTCGGAGTGCATTGTGCTGGAACCTCTGGATCAACACCCGATTTGCTCGCGGTCCCCCACAGCTGGATACCATTAGACCAGACGGGCCTAAGTATGGCCTTCTAAACTTGTTCATTTGTTATAGTATTTGTATGTTTGTTATTGTTGTTAATGTTATTCAGATTGCAACAGCTAACTAAAGTTAGCCGGCGCGCCCAATTGGGCTGAATGAATAGAATCCAAAGACACAAAAAGGTTCCTGGCTTACATCGTATGCCTTAATAACAATATGAGAAAAAAACAAAAAACACTTCTGAAGCATAGTTTATTGAAAAAATAACGCACGCACGCACGTTAATACAGAAACATATATATTGATTAGCATAATCACACACGCACACACATACGGTATACTTGCTAACTTATAGATATATTTTAGCTGCTTTAATTCCCTTAACGGGATCAACTAATTAAGTTTCTTTGGCAAATGAGCAAAGGGCACAAAATGCTGTTTATTGTGTTTCGTTGTTAATTGAATTGAATTTCATAAAGCCACACAGTCCATTCAAACTAGGACTTCATTCGAACAACAACAACTGGCTTCCAGCTTAGGCATTAAATATGACACAGCAATAGCATCTAACCCTATCATCATTATGCCCCCCCCCATATTCTTTCCCTGCCCCAACCACAAATCTCGCACAGCAACAATATTTCTCAGCTGCTTTTTGTATTAATTCCAATTATACGCACGACTGGGGAATTTTCATTTGGATTGATAGGATTTTTGGGGTCGTTATGTGCTTCGTCCATCAGTTGGCATCGAACCAACATCCGCCAGCCACTCACACACACACGCACACACATTGTTTGCCATATGCTTTGTTTTTGCTATTTATAATACTCTTCACTCTTTGCATATGGGCTCAGATCACGGAAAAGAATGCCAAGTAAATATAATAAAATACATAATAATAATTTTTTTATTCTTATTCATTTCTACTTTTCTAATATAAAAAGAATATTTGTTTTTGATATATTTTAGCGCCTTAAATTATGCAACAGTAAATGTGTTGTTATGATACTATTTCTGCACTGTACGGATTTAACGATACATCCAATAAAAAAAAAAAAAAAAAACTTAACTTCCCATAATTTGTTAAGAGCATTTCCAAGTCGTTAACACTCAAACATAATTATCATACTTTCTGTTTGTATCTTTGGTTGGTTCTGTTATTGTTTTTTGAGTGGAACGATTTGGATGGATTTTGTGTTAAGTTCATTTGTTCGCTTGGGGCTTCTAATTGGCATCGCACATGTGTGTGCTTCTCTGTGTGTGTGTGTGTGTGTGTGTGTATTGATTGCAAAGTTTTCGCTTATGACATGAGACCCTGGCCGAAGAGAGAGTACAACAAATAAGATTTCTTGCCCAAAACTAATTAGCAACGGAAATCGTTCATTTAACTTCCAAATGCTTCATGCTTTTGTCAAATGTGTTCGATGAACTTTCAAAAGCATTTGGGACAGCCATTAAGTGTATCAAAAATTATAAAAACACAGATAACAAATATTGCTGAATGCAGGGGCAGCATTTACTTTGTTAATGGCTTGTTGCCTTTGTGTCGATGTTGCATTCGACTATTTTAAATGCAGTTAATTTGTTTTTAAATTGTTGTTGAATTGCATTGCATGTTGTAGTTGTTTTTGTTGTGCCACACAAAATCCGACCGGGCTTTTAAAATAGTGCACAAGTTTCTCGTGCCGTTATCAACACCACCACCAACACCACCAACACACACAAAGTGGGTCAAGTAGTTTTCTACACTTAAATAAACTCTTGGCTCTTCCGTCTCCTCGCCACCGCCTTGGTATCTGCTTTGCTCGTGGTTTTCTCATTGTCGGTCGTAAGCTGACTGAAAATATCTGGACAGCATTTTCTTTCGGCATTTTCTCGTTTCAGTTTTTTTTTTCTGGGTCATCGTCGACGTCGCATAAATATAAATTGTATTGTTTCAAAAAGTTTTTGCACTCGAGCTACGCGGCTAACGGAAAATGTAGTTAAAGTTTTGTTTTCGCTGCTAGTTTATTGCGTGATTTCCTTTTGCAATGACACTGCCCTCAAGCGGCGAAGGGGTAGGCAGGGCACAGTGAATGGGCGCGATGCTTTTGGGGCTTGCTTGAAGCGTGGTTTCGCTCGTCTCGTGTCAGCTTCGAGGTGCTAAAACATTTCTCCAAATAATTTACAGCTTTTGCTAGTGCATTTGTGGGTTTGCTTTTTTTTTTTATTTTATTTTATTTTTCTTTTCGTTCAACGAGTTGTGGCATAGTTTTTGAGGTCTTTGGGCAATTTGTTGCGGGCGTTTTCCTTCTTCAAGAAACCGAACTGTTGGCTATAAAACTTATCGTTTGCAATTTAAGTTCTTGCTAACCATACAAAGATAAAGAATAAATTATTCTAAGCAAGCCAAGGAAGTATAGAAGGAAATGAATCAAAACTTTCAACTACTGCTATAAGCTTGTCAAAAATGATTAGAATTACTTCGAGTTAACAAGAATTCATCTCGAATTGTCGTTTCTTTAGCTACCACAAACTTATCTAAGACTCTAGCTACAAGCTGATAGCTATGGCACTCCAACAATAATTAACTTTATACGTTACGCAAACTAAAGCATACTTTTGCGCGCATAAAAGTTACATTGTCAGGGATGCGCACATCTTTGACTTGCTTGTGCCGACTCGAGACACAAATGAGTCACAATTCCGCAACTAGATTGCTAACATTATGCACAATGTCGATTGTCGATTGCAAAACGTGACCAGGACGCACCAAAGAGGATGTGGAGATGGGTAGTAGTTGCCCTCGAGTGTTCAACGTTTTACATTTCCAACTCGGTTTCTTTTTCTCGCTCTCGCTGACTTTTGCCTGCCACTTCTAATTGCATTTTTACTTAGTTCGCTCGGCGCTAAAGTTTGCCAACGATTGTCACGCCCCCTCAGCCCCCACCCACTAACACGCTCCAAGTTTAATTAAACGTGTTTGATTTATGACTTGTGTGTGGGCTGAATATTGCTGGGTGGTACTGAAATGTGCCGCTTGCCGCAGGAGGTCCAAGGTTAGCAGTTGGAAGATGACTGCCAGCTGCAACCACAATTCCAATTCCAATTCAAAAAACCAAATGCGTTTATTTTGAGTTTGGAGTGATGCTTTTTGTACGTTCATTTTTGGTTCTACATTTGGCCCTTCCTCTGCTCTGGCCATAAAACCTGAGCACCTTTATGACAGCTGCAGTTCGCTGTATGTTAGTGTGTGTGTTTATGCCATATGGTTTCCGTTTCCGTATCAAAACACACACATATAATTTTTGGGGCAAAGAACCTTGCAAATGTTTTTCATGGTATGCTTTGATGCGT
The DNA here is from genome assembly GCA_035044585.1 of Scaptomyza polygonia. Lineage (NCBI taxonomy): Eukaryota > Metazoa > Arthropoda > Insecta > Diptera > Drosophilidae > Scaptomyza > Scaptomyza polygonia. The sequence goes on from JAWNNU010001690.1 coordinate 697,643, forward strand.
TTATTGTTTTTTCATGGTTATTAAAGTTGCATTCTCTCTCTCTCTTCACACAAACAAACACACAGAAGTTCTCAACAAGTTAATCAATGTGATCGCCGCTGTGGAACAAATAGCTTACCTTCAAATCTGGGTCGCAAATCCCTGTGGCTTATTCGATAAATCAGGTACAGGCCACACACAAATCTCTCGCTCAAAATATTCCACGATAATCAACTTTGATAGGCCAACCAGCCATAAGATGTTCGGGCCGGCTCCCCCACGAGAAAAAGTGATTGAGAAAATCTTACAAAAAGAATCCTGCAAACAAAAATGGTTCGACCACCGCGCCTGCCCATAAACATACATATATATTGTTGGGGCGTTTTCTTGTTTTTTTTTTTGCTTTCATATAATATTTATTTTACGGTCTTGCGCGCAAAACAAAAATAAAAATGGAAAAAGTTTCAGTGTTCAAAAAAGGTTGGGTAATCACTGTGCCTCAGCTATATTAGCCACTGTTTGCAGCTTAGAGTTGGCTTAACTTGATAGCTAGCATAGCATAGCTAGCGTTGTCCCTAGCCACAAAGCTGTGGCAGCTTCGGGCTTCTCTACATACCAAATGAAAGTCTGCACGGATAAAAAGGGAATCACAAAAAAAGTGTGTGATCCTGATTAGCCTTCAATTGGGTGTGCATTTAATGCGCATAGAAAATTGCAGTTGATAATTTGAGTTAAAGCTAACAATTTGTTGGCTTAAAAATAGTTTAAGCCTCGTTTAAACAGTCAATTCTTAATAAAAAGAAACAAAATAGCTCATTACACAAGGGAGTATTTATTATTATGGTATATTTAGAATTTCTCAAGGCTTAAAAGCTTAACACAACTTAGTTTAAAAGTCGAAGAATCAGTTAAAAGCGAGTAGAATTTTATAAAAGTAAAAAAGTATTTTTCAAAAGTAAAAACATTTTTTTTAAAATAATATTAATTTAAAAAACTCTTTCTGATGCACAATAGCTTTGGCTATATTTTATTTTAAGTATTTGTTTGTTTTCGAGGTCGTTTTCTAGTTTCAAAATAATGTAAACTAGAGTTAAACCAACAAAGGATATTATTTATGTCAATTGTAATACTTTTAATGAACAATTTCCATGATTGCCTTTGCTTTCAGTTACAATGACATTTTTATCGCACAAAGAGTGCAAATATTCGAAACAAATAATTATTAATTAAACTCTAAAAAAAATAAAAAAAATATTATTATTCTATAGTTATCAATGTTGTATCAATTTGCTTTGGTTAAGCACAACATTTAATTATAAATAATGCCACCACGTTTTTGGCTAAACATGTTAAACAAATTGTTTTGGCATTGAATTATTTAATTTTTGCAACATTTGCAAATTGAAATTAAAAATCAATTCATATTATATGCAAAACATGTCACAAACTACTACAAAGCTTAAAATCACAAAATGTACAACAACAAATAAAAACATATATATATATTAATTTGTATTTTGTCAGGCACTAAATAAATTTCACATTTAACATGAGCAATTAATGTGTGGCAAAGCCGCATATAAAACCGCTTAATTACGTGACTCAAACCAAATAGTTGACAGATTGGCAGGCAGTGTAACAGCGACAATAATAATTATAATAATAATAATAATGTTGCGACAACAATTTCAATTGAAACATGAAATGGCAATGAAATGAAATGAAATTGTAATACGGTTAATAAAGTCAGCCGCATCGGAATCAGATTCGGTTTCGAATTTTGGTTTCCAGCAGTGACAAAACCGCTCCAAAGTGATAGCCCCGGAGCCAATTATCGCACTTATTTCGCTGCTAATTAAAATGCAATTATTTGCTTTAAACAACATAATCCCATTGACACAACCATTTTATTTGTACACACTCACATACATATATATAAATCGATTGCATTTTATGTATTGGTATGCATTACCATCATGCCTGCAAACAACCCCGACCTAGGCATCATCTTCATCCTCATCATCATCATCGTCCTCGGCTGTAATGTGCTGTCGTGGCGCCACAAAGCCGCCATTGCGGCCAAACTGTCGATTTAATGCAACGACATCAGGTTGCATCAGTTGCTGCTGCCCCGGATTATTGGTCTCAATGCGTCCAGCTTCATCCACATATTCGCATATGATCTGCCACAGCGACTGACGATCCAAGGTGCCGCGTTTGCATGCCCGCAAATAGGCAGCAGTTGCAACCAATGTAAAATTCATAATGCCCGCATTGAAGACATGCAACCAACCTGTCACCTGCAATTGACTATTTGCTGCCTGCTGAAACAGTTCCATGGGCATTGGCACTAGAGCCACTTGAGCATTTGTTGTCGTTTTTGACACAAATTGTCCATTGCTATCACGTTTGATTGGCAACTGCAACGGAATTGAAGGCGGCGGCGGCGGCGGCACATTCTCCTTGCCTTAACAAAATATGATGAAATGTCATATCACCAATTCAGTTCGGAAAGTACTTGCAACTTACCCTCAAACATTGAACGTTCCATGCGCTGATCGGCACGCTTAACCCAGCCGCGCACCGTTGACTCCGGTACGCCCAGTTCACGTGAAATGCCCGCTTTGGTTTCGCCATTGCGTATGCGTGCAATTGCCAGCTCCTTGTTCTCCTGAGAGACAAGCACACGCGGACGTTTACCACGAGGCACAACAACGCGATCTATTTCCATTTTGCTATTTTGCTATTTTGCTATTTCGCGTTTTCTTTAATTTTTCCTGAGAAATTTGAACAAAACTTTTGCTTATTTCACACAATCGCGTCTGTTTGTTTTTAATGTATCGTTAACTTTTTGACAGTGCTTTCCACGAGCGTTTTTTGTTATGTGGCTTGATACCTGACATATAAATCGCTGTGGGTTTTTTTTTGTGCTTCGCGTTCGTACGCCTATTGCTTTTTCTGCCTTTTTGAGTTGTTTCTCTCTCCTCGTCTCGCCTCTTTGCCTTTGACAGTTGGCATTTGGCGGTGCTGCCAACTTGCTTTTCCACATAACAGAACCTTTTGCTGTCCAATTCAAATGTATACCGTTAATATTTTTTTTTTTCACATTGCATTTATTTATGTTTGTTTTTCTTATATTCATTGAATTCTTACATTTTAACTTTGACGTACATCTAAAATATGTGTTCTGACTTCACTATTTTCGATTTTTGTTGTTGTTGTCTTTTTTTTCATTATTGGTTTGGGTTATTTCACTGTGTAATTTTTATTTTTGTTTTGTAGACACTGCAGCGGTGTTTTCTTACAGTTGAGTTTATTATTGAGTTGAAAATGTGAAATAATCAATGGAATTTAATATACAATTTATATACAAATTATTTTTTATTAATTAACCATTAAATTAACACAACTTTCAGTTTGCAACAAATTTATAGCAAAATTATTAATGAAAAATGTTAACGTATAATGGAAAATACAGTCATACATGCATACAAGAAACTTTTCTATCTTCCTGCTATTTGGTTCCATCAAAAACCCAGTTTTTTCTTATCTCCTTGAGATTCTTTGTATGAAAAAAGTCGACTGCATGTAAATTTCAAATATCTATCGTCTATTACACCGCTTTTGTGTCATTCTGAAATATGACCTTAAGTCTACATACATATTTCGACTTATATATCTTAAACCGTTTTCGGCTGAACTTTACAATTTTTACGTTTGAATATTATACTGAAATTTTTTAATGGTATTTTATACGGTATTTTTCTGCTCACAAAAAATCAGCAATTTATTTTGTGGCAAACTTTCACCAAATATATTTTAAATTTGAATTATAAGTTTCTAGGTAAATCTATGTGCAAAAAAATATATGTTAATTAATTAATTGTATATCGTACATTATATACAATATATATATTATTTTAGTATGTACTAATTTTGTTATTTTTTTTTGATTGACAATTTGCCAATTATAAAGACATCGTATTATTTGGATACATTTAATATAACTAATAAAAACCACCAACAATTTTTTAATATTTTTTTTCGTAAAGTTTTTTTTCATTTCTGTTTTGCCTTTTACCTGTCTACCTCAATTTAATAACTAGTTTCTTTATGCTGGTTAAACTATTTTGCTCTGTGTTTGTTTTTTATGCTCTGTTTTATTTTTTTATTCAACAATTATCACTTGACAATTTTACGTTTAATTAAATTATTCGGGGTTGTTAATCATGTTTATTCCTTGTTTTTTGTTCTTTGTTTTTGTTTCATTTTGTGTTGCAAATGTTTGTATCGTAAAATTAGTTTTTAATTATTATTCAATAGCTGTCACGTTAATAGAAATTTATATAGTATATAGATTTCAGTTATTTAAGAACTACTTACACTTACATATATATTTTCATTTTCATATTCTTTTGTTGGTAAGTGAAATGTTTGTTAAGACAAGAGTGCTAGAAACTTAAGAAGAGTTAAATGGCAGTGTGACCAAATTGTTGTAAAATCAATTTTACTTTCTCTCTTTAAAGGGTTGATCTAAATATTTTAGTACTTTTCACCCAAGTTTGCCAAACAAAAGCTTTTCTATGTTGTAAATTGGAAAAACTTCAATTGAAAATATGCTTTAAGACTTTGTGTGTTTTATTCATTTTTTGTTTTTTGTTTTTGTTTCGGTGTAATAATTATTAAAGTTTACTTTCACAAACTTTTCCAATTTACAGCCAAGCTGTCTGCCGAAAAGAGAACGAGTTAGAGCAGTTAGTAATCCTCCTGCAGATGCTGCAATCCTGGCTGCCTCGTCGCACCCCAACACATCCTCTTTAGGATGGCAATGAGCAAAACAAACACAGCACTTAGCCCCAGAGTGATTAGTGCCAGCTTGCCGTAGGGCAACTCACTGAGATCACGTCGCAGGCAAATCTCTGGGGATTCGTCGTGCAGGACGAGCTGCCGATACTCGTCGGCCTGGTGAAGCAGGCCGAGCTGTTCCAGATTCCACTCAATGTGCCGCGTTAGTTGGGCCAGCGTCGAGGCGTGCGTCACATTGGGACAATTGGCCACCCCGTTGCATAAGAGATGACGCGGAATGCAGACCTGTGTGTCGCCAGGACAACGGAAATCACAGTCAGCATCCTGCAATAGGGACGCGGACAGACTACCGTCGGGATTGCGGGGCAAGTGGAACAGCTCGGTCCAGACCAGCCGAAATAAGTTCTTACCCGGCTGACCATCGCCCGTATATTGAATGAGTACCGGAAGGGGTTCCTGATCGGCGCCAGTAGCGCCCAATTCGGCTGTCGTTAGTATGGGTAAGTCCCGGGCCAGGGAAATATTCTCGGGACAAACTACGAAACGCGGCTCGAGACGTCCAGCTAGATAGACCTCAATCTTGGCACTTTCACAACTGCGCTCGGCAAATCTCGCTTTTTCCAAATTCAACCAGAGATCCCTTTGGGATGCAACCTTCAACTCCCAGATGCATTTCTCCCTGCGATAGTGGTGCTCGGGTGGTGCCATCGGTCCAGAAACCATCGACAGTGCTTTCTTGTACGGAAAGACGAGCTCCCCATCCGGCGAGGGTCCCAATGTAATGGGTCCACATAGCGGTCCATGGGCAAACTCATAGGTTGCCTCGAACAGAGGATTGGGATTCTTAAAGTACGAAGTGATTGCGTGTTGTCCCTGCACAATCATCTCGAGGTTCATCTGATCCGCTGAGGAAATCACACGAACTGCTCTCGGTATATTGTCACAGAAGCAGGCCAAGTTATTTTGGAACTTGTCGCGCTCCTCCCAGATAACCAACTTATCCACTCGTTCCTCGTGACACCTCGTACAGGCATTGCTATTGTAAGGCAATTCCTTGAAGGATACCGAATTCACTTCGATAATTGCCCGAGCATAGAGACGTCTATCGGTGACAAACTTGTATTGGCATCGCACATCGCTGCCTCCAGTTCGCTTGAAGATCAGCGAGTTGAGTGGAGAGCGTAGACGTCCTCCCGGATGTTTCCAGGCGTACATGACCTCATCGCAGAGGGTATTCGGCACAGGGTCGCCAAAGCGAGTATTGTTAAAGAAATCATAATGGGCCCAGTAGTACAGTGAACTGCCGCTGTAGCTGCCCGTTTTTGAATCGAACTGAACATAGAGCGATGGACTCGTGCTCACAAAGTCCACCTTCTCCATTGGCCGGGAGAAAGTGTCGCAAAAGGTTTTAATAATGCGTGCCGGATCCGCATGGTCGGAATCATAAATAGTTAAGGATTCACCGCAATCTCCATCATACTTCAATATTGGCGATTCAATGCGATTGATGCGAAAACTGCAAAGAAAAAATGAAAAAATAAATGAAAGAGGTTGAAGGTTGGAAAAAGATACATCAGAAAAACCTCAACTCATAATGTAAACACCAACCAAAGCCAACAAAAATTCCTTTGGCTCTTTGCCAAGCTGACGAAAAAAAAAAAATAACCAGAAATTTTTGGCCAACATTTTCACGTCCTTCTCTCCCGTTTAATATAAATTCTTCACTGAGCTAACAGGTTCAAAATCTCACCTTTAACTGCTGATGAACACGTAGCACACGTTAGATTTTGGGGGCTCATTCTCTCTATGCAATGTGAGTTGCATTTTGTTGGCTTTGTTGCAGTTGCGGTTGCAAGTTGTTTTGTTGCCAAAAACTGAATGCAAATTGCTTTGCAGCAAGGCTCTTTCTTTCCGATGCTGGCACGTTGCAATTTCTCACAAATTATTGGGTCAACATTTTGTGATTTATGTGAGCCAATTTATTGATGATGAACTTAAAGCTTTTGAATTGGCTCGCAATTAAAATTGAGAAATTGTGGCTTGGCTCGGTATTTATTTGTATGGGTTCGGTTTTTGGGAGCATTTTAATACAATTTTGGGTTTGAACAAGTTGAGGCTTTGAATTCAAATAACTCATTTCGATATCAATCAGAATGTTGTTAAACAGACTTTTCATGAAATTTGATCTGTTTACAAACTTAAAGTTGGTATTGAAATGCAGCTATTTTATATACTTTATTGATTATGGAAATGAAAACCAACCAAATCTGTGTTTAGCTATTGCAAAATGTGTTTCATATTTTTCATGAATTCTTTTTAGTGTCCAATTTTTTATAAATAATTCCAAATAAATCTCAGCAGACAGAAGATGAAGTCGCAGCTATTTATAAGCAACATGGGGAGCATAAACTGACGCCCACGTTGCTTCTAAGGACTACGACACGAGACGACACCAATTGACTGCCATATGCACATAACTAAGCAGTTGCTCCCCTAACAGTTGACAAGAGACCCAGTCGGACCATAAGGGGCTGTGTTGGTGGACAGAGAGATAGAGAGAGAAGGACAGATCGTGCGACTGCTGTCTCTTCTGCATTGCATATTTTATGGTGGGGTGTAGCATGTTTTTTTTTTTTCATATACATTTTGCTGCACCTTTTGGTTGTTGTTGTTGTTTTTTATTTGCGATGTTGAATCAACTCCCCAACTGAGTCAGCAAAAAAAAGAAAAAAAAAAAAAAACTAGGAACTAGAACTAGGCTGCAAACGGATTATGAGGACATGCCGCAGGGCATCAGGCTTACTTTTCGACGCCGCGAACGTGAATAGCGGCATAAGCACGTAGAAAGGGGATTAGAATGATGTGGGGAATGTAGAGTGGGAATGGCAATGCGGTGCTAAAAAATAGTAACTCCGCTCTATTATGAATAGAAGTAACAGAGCACAAAAAATAGTAAAAAAGTTGAGCAGGGACAAAAAAAAATATAGCATAAAATTGTAATGTGAGCAAATAAAAAATGATACGAAATGAAAATGAAATTGTGCCTTCGTGGTTGGAATGAAATGAAATATGCCTGAAACTGTTGCTCGCCCTCGCTCTTTCTTTCATTCTCTCTGACTCTGTCGGCTTTGACATTTTTGGCAAGTTTGTGTGGGGTTAATAAAATTTTTGTATTATGTCATATTTGGTTGGATAGCAGAAAATGTAATTGTATGAAATCTGCTTAGCAGAATAAATTGTAGATGAATGAATGGATGGATGGATGGTTGGTTGGTTGTTTGGTTGGTTAGATAGACGACTGGTTGGAGTTGGTTTACGTAAACTGAACATTTTGTCTTTTTTTTTTTTGGGTTGGTTAGTTGCATTTTGGACGACTGCCAAAGGATAATTGGAAAAGTTTGCGCGGGCAGCTATAAATGCATGAAATGTGGTTAAAGCCAGTAAATAGGATTGTTTTCGCGATCCCAGAGACTAAAATATGTGCTACGGAAATGAGGTTAGAAATAATATATATTAAAGAATATTTTAATTCGAAAAAACTTTACTTTCATACCATTAAATTCAAGAGATTTAGTTCAATCAATAAAATGGCTCACTTTATGTATATTTCCAATAAGCATAAATCCCTCTGTTAGTTACAGCGTAACTTAACAGCTGTTAAGTGGGTGAATGGCAAAATGTTAAGCCGCTTAACAGCACAAAAATAAACTAAAATTCTAATTAACCTTATGCTGATAAAAAACAAAAAAAAAGTAATTACTTAATTACTCACAAAAATTAAAATGCTGTTTTTTTTTTTTAAGCTTTATTGCAATTAATTCTCTTAGCTATTTGCTCAAGTCCAAAAAAAAAAAACCCAACAAAAAGCATGTAATTAATATAACTTTAGCTGTGGCATACTTCACATTCACATGTGTAACTTAAACCTAAGAGCGTAGTACTACACTTAAAGGAATTAACAACAGCTGGACCCACCACAAAAAAGCAAAAAACAAAAAAAAAATGAACTAAAAGGGCCAACCATTAAAACCCACAACTTTGGTGTACACAGAACAAAGAAGAAACAAAGAATGAAAGAGATGAAGAAAAAAAACGTAGAATATAAGATACTTAGTAGAGAAGAAAAAAGCGCAGGCATGACATGTTACTTAAATGAGCAAGTTTGTTGGAAACAATGTCGACAGTGTCTAGACTCACAGACATCAGGCAAGCAGCAGCAGCAGCAACAGTTAAAGCAGCCAAGGAGCAAGTGTAGATCTCAAGGATAGCGAACAGGAGTAGGAATTGTTAGATACAACCGACTACACTGAAGGTAAAAGCAAATAGACAGACAGACAGGCAGCTCTAGATGGACAGATACTCAGTACGTGTGTAGAGGGGGTAAGGTGGTTTGGTTGGGATGTGTGGGCGTGCAATTGTTGTCATGGGCGTTGCAACAACTTGAGTGAAGTTGGCAGTATGCAGCAACAACAACGACATCAAGAAGAAGAACGACATGAGCAAAGACAAAAACTTAAACTACGAATTGTACAAAAATGTTGCACGCAGTTTTGTTATTGCATTTTTCGTCTACTTCGAACTTTGCACAGCGATTGCATGCGCGACACTTAGAAAAAAGTGCTAAGAGCTGGCATAATGATACCAGTAGAAAGTTATGATGTGCAGCAAAAATCAGAAAAAAATTTCAAAAGATATTTTTTAATATTGTTAACATTGTTTTTCAAAAGTAGAAATGCAAATTTTATTTAGAAGGTCGATTTTAAAATGTTTATTATTAGTTTTTATTTCCTAATTAAATCCGGTATGTAGAAAATCTCTTTTCTCATTTTAAATCATTGTTTTATTGTTAAGAGAAATATTTATCTAAATTATATTGTAATTGTTTTATTTTATTTTAATATTCTGTAATTTTTCAACGTTTTACTAGATGTTTTTTAAGTTCGTAATTGTTGTTTTTCTTAGTGTAGTTTGGCCAACAACTAACGGTGCTGCGAACACATCAATACATGCGAATGTAGCATCCACGTACCAAAAGTATGTTTGTCTGTTTATCTCGTTTTCTTTTCTCTATGTTTCTATCCCTCTCGTTCTCTCTTTATCGCGTTGTGTGCCTCGCCAGTGTTGCATTTTGTGCACTGTAATCACGCAATCATGTTGCCCACTTCTGAACTCTTAATGGCAATCGGTGTAAACGTGCGCACAAGTTCTGCATTTGGCTGGCTGGGCTTGTTGTAGTGTTTTTGGGTTTTATGGGGTTTAGTTTGTGCCGTTTTCGTTCGTTCCGTTCGTTCTGTAGGTGGACATAAATATTTATCTTTTGGCAAAAACTTGTTTGATATTTTACTTCTCCATCCTCTCCGACATCTTTCGACTTGTTCTTTCTACTTCAACCCCTTCTACTATGTATATGAAATGCAATCGTGTTTGTGTTTATGTGTTTGTATTTCTGTCTCTGATGTTTGCCATGCACACACACACACACACACACACACACAGAGGGTTTTCTTTGCAGTTTTTAGCCAAAAACTTGGCAATGTTTTGCAACATTTTGTGCATAAATTATAAGGTTGCAACTTGGTCAAATGTGCTAAAATAGTTGCAGTTTTCCACTTTTCACTAACAATATTTTTACGACAAATGTCTTAAAGCTAAATTTTTACTCAACTGCAATAGATTACAGCAAGTTGTAATGCTGTTAGAGATTAACAGCTAAACTATTGAAAATATTCTTAAAAAGTATTTATGGTTGATTAAGTTCCAATTTTGAATTATTTATTTGAATTTATCGGTTTGTTAATGCTGGTTAATTGATTGATTGAATGAAATGAGAACCGTAATGATTTGAAAAAGAAAACGTTTATATATATTATTGGCTCACTTAATCCTTAAATTTAATATAAATACTCTGAAAAATTCAAAGTAGAACAGGCCGACTAGCTCATTTAACACTGTCGAATATCACATTTTTACTATTTCTATTATTGACGTTACCTTAAAAAATCAACCTCTTCAAGCAAAAAGCTTCTTCACCTAAAATCCTTCAATTTAAAGACTTCTACGTGATAACATTGCAATAAACTTCGAATATATATATATATGGATATTTGAGCGTAAGTTAACAAATCTTAACGGATTTTCGAAGCTGTTTACTTCGTAACTCTTAGCAACGCCCATCGACAGCATTCAATTTACGTAAAAACCAAACGAGAACAAACCCAACCATCAGTGCCCCCAAAATGTCAGAGCTTCAATAAACTTTTGCTAGCGTCTTGGCGACTTAAACCGCCATTCCACCCCCTTGAATATCCCCTTCGATCCCCTTGTGAAGTGAACTCAACTAAAGTCAGCCAAAAACCGCAGCAACAATAAAATATTTCCCCAAACCCAAAAATTGGTATGAAAATACGCAAAACTCAAAATGCAGCGACCAATGCGACACTTGCACAAAAGTTCAGACTGAACGGATTTAGATTCAGATTCAGAATTCAGATTCCGACACAAACAACGGCCCCAGTTGACGCCAGCCAAGGATAAGAAAGGATGGTGGTGGGGGCGGGGTTAAAAAGGTGGGTGGCAGGAAACGACAGGCCGAATAATATACAAGAAAAAAAAAATATATATATACATAAAGTACAACTTCAACTCCGACACGTTAAATTAAAATGTCACATAAATCTTTGCGGCAAATTTCATTAAAATACGCTTACAGCATAGAATGCAGCGCCAAAATATATATAATATATACATATATATATGTGAGTGTAGTATGTGCAAGCTAAAGGCGAGTCGGGATGTGCAAGGATTGTGGATGGATTGGGGGCGCATTGGGAATGCAAAACCACGTCCGCTAGAGGGGCCCCTTCTCCACTCTAACCCCCTCCACATCCACAGCCGCAAAACTTTGCACTTTAAGTGAAATGTTGTCGACAACGGCGATGGATTTTTGAACAGAGAAGAAGAAGAAGAGGCAGTAGTGAAAGCCAGTTCGGACTGCAACAACGCCCCTTTTGTCGAGAAACACAAAGTTCGTACGGGTTACACTAGTATTGCGAGAAGAACTAAACAACGTTGAGCAGCAAACGAGACAAATACACAAAAAGGCGGAAACTCAAAAATGTTGTAAACGAATGTCGAGTTAAAACGAGAAAATTCGAGAAAAATTGAGTAAAATTGATGATGTTGAAATGTCATTGGGAATATTTTGTATTGATTATAGTTAAAAGAGTAGTGAATCGAATGTTATAATAGTAATTTGGGCTAAGAATTTCAAGTGTTTTGTTAAATTTATTTTCTAATCATCGATTGACCAAATTTTAGTAACAAATAAACGGAAAAATTATCAACACACAATTTTTTTTTTATTAGTTAATTGTAACAAAATTGAAATTATTTTCAATCAAAATTTTGCAAAATAAATAATATGTTGATTTTTTTTAATAAGATATCATGATTATAATTATTTTTTTTTACATAGATATAGATATATAACCTGCCTCAACTATTATGTTAGTTACTTTGTAATGCTGTTCGAAATAAAAGTTTTTGGTAATGAATCTGAATGAATCTGAAGTGCTGCGAGCAATGATTGTTAGATTGGATTTGCAATGCTGTGAATTCAGCCAGCTGTACACCTTGAGGTTAACAGTATGCATTAAAATATGCATGCAACATGCATGCAACATGTACAAATGTTGAATTGAAATCTCAATCCAATGCATTATTAATGAAGCCAACTTGAAGGCAGCTCCGGTTAAGCTAACTGTAGATTAAACTAGCTAACAAAGCTAGCCAAAACTTATCAAAAAATATATACTATATTCAAAGTTAATCCAAAATTAAATATTTGTTTGCTTACCTGGGGAAATAGAGTCGAACAATTTCGCCGGGATGTCCTTTGATGTGATAGCTGCAGGATGTATTGGGTGGATACCAGTGGGCAATGCTCAGAAAGATACCCTCGCTGGCACTGCTGTCCCTTAACGAATCGGAACTGAGCAACCAGTCACAGACACCATGCTTTATACCGGCCGTTTCCACATGTCCTGGCCAGTTGCCAACATTGAAATGAAAGCCAGTATTTAAAAGTGGACCCGCCGGCGACGTAACAAACTCCACGTACATATATTGCGAAGTGCCTAAAAGCGAGGGAGCCAGATTGGATAATGGCCGTAGTTGTGACTGTGCCCTTTTGTACTTACCAATAATGCTAAATGGAAACTTGCCCAGGCCACAAAATTTGCCTATCAGCGGTGAATGCTCATCGCGTCCATCATAAACGGCCAACCAATCGTAGGGACAATGCTCGTTACCCGACCCAATCGGTCGAATGGGGCAGGTCATTACATTTTCACATCTGCAAAGGAGAGAGAAGTGAAAAGTTCAAACGGGTGATTATTAAATTTAAAAGCCCGCCGTCAAACAATTAAAGTGTGCAAGTCAAGCAATTTTCAAGTGCAAAGACCTCACGTTAAAGTAAAAAAAAATTTTTTTTTCAACAGAAGGCACAGTTTAAATGAATTGAATGAATGATTTATATAGTATATATATATATGTTAAAGAGTTGAAGGAGGAATATTGAAAGCAATCAGTGGCGTGCATGAAGTCATATTTCAACAGAAAAAAGGTCAACAATTAATTTAATAAAAAAATTATTTATTGCAGTCGTGTGTGAATTTTTATTTTTTGTTTTTTTTATCCTTAAACTGATTTCGACTTTCAGTTATGGTAGTAAAAAATGCAATTTTTATTAAAAAAAAAAAATGATTTTTTTTAACATTTGTTCAAGTCAGACCAGTCATACTATATATTTTAATGCTAATATTTATTTTTATAGACATTAAATAAAATTTTTTTTTTAATTATCATTTTAAGCATGTTATATTTTTATTTTTTATTCATCCCTTTTTTATCCATTATCCATTTTCACTACGGCTCTGTTTATGACATTCATTTGCACCTCGCGGGCAAATTCTTTAAAAAAAAAAAATAAAAAAAATCAACCAACCGAGCCAACAGTCAACACGTCTGTTTTGAAGCATTTTCATGCGTCTGTTTGCCTTTTTTTGTGCACTGCCCTTTTATTTTTGTTGTTGTTGCTGTCTCTCATAACCCTGAGTAGAGATGGCCCCAGACAAAGTGACCTTTGTGCAACGGATTCGTTTAGTTTTTGGCCCTATTGATGGAGAAGGTCTGCGAAACACGTTTGCCCTTTTTTGCCATTCATTTTGCTTTGCCAATTCAAAAGGCAAACGGAGTGCTTTTTTTCATTTTTTACCTGCGAGTGGGAGAAAGTTTGTATGTGTGTGTGAACTTTCTAATTGAAAGCTAACTTTGGCAATTACTTGCCTGGACTTTAATCAAATGCAGCCCGAGAATAGAGATGGAATTTGTATGAAATTGCCACAACACAAAAGTAAAACACAAAGAAAAATACAAAAAAATAGTCTCCCAATTTAATTGACATTTTATTGAGTCTGTGACAGAAGGAAGAAAAAAACTTTTCCTTTGTGAAGCTAGCGAAAAAGTTTTGTTGTAACGAGCCAAAGTTGTTGCGAGATCTATTCGTATCTGTATCTATTTGCTAGGCCAATAGAAGCTTTCGCTCTCGTTTCACTTAATTTAATCACTTTGTCAGCAAGTTTTGCCTTGCTTTCGTCTTCGGCACAACCTAATTTAACTTATTGATAATAAATGCGCTGGGCGAAAAAAAAAAACGAAGAAAAGTTGATTATATTTACGTTTTATATTCTAGAGTGAGAGAGAGCAACAGCGAGAGAGACATAAACTTGGTGGCTGGCGAAAGTTTGTTGGCCAACAGACATATCAAAAATAACTGACTGGTAATAATTTCGGCATATTAAAAAACTTTTTCCTCGATGACTTTTGCATTTATTTCGCAACCTTCTCCCACGACCAACAAAAAAAAAAAGTTTCACCAAAGTTTGTTGTGTGTGTGTGTGTGTGTGTGTAGAAATGCTGTGCTGGCAACAAATATTTTCGACGTTCGCCACGCAAAAATTAGAAAAATGTTTTTCGGAAAAACTGGCAGCCAAAAACCAACCGAGCCCCAAGCAGCATCGAAATAAACTCAACTGATTTATCAACCAGCAAAGGAGCAAAAGTTACCGCTGAGTTGGCAAATAATCACACACGAATATGCATATAATACATACATATATGTATTTATTTATTTATTTTTATGCTCACATATTTATATATATATATATTTGTATGTATGTGTATCTGTATTTGTTGCGGCAGGTCAACTGCTTTTGGATAATAAAACTCGTATCACAACTTCGACTTAAGTGTTTTATAAACTGGATTTGATGGAGCTTTTGTCAATATGTATATATATATGTGTGTGTGTGTGTGTGTAGGTGTTTGTTTGTATGTGTAACGCTTAGAAGGATTATGGTAATTGTTTCGTAAATATTAGTAATGCCTCTTAGGCGTAATTAATCGAATGGTTTGCTGCTTTGCTTAAAGGTATAAACATTTCGAAACTCAAACTTTGTTTATTTGTTTTTGGGTCTTATAAGCGGGTGCTTAATATAAGTACATCAAGGTATATTAAATGCCAATCGAATGTGTTGAGTTTCAGATGAGGTTAAGCTTCTTATTTTTAGGCCAAAAAATATATTTTGTGGAATAAATTGTTTAAGGTCCTCTTGTACTTTTAAAGTCTTTAAGCTTTTTATTTTTATACACATAAACATTTTTATCTAGAATTTTATGAATTGATTATAATTCATTGACAAAGTTTGATGATCTTATTAAATCGAGTGTCTAACATTTTAAGCTTAGGCAGTTTGTGAACAAATTAAATATTCTATTGGAACTTGTCACCGTTTGACAATCTATTTTGTAATCTCTAATTAATACGCTTGCTGCTTTTGCCAAGTTTACCCAGCGCTTTGACTGACTGACTCATCTGCCCTTCTGTCCTGCTGTTAACCCTTACTGCCCCTCAAACACTTCAATCCAAAGGCAAACCCTAAGCTAAATGCAAACAAAAACCCGCCCCAAACTAAACATCATTAATGGCATTGCCTTGCATTGCATTGAGAAGAACCCTTTGCTAAAATAGATATTCGATTAACTTGCCACAGCCAGCTTCTCCAATAGCTATCTATCTTTTATAGTACTATATCCTTGTACCCAGCGATTAGCTCGTTTGTAGCGTTTTTGTTTGACTAATCCTACTACGGCTCAACCTCCTACTGCTGCTGACCCAGGACCCAACTTAGACTTGCAAATTAATACGCACTTAAAGCGGATTTTCAACCAGTACAAAAGGGATCGGCACGCCCCGTTTTCAAACTGGCAGTTTGCACGCGAAAAGCTACGCCAAACTGTTTTTCCAACTCTTCGCTTCGTCTTATTTTGCTGTCAAAGTTGACACTTTGACATGCTTCGTGTCTTCGTCTTCGTCTGCCTCTGGACTCAAAAGGTAAATATTCAAATTGAATCTATAAAAATAAATTGAATGTTGCTTATCTAATTTGAAAGCCTTAAAGGAGCCACGTGCCACGTGCTGCTGCTGCTGCTGCTGCTACAACGTAGACTTCTTCCATTAGATATTCCACCTGAAATATGCTGACTCGGCACTTTGCACTTCAAACAAGCTTTAAAAAGATACTTTCGACATTTTTGTGTAGCTGGCCATTTGCCTCAGCAAGTAGAAGATTAGAAGTGTTAAGATGAACAGTTTTGTCTAGAAAGGCTTTGCTTTTTGTGGCGCAATTCAAGCATTTCGAATGCACTGTAAGAAGCTGTTCTATTCCCTTCCCCCGCATATCCCCTGACAGGGTAAAATACCCAAGAGAGAGAGAGAGAGAGAGAGAGAAGGGAAATGTTTAATGATTGGCCGCAATGGTTTGTGAAAGGTCAGCGAATGGCAAAAATGTAAATTCACCAGCAGATAGGAAAGTTTTTTCTTTGTATTTTATTACTTTTATTATTGTGCGTTCGTCCTTGCAACCCTTTAGCTATGGCAACATAAAATATTTAAGTTCTGATTTAAACCCAAAAACCCAGCTGGCATTTTTGCAAGTCTCCCCACGGACTTTGCTAATAATCCAAAGAGATTTTCTCCTTTCAAATTTAATGATAATACTAAGCGTATACTTAACATTTTGTACGAAGTGTAGGTGGGATATTCAGTTGAATCCAAGCAACGATTCAGTTAAAACTTTATGATGGAAAATGTTTGGCTTGTTGTTTTTTCTTTCGTGATTTGAAGAATATGAACTAGTAAAACGATGGAGGGGAGATTATTTTTGATGCAATTCGATTTGTAACAAAATAAAATGTTTATTTGATGAATTTGATTTGCTAAGGAAAAATATTTTAAATGTATTTATATCAAGACCTAACAATAATGATTTTTATATGTTAGTGGAATAAAAAAGATAAGTTAACTACTTTATAAATTGCATTTATTTTTGCTAAGTTTAATTAAATATTTTATAATGCATTTTGGGTTGAAAAATTTAATTTATTTTTATCCTTTTGAAAATTAATAAAGTAAACTGAATTTTAGTAAAAACTAGACAGTAAACTGTTCAAGAAAACACGCAATAAAAATGTTTTAAAAATAATCATTTTATTTTATTATAATAATTTTTAAATTAAGGTCAAATTTTAGGCCCAACAATTTAAGTCTTTTAACTCGAATTTCATGCGCTCCTGCAGACGTTGACCAACTCAAGAACTGAAACGATAAATTTTTGTGCATTTTCGCCAACGTTTGAATAGTCAACCGAAAGGAAGGCGGCAAGCAGTGAGCCAATCAATTTGGGCAATTTCATCATTTTCGCATTAATAATAAGTACAATAATGGCCCAGAGTTGCCGCAAACGGGGACAGGCCCCCTTCGTTTCCACACTCACCAAAAAAAAAATCACTCAAAACGTAATCCTTTAGCCAATTTGAATGCAGACAGACAAAGTGCAAGCCAAAAAGGAATGGGGACAGAAAACAGAACAGAACAGGACAGGGACAACTGGCATACAAAAGTCGAATGGTGTTGGATTGGATTGTAATGCTGATGCGCTGATGCCTGGGCTAAAGAATTGGTAATGGGGATTGTTGGAGTTTGGTGTTGGAGTTGGAATTTGGGGCTGTGACATGTCGCCAGCGATGTTTGTTGTTTTTTTTTTTTAAAGAAATTGGTGCCAATTTTTCCAGGACGCTCTGTCAAATTGTCATTGTCAGCATGCCAAATGCATTACAACACCAAGCAACAACAAGAACACGTAATGCTGACTGCCACAACAACAAGAATTTTACAGATGAAAGAAAAATGTCGAAAAAGAAAAAATAAAAATCATAGAATTATTTGAAATTGCCGTCGACATATTCGCTGTGTGTGCCAAAATGACAAATTACAGGGTGTTAACTTGGCGCTAATTTCTCTCTCGCCAATTTGCATTTACAATCGTACATATATATATATGCCCTTCCCAATCCCCTCTACCGCAGTTCTATGGTGTGCTTTTTTTTTTATAATTCGCTTACCTTTGGCCATCGACCGCAAACTGTTCGTTCTGCAGATATAATTTGATGTACGGCTGACGGGTGTGCAATTTGTAACGGCAGTTCAAGGCACGGGGATACAAGCCCGGATATGCAGGAGATTGTACATAGCAGGTTTGCAAGCGACAATCACGATATTCCCGCTCACAATACGAACTAAAAAAAAAAAAACAGAGAAGAAAAATATTAATAATATTCATTTCAAAATTTCATATATTAGTTTCACATTTGTCTCCATCCAGCATCCAGCAAACAATAAATGTCTTTAATCTTAAGTAACTAGACTCCCGCC
This sequence comes from Scaptomyza polygonia, assembly GCA_035044585.1. Lineage (NCBI taxonomy): Eukaryota > Metazoa > Arthropoda > Insecta > Diptera > Drosophilidae > Scaptomyza > Scaptomyza polygonia. Next base: position 716,259 of record JAWNNU010001690.1, read on the forward strand.
TATACACCTCGATTCGCATTTTGGGCAAAAATCCAAACGAATTAATCGCTGGCACAACGAAAATAACAAAAGCAGAAAATTGTGTTCACTGATTCGGAAATATTCCTTGTTAAATTTTGCTGTTGTTGAATTTCAAGAACAACTGTGTAACAGAACAGAAAGAGATAGAGAGAGAGAGGAGAGAGCTGTATAATTTTCAATTTGTTCAAGTCAAACAAACGCATTTGCCAAAGAGCCAGAGTTGTCAGGGTTGTCAAATCAGTCTGGCTGGGCTTTAGCCTTAACACGAGTAGCAAGCAAGCAGCAGGCTGCATAAATATGATTACCATTTACTCAATTTTATTTGCACTCTAAATTTTCTATTATTTTCTTCGTTTTTTTTCATTTGCTCTATGAAATTTGCCATTACTTTTGGGTTCAGTTTGATTTCTGTTTGACTAGTAGTATTGATACCCTGTGTTCAATGGAGTGCACAAATGAGGAATGATAGACTAAGCCAAAAGAATGTTCATTTGACAAAAAATATGTTGATGAGAGATTATTATTTGAAATAAAAGAAATCTTTTTTTCCTCTCTGATTACAGGGCATCTGCTAGTCATTAACTGCCTGATAGATTAGTCATGCGTGTGTGTGTGTGTGTGTGTGTGTATTGCTTGTCTCAGCGTCGATGTCGATGAGCGTGACCGCAAATTAGCATAAAAATCATATTGGCCATGTGGGCTGCAGCCATTGGCTTTTTGGGAATTCAGCAGAAGTGGCAACAATCTTTGAGTAGGGTTCTTGCTATAAAATAGCTGCTTTAGACGATTAAAGTGCTTAAAGTACGCCATTTCGATAGTACTTTGTGCGAAAAATATATATGTATCGGTTTTGTATAGGATTGATTGGAGTGGATTTGATATAAAATTGAATTGGAAAAGTTGAAAAATAAATTAAAGAATTTAAAGAGCTTTAAAGTTTTAAGTAAAACCACTACTTTCGAAGAGAAGAGTAAAAGTATACTGTAACAGAAGTCAAATTTGACTTAGTAGACTTTAATACCCTATCTTTTTGCATTGAAAGAGTTATTCATCTCAAAATTGCAATCTTAAACTCTTTTAACCCAAACTCTTAATTTGAAAATTTATTATTCAAAGTCTTGTCAAACAAAAACAGAGTTGCATTCACTCACGTCGCAAATAGGCATAGCCAGGCATATATAATTACCAACAGGGGCTCCGCACACTCCTCATATATATATAAGGAATGATTCCGAATCAAAGCTTAAAACTTGCAACTTATTTTATTAAGATAAAAGTTAGACGTCTAAGCTAAGGAAAGAAAGACAAAAAGTATACAAAAAAAATATATATATATAAAAATCATATGAAATTTAATGTCTGCAAAGTTTTCTTGCCGGATATAACTGAATGCTCGTTTTGGGCCCAATCTCTCTACCCGTTCCATCCCTACCTCCACCACCCTCTCTTTTTGCACATTTTTCGCGAGTTTATGTTGCCGCATTGCCTTCTCAGTATGGCCTGCCCTGCTCCATTGCTTCCATCCACATTCCCTTAGTATCTTTGCTATCGCTGACTTTTGCAAATTGTAATTCAATTTTATGCGACCTTCTGTTACCGCATTACAGCAGCCAGCCGCCCCTTTGATTCTTCTGCGTCCGCATATGATTATGAAATGGGACTCTGTTTCAACACAAAATACATTGTCTTCCCTTTCTGTCGTCCTTACTTTATGGTGTTTTCTTTATTTCCAAAAACCACTTAAGTTGCGTGCAACATAATAAAATTAAATTAACGCATCGCTGACTGTCGGTTGTCAACACCCTCTGCCCTCCGTTCACAAATGCTCGCTAAACATTATCGATAAGCAAACGAAACAGAGCTGAGCACAGCGGGCAGTCAAAGACACTTTATAACGTATACGCACCCTTGGACAACTTCACCGCGACGATTGGGATATAATTCCGGATGTTGGCCATAGCGTAAATAGACTTCGGTTTGTTGTTCGGCGCGTGAATCGAATGTGAAGTAGGTCTGCAAAAAGAAGAGTGAAAGAGAAAAAGTTAGCTAAGTGAGTTGAAATTCATGTGTATTGTTTTTGTTGTTTGGTTATTTCGCTACGCAAATCACGTATACGCACTGTTGAACCGGGAGCTGCTTAGTTCTTTCACTAGCTAGCGACGATTAACCCAAACTCTCAATTTCATTCCCATTCAAACCCACACACACTTAATACAAATTGTGCAGTATCATTTGCCAACGTGAATTAACCAGCTGAGTGACGCGAAGACATTGCATTTTTGTGCTCATGTGACAGGCTGTGTTTGCTAACACGAAACGCGTTTCATGGCAGTTTCACCTAACTGCTGCTGTGACCCCCTTTTCCTCAATTGCAAACCAGCCTCATCACCTCATCAGCACTAATGACCTAGGACTGCTGCAATGACGTAGGCGCAACTGCTGTTTGCCGGTTTTGCTGGTTTTTTGCTGTCGAAGCACAAAAGAATTACTCAGTCAGGGAAATGAGTGTCGAAGGGATTTGCGAGTTGGCTAGAAATGGCAAAGTCATTGATATTAATTAATTTTGAAACGAAATCTTAAATCAAGGCCTAAGCATTTTGCTGTTGATTGAACTTTAAATCAAATTCGAAGATCACTTGCCAGTGAATTAATTGAAAAATAAAATATTTTCTTCACTCTTTTAATCCAATTTAATATTATGTATTTAAATTGCTTTTATATTTTTGCTTATTTTATCTTCAACCAAAAATCATATAATAATTTCTTAAGGCTTCTAGCTTAAAGATAAGTTTTCTTGTTTGCTTAAAAGTATTAAAATCATTGAACAAATCGATGCTAACAAAGCAAGTTTCAAAGAGTTTGTTATCAATGTGTATTTGTCTTAAAGTCACTTCAGTTTTTGTCTACCAAAAGTTGTTGCACACAATGCACTAAAATCTTCATCATCATCGTCAGCAGCAGGACCTTTTCGATATGCCATAAATGTGCTCTAACTGAACTCTTAGTACTCCACCGTCCTGCGTCCTGCGTTCTGCTGCTGCTTTGCTTCCTGTTTGCTGGTTGCGTGAGCGTAATGCACATGTCAATATCAATGACGTTAGCGCCACTTAACGATGTGAACAATGGCTGGCAGACAGGTGTTGGACCATGGAGCAACCCCAGTTCGTGGGGCACGAACATACAGAAGAGAAGAGACAGTAAGAGAAACGCCCGTGCGACACGAAGGCGGCACACAAAATGTCCATTTCCCAGGTCATATTTGCCGCATTTTGCGACTTTAAATGCATTGAATATTTTGTGCGATACTCGGCAAACACTGAAAACGTTGATGATGATGCGACTTCTCATCGTTGGCAATGCGATGCGGTTGCCGGATGATGCGGATGCAATGCAGCAACATTATCGCCATGGCAAAACGAGCGAGCAGCTGGCCTTCTTTTTTAATATCCTGACAAATTTGCGTTTTCTCGTATAAATTAAAAGTTCAGTTGTAGCTTTTTTTGGTATGATTATTTTTGTGTTGTAGCAATTTGTAAAAAAAAATTAATGTTTGATTTATTTATTTATGCGTTAAAGTTTTATGTTAATGCGAAATTTCCACATTATTATCAAACCATTTTCAGTTGAATGATGCTCATTAAATTGTGTGTACGTGGCAATGTTATTATTATTCTCTACATGCCACATGACGCACTATTATTTTTATTTATTATCTAGAATCTAGGATGATACCAAATCCTTCACCCTACCCCTCACCGTCCCTCCCGCATAACCTAATCGCATTTTGCCGCGCGCTCGCGCAAAATAAGTGGCAAAAATTTTTAGCCAAGGCAAAAAATCTGCGTGGCGATACGAAAAAACAAGGAAAAAGCAAAAAGCGTTGCCAACTCGCTACTCGCAACTCTTCCTGGGGGTGGGAAGTTTTTTTTTTTTCATAAATATTTATGACTCCATTAAGGTGTGCATAAGACACTCTAGAGAGGGTGGGTAGCGGGGCGGGAGCGGTAGCAGGTGCAGTAGTCTATCTCCCACTTGTTCATGGCATTAGTTTCGTTTGTTTTTTTGTTGTTTGTGTTTTTGTTTGCTCATGCAACTTGTAAGCTATGTGCAGCATGAAGTTAAGCCATAAAGCGAACAACGCGAACGCGAACGCGAATCGGCTTCATTGACTGCTGAAAGCCATTCGGAGATTAAGATTGGTGAAAATTGTTTGCTTTGATGCCATAAGTAAGATAAATGAACGAAAGTGTGTGAATCAAGCAACGGCATCGATGGCCATGAAATTTATCGGCTGGAAAAACAATGAAGAAAGAAAAGGTGAGAAAAGTTGTTGGGAAAATCTTGTTGAAGCTATACAAAAGGTTCTTGGCTTTATCCTTATAACTTTAAAATATACAAAGACACATATTTCCATATGGCACACTAAAAATCATCTTAAATAAATGTCAACAAAAAAAACAAAAACACAAGTTTAATAAATATTTAAAACTTTGTATATGACATAAAGATCATATCTAACATTTTGTAAATGCAAATACCATATCAAAAATGCTGCAGCGTATCTGACAAAAAAACAAAAAAAAAAAACATGAAGAAACAACGGAGTGGGTGTTGCAACAGGAGTGAAGTAGGGGGTAAGGGCGACGTCCATGCAGCTAAATAGAATTCAAGTTGTGAACAGAATTTTCACATAGAATAAAAAAACCTGCTAGACTGCAACCGGCAAAGAGTCGCCAACCAGACAGCCAGCCAACCAGCCAGACAGTCCAAAAAGGATGCCGCGCAGTGACAAAGAGAGACAGAGAGAGAGACAGAGGGATAGAGAGAGAGGAAGAGACAGACAAAGGGCAGACAGACGACAGCCAGCCAGTAGAGGATACGTTGACACCCACACGTTCCACCTTCCGCAGACATACCGCTAAATAATTCATGCAAAAATATATATGTATATGAATGTATATGAATATACATAGAGTAACTTTATATACGACATACATGCATACATACATATGTTGTTATATTGTATATAAATGAAAGGCTAAGTGCGAAAGTGAGTTGCATAGATGCAGCCAAGCAGATAGAGCAACATGGGTCAGAGCCAAAGCCAACTAGCAAAAATGAGACAGACGGAAACAAATGTACAACAACAACAATCAGCAACAGCTACAAAATAAAAAATAAAATAATACATGCGCAGGTGGTATGTGTTATACTATTTAATACCCTGCATTTAATTTCATATATTGTGTTATGTAATAAAAAAAATTATTTATTTAATTTAATTATTTTTCTCTGGGCAAACAAAAATTCTAATCCATCTAAATCACTTTTTCCTCTTAGTGTATGTCTTGAAGACAACTTAAAAATATTTATTTTCTATAACTTACAACCTTTGAAATAATTTTTTATTTAAATCCCAAAAGATTTCCATTTCATTTGTTATCATACTTTGATCCTTAAAGTTCTCTTTGGAGTTTCATAAGAGCTAAACTTTTAAATTGTTAAATTTTTAGTGATATCCTTGCCGAATACGCACAACAATGTTCTACCTTATGTATGAATAGCTTTTGACTTCCTTTTTAAGAATATAAAAATAAATAAATTTCAAGCAAGAGAACATTCAAAATTAATGCTCGACTTAAAGATACTATTCCATTTACAAAAAAACTATGTATAAAAACTTGATTCGAGTGTGCTTGACTGTCAAATACCCTGTATGCATTGCAAGTTTTGTTTCTTACTTGCATACCCTATTCATATACGATTTTTGCTACAGGGTATATTAAAATGTACAATGAAAACTGCAACTAGAGACGACGAAAGCAAAGACTTGAGTGTGTAGTATTTTTCTTAAATTATGTGATAAACATAAAAAGCGAGTAAAATGTAGAACGCCTGCGAGGACATGGATAAGGTAGGACCAAGGACCAAGCAGGAAGCAAATAAGAAGAAGAAGAAGAGGCGTATACGTGACACATGTGACGCATGTGTGAAGACTGAAGAGTGTGGGCAGAAGGCTCTGGGTTTATTAGTGTAAGTGCGTTTGGCGTCTGCCAAAGCAGAAGCTGAAGAGCTGAGAAAGTCGAAACAGAGTATAGAGACTTTTAACAGTAATTGGAAGTCTCCGAAGTAAGTTATAATAAATGGTGGCAAGCTTCGGTGGCCAGGTGTTGATACAAAATGTAAGCCCAAGTGTAAACTAACTTGCTTTGTTTAGGTGCCAAAATTCTGAGAAGTTGCCGGCAAAAGATGTCAGAAATAAGCTGAAGGAAGCACAAGGTTCTTCCTCAAGCTAGATTTGTACTTAAAGGAAACATAAAAGTAAACCTTTAAGCAAGTTAAACTGGTTTCATTCAAGGATCTACAATACGTTGATAACAGACAGTCGGTTAGGCAATCAGCCGTTTGAGTTTCTTTTTAATCTCATCACAATTATAATATATATTAAACTCACCTGATCCGTAAAGTTGTCGGTGTGAAAAAGGACTTTGACATAGCTCGTTTCGCTGATGAAGGTTTGGGGCTGTTCCGCTTCGCCGCAGAACATGCCTGGCTCACGGCGATTCGAAACGTCTGTTTTGGCATTGCCATCAACAATCTGCAAACAGCAACAACAATAGAGAAAGTCAAATCAAATGATAAAAGCAAGGAGACAATAACAACAACAACACCATGTCGTCCAAGCGCCACATAAATTGCAACATCTAGCACGCGAGAATTGGTTTCGACAAGGAATTTTGCAACAATGTATGAGTGTGTTTGTGTGTGCGTGTGTTTGTGTGTGTGTGTGTGTGTTTCATACATGCCATAAAGCTGTCGTACTAGGTATGAATAACATGGGAGCGCCATATGTCATCATTTGGGCGAGGCAACGTTATAAATTACATTTGATTTGAAACATAAATCAGAGACTTTGGCGAGAGCGAGAGAGAGCGAGAGAGAGCGAGAATTGGTCGACTTACCTGCAAATAGCCACCTTCACAATGGGTGGCATTACGCAATTGGCCAACTTTAAATTTCTTGAAGCGCAGCCGTAGCACAAAGTCCCTGGGTGCACCCTTGAGTGTTCGAAAGCGATACCAGCAGGTCAACGGACGTCCCAGATTCTGATTGCTGACCTCCGGCGAACTGATATCCTCGAATATGTCCACCGTTTTATTGCAATGATCTTTTGAGATGTCCGAGGAGCTGCCACCGCCGCCAGCGCCACCGCTGCCACCGCCAGTGCCACTGCCACCTGTAACAAAAAAAAACAACAACAAAAGTTAGCTTATTAAGCCACAAATACTACACTCGGAAAAACTGTGTGTTCTGCCTAATTTATACAGACCGAAATGCATAAATGACAAAGGATGAGGAACATTGTGCTGAATTCGTAATTCTCTGGTTGCTGTTTTTTGCCCATTATGCCACGCCCCCTTACACACAAAATGCAAAAGACGCAATCATCGTCGTCGTCGTCGTTGTCGTCGTTGTCGTCCCTGACTGTGACAAAGGCCATGGGCAAGGCACACTGCGTCCCGAACCTTCCCTCCCTTCCATCCCTTCCGACCCTTGCATCCAGCACTTCAGCAGTCAACGCGCGTAAAATTTTTGAGCACAAAAGTTGAGTCTCGAGTTTTACGATTCGTTCTTGTTGTTGCTTTTTCTTATGAAATTGCCCAGCCAGGCGTATTGCAAGTTAGTTCCTTCATTCTACTACCAACAGAAATGTTGACTCTAATGGCATACAAATTTCAACTACGGCGATACTACTTTTCCATCTCAAGCTCAACTATGAAATACTCACTCAGCAAACGACAAACGTCAAACAAAATATATAAATTCGTTTATTGTTATGGATTTAGCGTTTGATTCAAAATTTTGTAATATTTATTATATGCTTGAACTGACCAGATTAAATAAAAAGCTTAAACAGCTTACGAAAGTTTCGAGTGAACCTTTTGTTCGAAAGTTTTGCATTTCAAACTTTTCAATTTGATAATAACTCAAAGGTTATACTTAACAATGTAACAAAAATTAATTTACTGTTTACAGTAATTATATATTTTTTTGTTGTTAATTATTATTAAAGTCTTATATATTTTGCTTTGGGTTATAACAGTATTTTATTTTGTCAGCATTGGTATTTTTTAATCATAAGTTGCTTGTCGCAGGAATTCCTGCTTTGTCTTTGGACACAAACAAAGCTGTTACGTGACCAACATTTTTTTGTGTCCTCTCATTCTCTCTCTCTCTCTCTTTCTCTCTCTTTCTCCATCTCTTTTATTCTTTAGCTTTTTTTGTCTTTGATTGTTAGCTGGGTTTTTCTTTTGTGGAAATGCTTGATTTTTGGAAAAGGCTATGCTTGAAATTAGTGTTGATTTGTGGATGCAAACAACTGAGGCAACATTCTGTTAAATTATGAAAGACTTTGCTTTAAAAAGCTTCAACAATTGAATCAAAAGTAGAGCTTTTTAGAAACTCTCATCATCAACTAACTAACTAGATTGCAGCACATTATAACATTATATGATTTAATGCGCTGTGTTGTCTGTCGACTTTTACAAAGTTAATTTTGTTGCCAAATTAAGTTTGTCAACTTGAGGAATTACAGCTGCCGCACACTTTAATTAAATAACCAAGTTAATCGGCAGATTTAGCTTACTTTGGGGGAAAAAAGAGCTCACTCAGTGTGACATCAAAGGCTTACTGAAAATGTAATATATGCTTTAATTTAGCTCAAGGACACACTAAGCCGCCAGCCGCAGGCAGATAGATGGATTTCAAAGAGCTAAGCAAATCGATACACGGGCCCCACGAAGCTCGACCAAATTTGACAAACGCAATGCGCTTAGCTGCAGGCGCTTTGCCCCCAAAAACCCAACTGAAATCCACCCACTCAAAACCACAAAAACCCCAGGCCGGCGTCGACGTTGACGTCAACCTACGCCGCCCCTAAAAAAACCACCAAACACAGCACGCGCTCAAGTAGAGATGTTGAATAGAATGTGGATAGAGGATGGGTTCGAAAACGATGGCAAAGTATAATGAATCTGTTTAATGTATCAACATTTCATTATGAAATAAGATAACGTTTCTCATTCATTCATTCATTCATTCATTGTGGCATGCTGTCAAAAGATAAACACAACGACAATGGCCAGATTCATGAGTTCAGGTTTTTTTTTTTTTTTGGGTAATTAGCAGCAGCAGTAGGCAAGTGGAATAGTATCTTTTACATTCTATATTTGTATTTGTTCTGTAAGTCCATAGAGATTAATCAAATTAATGATAAATGAACTTTGTGGATTTTCATGGAATCAAAAATGTTTGAACTTGCTTATAACAAAGCCAATTAAAGGTTGAATTTTTGCTTTTCATTTAGGCATTTTTGGTAAATATTTTTACGATAATTAATTTGTACTGCAAACAACAAGCAAAATCATTGTTAGCCATAACAAATGCCCAATAAATTTACACAAAACATTTGTTGGAATTTCAGTTATGTTTATGAACAAAACACAAACAATGGCATTCTATTGATTTATTGAAATTAATTTAATTTTTGAAATTCCATAACAACTTTAAATTCCTTTACAAAACTAAAATATTGAATGTTGGTTTGATGTTGTTTTCATTCGATTTTTTTTTTCTACTAGCTTTCAACTGGCCTATCAAATAAAGTGCATACCAAATCATTTTTCAATGCTTTTTTGTTTTGTTTTTTTTTTGTAATGCTTTCCACTCACTGCAATTTCTACTTTCCATTCTTCAACCATTCACATTTAAGCCATATATCTTGACCAAAGTTGCCGACAAGCTTTTACCAATCACCCACCAACGGCCCGTCCCTCCATTCCCGATAACAAGCATCAAACCAATCGATCATTTGGCTCGAGAAGTAGAAACCCTTTCTTTCTTTTTTTTGTCCTTACCGACTGTGACTGTGATTTACACACTACTTGAACGCAACTGGTGCGTTTCACATGTTTAAAGCCTTTCTCGTCATCGCTGCTTCTTCTTTGTTTGTTCTTAATCTTCTCTACTGTTTAGGGAGAGGGAGGCGGGAGTGTTCACAAAACTATTGTCACATACGATACGGCCACTAAACGGGTTAGCAACACATGAAAAATGGTGAAAAGCCGCGCGGGGCGGTTGACATGAAAGTTGGGAGGAACTAAACCTAGACCCATTTCTGCTTTTTTCCTCTCTGTTTTCTGTATTTTCTGTCTTTTCAGACAGGCTTGGCAGGCTCATTGATTGGACGCGCTTTGCTGACTTCAAATGGCGAACGTTTGAAGCAACGACATTTCTAGTACACTTAGAAAAAAGAAATGTTGTCTAGAATTTAAAAGATCTTTAAACATTTAACAAGAACAGGATTTAAAATAGACATTTGTTGTATTTTTAGTAAATTTATTTAACAGTTTTTTGATATCCTTCCTTTGCTGCATAGGTTTTCTTGTTCTATTGAAGTAATAAAGTTTATTTTTTAACTTATTTTTATTCATCCCTTCTTCTGCTATAATTATTTTCTATTATTATTATTTCTATTATTTTCTTTATTTTCTAGTACATTTTTCATCTCATTGTTGAAAGTATTTTTTTTTTCGCCTGTGTACAATGTGCGCTAGCCTGACCCTTTGTTCCATATAGATTACTTGACCTGGCGACGTTAACGAAAAACAACACTGAAACAACAACAACAGGAAAAGCCAACATGGGGAGGGGGAGCATAAAAGTCAAAGTCAAGTAGAAAAATTGTAAATTCGGCTTGCCTTTTTGCATATATTTCTATATGTATGTATTTGTTTGTATGTACCCAAGGACAGTAGCAGGCTAAGTATACCCTGCCCCTGTTCGCCCGCATTCCACATGTTGATATATTGTCAACAGACGCATGTCGCATTTGTCCCGGCTTTGCTCGGCTGTCTGGCCTCCACTTGGCTGACTCTTCTACAAGTAGATCCCTATTTTTGTTCAGTTTTTATTTTTGTTTTTGTTGTTGCTGTTGTTGTTGATAAAGGTTGACAAGTGTCTGCCGCGCTCCTTGATACCCCCTTTAAGGACCAACCACCGCAAATCTAGCACCCAATCTGCCTACTTGCTGTGTGTGTGTGTGTGTGTGTGTGTTCGTTGTCAACAGTCATTGAGGAGGCACTGAAAATCGATTATGAAAATCGTTTGCTGAAATTCTTCACGCACAGCTGAAGAGCTAAAGAAAAGCAAAAAAAAAAAAAATGTAGGTGGAGTTGAGCGAAGAAGACCCTTACAGCTTTCGAAAAGCTGGCTTAAATTGTCGCTTGACAGCTTTTTGCATAAATATTTTAATAGAAATTCGTGCCAAAGCGGCTTCAACTATTTGCAACTGGGCGCCAAGTACGTGAGACGACCTCGCTCAAACATTGATGCATGATGCAAGCATGTGTGTGTGTGTGTGTGTGAAGGAGTCCTTTTTCAATGGGGTTCGACCTTTCGTTATTGACTTATTCAAATAACTGATTTGATATTTGATGAGTGCCCAAGTAATAAAATACCAAATTACCAAAAGAATTTGCATAAAAGAAAAATATATCCATTTGCACATTTCAATAAAAACGTGGACAAAGGGTGACGTGTTTTTACGATTCGTTTCTATAATCACAGTTTGATTGAAAGATCTTTGAAAATTGATAGCGAGAATTTTATGTTAGATTTGTATAGATGCCTGTAAAACTTTTCAAACTCAAAGGTTGAGTTCAAAAATTAACTATAAACATTCCATATTTTCACTTAGAAACCAGTCCTTAAACATTTCAGACTACACTTATATATATATTAAAAAAAAAATAAAATACTTGTGAAAATTCTCCGAATACTTAAAGACATTTTCAAGCATGTCTCAATTACTTACGATTTCTTAGAAACGAAAAGAAGATGAAAAAAGAAGAAAAACCAGCTTAGTGGATTCCCTAAAATGGCAGCTCTCTCTCTTCTCTCTCTTTCTCTTATTCATTTTGTTGGCACTTTAAACGCTAATGATTTGAGCTGAATGTGCTTTCTTTTGGGATGATTGCGATTAACCATCAGCACTTGACAATCAAGCGTTCGTCTTTTTTTTTCTTTTCGTTTTTTTTGTTTTTGAGAAATTTGTTAGACCGCAGCGCTTGTTCGACAGCAAATACCCAAATGAATATAAATGACTTAACGCTATTAAATACTAATGGGCAGCAAATTTTCTTATCTCACCAACGCGTACAACAAGAAAAGCAAGAAAAAAACATTTCTCAACATTTTTCCACTCACTTTTATTATTTGCTTTTGCTTGGCTTTTGCTTGTCTGAGCCCAAAAACGACAAAAACTTTTAACAAGACAATTTGTTAAAAAATACAACAAAAAAAAAAACACACGAAATCCGTATGTATATAACGTATACGTAAAAAATAATGCGCACCGATATTTATGGTTGTTTTCGGTTGGCTGTCGTTGATAGATTAACTGTAACTGTGATGGATCATTTACTTAAATTATTAAAATTGCCTACTCAAATTTCACACGCAAACAGCTTTTCGACCGAGAAGAGCGATGACTTCAATGATTGACTGACTGTTGGACAGATTGAATGCCAAAATGCCGACTGATTGGCAAACGTACAAATCAGCTAACAACAATAAAGTAATATTTTGTGACAGCTTTTTGAGGCATTATTTGACTTGAATGTGTCAGAATAAAAATAAAAAAACATTTACTTAATTGCGTGATGAAAAAACTTTTTCTTTTTTTTCGTAACTTGAAGTAAATTGATCATTTTATGAACCATTTTTAAACAGAAAGCTTTCAAAACCAAAAAATAAATTCTTTACTTACTAAACAGCAGGGTATTGAAGGATTTTGCTTTAAATTTGTTTTTGGGCCGTTTCTCTGATAATTTCATCAACATGAAAATCCATTAAAAAGTTTCTCTTTGGCATTTCCTCACTTCAAGCACAAAACATACACAAAAAAAAACTTGACATTCAGAGGAGTTTGAGGGATATATATATAAATATATATATATATATATATATATATATATATATGTGTATACACTGGCTTAGTTCACAACTGGACCGGATACGAGGATTCTGAATTTTGAGTTCGTTTCCCAGGGTCACTTTGTGCTGCGATGTGTAAAAGTTTTTTCTCTCTTTATGTTTTTTATAGATTTTGCTCGGGGTTAAATTGCATTGGACACATATTTATGCTATGGCGGCGACCTTACATAAATATTTTATGCTGACTTTTGCTGAATTTTTGTATCATATTTTCGTTTTTTTTTTTGTTTGACATTTTCATGTTTTTCTGTGGGTGACAAATAGCAAAGTAAGAGAAAGAAAAGAAAATCACCGACATTTTCATGCATTAGGTAAATGAAGCTATTTTGGATTTCGAGGATTGGGATGAAGTCGTTTTCTGTAGCCGACGGCGGCCCTTCGACAAGACAAATGAATGAAGGGATCAAAGTGAAAAGTCGCAAATTGATTTTCGTGGCAGTATTTGAAAGCAAAATGGCGGAAACTCATCAGCATGATGCCTCAAAAAAAAGTTTTTTACCTGCAGCATATTTGCATTAAATTTAGTTTGTATATTTTGCGTACATCGAAAAGTTTCTTAATACACATTTTGTGTATTGTTTTCACTTTTGCTTGAGCAGCTTATTTGATTGACAGTCTTGTGAAAAATGTTTAACAACATATAAGTAAACATTAATACAAGTTTTTTACTCGAACGTGAGATGCTGCAGATGATTGATGTGTGAGTTTGTTAGCTTTAAAATGGAAACTCGTTTAAATTTTAACTTGAAACTATTTAAATGAGAAACTAAAGAGCCGAAAGCCATATTTTATTAATTAAAAATCTTTTGATTGATGTGTTTACACAAAAGCCAATAAGTACAAAACTTGTTTCATTTAATGTAAAACACACGCATTTGAGCTGCCACACTAAATTTTCTGCACTTTTTGATTGAGTTGGGTATATATAGCTTGAAGGTAAAACGCTAAGCTATTTGCTTTAAATTTATCTAACCCCAAATGAAATAAACTGCTCTGCAAATGGGCACAATCTGGCACCCAATATACATTATAAATATTGAAAGAGTAGCAAACAGTTTTACATAAGTGAACCTTTTCCAAATGATTAATTGTAGGTCCGCAGCAGAACTTTCGTGAAGCCAAAAGGCAGCAGCAAACAAACAACGCCAATAAGTAGGCAACACTTTCAAGCGCTTTCCCCAAACTCTTGGCTTTTGAGCACTCGATCAATCTGTTGACCTTCAGGCATATTTATATATATATACTTCGTAACATTAAGCTGCAATTAAATAGGTTCAAATGAATTTATATGCACATCCATAAATTTAACGAGCGAAACCGCCCCCTTTGGGCGCTTGACCAAGTTTTACGACACATTTGTGCAGTCTTCATTCGTTTCATTTAAGTTAATTAGATTCAATAATTTTGAGAGGCCTAAGGCGTACGGAATGTTTGCTGCGTGCCAAAAATGCCTAAATGGCCATAACACATAAATTGAGATTTATATGAGACGCTGCCAGACTCCTTCAGTTTGATTCCAAGCCCAAAACTCAAGCAATTGAAATTTTGCCAATTTCTAGATTTTATGTCCTAGCACTAAAAACGAAAATTTAGAGCGCCATAAAGGGACAAATTCATGTACTACATGTCTCCCTCATCCTCACATTTTTTTTCCATTCCATTCTGGTTTTTATAGATTTTCAGAACGGAAATGACCAAAAATGGCTTTGGTCAGAGCGCAAAAAAATTGCCCATATTAAACGCTGCGGAAATTGTTTCATCAATTTGTTAATAAAACTTGGCAAACGCACAAGCACAAACAGAAAAAAATCATACACACACATATACATAGAAAGCGAGAGACAAATGTATGACTTAATAAAATAAATTGTATAAATTGAAGTCTGTCATTTTGTGATTCCCAGGCGTAACATTCAAGCGCTTCCCTTTTTTTTCGAGAGGCTGCCAGACGAGCCACATAAAACATAACAAATTGCATGAAATTTACGTGAAGCGTGTGTGTGTCTCCCCTTCCCCCTCCCCATTGCCCCTTGACAATCATTGTCATGCAAGGCATTCACTTCGCATGTGTAGCATGCAGCACATCAAATTTGGCTGCCACCAACTGAAAAGACAATCAGGCAAACGGGCAAACGGGCAAACAGGCAAACAGGCTCTGCGGCATAGACTCTATCTATGTGTGTGTGTGTGTGTGTGTGTGGGTTGACAAACGTCTCGACGACATCCTGTCAGCGCAAAAGGCAGCCTAAAGCGGCATTTTAGCTGCAACACACACACACACATACGATGTTGCTCAAGATGAAAATGTTGCTGTTGTTGTTGCCTCAGCAAATATAGCCGCAAGTCCGAACTTTGGGGGGCGCAACTAAGATAACTCTATTTTGGGCACAAAGTGACGAACTAATCAACTTTAGCTTCAATTTAGTTAATGGAATTTAAAAAGAAATAAATTTCAATTTGTTATTTTGTGAATTTAATAAAATAAGAGAAAATCTTTTGTGCTTACATAAAAAACTTGGAATAAAATATAAATAGTTGAATATTTATTGAAATTAAATTCAAATCAAAAGGTTGATTATTATTGCATTTAGCTTATAAGTAAAAAAGTTAAATGAAATGGAAACAAATAAAAGCGTAAAAATTATGTAAAAACAATACAAGCTAAATTTATTGAAATCAAATTTACTTATGAAATTGTACACATTAAAAGCAAAGTGAACATTTTTAAAACCTTTTTTTGTTAGAAAATTTATATTTGATTAACCATTTGTCGAATAAATATTTTGATAATTAAATTCCATGTTTCATTGTTAAATAAATAACAAAAAATTATCATTTAAGCTGAAAATTCAACACATTCTTCTTTTTGCATTAATAAATTATGCGCCCAACTTCATCATGAAGCCATAAAACTAGCCAGCTGCTTATTAAATCGATTTTGTTTCTTCTTTATCGCTTGCCTACCCTACTTTTGGGTTGTTAACAATTCACATGCCTTAAGTACTTGAAGCATTTGAAATGCTTTTATATATGGCATGTGCAACACTTTAAAATAAAAAAAAAAAAACAACAAACGGTATCCCAATTAAAATCCAACATTTATTGCTCGGCTGCAAAAAAGGCACTTAATAACATTTAAAAAGAGTATGAAAGCTGTGTGTTGTAATCTCGTTTCACTTGTCGTTGCAGAAAGCGAGAGAGGATAAAAATTATAGCCGACAATTTAAGGCACCAAACCAACAAACCAACAGCAGCAGTACAAGCTGAAGTTGTTTGCCGGCGCAGTAAAAGAAGAAAAGCAGCAGCTGAAACTGGAGCTGAAGCACTGCGGCACTGGAAAATGGACTCGGTTCACGTACTGATAAAAATAACGGCAGAAAAATGACTACTATAGCAACAACAACAACAACATCAATGCAAACAATAATAGTCTGAAGAGAGATGGATGGAAAGTAAGAGAGGAAGAGCGAGAGGTCTTAGAGTTTTCAGAGTACTCTCAGCACACGAGCTGGCAATTTAATACGCAGATAAATATTAACACACACGCAAACACACACGCACACACACAACTAAAGTGGAGTATTCAACAACAACAACAAGCGAGCAAACAACCGTTATGTATGGTGTAATGGGCAAAATGGAAGAAGAAGATGAACTTTTTGGCACGCACATCGCTAAATTTGCTCATGAGTTGTTGTTGTGGTAGGCGTAGAGAGAGTGTCAGGGCCACGCCATGTTACTAAGTACACTTGAAGAAAAAACAAAGTGCTAGTTACTGAAAAAGGTTTGTTAAATAATTTATAAAATATACTATGTGTTATTTGATATTTGTTAAATTGATGTGATTATTATGAACTTTAACTATGTACTTAATAAATTCCTCAAATTTTTTCTAGTGTATGTGTACATAGTAGATACTTGAGTTGTATATTGAATGACAGGCGCGTGCTTCAACTGTTTAACCGAGAACCAAGTCAATGCTTCACATCCACAGGGGTTGTTGTTGTTGTTGATTATGTTGATGATGCATGTTGTAATGTTTAGGGTTATGTTCTCACTCCAAAATCTCTTTGTCTGTCGTGTTTAAACAAAGCCTAGACATTAAACATGAGCTGACTACAAGCCATGCAACGAGCTAAGCAAATGCAATTTGTCCCACTTGCAAAACGCCTACCCAGACTAACAAATGTGTTTGGATTCGAGGAAGATGGAAAGAGAATGCGAGAGATAGGGAGAGTATGATTGTCGAACCTAGGCAGCCATCCTCAATAAGTTTGACAGTCTCCTGCAGGGGCAGGGTAATGGAAATGTATGGGTGGGGCAGAACTATGACACTGATATGGCATGCCATTTGAAACATTATTAATATTTATACAGCTCTTTGCATTTACCAAGAGCGAGGGAGTGGCAGAGCGAGTGAGAGAAAGAAAGACAGAGAGCAAACTGGCAGTTAGCCGATTAATGGATTCATTTAATTAAATGCTTCAATGCGGGGCAGGTAGTGGTTGGAGGGGTGAGGTAGAATAAGATGTTGTTTAAAGTGTGGGCAAAAGGCATAAATAGTTGAACAGTTTAACGTTTGTGCCATTAAATTTACTTGATTAAGTCTTAAACAGAAGAAAGTGTAAATTGTTTCTTAAACAAATACCATTAAAATTGAATACTTAATTGATTTAATAAATAGGCAACAATGTTTAAGATATCAGGTACATAAATCTGAGTTTATTAATCGTTGATTTCATTTGATATTTCAACATTTTTCCAAGTGACCTAATAATTTGTCGGCTATAAGTCAATTAATTACTTTATTGTTGCAAATGTTATTTGATTGAGCGAAAGGATGAATTTGAGAGAGAGTAAGTCAATGTGTTCTAGAGTTAACTGTAAAATCGTTTGAAGTGAGAGAGTGGTGGGTTTTAGAGCACAACTCAGCTCTCAACTGAGCGTGGCATTAGTGAGTGACGTAAAGAATAGAAATTATAAATGCTGAAAGAGAGACAAATTCAGGCAGTCAGTGAACGACAGCAAGTCGAATAAAGAAGTTGACAAATTCTCGCTGCGATATTAATTAAATGAAAACGGCTGACAATCGGCGATCACCATCTCCATCTCCCAAAATTTAAAGCTTAAAGTTTATTTCACTTTTGACTTGTCTTTTAAACGTGCGTATACTTAATGTGGTGTCGCTATTGTTTATAAATCCCATATGTGTATTTTAATTACATAAATATTTTGGCAAACAGCAGCTCATGTTGGTAAAAAAGATTAAGCAGTATGTTGGCCAAGAAAAGTTTTTGGGAGACAAATAAAAGTGATTTTTGTTTTTGGTTTCATTCTCTCAGCCAGCCAAAAAGTTTTCAGAGTGTTTGTGGCGTGTGAAAGAAATAATCGTAAATTTTCATTAATATTAAATTAAAAAACTTTCATTTAAGACGGGGCGAAATGCGTAATAAACAAGTTAAAAGTCTAACCATAAATAGGTTTTCACTTCTTTCTTATTTTTTGTTATTGTTGTATTTTTATTTGAAAGAAAACACAAAGCAACGTTAAAGGAAACCAAGCAAAGCAAACCTTGCGGCAGCCTCGAGCACTTTATAAATTTATGCCACAACATATGTTGCTCTTGAACTTTATGAGCAGCCAAAAAAAAGGGTAGGGAAATTCCCCTTTTTTCCTCACCCTCCAATCTTCTTATTGTTGTTTACGGTTTATGTGCAAGTTGTTGTTGTTTTTCTTTCTCGTTTTTGAGTAGCTTCCTCAATTGCGGCTATGAAGCAGCAGCTTGAGCAGCAGCCAAGTTCTTCAAGTCTTTTTGGGTATTGCCTATGCAACTTCCTTAGGGGTTAAGCGCAAAGAAAAAAAAAAAACAACAGCAACTACATATAACAAAATAAGCAATATTTATATGAACATATTATATATATATGTATAGCGAAAGCGTAGTCAAAGTTTTGCCTTTACGCTCAATTACAATGCAAAAAGTTTTGACAGCAAAATAACCGCATGGCAAACTTGCTAGTGGTTTATAATACTTTACACAGATGTAGCTCTACTATATGCAGATAATAATATCTTTTCGTGTACATACATATATGTATATAGAGAAAATAAATCTTCAACAACATTATTATTAGTACAACGTTCGTTTTAGTAATATACATATATATCGCAAAGTATTCAGCGTTAATTTTACACAACAGCAAAATCATAATTTATTGCCAAAATATTTAGAACTAGAGTTTGTTAGTGTGCGTGTTAGTGTGTAAGTGTGTGTTTGTGTTAAAATTTGTATAGCCAACGATTTATGCATGTTATATAATTGCAAACAGTTTTGGTTGAAATGGCAAATCTGGTTGTATAAATAAATCAAATTAAAGCTCAACGCTGCATAATCACAAAAGTAAATAAATATGCAAATACTGAAACGCAGCTGCAACAAATCAAGCAGCACACAAACACTAACACACACACACACACACACACACACAGAAATATATTTGTTTCAATGTTTGTTTTAACAAATTGCTCAAAACATATAAAAGAAGCGCTTTGCTCACGTTACGTTATAAAAATTTGTCGCCATTTCGTTGCAAACTCCAAAAAAAAACAAAAAAAAAACAAGTAGAAACGTTGCAGTCGGACCCACCCGACTGCGGTATACTCGATACCAGTAGTAAAACAGATTAAAAGAGAGCTGATTGCAATGGTGTGTGGATACGGCAGGGGTGTACGCTGCCTCAACGATTGTCTGGTGCAGATGGGGATGCCAAAAAGCTATCTTCCTTCCAAATTTGGTGACTCTAGCTCAAAGTTTGTTAAAGGTAGGGGCTGGGGCGGTATGGGGGCGTGGCATCAAAATTTTTGCTACAGATCTATGTATCATGTCGATAGCTATCCTCAAACCGAATTTGGAGACTTTAGCTCAAACTTAGTAGAATATGGTGGAAGGGGGGCTGGGGTCTGGGGGCTGGTATGGGGGGCGTGGCGTCCAAAGTTTAGCTGCAGATCTATTTATGATGTTAATTGCTATCCTCATACCAAATTTGGTGACTCTAGCTCAAAGTTAGCAGAATAATGGTGGAAGGGGGGCTGGGGGCTGGTATGGGGGGCGTGGCGTCCAAAGTTTTGCTGTAGATCTATTTATGATGTTAATTGCTATCTTCATACCAAATTTGGTGACTCTAGCTCAAAGTTAGTAGAATATGGTGAAGGGGGGCTGGGGGCGGTATGGGTGGGGCCGCCATCCAAAATTTTTGGGTTTCTTCATCACCAATCTTGGCATCAAATTTGGCGTCTCTAGCTCAAAAAATGTGGAAAATATAGGCGTTTTTGATTTCAAAATGCAGGGGGCTGGGGAACGGGGGGGCGTGGCTCCAAAACTTTGATGCAGTTTTTTGACGATCGTTAATAGCTATTTTCCTACCAAATTTGGTGACTCTAGCCTAAACGCTTTGGAAAATACACGCATTCCCGTTTTTAGTGAAGCATTGGGGCGGTTTGGGGCAGCTTGGGCAGTATGGATTGGCGTGGTATCCAAAGTTTTTATGAATTTTTTTGGGGGTTATAATTACCTATTTTGGCACAAAATTTGGTGGCTCTAACTCAAAAACTGTAAAAGATGTAAGCATTTCTGTTTTTAAACTGCGGGGGTGCTGGGGGCTGAATGGGTGGGTGGGGCTCCAAAACTTTGATGCAGTTTTTGGGGGATCATTACCAGTTATCTACCTACCAAATTTTGTGACTCTAGCTCAAACACTATGGAAGATACACGCACTACCGTTTTTAGCGAAGCGTTGGGGTGGTTGAGAGCGGATAGGGCAGTATAGATGGGCGTGGCATCCAAAGTTTTTATGAATTTGGTTGGAGATCGTCAACACCTATCTTGGCACCAAATTTGGTGGGTCTAGCTAAAAAACTGTCGAAGATATAGGCATTTTTAGTGTTAAACTGCGGGGGGGCTGGGGGCGGAATGGGTGGGCGTGGCTCCAAAATTTTTGATGCAGTTTTTTGGGGATTGTTAGTAGCTATTTTCTCTCCAAATTTGGTAGTTCTAGCTGTAAGGGCTTGCGAAATAGCTGGATCTATCGATTTTGCGTTATCGAGTTTATCGATTTGCCAGCCTCCTAGTTATCGTAGAACTCCAATCTTGACACTTTAATTTACTATGCCATAGATAAAGAGGTTTGCAAAGTTTGAAGTCTCTAACTTGAAGGGTGTGGAAAAAAGTTGCGAACATACAGACGGACAGACGGACAGACGGACGGACGGACAGACACCATGACGGACATTGCACAAACCCAATATACTCTTTACCTTCGGTATCGAGTATAAACAGAATTCAACAAACCGATCCATAAACAAAACGTTTCGAGCGTGATGAGTGAGCATAAAACAATTACAATAAAAATTGTTTTCTCGCTCTCTTTTTTTCCCCATTTTTATTGTTGTTTTTCTTTTCGTTCGTTATAAATGAAATGAAAGCAAATATCATGGCAATGCATTCAAAATTCAACGTGGCATGCCCCAGAAGCAAAAAGTCGTCGTTGTTGTTCTACCAAAAATAATGAATAAAGCAATTTCATGCTGCGTTTCTTCTTGCTTTCCTTCCTTCCACAGCGCCGCACACAGCAAAATATCTGTTGTATGCGCCAACTTTTAAATCACATGAATTAATGCACATTTCATGCATGCACCAAGTACTTCATTCGATTGCTTAAGGTTGTTGCAAAAACACTCAAAGGGATCTTAAGGTGTTAAAAGTATGGCATATGGAGGAAACGTAGCGGTTAAAGTTAAAGCTGAAATACATTGTTTTACTACGATGGCAATAAAATGTGTAGTGTTAAGGCGCTACTCAACATATTGTTAGCGATTTTTATCGATTTGTTTTTATAGAAAAAAACTACATATCATTTAAATCATTGGCTACATTCACAAATTAATATGTAAGTGCATCTCAAAATATTGTTATCGATATTTATCGACTTTTTTAAATAGAAAAAAAAAATTGTATTATGAAGTAACTCCAGTTACTCCAAATATGTGTGTAAGTGCGTCTCACAAAAACAACCTATCATTCTTTGGCTTAACTACAGCACCTTATTTAAAATTCAAAAATATTATCAGTCCTTAGCAGCCTTAAAGACCTTGTTAATCCCAATCATATCTCATTTGAAACAAAGCAACCCAAAACCCTTTTTACCTTGCTTCATGGTCAAAACAAACACACAACAATTAAAACAAACAAAAAAGGGTTCGCACATAAAAAAAGGGGCTCATAAAATGTGTTAATTTACATTTGGCTTACAGCCTGGAACAATGCACAAACCATTTTTGATGTGTGCTTTAAAAACGGGCTTTAAAGGCAGGCGTAAAAAATGCTTTTTAATTGGCTCAAAAGCGTTAACAAAAACGCCCAGCGACCAGAGAGAGTGTAAAAAATTCAATTGTTTAAACACTGAAAAGCCAAGTCAATATAATGCCAAAAATTATGCACAATAAGCGCGCGAACACACACACACGAAATCAAAGATAGGAAGAGACGGAGTGAGTGTGTGTGTAAGAGAGAGAGAGAGAAAGAGAGAGAGATAGAGGCTGGGTTGGCAATTACCGCAACGTTTCATTATGAAATTTATCGTAATACGTTGATGAAATCATTTGAAGGTTGCCGCCGGCTGCGGCAGTAGCTCGGGTAATTTCCCCATTGGCTGACGCGAGCGCAATGGTTATATCTTAACAAAATGTGCACTGAGAGAAAAAAAAAATGAAAAACAACTCTGCTAAAAATAAAGATAACAATACAAGAGTACAATGCACTCGATATTTATAATATTTTATTAAAGTTTGTTGTCAAAAGTGTTAAAGGTTTTTTATAAAATATTTTTACTTCGAAATTTCCACAACAATTATTGATTTTAATTTAGTATTGAAGCTTTTTAAAAATATTGTTATTTGATTTATTGAGATTAACTTTTTTTCGCACAGTGCATTTGTGATTTTCCATCTGCTCCTTGTGGCATTGGCAGCAGGACGCATTTGCAGCTAGAATTGTTTCGTGTGAAGTGAACGCGCGCGCGCTCAACAATTATGCCCAGTTGTATGGGGCAGGAAGGCATCCTGGCAAGAGACTGAAAAAGTCTCCCGACCGCCTAGATGAGGCATTCATGCCTCCTCCTACTTTCGCTACTGTTGTTGTTGTTGTTGTGTGCTCTTTTGTGTATTGTACATATAATTACACATGAATTTCAATATCCTGCGGCTGTCTGCCATTCTGACTCCGGCCGTTTCCCCAATACCAACTACAACTGTGCTGTTCCGCCCGTATTTGCTTTCAGGCTCCGGCAATGTTGCCTTTTGGTGGAGGAGGAGTCTTTGGTTTGTCATATTTGACAAGGACTTTAAAACTTTAATGGCTTTGTTACTTATTTTGTTGTCGCCGTTGCCGTTGCCGTTGCCGTCGTCGTCTTTCTCTCATTTTTCTATTTGGCATTCGGTAAGTATTTATTTGCTGTTGCCATTTCTTATTTAGCAACAGCCAAAACCAATTCGAAAAACCTTCAACACACTTTTGCTTCGAGAGAAGACAAAGTCGGCTGCAAGTAATTTGGCCAAAAGTTTTAATGTACTCGCTAGCAGCTTTGTTGTTTTTGTTCAGTGGTGTTAGTGAGTGGATGGGCTGTGTTGTGTTGTGTATATGGCAGATGCTGCTACTGCCTTGTAATTGAGTGTAAGCGCTAATTGGAATTTTGATGAAGTTCGGCGTGAATTTCGCAATAGCAAGTTGTGTAGTTTCAATGGTATGAAAGGGTTCCAATTTGCAATTATGTGTAACTAGTAGCAGCAGCTTGAAATGCTTTGAATTTCTGTTGGTCGCATCGCTCAGTTTTGCCAGCCAAGTGGGTGTGATATACATATATTGCATCTTATAACAAGTATACGCCAAGTAGTACAACAAATATTCTACATATTCAAGTAAAATGCAACTGAATTAAGCTTAAGCATAAACAAATTGAATAGACAAAGGCAAAGAAGTTAAAGTAAGCATAATCGCATTATAAAACTCAACAGTCATTGGACTTAATTTTTCCTATTTATCGATTTGTTGTCAGATCGCTAATATTAAATTGTATTTATTTATTAACCATTAACTTTGAAAAAACTCTAGCTACTTATTATAAATAAGTAGCTTCCGCCTTTCACATTAATTGTCAATCAAATTAGACAAAACTACACATAAATAAATAAGGAAATGTCAACTTTTTTTTTTTAATGCCGGCCACTGCGGCAATTTGTCTAATTTCCTGCTGCAGAAATGCAAATAACAACATAACGGAAAGAGACTTTCAGTCCAATGGACATATGCATATTGCAATGGCAAAAACTTTTAGTAAACCAATTTGTTGTTTTTGTTTGTTTTTGTTTTTGCTTTGCTCTATGTCTGAGTTAAGTTGATGGACTGCTGCTTGAGAGTTATGCCGTTTGGGTTGGGCGGCTTGGAAGGCTTGAAGAGGCTTTTAAATGCAGTTCCACTTGTTCCTTTATATGAAAATATGTATATGTATATGTAGGATGCATGTCAACTGTGTTCCTTTTCTCTGCTAGGCGCTGCCTGTGCCTGTGCCTTGAAAAATGAAAACATTTGCGGGCAACAATTTGTTGTTGTTGTTGTTGACAAAGCATAAAGTGCTCGACGGCAACTGCAGGTGCAGGTCCACTGTTTGCACAGGCAAGGCAGTCAGTACAGGGAGGGGGTGAAAGAGAAAGAGAGATTTTAACTTCTTTTTTCTTTTCTGCTTTTTTTTTTATTATGTCACACAAGTGCTTCCTATGACACACAACTTCCTCGTTGAGGTTGAGTACAAAATAATAAAAACAAGTTGAAAAGGCAAAAAACAAAAAAAAAAGAGAAAAGAAAACACAAACAGAAAGCAGGACATCCATATCACACAGGATGGCAAAAAAGCGAGTATATAGAGTATATATATATATATATTCATGTGCGCTGCACTTGAGCAACTGCTGCCAAAGAAATGTGGGTCCATTATACTAAATGCCACGCCCACATTAAAAAAAAATCGGCCCACGATTTGTCGACTCCATTTGTGTGTTTGTTCATTGTTCATTGTTGTTGGCATAGACAAACGAGTTGATGGAATTGCATTGTTTATGCCTATATAAGTATTTTTTATTATTAAGGGCATATTTATTCTGGCTAACAAACAGAAACCACAAATTAATCTAGAAAAGATTGCAAAAATCTTTTGGCAAGTAAACATTGAAATGAAACTTAAAGTTTGAAGTGAGATGCAATCGATTTTATAAACTTTCATTAGCAAATACCAATGCTGTTGTTTC
The DNA here is from genome assembly GCA_035044585.1 of Scaptomyza polygonia. Taxonomy (NCBI): domain Eukaryota; kingdom Metazoa; phylum Arthropoda; class Insecta; order Diptera; family Drosophilidae; genus Scaptomyza; species Scaptomyza polygonia. The sequence goes on from JAWNNU010001690.1 coordinate 741,690, forward strand.
TTGTTCAGCTTTATCGTTTTGCTTTAATATGTGTTCTATATTCATTAAACGTTTTTTTATTTTTTTTTATTGACTTTATCATACCGCTTTTATATATGTTCTACATTCATTAATGGATTGAAAAACATTTTCTAGTCAACTCAAAAATGCATTGTTCGCATGCGAAATTTGCGTGTTAAACGTCAACAAAATCGCTTGTATATTCCATATTTATAGCCTGGCAAACAATTATGTTTTGCCCTTTTATCTAAAGGGTGTTTGTCAAAAATTGCATATGTTTGCTAAAAATTCGATGGGTGGAGGGTTTGCGGGGTGCACTTTTCATTATACTACTTACAACATCCAAAGAGATTTCGAGTCTTTTACTCCCCTCTGTTTTACCGCTAATTGAAATTGTTGGCTTAATTGCGAAAGAGGGGTGAATCTATAAATTTAGCATACGAGAAAAGCTCGAGCAAAAGTCGGCAAATTTCTTATGCCTGGAAGAGTAGTTTTATGGCTTTTGCCATCAACTACGAATATATAGGCATACTGGTTACCCCCTAGACCCCATCCCACCCCTCCCCATCTATCAGTTGTAGATGCTTTTAACTTAGCTTTGGCGTTTTTCATTTGGCAATTTGCATAGTTCAAGGGCTTCTCTTCATCTCTTTTCCTCTTTTTATCTACAAAACGTGTCTATGGGCATATGTGTGTGTGTGTGTGTGGGCTGCCACCCTGCAATAAAAATAACCCAAAAAAAAAAAATAACAGCTGGCAACATTCTGCAGGTCGCGAACAGCGTGAAATAAAATTGTTGCCTGCCGGCCAAAAAATGCAAGCGACCAAATTTGATTATCCACTATATGTCGACCTTTCCTCTTCTTCGTTTTTTTTTCGGGTCGGGTCGGGTTGGGTCAGGTCTTTTTTGTTGATAGAAAGCAAGGCTAGCAACGGTTTTTTTAATTTAATGACAAATATTGATTGAATGCAATATAAAATGACAAAGTGAAAAACCCAATAAAAATAAATAAACAAATACAAAAAACATGCAACAAAAACTTAATAAATTATTTTGAATTCAAGTTTATGTTAAAATTATTGAAGTTGTCATAGCGACAATTAAAATAATGTCAAAGGCTAATAAAATAAATATTTATACGAAATTAATTTGCTGTAAACTTTCACAAAAACATTTATCTAAAATGTAATGCTTTACGCCTGATTTAATTTAAATAAAATAAAATAAAAACAAACTTTTTGTCTGATTTGCAATGCATTTTAAATTGTATTTCAGTTATTGTTGTTATTCATATTCCCAGCTAGGGCAACATTTAATGCACACACAGAGAGAGAGAGAGTCAAAGAACTTGTGTACAACAAGCTTGTAGTGCATAAAGTTTATCCTCCGAGTAACCAAACCAAACACACAAAAAAAGCCCACCCACACACACACACACACAGGCCAACCATTCTGCCACAAAGGCCAAACGAAAAAAAGGTATTGCAATGCAAGTTGCACGTTCGTCGGGGCAGACAAAAAAAAAAAAATTTATATATAGTACCTGCAGCAGAACTTCAGTTGAGTTGAGTTCAATTGAGTTGGAGAGAAGAAGGCTGGAGAGTCTGGAGAGTCAGGGGCAGCGTTGCATGTAAATCCCTTCAATGATTAATGTAATTTCACGCGCCACTTAACGTTATCCTTGCAAGGACATTATACTTAATTGCAGCGTCAGTTTGAATTTAACCGAGATTCGCCATCGCCTTTACCTTTGGCTTTACCTTTTCCGCGCCTTGCCTTTTCCCTATATACATATACATACATATATATTTTTTTGGAGAATTTTTTTCTTCTTTTTTATTCGCTCTGTGCGGTCTGTGGAGTCTTCTCTTGGTGGTGTGAATTTATGAAAAAAGATTTGCATGCTTGCGGGCATTTAAAGTTAAAAAGCGCACGATTCTTGGGCACACACATCATTTGCTGCCGTAACCGTAACCGCCAACAGGAAAGGTGGCACTGTGGCGAAAAAGAGCCTCAGCCTTTATTATTGTTGTTTTTTAATAACTGTTTCACCCCGCCCGCTCCTTCCGTGTGCACAGGAGCTGAAAGTTGGCTTTTATGTTGGCATCGTGAAAATGGGTTAATTGCATAATTTGCAAATTTCATGTGCAATCTGCGCCGTTTCACTTCCTCACTTTTGTGGCTGCTATTAAAAGCGGGAGATGGTCGATGGGGGGTTGTGTTTAGCTTAAAGCTGACATTATCCAACAAACTTAATGAAACATTTGGGATTTCACCCAAAACCTATTAAATATTTCACTTTTTGGGGCCCGATATAATTGAAAGTTCAGAGAATTTATATTAATTTTCGACATACCAAATACTTTTTGAGAAAAGACATTATTCGTTTTGTGTTTGAGTTTTAGCATACCTGAAAAAATAGAGAAAAATATAGTTGAATTAAAAGGTTTTTTAATTTTGTAACTTTTTATTTATTTCATATGCTAAAAACTTGTCATAATCAAAAATTTTGTTTTAAATGCCTATATCTTCTACAGTTTTTGAGCTAGAGTCACGAAATTTGGTATGAGGATTGCAATTGACATCTTACACAGATCAGCAGAGAATTTTGATGAGTCCGACTGCAACGTTTCTACCTGTTTTCTCATATTCTTATTTAATTTACTTAGTATTGAAACTGTTCCTCTTTAATTTTCATACCAAACAAACCCTTAACTGCAAATTGCTAAATCGTTAGCTTTAAAATTTAAGCAAAAGCTTTAGAAATTCTTTGAACTCAATCTGAAAGTTTAAAAGCAATCCCTTAACCAAATCTCAAACCTGTGCTGTGTGCAAACACTTTCGAATGCTGAAAAAATAAGCAAAAAAAAAGAAAAACCTTTCCAATAAAATAAATAGTCGAATGGCAAGTCCATAAGCTTTAACAAACAATGCACAGCAGCTGATGGAAATTACCTTTAAAAAGCAGAACATTTTCAATAACCAGAAAACCAAACGTTAAGCACAAACAAACATCAGATTGAAAGAAGCAGCAAAGATGTCTTCACTTCATTCTCCATAATACAAATATTTTATGTGCATGAATTTGTGTGTGATTTTTTGTTCAGTATGTGTTGTTTGCTTAAGGTAAATCTAAATAGAATAAACATGAATATCGAAAATGAAAAACACTTGTAAATGAAACACAGCTCAATGTTGCCTCAGTCTGTCTGCTTGTCTGTTGCACCTCAAAGGGAATTGAATAAAGTTCCAGTTAGTAGCTGCAAATCGAATGACAATCTGCAACGCACTTTCACATCTTGAAGCTGCTTTTGTTGAACGACTCAAAGACCGAATCAAACTGATAGACAGACCTAGCCAGTCAGCCAGTAGAGGGTAGAAGAAGTGGGTATCCTGCTCAAAGTATCGCTTTTGATTCCGCTTCACTTCGCTTTCGATTATTGTGCAAAAAGTGAACTGTGAGTTGATAGTGCCATAGGGTGGATTAACTTAGGAAAAAACCTTAATAAAACCTTGACCAAAGTTCTACAATGGTTTTTTATATCGTTAAGGTAAGATGAAATCTAATTGAACTTGTAATAAACTTGATCTGCCGGCCTAAAACTCTTTTTAATTACATCAAATTGGACTGGCAAAACTTAATATATGCGTATCTATTTTACTGAGTATCTCCTCGTCTACATCCTTAATCTTTTACTTTGTGAGTTGTCGTTTTATGAACACGCTCCCAAATACATTGATACGAACGAAAACACACCCTCACACTTCCGCACGCACACACATAGACAGATTAATACTTGGAAAGGCTATCCTTTTTGGCAAGCGCAAGTCTTTGGTTTACGGAATGACTTTTGCCTTTTTGCGGTATGCTGCTGGTCAAAGCCAACAACAAAACAAGCACTAATAATAACAACAACAACTACAACAAATAGTACAAACATGAACACACGAAACAAGTTTATCTAAATTGCTGCTGCAGCTGGCTCCCCCACCACCCCCCATCGGCCCCTTAAACAACAGCGAGAAGAAGCTAAATGTAGCCAAAGGAGTAATATAAGCTTTGGTGGTTTGGGTTTTCTTGTCCATTTCACTCCACTCTCTTTGCTTCTACAGCTTTAGTCATCTTCAGCGTTATCCTAACGTATCCTTGCTCCTGATTTTATATATTTGTGTCTTTGCAGTTGAACGTTGATTTGGGTCAATGCTGCTTGGTTTTTGTTTGTTTAAATAGTCCAATCCAAAGGATTCAAAAGTTGATTTTTCTTTTTCTCTCTCTGATCGAAAATAACGCAAAACTAATTGGTTTGTTAATTAAAAGAAAAAAAATTTAATTGTATTCTATGCGAATTTATTTCGGTTTATCTTTTGTTTTTGGTCCTCTTTGGGTCTTTTGTCTAAATAAAAGAATTTTTGTTTGAGTTTTTTTTTTGTTGTTATTGTTGTTCGACCTCGAGTTGCAAAAACACAAAAGCAGAAATCCTTTCGCATATCCTTTTGTGTTTGTTCATGTTGCTTTTTTGTCTTAAAATAAATATGTTTTGGTTGACAGTTGGTCCGGAATTGGATGTTAACGAGTCTAGGCCATCAAACCAGTTTGTGTTTCAGTCGTTTTTAGCCTTTGGTTTTTTCTTCAGATTAAGATTTGTGACACAGCTGGTATAACAGTGTGGCTTTTTGTTGTAATTATTATGAAAACGTGAAGGATGAAAAATTTGTTTCATTATTTAGGAAGACTGACTGCTGGTGAACTTATAAGAAATGAAAGCTGATGGTTAACACATTTTATTTCTAATTGGCTTACAATAGCCAAGTCGTATTCTCATCATCATTGCACTTAGTTTCAATATCAGTTTCTCACACAATCTGTAGCTCTTCACCTGCCTGTAAAGTGGTAAGTGCAAAGCTTCAAGAATTCCTGCATTCATTTTACTTTACCCAAAGCTTCCAACTCAAACTCCAACTGCCAACATTGAAGCTAGCCAATTTGAATAGATGAGATTAGCAATGAGAAAGCGAAACCCTTTGGCTAGAGCCCCCCAAACCCAAAGTCCAATCCCAAATCCAATTCGGTCTCATTTTGTGGCATTGTTTGCTGCTGTTGCAGAAATGTGTGTCTGTTTTGTTACGTCAGGTGGTGTGATGATGATGATGATGATGATGGCGAATGACGGTGCCAAAAATAACTGTTAATCCAAATGCAAAGCAAAGGTGTAACGTGCCAATGAAGGACCAAGGGACAAACGGACAGACTCAACGACCAAATGTCAATGCAAACAAAAGCATAACAACTTTGTGCAAACTGAAGCTTAGTTCTCACTCTGTGAGAGAGCGAATTCTCCATTCTGCCTTTCTGTCTATGTATCTTTCGGCTTGTGGCATTAAGCATGAGACTTGATTAGATATTGTTGCTGCCTTTGCTATTTTATCCCAGCATTTGGTGCCGTAACATTCTTACCCGACGAATATTTGCACTTCAAAGAAATAAAATAAAAATTGTATATCAAGAGTTTGGGATTATAAAAATAATTATTACTTTATGCGTATACTATCAAAAATTTATTGTTTGTATATTTTTTTTTAGCAAACAAGATTTATTTTAAATTTTTACTTCATAAAAATCTTATTTTATTTCTTGTTATTTGGATTTAAAAAAGTTTTTTTATAATTTAACACTTTTTTTCTCAGTGTATCTTCCCCATATGGGTTTCCTATACTATCAGTGTTTTCATCCCGTCCCTGGTTTTATTTTGGGATTTTTGCTGTTTGCTGCTGTTGCTGTTGCTGTTGTTGCTGTTGTTGTTCTTACTGCCTTGGTACACTTTGGCTGTGTGAAACGTGCTGCCATTAGCCTGCCACTACAATATGCCATTTGCCATTGAATTTTCATCGACAGCAGCTTCAAACAATTCCAGATGCTTGCCAGCCATTTGCATATTTGTTTTGTACCTAGACATGTCAGAATGCATTAAACTAACGGCATGTAGATAGATACTCTACGGTAGCTAGCTTGTTAGGTAGAAGAGGTTGGGGAGAAGGATATTGGCTTTAAGGATACTTTTTTTTTGTGTATTTATCCCATGCCGTTTTTAAGCACAATGCAAATTGACATGTGAACAGGCAGCAATTATGCTGTGCACTTTTACAAAACGGAATTCGGATTGATAATTGGTGCTTAAAATGGAAAATAAAAAGAAGAGAGAAGTGATGTAATATTTCTCTGTTGTTTTTTTTTTTGGTTTTTCTTGGTGGTTATTGATGTAAATAGATATTTTGATATGCCAACTATTCATTTCAATATTTTAACTATCTAAAAATATATATTGTTTTCATGTTCAAAATAAAGTTAATTTTTTTTTAACTACACTTTTTATATAAATAAATTCACATTTTATTTTCTTCCTGAACTTTTTGGCTTTAGATATTTTTCAAGTCGCAAAAATCTACATTCCAAAATCATTTTCAAACCTCCTTTCATATGTTCAAATGTTAGTGGCAGCCCTCGCCACTGACAATAAATCGCTAAATAATAAATGAACAACCTGCAAATTGTGCTTGTGTAACGCTGAAACGGTTTCAACATTCTGGAAATGTCTATATAAATTGCACTTGATTGGCCTGATTCAGTTAACACAGCGACGGATGCCAGCCAATGGCATAAATTAAAATTGAGCTCAATTTCGTCAATTTCAATATTTAAGCTCCATTGCCAGTTTACTTGTTTTTTTTTTTTACCATTTAAACCCTCATCACTCATACGCAACGTGTGACAAGCTCTACTATTTCATCTGCAACTGTTTGTTTGTCTGGTTGCATGCCACTTTGCCATGATTATTATTTATATTTATTTGCTTACTCGTTATTTATTTAAAAATTGGTTTTGGTTGTTGTTTGTTTTGGGTGATATTTTTATTTAATTTTTTGTTCAACAAAATAAATTTGTCACAGCAAATAATTTTATTTTCTGTCATTTTGCATTACAGCAACAAAATCTTTGCCCAAGCGGAAGCTGTAGACATGTCTAAGCGGCTTTTCATGTCTTTAGTTTGAGTCTTTCACAAGTTTAACTGTTTTTCTTTTGCAATTTACTTTGTTTTGTTTTCGGCCGGGCTAGAAGTTTTTTGGCTACTTTGTGGCTCCTAATGACCGACAGCTTACATGTGAGAACGGATCTTTTTGGCCAAGGCAACACAACATTAAACTTGTAAGTTTTGTCGTAAATGAAATTTTCTAAATGTTAGATGTCTGCGTTTGAAATGTGAAGATTTCGAGTTGCTGAGAAATGTTTTGAGCAAGGACAAACAAGGCATAAAATGCTTGAGCTTTAAATAACTTGAACATATTTTGGTAATTGAATTTTGCAGCTCGACATTAGAGAACATGAACAAAATAAGGTGAACAAACAAAGTTTAACGTAAATAAATGTTGAAATATTTAATTTATTTATTTCAATATATTTTAACATATTTATTTAAAAAGTTAACTTACTTTTTCACTATTTTTATTAACAAAAACCTTTGTTTTTTAAAGTCTTAAAAGCTTTGATATCAAATAATTTCAATTTATTCTAGTTAAAATAAGAGAAAATTAAAGTAGTTATTCCTCATAAATGAATAGCAAATTCAATTAAAGCTAAATTATATTTATTAAGCATATTAAGCTAATTGTTTTTATCACATTTGCTCTTCACACATGAAATGAATTGAAAACGTTTTGGTTTTTGTTAACGCAATTAAGAGCCAAGCGTACTTTGACTTGGCTCAAGAGACAAATGAAAAAAAATTGTTAGCAATTAGTTCAATAAACAAACCAATTGCAAAACGATATTTCCCCAACTCCCAACCCCTAATAAAAGTTAATCAAAATGCGAGGACGATGACAGGAACTCAAAAAAAATGTAGCAGCGCGTTAAGTGCTTGTCGCAGCGGCACCAAGGCGGTTTTTATTTATATAGCTGACCGAAAGTCGGGAGAAATGCAGAAAAAAGGAAAAGGAAAGAAGAGGAGCATAACTAACTAATTAATATTAATGCGCAGCTGAATGCTAATTACCAACACTACGAGCACAACAACAAACACACTCACAGACACTCAAATTGACAGCAAAAAAATAGAATAAAAATTATGCCAAAACTAAATGTATTTTGCACACAATCATATGAAACGTGAGCGCAGATAAAAGAAAATGCCTCAACTTGCATGCATAATATAGTATAAAATTATAGCAACAATAATCATAATATTAAGAACAAAAAATCGAGACCGGATCGTGGGACGTGAAATGGAAAAAGTTTTATGTTTGTTTGTTTTTTTTTTTTTTTTTTGTTGAAGCATCGTCTGCATTGAAATGCAGGCAAATTGAAATGAGAGCCCCCAAACCATCCCCAAATCTCACCCACATCAAATGCTGTGCAACAGAACAAAATCCGTCGTCACGTGTTGGCCATTTCAAAAATGTAAACGTTAGCGAGTCGACAGGCAGGCAGAGAGGTTGAGCGCGGGACGGGTGGGTAGAAGTGTCCATTGGATGGATTTCAGAATCCGAATTTTGCTCTGTAGGCGCTTATTTGCTTATTCATAAGCAAACATTAACTTAATTTCCATTCGAAAGAGAGCGTGTGTGTGTGTGTGTGTGTTTGAATAGCAAAAAGCATTCGCGAAATGTGATTATCAGCGAGGTAGGGAGAAACGGAAACAAAGAGAGTGAGAGGAGGGAGTGAGTAAGGGAACAGGGCTGAAGGACTGCCAACAGCTGCTTAATAAACAGACTATATGTGTGTGTTACTGTATGTGTGCATGTGTGTGTTTGTATTGTATCTGCTGTCAAAATACACATAAAACAAAGAGCAGGGCGAAAATCGCATCGCAACTTCATAAAAAATTACTATGTTTTGTTTGTGTATTTTGTATATCCTTTATACAAAAATAATTATAAATGATTTTTTTTTCCCTACATATATTTTAGTTTTAATTTTATTGAGTATCCTTTGTTCTATTTTTAGCTTTTTCTATACTTTCTATATGTATACCCAAAATCCGTTATTCACTCGTCGGTTGTGTGGTCGTGTGCGTTGAGTCGGTAAGCACACTACGTTTCAACGTATACGATCACACAGCTCTGGGTTCGAATCCCAGTTAAGACATGTAAGGACATGTATATAGGATTAAATATAACGTGTAAAGTATGTAGTATGAGTTTATATGTGCTGCCTTCACACAAGACACAAACACGAACACACACACTGATTGATGATCCTCTTCATTTCCTGTTCACTGTTGGAAATAAAATAAAAAAAAAAAAATTTTTTTTACATTCTCAAATTCGCATTTTTGAACCGCAAGTGCAACAAAATTTAACTTTTGCCGCTTATAACCAAAGACAAGCCCATAAAAGTGGCACTATCTGTGAATATTAACCCTTCAAGCCACTTTTAGCACAGACGTTATAATATTCTAGACTGCATTTGCTAAAAAGAGCTTTTTCGTCTCATGTTTCTGCACTTGGGAACTATCTATAATATTAGAAAGTCCGTGCTGATAGCAAATTGTACCTGGGAAACAGCAATAGACTGCCATAACAAGCCAAATGGGGTATCATTTCTGTCTATCGACAAACAATTCAAATCAAAGCAGGCGATCCAATTACAAAATCCTGAACAAATAAAGCTAGCCTGAATATTCATTCTGAATTCTCAAGCCACACAGGCAACATCAAAAATTCAGTTTTAAAAAGATTGTTGAACCAAAATCTGAAATATTTATTTTATTTTCTGACGCCAAAAGACATTAGCACTACGTTAATTCTTACTCATTTTTTGAAAACAATTTTTTCCATCAAAAAGTCTTCTTGCAGAACAGATTTGGCTAAACCGCTACCAAGCAGTCAGAATTAAGGTAAAGCGCAAAACATAACGCATAGTCAAACGCAAGCCACAAAAGTCTAAGGCACCGAAAACAATAAAAATGGTCGATTGTGACTGCAAAAAAGTTTTAATTGAAGCAAACGCAATGGTTTTTCATTGCAAAGTAGTACAAGCACTTGAAAAACTTTCGATTTTAACCAGATTCTTAATGGTCAAGAAGAAAGAAGAAGCCGAGAAAGCAGCTGCAGCTGAAGCTGACAAGTGTGAGATATCTTAATAAAATGTAAGTTATTATTGATATAACCATAACAGATTTAGGTCTAAACTTACTACTTTTGTTTAACAGAAAATAGGGCGGTAGACAACACTAATGCAAAATTATGTTATGTTAAATAGTTTAGGACCCTTAGATTTTTTTTTTTTTCAAATAATAATACTAATTAAATAGGTAAATTTAGTTTCGTTTTATACCCGCAATCCGACAATGCAACAACGTTATTCTATATAAGTTTGGATACGCCGATTGTAGCAAAGATGACCACCTCATTATTCCAAGGAAACCAAAAGAATCCTGCAAGCTGGCGTTTAAACCCAAGCCCCATAACCAAATAAGTTCAGTGAAGAGGAATTCACAGGATTTTGATAAATGTGAAATGTTTTGGATAAAAAAATAAAGTTATTTATATTATAATTTCAACAAGTTAAAGGTGTTGTTAATGCAATTTTATAGCACAGATATTATTCGAAACGCATTTAGAATTAAAAAAATGTATTTTTAATAATTAAAATCTTTGGTAAATAAAATAGCATTCAAAAACGTTGTGCTGAAACTTGGCTAAAATCAATGAGTATGTTGCATGCAACATTTTGTGGTAACACTCTCTTAAGCACAAATGTGGCGCTCTTTGGCTCGCTCTCTTTTTGGCCTTTGTTAACAGTGTTGGGCCAGTACCTTAGGGCCAAGCAAAACTGTAAATAACATAAACCTAATATTTATACGTTCGAATTAGTAAAAATGAAAATATTGAAAGGTTGAAAGGACATTGTTAGTGTCAATGTCCGTTGCGCTCTTGTTAACAATGATAAATAGGCTCATAATATTGTTTGCTAATTGAACGTTAATGATGTTACTCATGCCACAAATCAAACTCACATTTTTATGTACTTTATTTTTTGTTCCTTGTTTTTGTTGGGGCTTATCGCTGGAATATGTCCAATGCGATTCCATTTAATGGCATAAGAACGCTTGCACGAACGCTTTTTAATAACATAATTTTAATTAATTGAAAAAAAATAAAAATAAAAATGCTAAAGAAAACAATATTATGTCATGTTAATTAGTTTTTCATTGCGGTAGTTAACAAGCAATCGAAAAAAGAATTTAAAACAAAAAAAATTAATAACATATTTAAACGAGTTTGAGTGAAATGATATCGACTAGAAGATACGCTTTTAATGTTAATTAAACTAGATGATTTATGCAATATATTTAGGAATTGCAACGCAAAGTAGCTTATTGCTTTTAAATAAATATATCTTGAAACATTATCAAGTTTGATAATGTATTTTTTTTTTTTAAGTAAAGTATATATTGTAAATTTTTTTAATCCATAATTTGTAGACAAAACTTTTGGAAGAACAGTCTTGAGAGTTTGGCAATGAAAGGATTATTCTTAAGCCTTATAATGTGACTATATACATACATATATACTTTTTCGATCGACTTGAAGAGTATTTATAATGTATTTATAGTCTTGAAATATTTCTCAACACATGACAGCCTTTAAACAAGACAATATAACAACCACACGAATAACATAGACATAAAAAAAAAACAAAATTATCGAATGAAAAGTACCCTGTTATCAGATCTTTTCTGCTTTCAAATGAATACAAAAAGCTTTCCTTATTTACCGATTATTTTTTAGCACCAAGTTTTTTTAGCCTTGAGCTTAAAAACCTGTTATTTCTTCTATAGAAATTTGTATACTCTCAGTTACATAATAATACCCTATTATTCGCAATTTTTTATTTTTGCCAAGCTTAACGATATTGTAACAAGATATACAACAATGGAGTGCAGCAACAGTTACAACAATGAAAACAGCCACAACAACAACAACACATCCAATAACCAGCAATGCGTCAGTCAAGCAAATAAACAACATCAACAGAAGCAGGCAAAAACACAGGAAAATAAACAACAAAAATAATCAAGTGAAAAGGCGCAAGAACGAGTAAGCTCGACTAGAAGATACCCACGAAAAAGAGAGTCAAAAATAAGTAAAATATATGGAAACGCAAAGAGCTATTATTGTTTGGAAACCAATAAATTTTTTTAATCTAAAATCAAAGATCGATCAGTTTTTACAGAAGGAAAGACACCAAAGGTAATCAACAAAATATCATTTATGTCATCGGCGTTTTTCCTTGTACAACACGATTCTACCCATTTTTAATAATTTCAATTGGGTTCAGGGTATAAATAAAAAAAAAACAAAAGAAACATCGAAAAAAAAACAAAGAGAAAATGGTAAAACAAAATTGGCTAAGTAAACAGCCAACAATGTTCAGACATTGTTACACATTGTTTCAACTTTATATATATGTATATGTATGTATACAAAATGTACAAACGAAAAACCCATGCAACGAATATCTATCTGTGTGTGTTTGTTTAAGGATAAAGCGCAAAGTTTACACTCACTCATACGCCGTGTTGCACATTGAGGCCATTTTGTTAATATTTAATATCAAATAAAGGCCCAAAACGAACGGACGAACAGACGAGCCAACCATCCAACGGGGCCAACAAAAATTGTGGTGAACAGAAAAAAAAAGTAAACGAAGCGCCGGCGGTCAACGGAATCGGAAACCAGTTCAAAAATGTTTGGTGGGTGGAGGAAAACGTTTGGAAAATGAGTTGAGTGAGTTGAGTGAGTTTTGAATAAGAGCCTCTCGCTGTTAGCCCTGTTAGTTGCCTTCAGGCCATAACCGAATCCATCAAAAACCGGACCACAGACCAAAACCACAGACTAGACTCTCCACTCAACTTGGGTTGCAGAGTTTTCCTCGCTCTCTCTCTCTCTCTCTCTCTCTCTCTCTCACTCTGGGCACGTGTCATACTATATGTGAGAAATGGGGCCTGGAAAACGTGCCCTAAACTCTGTCCATTTATTAAGTTTTTTTTTTTTTTGCTTTCATGGCTAACTTCAGCTGGGTTAATACCCAATTACTGTGCAAATTACTTTAAGTTTTTGTGGCCAACAACTTTTGCTGCTGCATGGACAACGCAATTTTTTGGAGTGTGTGAGTGCGTGTGTGTGTCTTGGTGTAATGTGCGTGTGCCATTAAAGTTTTGCATAAGAACGTGTCCTATTGCAACCTAACCACAATACACACACACACACACACGCACATGCACATGCACAAGCACTTAAAGCATTTTTAATAAACGTCATAATTTGCTTAAAGTTTTCACATAACCAGGTGCACAAAATGTTTACCCAACTTTCAGTTTTGCGCATGTGTGCATTAAAAAGTGTCTATGTGTGTGTGTGTGTGTGTCCCAAGTTATCTTGATAGTTTTTCGCATTTAGCAAACGTTGAATATTATTTGAATATTGCATTGCGCGGTTAGTAAAATTTTTCGGTCAATTTTGTGTGCACACAAGTGAATTAATAAGCAATTTTGCTTAGCATAATAACGTTTAGGATTATGGCTTAAAAACCATTAGAAAGCTCATAGAAAAGTTGAGTTTTAGTTTAGCAAAAAGTTTCGTTAACATTTTTAAAAGCTTTCATTTAATTATTTGACTTAAACCGAACTTAAGTTAATAATTTAATTTCGTTTTGTTAAGCTTATCAAGCTCCAAAGCACCCGATTTGTTCACAAACTCCTAGGAATCTGCCATTCCATAATCCCATAGGGATTTGCTTTTACTCATGTCCTAGAACTAACTTCAACTCAAGCAATTCAATATCAAAAAAAAAAAAAATACGTTTCGTGTAGCATTGTAGCATATTTAACTACTTAGCCCGCTGGACAGAGCTCGTTTTCCCACTCATACATTCAAACTTATAATTAATTCAATAATTTTTTATTATTTCCATCATTATGCAAAGGACAACAACAGCAAAAAACAAGGCACTAACAAGGCAATCATCGCACAGCAAGCTTCCATTTTAAACGACCGCAAACAGCGAACAACAAACAACAACAACAAAAACATAAATAAATAAATAAACACAAAATGTATCTAGCAGATGCGCCTGCATGTTTTTCACTCCAGAGGCTCATCAAAAAAAAAAAAATAAATAAATGAGTATAACAAAAAATAGATAAAGAAAAATTGTATTTACCCAATGCACATTTTAATTTTAACATGCAAAATAAAAGAAAAAAAATGTGTGCAGCACTTTTGGGACAAATACTATATAGTATATATAAGCGTCTGCCAAGCACAATATGTGAAAGAGCAAAATAGCGGAGAGCATGAGTGGGTGCCCCAAGGGGCGGCAGCTGCAGCAGCAACTGAAACAAAATCAGAAACGACTGCGCTGACAATTCAATGGCAAAAAATGCAAAACAGCGCGAAGAGATTACAGTTGGCGCCCCCAAAGGAGCGCAACAAAAAACTTTTACTTTGACATATTACACACACACACACACACACACACACACACAACAAAACAAAATAGTTGAGCGTAAAAGCCAAAGCCTCGACGCTCAACGCTTTTTACTTTGACCGCCGACGGGCACTCAAAATGCATATGAAAGTGATGTGTGGGTGAGGGGTGGGGGCTGTGCAAGGGGAGTACAAGCTAGCCGAGGGCAAGCCCAAAAGTCCTGCCTTCTAGACTTACACACACTCTGTATGCGTGTGTCTGTATGCGTGTATTTTGTTTGTTCGCTTTTTAGTTAAAAAGAAAAACGCAACTAAACATACTTAACTTACAAACAGGAGAGGGGAAGAAAAAGCAAGAGAGAGAGCGAGAATGAGAGTGTGTGAGAGAGAGAGAGAGAGAGAGAGAGAGAAAGCGCGACTTAGTTTACCCATGTGAACCCCTCTTAGCATTTACACACATTTCGCTTCACTTTTTGTGTTGTTGTATTTTTCTTTTAAAACTTAAAAATAAAACTTCTTTCTACTTAAGAAACGGATGGATTGAATGCATACAGCACGGAAAAAAAGAAAAAAATATTCGCTACTCGAATGTAAAATCAGTAAAAATCAGTAAAAGCGCAATTTCCCTTCGATTTTATTTCCATCTGGTTCTCGCTCTCTCTGCTTTTGCAAAGTGCAACGAAGCTGTGCTAAATGTTTCGAAGGAAAAAAACCAAAAAAAAGGGGGGGGAAAAAAAGGAAAGTCGCAAGCGATACTTAGATGATAATTGGGCACATCGATTGGAGAGGTCGACTTGCTTTGATTTTATTCTTCTTTAGCAAATCGACAAAATTTCAAAGCAGATATCTTTTAAAACCTTTCTGTTACTCGGTTCGTAAGAAAGATTGAAAGCAACCATTAAGAAAACAAATTACATTTAAAATGCCACAAGTCAAAGATTTAATCTACGTTAATTCAGATCTATATATAATAATAGCTAAAATTTTATGTATTTCAAACTGTTGTGAAAAACTGCAATTATTTTTATTAGCATAACAAAAGCATGAAGCATAATATTCATGTTTACTTCTAAATTCCCACTTAAAGCCTAAACACTACTTTTTCTTCTCCCTTGCCAATCAATTATTCTGACAAGATGCTTACTTACATTTAAATATATATGTATATAGATCATAAACGATTATTTGCTATCAATCTTTATTCCTTTCGAGCAACAACATATCGCTTGCTGACAGCATTGATTAAATGCTACGACCCAACTCTTCATTTGAGCACAATAATAAATTGTATCGAGCCGAAAAAAACAAACATACATCAGATTTTCACGAAAGCATTTCGTATTCGAATGGAAACTTCTTTTACATACTACTTTATCATTGGGCCATTATAGTAGTAACAAGGCTGGTTATTTTGAAACAACTCGGTTCAGTTAGCAAGCAAGTTATTTTTACACCCACACACACAAACGCAGTAGCATACGACAATATTTTTGCACAATTTCCATTTTATTATTGCGCATAACCCAAAAATGCCGTTTATATTTTTTCAAGTGCTTGTTGAAGTTTTCCACGCTTCAGCTCCAGCTACACAAAAAAATAAAAACAACAACAAAGAAAAACGAAAAAGAGAGAAACAACAAGAATAGCCAAGCACACTAAAATTTATGTTCATTTGGGGAATTTTACGCTTTTTCAGCTTTGGGGAGCGCCGCATTAAATGCTTACATGTTGATTTACCAGCACACACACACAAGTTCTGGGCAAACCCAAAGAACAAGAGCAACAACAATTCGTTGCTCTCTCGCTCTCTCTATCTCTCTCTCTCTCTCTCTTTTACTTCAACTCCTTCTGCTGCAGCTGAAAATGCTACTTTGCATGCACTTTGGCCCAGGCAGCTGTTTTGTTTTAGCGCCCAGCTTTTTCGTTGGAAGCTGTTTCTGTTGCTGCTGCTGCTGCAAATCTTTGTTTATTTGCAGCTAAAATGCAAGGATTTATTGTAATTTTATACACCCGCCAGCACAAAACGAAGCCGAAGAAACAAAGTCTCCACTTCATGCCTTGCCTTGGTTTGCCTTGCCTTGTTGCAGCCCAACAAATTGTTGAAAGTTATGGTGCCAAGTCGCCGGCCAAATTGCTAAGCGTTCATAAACATATGCCAAGCGAAAGGTTTATTCTAAAGTTTGTTCCTTTCGTTTAATTTAGGTTGTGCAATAAAATGAAACAGCTTGAAAAGGTTGTAAATATTTCAAAGGTTTTTCAAAGCTTTTGTTAACTCTCAACTGGCAACAAAATTAAGCAACAAACTGCAACTAATGAACATAAATCAATTTTCATGGTGTGAGAATGACAGGGATGGATAATCGCCCTGATGGAGTTAACAAGGATATTGGGCATGACTGTACCTGATGCTTTTTTTTTTTTTTTGGCACTTTGTTGTCAGTGCAAACTGGTAACATATTTGACACGACACTGATTTAAGGGCAGCCCTACCTACCCTCTGGCCACCTTCCTTGCTGTTGGTTTGCTGCGGTAGGGTTGTCAACGTGCCATATGCAAATGACTTGCTTATCAAATAAAGTAAAGCCAGGAGGGGTGCCACTGAAAATTGGGGGGGTAAAGAGAGGGAGAGAGAGAGAGGTGTGCACTTTGCTCTCTTTGTGTTTTTGCAGGCAACAAAAAGTGTCGGGTGTTAAAGTGGCACAACTGTGCGTATGCGCAATTTTCACATTGTTTCAATATTACACATACATTAACATGGAGTTTGATGGTTTGGCAGGAGGGGACTGAATACAAAGGGGCTTGCCACACACATAGAGACTGCCTGCTGTTGTCTTGGTGGGCGGGGCTCTCCTTTTTTTGTTTGTGCCCTGCGGCCTTTGCAAGTATGCACAAGTAATGTGAGAAAATTAAATTTTTGCGTGTTTCCCACAAATGTCGGTTGTGTATGTGTGTGCGTGTGTGTGATTACTCCTGGATGCTTACAATTGTGTGTGTTACGCGTAAGCAACAAGAAACCGTTTGCCTCATCTCCTTGCCCCTCTCTCAACGCAATGGCGTCAGAAAATAAAACTTAATTCAAACTGTTGAAACCGAACGCTGCGTTTAAATGCGTTTCATTTCGCAATGCTATCTGTCTCGCCATCTCTTTGTTTCTATCTCTTTCTATGTATGCTTTAAGCTAAGCACATTTTCTTAATTGAATTTGTATGCAAAAGTGATTATAATCATTGACTTCAGCATGTGATTTATTAAAGTCTAATTTGCATGAAGGAAATTTTGGGTTGGAAGAGGGAAAGAAACGGAAAGAGAAAGAGTAGGAGTGCCTAGACAAAAAAGACACCATGTTGTTGCTATTGTGTCCTAAGATGAGTTAACTTTTCCATCCTTTTAATTCAACTAATTTATTGAAAATTTAAATTGAAAACCTTCATTAAAACATAAAACGCTTGAAATGAATAGAACCCTTCTTTCTAACATGCTCAGAGAACCTTTGTTAACAGCTATGGATGCTAACATCATAGACAAAGTAGTCTAACAAGACAAGAAAGAAAGAGCTGGCATGTAATTTTATTTAACATTGTCGCAACCATGAAGCGAACACCAAGGGAAACAAGCAATAGACAGTAATTTTCATCATCCGTCAATTGTTCTATGATTAACAAATTGGTTTGGGCTAAAATAAATAATAATTTTGAATAAACTGTATTATTTTCGCTTGAAATATTCAAATGAGAAACTATAGAACCTTTCGTTCCATACATGCCACATCTTACATTTTCTCCAACTAACTCAACAAAAGCGAAACTCATCCTTATTATTATTCACTTTTATTACAGTAAGTTTATTTAAACGTTATCTGTTAGGAATCTCTGACCGAACATAAAGATGAGAACATTCTTCTTATCACCTAACTTTTAAGTGTTTAAGTTTCTGGTTCACTCTTCATTAATTTTATTACCCTATATTCTTCTATAATCCCTAATTTCTCTTTAAAACAACCATTGATACACATTGATCCATTGATTCTTGGCAACATTTTGCCTCATTTGCCGTTGCGAAGCAACAAAATAGATACAAAAAGCAAATGAATGTTTTTTTTTTCTCACACAAAGCGAAACTATCTTATGTTTAACGTGTGTCAAAGACATCTTTTCTATACATTTAATATATATATATATATATATATAATATATATATATATATATATATTCATAGTTAATTGACCAAACCAACCAACACCCACCCCCCTTTCCCACCCTAAACATATAACGCACCATTAAGAAAAGCATCCGCATCATTTAAATTCAATCAAAGTCGTTCAATTCGAATGTCAAATGTCCATTCAAATGGTCGCCAACTGACAGCCACAAAAGCCGCAAAAACGCTTCTCAAACTCGATCCGGTCAAACGGTATACAAAATGCCAAAATTTCTCAATGAGCATGTGTGTTTGTGTGTGTGTGTTTATGTATGTGTGTGTTAGAGTGATTGGTGTTGGTGTGAGGTTTGGGAAAAGCGCTTAGCCAATAAAGCCGCAAGCATTGCAAACTTTCAGCTGCTACTACGACTAATTGAGTTGCACGGCCAAGAGAAAAAAAAGCCTTGTCAAATGTTGAATCGAACTGACAATTAAGGCCAACATAGTAGAAGATTGAAGACAGTTTTAGTTATAGTCGGTATAAAAAACCATTCGTTAACATTCCTTCACTTTCTTGAGTCGAAAAACGAAAGCAAACTATTTGACAAAGCAATTGAATTTGGCAGCATTCATGAAGTTTTCCAAGTTTGTTTAAAACAGAGAAAGCGAATAAAAGAGAGAAGAAGAAGAAGATAGAAAATTGCACAAATTATGCGAGTCTCTTTGCAAAATGGCAGGAAATGGCGGAAATTCTAATGTGCATTTTATGGCAACACATAACACAATTTACATCGTACATCGCAGGACAGCAAAATGTTTTACTAAGCAATTGCTCGAAGAATGTTCTACAATGTCGCAAGACACTTGATGTTGCGCCCGGGCACTGCTTTGGCTCTGCCTATCTCTCCATAACTTTACTATCTATTCATGTTGCGGAAATGCTTGGCATGCCTCATTGAAGCTCGTTAGCAAAACGAGAGAGGGGAGGACAAACTCATGTTGACAGCTCATATGGCGGGCATTTTCAATTGAAATAAATCTTTACACCAAATTTGCCAATTTGTTGTCATGGGCATACACACATATATATACGTTATTATTGCCACGCCCATTATCTCACACTCTCACATACATATCATGCGGAAGCAAAAAAACACGCCCATTTGCGTTCAACGATATCCTTGTTGCCATTGTCAATACTTGAGCCTTCTTCCTCGCTCTCGCTTCTCGCTCTTCCCTTGAAGCTCATTCTCAGCCTCCGTTTGTTTGCCTCAATTTCTCGATTTGCTTTTCTTTGCTCGCTTATGCTCAAGCACTTTGCTCAAGTGTAGATTAGCAAAAGATTTTACAGCTAATGTTGGTCCTTGCCTGTCGTACTTGCGACTTAGTATTTATGCACTGGCTTGTTCGAAGACTTTTTTTTCGGACTTTATGGCGTCAAAGCTAAATGCATTTTTCTAGGAAACTAGGCAGATTGTAGCATTAACTTGAATTATGCCCGCTTGTATCCCTGGATATAGCTCAGTAGCTTCTGTCAGCCTTTTTAAACTTGACGAGTTTTTAAAACTATTTAAACATTTAATTTAAGCTCTAAAAACAAAACGATTCGTTGAAATTTTTTGTATCTTTGTTTTTTCAATTACTGACTCATCCCTTACAAAAAAAAAAGTAATAATTTTCCCATGCCAACACTTCAATTTCATGTTATTAAGAACATGCAAATTTTCAATGGCGCCCAAATAAGTAGGCAACATAATTTTTATATTCACCACAATTTTACTTTGTTCGCTGACGCACCGAAAAAGTTTGCCATTTATGGTAATTTCTTAATTTCTACACACAGTTTTAGACCCAGCCAGCCTACCGCCTTTCGCCCACTTCACGTCCGCATAAAGAACTCTCGTTGCGTCACGTGCGACAATGTAAAAATTAGGCTAATGCGAGTCTTTGTCAAAGTAGAGAGGGAACAAAAAAAATGAATGAAAATAATGTTGTCTGAGTGAAACGAAATCATTTGCACCTTTAAAAAGGCATTAAAATGCGACTAGGACTGCAGAGAAGCAATCAACACACATAGAAAACACATACACCATGCCCACCCTGCTCCCGGGCAAGAGTTCTGTTTGAGCTCATTCTGAGCTAGCCAAAAACAAATTAAGGCACGCACGAATGCATTGGCCACAGAAATTTGATTTGATGAAAGCCCACAGCCAAAAAGCATAGAAATAGAGAGAGAGACAAGACAGAACGAATGAATGATGTAAATGAAAGCATATATAGTAGCACAGGTAAATGCCGTGCACGTCGTCAAGTGAAACTTTTGCTGGACCAGTTTTTTGGGCGTGTCCAAGTTCTGGCATAATAATAATTGAGTAGCTGACAGGCCAGAAAGCAGGAAGAAAAGTTTTCTATCTCAAACTGTTCATGTGTGCCTTGACTACTACTACTACTACTACTGCGAGAAATGCAAAGTAAGTGACTACAGTGAAGCACTGCTGGCTATAATGGACAGAGCTATGTTGCGTATACGCAACATAAGCCGCTTAATGCTGCTGGCGAAACGAAACGAAACCAAATCTGTCGCTCTGTTGCTCAGTTGCTCTGTTGCTTTTGTGGGAGTTGGCAACTCTGGCCGCTAAGCTGCACGCACATGAAATATCCAAGGAGACGACAAACCCAAAAAGTCCTTGAGCACGCAAAAGAGGAAAGAGAGAGAAAAGAAACGAAACGAAATGAAATGAAAAAAAAAAACAGTAAAAAACATTTCACACTACTCCCATTGCAGGCTTTCGTTCTCGCCACTTAAGAGCGTCGATGTCAGCATGATGATGATGCTGATGGTTGGGTTGGGTTGGGGATGAGACGAAATCTGAGGTTTAGTATGCCAAAGGGAATGGCGCAAGGAGTCAAGTGTCGGCTGAGCGTCACGCGTGAGTCTCAAAGTAACTGTAGTCATCGACAATCTACTCCTCCTCTTTCTACTTCACATCGTAGAACATAAAGTTAAGTGGCGTAAAGCGTGAACTTAATCGCTTAAAGCATTCGAATTTGAAATTGAATATCATAAAATATATATACTACATACATATATATGTATTCAAAGAGCGCGAAAAACAAACTAGCAAAAAAAAAACGAACAAAAAAAAACCAACACACACACAGCAAATAGTTGTAAAATGTTTTGGGGAGAGCACAAAAAGAAGGAAGAGGATAGAAGGAAAGCCATTTACCGTGGCCATATTTAGTTAGAAGGATTTTAAAGAGGGGCGGCGTTTTGTTGGCCAACACATCATTCCCAGTTCTCTGCGCTATTGTTTGCAAATAGTTGAGCGTCTATATCGTTGAAGGAGGGTCTCCCTCCTCTTTCCCTCTTTCACTCCTTCATTCATGCTTTTCCTGCAGCTGCAAAAACGTAAACGTTTAACGTTTCGTTCGTTTTGAATGCAACTTATTTAAGATATGCAAATTCAACATGGCTTAGAATGCTATAACAATTTGAATATGCTGTAATTCTAGTAAACGGCACTTAATTAAATCGGGCCTTAAACTAAAAACTTACAAAGAAGTTGATGTTAAGTTTTTACTTTGAAGTTGAAGTTGAAGTTTCGCTGTTATTCTTCAACTTTAACCGAGCTCAAAGAAGCTTAACCCAGTTGAATCAGCTTAGAATTTAGTAGCAGGTAACGAAGCTCGAATCATTTACATAACTAGCCATAAATTTATTGGTTATTATTGCAAAAACTGTTTTGAATTGGCGACATAAATATTGAATTAATTATTGATTTCAATATAAATTCTTTTTAATTTCAACTTGAATTATTATGCGGCGCTTTGTTAAACAAATACTATGATTGAAAATACCGAAAATTAATGGAAAAAAACTAATTCACAAATTTACAATCAAAGCCCTGGCACAAACAACATGGAAGAATTATTTCGCACTTGCACCATAATTGGATTACGGCCCGAACATTAAAACTTGACCCAAAAAACCATACACAAAAGTTGCATTTATGTATTTTATTTTTGGTTTTCAAAGTTTAAATCAATTGAAATTTATTTGCCACATTTATTGTTATTATGATAGTTTTTCCTTCTCTTTTCTCTCGTCGGATAAAACTATATAAATTGCAATTAGTTTGCAATTTGTTGTGCAATTAAAATGCAAGCTTAGTTTTCTGCTCTTCTCTGGGAATAAATTAAAGCTGTGTTTACTTTTGAAAGAGATGATTTGGGGAGGGGAAACTTCAAATAAAAAAAATATGTTGCCCACGATGCCATTAAAAATGGATGACATTTTGACAATTGATGGCCAACGTTTCCCGGGCCCAAGGAATCGATAACATCAAATATGCATTACTCTCGTTTAAGGGTGTGAGTGGTTGTGTGTGTAGAAAGAGGAAGATGACAGACCGAATGAGATGGTCGACGATATGGAATGAAGGCTGGGTTTTTGGGTATCTTGGCCAGAGACAATGACAGGACAGCTGCCAATTTGCAATTTGCTTTTATCATCTTAATTTGATTTGAATTGTATTTGGGTCGTTTTTGGGGGCTGGAGGCATTTGAGTTTGACTGGCATGTTGGGTGCTGACCTAAAATTTTGTCGATGTCTGCAAATTTACTAACAATTAGCAGTTAAATCAATTATTTATTATGTGACTGTATGATATATACCTAATTGGAAGTTCAATAACCGTTCGATTTAAAACCAAAACCAAAAGAAGTTAAACTTCAAAGTAAGATAAAAATAAGTCGAGTCTTTAGTTGATTGGAAACGGAATGAAAATGCCAATACCAAACATCTTCGAAAGCTACTTGGATAACAAATTATGAAATCAATCAATTAGTATTTGAATGCTTTCATAAATCCATTACAGGACTCTCAAACAAAGTGTGCTGAGAAATATTTGAAATTCATTTCAATAAACGAAAATTTTTTTTTTTTGTCATTTTCAATAATTCACCAAATAGCCAAAAATTATTTTCTTTCGAAAATGTTATCAATTCTCGGGTGTTTCTTGCTGGTCTTGCAAACGGCTTGCGGTTTTTTGATAACTGTCGATGCACATGAAACGGATTGTTTTTTTGAACGAGTGCACGTTGGGGACAAGATCACAGTTAGCTTTGAGGTAATGGACGGTGGTTTCAGGGATATTGCAGTGAATATCACAGGGCCCAAGGATGAAACACTGCATCTAACGGAAATGGAAACCAGTGGCCGATATACCTTTACGGCAACTAAAAAGGGCAAATTTACGCTATGCTTTGACAATCACAAATCGACACTGACACCAAAGGTCTTGATGTTCCATTTCATTGTAACCAAGGATCTCAACTACTTCAAGGATCCGCACAAGCGCAGCGATGATGTCATCGAGCAATCGGTCCTACAGGAGGGCGTCAATGCTCTGTCCAGCATGATGCTGGGCATCAAGCACGAACAGGAATATATGCACGAACGCTACAAGAAACACTTGAAAATCAGCGATAGCGTCCATTTTCGAGTTGTTGCCTGGTCGATATTTGGACCGACGCTACTTTTGGTTATGACTGTGCTGGGCATTTACTATCTCAAGCGTTTCTTTGAGGTTAAATGTGTCGTTTAAGTACGGAAAATTAGAACATATAAATAAATGTATTCAAAGACTTTGGGGGGAATCACAGATTATTTTTTAAGAAAACAGAAGAAATAGAAAAAAGGATCTCAGAGCTTTCATGTGAATAAAATATGTTCAAAATTCTTGAAGAAGGTATTAAAAATGTTATTTTTAAGTTTAAAAGCTCCCAAAAAATTACTAAAATTCACGGAAAGATTTCTGCAAATTATTTGAAAAACGCAGGACTTCAAAAGCAAAATGTAGGGAAGGAAAAGTTGTTGCATTTAACTGTTACTGTTAAAAAAATTCACAAATGTTGAAGATAGGTCAACAAAAACACAATGTTGAATGGCAAAAGTTCCTGCATAAATTTAAATTCAAGTACAATCAATATTATTCAACTTTGTTTTATTGCCTTAAGCCACAAGTTTTGTATAGATTTACACAAACAAACAAAAAAAAAACAGCATGAACTTTTACAGTGTCAACATGAATGTATATGTATATGTATATAAGTTTATGCTATGAGTATCTCATTTAGCACAAGTCAAGTTATTTGACTTGGCCCATATTAAACACATCATTGAACAATTTATATTCTCTCTCCTTCTGTCTTTTTGTTTGTTTGTTTCTCTGTTTTCATTTTGTCTTTTACGATATCAGTGTGCTACAATTTGTTGCACATTTCATGCTTCACAAGCCATAAAACTTTCAACCGACAACAACTATAACATTAACACACACACACGCATATATATTTGAGAGACATTCATGCATATGAGAAGAAGAAGAAACACAGAGGATAAAGTATCTACAACTTGGCGCTCAAGTATCCATAAAGTTCACTTCACCTATAAACTGTGCCCAACATTGGATTAGTACGCAATTTATGGCTTATACTATAAGACGAACAGCATAAATAGTAGTAGAAGATGTAGCAACAACAACAACAACAACAACACCAACAGCAACAAGAAACTTATCATATTCATTCACAAGTTGTTGTTTTTCTGTTTCTTGTTTCTGTTTTTCTGTCTGCATTGTTTCTGATATCAGAAGAAAAGCTGGCATAGAAAGATGAAGTCGGATAGAGAGTGAAACGGAAACAAAAGTTTTTATTTTCTTTTTTCTGCCTCTTATTTACGACAATGTCGCATCAAGTTTTCCTAGATACTTTTTCTGTTTCTGTTTCGGTATAGCAAGTTTTTAGGGAAAGTTTTCATTTGGTTGTCGTTTGTTTTGTTTCATCTTCTTGCCATTGTGTTGCATAATAAAATGAAGCATTTTGGCTGGAAATTGGCAGAGGACTCGGAGTCGCGCCATCTTGTTGCTGCTGCACTGAATCGGCTTACAGCTAAGATGAGCAACTGCCAGAAAAAAAAACATAAACAAAAAAATGGGACGACTCCACCATATTGCGCCCCAGTGACAAATGAAAGCAAAAGTTTCATATAGCAAGGACGAAAAGGAAGACAGGCAGGCTTCGTCAGTTGCCAGTTTGCCAGTTTTCCCAGTTTTCCTAGTTTGTCAAACGGGGCAGTTGAAGCTTAGCTTTGCTCAGCTTAGTTCAACTCAATAAAGACCATAAGACAGCAAATTTGCTGGATCTAGCAGGACCTTATGCTAGATTGGCAGCTAACACAACGTAGAGTTGTTATAGCTTAGAATGACTGTCAAACTTCGTTATATTGAACTTTTGTAAAGCAAAGTTTTCTAGACTTTTAGGAAACTCCAATTTCGTTCAATCAAAAATCATTTTTAGTTTTTTTGCTAGAAGAATGTTTAACTCAATTCGAAATGTTTAGAATTAATGTTAAAGGCGATGCGCGAGAAGTGCGCTATTTGTTGAGTGATCGTAAGACAGAGCAGACATACTGAGTCTTGATTAAAGAAAGAAAGAAAAACTTGATAAGTGTTGGAAAGACTTTCAGCCTGGTGTAGGTATACGTACATGAAAAGGGCGAACAGACGATCTGTATGCAACCAAAGCTTATTGACGACAGACTGTAAAAATGTTAACATAACAGTGCGGGCATATCAGTATACAGGAACTAATATAACATTACATAGTACATTGTTGCATTGAATGTTAAATCGATACTTTCAATAATAAACATATCATGTCACAATATAAACTTATCTAAGCCTTATTTTATTTATATTCAAGTTGCTATTACATTTTTAAAGAGTTAGGAAAATACTTCAACATAATAAATCTTTATTCTTCTGAAATGATATAGTAATTGAAATGTTTAAGTACTTTACTGTTAGTTACTATAACCAAAACCTAAAGCTATCATTTTTAAGCTTATTTTAAAATCAAAAAAACAGATAAATCACTTTTACAACCAATATATATATTTATTTATATTATATATATACACTTTGCTTTTGAACCCCAATTGTGATGACCAATTGTGCCACTTTCAACAACAACATGATCATCATCAACAACATCATGATGAACATTTTGCGATTATCTAATGCTATGCAATTTACTTGCCATGGCCTTAATTATGTTTTGCATCCTTCAACGCTGTTCACCTAATTGCATCGCTTGCATCAAGTAAACAAGCCACAAACAACAAGGACAACAACAGCAACCAGGACTCCAAGTTGGTAGAGTCATCTACTCTGCAGCCCCGTGCCAACCGCCTGCTGCTGCTGCTGTTGCCTTTTCTCCACTTTGCAGCAATTCAATTTTCTATTATGTCAGTTGAGTTGAATGCAATGCAATGTTAATAAAATGCTCTCAACTCTACCCCGCATCGCTCCCTCTCTTTCTCTCTTCAGCTCGTACCGTTCTCTTTTGGTTAATATTAAAGGCAAACTCAAGATGTCAGCGCCAGTTCTGAGCTGCCTGGGCAACAGCAACAACGAAACAACAACAGCGAAACAACAACAATAATAATTCTAACAACAACAACGCGTATACGCAACGTGGTGCGCTTTTGTGGTGCCGTCTTTTGCCTATTTACCCTCCATACACACACACACACACACACAACAATGGCCAATATATATCCAAACATGTGTGCAGTAGCAGCAGCAGTTGCAGTTGCAGGACGAAGAGGAAGAGAAGCTCCTTTGCCTTTGAGTTTGAGGTTGAGGTTTTTGTGTTTTGTGTTTGGTGGGGGAGAAAGCGAGAGAAGGTCTTGGTGGCACTGTTATTTGACATTTATTTGCCATTTCCACCAAGCCACAATGGCAATGCCGACGCTGCTGCTAAAAGTTGCCCGGCAGCAACAAGAATGACAACAAAAAAAAAAAAATGAACCTATCTTTAACGACGTTTATATACTCTGGCCGCAACTAGTTCAACAACGAACATTAAAAATGAAATTATGAATTATGAATTATGAATTTTTAATGAGAGAGAGAATAAGTAAAATTATTTCTATAAGAATCAAAATAAAGATAGAACGATAAACTAGTAACAAAATAATAAAATAAAAACAAGTAAGAAGGCTCTAGTCGGGATAGCCCGACTAGAAGATACCCTGAACCCAGTTGCAGTCCTTGCGTCCTAAAAGTATGCTTCAAATTATGATCACTTTAAACAAAACTCATAGCTGACTTAACTTTACGATATCTCTGGTGTTTCTTAACCGATTTGGACGAAATTTTGAGAAAAGTTCTATCGTTACCCATTACACTAATCCCCATTTTTACATTTTCCAAATTCGATTTTTATCGATTCCATGTGTATATCGAAAACCAGAGTAGTTATCGATAATTTGAAGCAAACTTGTTCTGCTTATGGTATAGGAGAACTTATGTTCAAAATCTGAAGTCTCTACCTCTTGTAGTCTCTGAGATCTACGCGTTCATACAGACGGACAGACGGACAGACAGACAGACGGACAGACGGACAGACGGACAGACGGACGGACAGACGGACATGGCCATATCGACTCGGCTATTGATACTGATCAAGAATATATATACTTTATGGGGTCGGAGATGCTTCCTTCTGCCTGTTACATACTTTTGCACAAAACCATTATACCCTGATTTACCCATTTTATGGGTTCAGGGTATAATAACAGAAATGTTATTCATGTCTAGCATGACTCATCTTTTTACGTCTAGGTTAAAATAGAATGTTTCCTTTAATTAAAAACTTTAAAATTAAGTAGTGCTTAAAACAAAAGTTCCATTCAGCAAAAACTTTCGCAAACAAATTTTCATTAACAGAACTTAAGCATTGAAAATACTCGATTGCCTATTAATGTTATGTTAACAACAGTGCCATCTCTACAAACAGACTCCGTTAAGAAATGTGCATTTTCCATAGAAATTATTCACATTTATTAAATGTAAATTAATAAATGTGTCGGAGGGAAACCAGACCTAAGCATGTTCTAAAAAAAAAGTGTTGAAAAGTGTACTGGAACCGGAATATATAAAAAAAAAAACTCTTAAGTACCGAAAGTTATGAATATAAAAAATTGCTAAATAATTTTGATATTTTTTTCCAGTTAAGTCAGCTTGTTTTTATATAATTTGTAGATTTTTTTTGATAAAATAATATTGTTTAATTATGAAGAAATACACCCACAAAATATATATTTACTAAGATCAAATAATCATTATCTTAAGTTCTCAATATTATCTTTAAATGCAACTTCTTTATAATAATAATATACCCACTTCGAAGTGTGTGCAAAAAATAATAGAAAGAATAACAACAAGAAGAATCTTCATTCATTCATTTGACTTACCTCGCTTTTGTGGTGTTTGCATCGATGACGGCGATGGCGTTGACTGAGTCTCTGCCAGCAGTTGGAGCAGCAGCAGCAGCACAAACAGCATCAACGAAGAGGACGACGATGATGATGATGATGATGATGGTGGCGCCCGCAAACCACCAAATCCGCAGCTGTAAGCTGCTCCACCGGCGGCAACAGGGGCAGCAGCAGCATCAGTTCTATTGTTCTGCCTCATCGGCCTGGCGACGACAATGTCGATTGTTGATCCTTTAGAGGTCCTTGCTTGTTGATTTTGTTTTGGTTTCGGTTTCTTTTTATTGTATAGCTGTAGCAGGTTCTGTTGCTGATGCCTGATGCTCATTTCTCACATTCACAACACAATTTCCACTCCTTTATTTCGAAGAATTTCTTATTATTATTATTATTATTGCACAAATATTATTTATGTATATTGAAGCTATCTTTCTGTCTCATTCGATTATTGTTTCATTTTATTTTCTTATGCAAATTTATGCGTGTAATAAAATGCCGCAGTTATTGCTAAAAATCAACAACATCCAAAAAAAGGCTCGTAACAAAACCAATAAACCCGATGAAATATGAAATATGCAAATAGTTTATTCAATAATCCGGCAACGCTTTATTTGTTTTACAACATTTGTTATTAATTGTTGAGCAATTAATAATATAAATCGGGTCAAAACTCATATTACACAACGAGCAACAACAAAAAAGATGAGTTTTGCACTTAACTGAACGATTTAATGGGAAAAAAAGTCTGCTTAAATATTTTCATTTAATTATTTTTAATAAAAAATGTTTCAACAATTATTTTAATAATAAACATTTTTTTATTAAAATATTTTGTCTTTAAGCTTTTATTTAAATCCTATGAAAGTGCCATGCCTCGTTTAATATTTGTTTCAATATCCTCCCCCCAAAAAAACGGAGATTAAAAAAATGCGAACCAAAGAAAAATCAAGAAAAAAAATTTGTGTCCCATATTTCTTGGGCGCACACGTTGCTTTTGGCAGCAGCAGGGCTCGTTGGCTCTTGGCTGGATATTTGGTTTGGTTTTGGTATGGTTTAGCTTGGTGTGGTTTGGTTCGGTTTGGCTTAGTCTGGTTTGGTTCGTTGGTTGGTTGACCTCCAGGCAGCACACTAATTGCTGCAATTTTTCAAGCTCTAGAGCGCACCGTTCTACACACAAATTTCTCTGTCTTGCTTTTTCACACTTTTTTTTAGATTTATTTATACAAAAATGCAACTGTGAAAAGTATCAAAAAAAAAATATGAGGAAAGGGGGCAAAACTATATATATATATATATATATAGAAAGTCCTTGACATGTCTGTGTGTGCTCTAATGAAGAATGATGCGGCAGGGCAGACACTCAAATGAAGGAGAGGTGGCCATCGTATAGAAGGGTGAGGAAGGATGTGTCCAGAACTGAACAATGTCTGTCATTTTTATGATTATTTTTCTTGGTCTATCTGTCTGGGCCGCAAGTGTTTGTAAGTTTAAGTTAAGCAACGTTGACTGATTGTTTGCAATGAAATGGTTTATTTATCATAATGCCACAAGTCCAGCATTCATTTATAACCACAAGAAGCGACACTTTGCTCAGAGGTGCAACAAAATATGAATTTTATTTCAATTCATAATCTGACATTTAAGTTCATAAAAACTTATTAAATGAATTATGATATTTTTTGAAACAAGCTGTCAGTATTGGAATGAAATGTTGCATCCTTACTTATCAAAAAATCATTTTTAATGTTAAAGTATAATTTTAACTTAAATTAACTCACTAAACGTGCAATTTTTGTAAGTTTAATATAGAAAAATTATTAGAAATATTGAAAATCTGAATTAATTCTTTTGATGCGAAATTAGCTTGAAACATTTTATTTCCATTTTTTGTTTAACTAGAATTTTTTTATTATTATTATTTTTTGTTTAAAGCTAAGTTTAAAGTCTTTTAAAAGCAAGAAATCATTTTTTGAAAAAATAACTTTTCGGAATCGAATTTATTTCCATTAATATACAATATTTTATGCTATGTTGAGACAGTTTTTATTGTCATCTTATCACTTCTTCACATCCATTAAACTCTTATCATGTTTCTGTTAATTGCATTTAAGTTATACATTTCGGAATTCATTTTTTCACTTTTTGCCATATGTTAAAAAACATTTATAAATCTGACAGTTGTCCCAAAAAGTTTAAATAAATAATTAAGATACAAATCGCATTTTATTGCAGCGCTGGGCGCATCGACTAATTTATGCAAAAGATAAGGAAGCCAAAAAGGGATCCGAGAGTAGAAATAAAAATCAAAAATCGGGCAAAGCAGACATAAAAACAAATCAACCCAAATGAATCAAAAAACACTAAAGAAATTAATTTTTTGACAATATGATAAAATTGAGATAATTTTATAAACCACTTTTTTTTAATGTTTTGCATTAAATATAGAAAAAATAAAACGTGGCAAATAACTGTTACACAATGTGGCACAACGACTCACACAAAGTACTTTTTTGTTATTACACACCGAACACCGAGTAGAAGAACAAAATGTTGTTATCCTGCCGCCGTTTGCACAAGAACTGAGCGCGCGACGCGACTTGCACGAAGCTTTAACAATGTGCGCGAAGGGCAATAACAAAAACACAGTTATGACAGGCGTACAATAAAAATGCAAGAGAAACAACACGACGGACGACCTTATGCGTTGGCTTGCGACGACAAACTGAAGTGACGGGCAAAAAGCCAGGCACTGATGTAACTGTAACTGTAAATGAAAGTGAAGTTTTTGCATTTTGGCACAGCGAGCACAGCGCAGCACTGAGCGAAACGGTTTAAAGTTATCTAAGGAGGAGGAGGTGAGAGAGAGAGCGCATAAAAGCTTTGACAATGAGAGCAACAGAGTCTTGGCAAGCACAGAGCTCGCTCTTTCTCTCTGTCTTTGCATCATATGGCGTTTGTTTACGTGCCAACAGCTGTTTGCTATTCTACTTTAAGCACGTGCTGCTGCTTGCCTTCTTAAGTGTTCTTCTTCTCTTTGCATAGTCGAATTAGACAGGTGCACAAAACAATGTCTATATGAGTATGCGTGTGTGTGTACTGTGTGTATGCGTGTGAGTGTATTTGTATTACAGCAGAGCAGAATGTGTTTATGTTGAGGAATTAATAACGGATGCTGTGTGAAACTGGGAATCAAATTAAAAACGGAATAATCTTGAAAAAATATTCGATTGAAGTGCGAAAAAAAAACAACTTAAATTTGAATGTAATTAAGGAATTATGTTTTTTAATAATTCTGTTAATAAGGCAAGTACCGAAAATCAGGGTTCAAAAGTCAAACGTAAGTTCTACTTGCCTTTTTATTCAAATTACTTTTAAATGTACTTTAACGATTGAAAATCAAATACCCACAAACCGATTTTTAGCATTTCTTTAGCTTTTCGGTTCCCACCTGAAGCAAATGACAACAACAACAACAATGAAAACATCAACAACCAAGACTCTGCCCACAATTGGCGGGTAACTCGGTGACCTGTGACCTGTGACCTGTGCACCTCGACCTGCAGACGACCTCTGCATGCCAATTAGATGGGCAATTTGGGCAAAAACATTTCTCTCCCCCGAAACGTTGTATAAAAATTGAAGTTAAACTTCACAAACGTTATGCTGCTGCTCGTTGGCCCTTTTCAAATGGCTGGCCATGACCACCTTGAGTTGTTGGGGTTGCTGCTTTTATCACCGCTGCTATCAACGAATCGCTACGCTCAGTGCCTGCCTCTGCCACAACTGTTGCTCCTGCTTATTTTCTCATTTCTCGTCTCGTGTCGTGTCGTCGAAGGCAGTTGAACTCGCGCAGGTGTCAAAAACAGCGCCAAATGTTTTCTTCTTCATGTCGTTGCATCACCCTCTGCCCCCCGCTGACACCCCTCTTAAGTACAACTGCTTTTTTAAACTGACACTTACAAACTTTTCCGTGACATTTTCTTTTTCATGTTTTTTTTTTTGTTGTTGTTTTTTTTTTGTACTTTTTGTTAAACATCATCTGCTTCTGTACCGGTTTGCTGTACCTGTCCGTGTACCAGTTTCTGTTTCTGTCATTTGGCATTTTTAAGTCACTTTTCTTTTCTTTATTTTTCTTTTCTGCTTCTTGGCCTTTGTATTTAATTTGGACTTTTGTATTGTTCGCCGTTGTCACGTGAATTTGGCGCATAAATTTTATGCCTTCATAAAGCCAAGGTGCCTGAGCATTCGTTTTTTTTTTATCATATTAAGCATATTAAACTGGATTTTATTATGGTGCATCATACGAGGCTGTCATCAACAAACATTCAAATGGCAAAAAACAACATCAACAAATAAAAAAACTCGTAAAAATGTGATACGGATAAATATTTAATGGCAATCAAAAAGTTTTTTTCCAACGAACATAAGAATTTTTCTGAAAGGTAATAAGATATATATCACGCTGTGTTTAGGTACAAAAGTAAAATAAAATATTTGCTTTAGCGATTTATCATTTACAGTTCTCGCGTGATTACGTAAACCCTTCAATCCAGAACGAAAGAATGTAAGATGAATTCTATTTAAAAATCTTTCAAAAGACACCAAAAAAATATTGCATGCATTATTAGAAATTTAACACACATATATTAGTTAAGCAATGTCTTAGCAAGTATTGAAACTAATGTAAGCTTTTATATAATCTCACATAATTCATATATTCATATATTGTAACTTATGTTAATGTATGAGTGTAAAACAAGTATTGAAACAGTTTTGTATATGAATTCATAAAATTATAAAAAAAAAGTAAGCAAATTGATTTTCTTAATTTGAGTTTATTAAATAAACTTTAATTTAAACAGTTTGATATATTTTTGTTTAATAACTATTTCTACAAGTATTTCATATATAAAAGAAAATAATGACAAATATCTTTATTATTTCTTTAAATTTAACAAAAAACAATTAAACACAAAAATTTAAATATTTGCGTGAGACCCCAAAAGACTTAAACAATATTCTTGCATTATTTTAATGCATTTATGTAAAACACGTTATTATTATTATTTTTTTTTTTACCAAACATATTTGCCTCAATTATTTTGTAATTTAAATCAATCAAAATAACGACTGATGCGTTTAGATTTTTTTGTTTATTATTTGCATATTTTGTTCTGACAGATTTTAACATCAATTTGAATTATTTTGTTGATTATATAAATCAATTTGTCAAACGGCAGTTGGCCCAAAACTGCTTGCTAATAATCTAATTTGGCATGTCAAAATGCGAAACAAAACAAAAAAAAAATCATAAATTGCAATTTGAATGCCCAAAAATGTATGAGGCAATAAATTATGGAAGTTAAGGAAAATCATTTATTAAAGTAATAATTCTAGAATAAAATAAAATCATTTGCAATATATGCAACTGTAAACCAGAAAACCACATTCAAAAACACATACGCATATATGTATGTATGTATTTGTGTATGTTTGCATTTTAAGCTGCGTTTTTACTATTGTTGTCCTGCTGTGAAATAAAATCAAAGCAAAAATCACTCATACGCCATGTGAGACGGGATAAACATTCGGTTGCCATTGGCAATACAATCGAAAGCACAAACAGACACACAACAAATATTTATGCACACATATGTGTGTGCGTGTGTGTGTTTGTTACACTCGCACACTCATCGGTAGTTGCACATATTATTCAAGTTTTTTTTCCGTCTTCATTCTGCTTCTCCTTCTTCTTCTCATTCTTTGGGCCATCTGTAAACATTTGTACATATTTACATTATTCATGTATACATAACGCTTACACACACACATAGCACTAATGTGTGTGCTTTCCGCCCCTACAACCCCCTTTCGTCACTCTACGCTAATTCACACGCTTCGCCATTGGAAATATTTACAAGTGAAATTATTTTGCCATTTCAAAAAGCCTACTAAATGCTGTGACCCCCCGGACTCAAACACCAACCTCCCTGCACCTGCTGTTCCCCCTTTCTCTCTTTTATCCCCACGCACAATAGTAGCCTTGGGCCGCTGAGGCATGTCGGCTTTTAATTAAATTTAAATTTGATTTATTGCTAGTTTCTTATTGGATTTCGATTTTCATTGTGTTTTCGGCTCAGAGCCTCCTGATTTTCATTTGTCCTTTTTTTCTCTTTTGTCAACTCGCGTCCTGTCCTGGTGACAAAAACAACAAATGCCATTCAAAGGGCGTTTCCAAAGTGGCCGCCATTCATTGAGGCTTAAACCATTCATTGAGACCCTCACACAATGAATGCTATTTGAACAAACAAATTTTATACAAATTTTACATTTTTTTCATTGATTCGCTTATATGTTTGTGCTTCTTCTTATATATATTCATGACGCTTTAAACGATTGATGCTTTGAACAGTACTTTAAGTAAAACTGAAAAGCATATCAATAATTAATTTAGTTCATTTAATTACCTTTTTAATACGTTATTATTAGTTTAACTTGTATTTAAAAGCAAAAATTCTATAGCATACTTTTAGGGCTTCATTAAAAGAGCATCGAACCATATTAAATTTGTTTTTAAAATAAGCTTCAAACTATAATGATCGAAAAATGCTAGTAGTGCTGTAAATAAATGTTAAAAAAAAAATTGTTAAAAATATAAATAAAGTATTCATTTAGTTATTTAAAGGCTAAACATGTTTGACAATCCAAGGGCTGTTTAAACGAAAATCTTTAAAAATAAATTTTCACGATATTAGGAAAAACTCAAAAGAATAAACAAAGTATTTAAATAATTCATTAAAAGCAAAAAACCAACCAAAATAATCCGCTTTTAAATTATGAAAGATTTTTTTGACAAACTTTTGGTTGAAAAAGTTTTTAAATTTCGAATTTTGCTGATAATTTTTAATTTTGTTCTTTCTTGTTTTCAATTTGTAAATTATACTTGTCGCTCTTTCTCACTCACACAATCGCTCCCATTTATCCCATTGCCATACTCAAATTGATATATAACTATTTCTAATCCGAATGCTCAAATGGGTTTGGCAAAATGAAATCTCTTCCCAACCGATTTATTCAAATTGACTAAGGATATTAAAAAAAAAAGGAAAAATGCCATTCTGGGCGCACTTTGGCCACAATTTAATTACAGTTGCAACAAAGGCACGCTGCACCATGCACCCTGCACCTCTGAGTGCACCACCCTCTTTAACCCCCTCTCGGTTGTTGTTGGGCGCATTAGGAACTTGGCCTGGGCATTGAATTAAACTGACATTTAAATGCGACCAAAAGTGTTGGGCAGCAGTTAAATAACAACTACAAAGAAGCAACAACAATAGCAAAGCAGATTTAATTTAATGCAAAAAATAAACGAGACAAGAGTAGGAGTGGTGGTGGTGATGGGGGGTGTTGGGTTGAGGAGGGGTAGAAATTGTAGTGCATGTAAAAATCTGCCACAGGAAAACAATGCACAAATCCTATTTGAGCGCGGCGTGCAATTAAAAGCAGGCAACGGACAAAAGAGAGAGAGAGAGAGAGAGTGGGTGCAAAGCTGTCCAGTTTTTTAAAGGATGTGGCTCGTTTTGGGATTGGCTAAAGAGCACACACAAGAAACACACACAACACATGAGTAAAAAAAAACCCATTCTTCTTCATCCCTCCCCCGGCAACTCTCAACACTAAGCCACTAAACCGGAAGTACACAAATCGCATAAAACACAACAACAACAAAAACAACAGCAACTGACGACTGCTGGAGTCGACTCCAGCTGAAACTGCTTTTAGTCCCACACACACAAAAAAACAAAAGAGAAAAAGAAGAACTTTGTATAAAAAGTAAACAGCCAGCGACACTGATTCAAAAATGTATTCAAAATGCGCGCGAAAAGTGGCAGGCAACAAAAAAATGCAATGAGAAAGAGAAGAGCTCCCAAATGGGAGAGAAAGAGAGACTAGTACAACGCTATAAAATGGTGTTCCCTTTTAAGCCGCATTACAAGTGCAGCCCCGAAAAGCGAAATCTGCAATCTGAATCAGAATCCAGACGAAGGGATTACAAGCGACAAGCGCAGCTGTGGCCAAAAACACACTGGACGCTCGATGTGTGTGTGTTTGTGTGTGTGTGTTTGGAAAGGGGGTAGCGGTTGTGGGTCAAAGTGGTCAGCACTGCTGAGTGTAAACAAGCGACTTTGTGGCGCTTTTCGTGTTATCACGAATGCGTTTCACATTTCGCAATTCGTGTTGTTGGCAAATTTATGACAAACTAACTGATAATTGAAATGGTCAAAGAGTTGACAAAGTGAGGAGAGAGAGTGAGATGACCACACAGATAGAAAGAGGAGCAAAGAGAAGAGAAGAGAAGCAAAGAAGTGTGTGAAAATAAAAAATGTGGGAAACAGGACAAAACTTATTTTAATGAAGGTGGAGAGAGCAGAGTAGACAACAAGAGAAGTATTTACAAAGCGATAAAGATGAGATAAATGTTTGAAGGAAGAGAAAGGTAGAGAGGTAGAGAGAGAAACAGTTGGAGAAATGAAGATATATTGAAAGAAATAATGGGAGAAGGGCAAAGAAAAAAAGCAGGGGACTAATCCAAATAGCTTAAAATAAGAAGGAGATACAGAAAAGGAAAAAGAGACGAAAGTAGAAATATGAAGAGGTTGGGAGGACGAGATAGGATGAGAAATAAACATAGATCAACAGAAATAAAAAGAGAATAGACAATAGAAGGGAAAACGAGATGAAAACTAAGCAGGGAGGAAAAAAGATTAAAGAATCCTGTGAAAGAAAAGAAGAAGGAAAAAGGCAGGCAAATTGAGAGAAGAGTGTTTGATTGTTCAGATAGAGGGAAAGAGCGTGAGAGAATTAGTCAATAGAATTCTCCCGAAGAGATCCCATTTATAAGTTCAATGAAAATCGCGTCAAAATCATAATAGGAGAAATTATTTATATTCAGCATAGGATGAAAACGAACATAATTTAGATCAAAAGTTTAGGTGGTGCACCAACCAAACCCTAAAACTAAAATCTTGATAAGGAACAATGCGAGTTTTGAGTCCATAGGAGGAGATAATCCAAGAAGGGGTCAAAACAATACCTCTTGGATCGCAGTGCATTCAGCCCAAACTTAATTATTAAACCTATATCAAGTTGAAATTCAAAGGTCAAATCAAAAGTCAACTTACAAAAGGATACCCATCGAAAAACTAGAAGTTACTTATTTAAGCAGCTGCATAACAATACGGAAAAACAACAAAATGTGTTAAGTTTAAATTGAAGTCGAGATTGTGAGAACCACAGCAAAATGAAATCAAGCTCCAAATCTCGAATCCGATTGAGAATCAAGAAAGACAGAAGGAGCTTGAGAGAGAGAGAGAGAGAGAGAGAGAGAGAGAGAGGGAAAAGGAGAAGAATCAAACTATAACCGCACAAATCTCTTGTCGAATGCTGAAACGTTGAAGGAGCACAAAAGGCGCTTGGCTTATTTCCGCTTCCGTTTGCAGCTGCCATATTTTTTGCGAAGCCAATCCACATATAAAATGGAAGACAAAAAAAATACAACTCCAAGTTGAACAGAAAATGCATCAGAAAACTGCAAAGAGATTGGGGAAGGGTCGAGAGGAAGGGCAAAACAAAAACTGCATTGCTTTCCATTGTTGTCGCCGGAAATATTCAATTTTCAATTTTCATTTCGCTGCCCAGAAAATTGCCAAAGCGCCAAAACAAAGCAGCCTGAATTTTTTGCTAAGCACATCAAAGAGAAACAGAAAGAGAGAGAAAGAGAGAGAAATAGAGAGAGATAGCAAATGAAATCAATTCAATTATTTTGTTATGTTTTTTTATTGTACCTGGAAACAAGCAATTGATGTATTGAGGTTATGTTGCTTCACTCGACAATTCCACTAAATCTAAATGAAAATGTTCAGCTACTTCAGAAAAACCAATTTCGTTCTTATTTTCGGCTTTAGTATGAATTCAGTGGCAAGTAATACATTAAGTACCATTCTCTGCTACTTGAAGCCAATGGAAAATGAAACATAAATTTATTGAAATATAATTTATGAGGTTGAAAATTGCTTGCCGGAGGTCCTTGTTGTTGTTGGTCGGATTGGATTGGATTGGTTGCCTTGAAGTCGACTTCCTGCTGAGCAGGCTGAAAGCAGAAGGCCTTTGGCCTTTCACAAAAGTTATTACTCTTCTTCTTTCTCTTCTTGGCTCATTAACAGCTCCAGATGACGATGATTTCAATAATAATAATGATAATGTTAATGTTTCATGAGCCTCTGTTTATTGGTTTAACGAGCTGAAAGAATTCAACTTAAAAATGGCTTGAAATTAAATTATATAGTTTTTAAGTTAATTAAATACATTTAAGGCTATCAATGAGTTGTCGACTTTAACCTAAATATTTATATTTGATAAATTTTAGCTGCTCTTTATTTAATTGTGGGAAAATTGAAATGCAGGAGCTTTGGGATAGACTTTATAGAGTTTAATAAATACTTTTCATATTGTTTTTTCATTTGTAACTGCGCTATAAATTTATATTTGACACTTCATAAATTATTCACTTTGATGCCAACTCCGATATCACGTATACGTATATATATCTGCTTAGTTTTTTGCTCTCAAATATTTCACACATGACTTTAAATCATATCAAATGCGGCTCTTAACGTGTTTGCCATGGAGAAAGCTTTTGAATTTGCGGTCATAAAATTTGTCTTAGACTGAATAAAAAAATTCAAGCATGACACAGTAATTAATTTTTAGGTTTAACAAAGTTTTTCAATGGCTTTTCAACTAACGTAATATTTTCATTATTTCAACATTGTATTTCATACCTTTATTTAAACTGTTTTTACATCAACAAACACTTAAATTTCTTACACATTATTTCCCGCAGAATTGAAGTTGCGAAACCACAGTAGAATGTGTGGAAATGTTAAAAATATATATTTAGTTCTAAGCTTGACGCTGTGTTTATTCATTTGGTTCGTCTTTTCTGCTTTTCTCTGTGTGTGCTGCTTGAACATCAGTAGCAGTTCACCACTTTTATAAATTACCTTTTCAACTCATTTTGCAGTCGCAACACTTCAACGTCAGCGACACTCAACCAGATAGATGGTAAAAACCTCGTCACAAACCCCCCCAACCCCAACACATACAAAACAAAGACAAAAACACAATGCCAAAATGGCAGCCAAAAGGAGCAGCGTCGTGAAATAATGCTAAAGAGAAAGAATAAAAGGATTCACAGTCGTCAGTTCAGCAGCATCTCTTTCGCTTTCTCTGTCTCATTTGATTTAAGCAAAACAGCAAGCCAAAAAAACAAAAAAAATTCCTGTTTGCCTTGGATGACATTTGAGTTCGTTTGGAGTGGAGGATGGGCAAGGAGGCGAAAAGCGGGACTGCTCATTAAAGTTGATGACTTAAAGTTGTGTGTGTGTGTATGTGTGTCTGTCATATGCGATGAAAATATAACATGATCACGACTGCTGCAGCAGAGAAAAGTGCTTGTGTTAATTAAAATTTTAATTTCATTTTTTCGTATTTTTTTTTTATATTCTGACGCCTGTTCGTGTGTAAGGGGATAGAGGGAAAAGCGGCATGTTGAAGTCTGATGTCAAGTGGCCGAAATAAAAATCTGGCTGCTGCAAAAAACAGGATTCTCAACAAGCCGTTGTCATTACAAGCAGCGTTTAAGTGAAAAATTACGCATACGCCGTGTGTTGCAAATGAGTTGAGCCAGCAAGCAACAACAACAAAATGTAAAACGCAATACTATATACTGAATTGTGTGTGTGTGTGTGCATAGTGTTAAAGCTGTTTGCTACTTGATGTTGTTGTTGCTGTTGTTTGTTGTTGTTGTTGGGCTCATTAACACTTTGTTGCCCAAACGTTTTTGGTTGAGGTTTTTTTTGTATTCCCGACAGTTGAAAAATGTGCCTGGCTGTCTGAACGTTGGTCTGAGTGTCTGACTGTCTGAGTGTCTGGCTGACTTTCCGGTTGTGCTGGGTCTGTTGTCTGTTAATGGCATCCGAATCGCAGCTAACCATAGTTGGGTTACATAATGAGCGAATGTGTTGCTGTTGTTGTTTTCCAAATAAAGTGCAGCCAATAAAGATTTTTGCATTCGCTGAGTGCTTTGATTTGCTTAAATTAATGCAAGAATCGGCAGTGATTAAAACATTAAACTTTTTTTTCTTATTTAAAATGATACACAATGACCAAAAAAATATATTTAATAATAGAAAGTCATTAAAAATACAAAATTCATAATCTTGATCAACAGCCAAATCGCTATATAGTATATATGAAAGCGTCGATCTGATAGTATATCAGAGGTAGAAACTTGAGTTTTATGGTTTAAGTTCTCACAAAGCCCACAGAGTATAAGCTCGTTTTAAATAGTCGTTGGGAAAAGTGTTTCTGGCTTATAATAATTATTATAATTTTTTGTTTAATGTGTTCAGGATCCTTTCCTAATCTAGATTTCTCAAGAATCTACTAACTTGATTGACCTTTTTTATGTAAACTAAGAAAAATCTTCAGAATTTTCTTCACAAAAATACTGCATTACCTGATTTGTTTTCTATTTCACATCCGCAATTTGACAATTTCTCATATTTTTGACGCAAACTTTTTGAACAAAAATCGTTCGGAACAGAGAGCAGTGCTTAGTGCAAACCCAAGTAGAACTGCTCGCAGTTATTATACTCAAAAGGGGACACTTAGCGACTGTTGCACATCAGCACCACGCGCGAAAAATATATATCTGTTGCGCGATACCCCGCGTTGCTAGTTCCCTAACCCCCGCCCCATCACTAAGCAAAACCAACGTGACGTGCCGTTGCACCCTCGAGACAGACTCACACGAACTCTTCAAACAGCGCAAAAAAAAACTGGTTGTCAAACAAGTTTTGCATAGTTTTCGGTTGGCATTTAGCAGAGCACAACGCTTGACATGTGTGCAGAGACAGGAGAGTGAGAGAGAGAGAGAGAGAGACAAGGATAACTCTGCTCTGCATGTTGCTGGTGTGGCAGGCACTTGATGCCGTCGAGGACTCAACTCGCTCGCTGCTAGCGATAAGCATAATGATGTGTTAGCCAAGAAATTAAGGCACTGCAGCGACTGACAGGCGAGAGGGAGACAGAAAGAGAGACAGACTGGGTAACTGACACACACACACGGCGTATGAGTTATCTCTGGCAATGCGAACTAAAATCACACCCAAGAAATGAAGCTATGCCTAGCTAGCATCCCATGGCTTTGGCTAGCAACAATTTAGCATTTTAATGGCCTTGCCTTGGTCACAAACACACCAACACCATGAACGCAGTTCCATTTCGATGAGTTTCTGTTTTCAACCATTAGACTCAACTTCTCAGTTCTTTCTCTTTTCTTTGGTCTCTTCTACCATTTGCTCCTGTTCATGCATGTGTGTAAAATTTAAAATAAGCACATCATTAAATTGAAAAATGTTCACAATTTGCACTGGACATTATGTCGTCTC
The DNA here is from genome assembly GCA_035044585.1 of Scaptomyza polygonia. Lineage (NCBI taxonomy): Eukaryota > Metazoa > Arthropoda > Insecta > Diptera > Drosophilidae > Scaptomyza > Scaptomyza polygonia. The sequence goes on from JAWNNU010001690.1 coordinate 784,174, forward strand.
TAATACATACAGTGTACAGATATATATACATATGTATGTATTTTTATATAGATAAATTTATTGCGTCATGGCATGCAATGAATGCTGCTTTATGGCTTAACCTCTGACCTACAATTTGTTTAATTTTCCAACAGCCAACAGCCGGCGCATAGTTTGCTTTTCGACAATATCGACCAAAGCGACGATATCTATATATATATATGTATATATGTATATATATAGTTATATAAATTTGCGGTGTTAATGCAATTTTAAGCTGCTTTATTAATCATTTTTCATGATTTACAGTGCAAAGTTGCCAACAGCGAACACAACGTGAATGCCAAACACCATGCCAGCTCAACACAATGGAAAAAAAAAAGTGTACGTAATTGCAGTAGAAAGAACGACTTGACAGATACTCTCTAAGAGACAATAAATATTTCAATAAATTATGTTTAAATAATATTTTTATTTGTCTCTTTTTTCTAGTGTAAGCAATAAAAATCTTGACCAGCAAAAAAGGTAATAAAAATAAAGTTGAAATGTTGTTGTTAAGCTTGCCAAGTTGTTAAAATGATATATGATATGACTGTTTAAATATTTTTGGTCCTTTTTTATGGTAGAAAAATCATATTAGCTTCGAGTTTCAAGTGAATTATTATTATTAATATTTCACAATATTATTGGTAAAAATCAACAGAAAGATATCTAAACCCAAACCCCCCCATTTGCCGTTTAAGCAAAAAACCTTTTCCATGCCAACAAAGTCAAAAGTAATTGACGCAAAAATCCTCTGCGCTGAAACTCAAATGTTGTATGTATATTTTTACTCTGTACAAAAACAAACATAACAACAAGAAAAAAAACTGGTATATGTGCTTGCAAACATTTGTGTCAATGCATCGATAACCAAGCCAGGCCATGCCAGGCCATGGCAGGCAGGCAAGGAAGCAAGTAGCAGCAGCCAGCCAGTAATAACTGCAGTCAAAGGATCAGATGCTGGCCAGAACGACGAGAAGAGCGAATGCATAAGGGGAATCTGTTGACTGTCGACTGTTGGCTGTTGGTTGTTGAATATTGTTGGTCCTGGGTCTGAAAGCTCAGTCGGCTTTTAGCATTTACTCGCATGCATTATTGAGCATTAACCTCATTTCACGCAGTCAATTTACGGCATTAAATTCTCTCGGTGCACCGATGCTGACTTCAGAGACTTTGTGTATGGATTACGATGTGTTGGCGTAAGAGTTTAACCAGTGCCCTCTCTGATGATGTTCATCCTGATGAAGCAGTTGATTGCAGCAGCAGCAGCAGCAAAACTAATTTGAATTTTGATGCTCATTTATTACCCTCAACTTTGGTTCGACAAATCGGTGTGTGTGTGTGTAAGCTGTCGATTATTGAAATCCACTTAAAAGACAACTACTATATGGGCAAAGATTAACACAAATTGAGCAACACTTGAGGAATACCGCAACTAAATAGACGCAACTGAATACCTTAAGTGCAAAGGGACATTTAATGTGCCACGAGGGAAGCTGAAGAAAAAACAACTTGCAAGCTGTCGTCTCATGCTTCTCTGTCATCCTTTTTGTATTTAAGTGCCTTTTGTAATTGGATAATTAAAGAAATGTCTGGCCAAGGCGAATCGCCAAGTATAAAAGAAAGATGATGATAACAAACAAACGGTGAGTTGGTAAGCAACTAAGTGTGTGTGAGTCTGTGTGTGTGTGTGTGCGTGTGTGTGCAAAGAAAGCTATTATAAGCATCTTAACGTTTACTAAAGATGCTTGTATATATTTTACTATATATACTATACACTAACACACACACTGCAGACACATACAAACATATGTACTTTAAGTAACAGCTGCTGCAATGAGAAGACACTCGACACACACAAAAAAAAAAAAACCTCAAAATAGAAGGGAAAACATATAAATTGATCGACTAGCAGTTAAGCATTATTTATTTAGATTGGAAAATAATATAAATATAACGTCATCCAGAATAAATTGGAGCATAATAAAAAGTTGACACTAACATTAAATTAAAAAAAAAAAGGTCCTTACATATTGTAAATAATTCTCCATTTGATATTGAATGATTTATTTTAACTTCACATTGAAGCTCAATTTACCCACTTTCTGTAACATTTCGCCACAGGGTATACTAGCTAGCGATGGTGTCTAAGAAGTGCGCTTTTGCCATATAAGCAGCTTTGTGTATTGCCTTACTTCATTTGAAAAGGGAGCGGACAAAAAATAAGTGCGACATAGCGAAAAGTGGTATGGGTCAGAAGGGGGTGGCGAAAGAGGGGCGCACAGAGATAAGCGATAAGCGAACAGCTGCGCCTTAAGCGGTGAGAGTGTCCTGGCACGTGTCCTGGCATTGTGTTCCATTTGCTGTTGGCCAACTTGCGAGGTTTATTATTGCCACTGTTACTTAGTTAAAAGTTTTACTTGCTCGAAAGTGAAAGGGGTGGGGGATGGTAGAGCAGGGATGGGAAGTTAGAAGAAGGTGACAAGTTTGCTGAAACTGTTAGACAAAGCATAAAAAGTTCAGTTTAACACAAGGGCTTAGCAGTTATGGTCAACAGAAAGCCGCTGACATAAGTGTGGCTGTGTGTGTGTGTGTGCGGGTGTGTGCATGAAATTCGAAAAAAAAAAAACGACGTGTGAAATGTCTTAAGCTTTTAATATTATACTTAACAAGTTAATAGGAAAAAACAAATATTTTCAAATCATTCGGTCATTTTTTTAAAATATAAAAAAATCATTTCAAAAATAATTATTATGAATTATTATCAATTGTTTAAGTCCAATATTTGTAATCATTCGATAATAAGCTAAAAATATTTTTTTTTTATTTTTGTGGCAAGTCCAATTCTAAATTTGTATTGTTTTAATATCTTAAATAAAATCTTTAAGCTTTAAAATTAATCAGAAAACTATAATAAAATGTTTAAATTGATTCTTAAAAGTGTTTTTTTTTATATTAACAAAATAACAACAAGAGAAATAAATACAGTAAATTAGAAAAATAAATTAAACATAATATTAAATTTTTATTATAATGTCATTTAATATTCTCTCTTAGTTCGAATCGAATCGAGTGGCACAGCTTTATATCGTAAAGATGAAAAGAGATAAAAATAATAATCGAATCTGTATTTTATAGTTATAGTTATAAGCCAAGCAGCATTCGTTTATTGCTTATGCGAGCATTACTATTATGGCTAATAACCCATCAAGCTGTGAAAAAGTCTTTCTATTGTTCTGTGCTGTAAGTTGCAATGGCTGCAACATGCCACAAACACACAGACGGAAATTGCGCTGAGCTGTTGATAAAGAAAAGCTAATAGCATTGCTTCTGCTGCTGCTGCTATTGACCCGACTTGTGCAAAGGGTCTTTAATGGCCAACACACACACACACACAATCACTACTGTGTGTGTACCTTAAACGTAGACACTTTAGTTTAACGAGTAACTGTCGTACTTATCAGTTGGTTTGATATTGTTGCGCCCCCCGCCACCTCGCCCTGTTGATGCTCCCTCTTCTTCCGCTACTTAAACAGTGAAATGTCATAGTCACCTCACTTTGTGGGTCTCAAAAAACATTTTGCAAACGCATCTTCGTTACGTTTTGTTGAGTTTTATGTGGGTTAAGTTCTTGTTGTTGTTTTTGTTGTTGGCACTAAATGTGGCAAGCAGCTGTCATTGTTAGACGTGGCAGAGTTGTTGATGTTTATACCCAGTTGTTTTTTCCAGTTAGCTGAAAGGCGAAATGCGGTTTTATAAATGAGAAATGCAAATGCAAACGAAATTTTAAAAAGAAATGCTATCTTTTTGTATGATATTTCTCGACTTATAAGTAAGAGCTATAAACATTTACAGGACATTCTAAAGTCGTGTTATGACAGAGTTCTAAAAACATTTTCGGTATTGTTTTGCAAACATTTCGGTTGCAATGCTAAACCAAAGAGTAAACCACCAATTAAGATGTCTTTGTGCAGCATTTTGTCTCTCTCAAACAATTCTTGTTGACTTTAACTTAAATTGTTAGCCATTCTTAAAGCGCCACAAAAATGTAAATGAAGAACAAAGAAATTCAACTATTTCGCAATATTTCGTCAGTAAGAAAATATAGTTCATATGCATAATCATTTTTCATCATAAACACAAAGCACGAATATCAAATGCCAAGAGAAAAGATGAAAATGAAAATTAAGTAGGGTGGGGAGTGGAGTTGTTTTATGGTTATGGATATATCTATATATATGTAGCATGAAGCAACACCTCGCAACTGGTTGGCAGCGCATAATTCATTAGGAAACTTGTAAACGGCGCGTGACTAAAGTGAAAATGTTTACGACCAATTTTGCCTTAGCACCAAGCCAAAAAACTGTTTTTTCTGCCAACAAAAATGACGAAGAAAACTCGGCGAAAATTGCGCCAGCCAAGAAAATTGTGGTTGTTGTTGTTGCTGTTACCCCATTGGCCCCACGTTGCCACATTGCCACGACGCATACCAAAGATGCAGCAACAGCATCTAACGGTAAATGAGCCAAGCCAAACTGTTTTGTGGAACAGTTGTAGTTTGCGGACGCTAAGTATGATTTATGTTGGTTTTAAGCTCCTTTTAAAGTCCTCTCGCACGGCAGTCAAATTGAAATTTACACGCACACATAAATAATACTCCCTGATGGATATCGCTCAGCACACATCCCACAGGGCTAGGACTTAGCAGCACTGAGAATAATAAATATGTACAGGAATTCAAAAGTTAATGAACAAATATTCATTAAAATAAAGTTTATGTTACTTGGAAATTTTGATTAAAAAACTAATAAAAAAAAAAATTAATTTGAAATTCAACAGAAAATTATAAAAATATCAATACTAGTTAAAAATAAATAAAAAATTAAAATCATGGAAACTATTTAAATAACATTGAATAATTTATTTTTAAAAACTAAATGCCGAACATTAACAAATGTGATCCAGAATATTTTCCTAAATTCAAATTTGAGTAAAAAATATTTTAGTTATTTTATTTAAGGCAAAAGAGCATAAAACAAAATAGTAAGTAAAAAGAAAAAAATTATACTACATACTAGAGTAAAAAATGATTTAAAAACTAAGATTATAAGTTAAAACAATTTTGATAATGAATATTAAATAATTTCAGCTTTTACTATGAAAATTTAATTTTAAATATTTAAAAAATGCAAAATTAGTTTTAATATTTTCTTTTTCATCCTTTAGCTCTAGCTATTATTTTTTCTTAGTGTTAACAGCTGACACAATACGCAGTGTAAATAATAAGCAGCATGTAAGAAAATCCAAAGCTAAATCCAATATCAAAAGCTGAGCCACCTTGGGGACACATACACATATGCATGGTCTGAGCTGTTCCCCGGGATAGAAACGGAGATTGGAGTAGAAATATCATAGCAGCATCTTCAGGAATGCTTATCATCAACGTCATTATCATCATCGTCATACAAACATAGTACATTCAACTCCTGAGACTCTGGCTCACTGGCATTCCATTCAATTTGCGCTGCCCTGCAAGTTGCACTTTAGTTTTCGCTTGTTTTCTGCTGTTGTGTTGGATTATCAGCAAAGCTGCATGAAAATTTAATAATGCCACTGTGTGTGTGTGTATGTGTTGCATGTGGCAGCTGTTCAGCCAAGGGGTATGGCAACTGCAGCTGGAAAATCTTTGCAACATCTTGCTGCTGATAACTTCTATTTAATTTGTGTTGTTGGCAATGATTGAAGCCAATGCATTTGGCATCTTTGTTGTTATCTATATGCTGCTGTGATGTGATGTGACGTAACTGAGATTGCGTTTCACGGTAGTATGTTTATAATAGCCCAAAGGTGATGGCTTTACAACAAACGATATATAGTTGAGATAAGGTTTGATTCGAAAAGCCATTGGCAAAACAACTTTTGTAACTAATATAAATACATTTTTCGAATATTCAACAAAAAGTTATTTTCAAATGCAAATAAACTTTGATAACAAATCGAATATCAAATAAACGTTATATATATATTTCGATATTTAACGTCACTTAATTAACATACCAATTATTTGCTCATTTATTGCCACTAACTCAATTAGCAAACAGTTTATTTTAACCAAAAAAAAAAAAACAAAAACTAAGTATTCAACATTTTTAATAAGCCTAACCCAGTTTTATTTTCATAGTAGAGAGTCAATGACTGAATACAAAACATTTTCGCAGTTGTTGTTGATCAATTTTTATCTAGATTAAATCTACAAATCCTTTGTAATGCGTCTCCTTTACTGCAACTACATAAATACTATCCTACCATTATTTTGATATAACGAAAACACGAAACACCTAAAATAAAAGCATCAAAAGTAATTTACAAAATACGCGTTTAATGCAGCAGTTGCAACCATACACACACTTGCACTCACACGCACATATCAACCGCCATTATAGACCCGACTAAAATGTTAATTCTCGCTTAGCTCTCTCTCGATTCGTAAACTATGCGGCGTATACGTAATTTTGTGTAAACTGATTTTTAGTTGGCAATTGGCGAGCAGAGTTGGGTTTTGCGAGTTTTATTTTTCAGAGCTCTTGTTGCTATTGTTTATTAACTTACACACACACACACACTCGCACATGGTGGTTTTTCACATTTGAGCGAGTTGATTTTACAGTTCATTCAGCATGTTGACCAAAATTACTGCGGCTTTAACTCATTCCGAACATTTACTTTTGCACTCGAAATAAGTTGCATTTTTTTACTTTCCTCTTCTTTTTTTTTGTGATTCCATTTAGCAAAAGTACCGAAACAATGTGCGGACTATTAGCCAAAATGTTAAATGACACGTTGCATGCAGCGATTTGTTATTGTTGTTGATGTTGTTGTCGCTTTGGGTTCATTGGCTGCCAGCCTGCCACATGTGGCAATTGTTGTTGTTGTTGTTCGTGTTGTTCATGGACGAATGCAACCGTACTTGTTTGGGGTTTAACAGTATGCGGGTTGCATGGCCAGATGCATTTTTAAAATACAACAAAATCGAGTTTGATGTGAATTTAAAAAACATTTTAAATGATTCACAATTTACTTAACGATAGAAAAACTCAAAATGGTCGGAATTGTGTCGTAAAATATGTATATTTTTAGGTTAAGTGAATTAGTCTAAAGTTAAAGTGTACTTAAGTTACAGTTAAACTTTTAGGCAAGTAATTATGCATGAGACGGGGAAGCCTGACAATTAAACAACGAAAGAAATCACAATCGATATAAATCGATATATTCTAAGAAAAAGGAAAATATATATGTATGTAATCAATATCATGTTTTGTATAAATGGTGCATATAATGTTTAGTTGGAGATGCTTTGTTTAGGCTAAGAACCTATAAGTCGATTAAAAGAATACTATCGATTAACCAAACAGCTCAAAATGATAATATTAACAACGCATCGATAGGCCTTTCACCTGCTTTTCAAGAGTAGACTTCCCAATGCCAGTTTAATGGTTTTCCATTACCTCTAAATGATTTATATTATTTTTGACTTTTTCCTCTATCGAAATTCAAGTTGATTAACTTTTAGTTGAAGTAATTGAAACTTTTTTTGCAGTCAAAACTTCAACTACAACTTATATATTTTAACAATAACCAAAATGAAAATTTAACTCAACACTAAAACTGATTGCTGGCCTAAATATATATCTCGTCACACACTCTGACTATTGTGACTTTCAAATTATGCCGGACAAAAGTGCTTAGAGGCACTATGAGCAGACAATGCTTTCATTCTATACAGCTTCTATTATATCTACTATATATATATATATCTTCACACCAGTCGGCAGTTGCTTGGCCGGCTGTTTTTTGCTGGCTAGAAACTTTTTCCATTGTATTTTATTCAATTTGCTTGAAGGCAGACACAAAAATAAAAATAGAAAATTTTTGTATTCCATAAATTCGCTGGCACTTCAATCTTTGCTATATTTTCGCTCTTTCTCTCTCTCTCTTTTTTATTTCACACGGCGGCGCTTGTAAAATTCTGCATTCCTTTCGCATATTTCTCTTATTTTATTTTGTATTCTATTTTTTTTTTTTTGCGGCTTCATTGTCAGTTTTTCTATGTTCTTCTTCGTCTTCCTGCTGTTGCCGGCTGCCTGCTTTTTTTTTGCGTTTTTAATAATGCATAATTTGTTTTGTAACTAGGTCTCTTTAGTTTTTGTTGTTGTTGTCAAGCACAATTTTACAATTTATGCACAATATATATAAAGATAAAATATTTTTTAATCAAAACGAAAACAATGCCGAACCATTGTTGCTTTGTTACAACACGTTTTTTCTTCTATTTTTCATCCTTGTCTTTATAGGAATTTTGTTAGTTTTCTAAAGTGGACAAAGCATCTAAAGTGCCCGAGAATCTCTTTTGTCTCAAAGCGAACATGAAAATTAACTGATTTAACAATGTTAAAGGTTTTTGCTGAACAGTTTTTTCTCATAGTTTGTACAAAGTACATTTTTATTATAATTTTATATATTCTTTCAAAATTTTTTTTTGTAAATTGCTTGCAAAATTTGTAAATTTTGTTGTCTTTTTCAATTGGTAAGCAAAGTGCTTCTGGCACGCCCAATTCAAAGCTCATTTGAGTGTTATGTTTAAAGGGTTGTGGGGGCGGAGAGGATGCTCATAAAAATTCCCAAGTGAGTCATAGTAATAATAAAGCAACAGAAGACAATTTCAGCTCGTAAAAATACAAATAAATGTTATAAATGTTTGCCATAAAATTACAAAACGAAAAAAGAAAAAAACCAAAAAAAAAAGAAGTGCCAACAGACTCGTTCAACGCGTTGGCAACTCTGGCATACATTTGAGCAACTGATTGATACACGTGTGTGTATCTTTTTATTTTTTAGGTGTGAGTCGCCGATTGCGTGCCAAAAAACAATGTAACATTTTCTGGCACAAACACACACACTTACTTACACACGCACGCATACTAATGTACAGACGATGCGTGTGTAAAGTGACATGCATCGAGAACGTGTTGGTGGCGGAGGTTCCGTAAGCGAAGGACCCTTCAGTGACGAGTGACGCCGAAAAAGAGGCAAACACACACACGCACACAAACAAACACAATGAAACCAAATGACAAAAAATATGTTACAAAGTGTCGCACATGACAGGACTGAACACTTACACTTGCCACACTCACACACACACATACAAACACACACACAGACACCTAGAGCAGCAGTAGGATCCTTGCTACACTCATGTCCTTTCGCCCAAAACCAAACTTCACTTTGTTCTGTGTGCGAACGTTGTGCCATTTTTACTTTGGCTTTGGTTCGTGCCCCCGGCAGCAAGAAAAAAAAAAGAGTCAGGTAGCTCGTGTGTGAGAGCGAGAGAAGTGTGGAGAATTGAAAGAAATGTTTGGGTAAAATGTGGCAGGAAACACCATTGCAGCCCAGCCACCACCTATCCACACCCCCTCACCCCATTACTGTCATCGTCGCATTCGTGTCAAATTTATTTTAGTATTTTAGTGTAATTTTGTTGATTACAGCGTTGTTGCCTTGTGTAAGTGTGTGTGTGTGTGTGTGTGTGTGTGTGTGTGTGTGTGTGTGTGTGTGTGTGTGTGTGTTTTTGTGTGGAAGGTAAGGCCACGCTCTGAGTGTGCAATTTATTTCGAGTGATTCTATATAAAATACATTTATTTTTACAATTTGAATATACAAATTAAATGTATTTTCGTGGCTTAGTTTCAATTGAATTTGGTTGCTTGAATTGCATTTGGTTCATTTGCCATTGTTCGATATTTTATTTTATTTTATGTTATGTTTTTTCTTAACACTATTATATTTGTAACTAGAATTTTGGTCATGTCAATTTCATTCCTTGTTGGGAATTTTATTTCTTTTATTTTTGTAAGCTAAGAACAGAAAACATGGAAAAATAGGAGGTGAAACAAAATAAAGGATAGTTTTTGACATAACTATTTTTTCGTTAGGTGTATAATTTATAAGTTTGATTTTAAACTTTTTCTGTAAAAATTAAAGCGTCCATGATAGTTTTTTCTTTTTCAATTCAAAGTTCTGCATTAATTTGTAAATCGATACTGCAAAAAGAAGCGCAAAAGCTGAATAGATACGGTTTGTATTTCAAATAAAATACTAGCTTCATTAGTGCTTTACTGTCCCACCCACAGTTTCCCTCTTACCCACCACTGTCTTGTCACTCAATTTCAATTCAACCCCTTCAGCCCCATTTTGTACGATAATGAACCTTATTTTAAGCGAGGCAAGTGTAAAAGGTAAAACTAATTTGACTTGACGTTAAAGACAACAACATTATACAACATAAAGCCCACTAACAAGAGAGAGACAGAAATAAACAGAGAGAAAAGGCGTAGAATGTTGGCGAAGCTGCAAAGTATGCAACGGTTTTTTTTCCTTGTTTCGCCTTTTGTTTTTTGTCTTTCCATGCCCCTTGGCCGTCTTTTCACAGCCACATTATTAGTTTTTATGCGAGGCAGCGAGCTTCCACACTGCCATTTTCTGAGCTTGTTAATATAAAAATTCTGCAGCTGCCGTTGTGGTCCATTCTGTTTTTTTTTTCTCTTGTTTATGTTCCTGTAGCATTGGGCAACAAACAGGCCAATGCTTCTTCGCCTCACTAAGGACAAGAAACAAAAAACAAAAATGTATAACAAATTAAAATAATTCAATGATTTTTAATTATAGTTAAATGTCTTGCAAAATAAATTTAAAAAAAAATAATTATTTATTTTAAGTCCATTTTAATAAAGAAATTAAATTTTTTCCTACATTTCTTTTAGTAATATTATTTTGAAAAGTTAACATTACATTTATGCTTAGCTTTAGAACATTGTTTTGAGCTTCAATCTGTTAAATAATAATCGAAACAACAAGAAACTTTCTTAAACATTTTCGCAGCTTTCAAAACATTAAATAAAAATAAATCGAGAGCTATCAAATTCTTTTAAATAGATTACCGTCAAGTTGTATATTCTAAGACGACTTTTTCTTAAAGTGTAACTTCGTTACCCGTCACAGGAGTCGGCGCCAAATGTCTAATGAAATCTAATAAATTAAAGAGATTTATAAAAGCATTGCCCTTGGCGCATGGCATGCTTCTCTCTCCTCCCCTCTGCCGCTTTAGACAAACCACCAAACAAACTTGCTCCTCCTCTCCTGCGGCGGCTTAATTCTCAGGCACCCCGAAAATGTAGCCCGTAGCCAAATGATTGGGTTTCGTTGAAGGCACATCAGCAGGCCGTAAATTCTCAACAAGTGGAGAGAATAAAGAGACAGATAGAAAATTTGTATCCTTAAAACTTTTGCCGTTAGCTGTCACACTCTTTTGTGTGTGCGTGTGTTTTTTCTGGCCTTTGTTTCGTTCCGATCAAAGATGGCCGATTAGATTGGACAGAACAATGAAGTCGACTTGACTAAGGAGGGCAATGCTCGAATAAACCTTAACCTAAACTTCGAAACTCTAAGCCCTAAAGCCTAAAAGTGTAACTGAAACAAAACAAGAATTAAAGCTGGTCAAAAGTGGTACAATCACAATTTTTAAACCAAAAGATTTAAAGCCAATTAAAAACGATTTATCAAAATACTTTTTACAGGCACAAAAACACACACAAAAATAATTATAGAAAAATACAAAACTTGTTGTTTGCCAGTAAAAATGCCAATTTTAATTGATTTCCAATAGAAAATATTTTGTGTAAAAAATAAATGCAAAATACAAAATACAAATTGCCAATTGAACTAGCAGCAAAAGATGTGAGATACAAAAATCTAAATGTAAACCATAAATATAAATTGCCAACATAAAAATCCAAAAACACAAAACAAACGTGTTTAAGAATTTAATCAAAACCCCACACCTCTCCCGCAAAAAAAAAAAATAACACCAGAGCAATAACTGTGCAAATCTCTTAAGCAAGTATGCTATAAATCTTTCCACAGTATCAGTATAAGGTGCAAAATTGTAAGCATACAGAGAAAAGTATTTCACATACGCACTTTCGGTTTGGGTAATGTTTAAAAAATGATTTATGTTCGTAACGGATACAAAAAACAGAACGGAATGGGAACGGAAAGCAAGGGCGAGAGAGCGTAACAAGAACGGAAGAAAGGAAGAATGGCCCCTTTTATGGCAAGACAGTTTAAAGAGAAGCCTGGTGGTTGATGAGCGGAAAGGGGGGAAGGGGATTGGAGCACTTTAGACACCTGAAGTGTTCGACCAGGCATACAAATACAGGTAGTATGCTTTTTTTGGGAGGCAAAACGATGCGTAAACAGTTTAAACTTTAAATGGCAGAAATCTATGAGAAAAAAGATGCTTGCTTGAAATTACAAAAAACAACAACAAGTTGTGTGAATAATTTATAAGTTAAATATAAACAAAATTTTAATTTTAATTTTAAATTTTAAACTTTAAAATAAAAGAAACTTTAAAATCACTTTATTGAATCTTTCGATCCACAAAATATTATTTTTAGCTCAACTAAATATGATGCCAGCAATTTCATTGTAAAACTTTATAATTTTTAAGATCAAAATCGTATTTAGTTTATTTATTAAAGTTTGAGCTGATGTTTTGATTAAAATAACTTCTGAATGCTCTAGAAATATAGAGAGAGAAAAAGAAAATATTGAACTTCAATATTAAAGGAACCAAAAAGTTACCAAGCCAAACTGTCAAATAGAACAGAAGCAATTACTTATGATTAGCTCTACCTGCCTCTATTCTCTCTATTCAAAAATGTTATTTCTTCTCTGTTCTTCGTCGGTTCAATGCGAAAACTTCATCAACTTGGCAATCAAACGTTGCAAAACGTTTTCCAATTTGCAAATGTTTTAAAGAAGCAGTCGAACATTATGGTTCTATCTGACTATGCATAAAGAAAAAAGTAGAAAAAAATGGTAAATTGAGAGTAATTAAAGAATTGAGCTTGAGAAAAAATGAGATGGTTAAGAGGGAATTTTAAAGCTGCAGTTTGTAAGTTAGAAGAATGATTTTAATAGCACAGCTATGTTTAGTTTAAAAACTATTATAAGTCGCTAAGATGTTTTGATTTCAATTCATTCAATTGTAATGTTTTTAGAGCTCCTCAAAAATCATTCAGCTTTATTTCCGCGGTTGAACTTATCGCATATTGAATCTATTGAATCTACTTTCTATTCGAAAACAAAAGCATAATGTTGTATAGTTCTTGCAGTGCTTTGTCCACACAAAATGCAGATACAAATAGCAGCAGTAAATTAAAAGCAATCGACTGGGTGTTGAAACTTCGTTGAAGTAAAGCGTGCCTCACACTGCTTTCCATATCGAGCAAAGATGTCCAGCTGTGCATGGCCAGCACGACGACGTGTTGAAGAAGACGTGCCTCTTGCGCCCAACAGCAAATAAAATTCATAAATTGCATTCAATCAGCATAGAACAAGGCAAAGATCATTGTTGAATGGTAGACAATAATCAGCAGTAGCTTTGGTGTCAAGTAATGCTGTAATTATTGCGTTATTCTTGCATATGCCACACATAAACGTTGCAAGGAGCACAAATTTCGTCTTAGTTGCAATACTTTCAGATGGAGTTGCCACACTTGTTTCAATTTTGTTGAATTTTTTTAGAAGTAATAAATATTTAATAAAGGTATGATAAATATACATTAATATTTTCTCTTTTTAACATCTTGGCGTATTTTACGATTGTATAAAATTGCTTTTTAACAAGTACAAGAAATTTGTCGAAACAGTTTCGGTCGCTTTAAAACTTTCTTAATATATTTCTACAAGATATTTTTGCATTTTTGGTTAAAGCAAGCAAACAATTTGCAAACTTAAAAATATATTCACAAATATTATGCTTAAAAAAAAACAAACAAGTATTTTGAGCACGTTTTGTTTTGTGTTTTTTCAAAAGCTAACAAAACTATTTTGTTTTAGTTTTAATTTAGTTTTGAAAAAAAGGCAACTTGGGAAAACAATGACGCTCTGCTGGGGAACCAAAATATATTATCGCTGTTGTTAAGTTAATAATGAATTAAGTAAAAGTTGAAATTTCAATTCATTCGAGTGCCGAAAAATACATAAAACTACAAAAATTTGCATAAAACAATTGATAAACAAGTCGAGAGAAAGTTGAGTGCAAAGAACGCGTTGTGGTAATTAAAAAGTTAGTTATGAAAAGAAAAGTCACAGAAGAAGACTACTTTAAATCTAAACTATGACTGGATGCCGAGAGATCGTTGACAGCAAGCAAAACTTTTAAGAACTGGCTTGGAAATTGTGCTGGGGTTCTTGGTACTTTGGACCCAAACTGTTTACAGTGCTTGCAAATAAATTTAAAAAATTGCAACTCGTTGCCAAGTTTGTCACCACAGCAAAAAAAAAAATGATAAAAATAATAAAAAAATAAAATGGTCGAAAAAAAAACGATGTTGATGCATAAAACATTGGGAGGCTTGGCAGCCGCAGACACCAACAAACTGCGGTCGAGTTGCGGTTATAAACTCAACTCAACTCTCTTTTCGTTGTTGTTGTTGTTGGGTGGTTAAGGGTTGCCGGGGTGGCTTGGTAATGTCACTCTGGTCATTATTGATGCTATTGGCGACAAGAAGCTGCTTGCCCAAGAAGCGGAAATTGGAAAAGTTCTTTGATGATTCGTTTTTATTTTTCACCCCGCTCCCGCCTTCATTCAGTAAAACGAGTTATTTTTCGAGCAGCATTTGATGGGCCTTTAGGTAAATATAGAGTAATGTACAAAACATAGCTTGTAATCTTTTTTTTTTAATATTTTACGTGATTTTTTGATTTGATTCGATAGATAAAAAGTTGGATTTTCTTTAAGCTGGCAGGAGTTTGTGTTGCTCAATATTTATTTGAAAGGTCTCAATTTTATGCAGATAATATTTTTAATGTTATTAATGTTAGATGTATAAAAGAAATTTAATAGTAGTACTAGAAATTGTTTGTTTGAGTATCAGAAATTAAATCGTTTTACTAAAAGTCTTAATTTATTAAATGCAAACATGATTATACTTAAAATTTTAAATGCATGGATCTATTACGTATTTTTGCTTAAAATAAATGTGTAAAGGAAAAACAGCTGGTGAGGAAGATGAGAGAGGCGAGAAAGAGAACAGCTCTTGACCGGCGTTGCTCTCATCATATAAAGCTTTGGGACAGCCAAAGGGGAAGTTTGATGCAAATAAAGGGGCAGATGTAGGGGAAATAATGGCGATGTTTTCTTTATAACCAAAACACAATAACAGTTATAGAAAAAAAGTTCAAAAACCAACTGTGCTTTTTAATTTATATTATTTGTGATCTGCATTCACAATATACACTGCAGTTGGGAGTCAAGATTGCTTTTGATCGATATTTATGAATGTCATCGATCGAAATAAATTATTTTAGTATTTTTTTATTGGTGGACATAGTAAATTTTAAGGCAAATTTATTTCGCAACTAATAAATACCAAATATTAATTTTCAACAATTTCAAAGCTTAGCTGCTGTCGGCAATATCACGACGCAGCCAATCAAGTAGTTCATCCCGGGCGCATTCCACATCCGCGTTGAGGCATTCCATCTCACAAATTTCCGGCAGCCAGTTGCCAATGATGTAGCGTCTAATGCAGGGCATTGTGCCCATAAGGCGCAGCGTCTTCAGACCATAAAGCTGCAGTCGCGGATTATCTGCTTGCTTGCTGGACATGCGACGTGCCACATGACAAGTCAACATGGTAAACTCTCGGACGCGCCAAAGTGCTCGTTTGCTATGCAATCCATTTAGCAGTATCAGCACCAAATATTCATAGTTTTCCACAAATTGGTTGGGCAGCTTCTTCGAACTGGGAGTGTAAACATCTTCGAAAACTTGGTAGATGAGCTGAATTACATCGAAATCGGCAAAGCGACGCTGACCCTCCTCACAGCAAAGAAGCAGCGCCAAAGCTTTGCTATTCATGTCCCAGAATAGTGGCAATCTATTGACAATTCTCGTGTGCAACAGCTCGAAGAGACCCAGTTCAATGCCACGCTGTGGCTCCACTTCCAGCATGTGGCAAAGATGATGCCACAAATGATTTGGAAAATAAGGCTGACAGGCATCCGCCTTAAGAATCTCTGCCACAGAGTTCAAGTTTTCTTTATCCTTAAGCAACATGCCAAGCACTAAAGAATATTATTTCAATTGTTGAATATTGCTAAATAATGAATTGAAAAGCTTACCCTCTGGTTTGCCTGTTAAATTACGTAATATCTCTGCAGCAATATCTTCCTTTTGGGGTTCCCTGCTCTTTAAAATCTTATAGAACTCAATCAATAAACATTTGCGATTGGCAATGTGCTCAGCTCCATTTAAATTACGAGAGATAATGTCTGGCAAGGGGAGGTAAAGAGAGAATAATAGCGAGAACTTATTATAAAGCTTTAATGCAAGGTATTATATCCATGGCATGAGTTAAAGGCTATTTTCGACTTTAAAATGACATTTAATACTTACTAAAAATCTTTAGATATGTTTTCACCTCATCATATTGCTCATCATAAAATTTTAGGCGTAAGCGCATAAAACTATTTTTTACCCTGCAAAAAAATACGTATTACACGCATTTTAAATATTTCAACTAAAAACCCAAACTCACTTTCTCACTATGTCCATTTCAAGTATGGCACGCTGAACATTCAGTGGATTTAGCAAGAACTCTGAGAGTGAGTAAATGGCTCGCCAATGTGTTAATTTATTATCGCTATTCATTTCTCTCATTAGCTTAGGCAGAGCATTCCAGCCATATGCCAATTGGGCACGATCATCAAAATAAGTAGAGCCTTTGGGGCAGCGTTTTGGATAACTTTTGCAGTAATCGCGTTTCTCCAAAGCCAATTGCAAATCTGAACATTGAACAAATATAAATAGCAATAATAAAATACGAGTTTTCCCAAGCTTACCTTTATTTTGCAAAGCATTTATGAGACTAGGCTTTAATTCTTTAATTTCGAGTTGCAAAAAATGATTGCGGTATTTTTCCATTTGTTCCCACATTTTGGAAAAGCCAGTAAATGTTTTTATACACTAAGTTCAAAGTAAATTATTTACTATGGAATGGTTAATTTTGAATTGTGTTTCAAATTGACAACGGCGACCCGCTTACCTTGTTGACAGTATTTTTCGTCAATCTCCAGGGCGTCTGTAAGTTAACATTTCCAAAAAAAAAATACTGAAATGTTAGCAAAAGAACAAAATGTACTTAATGATTGCGCGGCTTTGATTTGAATTCTCATTAGAACGTAATTCATATTTCATTTTCTTATTGATTTTTTGTCATATTTTTATTGTTTTTAAGCTGGTCACTCTTAGCGCCGCTGTAGTCATATGTTTCTGCTGCTGTCGCCGTCGTTGCTGTCGTTGTCGCAAGTTTGTTTTTATCCATCTGTGCCGGGCGGCAGACGCACGTCTTCGTTTAAGCCGCACGCTTCAAAAAATCGACTGAAGTTTTCGTCAGTGGCTGTGTGTGCTTGCGCGCGCGCAATTGTTCTTGTTGTTGTGGTTTTTTGTCAATATATTTTCGCCTTTTGCATTTCGTGCCGGCCGTGCGCCGCCTGCATGTGCAAGTGTATGTGTGTGGTGCATTGAGTTTTTGCTGTGTGTTTGTGTGTGTCTCTTTTTCGGTGCGGTGGTATCGACTGCAGCACAGACAACAAAAGAAAATTTCGCCGGTCCACCTTTCGTCGCTTCCTTGCTCCTAGCCCAATGCGCCGTTATTCGCACTGCCAAAATAACCCAATCGAATTTTTTCCACATACCAAGTTGATGATATTTTTACAACTCAACTCTTGCAACTGATTTGTATTTTAAAAACACTTAAAAGGACCAACAAAACTCCTGCACAATGGCCTTAATAAGACTTGCAAGGTAAGTGAATAAACCAACTGGTTATCTTAAGTGCATATTAATTACCAAAATATGTAGATAAGTGTTTGTAGATCTGTATATGTGTACATAACTGCATATTTTTGCAAAGCAAAGCGTTTTGGGAAATATTTTACGGCTATACACTTACATGCATACATACAAACATGCAAATGCATTTTATTGTTATTCAAAAGTGATAGACTTGCTAATACCTTATGTATAGAAGTTACGTTTTTGCACTTGAGTTAGTTTCTTTTCGTTTAAAAAGAACTTCAATTAATAATATAAATAATATTACTAGAGTTAGGTTGGGGTAAAAATTACATCAGGCAATGCTTAAACAGCGAAATAATTAATAGGATATTTTAAATGTCAGCTAACTATTTGGACTTTTTTTTTGCGCCTACCATAATTTAAAATGCTAATGTTAAAATACTGTAAAGAACTTAAAGCGTCGACGTCATTCTCACCTACCTTTCTCTCTCTCTCTCTCTCTCGTTTCTTTGTGATTTTGTTTTCGCTGGCGCCCGTCGACTTTGTTTACCTTAACATTTAGCGTGCAGATTGCAGTCGTGTTATTAGCTGTTAATGGTGTTGTTGTTCTTGTGTGTTAATTTAAGACGCAATTAAACAACACGACTTAGGTATAAGTGAACTCGGTTAAATTTCAACAACAACAAATGCATAACTTTAATGCAAATAATCGTTATGTCTCTTAGTTGTTATCTGTTTTACTTGTTTCATTTAACTTGTTGGTCATTGTACTTTACCTAGTACTGGCCCTGAATATGAAATTCCTTATCTATCTTGAAGCAAATTTATTGTGATTACAACAATGTGCATAAGTGTGTAAGTTATAATAAAAAAATAATATATATAAAATGATATTACTATAATCTTCAGTTGGGATGATTCAAGTGATTGGAATCGTATGCAGTTGCGAGTGTACAGTGAACAACCGGTACTGTGAACAGCATACAAGTTTCTACAATTCCAATTTATATAAAAGCGATCCTTACTGAAATTTCTTAATGCAAAATAAATCGACTGAAGCGTTGGAAAATATGTAATTCCTTGTGTGTTAGTTTTCAAAAATGCAGTCGGAAAATGTATGTTATTGTGAAAAATGTTTTTAACACAATCATTTTAACGAATTTTACGAGTTAGAAAACCAAATATGTTTTTTAATGAAATTTTCATCAAAATAAAAGTTTTTGTCTAAACCCCTTTTAGCAAATCTTAAAAATCCATCAGCTTCAACTTTTTTCCACTGATTCGAGTTTGTCAATTTATGCCCAGAATTCTCTATTTGCGAAGCTTCACAAATAAATAGCGACACTTCTTTAATTGAGTTCACTTTGGAGTTTGTCAATCCTAAAAATAGTTTTTGACTCGTTGTAATTGGAAATGTAATTGAATGTAATTGAAAGCGAACATCAAGAAGAAATCTTTCTGATGTTGTTGTTGTTTGTTGTTGTTGGTTGAAGCCAACTCTCTCAAGTGCATTACACTAAAGCGTCCACTGACAGTTTCAGGCCAATTGAAAGCGAAGCTGCAAAAGTGCAAAATGCAATCTGTATCCATAAAGTCAGATGTGAACTGTATCTATCTGCAATCTGGATAATGGGCTATATGTTTGGCCCCAATAAATTCTATTCAATTCTTGTTGTTGTTATTGTCTGTGGCCTTTAAATCAAATATGGAGCGAATGGAAAACTAAAAAAAAGTAATAATTAATATATATATGCCATATTGTATGCTGATAATATATTTTAAATTTAGCTGTAATCTAAATGAGCATTTAATCAAAGCTTTATATACTTTTATACTTTTAATTTAATTATGACTATTTTATTAATTGAATATGCGTAAAATTTTTCTATATACATATACACATATGTATATATAAACGATTCCTTTATTCGCTTTGGCAACTGCCTTTTGTTGCTGTTTATTAATTTTATATATATATTTGATAGCTGATTGTTATAAATCAGTCGAGATTTGTCAGCGTGTCGCGATAAGTCGCAACCTGTTTATTGTTGTATTAATCATTTATAGACAATTTTGAATTATTTTAACTTAAACAAAGTTTATTGTTCCTCAAGAAAAATGCTGCACTTAATAGACCAATGGGAAACTTTAGCCTTTCATTTGTAAGTTTATTAATATAATTTATGCTTGCTGAAGAATCTTAAAACCTTAATGTGAATACTTTATGTAAGATTTTAAAAAATATTCAAGTGTGAAAGTTAACTGTGCTAAAAGTGTTTTATTTTATGATTTTTGTGAATCTTCGACTTTTATAATCTAAACAAATTAAAATTGGTGAAAATTGTAAAAAGAACCAAGCACAAAAACTAAAGGATTGAATCAAAAAATCCTCACGAACTATTAGCATAAAAACAAACAAATATTGAAAGCTTATAATATAATGCCTTATAAACTTTGGCATAGATCATCTATAAAATAAATAAAATATGAACTGACATTTTCGCAGCCAAAAAAGTTTTACATTTAAAAAAATACACTTAATCCACAAAATATTTGAAATTCACTATGAAATATAAATAATATTAAAATGTAATGACATTTTCTGTAAATTCTAGAAATATCCTCTGATAATTTATTCTTTGATTATTTGTCGGATTTACGCTTAGATCGACTTAGAAACAAGAATGATAATTTCTTTGTATAGGATATCTTCTTATCGCGTACTTTCAACTAACTTATTCTGAATTGCTTAAATTAATTAGATTCATAAACATTTTTAGTTAATTCGATTCATTTGAATTTTAAAACTCGTTTTGTGCAAACCAAATTCAACCAGCTTTGTTTTGTGTTAATTGTGTTAACCAACACTGGCAAATTTTGTTGCAGCTAAATTGTTACATAAAATATGAGCATAAAACATTTATAAACTCAATTCAACACAAAAGCAAACTTATCTTAGTCAGATTTCTAGTTAGAACTAAAAATCGCTAGTTTGTTGCGACCTAAAAATGTTAATTTATTAATTGCTAAATATAGAAACAAGTTGCAGCTGCAGCTACAAAAAAATGCAACAACAAATTTATAATTGTTTTATGAATATTATCATCAGACATGCGAACATCATTATGATCGTCATCATTATATATCGGCTATTGCTTTTGCCAGTTATTTATATGCACTATATCATAATAAATATGTTTATGGTTGATGGAAAAAGTCCCATTAACGAGAAATCTAAACAAAAGAATTTCCACAAAATATTTTCACAAACTGTAAATTTAAATTCGGAAAATGTTTTGTTTTTAACAATATTGTAACTAAATAATTTAATTCAAAATTAAACTGAATTATTTTTTTGGGTAAAATTAAAACTAATTTGTAAATAATAGTAAGAAAAATGTATTCGAACTGTGAAAATTAAAGAGTTACAATAAAGAGTTAACAATAATACAAAAAGGTTTAAAAAAAATATAAACTGAAAACATATATAATGATCTAAAAATACTTATTAAACAAAACGAATAAAAAGTTGTTTACTTCTAAACTTTATAACTATTTTTTTTTTTTTTGATAATAAAATGAAGCTCAAACTTAAAGACATATAAAAAAAAGCCAAGTTGAGCTCGTTAAAACTCTGTTTTTGGGTACAGCAAGTATGTAGTTAAATTGATGATTGTAGGAAACGAAATATGTTGTAAATCGATTGTTGCGCTTGAATCGGACGTCATTTCATCGTCATAAACGTCGTCGACGTCGACGTCGTCTGTTGCTGTTAGTTGTTTTTGTTGTGTGGAGGGGGAAATCCGGCTAAAAGCAGTTTCCACCAAACTTATCCAAAGTCAAGAGCAGGGTGCCCCAAACACAAACAAACAGCACAGAGACATATAGAGAACCAAGCAATATGAAAAAAAAAAAATATACAAAATACAAACACATATACATACAACTAAAACATTCATATATGCAAGTTAGGTGAGCAGCAACACACACATACAAACGAACGAATATTCATACATGCATACAATTCTACTTATTATGACTGGCTGGGCTGCCAGTAGAAGAATAAAGAATAAAAAAGGTACAGAAGAAAATACAAAAGCAATCGAATTTATATTAAACAGCGAATGAGAAACTCTATTTCGTTTCACTCTCTCACTCCCTCGCTCACTTTATACCTATTGGTGCAAGAGCGAACGAGATGATGCAAATATGTATATTTTTTTGCCTGGCAAATTTTTATACACGCGCCTTCAATTCAGACGCGGCTGCACGCGGCGTATGCGCAATTTATGTAAGTCCATATGCAATTGTGCACTGAGAAAAAAAATATTTGAATACAGTGAGATCTGAGAATAAATATTCCAAAAACAGTTACATATTAAAAAAATTTGATAATCGTAAAATTTTACTTTTTTATTTCATGTCAAAGTTAAATTCATTTAATATTTGTTTCTCAAATTTCTTACAATGTAAAAAACCTTGTGTGAGCGTATAATAATCTTAAATTTTAAAAATAATTTTTAGCACTATTTAAAAAAATAGTAAAAATGGTTTTGCTTGAAATAAGTAAGTTTTATTTATTTTTATAGCATTTAAATGAATGAAAAATTTTGTTTTTTCATTACTTATTTTGCCTTGTGTATACTTACTATATTTAGTGTTACTTACTAATATATACATACCTGTTCTGTATAATTATCTTAAGTTGCAATTTGCTAATTTCCATATCAATTACCTACAAAATGTGTGTGTGTGTAGTATTTGGCCCAAGGACATACAAATAAGCCAAATTATCGAAATATTGTAACTTAAATGGAGACAATTAAGTGTAGTAAAGCCAAAGTCGGTGTCCATTTCAACATAATACATTTTTGTTTTGTATGTATTGTTATAATATGGTGCACGTGTTTGTGACTGATATCAAATTGCCGTTTGTATATGTCAAACATATCATCATAATCATCATGTATAAATAAATTTAAATAAAAAGATGTTAGAGTATATAAAAAATATATTTTCTTTACTTTTCCATTGTTTGATTCAGTCGATTTGCACTATTTTTGGCAGTTAAGTTAGGTTATTATTAACCTTATCTGAACGAAACACTTTCTTCTAAAAATGGTTTATTTTGTTATTTATAAGTAGAGAAGTTTAATGATACTAAGTGATTTGTATTTTATAAATTTAATAATTTTATTGTTTTTAAATTTGTTTATTTAATACAAAACACAAACTTAAAGAAACAAATATTAAAAATGTTTTTCTAATTTTTAGTCAACCAATCAACTGACTCAAATGTTTGTTGTTAGTGCAATTCAACTTGATTGTTATCGCAAAATATTCTCTATATATTATTTAAAGACACGCTTCAAGCTACGTCAATTTGAACTCACAAAAAGCGCTCCCCAAATCACCATAAAAACTTCCAACAACTTTTTGCATGCAACACACACAAATCGCCGCTAATTGACATTGTTTCCCTCCTACAATTACGTGGAATATAGTAAATATATAAATATAAACATATATACATACATATATATATATATTAATAACAGCACGCGTTGCATATCTGATTAATGTGTGAATGCTATTATTGTTGTTGTTTTTTGGGTCGGGGGCTTGTCTAAAAAACCTTCAACAAACAAAGAGAACAGAAAGTGTGTACTTGTTGCATTTGACAGTTGCAGCAAGTAATAATTATTAAGGTTTTGACGGTTTGCAATAATAATGAAATGACTTTAAAAACAGAGTTTAACTCAGGGTTGCATTTGGTATTGTTTGAAAGCTTAAATGTGTGCCTCTTGAGTATTTAAGCGGCTTTTAAAATTCAATTCTATAAAAAGTAATTTTAATGACAATGAAACTTATTTCCATTTATTTACTGTTGGTTTTTGGCTCGTTGTATATAGAGTTTTTATTAGTTAAATAAAAGTACTTCTGGTGCGTAGGAGTGCTTTCGGGAGAAGGAGGCAGTGTTTGTCTTAAGTCTATGTTAAACTTAATGTTAAGCTAACATTGAGAGAGCAACAAATCATTTACAGTTATATCTTAGCTTAAATTTCATGAACATAAGACAATTTTGAATACAATGCTGGACGTTCAGGTGAATAGTTCTGGCATCAACACATTGAAATGAAAATCTTTGTCGCAACTTAATTAATTGCATTACATAATAATATTAATGTGCATTCAATGCTTTTACTTACATATTGCATTGAGTCCATATTATATATTTATATTGTTAATTAATTAACACTTAACAGCTGGCGCACCGCTTTGTCCGTCCTTCTCACCTTAACAAAAAGCTTGATAATTGATAGAGGTATTTTTTTTTTTTATTCTAAAAATAGCATCAGTTGCATTAACCCATTAGTGTCACTTAGCAATGCAAAACAACACAAAACATAATAAATAAATAAAAATCATCATCCGCTCACAAATTGTATTTTCTTTTATGCCAAGAGACAAAAAGAGAGATAGGAAGAAAATGCGAGAAAAAGAGAGAGAGAGAGAGAGAGATAGCTGGCGAGTTCATTCATCCAATTTTTGTTTGCATTTTTTGTTGTTGTTGTTGTGCTTCCGCATTTTGCTTGCAGTGGTGGACATCGTTAGCGAACGAAAGTGAGAGCATGTCGTTGTTGTTTTTGTTGTCCATTTAATCATTGCAAATTTTATGCAATCTGACAACTGAGTGTTGTTGTTGTTTTGTGTGTGTGTTGATCTTTTTATAAACAGCATTGTGTGCGACACTTATGGTTATATGAATGTACGTGTGCCATATATCAAAATCGTAAAAGAAACAAACAAACAAGCTAGATATTACTTTTAATAAAGGTGCATTGACCCTGCGTCTATGAATCTGTAACCTAAAAAATAAAAATACCCTTCATTAAACATTTAATTAAGTACCAGCAAATTATATTTGAACTACAGTTTTCAAAACATAAAAGCAGCTGCTATCAGTTTATAAAATATAGTTTTTGCCATAAACTGTGAAAAGCCGGTTAAAGCAACCGCTGCAATGCCAACAATCGAAGCTCATGGATAAAGATTAACATCTATGTCCAATGATTGCAATTAGTGAAAGCAAGAGCAAATGTTTTTAAAATAAAAAAATAATAAAAACTCGTTTGGGTTTATCGACCAAACAAAATTGTTGTCCACTTGAGAAATTAAAAGTTTGAATTGCGTGCGCCAAACTGTCGAAATTTATATGAATGGCCACACTTAACATCACGGTCTGCTCCACACTTAACAGACGTGCTCCACCAGCTTTGCAGATATTCAACAACGACAACTGGTCACACTTGCGAGCTGTTCTCATCGATTTATTAATCGGTTTATACATCGATGCTTTGCTGCAGCAGCACAATTTTGTTTGTAATTAAAATTTAGCAAAATATGTGCGCGACAACAAGCAAATTGCTGCTCAAGGGCATGCCCTGCAGCATAGAGGAGCTAGCGCAGTTAATTCAAGAGGTTAAGCTTATTGTGCCACGTTCAGTGAATGCATTTGGACGCCGACGCGCGCTGATTGAATATTCTGACGCCGTGGAGGCTCAAGAGGCACTCGAACAGCTGTTGGGCCTCAGCGATAAACTGGATAAGCCGTTGCGTATCAGCTCCTTTGGACCGCGTGCCAATGACGATGGCAGTAAACCAAAGACTGCCAACAAATCGACACAAGCAACTGCATCAGCAACAACGCAGGACTCAGACAACAACAAGTATGTGCAAAAGTTGTATGCCGTCAATAAACAATGTGATTTAATGCAGCCACCACCGCCATATCTTCAATATGCATATCCGCCCATCAATGCTGACATACTCACTGCCATCGGAGATGCCCTCAAAAGTGATAAACGATTCTATACGCAGGTTCTTCACCTGATGAATCGCATGAATTTGAGTCCGCCTTTTGGTAAAAGATCAACAGGATTGAAGATACTGCCTCAGCATTTGAAAAGTGTTGAAACACAAACTGATGCAATTCCAGAGAGTGAAACAGAAAGCGAGCTGGAAAGTGATGACGCAGAGCCAAAAACCAAGCTAAAAAGAAAGCCAAATGCAGTTACTTCTATTCCACCGCAATATATTAAACGTGCCCGCCAAATACTACAAAGTGCTGTGAAAATTCCAATCGTTAAAGTTTCAATAGATGCACCGACATTCACGCCACCCAAAATTGAACTAAAATTGCCCACAGCTTTGCCTACTTTTGTTGAAAAGCTGCCGAAGGAGTGTCTAACGCTCGAACAGCTCCAAGCTCTGCCCATCTACAAGAACTATCAAAGAGGCGAACCCAGCAATAAGCTCTATATAAAAAATCTCGATAAAAGCACTACGGAAACACAATTGCGAACGCTTTATGCACGTTATGCTAGCAAAGAGAGTCTGGAGATTAAAGTGATGCAACAGGGACGCATGAAGGGTCAAGCATTTGTTACATTTCCTAATGCGACTGCGGCGGTGGTGGTTGACCAAGCATTGGCGGAAACAAATGGTCTGCTCTGGCATGAGAAGCCCATGATTGTGTGCTATGGCAAACAGCAGCAGGAGCAGCAGAAATCATAATTCATAAAAATATAATTATCTTTTTTTGAAATTCCTGAAATTCACCTTTCTTTAATGATGGTATTTATAAGACATCATCCTTTACTTTTTTCACTTCATATGGTTGCTTTTTAGATCTAACGAAACTTTGCAGTATTTAAAAAAATATTTACTTTGCTTTTGATTGAACAATTCTGTCAATAACTATTTTTCCTCTCGTATTTATCAACTTAGTTTATCGATTATAGTTAGTGATAAATTTGAATTTGATTTTATTAATCGATCAAAGCATCAGCTTACCAGACGTATACAGTTCTTTTTTATGCAGCTTTGTATAATTGGTAATCTTATAACAACTACAGTTCAAAGCATTTTTAATAATATATAAAAAGAAACAAGTAAAAGCCATTTTATTACCATAAACCATACAACGGCTATATTTAAATCCGGTTTTATTTTCCTCTTTTTTTGGCAACTCGGCAGGCAATTGGGCCTGATCGATACGCTGTATGTGGATGGCGCTCAACCGAATCCTGCCAACGATTTGGATGACATCGATATAAGCATAAGTGGAGAAGCAAACGAAGCGACAGCCGCCACTGCACCACCATTAAAAACAAAGAAATCACGCAAGTCCAAGCACTTGGCCATGCAACCATTTAGTTATGTGCTTGCCGTTGATTTTGAGGCAACATGCTGGGAGAAACAGGCGCCGCCTCAATGGCGAGAAGCAGAGATAATAGGTAAGTAATATTTTTGAAAAGAGTCTCTTCTATTTATTAACTCATCTGATTGTAGAATTTCCCGCTGTGCTTGTCAATCTGAAGACGGGCAAAATCGAAGCGGAATTTCACAAATATATAATGCCGTTTGAGTCGCCACGTTTGAGCAGCTATTGCACCGAACTAACTGGCATAGAGCAGAAGACTGTGGATGCTGGAGTGCCACTGCAGACGGCATTAATGATGTTCCATGAATGGTTGCGCCGCGAGTTGCGTGCTCGCAATTTGGTGTTGCCCAAAATGGCCAAATCAAATATATTGGGCAATTGTGCGTTTGTCACATGGACAGATTGGGACTTTGGCATCTGTTTGCACAAGGAGTGCTCGAGGAAACGCATGCGCAAACCGCCATATTTTAACCAATGGATCGATGTGCGTGCCATCTATAGGGAATGGTATAAATATCGGCCATGCAATTTCAGTGATGCTTTGTCCCATGTCGGTTTGGCATTCGAGGGCAGGGCGCATTCGGGCATCGATGATGCCAAAAATTTGGGGGCATTAATGTGCAAAATGGTGCAAGATGGTGCACTCTTCTCGATTACCAAGGATTTGACGCCATATCAAACACTGAATCCCAATTGTGTGATGTGAAGCAAATACGTTCCCAAAACAACAGCCGCGAGAGAAGAACTCCCTCCAAGAAATAAACTAAAATATCGTAACAACTTTCGTTACTGACTTGATTGAGAATAAAAAAAACAAATAAATACTTACAAATAATATGAAGAATAGCCTGCATAAAAAAGGGGAAAAACAAAGTTCTTCTGCGTTCATTTGTTTCTTTTGTTTTTCTGTAACGGCAATTGATAAGACTTGAAAATTTGACAAATTGTTTCAACACAAAAAAATATAAAATACTTGCTGCAAAATCAAAAACCAGCATACAATACAATACAATACATATTAAGATATGGCCTTAGATCATATTTTTCTACATTCATATACATAATTAAATAATATTAATAATAAATCTATACTGCGTATATGGATAAAACAAGAAACAAAAAATGTCATACTGATGTTTTATGACTCTCACACGGCCTATCATTTTAGCATTTAAGACCAGCATCTATAACTACTAATAAAACGACAATAGATATTATATATATATATATATATATATTCGCTGAAAACAAAAGAATAATCTTACTACTAATTTGACTTTTGGTCGTTAGACGGCGCTTTGGTTATACATTTTGCTTATGGCCTTTGCTTGACAGCCAACTGAATAATAGCTCGCTCGCCCGTTGTCATCCAGTTGGGATCATCTTCTGTTAGCCAGCCAACCACACATTGTGGCATGCCACCATACAGATCACTTTTAATGGCACGCAATGCACAAATGCTTGTTGGCAGAAAATCACCCAAACATTCCCGAAATGGCGTTGTTGAATTCAATTTGATGTCGTTAAGCAGCTTGCGATAATTGAGATCACCCTTAAAGATGACGAGAGCAGCAAAGCTCAACTGAACGTACAAGCAGGGCGCCAATTGACGCATGCTGCGGAAACCCTGTGGCCGAGTCCAAAAGAAACTCGTGTCGCTTAGCTGTAAGGTTCCCAGGCGCATTAAACGCTTCAAACGACGTCCAAAGCCAGATAGCGCGGGCAGTTCGTGGCTCTGTAGGAAACGAAGCATCCACTGGAAATCATTGGCGGTGACATCCGAGATGAACCAGGGAAACGCCTTGACATGATAGCGAACCTTCTGCGCCAGGCCCGTACGCAGAAGGTATTCACCCAAAACGAGATCCGTGAAAAGCTCAAAGCCAGCATTATCCAAAACGATGTCAACCACTCGGTTACAGACGGATGAATGCAAGCCCTTGGTTAGAAGATGCCACACATCCGCCGACTGATCCTGTATCAAAAATTTATCATCTGTATGCATTAGCTTCGTTATTTGTTCGTCGGGCATCTCTTTGGAGATGGACAGATCACAGCGATTGGCCCACAACGATAGCTTAAGCATTGTACACAAACTCTCGCAATCGAGCTCCAATGAAGCTGTATCTATGAGCATCGTGTGCATCACCTGACCTAAACCCAACGTGGCTTCAATCTTTTGCAAGCCAAAGTAATCAAAATTTCGTAATGACTTTTCCCTGTGGAATGCAGCCAGAATGCGTCGATATAAATAGCATTCGGCATGCAACCAATTGGCCGAGAACCATTGATTCTTATCCGAATCAACTAAGTGCTCGATTTGCTTGTTCCAGTCATTCGCATCGGGCAGCTTGTCGTGAAATACTTTAAACTTTTGATTCTGCAGCACTTCGATCCGCAAAATGTCCAAACTCCATGCAACTCGTCTCAGATCGTATCGAGCATAATCGCCACATTCCGCTATAATGGCATCCTCGTTCACCGCAATGCCTGCTATAATCTCGTCGAGCATGCGAGGCACACGTTCCTTGATAGTTTTATATGCAAAACTGGGTTTGTAGTGCGCTGAAAGCGGTTCAAGCAGCGGTGTTTCGTTCAAGCTTATATTGTGTTTATCATCGAAACTTATTTCTGGAGTTTCAATGCTTTGTCTTGATGATGAGAACTCCGATTCCACATCGGAGTGACTGCCACGATTGGAATGCACCACTAGCTTGACCTTTTTCATTTTTTTTGTTTTTTTTTTTTGAGCCTAAAACTACAATTTTGACATTGAAATCGTCCTTAATATTCAAATTGTATAACAAAATATTAACAGCCTGTGCTTTTTAATTGTGTAAAACTGTGAAAAACTAAACAACAATTTCGCTATTTGACTATTTACTTGCTGGCATATTGTATGGTGCCATATTCACCAGTTAGCATCCATTCTTTGTTCTTGGCAAAAAGTTCCTCGGATTTGCCTTCAGGCAAGCCACAAACTAAATCCGCTTTAATGGTTCGCAATGTACAAACATTTGTGGGTTTAAAGCCTGCAAAACGGAATATTAAGATACAATTTAAGATTTGACAACAGTTTAAAGCTTACCACGCAGACACGTTTCAAACGGTTCGGTGCTGTGCCAACTGTAATCTCCCAGTAATTTACGATAATTTAGATCACCCTTGAAGATAACCAACTGTGCCAGTGAGAGGCGTTTATAAAGTTCCGGTCGCACTTCAGCCATGCGATAAAACTCATATGGACCTGTCCAAAAGTGTTCCAGCGTAGCCAATTCAAATTTGCCTTCATCTGTGAAACGTTTCAGTTTTTTGCCCAGCTCACTGAGCACCGTTTCCGGTTGTTCAATGAGAAACTGCAATGTCCAGTGATAATCCTCGGCCATAACATCCGATATGAACCAGGGTATTGCTTTCGCATTGAAGCGCACCTTCTTCGCCAATCCCTTGTCAATAATATACTCGGCTAGTATCAGATCTGTGTACAGCTCATAGCCGGAATTATCAAATATAAATTCCACAATGCCATTGCCATCAGATTTATCTAAAATCTCCCAAACCAAGCTAGTTGCATCGACTAGCAAATTGGCATCCAATTCAGCTACCTGATCAAAAGCATCGCCAGTGGGTTTGATCTGTTTTCCCGATGTTATTGACAAATCACAGCGATTACCCCACAAATTAAACTTCATCAGTTGCTGAAATGTGCTGGAATTCCTTTCATTCTGTCGAGTTCCTTTTGCAACCGCCAACATAGCGTCCAGACTAAGCTGTGCAGCCGTTTGCTTTTGCTTGCGAAAGTAATCGAAGCCGGCCAGGTTTGATCCTTTAAATATCGACCATATTTTGCGATACATATAGCATTCGGCATAGAGCCAACAAGCAGTAAAATATGTTCGCTTCTCCTTTGGCAGTTTTTCCAAAAATGCATTCCATTCGCCTACATCGATTTCTAAAAAGATAACAAAAAATTGATTATAGAACAACATTCTTGTTTTCCTTATGGCGCGGCCCTACCATTATCATTAAACGGCAATAACGGTCCGTTGTTGAGAATATTCGAGCGCAGCTCTAGAATTGCAACAGCTGTTTGTTCAATATTTGCATCCTTTTGAATACAAAAAAAAAAAAAAAAAAAAATAGATTAACTGTTTGCGCACGCTCATTGAATTATGCAATAAGAGAATTCTTACCGCTCCATATTTCACTAGCAGTTCTTCCTTATCCTTGGCCAAAGAGTCAGCAATTGATAGCAACGATGAGGGAAGTCGAACACGAAACGTGTAATAGGCAAAGCTCCTACAATTGTGGAGGAGGGGGTCGAGTTTAGAGGTCAGGCAATCAAAATTACATCAGTGCTACATATACATAAGTGTACACATGTGCGATTGGGCTATATCAATATGCTATATATAGCAAACTTACTGCTTATATTCGGCTGCTAGCAGCGTATGCGGTGGAGTCTCGCTGTCAATAATTCCATTTTCTATATCGAAATTGGCGTCTTCGGCAGCCAAGGTCATACTTCACGTTTATTTTGTGCTGCGTGTGTTTCTCTAATCAGCTGTGATTTACTATGTTTATTTTTGACAAACAAACTGCAGTTTTTGTTGTTGGCGCCTCAAAACTTTGATGTAGAAGTGCGAGTTACGGTAGAGATTACACGGTAGAGATTACATTAATTATATCGATAGCTGCCAGTGAAACTTAGCAATGCACAATTTGCCTATCGCTTACGACAATTATTAAAACTTTCTCATCTCTGGTGTCAGTGCTGCCAGATAAGCTTACTTCCGGCTAGGTCTACCATATATTAAAGATTTGTTGAATTAATGAAATGATATATTTTAAATAAAGTTATCGAATTTTTGACTTTTAAAGTATTCTTTTTTTATGTATTGTACATATAAATTTTTATTTTATAACGAATTAGCTACAGTTTTTGAGGCATTTAATAACCATATTCACGCGAGCCATCCACATACTGAATAATGCCATAGTTGCCTGTTATCATCCAGTCGGGATTCTTCTTCTTCAGATGCTCACTGACACACTCCGAAAGTCCGCAGATTACCTCTGATTTAATTGTGCGCACAGAGCATAAATTGCTGGGCATAAATCCACAAAGGCACTTTTTTATATCCTGTGTGGTTTCCCAGCAAACATCGCCAACAAGTTTGCGATAGTTAAAATCGCCTTTAAACAAAATAAGCTTTGATTGCTGAAGCATTCGATATAGCTCTGGCTCAATGTTACGCATGCTGCAAATAAGAAAGTTATTTAGGTAAAAAAAAACAAAAGAATGTATTGCAAACTTACTTGTGAAAGGCATGTGCAGTTGTCCAGAAATAAAAAGTTGGTGCCAATTCAAATTTACCCTCTTCGAAGAATTGCATAAATTTATTTCCAATCAGACTGATGATATAATCCGAGTGTTTGCTCAGAAACGAGAGGGTATGATGGAAGTCACGCTGAGTGAGATCGGAGACAAACCAAGGAAAGGCCTTGACATGAAAGCGTACTTTCTCAGCGAGTCCCTTTTCAATGATATATTCGGCCAGTATAAAGTCCGTAAAGAGTTCATAGCCAGCATTATCCAATATTATATCCACACATTGTTGTCTATTGTTTGACTTCTTATCCGTTAAACATTTCCATATATGCTCTACATTATTAATCAGTATATTATTATCTGTGGCACTAACATCCTCCAGTATTTTTAGATTTAATTGATTTGCGACATCTGAGAGATCGTTACGATTACTCCACAAATTAATTTTTAGGAGCTCAGCAAACACTTCGATGCAGTTGTCCGTGCGTCTCGTATAATTGGCAAGTGAAATAATTTCTTCTTGGCAACTAAATAATGCCTCATTTTTAACTTTGCCGAAATAATCAAACTGTTTGATAAAGATGCTGTTCTCCACGAAGGAGTAGAGTTTTCGGTACAAATAGCATTCGGTGTGCATCCAACAGGCCTGATAAAACGATCGAGCGTTCTTGGGCAGCTGATCGATGAAGTTATTCCATATGTCTTTATCCGGTTCTATGAAAAATGAAACAAATTAAATTTATATTGCAAAAATCTATAGTTAAGAAATCTAACTTACCATCACCAGAAAACTTTTGGAAAGGCTTATCTGTTTGTAGCTCGTATTTTAGCCTCGAAATAAGTCCAATAACGATTTTAAGTTCCTCGCGCGCATTCTGTATTAATTAGTTAAACGCTTTGTTAGTGCTCGTAACAGGGACACAGTATACATTTTCTACCAACCTCGCCATACTCAGCAACTAACTCGCCTTTGTCTTTTGTGAGCGAATCAATGACTCTTGTGAGAATCACTGGAAGATAATTGCGAATTGTGAAGTATGCATAACTACGCTTAAACTGTCCAGACATCGACGAGTTCAGTGGTGTTTGGATATCGACAATATTGTACTTGTCATTAAAATCCGATTTGAACACCTTTGCCAATGTTTGTTCATCAATTTTGTTGTTCACTGCTCCATCTTTGGTTGCGTTTGAGCACTCTTCTCCTTCGTGCTGCATCTTCGTCCTAATTGTTCAGAATTTGTTTTTTGAGTGCTGTATTGTGCATATTAATATGTACAGCGTGTTACAGCCTACTAAGTTCTCAGATGAGAATTGAACATTATAGAAATATTTTTATTTATTTGCAATAGCTGTTTGCGCTGCTCAGTGTGACCGCAGTTAATGGCCTATCAAGTCCGATATGCAGGTCAGGCTAAATTTGTTAAAATTAGGTATAAATCCAAAGTTATTTATAGCTTTTAAGTTTTCATTTATAAAAATTTATTTAATTATTATATTCATCCTATTTCACTGAAGATACCAATCGAACGTTATGAGTTGCGTTATTATTGCAGCATATATTTTTGTGCAAAATACCGCTTTATGGTATTTTTTTGAAATACATAAATGGTCATTTTATGCACATTTTCACTTCCGCGTTCCCTTATAGTACATTGCAGTTTTTATTTGGACATGGAACGCGACGCGAAGTCTTCGAGATGTTAAGCACGCGCAAATTAAAATGAATAATAAGCATCAAAAATAAATAATAATAAACGCCAAGGTAGTTTTAACACCTATGACGACATTGTAGTGACAAAGTCAACAACAACGCGCGCGATCCAATTGTTGACGACGCGGTCTGTGTGTTAGTGTGCGGGGTATGCTGACTCAGTTACGGATTACGGCCAAACGATACGGGTACGCGATTAAGGCCCAGCTGAGAAGAGCTACAATATAATATTTGCAAATGTGTACCAACTAATAAAAACCGCAAGAGACGCACACAAACTAACAAACAAACACACACTCAGCAGCAGCAGACAACCAACACCCAACACCCCAAAAACACACACACACAGACGCGCGCGCACAGACACACACTCACACACATACGATGTCACATTTGCCAGTTCCACTTTATGGCTTCGCCGCATTTTTTATGATTTTCTGGTTTGGCACTTGGTGCGTGCATCTGATAGCGATCTGCTATGGCAAATATAAGCTGCATAAAAAATCATGCAAACTGCCAACGGAATCATCACCGCTGCCGGGTGTCTCCATATTGAAGCCATTGATGGGCGTCGATCCAAATTTGCAACATAATCTGGAATCGTTTTTTACAATGGACTATCCGCTGTTCGAATTGCTCTTCTGCGTTGAAGATAAGCACGATCCGGCTATCAAATTGGTGGAACAGCTGCTGGATAAGTATCCCCAGATCGATGCACAACTGTTTGTGGGCGGGTCCGATGTGGGCGTGAATCCAAAAATCAATAACATCCATCCCGGCTATATGGCAGCGAAATATGATTTCGTTATGATATCGGACAGTGGCATCAAAATGAAGAACGACACGCTGCTCGACATGGTGCAGAATATGTCCGAACGCCATGCATTAGTTCACCAAATGCCCTTCACTAGCGATCGTGATGGATTTGCGGCCACCTTTGAGAAGATTTTCTTTGGCACAGTGCAATCGCGAATCTATCTATCGGCCGATGTGTTGGGCATCAATTGTCACACCGGCATGTCCTGTCTGCTAAGGAAAGCGGTTATCGATCAACTTGGCGGATTGAGAGCTTTTGGTTGCTATCTCGCCGAAGACTTTTTCATTGCGAAGCGCGTTACAGAATTGGGCTGGAAGATGCGTATCTCTAATCAGCCAGCGCTACAAAATAGTGGACTTTGCGATATTGCTAGCTTTCAGGTAAGAAACTTACTCGAAACATCGAAAATTATCACGTGCAAAGTTTGAATTGAGCGAATTTAAGCTGAGCGAAATGATAGTGAAAAAACACCTTTGCTCTTCATACACTGTTAAAATTTCCATTGATATGTTCACATTTCTAAAAAGCTAATTTCACCAATTGAATTAATTTCTAATAAGTAAAAGTGATTTAAAAACAATTTTTATTTAATCTTGATACAAACTTTGACAAGTTTGTCTAAATCACAAAAAACAAAACTGTTTATCTTAAAATAAATACTAAGTAGCTAAATGGTATCTGGTAGTCGTCTAGAACATCTTTACGACTTGTTGATTTACAGTTTTTATTTTCCCACAGTTTAGCCAAATGGCTTTTTCATCACCATGCGCTTGAAGCTTTTAGCTGCATTTGTTTGTTAGGTTTGTCAGCACATAATTAAATACATACAAAAAAGGACACTTGTCAATCAAAATCGTTTAACGTTTGCAGCGAGAGCTGTTCTAATAATTTGTAATTGGAAATAAACATAATCTTTAAGATCCTATTGCTTTTTTATGACCCTAATCTGTAAAGAATATCAAATTCAGTTGAAGTTTGTTAAAAATCAAAACTCTTCTTTAAATTTGCGAAAATATAATATTCATACTTCCAAGAATTGCCTTGTTCTTCTCTCTTAACAGAAATGTGGTTTGAAAACCTGTTTTATTTTTTGTTTTCAAACGCAAGATTAACAATCTCAAACTCTTTTGAAAAGCAAAACTTTCCATTATTGAATAGTATTTAATGCCTTTCATTGTAGAATAATTAAAAATGTTACAAGCAAATGTTACGCATAGTTTGAAATGGAAATGATTTTCAAACAAACAGCACTAACTATGATTAATCGAAACAAATGATTTATATTAAAATAATACCACTACAATCCGTAAGGTCATAACAGCTCTTTTCCTTCTGTTTTTTTTTTGTGTGTTGGGCATTAAAATTAATTGAAATTGGCAAAAAACAGACAAATGATTAACTCAGTTATCCAATAGAAACAACTGTTTTTACTTAAAAAAAAACACATTTGTTTTTATTATTTTGTTTTGTTTGTCAACTTTTTTGTAATTTGCTTAATTATGCCTAAAAAGTCGCTGATGATGAGTTACATTATTAAATAAAGTTTTGACAAAAAAAAAATAGAAAAACAAACAAAAAGTTTCAAGAGTGAATGAAAAATCATAGTTAATGGATTTACATCTTTATTGTTAAAGATTACTCGGAATTTATTAGAATCAAGTTTTAATTTTTTATTTAACTTTAATTTTAGAGTTTGCAACTTTACTAAAAATTATATTTATAGTCAAATGGGATTAAAGTTTAAGTACAGTCTAAATTTGCGAACCTACAAGTATTATAAAACGACAAAACATAATTCTAGCAAAGATTCTTATCTATATTTTAATTATATTTTATATGTCGTTTCAGGCACGACTCATACGCTGGGCCAAGCTTCGTGTGGCAATGGTGCCAACAACGATATTGTTGGAACCATTGTCAGAATGCATGGTGCTGGGTGCTTTGGCTGCCTGGTCGGCATCATTGCTGTTTGTGTGGGACCCGTTGGTATTCTATTTAGTGCATGTGCTGTGCTGGTTCCTGTCCGACTGGGTGCTCCTGTCGATTGTGCAACACGGCTCGATGCCGTTTCACAAGTTTGAGTTCGTTATTGGCTGGCTGTTCAGAGAGCTAACTGGACCATATTTGTTTCTGCATGCGCTATGGAATCCGGCAATACGTTGGAGGACGCGCACCTTTAAGCTGCATTGGGGCGGAATTGCTTACGAACTGCCGCTCAATTCACCTGCATCGAATTCTCTAACAGCGCCGCTGCAACCGATGCAGCCGGCGCCCACGTTATTAGCCACATCAAAGGCAGGAGGCTGTGGTGGTCTTGCGACTGGGGGACTGGGAACGCTGCCGGCCGCTAAGCATCGATTGCTGGTCTCGTAGCAGCAGCTAGTTCTAGTTTGTTTGTTATATGCGTAATTTTGTATAATCAGTGGAGGAGTGCGAGATTTATTTTCGAGCTACAGTTAAGTAGTAGTATTATTATTACTAGCTAAAAAAAAAAACAGAAACAAAAACAACAAAAAAAATACACATACACCCCCTTTAGTCACTACATACACTTTAAACTTAAATCCTTAAATCGTTAAGATCTTATTGTGGCTGCCCTTTGATTAGAGAACAAATTTCTGGCCGCTAAGCTTAAGCAGCAGCAGTAGCAGCATTGAAAGTCTGGACATGATAAATGACCGCAACCAAACATTGTATGAAGAGAACATTAAAAACTTAAAACTAAGTTGACAGCTTATCGATATACATATACACATATGCATACGTATTCGAACCGATCTAGCAAGTTTACCAATTTCATTAAGAATTTCTTTGTAAACTTTTGTATATTTTATTTTTAAGTTGATTTTTGAGATTTAGGCGAGGAAAATGTTGTATAGTTTAGGTAAGGTTTTGTTATTGCTATTTATAATTCATAAGCAAAAATATAAAATGTAATTATATTATCTAATTAAACACTATTCACATACACATATACATATTCACACATACATATATTCATAATTTTCCTTTTGCTCTGATATAAAATCTTGTAAATAAGCTTCGCTAAATCGCCATCGAATAAACTTAGTTTATATTGTGACTGAGTTTTGTGTTTTTTTGTTATTGCTTACTATCATTTTGTCACATGAGCTTTAAAGTAATTACTTTAAATTTGTTTAGGTTTGATTGCAATGTGAATTCATTTCAAATGATTCAGTTCTATGTTTGGGTTTCCCTTTTGTTATTCCAGTCTATCTTTAAATATATCTATGAATGATCGTTTTTGAGTTCTCACATTGCAATGCCAGACTTGAATTGAGTCATTTCTTATCACATATATATATATATATACATTTGACACTTATTTCATTCACAGTCATTTTTGTTGCCTCGCCCCGTCTTACATTTAATGCGGGTTCAAAAGTCGTATAAATTAATTGAATTATGCTGGACCATTATATATACTACACATATACAGTTGATTGCCAGCTTAAAAACCCCTACCCTCAGTATTATGCATATAGGCAAACAGTTAAACTACAATAAGAACCTATAAAAATAATATAGTTCTTAGGGTGCACTCCGAAATAAAATTATATGTAGAATTGCAAATTTTAAGGTTATACTTCTAGATAAAAAATATCAATTCATATTTTAAGAGGAAAAGTTTAATATATTTTTCGAAATTGTGTTCATGCTTAGTGAAAAGCATTTAAATTTGAATTACAAGCATTTTATACTGAGTGTACATAACTTACAAGAACGTGAAAAGTGTAGAAATTTCTTAGCGTTTGCTCTGCTGAGTCAGACAAAGTCATCAACATGTGGATCTGGTGATCGAGACTAAGAGTAAGAGCATTATTTCTAGAAGAAAACAACAACGGCTCTTATCTCAATTCCAGAATTGAACATGTACTATAACATTTAAAGCTATACATATATATATATATATATATATATATATATACATACGAAGGGTGCGTACAAACAACAAAAACAAACACAGACAATACGCGCTCAGTAACAACAGCAGCAAAGATTTATACAAACATACATATACATACGTACATAAAAAAATATATTTATAAATTTGCTAATATATATATAGTATAGATAATACAGATTATAGAGAGAGCGAGCCATATCAGTTGCAAAGCACACCGAATGAGAAGAAATGAGAAAAAGACAGCGAGGCTACCGATTTGCTTAAGTTAACAAACACGTATATTAAACTTAGAGATAAATAATAAAAACAAATACATACATACATATAAATCGATGAATGCATATAAAATTCAAATAAGATGTTTTGATTATTTTCTTTGCATTGTTCCTCTTTTATTATGTTGTTTTTGCGTTTTTTTTCACATGAAATTTATTTGCACAAAAGTTTAGAGCTTTTTTTCTCACCTTTCATTGATATTTCGTTTGAAGTATGAAAAGTTTACTTAAAAAAATATTACTAGTCTGAAATGAAACATAAAAACACAATTAATTAAGTGCTAAAATAATCTAAGCTGGTTATTATCGCAACAATACAATATGTTATTATTATGTATCAAATAATCGAGCGCAGTTATTTAAAGCCTAAGATAAAAAAGTTAAACTGAGGTTTTTGCAAAAGCCACACACTAAAATACTTTTTAGTCAAAAACAAACAAAAAAAAACTGATCCTTTTGCCTAACTAACAATAATATACAGCTATTAAGTAATATGCATAGATTAGATACATACATATATGTATTATTTTTGTTTCTGTTTGAAATTTCAAATGGCTTCAGTCTGCTTATCAAATCAAAATTGAAATACGATGAGTTTTGGTTCAAAGAGATGAAATTCGAGTTTTTAGAAAAGTTACTAACAAATATGTATAAGTTAAGTATGTATTTTTTAAACTAGGCTAAACAATAGTCAATAATATAATTAAAAACTTGATTAAAACATTGACCAAACAACTATCAAAAAATGATATTCCAGTGCCTAATCGCTCTATATTCAAATGAAATTTTATTTATACTTTATTGCTCAAACAAAGGCGAGTA
Source organism: Scaptomyza polygonia (assembly GCA_035044585.1). Lineage (NCBI taxonomy): Eukaryota > Metazoa > Arthropoda > Insecta > Diptera > Drosophilidae > Scaptomyza > Scaptomyza polygonia. Next base: position 824,238 of record JAWNNU010001690.1, read on the forward strand.
TTATCCATTCACAATCGCGGAAAAAAAAACATATTTATTTACTTACATGGGCTTTAGTCTGATAAGGCACAATCATTTCACTAATGACTCATTCGTGGGCTGATCTACATGCTGAAACTATCTAGACCTTGCGAACGGATCTTGTGACAGCGCAATGTCTCAGATACGGCCAAATTTATTTTATAAATTGACAAGGTAAACAATTTAACGATTTTTGCCGGTATTTTATGTTCTGGAAGTTAGGGCATTGCTCTTATCTACGGAATATGAATGGGTTTAATGCATACAAAAGAGCGGAGATTAAGTTATCATTTTGATAGCATATTATGCAAGCTTTAGGTATTTTATCGAAGCATTTTCGAATGACGCCAGAAAGCAATGTGCTTAAAGTCTACAAATAGCCGTTGGAAACAATATCTTAGAGATTTACAGAATGCTCATGAGTTTTCTCAAGTGAGTAGTTTATAGATATGTTATCTCAAGTACAGGCCGCTATCTTAAATAGTTAATCGGATTTAAAACTTTAGATTGCACGCATTGTATTGCCAATCAGAATAATATTACAATCAGCGGCATTGTGTTACCATTAAGATTCAAAAGTCACCTTCGAAATCAATGTTGATTTTTAGTTAATAATCATATATTAAAGGTTTCTCATTAAACATTTTTTTTTATAAGTGTGAATGTACAAATTTTCAAACAAGAAAAGCCGTTATTTAAAACAAAACTTGATATTTTCGCATTTAAAGTGATCATATAGAAAAGGTTTATCAATGAAAATGCTTTTTTTACGTGTGAATGTAAACATTTTAAGCAAGAAAAATCATAATTTTATTTTATTATGGCATTATACGAATTTTCATTTTCAAAACGAGCCTTGATGTTTCCGCAATTCTACTGATGCAAGTGAACAGTGCAGCTACAAAAATATGTTTCACATCTCTATGGCTGTTAACTTTACAGGTGCATCACGCGATCCGTTAAAGTTTGTTTTTTCAATGATTTTATTATGCATTTAAAAGGCAGAATTAAGCAAATTACCCAACAAACTTGAATAGTTTTGTTTTATTTTTCAACAAAATTCTTTTAATAAATTAGTCTGAAAATGTACACAATAAGCAAATCACAAAAACAGCAACAAATGAAATGAACGAGCCAGAACCAGATCAACTAAACCAGGGCGGCTGTACATTCGTTTAGTTTGTAAGTTCATTGAATCGTTTAAATGAACTTATTCCGACCAATTCATTCAATACAACTTGGTTAAATTGCAATCAATTTGTTGGAAAAGAGGTAATATCTTGTTAAGAAAACCACAAAGTTGTGCTAAATAGTTTTTCAACAATACTAAATGACGTTTCGAGTAAAGTGATGTGTGGCAAACAAGCTAAACGTGTACAAAAAAGCTTTAAAACGCTACGCACTGATTTTGCCATGTGAAAAATCTATACAGTTTTATCGGCAGACGAACGGCGAATGCCAGTACAAATGTGTGTATGCATGTGTGCACCAGCTGGTGGCGTCTGGAACGGGGGCGTATTGAAAAAAAATTCTTTTCCAAATGTGTGTGTTTTTGAAGTTTGTTTACTGCCACTTGATTTTGAACACACGCCTCATCAAATAATCTTTTATAATGTTGCAAATTGCTATTAACGTACCTGTTTACACTTGCAGATGTTTTGGCCGCTGCTTACGCGGCGTTAATGTAGTGGTCAAAAAACAGAAACAAACAAAAACTTTAAATAAAATTCAGTTCATATCCAACAAGAGGCAAGCAACGTTTGTAGCACGATGGCCATGTCCAAGGTGATACGTGTGCTGGAGAAGTCAGTAGCGCCATCGCCGCACAGTGTTCTTTTGGAGCATCGCAACCACACCGATTGCATCCTCTTCGAATCTCATGTCTGTGCGCTGCTTACTCAGCAGGAGAATGTTATACGCAAGCAGTATACAAAGGTCGGTATTTAGTTTAATTAAAAAGCCCACACTAATATTTTAAATTACCCAGCAGACATACAAATACTTTGCAATAATTTCCATGACTGTATAAAATTAAAAAATAATCTAGCATAATTATTATTTATATTTGCGTTATAAAACCACTTTAAATGGCACTTAAAATATGACCTTTAATTTAAATAAGTCAATTTTGTTATAAATAATTTTAGTCTGCTTTGGCAAAATTTGTCAGTAAACAATTGTTTTAATGTACCTTTTTTTTAAATATAAGCTTCAATTAATACTTATAGAGTTATGTTTATATTTTTAAGTTACTTGTTATGTAACATTTATTTATTGATTTGTTTTGCATTTTGTATTGAAAAATACTTTTAGACCAAACACATTTAGAGCAGAATAATAATAATAGTTAATAGTGTAAAGCAGAACCGATTAGAATCAACATGTCAACAGTTTTAGTTACAATCAAATCTTATTTACCCACAGGTATGCGATGCTTATGGCTGTTTGGGTGCACTGCAGCTGAATGCTGGTGAGAGTACTGTGCTGTTCCTGGTGCTCGTCACCGGGTGTGTATCGATGGGAAAAATTGGCGATGTGGAAATCTTTCGGATAACGCAAACAACATTTGTCTCACTGCAGAATGCGGTGCCCCACGAGGATAAGATAAGCGAAGTGCGTAAATTGCTCAATTCGGGCACCTTTTACTTTGCCCATCAAAACCCATCGGCAGCTGGTGGTGCTGGTGGAGCAGGTGGTGGACCCGGCTCGCCACCCACCAGCAAGTTCGATATAACGCTGTGTGCTCAGCGACGCCATCAGACGGGTGAGACGGACAATCGCTTCTTTTGGAATCGCATGATGCATATACATCTGATGCGCTTTGGCATCGACTGTCAAGCCTGGCTGCTGCAGACCATGTGTGGTTCTGTGGAGGTGAGAACCGTTTACATAGGCGCCAAGCAGGCCCGTGCAGCAATAATTTCCCGGCTGAGCTGTGAACGCGCTGGAACGCGTTTCAATGTGCGAGGCACCAACGATGAGGGCTATGTGGCCAACTTTGTTGAAACGGAGCAGGTGATCTATGTCGATGGCGATGTCACCAGTCATATTCAGACACGCGGCTCGGTGCCACTGTTTTGGGAGCAGCCTGGTGTTCAAGTTGGTTCGCACAAGGTGAAGCTATCGCGTGGATTTGAGACATCGGCGGCGGCCTTTGATCGCCACATGAGCATGATGAGGCAACGTTATGGCTACCAGACGATAGTCAATCTCCTAGGCAGCTCTCTAATCGGCAGCAAAGAAGGCGAAGCAATGCTGAGCAATGAGTTCCAACGGCATCATGGCATGTCCGCTCACAAGGACATACCACACGTTGTCTTTGACTATCATCAGGAGTGCCGTGGTGGCAACTTCTCAGCTCTGGCCAAGCTCAAGGAGCGCATGGTTGCGTGTGGTGCACACTATGGCATCTTCTGTGCCAGCAATGGGCAAATACAGCAGGAGCAATTTGGTGTTGTGCGTACCAATTGTCTAGATTGCCTGGATCGTACCAACTGTGTGCAAACATATCTGGGTCTTGATACGCTCAATCTTCAGCTGGAAGCTCTAAAAATGGGCGGCAAGCAGCAGAATATCTCCAGGTTTGAGGAGATTTTCCGTCAAATGTGGATTAACAACGGCAACGAGGTGAGCAAGATCTATGCGGGCACTGGAGCAATTCAAGGTGGCTCCAAGCTAATGGATGGTGCACGATCTGCAGCGCGAACCATTCAAAACAATCTACTGGACAATTCAAAACAGGTCAGATATTAATTTTTACTCAATTGAATCGGTAACAACATTGTCTCCCTTTTCAGGAAGCCATTGATGTCTTGCTTGTGGGCTCCACGCTCAGCTCGGAGCTGGCTGATCGTGCACGAATACTGTTGCCCTCAAATATGTTGCATGCACCGACGACAACGCTGCGTGAGCTTTGCAAACGTTATACGGAATATGTGCGTCCGCGTTTGCTACGCGTTGCCGTTGGCACTTACAATGTAAACGGTGGCAAGCATTTTCGCAGCATTGTGTTCAAGGATTCACTGGCAGATTGGCTGCTCGATTGTCATGCCCTGGCGCGCTCGAAAGCGCTGGTCGATGTTAACAACCCTTCGGAGCATGCTGATCATCCAGTGGACATTTATGCCATTGGCTTTGAGGAGATTGTCGATTTGAATGCATCGAACATAATGGCAGCCAGCACCGATAATGCCAAGCAGTGGGCCGAGGAGCTGCAGAAGACTATCTCGCGGGATAATGATTATGTGCTGCTTACCTATCAGCAGCTGGTCGGAGTATGCCTCTACATCTATGTAAGGCCGGAGCATGCACCGCATATTCGTGATGTGGCCATTGATTGTGTGAAGACGGGCTTGGGTGGTGCAACGGGCAATAAGGGTGCCTGTGCCATACGCTTTGTGCTACACGGCAGTTCCATGTGCTTTGTATGCGCCCATTTTGCAGCCGGGCAATCTCAGGTTACGGAACGCAATGCTGACTATTCGGAAATAACAAGGAAGTTGGCTTTTCCCATGGGACGAACATTGAAGTCGCACGATTGGGTTTTCTGGTGTGGAGATTTTAACTATCGCATCGATATGGAGAAGGATGAGCTAAAGGAGTGCGTCCGCAATGGTGATCTGTCCACGGTGCTGGAGTTTGATCAACTGCGCAAGGAACAGGAGGCGGGCAATGTTTTCTCCGAGTTCCTTGAAGGTGAGATCACCTTTGATCCAACATACAAATATGATGTGTTCAGCGATGACTATGATACATCGGAGAAACAACGTGCACCAGCTTGGACAGATCGTGTGCTCTGGCGTCGTCGCAAGGCACTGGCTGAAAGTGATTTTGGTGGTGTTGGTACGGCTGCCTGGAATCCGGGCAAGCTCATTCACTATGGACGCTCGGAGCTAAAGCAGAGCGATCATCGTCCAGTCATTGCCATCATTGATGCAGAGATCATGGAGATCGATCAGCAGCGTCGGCGTGCGGTCTTTGATCAGGTCATCAGAGACCTGGGACCACCTGACTCCACCATTGTGGTACATGTGCATGAAGCTTCTGCGGATGCCGATGAAGATGGACCGACCATATACGACGAGCATGTTATGGCTGCCCTCATTGCTGAGCTCTCCAAGATGGGTGAGGTGACACTGGTGCGTTATGTTGAGGACACCATGTGGGTGACCTTTCGCAATGGGGAATCGGCTCTAAATGCGGCTGCCAAAAATAGGACCCAAGTCTGTGGCTTGGAGCTGGTGTTTGAGCTTAAGACGCCAGATTGGCCACAGCAGGTGGACAGCGAGATTGAACTGTGCACCTCCAATACCATTCCACTTTGCGCAAATCCTTCGGAGCAAGCACAGTCGCTCCAATTAACGCCAGAGGTGCCACAACGTCCCAAACAGCCACCGACGCGTCCGGCGCCAGCTCGCCCGCCCATGCCGATGTCACCGAAAAACTCGCCACGACACTTGCCCCATGCCGGCGTAATTAGCATTGTTCCCAAGCCGGCCAAGCCACCACTGCCACCGCAACCGATGCAAATCCCTTTGCAGCCGGTTCAGGTGGCATTGCCGCCACCACCGCGTCCACCCAACATGGTAAACGATACGACGCCCTCATCAAAGTCTCAATCACCTACGGAAATGGGTTCTCCATTGCATGCCACCACGTCGGTGAGCTCGCCAAGCACTTCGTCGGGCAGGGCTTCACCTATTGGAGGCGCTGCTGCTCTGCCCTCTGGTCCACCCACACCACCACGTCAAATGCAGAGCAAACAAGGCACGCCCGTTTCGACGCCTACTAGGCAATCCAAACCACCATCCCTAGATCATCCCTCGCCCACACCGGACACAGCCTACGAGACGGCAGGCAATATTTACGAAGAGATTCAAGATGATGTGCCAGCACCGCGTCATCCACCGCCAGCTGGACCGCCACCAGTTATCGGAGCAATCGAAAGTCCACGTCGTCAGCAGGCCGGTGGTGTTGTGCCACCAATGGGTCCACCGCCCCCATTACCAAATCGTCGTGGACCACCACCAATACCAAATCGTAGTGGAAATGCACCGCCGCTTCCTACACGCCCCACTAACAACTAAAAAGCAGGAGAGGTAAGTGGAAAAGTTTAAACAAATAAATAAAAACAAAAAAAATTCTTCCCATACCGGGAATCGAACCCGGGCCTTCTGGGTGAAAGCCAGATATCCTAGCCACTAGACCATATGGGAGGCTGCATGCCGAATAGCTAAAACTCATTTACAGCTACGCCGTGTGTGAGCTTTTTGTTATCTAACCCAGTTTAAAAGCAACACAAAATATATGCGAATATTTATTTATTTAGTTAATTTATTTATTTTTTGCAGTTCAGATGTCCAGCAATCGAACAACCAAATGGCTCTCATTAATTATAATTTACATTCCAAATTGTTGTATTTAATGTTGAAAATCGCATAATTAATTATAAACATATACACTTACATGCTTATATGTACTTGCCACTTGTAAAGTAGATACATATGTTTTTTATTTACAACGTACAATGTTAAAAGTGTTACCAAGCAATTATTAAAAATGAATTTATGTTATGCAAGATCTGCGTACTGTCAGGCTTATAAAAAAGAGATTATAAAGCTGGTTCATTGCTTTAAATTTGAATGTTTCTGTTTATGTTATCTGGGCACTTAATTACTTAACCAACACTGGCCGGAGAAACACACACACACTATTGCACCAAATAAACTAAGTATTTACGTATTTATGTTAACCATAGCGAACAATCTGAATAAACATAATAAAGTATTAAATAACAAAACAAACATATTTATATGTTTTAAATTATTATACTAGCCGTACTAGTCAAATTATTAAATAGTTAAACAAAACAAACATCAAATGTGGTAAACAACAAAAGTATTAACAATTAACTTATAAATCAAAATAAAAGCTCGTAATTTACTATATATAAAAAACTATATACGAGTTATTTCCATTTGTTAAAAAAGCTATGGCTTAAATCCATGAAACTATAATCGAACTTATATGTTGATATCAAACATTCTGGAACGATAAAAAAAAATTGCTATACTTAAAACAATGTTGAAAAATTGTAAAAATGTTTATTCACCAAAATTGCAAGAGAGGTAATATCAATAAATATGCTACATATGTATAACACAAACGAGTAATGAATTTTTATTCGGAGGAAAGAAAACTTGTATTCAATATATTTACTTTAATTAAACGAATTGTATGTATGTTGCAAACATAAACTTAACACTTTGAAGAAACAAACTATAAATCCTTTGGCTTTAGATTAAAACCATTTGGGAAGCGCATCGTTGGGCAGATTCTTGTGATTGGGCAAAGCGGTGCATGGGCGTTGCTGCCTCCAGAATTCCTGTCGCTTGTTTAGGAAACAAACCGCCTCCTTGGCCAAAGCAGAGATATTCTCTGTATTGGTATCGGCTCGTACGAGATTCGGATGCAAAAGTAACTTCTCCAAATACTCCTTGTCCACACACAGTTCACCGAGCAGTTTTCTGGCATTGCGTCGATCCAGATCTGCCTTGGTCGGTTTCTGTCTTACCCGAGCACTGCTCAAGTTCTGCGACTTGGGCGTATTATCACCCGATTTCTTGGACACTAGACTTTTGGTTGGTGCCGCCACTGGCAGCGTGGAACGTGTCTTTGTCCCAATTGTATTCTCAATGGCTTCCTGTGTCTTTTGAACGCCCAAGCGAAATGAGGCAAGCTCGGGACGTGCTCGTAATCCGCGATGAAAGAACATCAAACTTTGCTCAAACTGACCCAAATAGTAGAGAGACTCGGCTTTTTGATAGATGGCACGGATATTGTTCTTATCCTCGCTCAACGCTGTCTCAGCATCCTGCAAAGCCTTCGAAGCCTCGCCCAGCAGCAAATAACATTTGCTGCGAGAGATCAATGCATTGATATCCGTGCTGTTCAGTTCCAGAGCCTGTAAGTAGTAAAGAAAGAAATATATTCAGACAAATAATAAAGAATAGCAGAATTAATATCCTTGGCGTCTGACTTCAGACCTTAAAAAGAACTTTCTCAATTAAAAATTTCTATTCTTAACCTTGCAAAAGAAATGTATTGCATTCTCGGGATTCGCATTCTTGATCTCCTTCAGGCCCAGCGCAATAATCGAACTGATATCTGCCTCATCGGGGATTAGAAGCGTTTCATTGCGATCCTGTTTCTGCTTTATCTGCAGACTCTGCTTGATGTCAAAGGCGCCGGCGCTAACAGCTGCCGCACGATCTTTATCTGTATAGAAGTCCACAAAGTTTTCCTTGGGCTTCTTCTTCTTCAACATTTGTTCCTCGATGCGTTTGCGTGCTGCACGCAACTCGGCCTCGATGCGATTGCCACGCTTGGAGACACCTGCCTCGAGCTCTTCGGGATGCTTGCTAGCACCACGTGCACCACGCTCCGTTGTGGACTTGCCACTAACGCCATAGGAGTCACGTCTCTCCCAAATTGGTGTTTTATGCGAGGCGCCGCGACCCCGTCCCTTTGTCCTCTTATTCGATTCCTCCAAGGATTCCTCATCTGCATTGGCTCCAGTACGTAAGAAGCTCTGCAACAGTTCCTGCTCCTTGTCAACAGCTAAAATATTGTTCAACCTACTGTTGGACATTTTAATAAACTACAATTTCAACACGGCGATTGCAAAAGGAAACTTTTCCCTCTACGTCGAAGGTAAAGTGTGAAAAATTCACACCTCGCCTGACAGCAGCAACCAATAGATAATTGATTTGCCATTTAGCCCAAGTTGGTTGCCAGGAAACTAGCAAACTTATAAATATGGGTTAGCAATCGATAACAAATAACAAAAATCAAGCAGCACGTGGCTAAGTCTTGTATTGCCGTGTTGCAAGTTCAATTAAAGGGTTTCAGAAGACAAAAAACAAAGTCGGTTCAAAAATTTAAAGCAAATGTGAAAGTTATTTTTGTTCATTGAAAACATAGCCAATAAAAATCGCGAAGACACAAAAAAAAACATTTTAAAGCTCAGCTCAATATCATCATTAAAATATTCTGTGTCAAAAAGAGATAACACCCTATCTTCCAGCTGTACCATCTTTGTACCCCATTCCTTGTAAATACAATGACTCTCAAACTGTAAACAAACAAATCGTTCACTTTGGGCCTAAGTTCACACGCAGAGCTTTGTAAAAGCTTTTTAGTTTTCGCAGCCACCTGGCGTATGCTTTGAGAAGTTTGAAGCCGTTATGCTTGAAATTTATGAATTTTAACTTAAAGTTTAAAAATTTCAATGTTAATCATTTTATGTCAATTAATTAAAAATGAAAATTACCTGATTATAGCCGGTCAGCGCTTTGTAGTATTCACGAACTTTCATATGATTATTGGATTGATCACAAAGCAGTTTAATGCTTGTCTCAATTTCCTCAATTGTATCAACTTTTTGCTTTTTTCGGGGCATTTTGACTTTAACAAGTTATTTATTGTTATTATTTACTGTGCCCAATGATGTTAGAATCCTTAAATTAAAAAAAAAAACACTTTTATTGCATTTACTTTTAGTTATTAGTAACTTTTTAAATTAGTTATTATATTTAATGTTCATTGTCTCGGAACACGAATTTCATATTTAATTTGTTTATCCATTAAATATAACCATATAAGCTAATATACTATAAAATGTGCTCATTTACAAAAAGAAATCCTTTTAACCGTGTGCTCAGCTCGCTTGTCAATTGCCAACTAAACCGTTTGGCTCCTCTTTCATATATAAATAATTCTAGGCTGACTTCTCTTGTTAATATTCTTGTTGTGGGGTTGGGAGAATTGGGAGAATCGCTTGTTCTTTGTGGCCAAAAACTGTTGTTGTTGTTGGTTGTTGTGGCTTTTATAACTTAGTTTGCATGTGCTGACAAGTCTCAATAAACTTCAATAAACTCGTTTTAATATCTCAACAAATTACTCGCTTACTTAATTCTGTGACAGATAGCAAAAAACTTGATGACTTTTGCAAATATGAATATTTTAGCACACAATATTTTCGGATTGTGTGTTTTTTTATGGATTTTTCTTTGAGAAAAATATGTGCATTATTTGTGAATTTTTTTTATTAAATCTACTAAATAAAGCTTTTAATCATAAATTAAATTTATAAAAAATGAATGTATACACAGCTTCATTTCTTTAAGTGCACAGCATAGCTAATTGTATTTATTATAAAACAAAAGTTGCATTTAATAACTTTGCCATAAAGTCACGCACATTGTCATAATATTTGCTTTTTGTTTGTTTTTCTTTTTGCTGTGCGTGGAATATAAAAGTCATAACCTGATTGTCAAAATTGCTTAACGGCTTGTTTGATGATGATGAACTTAAACGCCCCAGCTGATTAAGCCAATCAGTGAACCTTATAAGCCCCAACCAAACCCATATAAAAGTTGCATTCATTAATATGGAATCCTCATTTGGAAGGATTGTGTAGAACAACAAGAACATTTATTAGAACATACTTTTTATGAAACTATGCAAATTGCTATTAATTTTCTTGTATTGTTTTTAGAGTAAATAAATAACTTTGATGTCTGAGGCAGCCTACAAAGTTCTTACAACACTTGCGTGTTCCCCACTCATTTGAGTCAGGTGAACAAAAAAAAATAGGAGATTCAGCAGCAACCTCGGGGCATGCCGGAACAATTTTGTTTGTTTGTTTATTTGTTGGCTGCGCCTGTCCTCATAAGCAATCGGCTACAGTGTTGTCTTACAAGACAATTTTGTGGCCTATTGAACCTTCGTTTCTTTCAACTGACAGCTGTGCCTCTTATCTTCCCCTATTTTTCTCTTACGACGTTGCAGACATGATGGTAAAATTATGATATTTGTATATGTTCAAGTTGAGAACTCCACAAATGGGTTAGTTTTGGTGCTGTTAGGTTTTTTTTTGTGGGTTACGCTTGTAATACCTTTTTGTTTTTATGACATTTCCAATTCTGTTGACAAATATAGGCGAATTCTAAGGAAGGGCTTTTTTAAACGCTTCAATTGCTTGATTGTTGTGGGCGGAACGAGCTGACATGCAACGCGATTCACCTAAACCAACAAAACTAACTAAACCTGTTGACTGTATAAGTTCAAAGATGGTTGTTGAATAATTCTTAGGCCACACGGTTATTTTAACATTTTATAGCCAATACTAATTCAAAATCTAAACATATGCAGTACAATTTGTAAACGTTAAATTCCACAGATCTTACTTATCGCAAATTCAAAAACAAGTCATCAAAATTAAATCGATTTCCATTCACTATTCATGTTAAGTGATAACATTTTACTCAAAATGACACTGTTAAAAACACCTGCAATGTGACCAGCAACTAGTGCTATATGCCTTCTAAACAAAAGTTTTACCAATTACATTAATTCTGCCCGTTTAACATATTTGAGGAGTCACGAACATCCCTTAAACTGTATGCCACATTTTTAATATGCCTCCTAATTAGTTTTATATATTCAATGTCAAGGGCATTTCACCCGGAATGCCGGCAGTTTCAAAGCATTTAGTATCTGTATGTATGTGTCAGTTGTGTGTGTGTGTAAATAAATATACAGCTATGTATGTATGTATATTAATTTAAACATGCATATATATACATACATATATGCATACTTTTAGATATATGTGTATATATACATATGTACCTTATCACACGCCTAACTATTTATAGACACAAAGTGCATTTGCCGCATATTCATTTATCTGGCTACTGAATGCAGATTAGAAAAGTTTGCTTCTCAGCTTCGTATGTACATACATACATACATATGAATAACATCTGTGAACAAATCAATATGTGTCTGTCGAACAGAGGTCATTTCATAATTTTTAATAAAAATGCCGTTTTTGTATTTTTTGGTTTTATTTTTATATATCTTTTTTGTAACGCGATAAGGTTATATAATTTATGTAACTGCTGTTACGCGGTTTATCAAACAGGAGAGAGAAGATCAATACACAACAAATGTACATACATACATATGTATATAAATATATCTATATATGTAGGTATGTATGTAAGAGTAACATTTAAATATGCGTTTGTGTTTTGTTGTTTTGTATGTCATGTTGTTTTATTTAACTTTGTTTGTGTAAGCGTTAGTTAGATCCTTTTCATCTATATAGTTATGTAAATGCTACAACTCCTGTTTGTGCGAATTGAGAAGTTAACATTTTTTGTATGTGTATGCATAATTATATATAGATTTAATCCTTGGTCTGCATGTATTTGATCAAGTCAATGACACGGTTGGAGTAACCAAACTCGTTGTCATACCAGGAGATCAGCTTGACAAACTTATCGTTCAATGGGATACCGGCCTTGGCGTCAAACACAGACGAGTGAGTGTCGCTCAGGAAATCGGTGGAGACAACTTCCTCATCGGTGTAGCCCAAAATGCCCTTCAATGGACCGTTGGCAGCCTCCTGAACCTTAGCCTTAATCTGATCATAAGTTGCCGGCTTGCCCAGACGCACAGTCAAATCGACAACGGACACATTTGGTGTTGGCACACGGAAAGCCATGCCAGTGAGTTTGCCATTCAGATCTGGAATGACTTTGCCGACAGCCTTGGCAGCACCAGTTGATGCTGGAATGATGTTTTGGGCAGCACCACGGCCATCACGCCACAATTTGCCGGATGGGCCATCGACGGTCTTCTGGGTGGCTGTGGTGGCATGCACAGTGGTCATTAGACCCTCAACAATCTCAAAGTTATCATGGATAACCTTGGCCAATGGAGCCAAGCAGTTGGTGGTGCAGGAAGCGTTCGACACGACCTTCATGTCGGGTTTGTACGCATCCAAGTTGACGCCGCACACAAACATGGGCGCATCAGCAGAGGGGGCCGAGATGATAACCTTCTTGGCACCACCCTTCAAGTGAACGGATGCAGCGTCGATGGTGGTGAAGACACCGGTCGACTCAACAATGTATTCAGCGCCAGCGCTGGCCCAGTTGATGTTGGATGGGTCGCGTTCGCTGAACACGGTGATCTTGTGGCCATTGACAACCAGGAAGCCACCCTCAGCGGAAACGGTGCCCTTGAAACGGCCGTGAGTAGAGTCGAACTTGAAAAGGTAGACCATGTAGCTCACATCGATGAAGGGATCGTTAACCTGCAGAAAATTACACAAATGCATACAGTTATTACGTATATCAAATTGCATGCGCGTGTGTGTGAGTGTGAAAAATCCAAACGGTAACCACTTACGGCAACGACGGTGGCGCCCTTTTCGATGGCTGCACGCAGCACCAGACGGCCAATACGTCCAAATCCGTTAATACCAATTTTCGACATGTTTAGTTTTTTTTTTTTACTGTTTTAAAAACTGTGCCTGTATCACCACTTTTACTTTCGCTCAGTTCACCCGTCAGGAATCAACTGCAAACTGCTCTGGCTAAACTGACTGCAGATAAAGCGTTTGCGCTGAGTTCAAAGTCAAATGAAGGACGTTTACGTCACGCCCACCATCGCGAAAGCAATTGGCAAAGTATAGTCAACAGTAAGCTCAATGCTATGCGTCGCACGCGCATATTTGAGCAACAAAGACTCGCGCAGCCAACTTCATGCGACTCAATAGTACTTAAATAGTGACAAGTAAAGTACCTTTAGAATGAGTACTAATTACCCGCGTACACGTTGTCACTGTTTTCATTTTGAATCATAAATTCTTCAAGCCGCACACACGGTATTATTTTAAAGCATACTTATAGGAAAACAATGAATTTAAACGGTTTGCGGAGCTCACATGACTTAAAACATTTCTTATGTTTGATGAATAGAAATAGGATTCTGCATTTATAATAAAGTGTTTTTTTATTAAGTGTTTCATGTAAATGACATTTTACATTATTTAATTAATCGAATATATGCTGTATATAAACATAATGACCAAACGATATCGAGAGAAGACATATTTTTGTTTTCGTTAAAAAATTCGCTGTGTACAGTAAGAGAACTTCATCTTTAACATAATTACACACATACATACATGCTTTATAAATAATTTAAAGTACTTGCAGTAGTTGCAACAAATCAAACAATATTCTACTACTGCCCACCAGTGCGCTGCACATTGTCAAATGGCACAAGGATGCCAGGTGGTCCACCAAAGCGATTCGATGGATTCTGTACTTGACTGGATGCAGCTGCAACCAGCTGTGGATATGCCTGGGAACGTGTTGGTTGTTGCTGTGCTTGCTGCGCCTGCTCAAAGGGTCTGGGCGCATTCTGTGGACTCAACACACCGCTGGGTGCACCAAAACCACCTGTATAACGACCACCATTGCTGCCAGCTCCCGGACGTTGCTGTTGACCACGATTGATCTTGTTGACATTGTTGCTAAACTCATGTTCATCGCCAGCTACATAGATGTCCGGCTTGGATGCACTTTGTGGACGCAGCAGACCGGACGGTGCACCAAATCCACCCGTATACTTGCCCGTATTGCTGGCAACGGGTGCTCGTGGTGCTGGTGGTTGTGAAGTTGTTGGTGTTGGCAGGAAAGCACTCGTTGGACCTTGAAGTACACTATTACCTTGGGCATCTAAAAGAGAGAGAAAAGGGTGATTAGTTTGAGGTTTAGCTTATCGATATCTATTGATTACAGAAAGAAAACTTCTTTAAGACTTACCCTTCCGTTGGGTGTTAACTGGAGTACTTATGACCTTGCCATCGTCACTCTTGCTGTACTCGACCTTCTGACCGTCTGGCTGGCTAACTGGATTGAAGGGTGGGAATTGCTGCTGACTGGGCTGTGGTGCTGCATCCTGGCCAGGAGCCAATGAAGATGGAGCTGGCGTATCGAAACGTTCTGGAAAATTTGTGATAGAGTTTGTAGTAGTTTGTTGATTGGAAGGACCACTACGACTGTTAAATGCATTTGGTTGTAGTGTTGGTTGATTTTCGTTATCAACAAAAACCGCAGACGGTGGTATCAGCATCAGCGGTGGCTCCACAGTATTCAACTCGGTGCCATCAATATTGCCTGGAAGCGTAAGCGTTACTTTAGATGGAAAAGCAGAGGATTCGTTATCAGCTGATGCTGATGCTGATGAAGTTGTCGTAGTTGTGGCTGTTGTTGTTGTCGGTGGTGGTGGTGGTTGAGTTGTTGTTGATTGAGATCTGGTTGTTGGGTTATTGACAAAGCCATGTGGCTGAAAATCATTAGGTTTAGTACCTCCAGCTTTTTGTCCACTTATATCTCCGGTATCCTTAAAATTGTCTGGGTTATAGGGTACGCCCGGACCCACATCAGGATAGTCGAAATCTTGCAACCAAGGTGGTAAAGTGGATGAATCAAATGGATTTGGATCAACTGGCACCGCTGCTGTAGTTGTCTTCGTTGGATCTGTGGGTTTTTGGGTGGTGCTTGTTATCAAAAGTTCTGGTTGTCGTTTTGGTTGAGTGTTTTGTGCTTTAAAAATGGTTGGTGCTTGAGTGGTGCGCGTTGTAACAGGTGCTATAACCGACGGACGTCTTGTTGTCGTCGTAGTTGTTGTGGCCCTAGTTGTTGTGGCTCTAGTTGTGGTTGTTGTGCTAGGTCGCTCTGATGTGGGTGGCGGTGTCAATTGTAGATTGTGCAAATCTACAAACGGCTCAAACGGAGGCTCAAGATCATCACTTATACTATGATTGTATTGATCATTATCCGTTGGCACAACGAATGTGACGGCAACATCTAGATCTGGATCGGTTACCTCTTGCAACCATGGTGGCAAGGTATAAGCATATTCTTCCGCATTATCTAGCTTGTAGAAGGTCGAGGGATCCAGAGGTGTAGTGCTTCTAGGAGGTTTTTGAGTTGATGTCGTTGTGGTAGTTCTAGTAGTTGTGGTAGCTCTCGTTGTTGTTGGTGTTGTGGTTCTTCTCGTCGTGGTTGTTGTTGGCCTGGGGGTCGTCGTCGTGGTGGTAGTGCTGCGTGGCTTAGGCGTGGTTGTCGGGGTGGTGCTATAATGTGCGGTACCGCGATTACGATTGGGAAACCGTCCATCATTAGCTGAATTACTACCGCCGACATGTGCATTAGTGCCATGTACAGCGGGTCCATCGCTTTCCAGTGCTACTACAGCTACCTGACCCGTTGTCAGTGTAGCCGGTGCCAGGGGCGATAAACCTTTACCGCTGCTCAAACTGACGCGTATATTTTGGCTACCCGGTTGTAGGACTCCAACGATATGCTTCGTCGGTTGCTGTTCGGTTATAATTTGTGGTTCCAGTGGTGGCAACAGATCCCAAGCGATAACCGAGAGTGGTGCAGCATCCGGTGCCGGTGTCCAAGGCACTGGACCACCAATATTTTTATCCTGCCGTTGCAACTCTAGTAAATAGTCCGGTAGTGTGCCACCAAGCAATTGTGGTTCCTGAGCACTCTCCTCCTTCTGTTGTACATTGACCAATTCGGCCTGCTCCACTTCCACAGAGACTTCCGGGGTTTGTGGGTCACTTGGCGATGATTCATGGTTGTTGTTTGGTGGTGGTGGTGGTGGTGTTAGTGATGTGGCTGGTGCTGGTGCATATGAATCGGTGGTGCTATCCGAATAGTCGGCTACCGCAATGGCATCTAATTGGGTGGAAGGATTTGGATTTGGAATTGAATATGTTGTGCTGGCGTCAAGACTATCATCAATTCTGTTAGATCTGTTCTGTTTGGACGACGCGGCAAATGAGTTGGGTGGTGCTTTGGGATTGAGGGTGAGCAGGGTGAATGTGGGTGGTGCATGTTTTGGACTAGCTGGCACAATAACATATTGCTCACCAGATGTGGATTGACGTTTGGCATGATTGGAATTGGATGGGGTTAGTGGTGGCACTACATGTGGGGGGATTTTGCAAAGGGGTGTGGATGTTGGTGTGGTTGTGGGTGTGGGTGTGGTGCGTGTGAAGCTTAAGCTAGTGGTGCTATTAGTGGTGCTAGTGTTTCTTTTGTGTGTTTGTTTTTTGTTTATGTTTAAAGCTTTTGTTGTTGTGGTTGCACCGCTGGCATTGGAGTTATCATCTGTTGCCGCCGCTACTGTTGCTGCTGCTGTGCCACTTGCTGTTGTTGTTGTTGTTGTTGTACGTTTTGTTGTTGTTGTCAACTCACCAATATGCGGTGGCAGCAAATCATCGGCTGGCTTTCGAATCTCAGTGATGCCCGATGCATAATTTGGTATCTCAAATTGAACACCCTGTGCGCTGATCACTTTACGCCCATCGGGCGTATCAATTGGACGCAGTGCATCAATTGGATTGCCATAGCTATCAATCGAACGCTCAAAGTCTGTCGGTGTTGCCTCAGCCAATGGCGGTTGCAAATCTAATGAAAATGGCGATTGTCGCACATCTGCAGAGAATTGGGAATGGGAAGGGTAGATTTGTTGTTTGTATGTTTTTTATGTTGTTTTGCTGGTTGCAACTAACGTATGTTTGTATCTATTGATGTATGTATGTATGCTTATGTACATGAATGTATAAAGAAGAGGACGAAGAAGATGTGTCAAGAGAGCGTTTGCAATTTGTCCACAAAATGTGTGTTAGAAACAGTAAATGAAGAAGAAGAAGATGAAGAACATAAAAAGCAGTTGTTAAGGCAGATGAAGAAGACGAAAAAGAGGCAGCAGCAGATGAGACAGTTGTGGCCGACAGACAGGCGCAGGCAGGTAGACCCTAATTTGGCTGCCATTCCAGCTGATTGATTGACATTGGCTTAAATCGTCAAACATGCTTGTTGCAACTTGTTGCACGTTGTTGTTGTTCGTGTTATTTACATAGCGGCGTTTTAGTTGACACAAGCAACAAAAACTTCAAATATAAATTAGTCAGGCCAACTTGGGGTTAATAAGTAAGTTTTGTGTGCCAAGTGTTAAATTGACAGCCAAGTTCGTTGCCTAAGTCTTTTGTTTTTTTGTTGTCAAAATTTCCAAAATTAACAATACGATATTTTCAAAGGGTAAAAAGATTGAAAACAACAAAAAGGCAAATATCATTGATATTGATAACAAAGTTTTATAACATTGTAAAAACTAAAAATTTTCTAATCATTCTTTGAACTTAAAAGTTTAAAATTTTAGGTGCGAATTCGATGTTTAAAGAGTCAGCTTAGATTAATCTCTTAACTGTCTACAGTGAAAAATTTTCAAAAGCATAAATTTGGCAACCACAAAGTCTTCTTTAGTAATTCTTTTTTGTTAGATTTTTACTTTAGAAACTTAATATTGATCTCATTTTTACACACGATTTATTACAAACAAAAATAGAAAACCATTGACGCAACACTGAGGAGGATGTTAATATGGCAAATAATAAACCCGTAAAACTTGATCGATGCCTAACCTTAACTGTCGAAAGCCACGCCTAGCACCCACTTGAACCAACCAAATCAATGTAAAATATTTCTCTAACTTATAAATATTATTCCAAATTGAAATTAACAAGTCTTTTTTTCCTATTTATTTTTAAATCATTTTAAACTTTTATCCCTAACAATAAATTTAAACACCGGATTTTGGCCTTTTTTTATTTTTTTCATGAATTTTGTTAAACAAATTAATTAATAAGAATTTAACAATTACAGACAATCAACAGATGTAAGCATTCAAACTTTGAATGAAAATCTCACATATTGAAAATTCAGATTCATGTTTGATAAATGTACAATAACATATTAACATGCCGATTCCTAACCGCAGTGTGTGAAACAAGTTGGTTTATACTATGAAATTAAATGAACAGGCAATAATTTAATTAGAATCTGAATGGGGGGAATTCAGAAAATAAATAAAAAACAAACAAAGTTATCTTTAGAATGCGGTTTTTTTTTGCCACACATGTGACTAACAAACCAGCTTGAAAAGAGAGAGAGAGAGAGAGAGAAAGAGAGGGATAAACATCATCTAGCATGATATTTAATAGGCGTTTTGAGTTTCTTACTCGAGTTCCGCTTAGTAAACTTATGTGCATAAATATATACATATGTATATAAAAAAAAAAATCTCGACTCAAGTTGTTTAAACATTTGCATTCATATTGTTTTTCGATTATTAATAATAAATAAACAATGATATCTAATGACGCTGGGATTCATTAATTTGACAGAAAGCTTATCAGAAGTTTTTTGCTATTTTTTTGTTTTTTTTTTTTAGCCCCTGAACTTTGAGTGAACCTTAGAGGAAAAAAAAAACAATCTGACGGCTGCTCATAAATATGAATTATTTACAGATACAAATGTCAGATATAATTTGACTTGACTTCAAGTGACTGTGAGAAAGTTTTTTAACTCAGAAAACAAAAAAATAAGTTTTATATGCGGAACAACATGACGCTTTAAGAATTTAAATGGAAATTGCAACTATCAACTTAAGGAAAAAAAAAACATAAATCAAAACACGCCCAAAAATAATCAATTACTCAATATTAGTTAGCCAAGTTCATTGCTAATTAAATTTTGTTTGTTAGACATATTTTTTTTGGCATTTTTTTAAACAACATTTTTTAATTGATTGACGACTTCACGACATTTGCACCCACTATAAACAAACACAATATAACAATAGGATAGTTTTAAGAATTTTTTGTTTGTGTCATTTGTTGTTATTGTTGTTGTCTTGTTTTACACTTTTGTTTGACATGTTTTTTTTTTTTTTTTGATTTGGCAACCTTCGTTGGAAGTTGATGATACAATATATAAATGAAAATTTATAATCTCAGCTCGCGATCATTGTTTCAACATTTTAGGACCTTGAATTATCGACTTATTAAAATCATCACACACACACAGCCCACACAATAATCAAAAACAAAGCGAAAACAGCAACAGAAAAAAAAAATCATGCTTGTAAATAATTTTATTTTTAGTGACAGGTTATATGCGTTTTTTTTTTTTTGTTATTCTATTATGTGTGTGATAAATACAATATTTGAAATTCTCATAACAAGCTTGTCGATTATGAATAACAATAATAATCAAGTGAAATTATTAGCAAATGTCAAGGGAATTTATTTTTGATTGATTTACATTGAAACACAATGCATTTTGGTTTTACCACAAAAATTTCAACAAAAAAAACTAGGCTAATTTACACTATTTTGTCACATTTAATAAATTGAAAAATACAACTTATTCGTGACGTAAGAAACTCATTCAAAGATTATCTGATTATAATATATAATAAAAAAAAAAAAACTATAGATTATATCTAATGGATTTGTTAATTAAGTTATTAGGAATTTCCAAATCGGATCATATTAAATATAACATAAGGAACAATAAGGCGCCCTTAATTGCCCAAAAACTTAAATCTTTGCCAATTTGTTAATAATCACGTACAACGGATAAAATCGTTCGTTACATATATGTATATATATATATATAACCACTGTCGACCAAGTCGTGTGAAGAAAATCCATTTTAAAGCGCAAACAACAATAAAAAAAAACTTATATCAACCATTGTCTGGCAATCAAAGCGGTTAAAAGATGCCAATTCAATTTGGCCATTTGAAGTTGGCAGTAGACAAAGCAAAGATGGCTAACAAAAAAAACTTTGAGAAAGAGCTAGAGAGAACTGGAGAATGTGCGAAAAAGCCAAAGAAAAGAATATGTTAATTTTACCAAAACTAAACAAACTTTGCTCAACACAATAAACTAATTTAATGTCAGCTTAAAACAGCTTAAAATATATATTTTTTTTTTATAAATCTTGTTTCAAGGATTTTTGCTAAGAACATTTGATTAGAAGACTAACAAGTTGGACTACTACAAGTTGCATACACTTGAAGAAAATGCGATACGATGATGAATTTGAAAACTGAAATAAAACTTACATAAAAATTGTTTAAGAAGTCAAGCAAAAAAAAGGTTAAGGGGAAAATTCTAATTTGAACAATAGAACAATAGTCAAGTTTAAGCCAAAACTCTTTTTTATCATTCGAAAATTCCTTTGTAAAAAATACATATGTATATTTTTTTGGCAAGTGTAACACAGATCTGTTGATTTGTTGTGTGATCATCAAATGGTTAAGCTGATTTTATGCTTAGTTCGTATTTGACATATATCTATCTATCAGTTGTCGCATTCTAAAGAAAAAGAAGCCCCAACAATTGCAATGAATTCAGCAATTAAGCTCTTATTTTTGCTTTGGTCCCCCCATGACCCAAATACAATGAAAACAAAACAGCACAAAAACGAGTTGAAGATAACGAAAAAGAAGATGAAGTTTGTGTTGTTTAGCAATCAAGCTTAACAAATTGTCATAACAATTTATAGACTTGTCGTCGGCAGTCCTAACCAGCGGCATAATATAAACAGTCAAGAGCTGGTGGAAACTGATGATGGTTCCAAAAAAAAAAGAAGCGCACTTCTTCCCAGAGGTCGACCGTCTCCTCCTCGTTGGAAGAAGTTGAAACCGAAACCGACACAGAAACCAAAACTGAATGAAGCCTTGCCTGTCACGTCATTTGGCGTCTTACATAATGTTTGTTGTTTTTTAAAGGTTTTTTTTTTGTTCGTTTTTCGTCTTTCGGTTTTTTGTCTTCTTGAGTTTCAGTTTAACTTTCCGTTGCCTTTGGGAATGAGACGTTTTTGTCGCCATTGGCGGTAGAGTTGTTTATTTATTTAAGCGGCAAACTTTAATTTTTTTCTTGTCGTATTTGTGCTTCTGTTGTATGTATTTTTTTTTTTTTTGGTAGATTTGTTTTATTGCTTAAAATTCAGTAACATATATTTTTGTTGCATTTGTTTATTTGTCAGCTATTTTTGAGGCGCCTGAGGGTTGTTTTTGAAGATGAGTAATTCCCCCTTTTAACTCCGAGAAAACAAAACATTGACAATTAGCTTTGTTAAGTGGACAATGTTTCACCCTGAATATAGCCTGATGTGAACATTTTGGGGTCATGAGCATTGCTTGCAAGTCAAGGTTATTAAATAAGGAGATGAACAAAGCTTTATAACTTAAAAGAAGATGCTTGATTTTGTTTGTTTGTTTTTCTCTTTTAAAGTTAAGTGTTTGTGAGATTGTGTGCGGGGAATTAGTAACAATTTGATGATTATATATAAATGAGAGAGAACAGTTCAAACAGAGACGCAAAAGGACATTAAAGTAAAGTTATTTACACTTGATGTTAAAAAAGGATTTTAAGAGTTGGTTAAAGGTAAAAGGAATTCATGTTCTTAGAAACTAAAAAGTAATAATCAACAAAAGGTTTTAGATGTATAAAATGTGCAGTAATCCTTAGTTATATTTATCTGAGTTAATTTCAATCTCACTTTAAAGAATAATAAAATGTCTTTTGGCATTCAAATTGAAGCAGATTAAATTATTAAAATCTGAGTTCAAGAAACTTTAAAAAAAATACTGAATTTATTGGTACAAAAAAAAATTATAAGGATGAAAAGAAATAATGAAAAGTTTTTTTTTAAATTAAGACTTTCAAATTTCGTGCATAAAAATGAAATATTTTATCAAATTAAAAGAACTAACCTAACAAACTTTTATTTTATTCATAGCACTCAAATAAAAATATCCTTTTCAATTTTTTTTTCTAACATGATTACCAAAATATGTTTTTTGAATAAAGTTTTCTTCAAATCTTTTCTTTATTTACGTTAAAAAAGTTTAGCTTATAAATTTATTTATTTTACTGCACATATTCCACAGACTGAAAACAGATAAATATTTATAAAATTTGCATATCAATTTAACAAATAAACAAAACGTGCAATAATTGGAAATCAAATCGCATAAACATAAATAAACGTATTATTTCCGATATAGGCGAAAGACGATAGTAAAAGGAAATTACAAGCAAACACTAATTAAATATCTGTATGGCTAATGTGCGAATTACGATTACGAATTCGAAGATGTTATCGAAATTCGAAATCCAGATCAAAATGCAATGTGTGTATGTATGTTACCAGGCCTTCCGGCTGCTGTGTCAATAAACAGCAGCGCTGCAGCTAAAATCAGCGTAACAGTAAATCGGCGACTGCGCTGCTCCAAGTGAAAACGGCGAGTTTGCATTATGGAAATGTTTAAATTTAACTTTTTGGGAACTGAATATATAATTTTAAAGTTGCTGTTGTTGTTTTTGTTGTTAGTTGTATTCGTATTTGTCACGCAATTGATAATGTAGAATTGGGCATTGCCCAAACGAGTTGGCAATAAATTCGCGAGGAATATAATTATCGCGTAGGCAGAATAATAATAATGATGCCACAAAAGTTGAAGATGATGCTGCCTGCTGCTGTTTTATATGATGACAGCGATCCACAGCGACGCAATC
Source organism: Scaptomyza polygonia (assembly GCA_035044585.1). NCBI lineage: Eukaryota > Metazoa > Arthropoda > Insecta > Diptera > Drosophilidae > Scaptomyza > Scaptomyza polygonia. Next base: position 847,576 of record JAWNNU010001690.1, read on the forward strand.
TGCGCCCGGCGTGCACACAAAAAACCTTATTGCCAAATACAAATAATATGTAATAAAATTATTATTTTTATCTCTTTCTTTCTCGTATTTATTTATTTTGTTGATGTTGTTGTTATATGCTGCACACAGAAAATTTTAAATCAATTGTGACACGATTTCACGACTCTCGCGACGAAGACGATGAAGAAGATTTTTAAAGATGCGCGAGGCGCTCGAGCGTAGCTAAAACACGTCCGTTGCTCACGAGTTCTGCGCATTTAATAAACTTTGCCGCTGTCGACGGCAACGAATGAAGCTTGGCTTTATGCTTGGGCTTACTACTGACAGCGACTGCGCACAGTGGTTGAACTGGCTGCAAACAAAATGTGCAACTAAAGAAATTATTGCTAATAATAAATCTTTTAATCGTCAAAACATATTAACTGTAAAATGGCTAAAGAGTGTTTTTTTTTTCAACAATTACAAATTACTTTTGAGTCAATGTGCAGCAGCCGCGAATAAATGCAGCGACTTCAATGAAATTGTTCAGGCATAATAAATGTATTTGCAGTACTGATGTTGACACTCTCACTTTTATTCTAATTTTTTTTTATGTTTTGAATAGATTTTTGTTATGCATGAATGTATGCAAATAACATAAAACTATACAGGAACGCTTCAATTGTTAACTGCAATACACTTGAAAAACCGGAAAACTATAGTGCAATTAATTGCCTATAATTGTCTGTTAAAAAATGTATTGAGTATATTTTTGCATACTTGATCTGGGGAGCGCACTGAAGCGCATTTCCAATGTCGCTCAAGGTTAAGCCTAACATACGCCTAACATGCCTACTAACGGACATGTTAAATGGATTGCCAAGTGCCGTTTGCCGACGACTGTTGCCAATCGCACACACGTTTCAACATATCTGCATATGTATGCTTTTTTGTTGTTTTTTTTTCCATCAATATTATGCAAATCAATTAATGAAAATGAATATTGTTATTGCTAGAACACATTTATATCTTTATTGTTTGTTTATATAGACAGGCCGGTTTGGTTTTTGAGTGTGAGCTTAGTGTATGCTTGTCTATCTATTTATTTATTTATCACACGTCAGACGCCAAGACGCTAACAATGCATAATTTATGCCTGTCTTAAAGCACAAACATACTAGAATAAGATCCTGTTCTTTGACAGATGGTTTCGTATTTTTTTTGGCGGCTTTCGCTTTTAGCATCATTAAACGGCTTAGTTTATGAGCGGCAATTCTTTTGTGAAGCAAATTTTGTATTTTTTTAGTCATTGCATTAATTTTGTATTGAGTCAGCAGCGCTTATATTAGATCACATCAAGTTGTGCAAGTCTTTCAATATGGCAATTGTCGATTGGGGAGTACAATGATCTCTCTCTCTCTCTCTCTCTCGATCGATGATCCCTATGCATTAATTGTTTTGAAGCGTGGTAGATTGCACAACTGTGGTGAGTAGGCACATTTAACACACTGATCGATTAATGTTCACTAATTGTGTCTGTAGTTCATAATTGCCAACATAATTTGCCAGGGCGCCAAACGAATGAAATTATGTCAGCTGGTTCCGCATTCATTGGCGCTCCCCCATACGAACGAGCAATAAGCATCACAACTAGTTTGGCATTAACATTATTATTGTTACAATTATGTACATTAAAAAAGATATTACCAAATGGACAAAAGCTCAAAAGAGGAGCTACTATTGTTGTTGTTGTGTGCCTACCACCAACAACAAATCAAAAGCTTAGAGCTGTGGGGCTACAAACAAAGCCATCAATGGGATGGCTGCTGTGGCTAAAACGGCGTCAAAGAAGCAATCAAAATTGTATTACGAAAACAAACGTTTTTATAAATTTCTCGTTTCTTCAGATTTTCGCTTTTCCTACTTATAACAATGGCCCTACGGCTTAAGTCGAACTTCAAGTGGAGTTTGGCACAAAAGTGCCAAGTCAGCATCTCAACAACAACAACAACAACAGCAAGTAAACAACAATGCAGTGACAGCATTCACGCTATATTTTATTTACTTTAATGGAGCCTAGAGCTTAGCCTCTTTCCAGGTTGGGAAATTATGTCAGCGTAATCTGCAAAATGAATCTGTTGATATTTTTTTAAACATTTTTGGCGACCCTTCACCTGTTCATATTAATTTTTGTTATTAATTGTTATAATCACTTAAATTTCACAAATATTAAACGCAACAAAAACAGCAACTCATTAATAAAAGCGACAGCTTCATCAAGCTGCCATTTCCGTTAAAGGGAAATATTCATAAATGTCTACATGATATTCAAATAAATGTTTTTGAAAATTATTTTCAAAAGGTTAAAGTATTGTCGTAAATAAACTCTTTATGAAACGTATGTTGTTGTATCGGAATTTCAATAAATGTAATATTGTCGACTGCAAGCGCCGCCGGTCTACACGAAAATTGTTTCGTTAAACACGCCAAAAATTTGATCAAAACAAAAACAACAGTTGAAAAGTCATATGTGAGACCAGTTTTTTATTTTTTTTTTTTTGGGTATTGATTGGATGCCTGAACCAGTTGGAGCGCATCTTCTGTAAAATATCAACTATGGCTATACAGTTTTATTGCAAAAATATTGAAAAATGCGTTATGGCTACAATAACAACAAGCAGCAAACAGCATAAGCAGTGTTGGTCACCCTGACCTTAACACAAATTGCTGTCTTAAAAATCAACAGACTGACTAACTGACTGAATGACGAACTGATGGATTGACTATAAAGAGTTGTCGGGTGCGTACAAAGCATTTTGGACAAGTCGGGATTCCAGTTCGCACTCCATTCATATGTTAAAGCTAAAAAAAATATATTCAAAATAAAGTATTTTGTTTTTTTTCATTTTACAACTGATTTAAAATACAATTTATTGTTGATGGATATTTCTGGGTTGAGTCATTAATGCGATGAAACAAAATCCCCAAGGCATTAACAGCGATTAAAAATGTTGTTGTTGATTTTGTCATTTGTTTAATTTGCGTGGGCTTCGAGCATTCACACATAGAAAGAAAGTTTCAAGAATAACAAGAACGGGTTTAATAAATTTGCAACCCAAACAGAAATTTGATAGCGCTGACGTCATCGACTTGTAAATTCTATACCATTTGAAAGCAATTATTTAAATATATCAATAGCCGTTATATACGTTTTGGGTCGCGGCTGACGTCATAAATATCCCATTTTCGATAGCATACAGTTGGTTTGATAAGCTGGTAACTGGTTTAGTTCACTTGAACTACTTTATGAATTGGTGTCTTGTCAGCCCTGGAAAACAGCTGCTTGTGCCTAAGCGAAGAAAAAAGAATAACAAAAATAATAATTAATAAGTTTTGGACTAGACATTAACAAATGAGCGCCCTGTTTCGCAGTCTAAACAATTTTTCATCGAAGCGTGAGAATGTCGTCAAGGAAGCCTTGATAAACACCCTAAACGAAAATGCAAGAGAAATAGAATTTGAAGTCAAGCAAAAAGGCTTGGGTAAGTCCTCAAATTTGTATTCAATTAAATAAACTCATTTGGATACCGTTACAGAGGTGATGGGTCTGTGCGAACAGACAAGCGCATTGTGCACCACACTAGAAGCCCTCTTTCTGCATGGCTTAAAAGATTCCTTTCTCTGGGCCACCATCAATGTGATTGCTGGCGATGTGGAGCGACGACCGGAGCCAAGTTTCTGGTCACCTGCAATGATCTTCATGCACAAGCAGGTGATCGAGCAGATCCAGTGCCTGAGTCAGATAACCTCCGAGATTGGCCAGTGTCGCTCTTGGGTGCGACAATCTCTCAATGATTCTGTGTTTTCGTCATATTTGAGTAATATGCGCAAAAATGGTTCAGCACTGCGTCCCTACTACAAAAAAGATGCACTGCTTAAGGATAGCGAAGGATTGGAAACGGCTGCCAAGATTATGGAGAGCCTGGAAGCATATGTTGCATTCGATTTGCCAGTCAACTCGAGCCTTTTAAACCAATGGCCAGATTATGCACTTCAGCTCTCTGATCTGTGGACGCCAGCACTGAAGTCGTGTCCGGTATTAAACAGTTGATTTATGTGAATTCCATCTAATCTGTATACTTTTGTAGATTAGCAGCGGAGTGGATGTGGCCAGCTCATTGGCAACGGAGATAATTGCGATACCAACTCCTCAGCCTTTGCGTACCAACGAACTGTTCTCGGAATCAATCTCAAATAGTCCATTCGGTCGTGGTGGTCAATTTGGAAATAACGATCTCAATCAGCACGAAATACTCGATTTATTTATGCAAAAAGTCGACGAATTGGATATCATTAATGAAGAGCCAACGCCAACAGTTAATGATGAGAAGGTGGATGTAGCGCCAAGACCAGCTGAGCTGGAGACCTCCACGAGTAGCAATCCAAGGGCACGCAAACGTTCAATGCGACACATTGAGGACCCGTTTGCTGAGTTGCCAGCGGCAGGCAGCAATTCGCTGACGAATCTAATGCAAACCTCCTGGTCCGCCGATCTGGATGCACATTCACCCACAGATGAGATTGCAGCACGTTCCTTTCAGCGTTCGGTGAGCATGGGCAGCGCCAGCAGCAGTTTGCGTTCACCCACCGGAGATCGTTGCAGCTACAATGCTTTGTTGCGCAAGCACGAAAGCAATCGAGAGGATGGCGCTGGCTGGTCTCAAATCTGGGAAAAGTTTTGTGCCAGTGCCTCCACATTAAATGTGGCACAGCTGCAACAACAGCAACCACATAGGGAGAGTGAATCAAATGTAGCAGATGATATGAGTGATTTGCAATCATTGGATGTGAGTTCCATTTAAATATTCATTTGAATCTTAAACTAAAATTTGAACTTTTCATAGACAAATTCGGATTTTGAGCTGATCACCTCCAACTTTGATATGGCTGAGTTGCAACAAATGGTTGCACAACTGTGTCAACTGCCACGCGAACCAGGCCTCAATTCACAAGGCTTTTTGTGCAAAGGCTGTCAGCATCCCCTTGGCATTGGCGACAATAATTTTCAGTGAGTTGCAAGCCTGGCATTCAATCTCTCAATATATTTTTTATCGTTTCTTCCCTTTTGCAGAGTTTGTGCCTTTAGTGGCAGCTACTATTGCAATAGCTGCATGGATGCCGATGCTCAACTCATACCCGCACGCATCATTTACAATTGGGATTTTCGCAAATATAGCGTCAGCAAGCGGGCAGCTACATTCTTGGCTGAGTTTCGTGCTCAGCCATTTTTGGACATGCAACTGCTTAATCCTAGCATTTATTATGCCTCCGATGCAATGGCTGAACTGCAATCGTTGCGCATACGCTTGAATTTTATACGTGCCTATTTGTATACCTGTGCGCCGTCCATCATTGAATTGCTACAGAATGATTTCTGTGGCCGGGAATATCTCTACGAGCACATCCATCAATACTCCATAGCGGATTTGGCATTGATACAGCGTGGAACGCTTTGTCAGCAGCTACAAAAGGCCTTCAAAATGGGCGAGGCACATGTGCTCAAGTGTCGTCTGTGCCAGCTAAAAGGTTTCATCTGTGAGATCTGTCAGAGTCCCAGAGTACTCTATCCGTTCCACATTGCAACGACATTCAGAGTGAGCTCGAAATCTTCTAAATACATTTATGTTCTAAAGTTTTAATAACCATATTTTAGTGCGTTACTTGTGGCGCTGTTTTTCACGCTGAATGCCTTAACGATCAGCAACCATGTCCCAAATGCGAACGTCTGCGCAAACGTGAGGATCGGCCATTGCAGGAGGCGGTAGAGGAACTAAAGCTCAAGCATGAAACTTCTTAAACAACAAAAAAAAAGGGGAAGTACAATTATTCGTTTAGTTTTATGTAAAGGACAAAGTGCGATTCAGTGTAGGATATAACTTATTATTGTTATAGCTTTGTATTTTGTGAAATTTATATAATGCTTATATACTCAAAACTACAGATATATGCATGCATATATATAAATGTATCTACTATGTGCGCTTGAATGCTATATTAAAGGACAAACGCATTTAAACAAATACGTTTTTGGAATATTTCTTAAACCATTAAAAATATATAAAATGATTTCCATTTAACCCGTCTAAGAAAATAAATATTTACAAACATTTTTGTTGTAATGCTTTTGAAATTTTATTAAATATGATAACTTTTAAATGCAATGATATTGAATAGAATGTTAATTTTCAAATATGTTTGGTTATTCAATACTAATATGACATCCCAGGTCCAACAACAATGATATTTAATAATAGTTAATTTTATGTTCATAAAAAATATTGCCCCAAAGGTTTTTGTTAACAAATATGTGTTATTAGATCGAATAGTTTTGAAAAAAAAAACACAATTTTTTATCGAATTCTTTGTTGCCATGAATTATAATGATTGTGAGTTCGTTGGAGAACATTCGGTTTGTGCTCTGATTTTCATATCTTGTAACATTTTTTGTGTGCGTTTTTAAAAATTATTACTTAACATTTGAATGGTTTTGGTTTAACAAATTTCAGTCTAGTAAGATTAGGGATAGCGACAGAAACGCTTCTAAGTATGCATATATAGAATACTTAGTGTTATATATATAAAAGGATATTCTGTTGGTGTTTTTATTTTCTTTTTGTTAATTTGGCTAAGTTTTTTTTTCTAGTTTAAAATACTGCTAATGTTGTTATGTACAGTATACATTTTAGTATTATTGCTTAGGCTTGTGGGGAAGACGCTACACTTAATTTAACCAGCACGTATTTTCCTTAGCTCGAATCAGATTTAACCTCACATATAAACAATTTTAACTACAAACAATTTTATACAAACTGTTAACTTTTAAACAATTTAAGTAAAATGCTATGAATTACTTTTTATATTGCAGATTCAAGAGCACGTAAGTAATCCTTTCAAAATTTTAAATTAAGCTCTTTGCGCCACATCCGTAAGAAGTATGTTTAATTTTGACTGGCACCTATAAAAATTTACAGCACCTTGAATTTTTGGTTATATTATTGTTCTGATTATATTTTACACACTTTACAAAGACAATTTTAACAGTTTTCAATTAGCAAAATAAAACACATACTAAAATTTTCAATCTTATTCAACAACAACAAAAACATTCAAACGACACTCACCCAACCACACATACATTAGTTATATATACATACAAAGCATACATATCGATATCATTTACATAAAGACGACGATCAATTTAAAGTCCCATCTCAACAAACCGTTGAATTGCGCGGCACACTTGGCGCTGGCTGCGATTTGGGACGCACATTGCTGGCAGACGCGCTGACGCCAGCGTTAGCGCCTGCTGCGCTGCTACTATTGCCGCCATAGAGAAAACTTGACTGTCTTATAACAGAGACTGCGGCGGCAGCAACGCCAGCCTGTGGAGGCGGTGCGGGGGCGCGATGTTTTTTGAATGGCGCATATGCTGGTTTAAGTACTGTTGTGGTTGCTGGCGCTTTTACATTGTTGTTGCTTGCAGTTGCACTGTTGTTGTTGTTGTTGTTGCCGCCGCTAATGTTATTGTTGTTGATTGGCGTTTCTGCATATTATCATCAAGCGTTTAATCGAAAAAAGCCAGAGCGAGATAGAGAAAGATGGGGAAATTTATAAGAGAGAGACATTTATCGATATGTTTTAAAGCGACGCCTTTTGCTTAGGCAATGGGTAATTTTACAAGCAAACGCAACGATCACAAATGAAACTAGGATAAAAAGATAGATGTGGAAAATAAGGACAATACAACAACGCATGTATAATGTAGTGTATATATAATATTCAATTTTATTTTGGTTTTATTTTATTATAACTTCAAATATATGTATAAAACAATAATGTGCTTGTGCTAAAATTAAATATTTTTTCGATAATATATATAGTATATGTAGTTACGATTATATAAAAGTACATATACAAAATATATAAATATATTTATATGTTTGTGTAAGTATTTAGTAGTGTTTATGTTTGTGTGTTTATAAAATTAAGCCGATCGTAGACAAAAACATACCGCGTACATAAAGTAAAAGCATGCTCTACAAATAAACACATATTTTGATATTGTATATAAAGATAAGATAATGCATTAGGACTTGAAACATATGAAGGCATTTTAAAACATAGATTCTCTATGTTATATATAACGTAATTATAATGCGTGTGCTTATTAATAATATCGCGGTTTGTTAAAATAATATACATTATAAATTTATATAAAAAAAACTTTGATTTTTTTAACAACAAAATTATGTGGAATAAAGCTATCAACGTTTTTAACATTTATTATACATTTCTCAATTCGCGATAATCAAAACAATAATCATCAATTGTAACATTAAAATTAATAACAAATGTGTAGTTGTTTCATGTGTGTGTGTGTGGTGTGTGTGTGTGTGGTGTGTGTCTGTGTTTAAGACATTTAAAATATTTAATCGTTGTTTTAAAACTAAAAAAAAAAATAATAACAATATGCAGCATTTTTGTTGGCTTTCAGCATTTTCGTGTGTGCTTTTAACAATAATAAAAATAATACAAGATTTGATAATAATTTGTAATCGATAAAACTATGTTTAACAAGGCGCAGTAGAATTTACCCACACCCAATAATAAAATACAAAAAATTAGTACCACGCACACACTTACACACATACAAAAAAAACCAACGTTCACATACACATACACACTCACTATTAACCGTTACATACCATTGGTTGCCTTAAGCGTGCGACTAGGATAGATTTTTTGTATATTTAGAAATGGAGGCGGCTGAGGAAATTCAGTGACATTATGAAATCGCTTGCCAAACTTTGCCTCCAAATCAATGACGAGTCGTCCCACAGATGCACCCGCTCCTGCCCCACCACCGATGGCTGCTCCCGTTGTTGTTGTTGTTAGGCCGCCGCTGCTGCCGAAATTGTGCGTCGCATTGGCCATGTGCGTTGGTGGCGTCTGCGGGGCATTGGCCCGTATCGAAGAGTAACGCTGGGGCGGCACAGGCGCCTGCTGCTGTTGCTGCTGCTGTGAGCCAGTCTACAATGACAATAACAAAAAAAATAACAGAACACATTTAATTCGATTTGTTTTTTTTTTTAGGCAACTTGTATTACGTTGCGCTTTTGATTGAGCATCAGCATTTTGTTGGCCTTGAGCTGTGAACAGCTTTTTGATAAGTTTATGTCTTCACACCGTTTCCTAAGCTTGCAAAGAGTCTTGAATATCCAATATTTCACATGCTAAGTGAGGTTTTTGAATTAATTGAAGAATCAACTTTAAAACATAGCTTGCACTTTTTCAGTTTGCAAACACACAACGACGAGAAGGACAACAAAAAGCGGAACGTGCGATGAACGAGGAAAAACTACGCATCAAAGCTGTTTTGGTCACGTATGAAGTTGTTGGTAAAAATCTATAAAGGTTGTAAAAGAAAAAAAGCTAAACGGTAAACGCGCAAAGCACAAAAGAGCGAGTGCGCAGGCGAAAATGGTGAGAGAGAGCGGACTCACTTGCCAGTGAGAGTGACTAAATAGCTGTAAACTATGCACAGTGTGCCAAATGATTAGAGTAAGAAAATTTAAAAGGCAGGTCCCTGACGAGAATGTAAGTTAAAAATTTTATGTAAAAATAAGTTTATTATTAAATTCACTGTTCATTGCTTTTTAGCTGAATATTTAAATATAAATTTCCCTAATAGTTATATGTATGGCAGCATCTTTTAAAACTCTAATTTCTGTAACCCTAGTCCAACAAATTTTTAGTTGACATTTAAGTGCTAACATATTTTTTCGCCGTGAATTTAAAGCTTTCTTGCTTACAGCAAGTGGCTTTCATTAATGACTGTTACCTTTGGCATATACGCCAACTTTTTGTTGCCTTTTTGTTTTTTGTTCTTGTTGTTTTTGGTCTACTTACATTGCTTGACTGTCGCTGCGGGGGCGGTGGCGGCGGACAACTGCGGTGTGGTGGCAACGCTGGTGGATTTACAATGGTCCCACCATTTAGTATGATGGGATTAATCTTCTCACGCGTCTTTGTCGCTGATTTTGGACTGGCAGTGATGCCACTTGGCGAAGTTGGCGGCGTTGAGCTGATACCAGTACGAAACTGATCCCGAAGAGCGGCAACGCTGCTGCTGCTGCTCGAACTGGAAGGCGGCAGGGGTGGTGGCGATGGCGCTGGCGTCGTTGTTATCGATGCACTCTGCACTAGAACTGTATTAATGCAGCTGAACGGCGCCGCAATGCTGCTCAAATTGCTGTTCGAGATGCTGCGTGATGGCGTTGGAGGTGGCGGTGGTTTTACCGAAGGACGTGCTAATGGGAGAGAGAGAGAAAAAGAGAGAAAGAGTTAATACAGTTATAAAGAGGTTACAGTGATTTGAAGCTTAAATGATAAGAATTTAAATCATAAAAATCTAATCTTGAATATAAATATCTTTGTTCAAGAAATATCAGTTTGAATCCAAATTAAACTGTCTTGCTTGGGTTCATTGATCTTTTTATCTAAAAAATATCTGAAATGTTATCAATAACTTCAAAATGTATCAAGCAATCTTACATAAAGTTCAACATTGCTTTCAATAAAAAACTCATGCTAACTACTTTTTTTAAGTGTACTTGGGCTTTGGAAATACTTTAAGCGCACTTGTTGTTATTTATACAAGTGAATAATTTGTTCAGTTTAATTAAAGCACAAACTTTTACTTTTGTTTACATTTCACATTAAGTTTCAAGTTTTTTTTACTTTTGTATTATTTGAATTCAACAATCCAACTGCTTGGCAAAAAACTTTAAGATATTGACTTACTCTTTGGCGGAATCGGTGCAGATCGAATGCTGCCCGTAATGCTGTTGGTGCTGCCACTGATGAACTCACTGCTGGACTGTTGCAACATCATTTGCTGTTGCAGTGGCGCTCGCATTGTGCCAAAATGTTGTTGCGCTGAGAAAACAGGTCCATTAACACCAATAGCAGCTGGTGGAGATCTAAAAAAAATCCAAAATAAATCAATTAATTTAAAAACAATTTGAAACTTACAAGTTAAGCTGAATAAAAGCTAAAATAAAAGGCAAATAAATAATAGCAAAACTTGTCTTTGTGTGCGTTTGTGTCTTTGGTTGAATAAAGCGCAGTTTTGGAAGCATTGGTGCAGGATTATGTATTTATATATAATATTTTGTATACCTGGGTGACTTCATACTGTGATGTCGCGATACCGCTGGACGCTGTTGGCCATTGGCCATAGCCAATTGTTGTAAGCCCGGTGGCTTTGGTGCAAAGTTTGGCTTGCCAAAACCAACAGCTGGCTTCGCTTGTTGTGCGGGGGGTGTGGGTGAGACATTGCCGATCCCGGAACTAGCACCACCGCCGCCACCAAAGAGTGTTGATTTATTTGGTGCCAAATTGCGTACAGTTTCCGTTGAGTTTGTTGTTGATCCATTTGTTGTTGCAGTTGTTGTTGCGCTTGTTGTTGTTGTTCTTGTAATTGAACTATTTACAAAACTATTGCCTAACGAGATACTGTTGAATGTGTGTGTGTGTGTGTGTTTGTGTGAGTTGGGATTGGAACCAAAAACCGGCAAAGAAACCAAAAGAAAATGATTTATATACAAAAAAAAAAATCAAATAACAACACATAACCATTATCGAAAAATTCACAACAATAAAACCAGCTTATTTGAAGAAAAAAAATAAACTCACCTAAGATTAGCCGCTTTACTTTTTACGCTCCCGCCGCCGCAGCTGCTGCCGCTCTCAGAGAGCGTAGGCGATGAAGCTTTTGGCTTATGGATGGCAGCATTACCATTCACAGTTGGAGTCGATGTGGATGTTATTGTGGATGATGTTGTGGGCGGCATTGTGCGAGGAATATTCATGCGATCCAATATGGAATCGCTAGAGTTCTAATAAAAGAGAGAGACAAAGTGAGAAAAGAATGGGTTTTGTTTTTTAATAAAATCAATCAATCAAAGTGGTTAATTAATTGACAATATTAATTTTTATACTATTATTTTATGTTCTAATTGCTTTTTCTTATCCTTAAAAATAATAATTTTTATAAATATTTTTTTTCCTTTGTGTTGGTCTGTTTTTTTATTACCTTTGGCGGCTGCGGTGGTGGTCCACGATTTGTTCTCAAATTTGCTTCGGTTGCATTGATATGTTGCTGTGTGCTGTTGTTGGTTGTTGTTGCTGTTTTTGCTGTTGTTGGTTTTTGTTGCTTTTGACGCTTCAATGTTAAATGTTTGGTGAGCTCGGTGTTAAAGTCCATGGGTCCATTGCTGGATGCAGCAGCGGTGGGGGGGCTATTGCTACGCTGTGAGTTTATTTCGGGCATCGTTGCTGCTGTTGTTGTTGTTGTTGTTGGTGCTGTTGCCATTGTTACTGCTATAAATTATGATAGTTGTTGTTAGAGTTGTTTGTTGTTGGTGCGTTGAAGGGCGCGTGGGTGTTGCGTTCACATATCCAAAGCGGAAATCAATTGAGCAACAAGAAAACAGAAATAGTATAAAAAAATGAATTAGTGTTAAGGTTGATCAACTGGGTGATACCCTGTCATTATGATACTATTTTATGTAATAGGTTTAATTCTAATGAGTTCTTGACAAAACTATTGATAAAAGCCGATATATTTTGATTTTTGCGGGTTTGGTGAACGTTGTGGAGGTTGGTCGATTAAGTCAGTTTTGTATTTAAAGTGTCTGTCTTTCGATCAACACTTATCAAATACAAACTAAGTTTAACCCAAATGTACCTCCATGTTTATACTTATATAAACTCTAACATTTTATATCTTGCATCGAAAAATCAATTTTGCCAAAAAAGATATTAAATATGTAAACTTCAAGTTCGTAAAAATTTAATTTTCTAACTGTTACATTATAGTTGCCTAAATCGTCATACCCTTCTGTATCAAAATACAGGGTATGAGCATACACACTTAACGTTCATTTGCATATTTTTGTAAAGTAAAGCATTAAACTTGAACTTACCACGAACGCCATTGACTGGCTTCAGTTTTGGCATTTGCGACAAGCCTTGAAAAAGTCCACCCAACTTCGGTGCCCCATTGCCAATGTTGTTGTTGTTGCTGCTGCTGGTGTTGTTGTTGTTGTTGAGCGTACGTTTTGATGGGGCAGCTGTAGAGGAGCCATCATCACAGATTTTGCCAGCCAGCGCTGGACCACTTTTGTCCACAGTATTCGTTTTGCGCAGCTTGGTGCCTTTTTGTATGGAACTGAGTAAAGCGGAGCGATTATCAGCACCACCTCCTCCTGATCCTCCTAGTTTTAAGCCGCCCATGGCCGGTGGTGGTGGTGGGCCGGGCGGTGGCGGTGGTCCCGGTGGTGGCGGTATGGCCATCTAAGAGATAAAGGAAAAGGGAAAATTCAATAAGTAAATAGACAAAATTAAAGTTAAAATTTTACTTTTGGGCAAGGAGCGCGTCTTAGTAGACGCATTATTCGATCTACCGAACTGTGAAGCTTTAACTATTTGTGTCCGCCTCGTTGCGGCTTTAACTCAAGACTGAGGCCACAAACTTAAGACGTGCTCCAGCAGTCAGAAAGCAGTCAACAACATAGAAAACACAACTGTCGCCGTCCCACACAAATTTCAAATAAATAAAATAATATCACAAATAACGCAGTTTTCTATACTTATTATTTATCTCTATATATATGATGGTTGGTTTTTTTTTAACTGTGTGTGGGGCTGTTAACTGTTGTTGTTGTTTGTAGATTGACGCCTCGATATAAAATCCAAAGCGCAAACGGCGCGTAAAATGAATGCCAGATCCAAGAGCAAAGCTACAGTTTGAGAGTCATTCGAGTCGAAGCAAGCACACAGAATCCACAAAAGAGAAAAGCCCACGTGCTAACAAAGTAAACACTCAGAGAAATCGGCTGAGTATCTAGTTAAGAACTCAAGAAAACCTTGTTGAAAACTCAAAAAGTCCCTCAACATTGTTAAAACTAATTCGAATTTTTAGAAACTAAAATTAATTTGTTAATGATTTTAAGTTTAAAAATGCCTTTGACAAAACTTTTCACATAAAAAAAAAAACTTCATGCAATATTTATCGTATATCGAATTTCTTTTACTTAAAACCATCTGAATATACACATTGTTGGTATTAAAGGGTATTTAAAAAATGTAATCAATATTATAATCCCAGAGACAACATTTAACCTTTAATTATGGAAACACCTGATAAGAACATTAAAAAAAAAAAAACTGTGTCAAATGCATTCGGAAAATGCAAATGTATATTTAATTTAGTGTGAATTCAACAACTTGTAGAATCAGAATGAATATATTACTAAAAAATACGCCAATCCTGATAAACATTCTTTTGATCTATTCCCACACAATCAACAATGTGAAGGTAAAAAGTTTAAATAGACTTAATAAAACTTGTTAATAGTAAACCTTTAATAGTGTCAAGATCTTTTCAATCAAATGGAGACAGCAAGCAAGTTACTTGAAAGGTAAAAAGTAAGGCAAGAAAATTAAACAAAATAAAAAACAAAATGTATTAAAGTTTCAAGGAACAACTAGAAGCAATTAGAGAATATGGAAAAACTGACAGTTCGGGCTTTATCAAAGGTATTATGACTATGTTAGGGCATGAAAAGAAGCTACGACTTTATATTTTACAGATCGAAATCATCCGTCATCCTGTTTGACATCGTTTTTCAATGCAACTGGAATTTATACAATACAAGTGCCTGGTTTGAATCCATTTCCTGTTTATTGTGACAACTGTCGAGCTGGATTTGGTTGGCTTGTGATACAAAGGCGTTTCAACGGCAGTTTAAGTTTCTTTCGCAATTGGGCAGAGTATAAGAAAGGTTTTGGTGATTTGCAAGGAGAATATTTCATTGGTCTCGAAAAGTTACGTGCCATAACAGCTGTGGAACCCTTTGAGTTGTATATCATTTTGGAGGACTTTGATAACGAGACACGCTATGCGAAGTTTGATGAATTTGCTATTGGAAATGAAGAGGATGATGATTACGCCCTGAATGTTCTCGGTTCGTATACAGGAACTGCTGGTGATTCACTGAGAAGTCATAGAAAAATGAAGTTCTCGACTTATGATCGCGATAATGATCATGAAAATGCTAGAAATTGTGCTTTCTTTCATGTCGGTGCTTGGTGGTATAACCAGTGTGTGGATAGGTAACATAAATGTCTTTGAAATCTACTCATTAAACAAATTATGGTTTTTTCAGTAATCTCAATGGTCAATATATTGATGGTGGCAAGTATGAAGAGAAACTCTTTGCTCGTGGCATGTGCTGGAGAGCTTGGCGTGGTCACAACTATGGCTATAAGTTTACACAAATGATGATTAGGCCAAAATGTCGAAACTTTCCAGCTTCATTTAATACTAAAAATAACAGTACTCAACACAAATGTGACTCATTTTCGTAAATCGTTTTATTTGCATGCATAGTTCGTAATGTTTCCTAAAATAAAATATTATTGTCGATTAATATGCAATAATCGTTCCTGTGTCACCTTATGCGATCCGAAAAGTCTCAAGAATATTATTATAAAAAGAATTGCAAAGCATTTTTTACTTCCGCAGTTGAATATTTATTATTCATCTTAGAACTGTGCTTTATAAGGAATAAAATATTTCATTGGATAACATTATTTTTTTAAAAGTGCTCCGATGAAATTCATTTGAGAGAATATTGACTTTAAGCAAGGACAGGCAATACTTGAACTATGAATTTTTTTTAACAGATAAGAAAAATACTCTATAACAAGGTCCAAAAGTTTTTCATTACAAAATGCATTTGAAAGTAAACATATCCTTAAATTTTTTTTTTTTTAATTTTTTTTTTACATTTTAACTCCATTTTCCGGCCGAAAATCACAATAGAGAATTTTAAGCACAATATAAAAAAATTAATATGCCTTCAACCCCAACCCAGTACGGTGTAAAAATGTAATCGAAGCATTTTAAATATTTATTTTTTGTATTATTATTCAGTCTAGATTACAAGATCAGCGCTGATCGATCGCAAATCGTTTGTTGCACACATGAATTGGAAGTTTGGAATTAGTTTATTGTTAGTTTTTTGTCTAAGTGCGAAAAATGCTAGAAATAATGAAATTAGTATATCAAACATGGAGAAATTATACGAAAATGCTAAAGAATTAATGTCAAGGTAATAAAATCTTATTAAATGATTGTAAACGTTGACTTGAACAAACTTATTAAGCAGTTTAAGGGACGAAATAAGGCATTTAAAGACCAGAACTAACAAAGCCGAAAAACAACAAGGTAATATTAAGATTGTTAAGCTTTTTCCCTTCAATAATTTCATTTTTGTCAAAGGTTATCCACCATCATGTCTAGCGGCAATGATCAACTCAAATGGTCTATACACTATAGAGGTACCAGGTCTAGAACCCTTTGAGGTATATTGTGATACACGTACCGCTGGCGCTGGATGGACCGTTATTCAGCGACGTCGCGATGGTAGCGAGAATTTTTATCGCAGTTGGGCAGAGTATCGTGAGGGTTTCGGCAATTTAAGTGTTGAATTCTTTATGGGTCTGGAGCAACTGCACTTTATCACAAATGCCGAACCCTACGAACTCTATATACAACTAGAAGACTTTGATGGAGAAACGCACTATGCGAAATATGATAGATTTGTTATTGGCAACGAATCTGATGCATATGCATTGAGTGTATTGGGTAAATACTCGGGAGATGCTGGAGATTCATTGAGATATCATGTAGGAATGCCATTCTCCACGTTTGACAACGATAAAACGCCTAGTCGTTGTGCTTTAATGTATGTTGGGGCCTGGTGGTATAATTCATGTCAACATAGGTAAGTACAAAAAAAGGGCTGCAAGGTTTCATTTGAATATATATTCTTCTTTTTTTTTCTAAGCAATTTAAATGGACAATACGTTGAGGGTGGGAGTTATGAGGTAAAATTATCTGGTCGAGGAATTTGCTGGAAGAGCTGGCGGGGCTATGATTATGGTTATAAGCTGGCACAAATGATGATAAGGCCAAGGTGTCGAGCTGCTTCAAAAGCCCGTTGAGGCCATATTGTTTGTTATTGTGAATATTCAGCGCACACACACACACACTGATCGATTGTTGAATCATTCACAGTACAAGTTGGAAACGAAAAGATCTTTGAATCAGATTCGCAAAGCTTTTCAGCATACTTTTATTTTTATATTGTTATCAGTTAAACTCTTTATATTGCCTATTTACGTTTTGATTATATATTGTTTGGCGCTGCTGTTGTTGTTTGTTTTGCGGTTTATTAGTTTTGCTTTTGCGCTCACAACATTTACAACAAAATTAATAACAAATTTCGCGTAAAGTGCGTTGCGCTCAGTTCGCGAGTCAAAAAACAACTGAAGAGCTGAGAAAGGGCGCGCATGCGACGCCAAAGCTGAACAAGATTGAGAGAGGGAGCGCTTGGTCTGCCAATAGCACACAAAATGAGAGCCGTAGAGCAAATCGTCAAGCTTTGAGGGGGGGCAACTGCAAAACGAAAGAGCGAGAGCTCGTAAAATAAGCTGTAAAGGTCGATGCGGACGCAGTTAGAATTAAACGTCGCCGTGACGTCAGACATTTGATCGCATGCAGACAGAAACGGAGAGAAATACGAACAAAAACACAAAGCAAACTATAACGACAAAGAAGAAACAGTAGCAACAGCAGCAGCAGCAGCAGCAAACGCATTTCAGCACCTGTCACTCACACAAAACGTTGATGATCGGACAGACAACGCAAGACCACAAAACAAAAAGCGTTTAACTGTAACTCTGGGCCGCTGTGAAATGTGCGAAATATTTCCAGTCTTGCCTCAGACTTGAGTCATTAAACGAGCACAGTGGGACGAAACTAGGCGTGTGTGTGTTAGATGACCAGTATGTAGGGAAAACTGGAAACTCCTTAAGTTTATGCGGTGATTCATGTTAATTCTGAGACTGAGACAGAGACAGACGAGACGACGTTTAATTGAACAGCTGCTATACATATATTCTGCTTGTGTTGGCAATGATCGCCATACATAAATTTGAAAGTACTGAGAAAACTCATTCAATTCATTACTTCTTAAATTGAAACTGAGCAATGTCACTTTAGTCATCAGAAATGATTTGCATAAATGAACACATATAAATGTTTATATATTGTGGTTTGCATGTGTGTGCATTAGAAAATTAATTGAAATAAAGATCTGAGTAATCGTTGAAATGTATAACTGTGAATTGAATCTTTACAAAGGACTGCTCTCTCCCTTTTGTGTCTGTCTGCATTTAACTGTAAATGCTCTCACCTGAAACTCATACATATAAAGATAAGAGGGGTGGAGAAGGAGAGTATACTGATAGAGGCTGGTCAATGTGTTGTTGTCATACTTTACATGTTTTGATGTTGGGGGCGTTTTGTGGCGGCTTGCAGCACTTACGCAATGTTTGCGGTGTATTGTCTTACAGTTAGACAGTCAGATGGTGTGCCTAAAAAAACAACGCCAACCACGAGACCTGAGCGTGCATTACAAATAGGCGTGTTAACACAATCTCAACTTGCATAACTTACTAGTGGATATACTTTTTTTTTTTTTGTGTGTTGACAGCGAAATCAATTTGCACGCAAAACACATTTCCGGACTGGATCCATCAACCATCCAGTACAACAATATCAAAAACGAAGGCGAAAATAAATGCGTGCTGTAATGATTTGTCAAATTGAGTTTGATTTTATGGCTAAAACACGCCTCAGTAACAACAACAACACTCCCTGTTAAATTTGGGGCAATTAAGTTTGATGACAGTTTGTGGCAATCGAGAAGTTTGTGAGAAGGGTCAGCAACACACCTTTATATACATTAACAGTGAATGCGATACAGGATAAAAATTGCAATAAACTTATCCTTAACTTGTTCACTGACCCAGTTTTTAATTGTAACAGGTGAGTCATACCAAGAAGCAAATAATGGTTTCGCCCCATCCAGTCATTGACTGGAAACTTGAAACTAATCGAGCATTATCAAAAACGTAGTAGAAAACTGCCCAAAAAAAATATTGACTACAAAAATATTACTCTAAAATATTTTAAACATATCGCTTGGGTATTTATTTGTATTTTATGTCGTCTTTCAGATAAGATTAGTATACAAAATGCCGGCTGATTAACAATTTTAAGTTTTCAGTCATGACTCACAAAACTTTCATAGGAAATATCCCAAAAAAGATTTAGATTGGAATGGAATGATTAACTTTGATGCTATTTAGAGCAAACCGCAAAGCGGTTTTTAAACCACAAAGATTGCAATTATATAATTATAATTAAGTTCTTTGAGTTACTGTTTAGTTATTCTTATTGTATAAGTGAGTCAATTCTGAATCAGTTCCTATCAAACAAAGTTCCTAGAAAGTTTTCTAATCAGTTTTAAAATCAACCAAAAGTAAAAATAAAATTTTTACGATTTTTGCGTTGCAATAAACGATTGAAAAAACTATTATATTATAAATAAAAATGTTTATATTGAATTTTTGAATTTAAATTGCAACAAATAAAACTTTCGCTTTTAATTTGCTTTTTATTTGTAACATGTTTTGACAGCTTAGTTAAGTCTCTGCTCTTCTTGTTCGCCTTATACAACTTAATTTGGCAAATGTCCAACACTGGCAACTCGCAGTTTAATTAGCATTTCAATGTCTCCGCAACAATTGTAAAAAACAAACATGAACGAGTGTCTTGATATTTTTTAATTGAAATTCCAAATGCAAACCAAACAGATATAATTTTATGTGACCGCATTGCAAAAAGGTTTTTTTTGTGTTGTGTTCAAAGATGGCAAAATAAACAAATGCTGTTATAGCATCAGATATTTAAATGCCCAACACGTACGCAAATTTTGTTTACAATTTACAGATCTTGTGAGATCATTTTGAATACATTTTCAGGAAGGAGTTGTCAATGAAAACCCAGAGACAATAAAAATTCGATGAGCAATCTCGTCTTAAGTAATTAAGATAGTTGAGTGAGTCACAAAAAAGTCAAAGTAAATATCGTTAAATGTTCTCTTGCGTTTTAGGTTCAAGTTTATCTTAATTAATAATAATAAATAAAAATATTACGTAAGTGTATGAACAACATTGTAACTTAGGTTAACCAGTTTCAAATTTCAATGTTGTTAATTTCATATAACAATCAACTTTAAGCGGCTTTCATAAAAACATATAGAATAACATTCAACAGCGTCATTATTATGCACTTAAAGATAGGGTATTATAGAGTGTATTTTAAAGTTTTAATTAAAGATAGCACAACATTAAAACTTTAAATAAATAAGTAAATGGTTATATATTTTTCAAAGAGAAAAACATTAAACTTTTCTTTTACATATTAAATATTTTCATCATAATTAAAGTTTAAATGCCTTCAAATTAAATAAATGCAACTTCAAAAAGTCAAAATATAAATAAATAAATAAATAATAAAATTAGAATTACAAAATGGTTAGTAGATATCATAAATATTCGACTTACTCAACTTATATATAAAAAAAAAAATAAAAAAAAGAAGAGTATTCATTCTGTGACAGTCCTCGGTCGTTCGTTAAATATTCAATTTACTCAACTTATACAAAAAATAAGAGTACTCATTTTGCGACTATCTTCGTTTTTTTTTTTTGAAAGCGCTCATTAAGCAATTGTAATATGCCATCTGCCTCCCACATATACATACTATACTATAACCAATATTCATTATGTGTTATGCTCTCATATTCGCTTACAACGACAGCACTAAACAAATAACAACAACATCAACATGGTAGCAAAATGGGTCTCCATTGTTGTTGTTGAGTTTATTAAAATGCGGTTTTCAACATTGTCGTAAAAAAAAAAAACGATATGCATGTATGAGAGATGAGATCTCAATGACAACAACGGTGTTGAGTTCACTTTAACATGCATCAACATTAACAACAACAATTAATGTAAACAATCAACACTGCTTGTTGGTGAGTCAGCAATCTATTAAGGCTGCAAAGATTTTTAGTTTGATGTTTTAAAATACCTTTAAATGAAATAAAGCCAAATGATAATAAAAATATAATACAATACAGACTTACTATTAAACATTTGCTTAAAAGAAAAACATGCAATTCAAGTAGACATTTAATACTGAAAAAAACTCCTTAAAAATTGCATTTAATACAGGGTATTATGCAGGTACAGTTTCATGAGTTTAAAAGCAGCTTGGCATGAGGGCATTTTCGTAAATGATTCAGAGAGCAGCGGCATAAGGAAGTGCATATTTTATTTTGATGCATAAATCAAAAAACCAGGCGTGCCAATGAAACTTGATGTCGGCTCAGAAATGTTGATTATTATTGTTCGTTTTACAACACTGGACGAGAATGCGACCGCACACAAGGTTGCATCGTTGTTTGTCAATGATTGTGACAAAGTCTTTCGCTTGCTCACAATATAAGGCATGAGTGTATGTGTGTGTGTAAGGGGGGCCATATTCCAACAATAGAAATCGTTGAGAGTCCTTAGAGACAAGGCCACAAATGCCCAGGGCCCTAATGGCATTGAACTCTGCGTCTGTGGATGCAATTTGCATGTTGAAAGTGCATTAAAAGCAGTAAAGTTGGGGGTGGAATAAATTCTAAGTTTGTGATTTTAATATGTTGGAAGTTCGTTTGATTGTTTTTTAAGGTTTTTTAGCTCGGTTTTATCATTTCTTGGGAACAAAAAACCTTTTTTCCTGTGCAAGTTTGTTCGTTTCATCCCATTGGGGGCTCAAAACAAAGCGCTATCCCAAAGTAATTTCTTACACAACAACAACTAGTTGAAGTAGTATTTTTTTTGATCCGAGCCCAACCTAAAAATCAACCCCTAATGCTGGCAATTGCAATTTGCTGGAGTAACGGGAGCGCATTGCACTTTTTGTAGGTCAGTGCTGGGCTGGTTTTCTAGTCAGTTTTTTTTTTTTGTTGCCGCTTTCGTCATGCATTGCGTGCAACGTTTTGTTTAATGCGATTAAAAAATAAATAAATGACAAATGTGTGCAAAACGGACAGAAATGCAGATCAAAATCAAAGCTTCAAAAGTTTATTGCACCCATTTGCAGATTTAACGCATGAACAATTCTAGAATTAAGCTGGAAACGAAAAAATTTCATTTAAGTAAACTATACAGCAGCTTTTACCACCATATTGGCAACTGGGCATGCATTCAGTGTGTGTATGTGTATGTGTGGCTGTAAGTGTAGTTCTTATCCTAAACCAAAATGCTTCAACTGATACGACTTGTAGAAGGAATTTTTGCATATGTGTGGCACTTATTAGACACAAATACCAACGTCCACTCAAAGATAAGATAAGAAAGCGACCATTAGTTTTGAAAAAAAAAAAAAACGAGCAATTATATTCAACTTTTAGTGTTAACAACACAAATGTCATAAATACATAATATATGCATAAAATTCTCTATTTAGAAAAGTACCGTATCATTGAAGACAGGTGTAAAACAAAAGCACAGATAGGCATTAGGTTATCGATAAGCTTAAAAGGAATTTGCAAAACAGGCAATACCCTATCGATATCACCTGACATGTGATAGCCAAATTCTTCAAAAAACGAGGTACAAGGCATAAATTGCTTAAAATCTAAACAGGTAGATGCAAAAAACAATACCGAAAACAGGTTAATTTACAAAACAAACTCACCTTGAAGTGGTTTGACAGCTGATTCGGTGTTTTTGTTGTTGTTTTTGTTGCAGCAACTCAATTCTCGATGTGTTGATAGCGCGAGGCGAAAGCCTTCACTTGCACTTGGCGATACTGATTTGGCGTCACTTTCGGTCTTAAATTTCTATTCATGCAAACTAAGAAGGCACAAATAAAACAATTGCGGCACAACTATAAAAATGCGTACTAGCAGTAATCGCATTCATTTCCCAAATGCTTTCTCGCGGGCTTCTTGCGCGGAGTGCAATTTCAGACCGTTTGTTTTTGTGGTAAAAATAGCCGTAAACTGTAATTTAATAGGTCTGATTTAATGTAAAAAAAAAATTTGAGTTAGGTAGATTTAAAATTTCGTGTTGAAATGTGCCGAAAAAAGGTAAAAATTAAGTTTGACTAATAGACACTAACACACATACAACTAAACACTCATAAAAGAGCGCACACACACGAGCACCGATATTTGTGCTTTCACTGCCCCGCTACATTAACATTTAAGCACACACATTGCATACGTTGGCATTGAGTTAAATGATGTTTATACATATTTTTATTTAAGCCAATTGCTGCACATCGTGCTTGGGTTTGTGTTTTGCATTTGTTTTCGCTGACGAATGTTGAACGGGAAATACGGGACAGATAATTAAGGAAACACAACCATGTTACTTTGATAATTGTGGCGGTTGTGCGATAAGTATCGATACAAAGCATAACTTACTGGTCATTTAACAGAATTGCTCCACACTTGGCTTACATGATTTCTGTATTTCAAATAAAAAATTTTATACTTAAAATTATATTTATACTTCAAACAAACACAAAAAAAAAAAACAAGTAAAACTTAATACAATACCAATTTATACGCTTTCTTAAATTATATATAATCTTCAAAAAACATTTAGGTAAAATTAATTATTTGAACTTGCTTTGGCTTTCATTTCGCAACTTTGATTTGCAGCTCACTTCTTTAAGTGATTTTGGCCGGCAACTGCGACTGGGGCGACTTAGCAACGAACTATTGTTCTTACTAGTCTGCTCATCTTTTATGTTAAGACTACAGTCATCAGAGCTTTGTGTAGGCTTGGGTTTTGGTTTGGTGTTTGTTGAGGGCTTCTTGTTGGCACTGACGCCTTTTTGAACCCGTTGGGGTGTGCTAAAATCATCCGGTCGATCCGCAATTCCATTAAAGCTGCTAAAGTTTAATTGGCTACGGCTTGGGGTAAGTGTAGCAGCCGAATCAATGGAGCTATGCGCCACTGCTATGCTTTCCTTGTTTTCAAACGGAACACGAGCTACTTTACCTCTTGTTGTTGTGACATTTGAGGAATATCTCGATTCCTGGCTACAGTTTTCAATTGAGTCTTCTCCAACACGCGAAATGCTGTATGCTCTTGGACTGGATAAGTGCAAATTTGGTCTATTAGTCACATCACGCAGTGGCAACGATAATAGCTCCATGCTGCGTCTATCTGTGTCAGAGTCATCCAACGAAATCGGCGATGTGTCCTCCCCGCTGTCGCATTCTTCCATAATTGAACACATTAAAGCAGCATCATCAATCCTAGATGAATTTATTTGATCTGGTGATGATATAAAAACATGTACTATTGCTTTTGGGGTATCTGGTGAGCTCATATCGGCTTGCAGATTCACGAAAGGTCGTGACTCAGGGGTTTCTCTCATTCTTACTCCATTATCCGGCTAAAACACAACACAGTTTATATACATTAAGGTTACTTTATGATTTTTGTTACTTACAGAGATAATGGTATCTTCCTCATCTCCGTCATCTTTCTCCTGCCCCACAAACGAGCTATTACAAGTATTAGCACTTGATGTACTTTGACTACGACTCTTTCTGATAGGTGATGACACAACAGTCCTTCGGAGCAGAGCGCTGGAACGTCGTAGCTCGGAGCAAGCTTCTCCCCGGCTATAAGTACTTTGTCTGTTGGCTTCTGATGAAATCCGGGGTGATCTTGTGCTAGAAGGTTGATCAAGGGTGATATCTAGATTTATGTCTAGGGACTGAAGGAATGTCTTGACTGCACATTTAAGTTTGTTTTCGTTATATTGCGCGTCGGCCAATCGAGTTTCACGCTCCTCCATGAGCTGTCTTTTAAGGAGCACCTCTGTTTTGAACATTTCGCCAATTATTACTCTTTGCTTTTGGACCTGATCCATTAGTTCGGCATTTATCAATTTATATTGCTCCATTCTTATTACATTAAAAATTTACAGTTTTGAGTTTAGTGTCGATGCCTTTTTGTAAAATATATTGAGTGAAGTCGATAATTAAAAAAAAAAACGCACATCGATAACTACTCAACAGAAACAATCGAACTGAAAACATCGATTGTACAAGAAGTACTTTTTAGTTGCAATCGACGCCATTGAAAGCATCGACGCCAAACTTAAAATTTGTTTTAATTTCTCCTTTTTATGAAAAAATATAATGCAAAGAAAAAATGGAGCAATACAAATTAATTAATGCTGAATTGATGGATCAGGTGCAAAAGCAACGCATATTGATTGGACAGATGTTCAAAACAGAAGTGCTCCTTAAAAAGCAGCTACTGGAAGAGCATGAAATTCGAGTAGCCGACTCACAATATAATGAAAACAAACTTAAATGTGCAGTCAGGACATTGCTTCAGACTTTAGATATAAATCTTGATAACAGCTCTCGCACATCAGAGGACAAATTACTTGGACAAAGTGACTATAGACAAGAGAATGCTTGCTCTGAATCGCGCCGTTCGAGCGCTCTGCTCCGAAAGAGTCGGGGTCATATAACAAATAGTGTCATAAGTTGTAATAGCTCGCAAATGGATAATGAAGGAGATGAAGATAATTTCAAGGAAATCATTCTCACGGTATGTAAAAAAATTGTGTTGCGCAACATAAATTTATTTTAACTTGTTTTTTTAGCCGGATAGAGAGGTTAAGACAAGAAAAACACCGGAGCCACGCCGCTTGGTTGATCTGCAAAATCTAAGCTCACCAGATACCCCAGAAGCAGTAGTACATGTTGCTACTTCTTCACCAGATGAAATATCGCCACCTAGGGCGAATGATGCTGCTTTAATGTATTCTATTATTGAAGAATGCGACAGCGAGCAGGAGACTTCCCCGATTTCGTTGGAAGATACTGACATAGATAGACGCAGCATGGAGCAATTATCGTTGCCACTGCGCGATATGACCAATAGAACAGCCATGCACTTAACGAGTCCAAAGGCTTGCAGCTTATCACTTGTTGAAATTAATGAGACTGAGAACAGACCTGATCCAAATATCATTGATAAGCTGGAGCAACTGAGCATAGAGCATGTGAGATGTGCTAATCGACAGAGTTCGCCAATGCATAT
Organism: Scaptomyza polygonia; assembly: GCA_035044585.1. Lineage (NCBI taxonomy): Eukaryota > Metazoa > Arthropoda > Insecta > Diptera > Drosophilidae > Scaptomyza > Scaptomyza polygonia. The sequence continues at coordinate 873,739 of JAWNNU010001690.1, forward strand.
GACAATGGTTCGTAACTCTATGGATTTGTGTGCAACTCTTACTAATCGCCCTAGCCAATTAAATTTCAGTGCCTTTAATGGCATTGTCAATCGACCCGATGATTGCAGCACACCGCAACGGAACCAAGAACCAAGGAAAACTAAAAGGAAAAACTCAACAAAGACCAAGCCGAAAGCAAAACCCATACCTAGCGAAAAAGAAGAGTCTAACAGCTCGGTGCTAGGCCGTCCAAGTCGCAGTTGTCGACCCCGATCACTCAAAGAAACCAGCTGCAAAACTAAAATGCGAAATTCATCGCAATAGCTTTTTTCTTTTCATTAAAATATACTTGTTATTTAATCGGATTTAAAGACATACGCACATCATACTAATTTTTAAATATATATGCTATATTTTTGTAATGATCAAAAGCAATATATAGCCCCAGACAATTTGATTAATTTTATATATACGAAACATATACAAAAGCGTCGTGTGTGTGGCGTAGAAAAAAAACTACGGACAGCAGCAGGCTAACAAATAATTGCACTTTAAATAAAAAATGTTGACATTTATAAATACATATGTGTAAGTATATATTATTCGGATATTTAGACAACCTCAAACTTGCCCTGACAGCAGCGTACTTGTCCTGGCGCCTGTGCGACATTTATTAACGATGCTGGCGCCAATTCTGCATTCACTTTGATTTCTGTTATAATATCCTGTATCTTGTGGATTATCTCTTGAGAGTTTTCATTCTCAACAGGTTGGTCCAACTTTTGTTGCTCCTCATGCTGCAATTGTTCCGCTGGCAAGCCTAGACTGCCTACCAGCTTATTGAGTGCATCGATCTTTTCGCGCAATTGTTCTCGCTCCGCTTTTAGCAAACTCATTTGAGCGGCTTTCTCGTATTCGCGTTGCTTCAACATGCGCCGCTGTGTCTGATAGAGTGTAATGTATTCGCCTATGGTTTCCGTTTCACTCTGCAGCTGCAACACTAGATGTTCTAGGCTCTGCTTCTCCTCGGTTAGATCCGCCACCTGGCTGATGAGTGTTGTGAAACGTGATTGCAATTTTTCTATTGCCTCGGCTGTGGGCAGCAGTAATGGTGTTTCGCAGGAGTTTGATGAATTTTCAGCATGGGAATGATGATGATGATCCTCATGGTCGTTGTGCTCATGTTCATGATGATGAGAATGCTCTTGTGCCTCCACAGCTCCCTCGGCTGATACAGTTTCTTTTACGTCTTGTTGACTGTGATAAACTTTAGCCTGTAAGCAAAATTAATTCAATAAATAATTTTGTTTCTTGGTCACCAAAAAAAAAAAAAAAAACCCACTTCATAGTGCTGCAATCGATCTAGTTGCTGTTGTTGCATCAAATGCATACGTTGCAGTTCAACATTCTCATGCGAGAGTCGTATCATCTCCTCATCCTTGAATTTGTAGCGTTCCTCGTTCGCCTGCAGCTTTTGCTGCATTTCGGCATAACTCGAACGCATCTCACGATTGGCAAACTCTTCGGCATCCAGTTTATTGACCAGCTCCAATTTATCATTTGTCAGCTGCACAAAACGTTGCTCCAACTCATCCAATTGCTGTTTCATATTAACGTTCTGGCTAACGGCACGCGATGCAGCCACTTTATCTGATTCCATGGTGGCCAGCAGTTTAGTTTGATCCGGTTGCTCAGTTTGCAATCGTTGCACCTCCAAGTGCAACTCATTCAGTTTCTCTTCGTTCGATTGCAACTGATCATCTTGGGATTTGATTTTCAGCTGGAATTCATGCCGTTCAAATTCCATTTCACTTATATGTTCCTTGAGTGCTATTAACTCAGCACTTGGATCGGTCTAAAATGGATTTACGATGTAGTTGTGATTGGATTCTTTAACGAATAACTTACCTGTGGCTGCTCTTGTGGCGTTTGATTTTGGTTTTCTTGTTGAGCTGCCTCTTTGTATTGTGCCTGGAGTGCCAGATTCTTTTGGATATCGCGTTCCAGGCCACTAACATGCTCGACCAGCTGTCGCTCACGCTCCTTAAGCTGAGCACACTCTTCGCCAAGCTCCGCATTACGCTCTTTGAGATTTGCCACATAGTTCTGATACTGCGTGGCCGCCTGTTCCTTGTCCTGCGTCAATTGTGACAACATCTGTTGCAGATCCCTTATTTGTTGCTCATACATATACTGGGTCTGGGTGAGCGTCTCCACACGGTTGTCGGTATTCACATTGGATTCATCGGATAGCTGACGTATTTTCAATTGTGCCATATCCAGTTCATTGCATTTTTCTGCATGCTGGTGCTGCAGTTCGTCCTGCCTGGCATTCAGCTGCAACAGCTGCGCTTGCAGCTCACCAAGATGTGTTTGCTGATCCTCGATTTGGGCATTGGACAGCGCCAGCTTGTGCTGGAGCTCAGCATTAAAATTGCGCTGCTGCTCGGCGTTACGTTGCTGCTCCTGGCAATGCTGTTGTACCTGCTCGAGGCGTTGCAATGTCTGCCCATGCTCGGTGCGCAGCTCCTCCAGCTCCAGTTGGCGTTCTCGGCATAAATGCCTTGACTTGGTCAGCTCTGTATTCAATTGACCCTTTTCGGCAATAAGCACTTGAATCGCTTGCAAATTTGCGTCGCCTTGACCATTGTGTGGCCATATGTTTTGCTCCAGCCCTGGTGTTGGTTCTGACTGCAAAAAGTATGAAGCGATTCCAGTTGGATTGCCAACTGGAATTTCATCTGGCGCTGCTGCTTCCGCAGCTGATTCTGTTGGTTCCAGCGATTGTTGCTGTTGTTGTTGCTGCATTCCACCATTATTGCTAAACTCACAGTCAGAACGTTCCGATAAATTGCTGGCTATGCTCACTGTTGATGAGGTCTCATCCTGATTGTTATTGTTGTTGCGCTGCTGATATTCTTTCAGCTATAATTACAATAACCAAAATCAATATGAGACCTAACTGTTCGTGTGTCCACGTCACGATGTTTTCAGTTAACAGTTTTTACCTTTTTACGCGCTGCAGCCAATTTCTGCGCTTTGACATCCTGCGTCTCGTCAGGCATGGCCAATGGGTTGGCAACTGCTTAAACTATTTGAATTTAAATATTTGCTGAATTGAAGCAATATCAATTTAAAACGAAAATAAAAACCGAAGCAGGACTGCGTTATCGTAGCTTCATATTAGGGATGATAAATAATCATCGATATTTTGAGCTTTAATGCATCTGGAACTAGCTTATTTATTTGGATTAATTGAATTCCGTAGTCGAACTATTAATACTCTCTCATGTAGCATTAGGTCAAAGCGTACACACACATTAGTGTGTCACAACGACAAAAAATGAAAAAACTTCTTTTTGTTAACAGTCTGGCGTTAAGATGAATTAACAATCAACAAATAAATCAAAATAGTTCAGCACTAAATAAATGCCAGGGCTGCCTATAATCGATATTTTTGTATGTGCTAAAAACGATATCCACGACTTGGTCGCTCGATGATAAAAGGCGCGTTTGATTCAGTTATGTTTTGACTTGAAACGAATGCTGAGGGAGCACCGGCAAAAAATATAAAATGATGACATTCGTAAAATGGCTTATCAGCAGCTTGGTATGTCTGGCACTCACACAGTGTCCGGTCGCAGCCAAAGGCCGTTACAATATCAGTTTTGCGCAGTTGGATACATGCGATAGCATCGCAATTGATTCATCCAGTGGCTATGCATACAAGGATTTCTTTATGGTGCACACCTTAGACAATAACATTGCCAAAACAAATGAGCGGCTGCATTTAAAATTCTATGTGCTGACCAGCATGGATGCACACATTTTGCTGTCGGTAACAAGCAGACCTCGTCCCAATGATCGCGTCTATGAAATCGGTAAGAAAATAACTTTATCTTCATAGCTTCAAGTATGACGCCCACTCTATCTTTCTCTTTCTTTCTCTGGTGATACAGTGATAGGGGCTGGCGGAAATACGTTTTCCGCTATTCGCACTAGTATGGGCTTAAGGCGCGTTTCAACCAATCAAGATCCACAACTCTTATCGGTTTATGAGCCAACGCCGATAGAGATTGTTCAAACAAAGGGTTAGAATGTTTGCAGATAAAACTGAAAGGACATATTTATTTCTGTAATTTATATTTTCAGAGGGTGACTTGTTTGTTTATATACCCGGCTTTAAAAAGGAACCTCTGCTGCATTTCATGGACGCATCCGCTTTGAGCATTAACTATATAAGCTTTAGCTCGTTTGGAACAAACAGTGCTCGATGGTTTTATGATTGCGCCTTTGATGGTTACGGTAATGATATAATAACAAAGTGCTTAAATATTTAACTTATTCCGGTTTGCTTAACAGCCAATGAAATGGAGCAACAGCAGCGGGAGCAATCTGTAGAGGAACGTTTATTAACATTCTTAATCTATCAGGCACAAAATAGTAGTCTACCCGGAAATCTCAGTGCGATTGAATTCAACTTCCAAATGCAATCGTTGGCCTACGATCAATCCAATGCGTTGTTACATACTCGAATGGAATTGTTGTTGCACTGGCGGGATGACCGATTGCGTTGGAAACCAGAGGATTATGCTCAAAGGACATCATTAGTGCATCCGGAATTGCAAATTTGGACACCACAAATTGTGGTGCTCAAGTGAGTAACTAATCCAATTAATCATATCTTATTAATGCTAATCATTATTAATTCTAGTGGCGCATTGGAGTCGTTGGGTGATGCGCTCAAATCGTTTGAGCTGCGTGTGTATAGTAATGGCAATGTCACACTTATGGCCAGCAATTGGGAGGTTACATCCTGGTGTGTGGACACAGCACGCAATTGGCCCAACGAGCGGATCGAGTGTGACATTCAGTTGGGCATTGAACAGAACCAGGCGGCTATAGCTTTGATCTACGACTATCAACGTAAGCCTTTGGCGACAAATGAACATGTCAATACGCCATCTGGCTGGACATTTGTTGAGATTGGTGTTACGCATGTGGAGAATGCAACAGCCATGAGATATACACCATTTGGATTACTACAGACGGTTGCGGGCGATGTATCAATTGAATTTACGCTGCAACGGAATAGCGCGTTCTTTAGTTTGGTTTTTATAATGCCACTAGTTGGTAAGTATTTTTGATTTATGCTTATTGTACAAAATAAACTTTATTTTATTTTCTGCAGTCTCTGAAATTCTTATTGGTCTATCGTTTCTGCTACGTGGCTATAGACGTTGCGCTCTTATACTCATTGTGGTGCTGCTGTCTGCTTGGAATCTTATGTATCTAACGCGTCATGCATCTCCGCACTATGTGCCGCCTTTGAGTAAGTATTAATTATTAATTAATGTTTTTGAAAAAAGATACTTCAATAACTAGTGAATCGACCTGAAGGACTTAATGAACTAGTTTTCTTTGATAACTTACGTAGATACAAAATTATCGATAAAGCTATAGACAATGCAAGTTGCCATATTTTTTGTAAATCAACCATTTTGTTTATTTCTTATTTTAGTGTCTGCCTATCAGCATCTTATGCGCATTTCCATATTTTGTTATTTGCTGCATATTGCCATAACTTGGCTTGACCGTTATCCACCAAGAGCCAAGGCGCCTGCTTGGCTTTTGGCCATTATTAAGCCAAATCCTCTACGCTTACTCCTCGGTCTGAGAATTTTAGGAGTAAGTTTGAACCGATTTTTGTTATAAATAAATAAATAATTTTAATGTCATCACACAGGCTACGGAATACAGCGATATTGAAGAGAAACCCTGGCGTGAGTTTGCCAAAATGTTGAATAACATTTTCTTTATCTGCATTAATATTTGCTTTATGGTTATCAACTCAGTTGATGTGTTTAATGTGTCTTGAGAATGTAGCAAAAAGCTTCTCTAAGAAAAATTAACCAGAATGTTGTATAATTGTTATTTCAATAAATCTATCCTTTTATCTGTTTTTTTTAGCATGACAAAAATACAGAAAATAATTCAAAGATCTGAAGCATTTGAAAAATATAATTCTTCTTTATTTGCAGTAATTGAGCCTTAAATAAATACAAAATATGCGAATTATGGAAATACTTTTAAAAATATCGTAGGTTTTTGGAAAAACGTGCTGCCGTCAACTCCCCTTTTTCTCTTTCTCTTTCTCTCACTTTCTCGTTCTCTTGCCAACTCTTATTAATCACTCTGATCATTCTTCATTTGCTCAAAATGCTCAATGCGGGTGAGCTTAATGGTAGCCATAACCATGGTCGTAGCCATGATCATATCCATGATCGTATCCACCGTAAGAGTAAGATGGAGCAGCATAGCTGATCGCTGGGGCGGCATACGATTTGACAACTGCTGGTGCAGCGTAGCTAATGGCGGGTGCAGCATAAGATTTAACTATAGCAGGAGCGGCATAGGCCTTAATAACGGGTTGGGCATGGGAGACGACCTGAAAATTAAGAAAAAATAATTATTTTGTCAAAATGCAGCTTCGTATTCAAAAGAAGTAAAAATCGGCGCTCAATTTAACATAATTCTGGTTCTGTTAAGGTTACAGCAATGTTGCTTTGCAAAATTTACAGTTTGATTTACAAAAGTGAAAAGTGCATCAAATAATTTGTTTTAAGCAGCATTTTGATTAAAAACTTACCGAACTGAAGTGCGAATAACTGGTGGCTGGTGCATGAACAGCTTTAACAGCAACTGGTGCTGCATATGACTTAACAATTGTGGGTGCAGCATAGCTGATCGCCGGAGCATACGATTTGATGACCGGAGCCGGAGCCGCATAGCTGATGGCAGGTGCGTACGATTTAACGAGTGTTGGTGCTGCATAGCTGATCGCCGGAGCATACGATTTGATGACTGGAGCAGCAGCGGCATAGGTTACAGCCGGAGCAGCATGTGCATAACTAATCGCTGGTGCTGCATGGGCATAACTATACGATGGCTCTGCATGTCCATAACTGATGGCCGGAGCCGAATGTCCGTAGTCCAATAATCCTGGTGCAGCGCTTGCAGCAGCCAACAAAGTCGTTAGAATCTGTCAGCAGAGTGTATTTAGCGGTAAGGATTCACTTTTGTATAAACTTTACACAGTGTTAAACAACAAACTTACCAATAGTTTCATGTTTAGTTCCTTTTTTTTTGTTGATGCCGGCGTTGATTGAGAATTGCAACTGTAAATTGAATGCGTGCATTGAGTTACTTTTATACTGTGTTGCAGTCGGGGCACGCATTCGAAGTTGTAAGACAAACGGACAGACAGATGACTAGCTAGATAGCCAGGCCAAGTCGATTTCGATCTCGTCGTTTAGAGCGTCAACAAAAGCGGGCCACAAACACACACAAACGAACGCATAGCACCAATTTGTGAAGTATCTGCGAAGTAGACAACAACAACAACAAAATCAACAATGTTGTGATTCTTGTTGTTGTTGCCACTTTTGCTGATGACGCAACAGCTTAACTTGGCTTGAATCTGCTTCAAATTGGCCAGCAAGACAGACCACTTGTCGTCAAAAAGGCGGCAGGCAGTCAGTCTGGGCTGGGAGTTTGTGTCTCAATATTTTTGGTCAGCTCGACAGTCGCTTTGGGATTTCTTATTAGAAAGCATTTTTTTTGGTGGTGTTTTTACAAATTAATTTAATGCTATAAAAAAAAAGTTTGTCATGGCATAGATTTGTTTTAAAAATTTTAAACATTTTTATTTGAAATTCCTTGAGTAAAAGTTAATTTAAAAAAAAATATTAATTTTCTGGAATATATATTTTTAAATTTTTTTATTTACCTAACTTTGACTATATGCGATTTTTAAAATTTTTTTTAGGAAAGTTTGATCTAGATAAGTGCAATTGTATTTACCAATTAACAAATTGTTTTGCCTTAAACTAAAACTGTTAGCCTTCAAGCTAACCACTTAATTAGCCTACGATTGACATACATACATATATGTAAGTTAGTGTGGAATCCCGGCTAGAATGTTGTCTAATTGTTGTCAGCTGTTCTAAAATTGGGCGCTGCTCAAACGCGTCGCCAATTTGACACGGCACAAAAATTGCATAATTATCATTTTGTTACCAAATAATGAAAACAAAAACAAAAAGCAACAAATTTATTTTTTTTTTCTAAAACAATCTTTATAGTTTTGCTGCTTAAACTTTTGTTGACGGGGCCAAAATGCCGCGGCGTGCCACATTTGACCATATTTGAGTGTTTAATGCTTAACAAAAATTGTGATATTTTGTTGTTGTTGTTTTTTGTTATTATTATTGCATTTTTTGTATCAAAACTTGTCCAAGTCACACACCGGACACATTTGGCCACAATATAAACATTTGGAGTACATAGCATTTTGTACCAGGCTTGTAGACATTGCTTGTTTGGCAGCTCGTGGGATTTTTATCGATGGCGCTTAACCCCTTATTTGTCAGAAAAAGGTTGTTTTATTTTTTTTTGTGGAAAAATCTTTATCTTTAAACTTGATCATTAAGAATTCTAAATGAATAAAAAGTTATAAAAGATCATTGTAAAATTATTGTTGAAAGTAGATATAAGGGTAATCTGAAAGTAACAGCAAGTTATCGTTCTCGATTTAAGAAAATAATGTTCAATACGTATTAAACACCCTAGTATCGAATTGTGCAAAATTAGATCAAAGTGCAGGCTTAAGGTTTGGCAAAGTTATCGATAACGATTTTGGGACATAGAGTTTAACTTGTAGTTATTATTTTCAATATCAGTTATGGGGCATGTTTTTATAAAATATGCTTAAACTAATACAAATTTATCGATAAAAATTATCGATATAAATTAATGGATAACAATTTACCGAACCTCAAGTCTTTTACTTTTCAATTAAAGTAAACGCAAAAACTTCCGATAAAATGTTCTCATGCAACTAAACATTTAAATGATAATGGGTTAAATGCAACCCCACAAACTAATACATGTGTTTAAGACTGTTAAAGGCGAGTGCGATCTGGGCAATGACGTAGCGTTTATTTAAGTTGCAAGCAACACTCGAAATAATGTTGAAGCCTCCTCTCAAGTGGCACGCAGCACAGAGACAGAGAGACAGACAACTGTGACTTAGTTCATGCATAAATCATGCCTTAAATAAAATGCATTGTGATTTATGTGTAATCTATTAGCAAATATTAAGTCAATTTACAACAATTGTCAGCTGTGTCTAAGTACCAACTAACTATTGAAAGCTCAGCTCTGACCGATGTGCTGCAATAGTTTCAAAGCCTGAGTTTATAAATAAAAGATTTTATGCTTGGCCCACATTTGGACGGCGTGAAAATTGCTTTCAAAAGTGTCTGTGTGTGTGTGTGTGTGCGTTCGATATTTTCCGGCCCCAAAAGAACCGAAAGCAATTTATGCTAACTGGTTTTTTGTTTTGTTTTTTTTTGCATCGAAAAGTGGTCAAGAGAGAAGGGTTGTAAAAATCAGATGCCAAATTGTTTAGTAGCCACAACATGTGGCACAGCCAACCATAAGGTGCCTCCCAGTTTGCCGATTGTCCAAAATCCATAAATGACAACGTCGACAGCGACGACCACTTTTGGAAATCTCGGGCGGCGCACGCACCAAATTAGTCCAAAAATGCTTTAGATATACGACAAAAGCCTAATTAACCCAAACTTCAAAGCAAGGCACTGATTTGATCGATTTCAAATACCCTTACCAATGTTGTTGGAGAAAATTAATAATTATCGTCCGTTGAAAACTAAAAAGCCTTAATACTACAGATTCGGAAGAAAAAAAACTATGTAAGTCTTATATTTCTATGTTTTATGGTTATCGATAACCCAACTAAACGACTATCGATAATACTTACAATAACATATTTCAAAAAGTAGTATTTCCTATTAAAAATCTCTTAAAACAAATCGATAAATTTGTTATCGATAAAAACGATATCACACAAAAGATTCGGGTTTACTTATGTAAATTTTTTAAAATTTTTATGTCAACCTTAACAATGCGTATTTATGATGCCTTCAGTTATCGATGTTAATCGATGATCGATAATAACAAATTTCACACTTTTTTAAACTAAGCTTATTTACCCAAATATAATATAAAGTTTAGATACATTTTAATGTGCATCACATAGATACAGGGTATCTGCTAGTCAAACACTCACGAAAGTTGTTATTTGTGTTTATTTGGACTGGCGTTGCCCAATGTGAAGAATTTCTCAGACAGCGAATGCCAAACATATTTTTGGGCTGAGAATTCATCGAATGCGCATGCTCCACGCTGCGTATGCGTATTTTTTTCTATCTCGAATTGAACTCTGTTTGATTTTCAATTAATTAACGCACCACACACAAAACACATTTGAATTGCAAAATGATTTGAAGCGTTGATGCCAAAAACATATACATATACATACATACATATATAAAGCTCCATTTGATTAAACTCGAATGGCGTTCATAAATTTGAAGTAGTATTTTGTTCAGTGGGTGTTGGAAATTGTGAACTTTTAAGATACCCTAGGATTTCCAACAGACAACAATATATATATCAAAAGGACAAAATTTTATAGAACACAAAAAGACTTAATATAAACTTTAAATTTTTTTTTTAAATTTTTTTTTCAAAGCTCTTTAATAAATAAGATTAAAACCCAGGGTATAAATTCACAAGTTAAAACTTGTCTTGCATTAATGACATTTAACTGTCTGCAGAAATTAATGAATGAATCAATGAATTAGAGCTGCTGCTGCTGCTGTTTGATGGCAAAACTGTTAAATGGCCAAATGGCTGCCTGGCCAAGAAAAAAAAAATGAAATAAAAATGCGTAAAAGCGCGACAAAGTCAAAAGTGTTGCCACAGACTCTGACAATTTTTATGTGCTAAAGTTGTTTGCATTTGGCAATCCGTTGACGGGCCCCAGTGATAGTTTCTATCATGCAATTTGATGGACAGCTCTTCAAAAAAAATATTTAAAGCTGACTTAGAGTATAGCAAGGCGGTAATTGGGTCAACGACACATATATGAGATAGATTTTGATTTAGTAAAATATATACATATAACACATATAGACTATTTAATAATGAAAAGCCGTTATTTTTATCTTAGTGAATTATTTACCAAAAAATCTTTAGACACTTGCTTACAATTACCACTGCATACTTTTAGGATGCAAATAAAGTAAAGTGTGTGTTCTAAAACCATCAAAATTAATTTGCAGATGATCATAAAAGTATGCTTTAAAATAATGTTATACCAATAGTTAATAGTTTTAAAATTTGATGCCTCATTTCATTTTATTCTTACAAAATTATTCCGAGCCACGCGCATTGCATACCCAATTCCTTTGGTCAGGTGGCTTCAAGTCTCGTTCTGCTGTTTATCTGTACATTTTTATATTTAGATCAAAGCTTTGGGATCCACACACACACACAAAGTTAACTTATGCAAGGCACAAAGGTTTGAATACTAAAGGGGTGAATCCAAACGCCACCAACACACAACAGATGAGTTCGTTAGAAATAGATTTAATGCGCGCTGACCTTAAAATCCAGATTTAGACACAACGCACTCAATAAACAGCAAGGATGGGAAACTGAAAAGATAGAAAAAGCGTTTTGGACATTATTGATTTGCAAGTTTTTCACATACAAAACTGTTAATTGAAGGTTGCCAAATAAATTAATAACTTAAAAACTGATGATATTTAAGCTAAAATATTAGCTTAATGAAGTTGAGTTAATAAACTGACCTTGTTAAACTATTAAGCATATGCATCAAACTAATAACTTGGAATTTAAACTATTGAAATTGAAGTTTCCCAATATCAAATTAATACCACAAGCAGCTTTAATGGTCATAATTTTGTATGTGTCTCCACAACGTTGATGGCTTTGATGGCAAATGACGTTGACGTTGGGGCTGCAACAAAGAGAAACTGAGGCCCAAAGACAACCTTAAAGCCTAAAGTCAAAAAGGAGTGTTCTGTGAGCTATTTGTTGTTGTTGCTATTATTCTTATAAGTAGTAGTTGTTGTTGTAATAGTTCTGTTGACATTATTGATGGAAATTCTTTTGTGTGCTACGAAAATAAGAATAATAAGTGCAGGGGCAAAGTTAGACGTTAAACGTGTAGAAGTTTGAAATACACTATGAATTCACTTTTCAATCAACTTTTTGAAAAAGCTAACAAATTTAATTAAATGAAACTCAAATTTAAAAATAAGCATTAAATAAATAGACTGGGAGTTTTATAAAACTGTATGCTGTTTTTTATGAAAGAATTAAATATATATAAATTTATACCATTAATTATGCACCCATAATTAGAACCTTTGTATCACATTTTTATATTTTTGCCTTTACCTTTCAAATAAATATTTCCCTCTGCTCGCATTACAAGTTGCTTGAAAAAACCCGCAATAGCCAAAGCTGAAAGTGCATTGAATAAAGTCAGCAACATGTCGACTGATTGTTTACTCTTTCTTAGGCAGCGAAAGAAAGCCCAACATGTCGATATGTGGACAGGTGCATATGCAATGTGTGCCTCTTTCTCCTGCTCTTTCTCTCTCTTTTTGTGTCACTCTAGCATTATGTTTGCATTCGTTTATTCGTTTACCGTGCGCCGTCTGTTACGAATGCAAGCCAGACTTAGAGACTCACACCCAGAACGGCAAAAAACGAAAAAGAACGAAGACTTCAAGTGTGCGTGAGCCAAGCCAAACCAAACATTTATGCAAATGCAAATGAAACGGAGGCCGTTTTACTCGAATTTCCCCCACTCTCCCCAAACTCAAAACTTCACCACTTCCACTCTCAAAGTTTTTTTTTTCGGCCTGTCTACGTGCGTGTGTTTGTGTGTGTGTATTTAGCGCCTAATACCCAAGTTTATGTCGCTTAATTATAGCCTTTAAGCAGCCGCTGTTTAACATGCTAATCGCTCGAGTGCTTACGCTTCTCCTACTTCAAATCGTGCTCTTCCTAACTTCATCTACTCGGTCTCTCTGTGTGCGTGTGTGTGTTTATGTGTATCAAATGACCAGCTTTAATTTTTAAGACGACAGCACTCAAGGAGAAGCTCACCCCCTCATTCGCTCTCCCTCTCCTTAACTCACCTTCCTTCTAATGTGGAAATTTTAGTAGCCTGAGAGCGGAAATCCGCCAAACAGTTGCGAAAGTATTTTTATTTTAATGACCTTTAAAGGAGACAATATCTATTGCTACACTTAGCAAAACAAAGATGAATGAATGATAGAATTTAGTTTTTTAAACGCTTGATATCAATTTTGATTGTTAATTAATTGAAATAACCCTTAAAAAATTGTGTATAAATTTAAAAGTTACAAAAGTTTTTATGAAAATCTTTCTTATAAGAAATGATAGTTTCATCTACAATATAATTTTCAAAGTGCATATCGTATTTAGCAAGCTTATAGCTTGAATAGTTATGGAAATGACCGGCCGACCCACATACAAAGATTATAGAAGTTTCAATTATGGTCAGAAATCGAAATGTTATTTATGCTAATTAAGCATGGGCGTTAACTCAATTCGATCTAATATACGTTCACACTTTATTTATGGCTATTTTTTGTTAGCTGCTTGAAGTCGGCCAAATTAGCGGACACAGATCTGCTTTTAATGATCGTAAAAATAGACGTTAAGCATTGCCGATTGACTTGCCATAAAAGTTGAGCTTAATTGCTTAAATACCTTATTTTAGCAAACAGGAAATTAGCTCAGAGCCAAAAAAAAACTATTAAAAATAGCTAAATTTTTGTAATTATTCGGCAAAATTGACAAACAACTTAAATTATCGATGTTAAATGATTTTATAATTGCCTTTAAATGATTTAAAAATACTTATCGTTCATTAAAAGAAACTAATAATAAAGATTTATTGGAATTAGTTATTTTTATTAATTTTTAGAAATTATTCAAGCAATACATCTTATCTGATCACAGTTTTCTTTATTTATGTTTAAACTTAAACTCCTTGGCAAACTATAGCATCACAAAGCATTCAGCTTTGTGTCTGACAGCGCACACTTGTTGAGCGGCAGCCTGTTGCTCTCTGAGAGCAGACTGCATTTGAACTCAGAGCCAAATGTTAAATGTTAACAGCGCACTGAACATTTATCAAACAAACAAATTTTTATCAGTATTAGTTGGCCTAAAGAAGCAATTAATATATTTAAATTAAGCTAATTAAGTGACCGATTTAAAGTTTAATATTTTATTTAGTACTACGAATAATTAATATAAACATAAAACAAATATTATTCTTAGTAATTTTTTAATAAGTTTGCAAACCAAACCATGATCTTATCTTTTTATCTTATAAGTTATCAAGTCCAGTACCAATAACAGCAGCACATATGATGGATCAGCATGCAAGCTCCAAACACACCAAACACCAGACAAATATTGTGTTTGGTGCTCTCCAATGTTATGTTCGCTCGCTCGCTAGTTTCATTCCATCAGCGAACGTGGAGCAAGTTGGTTGTGTCGCGCTTCGTAATCGGTCAGTCGAATATTTTCTATCTCTCTCTGTCTCCCTCTGTAACTTCAATTTCGTGTTTTGTTTTGGCTTTTGTGCCAGCTTTATACGGTACCTACGCCAAGCTCCAATTCAAAGACGTGCCCGCGCTCTTAACTTGTGTTTGTGTTTGAGCTTGTGTGTGTGTGTGTGAGTGTGCGTGTGCGTGCCTGTGCATTTCAACAAGTGTTTCATTTACAAAATGCAAAACAAATAAAAGAGAAGCGGCAACAAGCAAATGACAACAACATAAAACAACAACAGCGAGAGTGCTTGTTGTTATTGGCAATGCGCATCTTATCAGAAATTACAACAGTAAATAAAAATAACTATTTAATATGCATATTCTGTTCTATAGTTGGGCAAGTTCGCATGCAAAGAAAATAATATAAAAAAAAATTGCTGTGCTCAGCATTTAAAATACTTTTGTCGTCTGATAACTGAGCCAAGAAATTTAATCGGACGAGCCGCACATGTCAACAAATGTGCAAGAAAATAAACTCTCATAAGCTTTGCGATAAATAAGTTAAAAACAACAATAGAAAATATCTAAATGTGAGAAAAGGGTCTTGGATTCTAGATAATGTAACAACAATAATTCATATGTGAATTATGCAATCAAATACTTTAATTCTTGTCCTCCAACCAAAAACAAAATAACTTAAGCCTCTGTAAGCTTTGATTGATTGTCATTGTTGTAAGACAAAACTTTGAAACGGAACACCCTAATGTCAAGGTTTCAATTCTTTGTGTGTATTTTTGGGGGGATTTTATTATTATTATTTCAATCTTGACCTCTTTTGTGCATTACGAGTTAGCTTTTAATTGAATTTAAAAAAAAAAAACCATTGACCATCGATTCTTAAATTATATATATTTATTTTTTCACTTGTTTTATGTTAACGTTCTGTTAAGCTCCATATAAATTAGAAAAGTGTTTAAAATAAAACATATTTTACTGTTCCTTATTGAAGTTAATACAAATTGCAGCGAAAACAATTACAAAGAATAATTAATCAAAAAGATCGTTAAAAATCGTGCAAATTAAAATCCACATTCAACAAATTAAACAAAAACTAAGCAACACTTAAATCAACTTACAAATTGGTAACACATTTTTGAAGGTTACAAAAAAAATTGCAAATTAAATTTTATTGCGACAAAGTTTCATTTGAGTTGGGACGAAAAAGGTGAGTTGCTTTAATTATAAAGTAAAAATAGTTGATAAAATTTGTTTGTGTGAATTTAAGTCAAGTTTAAGAATATACAAATTGAGCTACAGCTAATAATGTTTAAAGCTTTTATTAGAGAATTATGCAGATCTTTATGTTAAGTTTGTGGAACCTGTTGTACATGAGTTCAACTCAAAAGATAACTGGAATAATGGATGCCTTTATTTATTAAATATTTATGTCATTCCCTTTGTTTTTTCAACCAATTTGTTCAGCATTTGATTTTGTTGTTGTTGCTGTTGTTATTGGCAACGCTGCATTCCATTAGCGAGATGATTCAGCTTAAGAATTGACATAATTTCTGTTATGCCGTTATTTTTTTTATGGCCCGTTATGACAGGGCGTTGGGCAGAGAGCGTTGCCAGGCAGCTTTACTGTTTCAAAAAAAATAATTAATAAAATCAACAAATGCTTATAAAGATTCATAATATTATTCGATTAAATATAAAGTTAAGTGAAAAACCGCAAAAGTTATGCAAAAAGTTCTTACGTTTGTAAAAATATTTATCTCGATACGACTATAAGTTTTAAGGCTATGATATTGACAAAAACATAGTTCAAAACCAAGACAAAAAATGTGTAGGTTTTATCGATAGCAACTCTGATCTGTTATGTTGTGAATGAGCTACAAAAAACATGCGTTTCGATTGTCTTGTTTATGTTTTTTTACGAGTTGAACAACCCGATACAAACTGTAACCGCAACCGAAAGCGAATGGTAACAACAACAAAAAATGTGTACTAGATTGGATTCGACGCCTAGGCACATGAACTTCGCAATCTTGTTCGTTAAGATCAACTAATGTCATTTAATTCGCACAAGGTTAAAGCTAACCAACCAACAATAAAATGTACAAGTTTTCATTTCATATGGGTTTTGCTTAGTGCACCTGTCTCTATTTTTGTGGCTTTGCTTTAAACGTCAGCTATAGAAACTATCGATTTGAAAATATATAATAAATTGAAATATATAATAATATAAAAAATAAATGTATTAGATATTTTGTGAACATGTCCTGCATTTGTGGCAAGAAATGTTCACTATTCTGTTTGTTCATAAGCATCTGGGCGACATTTCAATTGCTATTGATGGGCATTTGCTATATGATACATTCGTTGGCATTTCTGCAAACCCTGCCGCTGGAGGAGCATTACGATAGTTTGGAAGCATTTCGAAAGGATGCGGATCGTTTGTACACCAGCTTGGCAATCAGATGCTTTGTGACTGCAGTTGTTTATGGAATCTTTGCGGTGATCTCGTTTGTCTGTTTTCGCCTAAAGAAGAAACAATTGGCCCGAAGAGCCGGTCAAATTTGAATATGGTTCAGAACTGTCTTTTATATATTTTGTAGATTTCACAATAAAACAATAATGGTTTTAACAGTTTTATATATATAGCCATAACGCAAAGTTATTTTTTTAACACCCACAACTCCAAACACACCCACAACTAGTAAACTACCCACACAACATACTAAATCATTTAGAAAACTGCAACGGGGAAACAAGTTTGTTGACCGCATTCTAGACGTGACATGATGTGATTAGCTTCTCTTTAGCTTCTTTATCATTCATCCTTCTCTTTCTCCCTGTCTGTCTGTCCCTCTCTCTCTTTAGTCTATCTCTGCCTCAACTATACAAGCAGAACTACCATTTTGACAAGTTTCTTGTTGGTTAACGCGCACGTGACACCTTTTTTTCTATGTTTATTTTTGTTGTTGTTAGATTTGTTATTTGGGCGTCATAAATTTCCATGAAATTTGGTTTTTGTTGTTAATGCGCTTTAACATGCTAATGTCTTGTATCCAAAATATATATGTATGTACTTCTTTCTAGCTTCAGAGATAAGCTTTTGGGTTGATGCACCTTTTATTGTGTTTAAAATATTGTACACGATTTTTGAGTTGTTGTTTTTCTTTATTATCAAAATGCATGTTAGATTTACAAGATGTTACTGATGCTTTTGTTGCACAGATGCACAGTACAGTCGGACTTCCATTTACCGAACTTTCGTAAATTGATGTTTTTACTATATCATTTCCTAAACCCTGCATTTGGGTTCAATCAAAAACCCATTGTATACAACAAAGTCTTTTGTGTTGTACCCTTGAGATTTGTTATATTGAAGTTCCGAGTTGAAAAGTTATTAAATTCGTTTAAGTCTACTTTTCATTTATCTCAACAAGTACAATTCAAGTTTACTATTGCAACTTTTTATAATACCTTTTTCAAGGTTTCACAGTATCAGATCACAATTGAATTAAAGAATATTGAAAAATAAAAAATAAATAACAATCAAAGCAACCCTTGAACAAAATTTGGTGTCAAAACGAAAAGATATATTTATTAATTTTCATCAGTCACACATTAAAAATAGAAAAGAGGCCGAAAATTAATATAAAATATGTCTAGAATTTTGATGGCCGCACCATCGCGGCTAACGCGTGACTACTGTAAGTATCCAAGCGCTCTTAAAATAAGAAAAGAAACCTTAACAAACCCAACTCGAAACTAAACTACAGTACGTCCGAATCGTTTGAATTTCTTGGTGCATATAACTCGAGGATTAGCTGCAAAGAAGGCTCCCAAATGTGATGCAAAGTCGGAAACTAAACCCAAATGGGGTTATTTTCCAAGTGGTGGTACTCATGCGGTTTTTAGTGATCTACCCAAGCCCGAGGGTGATTATTTCCAGGCCTGGCATGCCAAGAACAAAAAATACAATATGATTTTGATCTCGGGAATATTGGCGGTGGTTGGCAGCATTTTCTTAGCTGCTAGTTCGGGAAAAATGTCAATGAATTACTTTGTGCCCGAATATCCGTATACTGAAGACGAGATGGAGAAGTTTGCCAAAGAGGAGGAGCGTCGCCAGCAAGAGAAACTAGAGCGTGAGCAGCTTCATCAGGATATGGTTGATGCCAAGGAGCTTAAGATGCGACGACGCAAGGCCAAGGAAGCTATGCCCCGTGAAGTCGAGCTCATGCAGAAGGACATCAATGAGGGTTTGACCGAACAGGAAATGTCCGAAATGACCAAGTTGCAACAGGTGCGCGAGGAGTTCGAAGCTTGGGAAAAGGAAGAGCTAAAACGCCTCGAAGAGAAGCAGCAGGAGAACGAGAAGCTCAAACAGGAAAAACTGAAAGAGCTGCAGGAGGAGCAGGAGAAGAAGAAGGAAGCTCGGCGCAAGGAGCGCGAAAACTAACCCAAAACTTAATACATTTTCATCAACACTTTATAATTACTTAACTAGTCACAAATACATTGAATGCAACAACAAGGAACAGCAATGACAGTGACAGAAAAAAAAACAGAGCAGAAAACAAAACTGTTATAACAATAACATAACCCACAACAGCAACATAATATTCTAACAGAACAAGAACATATTGGAATCAACAACAGAGCAGAAAACGAAGCTGTTAGAGAAATCAGAAAAATATGCAAAAACAATGCAAAAAAAAACCAAAGAAAATGGTTTAAGAACCAAAAGCATGTAACAGAAATTGCAGTTATATATATCAACAACAAAACTTATAATTAACAAATAAGGAATAAACAAACCAACAGCAGCAGCATAACAAAAACATTTCAATAAAACATCGAACAAAAAGGATCTACTAAATGAGATTAGGGAATAAAAGAATCGGTATAAAATGCAAAATATAATGTTTAAACAATAAAGATTTATTTTAATATCTGTTGATAAATAATAGATGGCAATAGTTTTCGATTTATTGGTTTAACATTATTCGGTCAATTTACAATTATTTTGAATGAATGTTTAAAGAATAATTATTGATATGAACTTTTGACACACATCTTTCAATTCAATGTTTAATAACTTTTGACCGCTTTTCTTTTAATGAACAGTTAACATTTTCTTTTGACCCACATGATATATTTCTTCAAGTGCTCAACGTTTTTTTACATCTATCCATATCCAGCTATAAACAACGGATTCTTCTATTTGCTCGGCCCGAACAAAGGAAATGGCTCATTGCATTTAATCACGCGCACTTGTTGCCTACTAAATTGTATCTCATAGATAACGAAAACATATACATATATATTTCGCATGTGGTTCGTTTGATCACAAATTGTAAATTCAATTGAAAAACAGAATGCCAAACGCATAATGAACTTACTCTGTGCCAAAACAAACCCCACAAGCTAATAAAATAATGTTCTTTCTTTCTTTCTTTCTTCTATTAAATGCAATTCACCAACTTCAACTTCAGCTACATTGTATCCGTATCTGTGTATCTATATCTTTTGCGCTAAGTGTGCGCTGGTTGTGCGCACATAATGAATCACAATCGTCGTCAGTTAAGCTCGGCTTATCATTAATCAAATTAGCTGTGTAGCCTCCTCCTCCTCCTCATTCCTTCTGCCATCAAAACACTTGCTGCACAGTGGGTGCTGATGATGATAATGATGATCGACAACATTATCATTAGGCAACGAAAAATGTGCAACTCACTGTTTAAGTACTGTTTCTACGCAGCAGCAACACAAAATGAACTCAATTTGGAATTATTGTTGTTGTACATTTAAGCGTAACATCAAATGTAATTTCTATTTGTTTCGGGCATTTTTTAAAGCTACTTTAAAGCATCAATCAACTTCAAACAGATGGGTATAAATGTGCATTGATCAATTTGCGATTCTTATAAATCTGGATTCTCAACTCAAAAGCAGGAAATGATAGCTTATCGTAAGCTTTAATAACATTTAAGTAAAGCGATAGAAAATAGAAAATATTTTTAAAAAACTATAAGAACAAAAAATTGGTTTGTTGAAGCTTTCATAAAGAGAATTTACGTATTTTTCTTCTCAAATTACCAGACAAATTTAAAAGTCAGTTTTAAAAACTTATTGCAAAATATTTTTTGACGTTTATTTTTAAGAATTATAAATTTATGATTTTTGTTCCAATTTTAATTATTTGGAGATAGAAAATATTTCTTCGTTTGAACAAGAACTCAAATTGAAATTCAAACATCACTTTATCTTTTTGCACCTTTGCACCACTGTGCACTGTGACAACATTGCAACAACAGCAGCCACTGGAATAAGTTTATGTGTTGCCTAAACTAGCTTTCTGTGTAATTTATCATTTATGCATTCTATTTCTATGCGGCGGTATACTCGTTGCCACTACTACTATGCCCCACCAATTTTAATACACTGTCACACTGTCACAGTGTCAGTTTGTCGCTTTGTCTGTTTTGTTGTTTGCTCCTCTGCTTTTTTTTTATAATGCATTTATGCTGCAATTTGTTTGAATTAGCGCTCGCTGGGATATCGCTTATGGAGCACTCTTGGAGTGAGTGTGTTTGTGTGTGTATCTCTGTTAAATGTGTCTTTGTATCTGTAGCAGTAAATCTCTGGTGCATCTCTCAAACTAAACTGTGTTGTGTGCATTATGTAAGCCAGTTTGAAGATATTGGTTTTTTTTTTCGGTTTAAGGTAAAAGTAGTTCGTTTTTTCTTTTTGTGCTTCCGGGTAACAAAATATATAAAAGACATCTCTTTGTGCTCAGACCAAAAAAAAAAAAAAAAAACATATGAATGCATTTTCTTTTTAACTCACTTTTATCTTTTTGGAACTTACACAGCTTTGCAGCTCTTATCTTTCGGGCTTATCTTTGACTTCATGTAAATATTTGCATCGGTGGCTGGGTGCTGTAGGTGTTTATTATTATTATGTGGCTAAGTTGTGGTTAATATGATGATGATGTTATGTTTGAGGTTGATAAACAATAACGATGTGACTGCAAGTTATGTTCGAGCTAGAGAAAATTGCATATTGTGTCTCTATGTCTTTGTTGTTGTGCATTTTCATTTTCAATAGGCTTGCTTCTGTCTCTTTTTATTTGTGCCCACCAACCATTGTCATTTCCCATGGTCCATCCAGCATTCCACAGATGCTCAAACAGCTGGCGACTTTAACAACTAAAGCAGAAATATCCACTTGAACTTGTTGTTCTCCTCTATAGAAACATCAATCAGTCAGCGACTTAAGAATTATGGAAAAATTTACATGAGATCAAAGAAATATATATATATATATATTAAAATTTCCATATGAGTCTTTAATTTAATTAACTTTTCGAAAGACTTTCTTTTTCTTGTTCCGTTTTCAAAGCAAAAATGATCTAAAGAGTTTATGAATAAGCTGGAGAAAAGAATTTTCTGTTTGATATTGGAAATTTCCGTTTCCTAACCATACAAAGAAGTATCCGTCGGATAACTTAATAAAACTATGTTTTCTAGGTTTCTTTCTCTCTTTTATTTTCAGTTCCTGCCTTTCTTTTTTAATTGTAAATCATGCAGAAATTCTTTAGAGAAAAACAACCTATTGTAAAGTTTACTCAACTCAAGCAAGTGTCCATTTTGGATGCAGCTGCTCTGTACCGAACCACTTTCAATAAAGGGCAATCCCATTTTTTCCCATTCTCCATTCTCCCTTCAAATGCATTCCTCAAGCGGCTAGGAACCTGTCATGTTTACTTATGCAGCTCAGATCAGAACAAATAGACGAAGAAGTAGTTGAAGATGGCATGAAGGCAAACACTTCTTCTGCGAAGATTCTTGAGAGATATTCTCGTTGCAGAAGAATCCAATGAAAATGTGCAGAATAACAGACAGACCCAAATAATTTAGACTTTCGCCAGAGAATTTGCTACGAGAAGTCAATAATAATTTTTCAACTCTCACTTAAAAGGTGATTAAAGACGCTGCCTGGCTGGGCTGCTCTGTTAAATACGTTTAATGATCAACAAAATGTACGCTAATTATGCAAATTGACCAACAACAACAACATCAACCAACAACATCAACATGCCATTAAATGGTATTATTTGATACAAGTATTCGCCGCGAGGCAAAAGTTTTTCGAGTCTGGCTGGCATCACCGAATCGAATCAATTGTCGGTGTGAGGTGCCGAAGTAGAAAAGAAGCCCGAAGCGTGCCAAAGCCGAGAGTTGTGTGTATGTGTGTGTGTGTTTGTGTGTATTCAGATATTGAGGTCTTGCCACAGTTAGCCGAAGCGCACACAGTTATAACAATTCTAACGCTTTGTCTATCTTGCAACTGTTAGATACAAAAAAAAAGAAGAAAAAAAAACAACAGCCAGTGGGTCAATTCTCTATGCTCTACTCTCGCCTGGCCAGCAATCAATTTGCTACCGAGCCGACTCCAACGATAGTAGTTTAGTACACTCAAAAAAATTGGCAAAGTAGATTGTGTTTTTTTTTTAAATATTCGGAAGATTTGTCTTGAAAATTTTTAAATAAAAAAAAATGTTTAAACTTATATGAATGGAAAATGAAGTTTCGCATTTTCTTTAGTTTCTTTTCGCTCAGTGTACGTATTTGTTCTAGCATTCAAACGGCATCGCATTGACTTTAACTTCATTCGATTACAACTCACGTCCGCTCGTCCCTAAACGAGTCTCGAGGCTGAGTCATATTTGTGGTCGTAGCAGCAATAATAATAATAATCAGAATTTCTCTAGTTACTTTCTGCTTTCTATGTAAGCCAAGTACTCAACTTGTTATTGTTGTTCCTACTATGTGTTGTTTATTTTTTTTAAATTAATTTTTAATATGCTCGCGCATACATTTCATTGACTCCTGGTTTGAAGAAGAGAAAAAGTCGAACCCAACGAATTCATTATTGATTCTGCTTCTTTATTTTTGGGTTTGCCGGGAGCTTCTGTCCGCCTTCAAGCCAAGGTGTGCCACGCCCACATCTGTGGAATGTGTGACCAGAGCTCAGAAGTGGGGCTTAAAGTTCGTCTCTTGTTCAAATTTGTTGTGTGGTCATCATCACTAGCTATGGATATGAATTTCACAAAAAAACGTACAGTGGAACTTTGCATGAAATAAAAATGTAGAAAAAGAATTGAATTCTCAATTATGTATTGACAAAGTTTCATTTATAAGAAATAGCTGTTTGACATTAATTTTTCCATTTCTTTAATCTTTCAACTTTATCTTTTTTTAACCATTTTCATCCCAGTGTGCGCAGCTGCCAACGTCTAAGTCGTAAATTAAATAATTTTACACTACTTTACCCCAAAAAGATACTTATATCGTAAATGGCTATGGGTATATATCGTATAGTATATATAAATTGTAAAATTAAATTGTTATGTTGCTGATGTTGTTGGCGATGTTGTTGCTGCTGCTGCTGCTGTCCCACCTGGGGGCGTAAGCGATTTGTCTTTGGTAAATTTTGTTTTTTTTTTTTGGGTTGCCTTTTAAGTCAAAGCACCGCTAAGGCTGCCTCAGTTGCCAGCCCACAAAGTCCAGTCCCGAATCTCTTCGCTTATTTTTTTGGGCCATTTATTAGCAGTGTGCGGGCCAAGAACGAAAATTAAGAATAATACGAAGAATGCAGACCACTCTTTTTGGTTATTTTGTATCTGGGGGGCTTGTAATAAAGTAATTAAAGCCATGACATTGCATGATTTTTTATGGGCAGAGATTAATTGGCTAAGGCAAGGCATCTGGAAGGAATGTGAGGCGGGAGACATATCGGATAAAGTATCATAAGAAAAGTGCACTCAACATTAACGAATAAATATTAGTTTTTCATAAGAGATCTTGGATTTTTTTTGGCCAATAAGCAATATCAATTTTCACTCAATAAAATTTATGTTTTTAATTCGCTTTAAAGTCGGTGGCTCCAAGCGAAAGCTCTAAAGATTCACTCTTAATTTTTATGTGTATTTTTTCTTAATAGCTTTAAAATATGCAATTGTTATTGTATCGCATCGTCTCTGACGATTGTTAAATGTTTTTTTTTTTGTGTTTTACTTTCGCTGTTGTTTTAATTGCCAAGATAATGATGATTATGATAATGAAAATGGTTATTTATGTTTGATGCGCAGGCAAACATTATTCACAGTTTTTTTCTTTTATTTTTATTTTTACTTTGCTAGTTGGCAAACTCGAAAAACTGTTGACCAGCTAATGGCCACGTTAATGTGACCACAATAAAACAAAAAAGCGTGTGAACTTCATTACAAAACACTTCATGACAAAAGCTCACGTGTCGTTAAAAAACCAAAATCCCTACAAAAACTGTTAACATACATTTGCTTTCCATTCGCCTTCACTTGTTTGAGAGAGTTAAAATATGATTTTGCCAGTTGCCAGGTGTGACAATGTCAAGTTCGAAACTATTTTTATATATATATATTTTTAATAACCAAAAGTTTCTTTAATAAAATATGGAAATGTTCTGCAACGTAGTATTTTGTGTTTAGACAATGTTAATTAACATGCAGTTCTGCAGATAACATTTTACATAAATAGCCAGAGACGAAGTAACATATAGACTTGTTAACAGAATTGTTCATGTTAATGACCTCTGAAAATCTACGCATTACATTATTTGTCTATGTGAAATGCAACCAATTCTCAGTTTTAACTTTCGTTAAGAATATTTTAAAATAATATTAAGATTGTTTAAGCGCACACAAACAAAAGTCAGTTTTAAACAATACTTCAAATATTTTTGTAATGTCATTTGCCGTTTTCTTTACTTTGTTCAGTTTTGAAGCAACTTTTTGGTTTTTACTTTTGCAATCAGCGGGTTGCTGTAGCTTCATGCTCCAGAAATTAGTCTCACATTTAATTGCTATGCTAGCCGTTTGCTATTTTTTAATCACCCCCCCCCCCCACTGCTGCCGCTCCACACAATTTTTCAATTGCAATTGTCAGCGCGTTTAAATTTAAAAAAACAAAACAAAACAGAAATAATTGTTAAATTAAAAAGAAATATAATTAAAAAAGAGCTTCGCTCGGTTAGTTGCTCTTGTTTTTTTTTTTTTTATTATTTTAGCCACGTCGAACAAAAAACAAAAATTGGGTCAACAGAATGATGACAAGGAAATGTGTTAATGATACCCAAAGTGGCGTAATTAAAAAAAAATGTTTTTACTTACGCTTTAAATGCAGACTGCATACCAAAAAAGAAAAAAACGGCATTTTGGCATTTTATGACAATTTCTGAGGATCGCCGAACTGGACAGGAAATTGCCTTTAACTTTAATTGAAGTCACATTGTTAACTTTCAGCTGCAGGTGAAACAAAAGTTTTATTAAAACGATCCGTATTTAATTTTATAACAAATCAGTTTGAAACTGTCAAAAGTTTTAAGGATTGCAAAATTGAACTAGTCGAATCTTTTACAAGCCATAACTTTCTAAAAACAAAGCAGATTGTCAAAAGCGACAGCTTTAGTTCAATCTCTAGTTGCTTAAAGCTGTAAGCCCCAATTCTAATTCAAAATCAAATGCTCCAATATTAAAAAGCCTTGAAAGTAACTTCCAGTTGAAAACGATTCAAACATAAATAAATAAAATTAATTAAGAGTCTTCCGCACAATTCCAACATATTTATTTATTTAAGCAAAAGTAGGAAAAGTAGAAAAAACTGTTACATTTATTACCCGGAAAACTAAAGGTTAACTGCAAATAATGACAACAGCCGTACATATTCGTGTATTGTTTTCATCAAAATGCTTTTCCCATACCAAAAATAAAAAAAAAAAACCGTTAAACCGTTAACCAAACAAGTAGCGTCATTGCCAAGTGCGAAAATTAGCGAAAGGAGAAAAACAAAAACTGTTGAGGCTAAAAGAAAAATGAAACGACTATTAAATGAAATGCCGCTAGTGTTGATGTTAAAGATATATTCACACCATGAATCGAAAACGATTCCGCCATATAACAGCGTTAATTATGTGCATTAAATGCATTAATTAAATACATTTCTATCAATCGAACAGCGACAGAAAAAGAAATAATAAAGACGAGACGTAGTGAAAGTTATAACAGCAAAAGCAAAAGCAAAGCAAGGCAAATACAATGCGTAATACTCATAAATGAAAAAACCATCATAAACCATGAAACTCTTTAAGTGGATAAGCTTGCAAACTTGTTGTGCGTGTGCTTAAACTGTGTGTGTGTGCGTGTGTTGGCATTGCAAAGTATTTTAATATTTATACACAACTGTATGTAGGTGCATAAATATTTTTGAAAGATTGCAGAAAAGATGCGCAGGTGAAATTTTTCTATAAATGAAAGTGCGAAAAAAGAGTTGGCATCTCGAAAAATTGATTAGAAGTTGTTGTGGGTTGGTTTAAGTTCTTTGTGTGCCTTATAAAGACTTAATCTCTCATTCAATCATAGAAATCGTGGAAAAAACTTATAAAGTTTCAAACTAAATAATTGATTCAAAAGCAGCAACATTTGCTTTATTCCAAAAAACTCTTGACTTTTTAACAATGCCGCCTAAACTTTTATCGTTTTATAACAATGTCCGTTTGTCTAAAGTTTTTCTTAGCCAGTCCATATTCAGTTTATATTCAAACAAACGTATTTCATGGTCAGCAACTTATTTAAAATTTATGTTTTATAAATATGAATCAAACAAAACACCATGATTCTTATAATCATTGTACCAATTTAGATGACTAAAAAGTTATACAAAAAGAATATATATAAAAGATCATATTTTTTTAGAGCTATATTTAAACCTTGAGATGTATTTTCTTGAATAAATTTATAAACTAAATTATGCAACGATTGCTTAAAACAACAATTTTTGGTAAGGTCGGATTATATATATTTTATTTTAGTTTTGTCATAAATTGCTGATATGAAAATTCTTTGCATAAATTAAAATAAACTTATTTCTCAAAAAACATTTCATTCTAATATCAACAAAATATATCTATAGCTCGACTTTACCACTATGAAAAAAAAAAACAACTAATATTTAATATTGTTTTTCTTAAGCCTTCAAAGATGCGGAACAAATATTTGCAATTTAAATAGCGCAACACCAAAAATTTTAAAGTTGCTTGAACTTTTTCCATAACAAGCTTACATAATTTGCGAACATTTTCTATTTACGGTTGGCAACACTGTTTTTTTTTTTGTTGTTTTTTATTAATCTTTTTTTTTTAATGACAGCTGTTTATGGGCCACTAAAACTGCACTTGGTCGACAGCTTTATAGTTGAGTTGAGTTGGCGGTTTCGCTTTTCCCGTGCTACAAATTTCTGATTTCAAGACTTTCGCTTTCATGAGACAAACAGATAGTTCGACGAGCGACGTCTAACAGACAGCCAACAATCTGAAGACTGTCTGTCTTGGTTTTTTTTTTATGTTTGGTATCTTAAAAATTTGCAATCAAAATACTCTAGCAGGCAGTTACAACATATTTTCATATGTTTTGTTGCACATTGCCAACCAATTAGCGACCGCAAAAGCCGACAAAATTTATGCACACAAATCATAAATCTACAACTAATAAAAATAAATACAAATATGCAATGGCAAATTTAGATAGAAATACCAGACAGACAACAAGCGAGACTTGTTGCATGGTGTGTGCCTAATGTTTGTTTGTTTGTTGGTTAATGCAACCGGTTGCTGCCCAGCCGAAAATGCAATATGCAAAAAAAAAAAAAAAAATATCATCAAAATCGACTTTCCATTTTCAAACGGTTTTGTTTTTCCTTCTTTTTTTTGGTGTTGCAGCCTTCAAGCGACTCGTCGCACCGGCAAATGAAACATCGACAACAACAACAACAACTGCAGCAGCAGCAACATCGACAACTTTTCATTTCGTTTTTAGCGCGGCGCATGCCAAAAAATACAAAAAAAAAAAAAATACAGACACTCAACCAAAAAGTGCAAACCCAGCTAAAGATTTTTTATGGTCACATTTCCAAGGGTAGCATAGCTATGACTTGAAGCTTGTAGCCTCATGGGGTTTACGATAAAAATTGAAAATTGAGAAAATTGTTTATTTAATTTACTTAATAAATTTGACATGTTTTCAATGTGCCTCTAGGCAAATAGAGAAAATACACAAAAACAAAAAAATACATAAAATAATAAATAAAATGTTCAAATAACACAATCATTATTAATATTATTTATAAATTTAGTTTTTATATATTTTCGTTGTACGTTTTATTTTTTTGAAAAAATAAAGTGCATTTGATGTGCGACTTATATTTTGTTTTGGTTTTGATTAACCGTTTTTCTTGTCCATTTTGGCCAACTGAAAACTGAAACTGCTAGCAAATGTCTGCGCGCTGTCTACGCAGCTG
This sequence comes from Scaptomyza polygonia, assembly GCA_035044585.1. Classification (NCBI taxonomy): domain Eukaryota; kingdom Metazoa; phylum Arthropoda; class Insecta; order Diptera; family Drosophilidae; genus Scaptomyza; species Scaptomyza polygonia. Next base: position 902,619 of record JAWNNU010001690.1, read on the forward strand.
GAAGTCCCCCATGGCACGTTGCACCAGCCCCTACACTACCCCACCCGCCTTCATGCCATCGCAACAGTGCGAAGACCTTCTTTATAGGCTTGTTGTTGTTGTCGCAGTTGTGTGTGTGTGTGTAGTAGCAACTTGCAACCATGCGGCAAGTGTGCAGCAAATGTTGACAATTTTTTAAGGTTGTTGTTGTTGTTGTTGTTGCTTATTGACCGGTCTTTGGCTTTCGCGCAAGCGACCGGGAGCCATGGTTATTAGTGGGCGCAATATAACCACTTTGTTGTTGTTGGCTGTTGCAGTTGCACTCTCAAACTGTCGATGGTTTTTTGCTTTTCACACACAAAAGCCACAACAATAATTGCTCAATGCCCAAAGAAGAGGAATCTGAAACGGAAACGTTTTTTTTTTTCGATTGCAACTTGCACTTGCCGCAAAAATCGTCAATAGAAAATGCATTTTCAACGTTTGTTTACGGTTTGTCGCCACTCTTTGATTGAAGTGCGTTAGTTAAACCTAAACGGAAGCGACAAAAGTGCATGGCAAACAAAAGGATGACTCAAGCATTAAAATTCGAAACTCCATTGTGACAAATTGTTCCACGTTTGGGGGCAGAGTTGTCGTCATCGTCGCGCCGTCTTTGAATTCCAAACGAATACGTGAATCGTCAATGTACTTCCGTTCGATTCAAATCGGCAAACGACAATAAACTTAGAGATAGAAATTGATTTGTTATAAATATTAAAATGCATAATAATAAATTGATAAGCAATTGGGAATTGAAAAGCCAGCTGTTAAACGGAAGAACATACAAAAATGTATCGATTTTAATCGAAAATCAGCCGCAAAGATCTTAAATCTCAGGTCTCAAACTCTTAGGAATAGAAACTTGCTCGAGGAATTTTTCAAACTTTAAATGAGCTGCATTACCGAATACATTTTCCATAGTTATTTTCCTAACAATAACAACTTAACAACATTTCCCAGTCATTTATTACACTTTTGACACCTGCTTTGAGCCGTCAATCAAAAATGAATAATTATATCAAACAATTTGAACAGAAAAAAACCAATATGAAAAACCAGCTGGAATCGCATTTGACGCCCTGCCCTAATGCAGTTTATTGACCTTTTTAGGATGCCATTAACTTTGATATGAATAATAATAATACGTAAATTAACCGTTTACCCCATAAACGAATTAACATTACGTTATTAGTCTATGCATTTCCCGTTAACATTAACAGCAACGAACTGCAAACATAACTCTGTTAAAGTTCTCAACGTCAACGTTAAGCGGGTTAATGTTGTTTTGTTTGTTGTGGTTTGTTGTTGTTGTTGGCCACATTTATACCGTTTGTTAACTGTCTTATATGTTGTCATTTGTTTGTTGGTTTATTGTGTGACAAAGTCAAAGTTAATTTGTTTTTATGTATTTGTTTTATAATAATTGATGATTTTTCTTTGAAATGTCTTCAGGAATAATTTCTTTTTGCTTTTGTTTAAATAAACTAACAAAATGACAAATCAAATGATAAAAAGAAATGAATAATTAAAAAAAAAATATTTTTATCTAAAAATATAAAATTTAATAATAAAATTAATTTAAGAATAATAAAATTATTTTAGAACTAAATTTTTTTGAACATAAAACTTTAATATAACATTCTATTTTACATAATCTTGATTGTGTCAAGTTAGCAAATCGATTTTGTTGCGCAGCTCAAATCAAATTAATCGAGAATTACTCATATGACTTGTGCATTGGCTTAAGCGAGGCTTAGACCTTGGCTTGGCCTGCACACATAAATCAGTTTGGCAAAAAAAACTTCATTAACTCAACTGACAAAATCGACGAATATAAATCTCGAATGCAGCGACGACTAATAGCAAAAAAAAAAAAAAAAAATAATAATAAAATATATAAACTTCTTCAACCTGCTGCTTGCTCCTCTTAAAAACTATTTCTCAATAGAGTTGTGCTGCTTTTGGCCAATGGCCAACTACGTGACGACCTCATGTGCTGCAAAAAGAAAGAGAAACAAAAAGGTGCAACAACGGCAAGTTGCAACTTGCAACTATGCAACTTGTTAACGTTGGCATCAAACCGGCAGCAGCCAACGAGAAATAAATAACTCAATTTAGGAAAAAGTGTTAACTTGAAATTTACCAATAAATCAATGGAGTCGACTCTCTCGTGCGGCGGCACCAGGCACCTTGTGATTAGCCGGCCAAAAGCCCAAAACCAGCCGATTGCTTATCTACCACAAAAACTCCTCAAAAAACTTACCGCCCCCAGCTCTCTCTCCTATCTCTCTCTCTCCTACCTCGCTCACTGCAGTGTAGTTTTTTGAAAAGCGGAAGACTTTTCAATAAGCTTTAAACAACCAAAAAAAAAAAATAATAATGGAGAAATAAATATAAGTTAAAAGGTAAAAACGACTCGACAGACTGCGAGATTGGGCAGCCGTCACTTGGCCTGACAGGCAATAAACTTTGCGATATTTTTTTTTCTGATTACTGTTGGTGCCGTTTTTCGAGTCTTTAAAATACCCTGTAAACATTTATCAAAAGTCGCGAATAAGCGCATATTATCTTTTCGATTATTATCGATAAACTATAAACAAATCGAGCACCAAGTCCAAAAATGTTTAATGTCGATAGTTTGGTTCATATTGAAAGTTATTAAAAATCATTTATAATCGATTTTTATCGAATAATTGCAAAACAGGTTTGAAAATTTTGTTAGCTTGATTTTAGAAATTTATTTTTATTCATTGAATGCGAGGTTTAAGCTTATCTAGCCTAAGCAAATAAGTTAAAAATGTAGTCCGTCCTTAGCCGATAATTATCGATACATAAATAATTTTAGCTGTGTGAAGGGTAAAAACCAAGTGTTAAACCGTTTGAGTTTTTGTCTTGTTTTGTGCCAAAAAGCCTAAAGCGCTGCCGGTTGCTGTTTTTGTTGTTCTTGGCCTTTTTTGCATTTGCTGCAAAAACAAAAAAATACTGTCTCACTTCACGCCTGTCAGACGGGTAGCTGCTTAGATCTTTATCTCAATCTCTTAAGATTTTACACAAATAAACTTCAATCAACATATAATTGAAATTAATTTGTTTCTTTTTTCTGTTTCTGTTTCGGTTTCGGTTTCTGACTGTCAGCAGATTTTTTCTGTGCCTTTTTTTAATTTGAATATCTCTTTTTTCTTTTTTTTTTGAGTTTCGACTTAATAAAACCTTTTGCAGATGTGTTTTATAATCGTTATACTAAATATTCCGATTCGGATTCTTTTTGTGTATTTTTCTGGTTCTTGTAACAGTTGGCCAGACTATGCCAATATACAAATACATTTATAAAGCTTAAATCCAACCGGTTTATTGGTTTCGCTCGGTCCGATATTATTATGCTGTAACCGGTTTGCAAGTGGTTTTTTTTTTTAAATTTTATTCTTTGCGTTTAAAAAATTTTGTTTGTGGATTTTTATTTGTGAAATACTTTGTTTGCATTTTGAGCGCATTTGACACAGAATCGAAAACAAAAATTTTTTTTTGGTTCAAAAATTCGGTTCTCCAAGCTGGACAGAAACGTTAACTGTTATTTTTTTTTTTGATATATTTTTGCCTACCGTAAAATCTTTTATCTTCTGTTTATGAAGCAGGTGCTTGAAAGTCATTAGCATTTATAATGTTAATCAATTAATTGTTGCTGTTGTGTTATGGTCAAACTGTATTGTCAGAAAATTTTCTGTTATGCAAATTGAGGTTATGATTTAAGTTTGATTTGAGCTGAATGAAAACGGCACTTATTATTAATTAATAACAAACTTTAATTGTTTTCTAAAATTGATTTAACATTTTCGGTCAATCTTTTTATTCAGGTATTTCAGTAATTATCAGTTACTTTAGCGCTTACTTTTCGTTAGTTAATCGTTAGTATTGTAATAAAAAGATATTATATTTGAGTTAAGTCGAAAATAACCAAAAAATTTCAAATTAATTTCTTTAAACTTCGGTCTTTACTTTCAGCTGTAAGACAAAACTCTTCGAATGTCAACAAAAAGCGAAACTATTTAAACGGTAAGTCAAGCAAAAAAACAATTAAATTAAAATACAAAACTTTTAACTTTTAATTGTTGTTTGTTAAACATTTAAAATAACGTTAAAAGCCAATTGGTAAATGTCAATATTAATGTCACTATATCGGAAAGCATTAGGGAATCAACAAGCCAAAGACTTTGCCAAATGTTTAAATAAAAGTCTTTGTGCAATTTATTTTTAATATTTCCGGGAAAGTACCGTTAATAAACTATGATAATTAGTCGCTCGTTTCGATGGTCAATAAATAAAGTTAATGACTGCAAATTATTGTGAATCGACTTTAAAGCGAAAAGATGTAAATTAATCGAACATAATTTACGACTTCATTCATAAAACTATTTCATGCTCTTTTTTTCGATTTTGATTTGAATATTCGATGGTTCGAGGGACATTTAAAAAAATTAAACTTTCCAAACAATTAGTTCACCTCTTTCCCAGCCTTTTATCTTTCTACTATTTGCTTCGCTTCAGCGCTGTGTTCTGTGTTTTTGTGTCGTTTCTATTTATTTCCACCATAATTTGTGGTTTTGCTTAAATGCACAAACGTGTTGCTTATTAAAAAAGAAAAGTTGACAAATGACGAATTCAGCGAAAAAAAAAATAAATAAACTGCTATAAACTAAACTGCAAGTAGAAAATAACGTGAAAAGCGAGCAGCGAAAACCAAAAAGTGAAAATCTTTGTTTAATTAAATTGTATAAAAACAAAGAAGAAAAAATTAAATGAAATCATTAGCGCATTTCTAAACAAATCATGCTTGAAATGGGCGTCAAGTGAAATCGTTGGAAAATTGTTTTGCGGTTAAACAAAAATAAAGAAAAAGTAATTAATAAAGGGGGACTCCTTTGAGGTGAAAAGTTGAAGACTTATTGGTGGAATGTTTTAGTAGGCAAAAACTGTTGAAAGTTCTAGTTCTCAGAAAAGCAAGAATCATTATGTTATCCTTACTTATTGTTCATCTTTAAATGAGTTTGACGATAAAGATTAACAAATAAATATGTGTTGTTTTAAGTTGACTTAAAAGTGTGGCACTAAACTATTATGTTGGCTATTACCCATTAATCTGATATTTGCCTAAAGTGTGACCTTACTTCCAAAATTTTCATCATCAATTTTGTTAGTTTGCCGAAAAAGAAAAAAAAACTTTGTCGTGTTTTTATTTTTTTTTTCAAGTTCTCCGAAATGTTTACAAATCAGTTAAAGTTTTTTTGTTTTGCAATTTGCTTTGTTCAATATTATTTTTGCTGCAAAAACGGTTGTTTATTTTTTGTTGTTGTTTTGTTTTGTTTTTTTTTCCTCTGTCTTTTTGTGTTGTCAACACAATTAAAGCAAATTGCTAATTGTTGTTGCTTGTCTTCAATTTTCATGCCCCTTCCAGCAGCTACAAAAACAAAATGTTTAACAGTAGTTTTTTGACATTAATAGACAAAGCAAACAATGTGCCACAAACTGTGAAAAATAAACACACAGAATACACTAGAAAAATATCATAAATAAATTTGTTACAGTTTTGGTTTTGGTTTATTTTTAAAGTTTATTATTATTATTATTATGCTTAGTGCGTGGCCCGCAGCGTTATTGAAAAATGCAAATACCCAAGTCTCGTGATTCGAAAGGTTGACCAAAGCTAAGTTTTATAGTCGATCGAAAAGCTTTTAGTAGGCGTCGATATCGCCTTTGCCATCATCTTAGTCTTTGCCTTCGTCGATTGTGAATAAAGTTATGTAGTATTTTATTATAATATTTTTGAAATGTTCTGGTTGACTTGAGCTTGACTTTCACACACACAAACACAAACAGTCATTCAATATCAAATAAAAAACAGTGAACACTTTCTAAATCCCTCTCAAAAATAAACACAAATCATTGTGCTACACTTGAGGAAAATATTTTATAAAACTTACTTAACTATTCTATAAGCAGATAAACATGTATACATATCAAAATACATTTTTTGGAACATTTTTTTAGGTAATATAAAATTAAAATTCTCATATAAAATAAATATTTCTTTGAAAAGTAATTTAATAATAATATAAAATTAAAGAAATATTTATTTTATATTTTTTTTAGTTCGCTGGTCCTAATTAATATTTCCAATATTTCTTTAATAATTTTTTAAAAACGTTAAACTAAACTCTATTGCTAAATTATTTTCTTTGAGTGTATGTCTCTGTCTGATCAGGAGAATTCAGTTTATAGAACCCGCCACGTTCGCCTTTTTTTTTTTTGGAAACATCAAATGGCTTTAATTAACAATTTATGCTCAGGTCGATGTTTAGTTATTATTATGTTTCTACCGACAAGAAGATTGTTGCTGCCGCTTCTTCTTATTGATGCTAGGGGGCAGATCCGAAGCGTGAGCCCTCAATTTGATGCATCATCATCGTCGTGTTTGCCGGCCACCAGAATCACCAGAATCACCAGAATCATCCGAACTCCCCACGGTCTAAGTTCTATATAATCGCCAGCTACTGTTGCCAGTTTTCTTCTTCTTCACAGTTGCTTCTGTTGTCAACGTTGCCGCTTCTTGCTCTGTGTGTGTGTGTTCGTGTGTGTATTCTGACTAGTCATGCTTAATTATTATGATTATCGATGTTTTATGCTCTATAATTGTCGTTTGCCTGCCGTGACTTGGCCTTTTTTTGGGGCGTCACCAGATCAAGGTATTCAAGTTAGTTATTCAAACGTGCCAGCCCCCTAAAAAAAAATATAAAACTAGGTCTCTTGACTCATAATTGATTTAGTTCTTTGACTTAACCAAGTTACATTCAAAATCTCATTTAGACTCGAAACATTTAATGCGCCCTCCCCTTAAAATAGAAACCGCTCTGCTTGAGTCATGTTTTAAAGTCTTTTTTGCTCTTGTTTAGTTTTGTTGTTGCACATTAGTTATGCAATTGCTCATGGCTATTTTAATGAATATCTCTTAGTCGGCAAGCTAAGTGTCAGCTTAACACAAGCCACATTCGCCGCACATTCGACAAACAACAGCAACAACAACAATAATAATAATCAAGCACCAAACGAAGCGAACAGTGAAGAGATGCACAGTGGTTGAATGAAATATAAAAAAATAAAGTTTATTTTAATCAAAGATTGGTTTAAATATTTAGCTAGGCACATGGAAAAAGTCTTTGACACATTTTAAAGCGATAAACTTGAATTGTTTTATAGCTTATCCTTCTAAGTTTTTTTTGTAATAACATTTAAAAATGTTCTAAAAGAAGGCAAAAAGATTAAGAGAAAAGAAAATCAGAAAGAGAGAGAAAATATTATGTCAAGGCATACTTACATACTTACTTAGTTATGTTAAAGCTTGTCGATAACTGTAAAAGAATTATCGGTAAACGGTTCGATTAATTGATTAATCCAATAGGCTTGAATGGTTATCGATAAAAGTTAATATATAATAATATTATATCGATCATGTTAAAACAAGTAACGAACAAAGAAAACTTAGCTTTTCCTACTACAAAAACTAAATTGAAATATTAAGACTTTTTAAAGTTACTATAACATTTTTTAATATTTGCTACCACTGTGCACTCTGGCCCCAACTATACAGACGACAAACAGCTATGCTAGGCGAGGCTCGCCTGGGTAATCGCCAACGTCCTCAACGTCCTCAATGTCCCAACTCAAGTGTCCAGGCAGGCGTGCATTTAAATTTATTATATAAGCCACAAGTAGTTGTTGTTGTTGTTGTTGTAGTTGCTTGCCACACAGAGGTAGAGAGAAAGAGCATTGAATCGCATCGTTGCAGTTTGTTGTCGCAGCCTCTTTGTTGGCTGCAATCTTTTAAAAATCTGGCGTACTCATCAACAACATTTCAAAGTGTACGTACATCAAAGTGGATAGATGGTGAGGCTGGGCCGGGCCGGGCCGGGCTACGCTAGGTAAAACTTCAACATGGCTTTGAACATGAAGGTGTATCACACATGTATAGAAATCACAAAAACTATCTAAACAGGAAACCCAACAACGACAACAACAACAGCCACAATGTTTGCGGTGGCGTTCAGAGAGAGAGAGAGAGAGAAAGAAAGAAAGAGCGAAAGAGAAAATTAAAAAACAAAACGTTGTCGTCTATGGCAGCCGACAACTCGTAAGCGCTTCTACTCCACCTCTGTTGATCCTGTCCAGTAGTTGTTGTTGTTGTGTTTTGTTGCTGCTGTTGCTGTTGCTACTGTATTGCTGTTGATGTTGCTACTGTCTGATGTTGTTTTTTGTTTTTGTTTTTGTGCCTTAACACTTTGCACAAATATTATTACTTGTATATATTATGCTTGTTGTTGTTGTTGTTTTTGTTGTTGCTATTGCCTTTGGGCCACAACAGCAACAACAGCAACAACTTTGATGGATTGCACGTCTGTCGTGAGCAACTCAAAACGCTCTCTGTGGCAGTCACTCTGTGGAAATAGCAGCAGCAGCTACATTTTTTTTTCGGGTCTACCTTTTTGGGGCGTGTTTTCAACCTGTGGCAGGCAGCCAGACAACTAAACCAAACCAGACGAGGCAGACAAATATTTGATCTCTTGGCGCGTTTTGAAGGTCAAATCGTTGCGTTTGAAAACAAAATAAAAAATAAAGTACAGCCAGTTAAGTTAGCCAGACGGGCTGAGTGCTCCAAAACAGGCAGGGAAATAGGTTTAATTTATAAATAAAAATTAAACGCTGAAAAAAAAAATTAATTGTTTTAATTTTGTAAAGTGAATTATTTTTTTTATACATAATTTAATGTGAACATTCCGACATTATTGTTAAATACGCGATCAAAAATATTTGTTTACTTGTTGTTTATATTTGCCGAAATTTAATAAGCAAAAGATTAAACTTACGTTAATATTTTTTGCACTTTGATTTTTTTTATTAATTTTGTATTTTTTGTAGTACTGAAAATTTCTTTCTTAAGCAAAAATTATAAAAAAAAATAATTGTAAAGCTGATATCACACTTATTATATAAACATAAAAAAATTCATATTTATTTCAAAAAAAGAAAAAAAAAACTTTAGACTTAAAGAAATTTTTATAATTTACAAAAAATTATAATTACATAATTTTCGATAAAAAATTTGTTAAAACAAAAATCCTTTAATTCGTTTTAAGAAGCTTTTTAATATCTTTTTTTCGATCAAATTTTTGTTCACTCCTTAAACTCACAACGCAATAAAGTTGCCTTTTTTGTGTATTGGATAAGCTACACTTAACGCAGTCGAAAGAGGTTTGCCCCATCCGACAGCTCAGCCAAAATCATCTTTTGCAGTTGTAAAATTTATTTCACATTTTTATAGACGCACATTTAAAAGCTTTTCGATTGGGCATTTTATGTAAGGAGAGACTTTTGTTTACAGCTCTGCCGAAATCGAAATAAAATCAGTTTTCAGTTTTTTCTTAGATGCTTAGCCTCAGCGCACATTGTTGAGCTCTGCTCACGCGCTATGATGATGATTGCGTGTGTGTATGATGCATGATTTTTGTGGCTGCCTTCGCTTGTAGCTGAAACATTTTTGATTATGTTTTTTTTTTTGTTTTTGGGGCGCGACAAACAAAGCTGATAGATAGTTGTGATGACCCCAAAAATGTAGTAATGTGCAGAGGTTGTCGAGACAGACATTGTAAGGCTTATTGGCATTGACAGCGATACAAATCAGGGGCACGCTTTCAACAGTCGAAAGTCAATGAAAACAAAACAAAAGACTTAGGCAACGAACTTGATCGTAAAAAATCTATAACATATTTGCCAAGAAAATTAACAATGCGCACTCATCACAAGCGTTACATCAACTGCAGCTGCATCGATTCATTAATAATCGTATGCCAAAGTGCTGTACAAATATATATCCAGTTAAACTACATAACAACAAAAACAACAACAATAACCTATCATAATAATTATCGTTGAAGTCAAGCGACTTCTATGATATAAACAAAGCAAGAACAACAGCAACAAATGTTTAACATTCACATTTTGTGTAAGATCGTAAAAATTGAGAACGTACGACTAGAAGATACTCTGTAAAAAGGTTCGTAGATCAGATTTTCTCAACGCGAAAAACAATTTGATTTATTTTTGTTTATTTATTTTGGCATTGAAAGCACTTTCTGTTCAAGGGTATCTAAAGTTGCATACTGCGAGCACACGAATGCAACAGGTGCACAGCTGCTTAAAAGACCAACAACAACAACAACAGCAACTACAAATAACCACAACCACAACACAAAATGTATAATAACAATTCAAGCAAACCAAACAGCAAAAGTCTTGCAAATAATCACAATTATTTTTTCAACTCAAATGGAGAAACAAAATGTGTGTGCGTGTGTGTGTGTGTGAAAAGTGGCACAAACGGAAACCAACAACAAACAACAACTGCATACAGTAAAGTGCGGTAGAGGAGAAGAGAATGTTTGACAAGCAGTAAAAGATGCTTTTACAGTGGTATAAAAATGCAAGCATTTAAATTGCAAATTTCGTTAGATTACTTTAGTTTTCATTTCAAGAATTAACTCAGCGATCTCTTTCTCTATATATGTAGTACCTTTCCCTTTTTTAATGCTTTCTCTCACCCGCCTCCTCCCCGTTTTTCGCTGATCACAATTTTAATGGCTTCGCCTTGTTGCTGTTTGCCCATTGTTGATAATTGCATGTTGCATGGGTCAAGTGATTGACATGCACCAAACGTAACGGGGCAACATCAACGACAACAAACAACAACAACAACAACAACAACTGAGTCACTTTATAAAGCCATAAAAATAACACCTCTAGCGTGCAGACAACAGCCAGCAACAACCGACAGCAGCAACATGTCGCATCGCTGCAAACATTTTCGGCAGGGGGCCACACGCAGCGCTGTTGATCTTGGCTAAAAAAGGGTACAAAAAAAAAAAGCACAAACTAATTACATGCCAAGTCATTTTAATACCCACTGCAGCAGCAAAAAGTAGACGCAATGAGCACACAGCTCGCACAGCAGCAGCAGCAGCACGACAGCAACACGTAATGTTGCAAAGAGCGTAAAAAAAAAAAAAATAACAAAATATATATATGTGGTGCAAGTAAACAGCATGAGGCCAATGGACTCAACTGCAACTGCAGCAACAACAACAACATTAGCAACTGCTGCCCATCATACAATGGGCGCAACGCTTTCTGTAAAAGGCAAGCTTGTTGCCAAACAGAGAGAGAGAGAGAGAGAGAGAGAGAGAACGATACACTTAAGGCTGGCCATTTCCAGTGCTTGACCCAAGGAAAAAAATAAAACCATCTGCTCTTAAAAAGATGATGTGAGTGCTGCTCTGACAGGAAACTGTTGCTGCTGCTGTTGTTGTTGCTGTTGTTGGTGTTGTTGATGTTGCAGCCGGCTTTGATATGTAAATTGTACCAAATCAATGCTAATTTCTTGACGTGCTTTTGCTTTTGCGCATGTAGTAATTAAAATTACTGAAAAAAAAACGAAAAAAAAAAGGTTAAGTAAACAATGCCACACGCATTAGTATGCAACTCTTACTCGCAAGGCCCAAAAGCAGCAGCAGCAACAGCAGCAACAACAGGCAAGAAAAGAAAGGCCTCAAAAGAAAGAAAGAAAGAAAAACGTTCGCTCAACAAAACAATTTACCAAGTTTGGCCTAAACGGTCAAAGCAGCCAACTGGTCAGTGACAGTTGCAACAGCAATAGCAACAGCAGCAACTGTTACGGCAGCAACATCCTCATAGCATGCATAGCAACACGTGCGTTTGCCTTTTACATTGCCAATAGCCAACAACTGCTACAAAAACAATGAAAGGCCAAACAACTTTGGCGTTTTTCGCGCGAAATTTACTAACGGCAACAACAACTGCAATAACTGCAACATCAACAACATCAGCAGCAACAGCAGCAACTATAAAACGCGCGTGCTCAACATTTGCCACAAATGGAGTTATCAACCAAATGGGTCTTCATCGATAAAAATTGATGAAGCGCTCTACGTAGAACTTCAGGTAAACACAGCAGCAACAATAACAGCAACAACAGGCAACATTGGAGAATGATGATGACGATGGTCAGCCAATTTTCCAAGGAAATTGCTTTCGCCTCGAGTGGCGCAAACAAAACGAGGCAATGAACGACGCTGAAATGACGCACGTGTTGCAAGAGTGCTTGTTGTTGTTGTTGTTTATGTTGCTGTTGTTGTTTGTCTTGTTTTGGTGACTGATTCTGCTTGTTAGCTTTGATTTTTTTGTGGGCATTTGGCAGCTCTAATGGCCAATGTGCTGTCGAGATTGCAAAACGTTGCTATCGATAACATTGCCAATCGACAAGTGTTTATCGACAAGTGCTAAGTTCGTTGCCTAAGTCTTTTGATTTATGAAAAGTTTTTAATACTAATACTTTATGCAATATCAAAGTCATATATCAACTAGGTAAAACTAAGTCCAAGCTCAAAATACATCAAAAAGTAATCCGATCGAAAAATTATACGGCCATTTGATTCTTGACCTAGGCTGTGAGTTAATATTAAAAAAAAAAAGAAATTGAAATAGAAAACAAAATTAAGTTTTTATAATAATTTTTTGACACTCAAACATTGAAAACAGTTAAGATTTTTTTTTTAAAAAAAGGGTGTAACATGTAAATTATTTGGCACATTTTCGAATGAATGTGTGTGTGAGGGTTTGTGTTTGTGTGTGTGTAGCAGCTACCAACACATATTGATGTGCATCGACAGTGGCAGCAATTAGTAAACAACACCAACGATGACAGCCAGCTGACAAGCTTCTTAGTTGTCACCAGTTGCCAGTTCCCCAAGCGAAGATTTCAAAATGCTGACAGCAGCAGCAGCAGCAACAACAGCAACCGCAACAGCAGCTGGCACAAAATGACACAAAAACAAAAACAAAAAAAAAAAGTGAAAAGTGCCAACTTTTAAAATTGCCTTGTGTCGCGCTGTCGTCTGCTAAATTCGTCATACGTCGCGACGCTTCAAATGTTTATATCTTTATGCCATGTTGTTGTTTGTTGTTTGTGTTTAATTATGGTCTGACACACAAAATCATTGAGGTGTCAAATTGTAAGCGTTGGGCACTGTGTGACAAAAACGTCTAAAGTACTAGCTTCATCTTCTTCTTCTTTAACCAATTTGTATGATTGTTGCTATTAAGCTGACAAAAGGCTTAAAGAACGAGAAGAAGAAGAAAAAGCAACTACTTTGAAAAGAATAAAATCTGAACGTTTTGCTTTACTTTCTATGAAGTCAAAAGTATAATTCTTAAAAAGGTTGAAACCCTTAACATATTTGCTTTAAAATGCTTGAAATTGTCTTTTTCACACCTGAGCAACATATGTACATATATTGTCGTCATCTTCCCCCTGTTTCCCTGTAGCATAATTATGACAGCAACATCAGCATTGAACGATCAGCAACCATCAATGATTGCTAACCCCGAAACTAAAGCTGTGTGTGTTTATGTGTGTGTGTGTGTGCATTTAATTGAGGCTCAAAGCACACTGATTACGAGGGGGAAGGAGAGAGCAACTGAAACGCAACTATAACATTAACTAATGACAAGTCATGAAACTATGGCCAGTTGTTGTTCTTGAAGCTGTTGTTGCTGTTGCTGTTAAGAAGATGTTGCTGTTTGTGTTGTTTTAAGTTGAATAACCTCTGGGCAAGTTGAGTTGCAGCAACTTGAAATGAAATTGTCATTTCAGAGCATAAGTGTGTGTGTGTGTGTTGCAGTTGTTTTGCAGTGAGAACAAGTTCATGGCATAATTGCTATAAACAACAACAACAGCATCAACAGCATTGTGTGTAATTGTCGTTGTGGATCAGTCGCAGCAACACCTGATTAACTGAAGCAACCAACGTCGACAGCAACAGCATGGTGTTAAGTTACTGCCACAAGATGTTGCAACCTTGTGACATGTGTTTTTGGCAAACAGCACGGCATTGAAAGTATAAGTTTACCAACAACAGTTGCTATAGCAACAATCAAACATGTTGTAGGTGTGCGTTTTTGTCAGCAACCATGAAGTAAAAATATATAAATAATTGTTAACGTTTAGCTCTTTAGACAGTTGTTGTTGTTGCTTAGTAGTCGCTGCACCAATTTCTAAATTGTTGTATGCAATTAAAAAAATTACATGTACGTGCAACAGCAACGACACAATGTTGTCAGCAGCAGCAGCAACAGCCGCAACAGCAGCAGCCAGCAACCTGCACTTGCCCACTGATAGCACTGATTATAATTTTTCGTTTCAGCCTCCTGACAATATTTTTTTTTATATATATTTGTGATGCGCACCAGCAACATGTGTGCGTGTTTGATTGCTGTTGGTGTCTGCACTTTTGCAGTTTTCCACAAAGATACTAAATATTAAATAAAATGTAGCACAGTGGCACAAAATTTGGCATTGCAAAATGCAATGAAAATTGCCGAAAAATAAAAAATTCACAAAGAAAATAAATATTTCATTTTATTATTCTATAAAATTTCTTATTTATCGAAAAAAAAAACTACTCTTTCAAACCACTGTCCAAAAGTATTCTTTGCCACTGGAGCGACTGTCTTTGCTGCTAGCCAAGTGGGCAACTAGCAACTGTTGCTGTTGTTGTTATTGTGATAAAGCGCGTAATCGTAAAAACGCTAATGATACGGATTTTTGCAGCAATGTTATGATTAAATGTTGCAATCGCTGCCGGCGAACTATTTTCCGTCCAGTTTCAATCTTAGTTGCTGCCTTTTAACTGGGTCCAAACCCAATGCGATTGCTATCCTGGTTAATTAGCGTAGAAAAGGGCGCAGCCAGGGACATACATCAACAAGAGGCAGCAGCAGCAGCAGCAACAAGTTTTATAAACTGTCATTGGCAGAGGCATGCAGCAGCAGAAGCAACATCGGCAACTAAAAATAGTTGCACACGTGCATTTTGCATTTTTGACTATTAGACATAATAGCTGAATAGCATCATAATTTACCTTGACATTTAGACCAATGTCTGCGCATGCCAAACTTAATTGCCAGCTGCAGTCGCAACAGCAACACAAACAACACAAACAACAACAACAACAACTATGCAAATTGCAAAAATGCTTTTCGCTTACACGCCTGCATTTTGATTAGGTTAACTATTTATAGAACGCTGCTAAGCGATGCAACGTTTTGCCAGCAACATTCCAGCAAGCAGCAGCAGCAACACTTGCACAACACCAACCTGCTTTTAAAAATAAGGGGCATGACTCATCTCGCCATGCAACCACATACTACATAATTATTATATTGATATTGTTAATTAGCATGGAATTCCTTTAAATCTGCTGCTTATCTCAGACTCAGAAGGCAACAAACAGGTGGCAGGCAGGCCAGCTGCTGAAGGTCAGCAACTTTTTCAAAAGCACCAATCTAGTTGCAACGGCATCAACATGTTGCACGTACATATATGCTTGCTAATCCAATTTTGGGTAGACAAAACTAAAAATGCCGAAGCGCCGCTTAAAAACCACCAAAAATAAAAAATAAATATTTAGACAATTTTTGGTAGCTCAGAACTTGCCGACAACAACAACAACAACTAGCAACAAAATGTGGGCGCAAAACGAAAACGAAAACGAAAACTGAACGCAACTGTGCTGATTAACAAAAACAACCGCTGGGCAAACGTACACTGAGCGAAAATATATATATTTTATTAAAAAAGGTTTTTTGAGCAAACAAAAGTTATTTGTAAATAATAGAAAAAACTTAAATCAAAACAATTCAATTAAAATTAAAAAATAAATTTTTCAAGCATGTTAGACTTACTGTGTGACATTTTTTTTTTGTGAGTTCTTATTTGCTTTTTTTGTGCTGTGTTTTTTTTTTGGTTTTCGATTTTGTTTTCTTGATCCGATATTGAACTGGTCTGCAAAAGGCTTTTTGGCTTCAACGGCAACCTTTAAAAGAATGCGGACTTGCCAGAAGTACACACAAGTACACACGCACATGCACACACACACACAAGTCAAAGATAGGCAATATAAAGAAAAATAAGGCATGCACAGAAAAAATAACTCAAAACTTGTGGCAACAAAAGGCAAAACTCTGGTTGGATGCCGATAATGCCTTTTGTTGTTGCAATTGGTTCGAAGGTGGAACGATAAGTTTATGACACACAAAACCTAATCCTAAGCAATAAAGTGAAATAAAAATATCGTTAAAAAGGAAAGCATCA
The DNA here is from genome assembly GCA_035044585.1 of Scaptomyza polygonia. NCBI lineage: Eukaryota > Metazoa > Arthropoda > Insecta > Diptera > Drosophilidae > Scaptomyza > Scaptomyza polygonia. The sequence continues at coordinate 918,910 of JAWNNU010001690.1, forward strand.
AGAGGCTTAGCATTAAATTCAGATTTTTATTTAACTACGATTTTTTTTTGAAATAAGTAAATTCATTTTATGAAGGAATCTTTAAGCTTTTTAATAAAACTTTTAGTGCATGCGACAACCCTATGATTTATCGATTTATTTATTGTGTTGAACAATAAAATGTAACACACAATTTTTAATATTCTTCTAAACATTTTTAAGATGTCAGATTTGATTTCTATTTCTGTTAATTAAATCGATATATATCGATTTATTCTTATAAGAGTTGGATAAACTTTTAATGGCCATAAACTGTGACGGCAACCCATGAAACAAAGGCAATGGCGCAATTGTTGTCTGCCTCACAAATACATATACAACGGTTTGCCTACATGTGTGTGTGTGTGTTAGTGTACCAACTTCAGTTGGTCGGGGCAGTCAAGTTGCCACATGCCACATGCCGCAGCTGTGGCCAGCGAATAGTTGCTTGTTCACAGGAATTTTACAACTATGCAGCCGGCTTTGATTTTGTTTGTTGGTGGAGCGAGGAGCTGAAAGCCAAGAGCAGAAGTTAGAAAGAGAGACATATCAAAAGAGAGTGAGAAAGAGAGAGAGGGAAGCATAAGATATGCACACAAAAAGGCAATTAGTAAATTGAATATTAATAATAAAAAAATATAAAAATATGTTGAACTCAGCTAGCAAATTAAAATAAAATTAAGTGTAGAAAAGGAAACCAATATAATGGCTAAGACGACTGAGTGGGCGGGGAAGTTGGCAAGTTGGGAGTTAAGCTTAAGATAGTCTGAGCTATCATTATGAGCCTTGTCCCAACTGCAATGTAGTTTAAGAAATAGTTTAGCAGGCGTCAGTCGACAGTCGTCAGTCGTCAGTCCGACAGCATTCGAATCAGAGTCACGATTTGTTTTTAGTTTTTTTATCACTTTAATTTTTCTTTCATTCCTTTTTACTCACAGTTGGAGTTGAGCTAGAGTTGAGTTGAGTTCAGTTTGGGTTCGGTAATGAGCCACAGAGAGGTGGTTGTAGATTCCCTTCTTGGAACTGCGCCAACGGCGCGTCCTTGAAACTGGTTTCGCCCATAAACAAAATGCAGTCATTGCAATGACGAAGACGCGCACGCTGTGATTCCGACCTCGACTATTACGAATATATACACTTGACGCAAACAATGAGTAACTTTTCTTAAATAAAGTTCTTACTATTTATAAATTGAAAAAAAAAGGTTTTTCATATAAGTTTAGTTTTTGCTTTATGATTAAACTCGATTGCGAATTGATTACTGAATTGACTTAAAAACTTCTTGTACTTGAAATAAATCCACACTTAAAATAATCAACTTATATTTTAGCTAACAACAAAATCTTCTTCAAACTAAATATTTCCATACCTTTTTGTTTAAAGTATTTCAAGTCTTTTTCTTTTGGAGTGTTTGAATGCAAATCTGCCATCTTAAGCACTCATTAAAAGTTTTACTTTTACTCTATTAATTAGAGGACTTTTTTCTTTCAATTTATGACAATGATTCTAAGAGCAATTAAATTCACATTAAATCGACATATTGACCAGAGTTAGTTTTTTGCTTTGCCCATCTGGTTAAAAGCGTCCATAAAAATCAGCCAGACAAGCCTCAAATGCGTCGGATAAAATAAGCAAAATTATTACTAACCAGTAGCCTAGGCAAAAGCTAGAGAAAACTGCATGGAGATGCTGCTTAGCAGGAAAGGGGTTTAAAGCGCCATGGGCATCATTTGAATTGGCTAAGTGGCAAGCTAAATAGTGGGGAAAAATACAGAAATATTTAAATGGTTATTTCATGTGCATGTGTTTAACCATTTGTACCATTTCAGAAATAAAACTGCTGAACATGAAAAAAAGCTTAAGCTTAGAATCTTTAATATAAAATAAAGAGATAGATTCCTTAGACCATATACGATACAGGCCTTGCAGTGCTTTAATATAAATACGATACATTTTATTTTCATACGATACATTTTATTTAATTACGATACACTTTATTTTCTTACGATACATATTATTTTCCCTACGATACATTTAATTTTCTTAAGCTACATTCTAATTTCTTACGATACAATTTATTTACTTACGATACAATTTATTTTCTTACGATACATACTATTTTACATACGATACATACTATTTTACATACGATACAATTTATTTACTTACGATACATTTTATTTTCTTACGGTACATACTATTTTCTTACACTAGACTTTTATTTTCTTACGATACATATTATTTTCTTACTATACATATTTTTTCTTACGATACGTTTTATTTTCATACGATCAATTTTGTTTCTTACGATACATATTTCATAGTTTCATAATTATTGTTTGAGTTTACGAATTTTTTTAAATACTTGCGATATTATTTATCTCATTTCACTGTAAAAGGCTAAAACGGCATTCCTAAACACACAAACAATCCACACAATTCTTATGATATTTGTCTCCACTGTGCATTCGAATCGAATCTAAGTAAATGCATCCATAGATGCACACACAAATGTCACATCAATTAGGCAGCATTGGAGGACATTTTAACGTTGTATACAAACTAGACGCGTCCAGAGGACTCCAAGTCCAAATGATTGGCCATTTGCCTAGCAATAAAACGACAATTAACATTGACTCTGTGGCTCGAGTTCAATGCAAGTTTTGAAAAGTAAAAGGCAAAACCAGCCTGCTTATTGACATCGACAGCAAATATTCGTATCTTAAACTTGTTGAATTTAGTTTAGTGTTCGCGTTTTTTTAGTATTAGTTTTTGCATGGTTCATTGGCCATTTCGCCCGCATGTCGCAATAGACAGCTGTTGCATGACCTCCATAAAAACAAAACAAATATTAATGACACACAAAAAAATATTATATAAGCGAGTGAAATATACACAATTAATAGCATCATGTTTGCACATGTTTTGTTCATGTTTTTGTTTCGAAAACATATTTGCCTCTGATAATCTCACCTTATATACATTCATTGAACCGATAAGTGCTTGGAAGCTCTCGTAATACTTTGTTGTTGTTTGTTTTTTTGTGATAAGGAATATGACTTCCCCATTGCATTTGCATATAGAATATTTATAGCTTATAGATTGCGAATATCAGCACACTTCGAACTATAAATAGCACTTTTGATGAGATTTGTCGTTAAATAAAATACCACAAAAATCAAATAAAATGTATAATTAAATCAATTCCATTGCCAATTGAACTAATTACAAATTATGCAGCAATCGATTTAATTTAAGTAAATATTCAACTTAGTCTTAACAAACTTGACCGTAAACGATCCGAAAGAAATTGGGTAAAGCTAAAAGCAAAAGCACTTTGCTTTTGCAACGCCAAAAGCAAACATTTTTCGCCGAAACTCGCTTTAGTTTTGTATGTTAATTATACGCTTCGGTGAACGAAAAGCGCTTTTATGTTTTGTTTATAGACCTGAGCTAACTTTTAGACTTAACTCGATTGAGAAAACTAATGTGCCACACCCTCTCCTCTCTCTCTCTCTCTCTTAAAAATTGCAGCATAAAACAAAACAACAACAACTTTTATAGTATGCGTCTCTTTAAATCGCGCAAATCAACGGATACATACAATACATTGAGCAACAACATTTACAATAGCAACAACAAGAGCAACAGCAACAATAAAACTTTGGCAATATGCAGCAGCAACAGATTGAGCAAAAGTGTTGCCAACAGCGTGGCCATATCCTCATCCTTGCCTGATCTGCACGACAATACAGCCGTCATGATACTCAGTTGCACAACGTTAACGAGCAATGGCAATGCCACAGCAACGGCCACGGTTGGCGTTACAGCAACAGCAACAGCAGCAGCAACAGCGGCGGCAACAGTAACTGGTAACAGTTTGCAACCGTTACGCACGGCCACGCCCACATGTCTATTAAGTGGGCGACAGACGCCGTCAGCAATATCAATGATCTCCTTGCAAGAGGCAAATACATTGCACAGGCAGCAGCAGCAGCAGCAGCAACATCAACAGCAACTACAACAACAATTACAACAACCAACCATTTATGTGCCCAATAAATTGAGCAACAATCCGACTACAGCTACATTTCTGCTAAGCTATGCCAACAACAGCAATATTTCTAGTGCACAGCAGCAACAACAGCAGCAGCAGCAGCAGCAACAGCAGCACTATCAGCAATATGTTGCACAGCGTCTTCACCCAGGTGCAACTATTGCTAATTCAGCTTCCAACAGTTGCCTCTATGAAAAGTCTAATGTTAACAACGGCAGCAACATTTCATTGGCAACAAATGGTAAGTTCATAGCGGCAATAATTATCTCACCCTATCTCTTTATTTTTATGTTTATTTTCAACTTAAACTTCAAGCCAAATCCGTCACTTTCATCCCGTTTTTAATTGTGTGCAGTCATTAATTTGCCAAAGACAATCGACTTCAAATCGATTTTCAACTTGATTCTGAGGCAAAAAGTAACTTTCTCGATTTCGAACGCAATAAATGTTGGAGTTGTTGCTAGTTGCATTTACCTGCAACATAAAAGTATTTGACTTTTTGACATGCAACATATTGATGAACCATGTTGCATGCAGCTCGCAAGCATTCTGCAAGCGTAGCCAGTATGGAAACGCATCCTCCTCCACTTGCCACATGCTGCAATTGCTGTTGGCTCCCAGTTCCAAAACGCCGTGCGGCAACACATAAAGCTGATCCCGATTATGTTTCAGGCAAAGCCAACGACTCTTAACCAAATCTCTAAGATATTTGGGCAAATTCTGCAACATATTCTGCAAGTAGAGATTCCAATGCTGTCGAAGTCGAAGTTGCCGCAACTTCATAGCAAAATGTGGCAACAAACTTGCGTCACTTTCCAATCGACTTGAGCGCCGCAGTTGCCAATAGTAGCTCAACCAAAGGTTAACCTTAAATGAATTAACTGGGTCAAGTAGCTTTTGCATCTGCCTTAAATCTGCTGCCGGATTCTCATCCAAAAACTGAACATTCCAAGCTAAATGCTGCTGCTGTTCCGGGCTCAATTGTAGGCTTAATTTCTTTGTCCAAGCATTAAATTGCGAATTATTTCCATTCAAATGTTGCAACACACTTTTGGCCAATTGATAAGTGTAGCTGGGTGTGGTGTGTGTCTTGGCCAAGAAGAATAATGCCAAGAATGGCAGCCAAATCTTTAGATTCAACTGCCACAACATCTCTGTCCAAGAATTTTACACAAACTGGCAACAATTTCATCAATCTGCTGATATTTATAATGGGACACAAAAAATTATCTCAAAGGTTTTTTTTTTTTTGAAAAAACAAACAAAAATCTGAGAAGATTTCTATGAGGATTATTTTAATTCTTTACTTCTTCAAAGGTCATTTGCCGGACTACAAGTTGGTAACAGCTGTGCCTGTTGTTGTCCTCGATGATGAACACAAATTGGTATCAACAACATCAGCAACAGTTGCTGAAACGCACATCGATGCTTGCAGCAACAACATAAGCAACGGCAGCAGTGCCACATCCTTGGCCAATACAACAAGAAATGGTAAGTTGTCTCTTACTCAACAAACTAAATATATAAAAATAGATAAAAACTTAAGTGTGGCTATCAAATGTCAATGTTCTTGTGTCTAAATTGATGCTCGCTTTTGTTATTTATGTAACTCGCAATTGGAAAGCAATTTAAGACAAGACATTGCCCATAAATTAGATGCATAGACTATTGAGTGCTTTCAAGTGGCAGGCAGCGTTAATTTAGCTGCTAAAGATTTATTTCTAAACCAATTTGCTGTCAATTAATTAATTTCTTTAAAACAAATTGAATTTTCTTCTTCATTTAAACAACATAAAATCAACGAATAAAAAACATTTCCGCATCTGTCAACGCATCGTCAACCTTTTGCCAATTGTTATCGACACTTGTAGGTGTATGTGTGTGCGTTTGTGTTTGTGTGTGTGTATAGCACACCCTGTTATACCGTATTGACCTGATTTTTGTTGCATTGTCGTTGCGTTGTTGTAACGCGATATGGAGCGGCAAACTGCAAATGTAATTAGGAGGGATTGGAACTTTGTGTTTGGCATTATATACATATATATATATATAAAATCTCTTTAGTGTATCTGATATCTGGGCGCACGGGGGGCATAGTTGCGGTTTGGTTCGGTTACGGCCCTAAAATCCCATAAGCGACCAAGTGTGACAAAGCTGTTGGCATTATGTGATCCATTCGACTGACAATGATTCGCATATGCTGTTCGCAAATACTATTCAAAGTAATACATACATACATACATATATGAGAGAGACTTACTTACTTACTTTGCTACTTATTTGTATGTTGTGGTCTGAATGATATTATTGATTGGCTTACTAACAGTTAAATGGCAACTACTTAGCTAATAACTTACCTAATAACAACGTTAAAGTTGGCCAAAAACAGAAGAAGAAATATCCGTACTGTAGGCTAAGAAACATTATTAGGGATGGATAAGAAAGTTAAATGCAGATGTTACTTCCTATTTAAAAATGTAGGAACCTTTTTTGAATTGTCATCAGTAGATACTTAACTAGAAAAAATACTTTGAACATGATCCATTCACAGCTAAAAATGAGATTTGCTTACTCAAAATCATAGTTGACATTGTTAATATAATTTTGTGTAGGGTTTCACTTGATTCGAGATATTTACGAGCCTTTTTATCTTCTAATTAGATTAGGTTGAACCCTTTTACCGTTCCAGAGGAGTGTCGCAGGTCCTTGTATTCTAGTATTTTGTATTTTATGCATATTTTTAGAATGAATAAAATTCACAAATATTTTTTTCTACTTAATTTTTAAACTTGCTTTCCATAACTGTGAAGTCTCTTGAAGAAAAAGTATTTCTAGTCAAATATTAAATAAAATTAGTTTTTAAATAATAAATATTATAATTATAATATTATAAAAAAATTATTTTCAACCGAAAAATCGAATTTGATTCGCTTTATTGCCCATTGCCCGAAAAAAAATGCATTTGCTGACATCCAAAAAAGACAAAAAGAAGAAGTTCAAAATCAATGTCCATGGGAAATTTATATTACAACTACAATAAGAAATATTTGCATAATGTTGGACGTCGCTATGCGAGTTGCTGTTGTATTGTTTTGCCAAATCGAAACGTAGCAACTTCGACCCAAAACATGTGCAACATTAATTTTTCAGCAACAATAAAATGGGAGGTAAAAGCAACAAAATGCACACAGCATGCAATAATATCTCACGTACGCGTTCCGATTGCTGCAGCAGCAAAGAAATAAAAAAAGAATTCCTCTTCTTGATTCAAGATCGATAATCGATCGAACCAGCAAAATAAATCACAAGCCAAAAGGCAGCAGTCTAAAGAACATGTAATAAGCGATAATCCAGTATAAATGCGCATGCGTGCAGAGCAAAAAGCGAGAGAGAGAAGGACACTGTGAAAGGGGGATAAGCGCAAAGAGATGTTGAATGTTGTTGGGAACGTTGAGCGCCAGTACAAAATTATAGCATTTATGTTTTGCCGACTGACGACAGCTGGGCGAGAAAGAAGAGTTTGCTTTTTTGTTTTGTTTTTTGTTTTTTTTTTTTGTTCGATGTTGGCGCTTATTGATTTCTCATGCTTCTTCTTTTCGCTGCTTCGTCTTCGACTTCGTCTTCGAAGAACAAAAAAACCATTGCCCCTAATCATGTTCATATAATTTGGTGAGATGATGAAAACAATTTACAGCTTTCCGACCAATGTTGATTGACCTTGTGTTGTTGTTGTTGTTGTTGTTGTTGTTGTAGTGGGAGGTTGGGGCGGGTTGAAAGAACTCAAGCGGCATCTTTAACCAATTAAATACAATTAAGTATTATTATTAGAATGCGAGAGTAAGAGAGAGAGAGACAACACACTGAACTTGAATACAAATAAATATTTATAAAATTTGATCTTGACACGCAAATGGCAAATCTCTTGAAGAACTCTGAAGGACAACGCAATGTGACACCTGATAATCATTCTTAGCCCATTCTATAATAAAATCGACAAAGAATGCCAACATCAAGAAAATGTTAACAAAAGACAAAGACAAAGATAGAACTGGAAAGAGTGAAAGAGAATCGGGGGAATGGAGATTGTTGTTTTGCTGCCGCATTATTTGAATTGTTGCGAAAATCGTTTGAAAAAGGCATCGTTAAAGAAACGTTTATAATAATTACAATGTGCAGATTAGAATGACAAAAGATCATTTAGAATGTTGCTTCGGGTTGATAGAAGACTTATAGATAGATAGATTTCATTGTAATATGGTAATGGATTAGTGAATAGAGCGTCAAAAGAAATACTTTTATCGATTTGTATAGAAAGTTGTGAAAATTATCTATTAAAAGTTTTTTAAGCTTAGGTAAACTATTCTCTTTCTTAAGAAGTAAAATATAAGTGAGAATAAATCGATTCGTTTCAATTTAGATTCAAAAATGGCTTATCCTCTCACTTCTTATAGAAACGGTTCCTAACTTTGCAATGCCAAAGTTTTCTCGAAACCGAACTGATTTTCCATAGGTAAGATTAAAACATCACTTAAAGTTAGGAACATATTTCTGAAGCAAAACTTAAACCTTAAATTCCTGCGCAATATAGAAGCATTCAACCCTAAATCAACCAAAGATTTCTCACAACAATAACTGTATCTAAAAAAAAAGTGCGATTTTATATATTTATTCTTCGCAACTTTAAATAAGTAAATTTGGGAAGATATCTCTTTAATCGGACACTAAATAAGTCATTAAAAGTGCCGGTTGTATTCAGATATAACGATTCAAACAACTAAACAAAAACAAAACATAATTTCTTCACAAAAATGTTACAAATCTTTGTTTAAATGAGATTCTTTTTTCTATGCCTTACAAATTGTAGCAACAGGATTTTTTTCTCATTGAACTGCAACAAAGACAAATCTCCTCTCTCTCTCTCTCACTATTTCTTTAACTCCCTCGATTTGTGTTGTGGTTTTTGGATGCTGCTGGCGGGCATTTGACACCGTCTTGAAAGTTTTAAGTGGGTGTAGAATTTGTGGCATGTGGCCGGCGGTCGATTTTATTTTGTATTTTTTGTGATTCTGGCTCTAGCCGCGTAGAGAGGCGGCTGTCATATAATTGATGCCTGCACCATTTGCTATTATTGTTTAACACTCGCCCAGCTACAAAGCTTCAGCTGGCCAACGAGCCAAGACTTCTGCTGCTTCTTTGATTGCAGCGTGCTGAAAATGTTTAATCAAAGGCAAAAAAATATGAAAGAAAGAGAGAGAAAAATTGAGTGTGGCGGAACAAAGTCGGTCAGGCCTGGGTGGAGCTGCAGCTATTTGGAGTTGAAGCTGGAGTTGGAGTTGTTTCAACTGTCAACCTGAATTGAGGTTGGCAAGAAACGAACGCATCGCATCATCTTGCCGCCACGCTGCGCCCACACAGTTTACCGGTTAACACCGGAACACATTCTGCCTTTGCCACATGCCACATGCCACATAATACCACAAGCCTGCCTTGCGGCTTGCAGCGGCTATTAAACATCTTTGGCACGAGTCAAAGAATAAGATTGGCGAATTGGGTAGAGAGAGAGAGAGAGAGAGGTTATAAAGGGTGCGGGTGTTGGCAATGCAGCAGATGTGAAGTCCAGGGCGAAATCGGGCGATGTCGCTGTTCGATAGACAAATCTATGCATGATTACACTTCAAAAAAAAAACAGGCAGCAATTTTCAGTATTATAGTTTTGGTAAAATAAAATGGGTTGTTTTGAGAATTGAGAAAAAGTTTTATGGCATTTAAAAATTATGAAATAAAAGAAATATATTTTAATAAATAAAATGTAACAAAACTTTTCACATTTTTTAATGTTAAACAATATTTAAATTAAATATATTTGATAAAAAAAACATTTCTCGTTTATAAACAAAACCATATTTAACTAAACCATTTAATTTAACATAGTTATCAAAATTTTTTTAAAGAATCTTAAAAATAATTTTTTTCAATTCAATTGCTTTTAAGTATGGTTTTTATATATTAAAACTAAATGTCTTAACTCAATTTTTCACTTAAAAACCTTTTACCCCTATTCTGTATTTAAGTAAAATTATCTAAATGCTTAACCACCTTTTTTTTGAGTGTACATGCACTTAATGTCTTTTCGATGCAGAAAAGCTTATAAAATTTTATTGAAAATGGAAAATTTGCTGCATCTGATTTAACAGTGCATGTTTTATACTAATTGTTCAGGCAGCATTATCTTTCACTTCCCCCCTTCCACACTCAAACTCTCCCTCACTCAAACTCTTTCTTCCACCCACCTAATGTGAAATATTTGTGCTTATATGGGACAAGCGCATAAATTTCTTTATTAACGAGTTAAGAACTCTTTCGGACTGCAATATGAAAAAAGCACTTTGAATGCATTTTTAAGTGTTTGGCAATTGTTGTAAAAAAAAATAAAAAAAAATCATATATCGTAAAAATATTTAACGATCGACATTATTTGATTGGACTTTTCAGTTGAGGTGTGTTCAGAGTCAAGCTAACTGTACCGAGTTATGATATGAGTTGCAGCCAAGAAATCAGTTCCGGATGGTAGACTTTAATTTGAAGAGCATAATCATTTGGAGCCTTAATAAACTTTGCTAAGCAATATAATTTAAGGCATTTCAATTTCACAGCCTTAGAATATTATACGAATTAATAGAAGTTCTATTTTTAACAGGATGAAGACTGTAAATAGCGTTTTATTAGGTAAATATATATATTTTTTAATATATGTTAACGATTATTAAATTTTTTGAATTGCCATAATTGATTAATTTGCTTGATTAGTTCGATTAGTTAGTTAAATAACAGTAAAATGTACAACTCTGATCTTTCAACACAAACCATTGCCCTCATCCTCATTGTCCATGGTGTTGTTTGCATCGGGTTTCTTCGCCACCTCCAGGGCCTTGGGTAATGGAATGTTCTTGGACAGAATTGCATACTCCACATCCATGTGTCGAATGAATGGCGCTGCCAGCATCCTGGCAGCTAACTCACCATCCTCATCGTCGAATGCTTGAAGTAGCGTTGATAGTGTGCCAACTTCTTCTTGTTCACAGCAGCTGCACCATTCCCTGAATGACTTTTCCGCCTCGACGGAGTCACCAAGTGCCAACTGGACAAGAACGAGTGCAACAACCATACGACCAATCTGGCCATATGATTCCGTTTGTTGATAGAGTCCAATTAGTTGTTTAATAGCCTTTGTCGCCTCCTCAAATCGCTGCAGTTTGACCAACAACCTCGCGACTTTCGATGCGAACTCAGCTGCCTGGCGTGTGGAGTCCTCAATGAGAATGACCTCAATGGCATGCTGATAGAATCGTAATGCCATTTCCGGATGTTTTGCCTCCGTCAATTTTCCAGCTTTGTCCAAAGCAGCGGCAGCAGCTTCTGGCGATCCATGCTGCTGATACAAACTTACCGCCTTGTTCGTATACTCTTCAACGTGATCGAATTGATTGACTTCTTTGAGCAGCAGTATTATCTGCTCGTATGATTTAGCTGCATGAAACCATGCTTTGTTGTTTTTGTAGCACTCAATCGCCTTGAACCAACACTCCTTGCTTTTGTCAAACGATTTCGCAATCCGATACGCAGTTGCGGCTTTCGAGTACTCATCGGCAGCACTGTCATAGTCCGGTGTCCACTTGAAAGCCGACACTTTAAGGCTCTTTTCGGCTGTGCGTACCAGAGCCTCTGCCTCTTCAATTTTTTTAGTTGCCATTGCCATGTTTGCTGGCGAAAAATCAATTGTTTATGTGTCGAATGTCAATAAAAGTGTGAATGTACGCCGGCAACGAAAAAAACTCAAAAACAAAAATATACTAAAATAGCACAGCAGCTTGGCTATCGGAATGTTGATGTATCGATTCATTTAGCCTCTTACCGATAGTAAGGAAAGAGAAAGCGCGCTAATTGCAACTTATTTGAAATAATTTTGTGATAGATTATGATTTTTGAAGAACTAATTAAAATTAAAATTAAATGTATAAAAGGCATAATAAATAAATATGTTATGAATATTTGCCGCAACACTTTGCCTGTCAACGCTGCCGCTTAAATTGTGGTGAAGACACAAACACACACACACACACACACACACACACTCATAGCGTTTGAGCCGACCTTTGTTGTGGTTTTTGAATCAATGCAATGCCTGAAAAGCCGATTCAGATTTCAAGAGCACGTGACAGGCTATCTTTATAGCCACAAAAAGAGCAAACGAGAAAACGAGTCCATACAGTTCTGTAAATCGTTAAGGTGTTGCGAACGCATTGAAGCATTCTAATTAATTTCGAAATCACTTTCTGATTGAGTTCTTTCGTCTCTCTCTTTCTCTACATTTGTTTGCAGTGTTCACGTGGGGCAAGCGAATGAGTCGTAAACTGGATTTATTGAAACGCAGCGATTCACCCGCCGCCGGCAATACACACAAATCCCACACAGATCTGCGCAGTTTATTTCACTCGCCAACGCACAAGTCCAACAGCAGCAACATCAGCAGCAGCAGCAGCAACAAGCCATCTGCAACTCCAACTGCAGCTGGAGCTGGCTATCAGAGCAGCACACTCAAAAAATGTAAATCGGGTCCCATTGAAACAATCAAGCAACGCCAACAACAACAACAATTCCAGCAGCAGCAGCAGCAACAGTTGCCATCTTCAGATGTGACCAACAACAGCAACAGAGCCAGTCAGAGTGCACAATCGACGCCCACACACCAACAACAATATCAGCCACGTCCACAGAAGGCACTCAAGAATTTCTTTCACCGCATTGGCTCCACGGGCATGTTGAATCATCGTTCGCACAATCTGCTCAAGGCATCTGAGGCTTCCCAACAGGCAATGCCCACGGCACAGACGCTCTATCGGAGCAGTTCCACCAGCCAGTTGTCCAGTTGCTCCTATGTCAAGTGCGATGATCCCAGCGATGGCTTGAACTTACAACGGCAACACTTGCAGCAACAGCAACAGTTACAGTTGCAACAGCAACAACAACAACAACAACACTTGCCACGCTTTTCCAGCTTAAAATCGAGCAGTTGCGATGATATTGCCAAGGTGAGCAGTTGTCTTACGGCAAGCATTAGCAGCAATGTTGGAGGCAGTGCATCTGCCGGCAGCACGCTGAACTCTCCACCCTCTAGTAATGCCAATGGTCAGCAGCAGCAGCAGCAGCAGCAGCAACAGGATGCCACACGACGTGGTGCCTTTCCGTATGCCTTTCTTCGTTCACGGCTCTCTGTGTTGCCCGAGGAGAACGGTGGCTCTGTGCTGCTCAAGCAACGTGCCCAAATGGAGCAGGAGGCGCAACAACAGCATCAACAACAACAGCAATCTCCCTTGCCGCAACGACACTCACCGGAACAACAAGTGTCGCGCAACGATAGCATCTCGTCCAAGGACTGGGAACCACTTTACCAAAGATTAAGTAGTTGTCTAAGTTCAAATGAGTCCGGCTACGATAGCGATGGTGGTCAGGCGGGCGCCCGTTTGGGCAATAATCTAAGCATCTCTGGCGGAGATACAGAATCTATTGCCTCGGGCACACTCAAGCGCAATTCTCTAATCTCCCTAAGCTCATCGGAGGGTGTTGGCATGGGTTTGGGTATGGGTACGGGTATGGGTACGGGTACGGGTATGGGGAATAGAAATAGCATATGCAGTGCTCCCGTCTCGCTGGGCGGCTATAATTATGATTATGAAACGGAGACGATTCGAAGACGCTTTCGACAATTGAAGTTGGAAAGGAAATGTCAAGAGGATTACATTGGCCTGGTGCTCTCACCCAAAATGGTTGTCACCAATAACAATGAGCAACAATATCGCTATCTAATTGTCGAACTGGAACCATATGGCATGGCACAAAAGTGAGTATAGAAAGCGTTTAACATTTTAAGTTGAGTATTAATCCTATTTCTCCCCATTCTAGGGATGGTCGCTTGCGTCTGGGCGATGAGATTGTCAATGTGAACGGCAAACATTTGCGTGGCATTCAATCGTTTGCCGAGGTGCAGCGTCTACTTAGCAGCTTTGTGGAGAACTGCATTGATTTGGTTATTGCACACGATGAGATTGCCACCGTCACCGATTTCTATACCAAAATTCGCATTGATGGCACAATGGGAACACCAAGGCAACGTTTGAGCTATGCCCAACGCACCGATTCGCTCAACAGTTTACAGAGCCTGCAGGTGGAGCAGGAGCAACAACAACAACAAGAACGGCAACGCGAACGTGACTTGGACGAATGTGATGCACGCTCGGTGGCAAGTGTTAGTACATTACCAACACCAATGCCATTGATGCAACATCGTAGGAGTTCCACGCCGCGGCACTCGCTGGATGTGAGTTCGCCCGAACATGAACTGTTAAGACGTCGAGCAAGGAGCTCTTCAGGTCAGCGCAGCAGTTTGACTCTAACACCGCTCTTTAACAACAACAACAGCAACAACTCCTCCACATCCACACTTAATCTCAGTAACGACAGCCCTAACTCAACCACCTGCTATACACCAGTCTATACGAATCGAGCGGCAAGTGTTTGTGTCGCCTCATCTCTGGCCGATGATGAGAAATGGCGTTTGCTTGCACGCAAACGTTGTTCCGAAGGTGCAGCCTTGTCCAATGATGAACAGCAGCAACAGCAACAGCAGCAACAATTTAATCAACGTACCCATTATGCTCGCAATTCCATAAATCTTACCAATTCACATTATCGTTCGCTGAGATTTGCACATTCGCGTCTTAGTTCATCGAGGCTAAGTTTGTTTATGCAAGCGCCACAAACAGCAGTAGAAACAGCAACAGATTGTACAGCAACAACAGCAGCAACCACAACAACCACAAATGATCTCACTAATCAACAACAACAACAACACCATTCCATATATATAAAACATACGCCAAAAAGCGTTTCATTATTTGCGCCTAATCCATTTCATAATTCCTGTTCGACTGCATCAACATCAACAACAACAGCAGCAACATGCACATCAACAGCTGTTGCAGCCACATCATCATCATCAGCATTGTCACCGCCTAGCGCCTCCTTAATGCATCATCGTCCATCGCTTCCTGTGGCAAAGTTAACCATACGCGATGATGAAATGGCTGAAGTCATTCGTGCCTCAATGATTGAGGGTGAGCTTCTAACCCAATAACCTAAACAAACTCCCTTCCAAACAATATCTCACTCAGCCCTATGAATCTCTATACTTAAAAATCTAGGTAATGGACGCTGCACGCCCAAGAGCATAACATTTTTCAAAGGACCCGGCTTGAAGTCCCTGGGCTTTAGTATTGTGGGCGGCAGAGATTCACCCAAAGGCAATATGGGAATCTTTGTGAAAACGGTTTTTCCGTCCGGTCAAGCAGCAGATGATGGCACACTGCAAGCCGGTAGGTCCTTCAAATAAACCTAACAATTTTTAAAGTTCAAATAATAATCTTAAATCTTTAACAGGCGATGAGATTGTAGAAATCAATGGACACTCAGTGCAGGGTATGAGCCATGCTGAAACGATTGGACTCTTCAAAAATGTGCGAGAGGGCACCATTGGGCTAAGGGTCTTGCGAAGAAAGTGAGTTAGGATCATAAATATTCATAATGATTCATATTAAAATATTTAATGATTTAAATTACAGACTACAAAAAGCTAAATCAATGGGTACATGAGGAATCTTTGCATAAATATAAACGTAATAATACTTAAACATTTTGATCTTAATTGTACGAACCTATTTATAATGTAGAAATCAAATCGGTTATACCTGAACCAAGTTAAACTGTACATTTATATATACTTATATATAGAGCACGTTTGTAAAGGATTTAATATTAACTTTTTTTCGGAATTTACATAACACAAATATGTACATACACATACTACATATGTCCCAAAACTTCAAATACATAGTAGACATATGTATCATAAGATATCGTGTCTTATAAGCTACTTTGCATGTTTAAGTTAAGCAATGGTATCAATTACCATTTTTAAATTATTTACTTTAATCTAAGTT
This sequence comes from Scaptomyza polygonia, assembly GCA_035044585.1. Taxonomy (NCBI): domain Eukaryota; kingdom Metazoa; phylum Arthropoda; class Insecta; order Diptera; family Drosophilidae; genus Scaptomyza; species Scaptomyza polygonia. The sequence goes on from JAWNNU010001690.1 coordinate 935,038, forward strand.
AAGCTGAAAAAGTTGTACATTTATTTGAACATGAATAAATCAAAATGAGTAAGTCCCTTAATAAGTGAATTTGCCATTACAATATTTATTTTAAAGACAATTCGTCAACAAGTATAAACGTTGATACCTGTTTAAAGAGGGGTAACAAGAGGACTGGAAAAGGGGTTCGATAGCGGCAGAGGCTTTCATGCAGATCGGTGAGGGAGGGAGGGACGTTACGTGTCTCTGAAAGTGGTACAAATAATAAAACCTGTAGAAATTCTAGCCAATGTAACAGGCGAACAGAAATCAGCAGAAGCATGTGATTTTTGTTGAGTTGAAAACAAACAGAATCAAAGAAGGGCGCAATACAAGAGCGCAAAGCTGAGTGCGCTTAAATGCAAGCTGAGCACTGAGTGATATTTTTGCTCGCTCTAATTAGGCTCTCTTCTATGTATGTTTGTTTGAGTGTTTGTATGTTTGTATGTGTAATTGTGTGTATGTATGTTTGTATGTATGTATGTTTGTATGTTTGTATGTATGTATGTTTGTTTGTGTAATTGTGTGTATGTATGTTTGTATGTATGTATGTTTGTGTGTTTTTGGCGTGGTAAAATGGGTAAAAACCAGTAAAAACTCTAGCCAAAGTACCAGGCGAACAGAAACTAGCAGCAGCATGTGATTTTAGTTGAGTGAGAACAGCTAAACAGGGCTGAGCTTGCCCATGAGCGCACTCAGCTTTGCACTCATAGCGTTCATATATTATTGAGCCTAACTTTGAGCGCCAATTAAAGAAAAAGTGTTGCAGCACTCAGCTGCTGATTCTGTTCGCCTGGTATTTTGGCTAGAATTTCAACTGGTTTTAGACGTTGACCACGAAATAAAAACTATAATAACGGCTTGTGTAGATTTTAATGTGTCGATTTTATTGTTACACGTTGTGATTCTAAAATATATAAAGTTAACAAATATGTACATAAAATGTTTAATGGTTAACATGCTACATTAGATAAGTTTAGATTTATAAATTAGGTGTACAGAACAAATATATTTGTATTGTTATTAAGCTAAGCGGTCTGAGAAAGATACACAGCTCTGGAGGCGTCTGGCCAGTATAAGTGGGCGTGGCATCCAAAGTTTTAATGCAGTTTTTTGGGGTCCGTTATCACTAATCTTGGCACCAAATTTGGTATTTTAAGATGCAGCTGATTCTGCTTTCAAAAGCGGGGTTTGGGGTGAAATGGGTGGGCGTGGTTCCAAAATATTGTATCTAGTTTTTTTGTGGTAGCCAGAAGCTATCTATTTACCGTATTTGGTAACTCAAGCTGTAAGGATGTTGGAAACATCGAATTTATCGATTTCTCAGTCAGAAGCTCATTTACCTTCTCCATTGAGCATAATTATGTCGCCTTCGTTTCCATTTCACTTTTCACTAGCAATCTTTGCTTTTTCACAAAGTGATCAATGCGGTTTTCCAGGCTCTCTGTAAAACGAATAAGAAACATAAATAGTTATCCTGGCTAAGAGCTTCGCTAAAGACAAGAACTTACCGCAACGCTTGCGCTGCAAAAGCGGCTGATATTGACGCGGCCTGGCCGTATCCTGAAGGAGAATTGCCTGGGCTTGAATGTTCTGCATCTGGAATTTCTTCTGATGCAGTGCTTCTAGTTGGACAAGTGTGTTTCGTATCATGGTGCACTTTACGCCAAACTGCGTCCACTCGCTTTGCACATTTTCAATGAGTTTTTGTAGATTCTCCTCACTATAAATCCAATCAGTAAGATCTGGTTCAAATGTCGCTTCACTCTCCATTTTATGAGCGGAAGAACCATTAGCTGCATTAACTTCTAATTGATTTGTTTGTCGCGTGGTATTTGGACGAAAATCACAGTGGAATAGATTCAATGGTAAGCCAATAGCAGGCGTATACTGTGGCTTGCAAGGATTGCTGGTGACATCAAGCAATTTACTGACAATGTCGGGTTCCTCTTGTTTCTGTCCAACGAGCAACAGCACAGCCATTATGCAACGTATCTGGTGCCAGAGAAAAGCATTCGCTTTTATTTCCAAATAAAACATTGAGTAACCTGTAGAAAGGATTTGTTTTAAAAGCATTGTTGCTTAAATTTAAAGAGCAACTCTTACCAAAATTTTGATCTTTATGCATTTTTGTATCTTCACACTCTTGTATTCTAGCTGCCTGTAAATTACGCACATAATTCGTTACACCATTATGCACATCCATTTTACAAAAGTTCCGAAAATCGCCATGGCTCACAACTAATTGGCAGGCTGTGCGCATGGCTTCTATGTCCAGATCTCCTTTGGGAAAATAGTAGCGATAGGTGCGTGCAATGCAATCGAAACGAGCGCTGTACTCAGGCTTACGTAATGGCATCCAGGATATGCATTGAATATTCTTGGGCAGAACACGATTTAGCAAACTGCAGTAGTCTATCTCTGATGCCAATGAGTCTTTCTCTAACTGAGCATTGGGTGCGTGATTGCTTCGCAAATCAATGGATATCACTTGGCAAAAAGCGCTCACCTCCTTGTCGGTGCGACCACATCGATGATAATTAGATGTAGCACGCGATTCAATAAGACAAGTGCGTGTCAAAGCACGAAACAAGTGTGCTTCTGCGAAAGAAGACGTAATAGTATCAGGTCCAAATAAAATATTTGGTACTTACCAATTGTATCGTTGGAATCCTCTTGGCAGGCAAAGCCCTGATAATCCCAGCCAAAATACATAAGTTTGAGAAGAACATGACGACGATTTGCACTGAAATTAATCCAAAATTGATAACCCAAATGTTATTGCAAAAGCTTTCCACTTACCTGGCCCAATTAAACTTACGTCGCTTGTCCACTTTTTTAGATGTATTTTCCTCTGTTTGTTGAGCTGCCGTTTTGTTGACAACTTCAATAGCATCATCTTTTTGTAGAAGAGATATATATTCAGGATTGTTTTTATCACTTTCGGTTAGTTTCTTTTGTAGGAGGTTTTTTAGTTGAAAATTGTATGCCTCGAGTTGCACAATTTTGTCAATTAAATCCGCTTTAGTTAGCTGCTCCAGCGCCTCACGGGGCAGACCTTTCACACGTTTATTTATTATTATTTTCTTGCTCATTGCATTTACAAACAAATGCAACACGTGCGGCTTACAAATCCAAGGACTGCTTATTAATTTATCGCTTATATCGATATCAATAACTTTAAGAAAATAATACCACAGTAAATACTAAATACCATATAAAAAAAACTTATCTTATCGATATGTAATTTTAGTATATCAGTTTTCAGTTTTTCTTTTATGTGCAAGCCAGTAATAAAATTTTCGCCAAGCAGATATATAAAAAGCAATTTAATATGCTCGAGGGGTGGTACTGTCGGTCTTTGGCCAATGAAACGACCACATCGCACAAATCCGAACGACGGAATTTAGAAAGTGATGATGAACAACAATCCAAACGATCAACAGCAGCAGCTCCAGGTGCACTACCAGCTGAATCAAGCTCAGCGTCAACTGGCACAGAGGATCCAAACATCGATTATAAAGAGCGCTACCGCAACTTAAAGCGCAAGCTAAAATTTCTCATCTATGTAAGTGACGCTTTTAAATCAAAATATCTTTGGCTTGTTATTAAAATCCTTTTCAGGAAAATGAGTACTTCCAGGATCTGCTGAACACAAACCAACGACGCTTGCTGAAAGTATCACGTGATCGTTCGTTTCTCATTGATCGCCTTTTGCTTTACGAGAAGCCCGCTAAAGACTCCTCTGACAGTGATGCAACTGACAGCTCCAACTCCGATGCAGAACCCATGACCTCATCAGCGGCCACACAACAATCGCAACCTGCTCACCATGTAGCCAAGGCACCTGCGGCAATGCGACGCAAGCACAAGGATAAGGTAGCAGGTGCGAAGATGAGTGTAGCTACAACAGAAACAACAACTGGCCCAGTTATCGTTGGGGGTGCAACACGTGGACGTCGGCGCAAAAACATGACAACACCGACACATCAGCCAAACAAGAAACCAATGACAATGACGGCTACCGCAACAGTGTCACCTTCGGTGCAGCCACAACAACAACATCATCTAGGCGCTAAGGATGCCTCTGGCTCTGGCTCTCCCACCATTTCTATGAGCGCTGCAGAAATAGCTCGTCAGCTGCAGGAGCTTCGTCCCACACCCATTGAACTACTGAAACCGGAACGAGCAACTGCCACAGTTCCGACTACAATGCTAAGCGATGAGAGCCCATCTAAGATGTAAGCTTGTCTATTATTTATGTTGAATCGCAATTGTTGTAAACGCTCTCTTTTCCAGTTTTCAAAATGAAAGATTGCAACATCTCATGGAGGACGACTCACCTTCTGATGTGGCCGCTGAGGAATGTGTGGCCATGGTCTACACAAATTAAAGAAAACACTTATACCAATTAAAAATTACAATCTTTACTCTTTTGAGTCCATAATAAATGTTATTAAAGCTACTTGTTCTCCGCGTACCATCAATTGGGAAACTTCACGACGCAACTGAACATTCTTGCGATTTAAACTCTTCACCTGCACAAAGGGCAGTTCAATGCCCAGCTGGCGTAATCGCTGGCTGCACTCCTCTGGTGCTGGTGTGCCACAAATATTTTGCTCTCCATATTTATATTTACGACGCTCCCGGATTTCAACAGCGTTTTTTAATAGCAAATTCCATTGCTTATCAAAGGCAACAAGGTCACCTTCGATTCGGCCGCCAATGCCGTGCTCCTTGCGTATGTAGACGCATATACGCGTTTTACGCTGTGCTTCTTCCACAGGTAGATATTTTTGTAGCAGCGCTAAAGGTCCTTCAGCGCCTGCCATATGTGTGTAAAGATTACGTCGGTATTTTAACTTTGCTGCTCCTACAATTGGCATCTGATGCGGCTCAAAACGCCGTGTCGTCTCCGCAGTAAAGGGATTTTTGCTGTTTGCTGCCTTTGGTGCTGGTAAATCATTGTTTTTTGGTCGCTTATTTAGCTGCCAAATACCAAACTTTTTTAGCGCACTTTCAAATGCGGCCAGATTTTGATACAGAATTTTAGGCGCCCTTTCTGTCACTTTGTAGTTAGCGGCATAAAGCGCTCGTAGTGGATTAAAATGCTCACTGCCCACATCTAGTTCATCCGGCGTATTTCTTTCCTCTTTTACAGTTGTATCCGTCATTATGTTATTAACAACCAACACATATCAAACTATAAAATATCAGTGATATTCCGTGGTTTTTTGTAGCTTAGGTTAAGCTAAGTTGGGCACGATCAAAAACAGCTGATTGGCTGGAAATGCAACACAATTTACCCGCTTGATTTAAATATGTGTGACCGTAGTAAGAAATATACATCATTATAAAGTTAATTTATGAGTTAATAACTGCATAAAACGTGATCTTGTAAATAAAGTGATTGATAAAAAATATGATGGCTGACTAAAATAACAACAAAGACACTTCACTAATAGCTAGTGAGGCTTGAGACACTGAGCAGACAATAATATTATTTTCTGCTCAGTGACTGAGTGCATCTGTCTGCAGCTTTTTTATTGAAAGCTTTTTTATAAAAGCAAATCAGCAAGCGGCCACAATGCAAGCTTACAATTGATAAGTAAACAGACAAACGCAAAATGGATCCAAAAATCTCATGTAAAAAAACTATATAAAACCAAATTTGTGATCTAAATATCTAAATTATTATCAATGCAGTTGACAGCTATAAAATTTCAAATCACATGCTAATTGGTATGGGCGTTGCCTTATAGCTGCTGGAGGGGCCGGAATCTTAATCTATCACCACATGCATCGCGATCCAATTCCAGAGAAATGGAAAATCCTGTGCTCTACTTACTGTGCACAGCGATGAAGAATTCGATTGAGATTTGCTTAGTGTTGGCGTAGGAAATGTGCGAGATCGCAAATTAATGTTACTTAATGATAACAACAGAATGATAACGGCCCGAGCTTATCCCCATATGCTAAAAATTCAACCCAAACGGATACCCAATGGATTGGCTTTTAGTGCACCTGGCATGCCCGACTTGGACCTGGAGTATAAGGATCTAGAAATGGCCTCAAAGTATGTGCACCTTGCCAGTTGGCAGCCAATTAGATAAATGGTTCTCCAAGTTTCTATTCCAAAAAGATTCAGGCTTAACGCTTGTCTATTTTCCACACAAAGTTCCAGTTCAACTAGGCCGCAACTTAAGCATTTTCCTTTCATAAGGCAGGTGGATTCAGTGAGATGAAAGTATTTATATAATCTAATAAATTATTCAAGCTTTAAGTTCTTTATAGGGCACGTTTACCGATTCAACCAGCTATATGTTAATGAACATAGCTTCAGTCGATGATCTTAACAAGCGTCTAAAAAACCCCGTTGATACACTGCAATTCCGTGGAAACTTTCAAGTTAAAATGGATGTAAACGAACCCTACGCTGAGGATCACTGGCAATGGATACGCACTAGCGACAAGACAGTCTTCCGTGTTGTTGCTCCTTGCACTCGTTGAATTTTACCAAACATTAATGTGAAAACGGCAGAACGCGATGTCGATAAGGAGCCATTGAAAACATTACAACGGTAGCTAACAGAATTTGAACTGATGTAAAGCAGAGAGATAAATTGTAAAACTTAAATTTGCAGCTATCGCTTGTTTGACGATGCACATCCGGCAATGGAAGTTCACTTGGGTGTCCGGAATACAGGAGCCATCAAGGTCAATGATGTCGTTAATGTCGAAGACAAATGAAAAATGCACACATAAATTTATCTTGATTGAATTAATAGAGATATTGTTTGCATGTTTAATATTTCATAATGAACACTTGAACAAATTGCATTTAATGCAAGAAAAACGATCAAGTATAATATTTAACCCTTAGGCTATGAAATAAAAGCAATATATTCGCTATAAGTAACTACATTGGTTAACTGAATTTTATAAATCATAATTTTCAGAGCCATTAGGACACTGTTCACTTACACACTTACGTTTTAGCAAAGATGAATAACCTCAAATTGTGTTTGTGTACCTCTGCGGACAAAGCTTAAACACGAAAGCTTTTGAATGAAAGCAAAGCAACAAGTGTCAAGCAGTGATATGTGAAGCTTGATAAACAAACGATCGGTGCAATGGATCCGCAAACGTCATGTGCGTAAAAAAATATATCAAAATATATTTTAAATAATATTATTCATATGCAGTTAGTTCCAGTTTGGCATTTTCCAATAAGATGCTGATCGGCATGGGCGTTGGTCTTGTCGCTGCTGGAGGGGCTGGATATTTTATATATCGCCATCTGCATCGTGATGTGATGCCAAAAAAATGGCGTCGTATCGGCACCTTGCAACAGATACATATATTTCCAGTTAAATCTTGTGCTCCACTTGCTGTGGGCAGCGATGAGGAATATGACTGTGACCAACTTGGCATTGGTGTGGGAAATGTGCGAGATCGTAAATTTATGCTAATCAATGATAACAACGAAATGATAACGGCAAGAGGTTATCCCCATATGCTAAAGATTCAGCCAAAACGGATGGCCAATGGATTGGTTTTTAGTGCACCGGGCATGCCCGACTTGGAGCTGGACTTTAAGGAGCTGTCAGCGCAATCAAAGGATGTGCATACAGCCGTTTGGGGCGTCGCTGTCGATGCAATGTTGTGTGGCAGCCGATTTGACAAATGGTTCTCTCAGTTCATACTACAAAAAGATTCGGGCTTAAAACTGGTTTATTATCCATACCCAGTACCAGTGCGTAAAACTGTTGCTCGCCTCAAGCATATGCCATTCCTTAAGCAGGTCGATTCAGTAAGTTAAAAAATGCTCAACATATAAATTCCTTTGCATTTAAATTTGTACTTCAATCTTTCTATATGCACCCTATGCAATTGCTATCATATATTTGAGTTCAATTCATATCAATTTATTTTAATCAGCATTTGCAGTTGAAATTCTGTATGAGGTCGTCTAACCTTATGATAGAATTTTTGAAAGCGTCATATACATTTTTTTTTTATTTATTTCTTAGGGCACTTTTAACGATGCAACCAGCTATATGATGATGAACCTGTCATCGGTTGATGATCTTAACAAGCGCTTGAAGCGCCCAGTTGATCCACTGCAGTTTCGTGGTAACTTTGATTTGAAAATGGACGTGGATGAGCCCTACGCTGAGGATCACTGGCAATGGATACGCATTGGCGAAGAGACAATATTTCGTGTTGTTGCTCCTTGCACGCGTTGCATTTTACCAAACATAAATGTGAAAACGGCTGAACGCGATGTTGATGGCGAGCCATTAAAAACCTTACGCAGGTAGGTTTGAAAATTGTAAAAATTAACAAAAAACTTTGTACTTTTTTTTGTCGTTATTACAGCTATCGCATGTTGGGCTATCCATCGCCGGCATTGGGTACTCACTTGGGTATCCGACAACCGGGTAACATTAAGGCAAAAGATGTTGTTTATGTGGAGGACAAGTAAAGTGAGAACACATTGGGCTCGGAAATATGTAGAAATATACTTGTATACTTTAATCTTGATTACATTTAACAGAGCTTGTGGATAGTAAGAATGTTAAATATATATATTGTATGTGAAAATAAACATGAGCATGAGCTTATAACAATATTAACATTTGCATTTAAGAAATGCATGATTGCCAGGCAAGACCGCCACAGGCCATGCTTACAATAACATAAATAATGAACAAAACAACTAGGCCAACAACAAAGTAGACACGAATGTTCTTCCAAAACATTTGGCGCGCTAAATTTCGCGACGCTTTGCGGAATGCAACCGACTGTTTGGAGTAAAAAATTTATAGAGTTAGCGAATAAGCAAAATGAGTTTTTCTAAAATCAACTTACATTATTGCTTAAGTTCTCAGTTTTATTGACCAGCAGCTCCAATTTCTCGCCACGATCGCGCAGACTATCTGCATTAGGGGTTTGAAACGTGAGTTAAGATAAAACCAAAATGTGTCTCATAATTTTTACCAATATTCTTAATCATAATGTCTTTGAGTTCATCAATTTGACCATGTACTCGAGATATTGTGTCTACTTCGCGAGATTGGCTAAAGTACACCATTTGCTGAGATAGGATCTTGGAGAACTCAGTGTTCATTGCATAGGCAATTGCAGTGGCGACCTGGAGGCCATAAGTCTGTATAAATTTCTGTTTGATATCTGCCAGAAAGAGAAAGGCTCGAGAGCGTTCGAATTCCTAAAAAAATATTATCGTATTTAGAATTTAGTTTGAGTTTATGAGATTTGTTCAGCTTACGTTGTCGGTTATGCACATGTAAATCAATTTACTTTCGCAAGTATAGTGTATCAAATAGTCGCCGTGGGTGTAGGTCATCTTGTGGTTATGAACACCTATTTTGCCTATTATCTGTTCGGTGACTTCGGCAAAATTTCCAACGCATTCGGCAAACTTTGCCAGCACTGTTGTGCCGCGCGCTATAACACTATATAATATCGGCATTTTGTGTGTAGGTCTTTCTGTTGTAACTGTTTGCAACCGCAAGAGGGCCTGGTGATTAAACCGTCTTTGTAGTACTTCTCTTCTCCTATTGTACTTTTTATCAGCACAAACAACAACAATATCTTGCAGTCGTTGCTGGCGTTTTCTTGATGAATCAGAAAATGTATGATAATCAACAATGTTTAAGATTTACATGAAGTCAGCTGCACTTATAAGACTTACCCAATTAAATGGAGGCTAAGTCTATATATATATATGTAAGATTCAATCGGCCAAAAAGTATTGTTTATCCAAAGTTTTAAACAATAATATGCGTCATACTTATACGACGTATTGGCCAATACAATAAATTAGTTTATGTTAAACGAAATATTTTGAAAAGCAGCATTACAGATCGTACTTTTTTTTCTTACTGGATCTGTTGGATCATCCGAAAAGTAAAGAGACAAAAAATGTCTTTGTTATTATAAATGCACTTGCACTTACTTGCTTCATTTAGCGATGTTTCGATAAGCGTTTTGTTTGCAACTATGCCTACAATTGCCGATAGTCGATATGAAGTGCGATATATTATATTCTTAAAAATCAAAGTGCAAATGGAGTAGTATTAATTGGGACAATTTGTTGATTAATATTGTATTTGCCAAAGCCACCGTTAGTTGAGTTTTCGTTATGGCAATAAATGTGGGGTTGATAAAACGCGATTATCTGGCAGCCCCGCTAACAGTTTACAATCATGGCAACCCCACCTAATGATCAACGGGGCGATAAAAAAGTTTGGATTTTAAAAATGTTCGGTAAATATGTTGGTGAGTATAATTTTTTTCAAAATCGATGCTGTTTAACTTTGATTAACATATTTCACCCACACTTCCAAAGCAGACATCACTATTCAATATTCTATTCTGCTATTTAGCGCTGATTTTATGCAGCGTTTTGTTAATGCGTTAACCGAATATTTTGTGCACGGTCAGCACTATTTGCTGGAGGATCGCCTATTGAAAATATTAAGTCGTGCTTTTACATATAATCGTAAGGCAATAGGACTAGTCTTGACATTAATGTTTTCGGGATTTGCGCGTTATGGCAGCACCGGAAATCTAAATCAATTGCTGCCCAATATCGAATTTTTTAAGTTCATCCCATTCTACTTAATTTTTAACTATGCTCAGCTGAGTCAAAGCTCCTTGACTTATGCCCACTGGATACGCGAAGCACATGGCTTAGATTATGCAGCTGGTATGGCATCCAATTATTTTCATGGCTATTTAAAACTTTCGCTACCAGCGCAAAATGGCGATGGATTGCAAAAACGCTTGAAGGACTATGAGGATTCGCAAAATGTGAAGTTTGGAATTAATCGTTTGATTATACTGGTACCAGATGAAATGTTCTTTGAAGGCACTATTGACAGTCAATTGCTAGAAAGGGCTCAGGTAATTGAAAGATAGTGTTTAAAAATGTATATTAATCTCATTTTGCTTGCAGGATTTGGAGACGCAATTTATAACCCGGGCTGGTGTCAATCGTCCTTTTAAGCATGCAGTATATAGACTGAAACAACTTATAAATGGCACCTCATACTACTTTGCGATGGAAGGAGCGACACCAATGTTATCATTTTTTGAAGCTATGCATCATCAGCTGTCTGCCACATGGCAGATGCAGGAAATGAAACGCGAGATCTGGCTTAAGTTCTGTAAACATTTGAAGGACCTTTTGAAAAGCTGGCCGGAAACACGACGCGAAGTGGAGCTAATCATCTATAATGGTGAGTAAATAATTCAAAATATTTTAATAATATATGAACATACATAATTTTAGCGCACAATTCAAATGGAGAACGAGTAGACGTAGGTGAAATCGTTATCGCACATGTTTTTGGACTGAATGTTCTAAACTAATTTTAATTTATTTCTAAAATACAATATTTGTAAGTAAACAGCTTGTGAAAACTAAGGCTGAGAGCGTGAAAAATCTCTATTAAAAATTATCTTATTTTATACTATGTGTTGACGTCTCCTTCTCTATCGACTGCAATTCTTTTAGTTTAGCCTCGGCTGACGCTAACATTCGAGACTTCCATTTTTCATAATCTTCAATGTCTGGCTTTAGGCTTTTGTTCTTATCTGCTAAACTTTTCTCCTGCGGAATTTCTAGCTTATCATTTTTAGTTGTTGCCACATTGACTTCCTTATAATGTTTGGTAATCATCCGCTCCCATTGTTGCTCCAGCTGTTGCCATTGAGTAGGACGCAAATTGCTAAAAGGCATCAGTCTTGTCTTGGAAACTTTTTTCTTAAGCAGCCGACAGGCTTGAAAGACAGCCATCGCTGCATACTGTGGATGATCTGCATCATCGGAGTACACATGCATAACAACATTCTTAAACAAAGATAGCAACTCTTCAGCCTTCCGTGCCACCTCGTTCAGGCTGAGCTGCACACATATGTCGTTAACACTCGCCAGTTTGTTAAGATCAAGAAGTTTCTCGAACATACGTTTGTTATTCACATAATGACTTTTCCTTAAACCTGATATTTTAAATGCCTGCTCCTTGTCAAATCCAATACCGAGAAGCGTAGATGCAATGTCTGCACACAAAACTATTTTGCCATATTCATTTATTTGCAGTGGAACATTCGAAGAGCGAAGCTCCAACAATCGAAGCAACTCAGTTGTTTTTCTGCGGATATTCATAATTCAAGCATCGATAAATGACTATAATTAGCACGCTTACTCCAATACGTTGGGCTCATCGTGTAGGCCCATTTTTAAAATTAGTTGCTCTATTAATGTGGTCATTGTACGGACTTCTTTAGTTGTTTACTTCTTTTGGCGCGAACAGAACAGATGTGCGAAGCACACAGTGCTGCCACTTTTTATTATATCGAACGCTGCATCGATAACAAATAATTCAACTTCGATCAAAAGCGGCAGTGTCCAACAAATACTCTTTTCTTGACATCAATAAACCTTGCGTTCCCTTTTGAAAAATATTATATGTAATTTTCTTGATTTATAATCAGAATGTACATATTCAAAATTTATTCAAATCTATATCTCATTTTCGCTGTCATCAGCGTTTTTGGCAGCTTCGCCGGCTTCAATTGCTAGCTGACTCCACGATGGGTCATTAATGAGATGCACGCCGTTTGTGTCCTTGCCAACAATGCCCATTTCGAAACGAAAGTCCTTGTCCTTCAGTTCATCATGCACTTGATAAACGCTATAAAGAGAATATTAGTTGAGTCAAATTAACCATTAAGTTATAAGAATGCGCTACATACATTTTGCCGCTGCTGCGAACTAATTCTTCGATGCTCATGTCAGCAAACTTGAACTTCTCCATTTCGGTCTTGGCTTGTTGCTTGGCCTTGCCACTGGCGCATGCATAATAGCCAAAGGATGCACCTGAAGGCTCAATTTTATACAGCAGTGGGCCATCTGCCTCATCCCACGAGGCCAAAAGAACCGACAGTCCAAATGGACGAACAGCACTGTACAAAGTATAAGCGTGTAGGTAGGCTGAAACTCGATCGCACAAATATTTCAGAGGAATTGTGCGCTCGAACTGTTGACGGAAATTTGCAGCTTCCTGGCGGGCAATGTCTGCAATAAAATTACCATCGGCCATTAATCCGGCAATGGCCATTCCAATATTTTTTTCAATTGTGAAAATACGACTGGCCGCATCTTTCTCGTAAAGTTGATCAGAGATTATTTTTTCAACGGCGAGCACAACGCAATCCTTGCCTCTGATACCAATAACGGTTCCACTTCTCTCTACGGCTTTTGATGCATAGTCGATCTGAAAGACGCGACCGTCCGGCGAGAATTGCGAAGCGGACAGATCATACTGCAAGAAGAACAGATTGAATGATTGCGTTTGTCTTTAATTGCATGCAACAGTTACTTACACCAGTGCCAATGGTACTCATTTTGTTTTTGAATTTAAATTTGACTTCTTTTTAACAAAAAATTAATTGTTTCGGGCAAATCAAGTTAACTTGCAAACTTGTACTGACGATGATTTGACGGCTTTTTATTTGACAGCTGCAAATCATGCTCAGTGCTGCCACACTTTATAACCGTTCGTAAAGTGCTGTGTAACTTAAAACTTTATGAACGAACCGATGAGCCACAGAGCAAGTTTTTGAATTAAATGAAATTAAAAACAAACAATTATTAAAATTTTCTACAGCCTTAAATAAATTGTAAGTGAGAGTGTACCAGCGAAGCTAACACAAGTTGCTAACACATTTCCAAACGTTATGCACACAATTTTGTTTTGGTTTTGAAAGGCTACTAGTTTCGAAAAAAAACCAGAGCTAAATATTTAATTTTCTAAACTGGTAAGTATATAAATTTTTTTGTTTTTCATATTTCGATTGAAAACATGCACCCGATCCGCTCAATGTATGAACCAGTTCTTTCTTGGTATACTCTTGCTAGTTCCAATGTGCACGCGGTAATTTTGTAAACAAAAATAATTAAAATGACAAGCTTGGCTGAGAAAAGGCAAGTGAATACAATAATTTACGTACCATCAAGTTTAAAAAAAGTTGTTTCTTAATTAGTTATGCAGCTGAAGCTCGATACACGAACTTTTATGCCGGCAGCGATATTGCGTGGAGCGAAGATGGTCAGCTGCTCTACTGTCTGAATGGCGATGTTGTGAATCAAGTAGATGTTAAGACATCGCTTATTCTCTGCAGCTTTGGAGCTAATGTAGGCAAGAATAACAATGACAAGAGCAAAACGAGAACCACTGAGCCACTCGAAGATGTTGATGTCGATGAGGATAATATTTATTGCTTTGCTATGTCACGGGAGCATTTGGTTACCTCACATGGAAGTGGTTTGCTCCGCCTGTGGGAGATAAGCACACAGAAGCTTATCAAGCTTTGGAAGAGTCAGCACAAAGGACCTGTTGTTCGTATCGAGTTTAGCTCATCCGGCAAGCTTATCTGCACCAGCGGAGGCGCTGATGCCACACTAAGGCTTTGGGATTATGCAAATAATAGTTGCCTGTGCGCTCTTAAGGATTTTCCTGGTCCGGCTATGCTGTTGCGCTTTCATCCAAATTCATTGAAAAGTGAAATCTATGCCGTTGGCTCGGATAACACGATCTACTGTTGGAACTACGAGACAAAAACGCTGCTACATAAAATGCGTGGCCACATCTCCCAAGTGACTGGCCTAAGTTTCCAGACAACCACAGCGGATTGCATCCAACTTGCAACTGTGAGTCGCGACAAGGTGCTTATAGTTTGGCAGCTGGAACCAGAAGCGAAGCAATCAAAAGTAATTCCTTTGTTTGAGGAACTTGAGGGACTTACTTACATGGCCAATGGTGCACAGCTTCTGGTCGCTTGTGGCTCTGGCAAGCTCATCCAAATTGACACGCAGACATGGAAACTGAAGGACCTTTTGTCCAAGGCAGATTTCCAAATAGCTCGTCTACTCTACTGCAACAAAGAGGAGCAACTTACGCTTGTCACAACAGAGCAAAATATGCTAATTTATAATTATAAATCCAGCGATAAGCACAGTGCCAAATTGGAGCTTTTTAAGCAGCTAGTTGGCTACAATGATGAGATATTGGATATGTGTTTTCTAGGTGACAACGATCGCTATTTGGCCGTGGCAACCAATAGCAAACATTTTAAACTTTACGATACGGAACAGAATATGAATTGCCGATTGATTTGTGGACACTCGGATACGGTCATGTCGTTGGCAGCAGCACACAGTCTGCTCATTTCAGTGGGCAAAGATTGCAGCATACATTTGTGGAAGTTGTCGCACGAAAGCGATGACAAAGACTGCCTGCTTCAGCCGTTGGTTCAGCAAAGTAATTGTCACACGGCCACAATTGGCTGCGTTGCCTTTACACATAACGGAGCGACGGGTTTCGCCTCTGCTTGCCAGGATGGCAGCATGAAAGTGTGGCGACTGTTGCGTGACAAACAGGAACGAAGCAAGTACTCTTTCTCTTTGAAATATGCAGCTTTGGCCCACGACAAGGAGGTTAATTGTGTAACCTTTGCTCTCAACAATAAAATTCTGGCCACTGCATCACAAGATAAGACAGCAAAGATCTGGACAGTGGAGTCGAATGTATTGCTGGGCGTGCTGCGTGGACATACGCGTGGTGTTTGGTGCGTCCGTTTTTCACCCGTCGATCAAATTGTGCTGACCTCCTCCTCCGATTGCAGTCTAAGGCTTTGGTCAATTGCTAACTTTACTTGCCTTAAACGCTTAGAACAGGAGTGCACCATATTGCGCGTTGAGTTTCTTGATCATGGGAAATTTATACTGTCGGCTGCATCGGATGGTCTTCTCAAGCTGTGGAACATTAAGACCAACATCTGTGTCCAATCGATAGATGAGCACAGCGATCGCGTTTGGTCTGTGGCCGTCTCGTCCTGCAGTAATCGTTTCTTCTATACGGGTGGTGCTGATTCCAAGCTCATACGATTTGGTGACATTACAGAGACGGTCCGGAACGAGGCACTCGATCAGCGACATTCCATGTTGCAGCAGGAGCAGACACTCCAATGCCTTCTGCATGCCCAGGAGCAGCTGGAAAAGGCATTTATGTTAGCCCTTACTTTGAACAAACCAAAGGCATCGTACGACATCATTTGCTGTTTTGTGAAAAAACGAGATGAGGCCGCTGTGCATCAACTGGTAGATCAACTTAATATGGATCAAAGGTTATCATTGTTGCAGCATGTGAAAGCCTGGGGTACAAACTCGCGTCATGCCTACATAGCCAATCTGGTGTTGCAGCATTTGTTGGGCAATGCATTAGTCAACACTGGACACAAGTTCTATAATAACGGCAATTTGGTCGAGGTTCTAACTCCTTATGTGCAGCGTCATTTTAAGCGTGTATCGGAACTGAGCAAGGATCTGGCTTTCATGGAATTTATTGTCAAGTGCATGTAAATCTTAAATCAATTGTTTACTTTTTATAATAATAAAACTTCAATACAAAATACATAGATATATCATTAATTTATTTAAAAAAGTTTATTGTGATTAAACACTTTCAATCGATAATCAAACTGTAACATTGATAGCAAAATTTGGCAAAGGCTTTTAAAGTACAAACTATGAATTTATGATTGATTTTTTTTTATTGTGCGCGCAACTTGAAATTTTTAAACTTTTTTAAAAAGTAATGCCGCCTCAAATATACACACGTATACACATTCAAACAAATGAATAAAAGTACTTAGAAGACTAGACGGCAATCCAAAAATTTGTTGTCAGCACATGATCAGAATTAAGAAGAAACTCTCATACATTTATATATATACATATATAAACCGGCAACATATCTTATTCAATAGTTAAAATCAAATCTTCGCCGTCCAACTTCATACCCTTCTTAACCTCTACTTTCTTAACGGTACCCGACATGGGCGACTGAACAACCATCTCCATTTTCATGGCCGTTAGCACGACAAGTGGCTGACCCTTCTCTACCTTATCGCCAATGGTGACGCGTACATCGATAACCTCGCCGGGCATCGGAGCACCCACTTCACCCTTGATCGTCTTATTTGCCTTGGGGTGAACGCGAATAACCTATGAAGAAAAAAAATTATATTAATAAGTTGAAGAAATTATGTAAATAAACTTGTTTTCTTCCCCACAAACCTTCATAGCCTCCTTATCGGGAATGTGGACGGAGCGCAGTTGACCGTTCAGTTCAAAGAACACCTCACGTTTTCCATTCGGTTTGAGATCTGCAGACATCGCGAGGGCCTTAACACTTAGTGTCTTGCCACGTTCCAGGGTCACATCGAATTCCTCACCCACCTTGGGGCCCGTGAGGAATATGCGTGTGTCGAGCTTGTCAACGGGGCCGTTCGTTTCACGGAAAGTTAGAAAATCGTTTGTCACTTGTGGATAGAGAGCGGCCGACATGACATCACGTTCACTGATACAAACATGAGATTCACAGAGCTCTTTTGTTAGCTTATCAAAGTCAAATGGAGGAAGCTTTGCACCTGGACGTCCCTCGATACGTGGCATGTCCTTGAGTACACGTGAGCGGAATGGTTCGGGAAAGCCACCGTGCGGGATACCAATGTAGCCCTGCAGGTACTCATAGACGGACTTAGGGAACGACAGTTCCTCAGCTTTCTCGATCACTTTTTCACCATTAAGATCGTTCTGCACCATGAACTGAGCTAAATCTCCGACAACCTTTGACGATGGGGTGACCTTGATGATGTCGCCCAGCACAAAATTGGCTTCGCGGTACGCCTTCTTCACATCCTCAAACTGGTCGCCCAAGCCCAAAGAGTACGATTGGAATTGCAGATTGGTGTATTGACCACCGGGTATCTCATTCAAGTAGACATCAGCATTGCCCGATCGCATTGTAGTCGAGCACTCAAAGGGTCCGTAAAGGGTACGCGTCTGCTCCCAGTATGCCGAATACTCCGATATATCGTTCAAGTCCATCTGTGTGTCCAATGGAGTGCCCTGCAGCGAGGCAACAATAGCACCCATGCTTGGCTGTGAGGTCATACCGGACATAGAGTCAACAGCCACATCGACAACATCGGCTCCTGCTTGCGCACAAGCCAACATAGAGGCAACTCCGGCACCCGATGTGTCGTGAGTGTGTACATGAATTGGCACATCGGGATGCTTGTCACGAATGGCA
The DNA here is from genome assembly GCA_035044585.1 of Scaptomyza polygonia. Classification (NCBI taxonomy): domain Eukaryota; kingdom Metazoa; phylum Arthropoda; class Insecta; order Diptera; family Drosophilidae; genus Scaptomyza; species Scaptomyza polygonia. Next base: position 953,244 of record JAWNNU010001690.1, read on the forward strand.
GTTATCAGCAACCTAAAAAAATACCATTTATATATTACCCACACACTAAACAAGGAGGTTAATAGTTAATACTTAGCTGCCTCGGGTTTAAGTAGACCCGCCATATCCTTGATGCAGAGCACATGAGTACCGGCCTTCACTAGCTCATCAGCCAAGTTGGTATAGTACTTAAGGTCATACTTGGTACGCTTGGGATCACTCACATCACCCGTGTAGGAGATGGCTGCCTCAACAACTCCACCAGCCTTACCGGCTGCGTCCATACCAAGGATCAAATTGGGCAAGTAGTTAAGTGAATCAAACACTCGGAAGATATCCATCCCAGTTTGCACCTAAACAAGAACGACTAATGAATTACACTTAAACGAATTTTATTTAAGGAACACTAACCGATAGTTCACAGAACTTGAAGACCACATTGTCAGGATAACTGGTGTAGCCAACGGCATTGGCACCACGTAACAACATTTGGAATGGTATATTGGGAATGCGCTTACGCATCTCCTCTAAACGCTCCCAGGGGCATTCGTGCAGGAAACGTAGGGCAACATCAAAAGTGGCACCGCCCCAGTTCTCCAAAGAGTACAGATTGTTGAACTTGTGCGACACGTAAGGTGATATTTTCAACAGATCGTGGGTGCGAACACGCGTTGCCATCAGCGACTGATGGGCATCCCGGAATGTGGTGTCCATCAGCATTAGATTCTTTCGTGAACGAACTTCCTTGGCAAATGCCTCGGGACCCTGGTTCACAATGATATCACGGAGACCTCGTGGTGGTTCCGTCACTGTTAGGAAACCCAGTAAAATTCAGGATGAAGTCATGTTTACATTAGTTAAGGTCTAGGTTAGCATTTGACCGAGCGCAGTGAATATTTACATTTAAACATTTATGTTTTTAGTTACGGCAATGAATGATTTGGTATTTTATAATATATTGTCAATATCTTGAGATAGTAATACGGTGCCTTTGAATATTAAATTCATTCAATACCGGTAGTTCATGGTTTTCAACAATGAGTACAATTTTCCTACAGGAAAATAAATTACCTAAAAACCTTTAGAATGGAAAGGGCTTCGATAGTGTTGAATTGTAGTTTAAAAGAAATATTTTTTAAAATAACCGGAAAATAATTTTGGAATTTATGAGATAGGAATATGTTATTGACAGTGTTGGGTAAAGAACGCAAAATAACAAGAGCTTGCAACTTAAAACCTACCTTTTGCCCCGCCGTTCCTTTCACGTTCTAAAGCTTCCGGGGACAGGTCTTCATATTGGTATGAAAATTATGACAACATATCATTTATGAATATGGTGGAGGCAAGCGTATTTGTGATGTTGTGTAAGTGTTGTTGGTGCAATTGTAGTTGTTGTTGTTGCAGTTTTTTTTTTATTGTATATAAGCCCATTGCGATAAAAAGCACATTTTGTATAAGTAAAGAGAAATGCAAAACATAAAATTGACATTAATAATGAACGCATAAATAAAATAAAATTGACTTACTAAAGCTTCGGCAAGCCAAAGTTTTATTTTTCACCCTTGCATATATAATATAATTTTAATAAATTTTCTTCCGACATTTTCCTTGCCTTTATGGAAATAGTATACATTTAAGAATCGAAACAACTTAAAAAACGTGCAACATGTTTCAAAACAGTTTTTGTTTTTGGAACTTGACTTACTAATGCCTTATTTAAATATTTTTTAAGTTTTATTCATAACTATTCATTAAATTATTGCAAATTTCCTTATTGTCGTTTGCGGTACAAGTCTTATTTAGCTTCAAAAGAATTTGGTTATTGACTAAATCTTTAAAGAAATATACAAATGCAATAGAAAAATTTAATTTCTATGAACTGATTTTAGCATTAGAAGAACTATTTTTCAAGGTGTAGTGATCACAAATAACAGTTAAAGCCAAAACAAAATTGAGTGCTTTTTTTAACATATAAGAAACAAAAATGCACAAATTATAGAGTGATCCAAAATAAAGTTTGTTAACAAAAAAACAAACAGTTTAAAGCTGAAAAAACATTAAATTAAAGCACCAGCCTTCTTAATAGCCACAAAATCGAGAGAAGCACATGCTTAAGAACATAAAAAATAAAAATAAAACTTACCCAAAGGAACAACGGGGACATGAGGATTCACCTCAGCAGGTTTAAGCGTTGTCGCAAGTGGCGTCTGCGGGCCATTGACAAGGACTTCACCCAGGTAGTTAAGGAGTTTTTGAGCACGATTCTGTGATCTTGGGAACTGAAAGAGCTGTGGATGCTCATCAATGAAGTAGGTGTCGAGGACCCCATGCAAAAACTTCTGATTTTGGAGTACGTTGAGTAGAAAAGGAATATTCGTCTTGACACCACGAATACGAAACTCTCGGAGTGCTCGGGTCATTTTCGAGGCTGAACTTTGCAGATCGCTGGCATGCGATATGACTTTGACCAGCAGTGAGTCGTAGTGAGGTGAGATAATGGCTCCCGCATAGGTCGAGGCGCTGTCTAGACGTATACCCATGCCCTCGCCGGAACGGAATACCTCCAGGCGTCCCGTATTGGGCTGGAAATCGTTGGCGGGATCCTCTGTTGTGACACGACACTGTATGGCAAAGCCACGCGGCTGAATATTGTCCTGGGACAGACCCAACTCTTTGAGGGTCATACCTTCGGCAATACGTATCTGGGATTGAACTAAATCGATGCCGGTTATCTCTTCGGTCACCGTATGCTCCACCTGCAATCGGGCATTCACTTCGATAAAGTAAAAGTTTTCACAGTTCTCGTCGCACAGGAATTCCACAGTGCCGGCATTCTCGTAACACACATGCTTGGCCAATCGCACAGCTGCCTCAGTCATCTTATCTCTAATCTCGACGGGTAGACGGGGCGCGGGTGCAATCTCAACGACCTTCTGATGGCGACGTTGCACCGAACAATCGCGTTCATACAAATGCACAACATTGCCAGCCTTGTCGCCCAACAGTTGGACTTCGATGTGACGCGGTCGTTCTATGAATTTCTCAATAAACATCGCTCCATTGCCAAAGGCTGCCTTTGCCTCGGAGCTGGCGCGTTCAAAATTCTCTTCGACTTCCTCCATTTTACGTACGACACGCATACCACGTCCACCGCCGCCGAATGCTGCCTTAAAGATGACCGGTAGTCCGTGCTTTTGACAGAAGGCCATAGCTTCGGCTTTTGAGGTGATGGGACCGTCTGTGCCCGGCACAATGGGCACACCCGCTTCGATGGCAGCAACACGGGCTGCCACTTTGTCGCCCATATTTTGGACGACTTTGGGTGTGGGGCCAATGAATCGAAGTCCCGCGTCGATGACAGATTGGGCGAAATCGCTGCGCTCCGAAAGGAAACCATAGCCCGGATGCACTGCATCAATATCGTTCTCCTTGCACACACGTATGATCTCTGGAATGCTCAAGTATGCCTCCACCGGCGCAAGACCTTTGCCAATCATATACGACTCATCGGCTTTCTGGCGATGCATATGCATTTTATCCTGTTCCGAATACACGGCTACAGATTTGATGCCCAATTCCGTACAGGCACGGAATACACGTATCGCAATCTCACCTCGATTGGCGACCAGCACCGATCGTATCGGTTTATATTCCACCTGCGAAAGTGAGACGATTTTTATAATGAAGTATCCTAGTTTTATCCCTTGTTAACACTTACTTGAGTGGAGTAGGCATTTTTATTGATAAAATAAAGTCGGACGCGGGGAAGTGTGCGACGCAGCGTCCTGAATGCAGCTTGAGATTCCGGTAGAAACATTTTGAATATTCTGTTTCAAGTAGAAAACAATGTTTTGAATAATAGATCAACATTATCATTAATGTCGAAAGGTTATTCGTTTTATTGTATTGGGGGCCAGGCTACAGTGTTAATAAACTTGCTTATCTTTCCATTATCTTTATATTCCTATCTCTATTTATTTAATGCACAGAGCCATTTATTAACATTGAATAAATTTGTTAACACTTGTATACAAATTTATTTACCTACACAAATAATGGTTGTTGTACAATTAGCAAGTTCTTTTTGGAGGGTATATTAAATATTTGTCAATTTAATTTAAGTAAACAATTTCAAAACATTCCCCAAACTTTTCTTAAAGGGAATGGATGATGCAAGACCGATTGATGAGCTTTGTCACGGCTTTAACAATCAAAACCTTATCAAAACTAAACCTATTTCATATGTTTTCATGTTTGTGTTGGCTTTTTATAAACAAATAAAAACTTCAATCAACATGATTCATTGACATTACCAACTGAATAAATAAAGCTTAATCCATTTGTTAAAAGACTTTAAAGACTCTTCAAAGTGTATAATAATAAAATACGATTTAAATGCATATATAGCAATTAAATATATTAAAAAGCTTCATTAACGTTTTAACATATTGTCAGGTGTTTTGAAAAATCTAAAATTCAAGATTGCTTGAAAATTGCCATTATTTAAAATACGATTAGTATTTTTCCGCTTTATGTAAATTTTTTGCGAATGACGAAAAGCTATTAGCTTCATTTGTAACGAATGAACACACAGTAGTTTAAGCTATTTACTAATTTTAAAATATGATTAATGGAATGTTAAGAGATCTATCAAGTTGTAAGTTTAACTGTTTAGGAAAATATGCTAACAACATTTATAGATGAATGACTTTGAATTCTGATCGATTTGATTGCCCTTCAATCAATATTTTATAAGGCGCCATCAAAAGGGCACAGATATCAATATACACGTAGCATGTTTAGCTGATTAACACACAAGTATTTAATGATTATACACAGTCAAACTTTGGCCTGGAATTTAAGTATTTTTTTAAAACTTAAGTACATTTTTGTATCAAGGCGTACTAAATAAATTGATAAGTCAACAAACACTTAACACTTTTCCTAACCCATTCAAACACTTTGAACAAGAACAAGTAAGAAGGCTCTAGTCGAGACAGCCCGACTAGAATATACCCTGAACCCAGTTGCAATAAATATTTTACTCCTTGCGCCCTAAAAGTATGCTTCAAATAATGATCAATTTAAACGACACTAATAACTGATTTAATATTACGATATCTCCTGTTTTTTATTCGATTTGGACGAAATTTTGAGAAAGGTTCTATCGTTACCCATTATTTCAACCCCCAGTTTTATATTTTCCGAATTTTTGGTAATCGATTTAATGTGTATATCGGAAACCCGAATAGTTATCGATAATTGGTATAGGAGAACTTATATTCAAAATCTGAAGAGTCTAGCTCTTGTAGTCTCTGAGATCTACGCGTTCATATAGATGGACATGGCCATATCGACTCGGCTATTGATGCTGATCAAGAATATATATACTTTATGGAGTCGGAGATATTTTCTTCTGCCTGTTACATACTTTTGCACAAAACCATTGTGCCCTGTTTCACCCATTTTATGGGTTTAGGGTATAAAAAGAGTCAATGAGGTTTTGGATACATGTCAATTAACGCACACTTAACAGTTATCACCCCCAGCACACATACACACCAAAATACGTGCTCCAACACACGCCCCCTTTTAATGCGACACTATTTTTTGACTTGGATGCCAAAAAAAATGAAGAAACTTATAAGAAAACCGCAATTAGATGAAGAGCTTTCACTTTGTTTACAGTGCACAAACACACACACACACAAGCATGTGTTAGAGTGCTTGCATGTCCGTTATATTAATGCCGCAATGACCGATTATGTAATGATAATACAACTACGTCTGACTAAACACAACATTATTGCAATATAATAAAACAAGGTGAGGCGAGGAATATGGTGGTGAATTGAGGTGATTTTTAGAATGTGCACACAGCAGTCAAGCGTCGGTCGAATGATTTGGTGATTACGCCTGCCGCTAACTTATTGAATGCCGCTCACTTTCTTACTACACCATAAGTTTATACATTTTGTACGCATTAATTTATGTATGTGTGTTTGTTTTTGTTTACGATCTTGAGCACACGTTGTTAAGGTCATGAACGTGTTGCGGCTACGACAAAGCGCCGCGCCAGTTCTAGATAACGTTTACCGATTATCCGCAAATATGGATAGATCAATATAAGTACAAACATACAAGTACATATATATTTATATATATGTATATGTATACATTGAACACACACACATACACTTTCCGTATGTATACACCTGTTTGTCTTGAGCATATTTAAAATGTAAATTTTTTGAACTTTAGTACTATCCGAAAAAAAAAATAAAAAAATGGGCATCACTAAATATTTATACTTGTTCACTCATATTTAAGTTAGTTTGTTTTGTGTAAATACATATTTTGTAATTTGAGAAGAACAATAAGTGTAAAATAATATGAAATCGAATTGATGGAATTAAAAAGACTTGAAATTAAAAAAATATTGTTTTAGTAGGTTAAAAAATGCATGTATTAAGCATTTGATTATTAAATCAATCGCTTTTCTAACACCTGATGTACAATTTAAATCAATTAAGTTTAGCAAGCAAAAATGCACCAATAAAAAAAGTCAACATGTGAACAACATGCATAGAAATGTTGCTAGCTGTCATCTGATTGTCACGCAAAACTTCTATGAATAGATGAAAAAGATAGGCATCAAAAGGCACCTAAATCAAATATAATTTACATTTGATTCCCATAAGCTGTTTGATAGTGAGACTACACAAAAAAAAATCATAAAACGAGCAATTTTTTTTTAGGCAATATTTTGTAGATTTAATTGGAATGTTTTATTGTACATAAAAATGTTCTTATTAACATATGTACATATGTATGACTTAATTTTGTCATGCACGTTTCAGTTTTGGCCGGCGCGAAACCATAAGAAAACCCGAAAATAAAATGGGGCACAACAAAATGAACCCAAAATAAAAAAAAAACAGAAATCTTAGAAAAAGAGAAGAAGGAAAAGTAAGAGAGAGCTTTACAACAAAAAAAGTTTGTGTTTTGGCGTCGATGGTGTTCAAAAGAATGATAATGAACGCAAGACGAAGGAAGGGAATGCAGTAAAATTTACATACATCTATTAAGATGCATATTGCCACTTACCGTTAAAATTAAAAAAAATTTCTTAAGCAGTTCCCTGCTCTTAATATCCTCGAGACACCTAAGAGTGCACTTTTCACTTGAATTTTGCTCGCACGTTTCACAAACGCTCGTTAAACTAAAAACAATACAGTTAAAATGATTTGTAGACGCTTTAATTATGTTTGCATGTTTGTAAAAGGCACACTCGGATTCTTACAAAGATAAGCGTGATTTAAAAAAAGCACCAAATTAACAAATTTACTCTCTAGAATTAGCAACTAGTTCACAAATGTCTGTTCGCCTCTATATAAAATTTGTTTTGCACTTATTACACACATACATATGGTATGAGTGTGTGTTTGCGTTTGACGAACTGTTTTGGTAAGGTAGAACACCTCGGTACGATTACGTTGACTTTACTTTACAATTGTCTCAACCCGGGAGCTCACACACTGCGCACGCACCAAAGCTTAACATCCAACTGACGGACGGCGTTCAATAAAACTTGAAAGTTTGCTAGCAATGCCGGCCGCTGCCCACAGCTGCTCTCTCGCTCTCTTAGACTGTGATTAGTACTCTTTTTGTCGTTTCCCAGTGTTTTTATGAAGATGCCTCTCGCAGTTTCGAATTGTGTGCGTGCGGCTAAAAGGCGGCAGACTCTGAGACCAACACTTACAACAACAATAACAGCTTGCACTTTGTCCTCAAAAGAAAATAAGCGTGTCATATCTGTTGTTGTTGTTTTGAGATGGCGGCCGGTTAAGAGCATACGGGCTAAGTTAGTAAGAGAGAGAGAGGGGAAGCAACAGCTGTTTTATAGAACATTGCCATACGTAAAAGTCAACTAAAGTTTGTTAAAATATGTTTTTTTTAGTCAAATGCATGTTTAATCGTAATGCTTCGCTAATGTTGTCTGGAAAATAAGAACAAAAATGAACTGATAATATTTATGACCCGGCCAAATCTAAAGATCCGATGCAAACCTGTTGCTTTATTGAGGGCTTTTAAAATGGTGAGTCCAGCCATATCCGTTTACTATAGCATGATGGCTTAAAGGTCAAAAACTGTTGGACCATTTTTTGTTGTTAATACATTTTGAACTCGGTGTTATAAGCTTCTGTGAGCTCGAAAAGATCGACACATTTATGTATATATGTATATAGAATAACTGATAGGTCTGATAGGCGACGAGCTGACAACAGATAGGCTCAAAAAAGCAAAATTAGCTTGGGTGTTTACATATACACTTTTAATACAATATTTTAGATGAAGCTTTACAACAACACAAACAAAGCTTACTATAAATTTTTTTGGTTGTTCAGCGGACTTGGTGTTGATTTGAAATAATAAAAATCTTACCACAGTTCAAAGTTTGAATTGAAAACATTAAATACATAATTTTTAGGTATAATCAGAAGCCCTTCTAGTTGAGGTGTGATAACAAAAACGAAAAAAAGGCAGCTGTCCAACTGAACCGACTGCGAAGGTCGTCGAAAGTGCGTTTAGACAAGTGCAAACAATCCGAAACACAATGACTACAAACATGTCATACGATTTTTGATATTGCCCCAGACAGATATGGCAGATTGTTTAACAATAATTTGCCCACAAACTGTTGCCAGACAACGCATGCGCACAATCACAAATTAAAGTCTTGAAAAAATGGTTCGGCATTAAAGACATTTCTTTCTCACCTTTCTTGCTAGGTTGGACTCTTAACGATGTGCTTAATATATAAACGTTAACTCAAATTTAGAGAAATAAGGACCAAAAAATATGATATAATATGTTAATAAATTGCTTTATAATATATGAAAACTATTGCTTAAGCCATAAACATAGATGTTCATTTGATTTTTGCTTTAAGCTTAACGTTTCTCTAATGGGATGACAAAACCAAAATAATAATAGAATATTTTAACGGTATTTACTTTAAATCTCTTTTTAATTATATTAATTTATGATCTCTTTTATAATATTGGATCATCCTTGAGCACTACGGGCTCTCCATCTAATTTTTTTATGGTCGGTAATCGCTTTATGCACTCCACTCTCCAAGTTGGTTCATCGAGACCCTCCGATAGGGGATTGCCAACAACGACCAATTCCGCAAGAGACTCAATTTCAGCAAGACGAATGAACTCTGACCAATCCTTAATCAGGTTGTTACTTAAGTAAAGAACTTTTAGACACTTAAGAGCACTTAATCCTTTAAGCTTCTCAATCAGATTGTAGCTAAGCCAAAGTTCCTCCAAAGTATCAGCCACTGCTTCCTATTCGTTTGCGAAAAGCAACTTTGATACTATAAAAGAATTATGTCAAATATGTTACCTACCAATCCCGATATTTGTTTAATGTAATTTCTAGATAGCGATAAAACCTTCAAACACTTCATGCCCGATAATCCAAAGATTTTCTCAATCATATTCGTGGACATGCTTATTCGTCTAAAAAGTTTGATAAAAAGTTATATAAATGAAAAAACTTTGTTAATTGAGTTTAGTTTACTCGCAGTTAACTAGCGTTCCCAGTGTTGCATCCATTTTTTCAATAGGTGGCCATTGGAACTGTAAATCAATATCCTTGGCAGTTAGAGAATTCTGCTGTTCGCGATCCTCCCAACGTTTTAATGCTTCCTTTATTGTTGTTGCCTTGGACATGTTTGACAACTGACTAAATTTTGTTTCTGTAATATATAATTGTGTACTTCATGGAAAAAACAAACAAAATTGTTGCCAGAGCAACCAGAATAAACTGAATACACTCAAAATAAAAAACTTATGTTAAAGTATATATGTATGTATGCATGCCCCACACTCCTTTAGCACATTGATCGACGTTAATTTTGTTTTAAAAACACGAGAAAGTACTTCACACTTACTGACAATAAATATGTCTCTCTACTACCAGTTAGTACTCGATAACCAGTTCATGGCCGAGATCATTGGACTTAGAGGCCTTGAATTAAATATTGACGCAATTTGTTTCATATAAAATCAAGTCTAAAAAAATCTTTAAATTAGTATAGATTAACAGTGGTTTGATTAAAGTTTGATGTATTCTAGGATTACTAGAAACTTAAAAGCAAAACAATTTCTTTGATTGAAATAGAATAAATAGTTTGTCAGTTTAACAGTAAAAGAAACCTTAAAAGACTTAAAAAAAATCAAAAGAAAATAATCTTCCAAAAAGTAGCTTGAAGTTGTTGCACTCTTCTCATAGTTCAAGTGGCCAATTTTTTTTATTTTTTTTTTAAATTGCTACATATCAAATCGTCGTCATGAAGATATCGATTTCGTTTAAAAAACGTATTTTTTGTTTTGTCTATCGATTTTGTATTTCTTGCGATATTTTTATATTTAAATACATCGATATCTTTTTTAATAAAGCTTTTAACCCATCGACAAAGTCATTTTGTACGCAGCCCTAACTTCGCCGACGCACCAGGTTTATTTGTTATAGCCGTTTTGATTAAGATTGCTGTGCACGATGTCGACATCAATTTTTGCCAATGTGCCAAAAGGACCGGCAATTGAAGTGTTCGCCTTGACGCAAGCCTTTAAGGATGACACCAGCACCAAAAAGGTCAATCTGTCAGTGGGTGGTATGTATTAATAATAATGCCATTTATGCATATATTAATTCATATTTATGTAATTTTCCTATCATATATATATTCATATAACCATGCATACATGTAGTTGCATTGGCACTTATAGAGATTTGCGTATATTTATGATTGCATTCATACATACATACAGACATAATTCAGCTTATTGAATGTTGCTCTTGTTACCGACTTTTCTCCATTTTACGTTCTGCAACAATTGTAAACATGCATGTTTGTGTGTATGTGCGCGTATTTATATGCGAACTTAATAATTAAGTTGGCTTTTGCTCCAGCGTAGAGGGCATTTAGATGTCAAATTTATAATGAATTGAATCGATGGTTTTTTTTCAAATATCCCGCTTACAATTATTGTTGAAGCACGAGCGTACGTATGAATTTAAACGTGTGTATGTATTCTTGCATACGTTTATTTACACATATTTCTGACAACTTAAACACACACACACACGCATATAAAGAGCCTCTACCAACAAAATATACTTTAAGCTAATGATGCGAATTATTTGTATTAACACAAACGTGCTTACGTATGTTTGTTTTTATAATCTTCAACAATATATTATTAGTTTACAAAGCGAATACTAATTATGACGCTAATGACCCCTTGTTTTTGATTATTCAATAAAAAAACTATTGTCAAAATATTAAATAGCTACAAATTATTGGACATTGTTTGGGGCAGAGAACTTTGATCAACAGTTAACGTATCTTATCTTATCTAGACTATCAGCTGAATTGTTATTGTTATACATAAATATGACATTGAATCTAAGCACTTCAAAAGAAATGGAAATTTTATTTATTTAAACCTTATCATTAGCATTTAATTGGTTGCGAATTTTTTGCCACAGATTCTTTGAAAATGATAAAATTCTTTGAACCATAATACCACTGTTGTATTTAAAAACTAATTTTTAACCTTTTTTGAGTAACAATCTAATTCTAGATTAATGTTTTCCCACATTTATTCACAGCTTACAGAACAGATGAGGGTCAGCCCTGGGTTTTGCCTGTGGTGCGTAAAACCGAAATTGGTATCGCTCAAGATGAATCGATTAACCATGAATATTTACCGGTGACGGGTAAGCAACTATTTAAAATCCCTTCTAATCCTATCAGACTTATTTAATTTAATATCGCTCAAGGTCTGGATACATTTACAACAGCCGCAACTGAGCTGGTCTTGGGCGCTGATTCCATTGCAATTAAAGAGAAGCGAGTCAGTTTTTCTTAACAAACTCAATTAATTATAATAACAACCAGTTATCTTTTCCTTTCCAGGCTTTTGGTGTACAAACGATTTCAGGCACAGGTGCACTTCGTGTTGCTGCTGATTTTTTGCATCAGCAGTTGAAACGTAACACCGTCTACTATTCAAATCCAACATGGGAAAATCATCATAAGATTTTTGTCGATACTGGTTTCACCAAATTGCACTCGTATCGCTATTGGGATCAGAACAAGCGACAGCTGGACTTTGAGGGTATGCTTGCTGACTTGGAGCAGGCGCCAGCAGAATCTGTGATTATTCTACATGCATGTGCACACAATCCCACGGGCATGGATCCCACTCACGAACAATGGCAACAACTTGCAGATTTGATGGAGCGTAAAAAACTATTTCCTCTCTTTGATTCGGCCTATCAGGGCTTTGCTAGCGGTGATCCCGATCTGGATGCCTGGGCAATACGCTATTTTGTGGATCGTGGTTTTGAGCTGTTCGTTTGCCAATCGTTTGCCAAGAATTTTGGTCTTTACTGCGAACGTGCTGGCAACTTGACGGTGGTGCAGCAGAGCGGTGCGACCAGAGATATGATTCATTCACAGTTAACACTCATCATTCGCGGTGGCTACTCGAATCCGCCAGCGTATGGTGCACGCATTGTGTCAAAAGTATTGAATACGCCGGCGCTGCGTCAGGAGTGGATGGAGTGCATCAAGAGCATGTCGAGCCGCATTCGTCAAATGCGTAAATTGCTACGCGACAAACTGGTCGAGCTGGGAACTCCTGGCAATTGGGATCACATTGTCAACCAGATAGGCATGTTCTCGTACACTGGCCTCAATCTGCATCAAGTTAATGTACTCATCAAAGATTATCATATTTATTTGCTCAAAACTGGTCGGATAAATATGTGCGGTCTGAACACGGGCAACATTGATTATGTGGCAAGTGCGATTCATGCAGCTGCTACTTCAACGCCTACGATTGAAAATAAATTGTAGGCAACAAAAAGTACAGAAATTAAATTTTGTCCAGCAATTGACACACCAAAAGTAATAAGCATTTTTTGCATCTTATATTTAATATTAAAAGTGTATTAACAATAGCTTAACATTTAGCATTCATAGCAAATTATAATCGTTGTCAAAAAAAATATAAATCCCTGAAAGCTCATTTAAATTATTAGTTGAAAGAAAAAAAAATTGTTTCATTCTGTCCAGTTTGACTTAAGAGTCGTTGAACTTTTTGTAATATTTAATTTGTCAAAATAGCCTAAATAATACCAATGCTTTTAGTATTTTAGCAACTTGCTTCTGCTTGCCAGTGCTGTTAAACGTCAGTCTTAACTCAATTCTAAGATTGTTGCTCCAAATTTCTGCCATGGCAGGTAAATACACCATTAAAAATCATATTGAAATCATTTCACTAAGTATAAGAATGTAATACAGACAAATCAAAGCCAGCGGATGAACCGTCAACATCTACCAAAGTTAATAAAACGCCGCTTTTTCCACCACCCAAACCGGGTAAACAAACCGATTATGGAACAAACAACACATTGGAACTCTTAGAGCCAATACCAACAAAAATGGTTGATCTCAAATTGGATGAGGTACTGACTGCCGTCAAAACCGTAGATAATCTGTGCGACTTTGCACGCTGCAAAACCAAAACCAGTCTAATGGGCCAAGACTGCGAGCATTGTAAAAAGCGTTACTGCTTCAAGCACGGATTGCCCGAGGTTCATGGATGCGGTGATGAAAAGAAGCGGGAGTCGCGCAAAGAGTTTCTTAATCCAAAGCCACTTAAAACAGTGCGACATGAGCAGGATCTTAAGAATGCGAAAAAAAAGCTAAATGAAAAGCTAAAAAATATGCAAGTTGGTCGCATGCAAAAGACGGGCGACGCTGGTCAAAAGAAGAAAAAACAGACCAAATAAAATAGATAATAACTACAATAAAATCTATAGTATAAATTAAAAATACGTTCATGCATGTAGAGTTTACGTTATTTAGTTAAACAAAAATAAGCTGATTGTATTTAATTTTTGGGCTAAGGTTTCGTTCGAATGACGGCGTTTCAAAGGAAATATCTATTGAATTTAAATATTTGGAAATTCAAAGCGGTGCCAAAACGGAGCAACTCCCTCTATACGCAAGGACAATCGCCTGAGCCAAAGATACGTGAATATTTCTACTACATCGATCATGAAGGCATGGTGTGTAAACAATTTTGATTAATTTTATCTTTTTACTCTTATATTCCACTCTTGTTTTCAGCTATTTTTAGACGATGCTAGAATGAAAAACTTTACTTCATGTTTTAAGGAGAAACATTTTCTGAAATTCTTTTTCAATCGCGTGCGTTTAAATGAAACAAATCGCTACCAAATGTTTCCATTTATGTCGCCCTGTGGTCGAGAAAGGAATTATATACGTTGTGATGATACTCCAATTGTTTTTACGGAACAGCTGAAGAAGATGGAAGAAAGTGATGATCTTTTGAGCTATGCGCATGCCGGCACAGTTTTAACTACAACTTTTCAACCCGATAAACTTTATATGCATCCAGTAAGCGGCAGAGTTTATCATCCAGCGTGGCCAAAAGTGGGTGGCATTGGACTTGTGCGCTCCAAGTTGGCCATTGAACTTAGCCAGAACTTTGTATTCGGATTAGGTGGAGATACACCGACACACTTTAAATGGCGTGACACTGAAGTTAAGTTGGAACATGATTGGATTAAAGACTGTCAGAAGTTTGGCATGAATTATCAATGATGATGCAGGGAGTATTCACTTACGAAAGGTGTTATTATAATTATTTAACTTGTACATACATGAATATTGTTATTACTACTCAATGCTTAGTGGTCTAAACTCTCCTTCTTTAACTTTAACCCAGGAAAGTCCAGTGGCTGCACCACCGCCGCCACCACTTTCAGTTGATCCTATGGTTATTCGATTTGTGCGTATCTGATCTAGTACAGGGCCATGTAGGTCGGCTTGAAACTTTTCGAATATGATATAATGCGGATCTTCAGTAGGTGGCGTGTCATAAAGATGCGCCTTGCTTTCCAATATGCTCTCCTGAACAAGTCCTGCATATGCATCGCGATTATTGTTCAATAGTTTGGTGACCTCTGCATTACTTAGATCTTGGTTAGTAGCCACACTTTTTATGCCCTCCAATGGATCGGCAAATATCGCTTGCATATACTTTAACACTTGCCAGAGATGATCTTCACCAGATCGCCATTCATGGAAGGCATGACTAATATCCAGACTGTATGTGTATGGGCAAACAAGTGGATGCACAACGTTGTGCTGGAAGACAATGGCCTTAAAAATGCAATATAGTTAATAATAGAACATGTAAGCATTATGTGATTCCTTACTGGCACACTCTTGTCATCGGGAAAACCATCCGGCAGTAATATAGAGAAACGAAATACACTGTTTTCATAAAAGCCTTGGCGACCAAAAAATACACCAAACCATTCTAAAAATTAAGCAGAAGAGTGTATGTTAAATGATTGAATTGTTTTATAATCATATACTAACGCAATGAATTCGCATAGCTTGGTATAACATAAATGCCCGAGATCTTCTCCGATTCAATCATTTTGCTGTATTTTTGTGAGTGAGGAAATGTTTGTTATTGTTTGGCAATGGCATGTTAGAACATTTTCTTACTATTCTGCTAGAATTTTGTATTCCTGTTGTATTGTGGCAAGCAATAACTTCTCATCTTTCTTTTGAGCATCTACGTCCAGCGTCATTTTTATTTGTTAGTTAATTAATCAGTTGTATTGTATTTGCTGAAGAAAATTAAGATTTGTTCATGTTTCTTATCTCGATAACATATCGCATTAGATAATTATCGTTTGCATTATTTTTTTTGTTAGATTATGAACCAGTACAAATTACCTGTAGATTTATAACAAACAAAATTTCAGCGTATACGATTTAAACAATTTTTTATTTTCATTTAATACAAAAAAATTGCATTAATTTATTGGTTTAAAATTGATTAATGTTTTCACTAACTCAAAAACCCATTTGTAAAACAAATGTTCCATCCCTTCGCACTTTTAATTTGCAAGTTGCACTCAACACAATCTAAGTATGCTGTAAGTTCTCATATAAATATAAACTACTTGGAACTAAACTTCAAATTTTACAATTAGAAACATACCAAAAAATGCCCAATACATTAGATGCAGAACTACAAACACAGGAGGAGTGTGCCAACCACTCACAGCACGAACAAAACATGGAAGAAACATTTGTGTCAATTACAAAAAAGACGGAAGTAGCCAATCAAGCGTCCGATACCTATGTAATTGGCAAAATCGTACCCGAATTCTACAATAAAGCACAAAAGTATTGGTCTGAGGTGCCAGCAACGGTAAACGGTATGATGGGCGGTCTTGGTTTCATCAACGCAATCGATATCCAAGGCTCAAAGATATTTCTACGTGAACTTAAAGTGCCTGGCAACAAGTTAGCTCTAGACTGTGGTGCCGGAATCGGAAGAGTTTCACGCAATCTGCTGATACCACTTTTCGATACTGTTGACCTTGTGGAACAAGACGCCGCCTTTGCGAAAAAGGCACGTGAGCTATGCACATCGGAGTCTGTACGTGCGAAAAGCTTGGGAGAAGTATATAATATTGGACTGCAAGAGTTTTTACCCACACATAAATATGATCTGATCTGGAGTCAATGGGTTTTGGGTCACCTCACAGATCCGGATCTTGTGCTATTTTTCCGCCGCATGTGTCTCAGCTTGCAGCCAAATGCATATTTTTGCTTAAAAGAAAACGTCAGCACAGACAATACAGTAGTTAAAGATGAGGAGGATTCTTCCGTCACTCGACCACTGAAATCGTATGAGCGATTTCTTAAAGAAGCTGGCTTTAAAATTGAACGTAAAGTGCGACAACAAAATTTTCCAAAAGGTCTGTTTCCAGTCTATATGATTGCTTGTAAATCAAAGATATAGAAAAGGCTGTTATTAACCTGGCCGCTCTAACATAAGCCACATATTTATTATTTGACCAATAAATGAAAATTTCAATAAGCAAACGTATGTTCATATACCTTTAAATCAAAAGATAATTTTCGCTGCACATTTTTAAAATTGTATTTTGTGAACGATACATATCGATATTTGTTTAGTAGACCTAATTTCCAATCAGAAAAACAGCTGTCTTTAACGTTCAAGTAAATGCTGAACGTGTGCAGTTAGGAATTACAACTAAAATCTTAAACATGTCGAAACGTGGACAGCCAGCATGGCAAGCACCAAAACCCACTCCAACACGACCGCATTTACGACTATACAATAGTCTGACCCGACAAAAGGAGGTATTTGTACCGTTGGAGGGTAACAATGTCAAATGGTATAGCTGCGGTCCTACCGTCTACGATGCTTCGCACATGGGACACGCTAGGTAAACATGCAAACTATTTGCCAGATCAGCAGTGAAAGTAAGTTTTTGACTAACTATCTTATTTTGTGATGCTCAACAGATCTTATATTTCGTTTGATATACTGCGGCGCATATTGGCCAATTATTTTGGCTATAACATTCACTACGTCATGAACATTACGGATATCGATGACAAGATTATAAAGCGCGCACGTCAATATCATCTATACGAGCAGTATACCAAGGAGGTGGAAAGATTGCCTCTCGAGCAATTGTTCAACGAGCAAAACGAGATTCTCACTCAGTTGCAGATCAAATGTGACAAAAATACGGATGCCGATAAGAAAGTGATGCTTGACAAGATGTTGCAACGCATGAACGAAGCTGTGGATGGACTTATCAAGGCTGTCAGTAGTGGCAACAATGAGCATATTTCAAAAATGAGAGAACATTACTTATCAGAGGCAAAGGATCCAATTGCAGAGTGGCTGGATAACAAGAAGGGTGCTCAAGTGGACAAAAACAGCGTATTTGAATCATTGCCACGTTATTGGGAGGATCAGTTCCACAACGATATGAAATCACTCAATGTAAGTTATCTTGATTGATAGAAGAAATAACTTTATTTTTTACATCAGCCCTAACCTGTTTGACAGCGACATGACTCATTCTTATAATTCAATAATTACCTTGGTTGTCTTTAATATCAGATCTTACCACCCGATGTATTGACACGAGTATCCGAATATGTGCCGCAAATTGTTGCATTTATACAGCGTATTATAGAGAATGGACTGGCCTACGAGGCAAATGGATCTGTCTACTTCGATGTGAATGGCTTTGACAAGCGGGAGAAGCATCACTATGCAAAACTGGTGCCGGAAGCCTATGGCGATACTCAGTCACTGCAAGAGGGCGAAGGTGATTTGTCAGTTGCCGAGGATCGACTGTCCGAAAAGCGTTCGCCCAACGATTTTGCGCTGTGGAAGACAAGCAAAGCGGGTGAACCTTGGTGGGATAGTCCCTGGGGACGTGGCCGCCCTGGCTGGCATATCGAGTGCTCAGCCATGGCATCGGACATATTTGGTTCCATATTTGATATACACACTGGCGGCGTGGATTTAAAGTTTCCACATCATGACAATGAACTAGCGCAATCGGAGGCGGCATTTAATGAATCCGAATGGGTTAAATACTTTTTGCATACCGGTCATCTAACAATTGCCGGTTGCAAGATGTCCAAGTCTTTGAAGAACTTTATAACGATACAGGAGGCATTGAAAAAGCATTCAGCAACACAGTTGCGACTCGCATTTCTCTTGCACTCGTGGAAGGATACGCTTGACTATTCCGAGAATACAATGGAGATGGCAACACAGTTCGAGAAATTTTTGAATGTAAGCTAATTGAATTGTTAACACAAGCTATGAATAATTTTATGTTATTGTTTTAAAGGAGTTCTTCCTGAACGTTAAGGATTTGACGCGCCAAGTGCTGTCGGGTGAACCTATCAAGCAGTTCAGTGAGTGGACACCATTGGAATCGTCCTTGCAAACCAAATTTGGCGAAGCACAAGCACAAATCCATGCGGCTCTTTGTGGTGGGTTTCACTGTTTAAATGTCATTTGCCAATTGTTCATTTATGCT
Source organism: Scaptomyza polygonia (assembly GCA_035044585.1). NCBI lineage: Eukaryota > Metazoa > Arthropoda > Insecta > Diptera > Drosophilidae > Scaptomyza > Scaptomyza polygonia. Next base: position 972,246 of record JAWNNU010001690.1, read on the forward strand.
CTAATTCGATCTGCAGATAACATTGATACGCGCAGCGCTCTTGACTTGATCCGCGAGCTTGTATCCACGACAAACATTTACATTCGTGACAATAAGGCACGTCTAAATAATTTATTGCTGCGCAAAATAGCCACATATATAACTGATTTGTTGCACATATTTGGAGCGATTAATGGCGCACGTGGTGGCATTGGATTCCCGTTGAGCGGAAGCTCTGAATCTAGTAATGGTGAATCAAACGATTTGGAATCAATGGTCATGCCTTATGTGCAATCAGTAGCCGAATTCCGAAACTTGGTTCGTGAACAGGCAAAAGCTTTAAAAGCATTCGACATACTTAAGCTGTGCGATGATCTGCGCGATGATGTGTTGCCCAATTTGGGTGTACGTTTGGAGGACAAGGATGATGGCAAATATGCGGTCAAACTGGTCGACAGGAATACATTGATGCGTGAGCGTGAAGCCAAGCAAGCTGTTGAGGCGGAAAAGGCTGCCGAAAAGCAGCGCAAGAAGCAAGCAATGGCAGAGGCAGCTGCTGCCAAGGAAGCACAACGTCGCATCAATCCCAAGGAGATGTTTCTCAGCGAAACTGAAAAATACTCGGCATTCAGCGCAGATGTAAATAGTTAATAACTTGTTTTACTATATGAATTAAATTCAATCCAACGTACTCTGTTTATTTTAGGGCCTTCCCACACACGAAAAAGACGGAAAGGAAATAAGTAAAGGACAACTCAAGAAACTGCAAAAGTTGCAGCAACAACAAGAAACACGTTACAAAGAGTATTTGGCAACAGTCAACGGTGCCTAGAATTTGTCCAATTCAGATATTAACCGGTTAAATTCAGTCCAAGCCTTTTAAACATTTGTTTAGTCCATGCTCGATTCATTACATTAATTGAATAAAAACATATTTTTCACTTTAACTTGTAATTCACTACAATATTTGTATTTAATTAATCTGAAGATTATGTTTGTGTGCCCGAAACATGAGCATATAAGTCTTTGGCAATGTCATCAGCCAAAATTAATACACGTAATAAGTACATTTCAGTGTTTACAAGCTACCAATATCATTGTAACGCTTTAGCTTCTCGGGGAAATTGTCTCTAAACAAAACGGGATCTGCTCTGAACTCAACTGTGCGCAATGGCATTCGTCCATAGATCTTTGAGAAACGATCAATGCATGCGGAACGCTCTCGCATATGATTTAAGTCAGCTGACAGCATTTCCGTATTGGTGCACTCCGGACACTTGAACTTCTTACGCGGAGTTACTTTAATTGGCGGATTGTTGGTAATGTTTGCAACCAGAAAATTCATAGCAATATCCTCACAATTCATGTGATCGTCAACCCAATGCTTGATGTCGCCGGGCATGGCATAAGTATACATGTGACTCCAGTATTTATGATGAAAAGCGGCGCCTGTTAGAACCATAGATATTTGATTTGTCCACTCGGATTCGTAGTGCCAGCGCATTGTAGCATTATCCCAAACATGAATGCGACTTGGAAAGCCAACAATATGATCAGGAAACTCGCGCCACACTTCGTAGCTGGTAGGGAAATAAATATTACTTTCTTTACGGTGGAAGAATGGCAATAACATACCCAAAGTCCAGTTCATCGCTAGTTAGCATTATAATATCATCATCGATAGTTAGTATGGCTTCAGTTTCGATTTCGGGATAAGGATAAAATCGATTTGATAGCTTATTCTCCCTAGTTTGGATTATCTTTAACGGTTTGGCAATCGTTGGGAATGTAGATACTGTACAAAATAAATATGAACAATTTAATATCTTTCATAATTGCGATGCAGGTATTATTACTTACAGTGCGGTGGCATTTTTTTCTGATTATTCCAAATAACCAAAATACTTTGAAGCGATGGCACAACGGCAAGTTTTTGTATTAAAAGGAACAGACTCTCAACCCGATCATAGGTCAAAATGACAGCCGTAAATCCTTGGGATTTCGGAGCGAGCGATGTAAGAAATAGTGGATTAAATGTGGATTGACTATTCTTGCTAATCGCATTCCATTGTCGACTGCTGCGAGCCACCAATGGAAATATGCGACTCTCTATTATCTCCAGCGCTGTTATTGTAATGGTTTTTAGATCCTTAAAGTAATTGTTATACAGATAATGAACTTGCTTTTGCATCTCGAGCATTTTAACACTCGATATTGATTGTAGTTTTCGTATAACCGAATGCAGCTCGGATTCCCTTATACGTACTGCCGCCAACGACCAATCGATTACATCCTCAAAGGGGAGCACAACATTATCTATCGCCACAACAGGAACACAATTCTGAGACATTATCTCAATTAAATCGGGCTGACCAATGCGCAAACTGCGGCCCATTAAACAGAACTTGCCATGGCCCAGCACTCGTGGATATTCCCAACGCTTTGGATGTGGCTTCAAGCTGCAACGTGCTTCGATTTCAGCACCATCGCAGGTTCCCAGCTGAAGGATTTGGTTAGCTAAATTCGACGACAACTCATTGAACGTGCGCATATGCTGTGGCAATAGATTCAACTGTGCCACCACTAGCAAGTACTTTCGATGCAGTCCGTTGTGTATGGCAGCTGAGCTGATTTGCTGCACCAAGGGACTCCAAACGGGTATAGCAACATCGAATCCTGGCCGATATGTCCAGCTGTCAAATCCGCCACCCAAAACAATTGCATTGTCAATATTGACATCCAGTATGGTGTTATAGTTGGGTGCACTGCCTGGCAGCATATTAAAGATTAGATGATTCTCGCCACGATCCCAGAAGTTGAGCGAAGATAATGCCGGACCCGCCAAATGCTGGTCAAACATGTCCTGATTCAGCAGATCCAAGCTGGGCAGGAAAAGACAGGCTTCATTGGGATTCGAGGTGTAGTACCGACTCTTCAAAACTGTTTCCAATATTTGAAAATACTCGCTGGACAATGTGCTTGCCAATTTATCGCTCTTCTCGTCCAGAAAATCTTGCAGCGGATAAATGTACACTTTAAGCTTGTCGTGTTCGCATTTGTATATGTTTAAGCAATCCCAAAATGTGCAATTTACATTGCGCCCACGATATTCCGTGTCAGCGCGCAGAAGCACCTCCTGGCCATGCGATATGGATAAATCAAGTACAATCGAATCTCTTTTAGAGTAAAAGAATCTATCTCCAGATTGGCCAGTTATATCACATAGTAGGACAAGCGCACATATTGCAACTATTCCCAGTAGTGCGTATGTCAAGCAGTTTAATAGTTGCTCCTTTGGATGATGCATATTTTTAGTTTGCGGTTCAGGGTCCAGTAAACTTGTACACCAAGTCATTTTTAATACTCCTTTCTTCACATCTTGTATTATATACATGACCTTAATATTTATGTATTTCAATAGTCAAACATATTTTTTAGCCATTCAATGCATTCACATACTTATGCACTTGAATTTGCTACAAATGCCAGAAAACAAAAACCATCTCGTTTTTTATATACTTTTTTATTTAGCAATGCAAAACGAAGTGTGAACGCATTTCAAAATACGAACCATACCAAACTATTGTCTGCTTGATCTTTATCGATATGTGGATTACAAAATGGGAATTCGTGCGAGAAATCGCTTAGCAAATTATCGATTTTTTGTTAGACTCCATAGCTTTGGGTTATCGGCACTTCCTTAAGTTAAAGAGCGACCAATAGGCTTAAACATGTCGGAAATAATACAAATTGCGAATTCAGAACCGAGCTATATTACGGCAAATGTATCTAACTCACATAATGATGTTGTCGCATTTGAGATGAAGTTTGCCAGGGACATGACCATCGCCCAGCTTAAGGTACCTTAAATCATACATTTGTATATAAAATAAGATGTTATAGTAACAGCTGCGCGAAACTTGTGTCTAATACAGAGTAAATTGGAAATATTGACTGGTGGGAGTGCCAGTACCATGCAGGTACAACTATATAAAGGTGACTCGCTTGTGACGTCATTGAGCGACAACGATGCCAAACTTGGCTTTTATATCAATTGCGATGGCATGCGTATGCATGTGATTGATACATTTGCAAGTTTTGGCTATGACACTGAGACTGTGGAAAAATTTGAACTAACAAAGGAGCAGTACGAGCAAAAAACAGATTCTGTGCGTAATTTCTTAAAGCAGAATCGTCTTGGCAAGTACAATGAAGAGGAAATGCAAGAAATGGAAGCTAAGCGTCGCGAGCAGGCAGAAGAAATGCAAAAGCGTGCGGATCTTTGTGTTGTGGGAAGCCGCTGTCAGGTGAGTAATAACAGTAGTTCTTTCTTAAAGCCTTTGTTAAGTCTTCTGTTTATTACGTTTAAAGGTCACTGTACCCGGGAATCCAACACGTCGCGGCACCGTTATGTACAATGGACCCTTAGATGGCAAGAATGGTGTTTTCATTGGCATTAAATATGATGAGCCTTTGGGCAAAAACAACGGCAGGTACACAATACTTAAAACGGTTAACAAAACTGTTACTTAATGTATTCTTTTTTTTAGTGTTGCTGGTAAAAGCTATTTCGTATGTCCTCCAAATTACGGTGGTTTTGTCTCACCATTATCCGTGCTGATTGGCGATTTTCCACCCGAGAATTTCGATCTGGACGATGAGCTTTAAGTTATATGGAATATAATTCTGCTTGTATTAACACAAAATGCATGCATGCACATAAATCATTATATTTATTTTGATAACTCTACGCAACATCTTTAGTGATATTAGGTTGAATTTAATATGAAGGTTCATTTTGTGAATTTTTAGCTTTGTCAGCAGCAGTCATATAGAGGAGGATTTTCTGTATGCATCATGACCTTTTGAACAATGCAAGTATTCACAGGTCTTTCTATCAATACATAATATGTTGAAAGCTTTCAAAAATATTTCAATAAATATACAAATACAATTTACATTATTTTTATTGCGGTGCTTGAAGCTTCTATTCTTGAAATGGTCGTTTTAGGGGCTAAATGATACAACTCAATTTATAAAAATAAAATAACGCATGGGTCACAATTTTCACTGTCGACGATGTCAAAACTTAATTATTTCCACATTAAATTACAGCGTCATTAAAAACTGGAAGTAATCGACTTTTTTCCGTTTTTGTTGAATCAACAGTTGTGTAAGTTCTCTATATATTATTTCATAATTACTGTATTATTATAATTATATATTTTTTTTCGACGCAAACGAAACAAAAATAAAAAGCAAAAACATATACATACATCTTATTAACAATATTTCATTTTAGATATTTAAATATGCCTCTTATATTGTATTTTTTTTTTTGTAATGGTATTTCTTTTTCTTCTTTTTTATAGGGTACAAAAATGCGATAAATAGCGTTGATTTTATAATATGTATTTTTGTTTTAATTAAAACGGTGTGGCTCTCACCTACGCTGTCTAGCACAATTACCGATATCAATTTTAAGTTTATGTGTGTTTTTAATATAATTTATTGATTTTTTGTAAATTACTAGTATTTATGCATTTACTGGGTGCTTATGTACTTAAGTTGGTTAATTTGTCTGCTCGATTGTTATTATTTTTTTTTATACGACGATATTCAATATGTGATAGTTCAATGGATAACTGTAAAACATTTAACGGTTACTTTTGAGATTCTATGCTATCATTGGAGCCAAGTACATACATATGTATATATATAAATATATTAAACAACTCGTTTGGCCTCCATGAAAATGCCACGATTCATCTAATTCATTATAATATTATATATTAATATATATATATTTATGTGTGTATGCATTGTATGTAAGTTGTATGTTTTTATTTGTTTTTTTTTTTTTATCTTAGAGAGTTGTAGTGCGTAACATTGCTACTTTCGGTTTGGTGTTGGTTGTTGTTGCATTTGCAGTTGTTCCAGTTGTTGTTGGTATATCATTCTTATCCTCCTTTTTATTAGTATCGCTACGCTTTGAGGATGTTAATTTGCGCACAATTAAGCTGCCCGTATTCTTTATGTTCCTTTTCAAGCGATTGCGACTACTTCTCGATTTCATCTCAGCAGCAGCACCACCACCACCATCAATATCAGCAGCGTTTGTGTCATCACTATCAATACCACCGGCAGCCATATTTAGTTCTTCCTCTTGAGATTCAGTTTCTGCTGTATTGATGCTAGCTTTTATATACTCATCGACATTCTCGATGAGTGTACGTTTGATTGGCATTGACTCAACAATTTGACATTCATCCCAACTCACATTCTCGCGCGATTTGCTGAACGGCAAGTAATTTTGAAATGCTGAGCACAGTATGTTTCCCGTCTTTGTCTTTGTCTTGTACTGCTGCCCCTCGTGACGTATACGCATTTTCTCTAGACGATCCGATCGTTGATAACTGCTCAAAGAGCGACGCAGCAAGCTTGATTCCGACAACTTTTTACTGCCGCTGGCAAGCTCTTGTTCATTGGCAGTGCTACTTAAGCTTAAGGTGGTATTCGTCTCGCCATCGGTGGTGGTGTTGTTGCTTATTGTTGTGGTGGTGATGCAGCTGTCATCCGTTTGGTTAAGTCACAGACGCAAATCAAAAGCAATGCGAGACGCAATGTTCTTGAAGCCAATGCTAGTACCTAAACAAAGTAACAATCAATATAAGTTTATCGAATTATTGTTAGGCCAATGTTAATGCATACCGGATATACGCTTAAAGCGCACACCATTCAAAGAGAGCCTCGGCAATTTGCACACTTCAATTTCCCATTGTACCAACGAATCTGTATTGGGATCGCCATGAACACACCAAAGTACAAATCTATACAGGCATAAGAACAAATAATAAGTATATTATATAATATATTTATTGTTATTATTTACTTACCGTTCACGCTGCTCGTAATCACAATTGTTCTGATCGAGCACTTCTCTTATCTTTTGCATTATTTGATCCGGCATCAGCGGCGATGTTGTCTTCATGGACCATGTAAAACGTAAAACCCGGGGTTTAGCTGCCTCTTGTTCCGTGGCGGATGTACTAAAAAAGTATGTTTAGCGAGGAATTCAAGAAAACAAATCAAACAAGTTAACTTGAAAATCTTTTGTACGCTAAAACCTCAACCTAAGTACTCTCAAATTCGAAGTCATTGATTCTAGCCTCGATCGGTGCTCGAGCAACTATTTAATTCATGAACCATTTCGTGTTATTTGTTCAGACTTTAACCGGCTTTATTCCCGTAACTCTTTGGAGACCTCAATTCCAGTACTAAAACTATCTATCCTTTCTGCCTTATCTAATCATAACCACTAATCAATAATCTTCCACTGGTCTGATTGGGTTTTTCTGGGTTTTTCCCAATCCACGCAACAAATGTTGGACCAGTTATATTTATTTGGAATTTCCCAGAGCTTTAACGTTAACTTTTTAAATTTTTTATCTTAATTTTGAACTTTATTTCAGATATTATAATTACTTATTTTATTTTAATATTATAATTTAGTTAATTTTGATTTGTCAGCTGCTCATAGCTGACATTAAATAAATAAATAAATAACAAATTTAAATGACGAATTAACTGATGAACTATTTCCCACTATAGAAAATTTTAAACAAATATATTAAACTTTTAAATATATTGTTTTAATGTAAATTATCTATGTTTTTTAACTAATTTTTTAAATCATAACAATAATTCTTTACATCCTAAACAAATTCTCCCTAAAACAGAAAAGTCAAATCTCCAACTCCCATTTACGAAAATATTCAAATGAATTTGTTTTTTTTTGAATGTTTAATATTTGCTTTGTTTAACAAATTTTTCCAGATAATTTTTATTGATGTTTATTTTCTAATTTAGGTAATTTTTAATTTTTATCAATTCATTTAATTATGTGTTATGTGTGTGTGTGTTTTCTTTGAAACTTAATGTCTATATAACTACTATAAGATCGGACAACAGAAGGATGCCCGACTATATATAACACGATTTATAGATAGATCATCTGTACAAATAAAATGGTCACAATACATGCACATGTTTCGTAATACATAATGTATATATACAAATACGTATATATATGTATATATATGTATATATATATATATATATATATATATATACATAATTTATAATCAATTGTTACTTAATATTCTAAATACGCGATTTTGTTTGCTGCGCTTAGACTTCAACTTCATAATCTGTGTTGTTTATTACCTTGTTTTTAATATTATTATTATTATTAATTGTGATTGCATATGATTCTTCGATACAGTTCTCTAATACAAATACATCATACATATACATACAAATATTGGTATATAAATTTAAATTCATTGTTTTTATATCTCGACTGCTTTTGGTGTTTATTTGTTTTTTGTTTTTTTGTTGTGAATGTCAACTGATTATTGATTTAATTTACTTGTTTATGATAAATATACATGTGTCTATTTTATTATATTTTTTAAATAAGCGTTTCGCAGTAAATATTAAGATTTAGAAAAAATAAACAAAAAAGAAAATGGAAAGAACTGCTGACAGTGATTGATAGCAGTTTAATTTAGTATATATAGTATAGTTATTGATTAGTTAATTTTTCTTTATTTTCTTTATAGTTGTTTTTTCCATTTTCAAAAAAGTTTTTAATGCAAAATTGTTGGATTTTGTTTGAAATTGGTTTTTACCTTTTTTCGTATATTATTTTATATATAAATATACATCAGATCATATTATATACATATATATACACATATATATGTATATATATATATTTATAGTATATGTTTATATTATTTATTTTATATATAATCATTTATGTGTGTGTGTGAGTGTATAATTAGTTAATAATTGTGTAGTAAAACATAGATGATTTTTGTGAATTTCTCTTTTGTTTGTTTTATTTTTTTTAACGTAACGGAACTCAACGTTGTCGTTTTATTATTTTTGTTTTGGAGGGTTTAACGAATCGGAAGGAATCAAAACGAACGAACTGAATGAACACACGCTAGTCCCGATCTGATTTATCGGCTTATCGGTATTTATCGGATTTGTTTGTTTGTTTGTATCATAACTGTATTTCTCTCTTTCTCTTTCTCTCTCTTTCTCATTCTCTCTCTCCGTCACGCGCATTTTACATTTATTTTGGGGGAATCGTTTGTTTTCAGTTTTTTTTAGAAACTATTAACAAGAAGTAGTTAATGCTTGTTTTGTTAATTACTGGTTTGGCCTAAAATTAAAGAAAAAATTTTAAACAAATTATTCACGGCTGGAAAAAATATTAATAATGGGTAAAAACAACAAACAAATACGAGAAAAATGAAACGAAAGTTAAAAACTAAATAATAATAATCCAAAAAGGTCCAAATAACACTTTTTTTTATTAATTTAATACAAATTTTGTTTTAATTTTCTTCATATTTGATATTGAAAAAGAAAAGTAAACGCAAATTTTTTTTATCAAAAATTATTTTTAATGTTTTTATTAATTTTTTATTTGTTAAATGAAAAAATGAGATAGAGACAACAATTTAAAGAGAGAGGATTCTTTATTGAGTAGGGGGAGGAGGTGAAAAAATGTATACGCACGAAAAAATCGGTTATAGAAAGAAAAGTAGATAAGTGGTTAAGGATATAAACATAATAATCATTGCCTATCTTTTTTACAATACATAATAATATAAAAAACAATATTAAAAAAAAAAAAACTGGTTAAAGTGACGGAGAGCGCGAGAGAACGGTTTTGGTTTTTTGTAAAGAAATTGACAGATCCTGGCTAATTAATCAATTTGCCAATTAGATGCAAGTGTCAGTTCCGCCAAATGTAAATATTTTTGCACATACTATTAATCTATATATATATATATATATATATATATTTTTTTTTTTATATATATGTATATGTATGCGTTGTTTTGTATTTGTTTTGTATCCGAATCTTTCGTTGCAAATTAAACAATCTAGACTAGAAAATAAACATTTATATAAAGATTTTCATATACTTATATGAGTATGTTTTTGTTTTTGTTGTAAATATTCGAGCAAAAAAAAAAACGTTGATTATTTTGCAAACCAATTTGCCCTGCGTAAGTCTTATGATATTTACATAATTGCTTGATTTTTTTAATTCGGTTAGTCAATAAATAAAAAATAAACGAAAATAGTTAACAAAGAAACATGTATAAAAAACAAATTATTGTATGTATATAGTAATTTGTAGAAAATTACCAATTAACAAATATTTTTATAACAAATTCATCAAAATAAATATGTTTGTATGTTTTAAATTTTTTAATACTCTTCATGCAAATAATTATGAATGAAACTTTTTTTTTTGGAAGTTGATATGTTAAATAATATTTTGTTCGGCTTAGCTTGGCTCTACTATAATATTTTTTTTATTTTATTATTTTTGCATATTCAACACATGAAATCTCTTCTCTAAAAATTAACTGGAAAAGTTAATGCCGCTTGATATTATTGTTTTTTATAGGGCTTGTAAAATTTGTATTAAATGGTGAAAGCGTGCCGTGCAGTTGAAAAAAAAAAACTCGAAACCAATCCGTTATAAAATTCTACTTTTAGGTAAAAGCTCTTAGGAATATTCGATTTGATTTATATATCATTATGTATTTTTTTTTTGTGATTTTTAAGAGTCGTTTCTTTATGGAAGAATTATTTAAAAAATATTTTGGAATTTATTTTCTGTTTTATATGAAAAACTCATCTAAAAAAATTATTTCAGTCTCATCTTTTAATGCCTTTTTGATCATTTTTTTCTTTTTACTATATTTTTTATCTTTATTATCTTATTTATCGTAAAATTATGAAGTGTAAATATTTTTTTGTATTGTGCGTTTAAATAATAATGTCAACATTCGTTGAATTGTACCAAAATTGAAGACACTGTTAAACAAATGTTTACTATTAGTTTAGTTTGTCTTATATTAGGCCAATTAGAAACTGAGTAGATTTTTTTATTTTTTTTTTTAATTTATCTTTAACGATGAAAAATCAATTGAATGCCTTTTTAAGAACTTGATTGAATCTCCCTATTAATCTCTATATCTCTCTTTTAATTAAAGCTCGATTTGCATTCATCGTCACTCTTCTTCTTTAAACCGGATTTGGTACAAAACATAATCATACATACATATGCACATATATGTATGTGTGTGTAAATATGCAAGAATGAAATTATATGAAAAACAAAAAAATAATAAAACGAAAGAAACAAAACACAAAAATCAAATGAAACCAAAATTTAGTATTAAAAAAAAAATCAAAAGCAACGAAAGAAAAAAACGGAATTTAGATTTTCTGCATTTGCTTTTCTTGTATAATATTCATATATAAACAGAAGAAAACTGTTAACAAAATTTTTAAAAGTTGTTTGTTCGGTTTAAAAACTTACCGTTTGCTAAAACGTGAGGAAAGTTTTGAAAAAAAGCTCATGCGACCTGGATGCGGTGAATCACCGGAGGCGCCACTTGTACCCGAGTATTCCAGCGCCGTGTTGTTTCTTGCTCTGGTTTGACCTACAACAACAAAACAATCATTAGTTAAATGAATAAACATATTAATGTTTATATATATACATAATAAAGTCGATATATAACTAGTATAATGTATATCTTTATAATGCTAGCTACAAACATATTTGTTTTAATTAGTTTTTAGTCATTAAAAAATATTACAACAAAATTCGCAATCGAAAAACAACTTTGTATTATTATATACATTAATATTTTTTGTAAACTTAATTTAATTTAATTTAAGGTTAATAAATAATTCTTGATTTATAAGAACTAGTTAATTGAACTTTAGCGTAAATATGTTATCTTTATTATATCGATATTAACTTTTAAAAAAAGCTTTAAACATTTTTCGTAAATGCTCATTTTATAAAGGAATGTGTTATCCAATAGAAATGTAATTGAATGATAACATATTTCTCCTAAATACCATATATATATCATAAAATCTAACATCTAAATGTAAGTTTTTTTATTGTTAAATATAATTATAAATATACAAATATAATTATTTAGAAAGTGTTTAAATGTGCTTATAAGATATATATATATATATATATATATATATATGCTTTTAATAAAAAGTTTGTGTACAAGTATTTATTTCAAACATTTAATACTTATTTTTAAGTTGGGAATTTAAAAATTATTTAACAGTTTAAAAAATTTTTTTGAATATAGACTTTTCTTGAATAAAATTATTTAATAGTTCAACATCATTTTTGAATAGACTTTTGTTTTGGGACTCTTTCTCGTTAAACAAAAATTCTGTAACTTAAGTTTAATGAAATCTAAAAACTTTTGTCACACCAAATTATAAAATACACCTTTAATATAATAATAAGAATCAGAATAATATAACTTATTTTTGTTTTAGGGCCATGAATTTCGAACGAATTTCTGTATAACAAAATGCATAGTTAAGTTTATTTAAAACAATATAAGTTAACAAGGCACATCCTTTCATTCGTGGACAATCGTGCATGAGTTTCAAACATTTATAATACAGTAAGTAATTATATATATATTGATTTATGCAAAAACACAACTTAAATGAGAAGCGATGTGGGGGGACAATGGGAAGGGTGCATCATTTAACAACGACAAAGCACAAAAACAAATTAAAATATATAACAAACTATCTTATATATTATTTTTTATTTTTCTTACAATTTACAGAATTTTCATAGTTTTTCTGAAGTTTGTGCAAATTGAAACGATTTAAATAAAAATAAAAAAAAAACTCAATGAAATACTTTTTTTTTCATTATTAATTTTAGTCTAGAGATGTATTAATATATATATATTTATTTTGATTTTTTTTAGGAAAAAGAAGTAAGTAAAATTAAGTTCATTTTTTTCTTCTTTGTATTAAAACTAATAAAAATAATTTAAAACAGAAAAACTCACCAGAGTGAAAGGTTGAACGTGATGGAACATTCCTTGGAAAGTGTCTGCTTGATTTAACAGCCGATGCCATTCTAAGTCGATCGAACAGACTATATATATATATATATATATATATATATATATATAGTATATTTGTTTATATATATATTTATAAATGTATATATATATTTATATATATGTACAAGTACAATGCAAGATAACGTATGAATGGAAGTATCGAATCATATATATATTGTCAAGAGTTTGTCGTCAAGTCCAAAATGAATTGCATATTATTTCGAAAAAACGAACGTATTTTTTTTATATATATAAGTATATAGTTTTTTTTATCGGTATCGATATATTTAATGCAAAATGTGGTCGTTTGTGTGTGTGTGTGTAGATTTTCAATAAATTTTTTTTTAATAAAAGAGAAGATAACGTCGTCGAATTCCAATTCGATTTCAATTCAGATCCAATCCAAAAATGTGGCACAATATTTTTATTTATTTTTGTTGAAGATGTTACGTCGTTTTATGTTTGATTGATTGATTGGATTTGAAGAGTATGTAAGAGGGCGTAGGCGGAGCGTGGGCGAGGCACATTATTTTAAATTTATTTTTATTAAATGTGATGTGGTTGTTGTTGTGTTGTGGCGGTGGTTGGTGGTTGAGTAACGGTATTCAAACGATTATATGGTAGATTTTATAATCATGTTGTAGATTGAGAGCGATTGAGCGACACACAAACAAAATGAAAAGAAAAAAGATTGGTAAAAAAAATAATGGTAAGTTTTTTGTTGTTTTTTTTTTTTAGATTAAAACGAGCACTTAAAGTTACAAAATCTTACAACTAAATTAAGCTTGAACTATAATGCATTTTTAATGAGCTCTAATATAATGGATAAGAAGCAAAATGCAAAAAAATTGGGGAACATTAAGTTCTTTAAACACTGCCTGGTATAAATAAACGGACCTGCCTTTAAATTTACTTTTCGTTTGTAAAAAAGTTCAACAATATATAAAATATTGTTTAAAATCCTGTGATAAGTTGAATTAGTATTATTTTTATTGAAATTTGTAAAACGAACGAAACCTGATTTAAAATTATGCTTGACTATCGAGAAAACTTTCCTTACTTTTTTTTCTATGTATTGAGTTTCATTAAATACGATTTATAAAAATATATCGATATATTTATGCAGGGCGAATTTAAAGGGAAATATAGTTGGGCGAAATTTTGTATGGTCGAATGATTCTTGCACAAAATTACAACATTAATCAAAATTACGAGTACTTTTTTAACTACCAATTTTTTACAAATATTGGAAGCTTCAAACAGCAGAAAACATACATAACTTCTTTTAGCCAAAGATTGCGGGTTGTAAATAAAAAAGATTAGACGATTTCATGCAAAATGGAGATTTAATATACGTTATTTCGCTACCTGGATATATATCTTTTTTAGCATTAAAACGAGGACAAATCACATAAAAACAAACGAAAATACAAGAATACAAAAATTATAGGACTTCGTAATACCGCGCATGCCATTTAAAGTGTATTATATATTAGCAGTTAAAAAGGAATTTATACTTAACAAAATACGTATTCTTATTATTGATATTTTTGGTTTTAAAAGTTCAAAAGGACCGTGGCTATATATACACAAAATTTGATAACTTTTTTTCTCCCTTTTGGAGAGATTGTTTAATTTTAATTTTTTAAAATGAATATTTTGAATTTCATATATTTTTTGTGTATAGATTGCAGCGCCCCTTTTTTATTTGGTTACAATAAAAAATCTCTTAAAATATAGTTTGTTGTTTTCACTCACCAAAAGTTTGTTCGTTTCGGATCGGGAACGTATCCAAAATGAATTCAATAATCGAATTCAAAAACCACCATTTTTACAATTTATTTGGTTTGGTTTTATAAGAATAAAATATTGTAACGAACACCGAATAAGACGAAGTAGAAGATATTATGTTGCAGATATTTTGTCGATTTGTAGGTGGTGTTATTTATGGTTTTTAATTTTTGATTTGTAGTTGCGGATAAATCACGCCACACAAGGATTGTGGATGTATATGTAGAGTAGTGTGTAGTTGTTATTAGACAGTAGAGTTAATTTTTCAAAATTGTTTACAAAACATGAAAAGATAAGAAAATTACATTATTCAATTGATCAAATTTTTTAAAAATTGTGTTGCAATTAAAATTAAATGACGAAACTAATAAAAACACTTCTAAGGGTAAAATACATTAATACTATATTCAAAGTAAGCAAACCAAAAACTTTATCTACACGACCTTCGAGTCACTGGACAAGATACCATTAATAAAAAGTGCCTTAGATATATATGAATAATAACGAAGCTTTTCTTTGTTCAAATTTAAGATTTTTAAAAGGCTGTAAAAGAATTTTTCAATGCTGATTGGATTATAATTCTTATGTTTAAGTAAGAAAAAAAAATCTATCATACACATTGAACATTTGGAGAAAACGGTTATAAAAAACTCGTAGGTCAAACACCTTGTCCAAACTAAACTTATAGCATTCTAAAGCAATAGCTTTTATTTCATATTTCAATTAATATATATAAGGTTATTATTTACTTTTGAAGATGATAGGAAACATGATTCTAAAGTCACACTATTATTGTTTAAATTTTAAAAGCATTTTAAATAAATAAAAAGGCAGCCAATTTTGGTTAGCAATCAAAAACAAATAAAAATGAAAAAAATAAAAGAAAAAAAATATGTTTTGCACTTTAGTTTGAATTGTTTGTGTTTCTGTTTTTAGTTTTAGTTTTGGTTTTGGTTTGCTAATGTTTGGAAGTGTATACCTCGATCCAAGTGGGTCAATTGATACTGATACGCATCCGTCTGTGGATGGCCTAGGGCTCGAGACAGACGCGCTTTTAGTATGACCCTTTCCAGCGTTAGCTGCTGATCCGCTGCTGGTTACGTTTGTATATAATATATATATATATATATATGTATGTTTTGGTTTTTTTGTTTTCATTTTTTGTTATTTGAAAAAGCGATAGAATATGCATATGGATATTATGTGGTATTTAACTGGTCAGTTTAAAAATGTTGAGCTTTCGTTTTTAAAAAGGAAGAAAACTAACAAAAAATAATTAAACATAATCCAAAATGAGTTAATATTTGTTTTTTTTGGTTTGAAACTAATGAACAAATACAGAAACAAGGAAACTGTGCTCTAAATTATATAGATATGTACATATGTATAAAGAGAACTAAGTTACTAAATCTCATCATGATGTTAAGACTAACGTTATTCGAACCATAAATTATGTGCAAACTGAGAAGTAAGGGCGAGAGAGAACACTATTTGCGGTAGACGACTATAATATTAGTTGACCTGACAATTGCATTGAAATCATATCAGTAATAACAACAACAACAATAACTAAATACATAATTGTAATCATATAGTAGGCAACGAAGAAACAAAACAAATCAAATACAGCGCTCATTTTATGAAAACTGGAAGGTCTCACGTACTTTGTCTCAGCAGGTATAACATTGGTTTTCTCCGTCGATGAAGTCTTTTCGTACAGTGTAGTCGATCGGCGTGGTATAATGCCGCTAGTGCCGCTCACAGTGCGATTACCATTAGTTGGATCATATTTGTTAGCAGTTGTGCGGGGTTTCGCTGGACTGTTAAGCGCTGCAAAAAACAATGAATATGAAATATATTCTATATAGAATCAAACAAGTTTTGCAATTTACATGTATCTGTTGTGGTAAGCATCTTTTGTGTGGCAGAAGCTGGTCGCTGATTTTGTACGGCCAGTCTCGCCGTATTCTCCTTAATTGTTGCTGAATCGATGGTATTTTGACGCTTAAAATTGCTGCCACTAAAGAGAAAAAATTATAATTATTAATAAGCTTTGCCTAAATGTATCGGTGTTGTTACTTACACTGATGCCCGATCGGCTGCTGTTCCAACAGCATTATAATTATTGCTCGGATTAACCGTTCCAACGCCGCCCGTTGCAGCCGTTACAGCAGTTGTTGCATTTGCTGGTCCAACGCCTGCATAAATAATCATTTTAGTTAAGACAATCAAATGTTTTCACATTTTTGTAGGTCCCCGTTTAATGGGACTTACGTAACGTTTCCGCACCAGACGATGCCCGACGACTAGGTTTGGTACTCGACGCCGATATACTTCTGTGTACACCACGATGCGTTGGACTTTGAACGGACGCATTGCCAGCGTTTGCACCATCCGCATTGGTCGTCGTATTGCGCAGCGACAGCGATGATCCTGAGCGAGACCCGTCACTTTCGGGCTGGAATCGAATGTGTTCAAATGATTAAACGATTCGTATTGATTTGTCAATGTTTGGGACTTACATCGGTGCTTTTGCGGCCAAGCAATAAATATGTGGCAAATACATCGTCATAGCGGTGTTGAGCCAGTGACTCTTTGATATCTTTTAGATTGTAGCCCATTGCGATAAGAGCTTCTATGCATTGTCAAAAAATAAATACAAGAATGACACACAATAATTGCATAAATATATTTATGAATTGGTTTAACATCATGCAAAAAGAAGAAAATTGTACATTATTTTTTTAGTTTCGATAAGTATACATTACATGAAAATTCATTACATTCACATTATAATAGGCAAGCATTGTTTTTCTTTTTTCTGTTTATTGCCCAGAATTGTGTGCTTCGAATATGTAAGAGTTTTTCTTTTAGCATTCGCTTAATTTATTTTTCATTTGTACAACAACATGCATTTTTCAAATAAACAATATTATTTATATTACTTGCACTACATAGGTACATAATAATTGGCATTCGTATCGAAATTTACAACATTGAAAACTTTAAAAATTATTTTGTATTCTTCTCCCAGCGGATCTGACATTTTGAAGCATTTTTCAAATAAATTGTTTAATGTTTGATGAGAAAAATGGAATAAAAAAATAGACAAAGAGAAGATGGAATTAAATGCAGTTTTGGCCAATTCCGAATACAAAAATTCACATCAACAAAGGCATACATTTTGTTGTGGCATTTTCCAATCGCCGATTAAAAAGATCATCATAAGCATCAAATCAAAAGCACAGCGTCGTATCGATGATGCTGAAGTGTCTTGGTCTTTAATATGAAAATTTTATATGATTTTTTTTTTTGATTTTTCTGTTCAATAATTGTATATGTACGTACGTTAGATATATTTTAACAATTTACTAGACATATTTTAACAATTTACTAGACATTGAACTTACACAAAAAAAAAAAAAACAGAAAAATAAATAAAAAATAGAAAGATCAAAATGCAAAGTCAAGACACACAATATATGAAATAGAAACTGAATCAGGCAAAAAAAAAGTCTTTTTGACAAACACACACAATTCGTTAATAATATTAGTAATGAATTTTGTATACAGTACCCGTCTTACCTTTCCGTTTGGGATCAGCTAAATCTTGTTTTGGCTCAACAAACGGTTTCAGCTCATTATCCTCAAACCCCATATTCATCCATTTATCGCTCATAATCGTTTCAAGACTAGCACGCTTCGCTGGATTTAGTACTAGAAACTTGCGCAGCAAATTTTCGCAATCAGTCGACATATAGAATGGAATTCTATATTAATAAGCAAACATAAATATTATAATCAAGTATTTGGAATCGTTGTATAGTAATAACTTGCCTATATTTGCCTCTGAGTACACGTTCACGCAACTCCCTTAATGTGGAACCATCGAAAGGCAGGGAACCGCTCACTAATGTATACAATATAACACCTAGCGACCAAACATCAACTTCCGGACCATCATAAAATTTACCCTGAAAGAGTTCGGGTGCTGCATAGGGCGGGCTGCCACAGAACGTATCGAGCTTGGAGCCCGGCTCGAATTCGTTTGAAAAACCAAAATCTGCAATTTTAATATTCAACTCGCTGTCCAGTAATAAGTTTTCAGCTTTTAAGTCCCTGTTTGAAAAATATAAGTTAATATCTCGAAATAAGTAAAGAATGATTTTGTTGAATGACCTGTGTATGATCTTTTTCTGATGACAATATTGCACAGCCGATACAATTTGACGAAATTTGACACGAGCCTCCTTCTCCTTCATGCGACCGTGTAGCACGAGATAGTCAAAGACCTCGCCACCCGATGCATATTCCATAATGAGATACAACGTCTTTTCCGTTTCGATAACTTGAAATAGTTTAACTATGTTTGGATGATTAAGGCGTTTCATTATGCTAACCTATAAAAATGATAAACGACACCAATTAATACACAATAAAAAACAAAAATATATACTTTACCTCTCTAAAGAGTTTATGTAATGACAAAGGATTAAGTTGGGTCTTGTCAATGATTTTGATTGCCACTTCTTTGCCAGTTGGCAGATGCTTTGCTAGCTTCACTTTAGCAAAGTTACCCTTGCCAATCGTCTTGATGAGCTTATATTTGCCAATATGCTCCTCAGTGGCACGCCATCGCATTGGTGCACTGCTGCGCATCTGCAGATTCGGTGATCCCTGCAATAATCGCCAACCATAGTGTTAGAAACAAAAGTCAATAAAGAAAAAATTAACGACCTTAATCTCCGCCCCATTAGTTTAAGTTTCAAAATTTATTAAGCTATACCTTTGCAGTTTTTAGATTAGATCTTAAATTAGTTTTTGAGTTTACCTGTGCAACACTGTTGCCATAGACATTTGTACGTTGCACAACCGCATTGTTTGGCGGTGCAGTAACAGCACTGCGATGGTGTCCTGACGATGATGATGAAGTTTTTGGTTCGACCGGGGGTCGTCCAGTTTCTGTGGCTCGACTGGTCGAGCTATAGGGCGGTATGGGTGCAACAATGGGTCGTTCGGAGCGTCGTTTGGTTGCAGCACTTGATGATCCACTGGTTGCTGCACTCGTCGCTGCCGCCGCATGACGATGCGAAGACTTTTGTGAGAGCAACGCTTCAAATTGACGCAAGTTCTCTTCGCGACGCTTGGCCGTCGATATTGTAGTAGCCGTTAGTTTTGATGAGGAACCGCCGTCGACAACGCTATTGCTACTGCTACCTCGGCTCGTTGAGGTACGTACCGCAGGCGTTGGTGCAGCACCTCTATCTTCGCCTGTCGCCGCCGAAGCCGACGTCGTTGGGCGCCATCCGGTTTGTGGTTTACCATCTTGCTTCTGCTTAAGTGTAACACGCATTGCCAGCACCGTATCCGTATTTTTTGTATCCGACGCAGTGCGTGCAAGTTTGGGTTTTAAAGCACCCCCAGATGAGCCACCACCAGCAGCTGCTGCAGAATTTTTGGAATAGGCACCAATTGAATTACGTCCATCGCTGCCTCTTTGAAACTCATTGAGCATCTGCTCATTGCTATCGTCCAATTGATTACGTCTACCACCCAAATACTGAAAATCATTTTCCGACGACATATCGCTTATTCCCGAACGCAACAGATTCTCCGTTTCGCCATAACGTTTGCTCTGCTTTCGCATAACATCCATTGAGGATTGAGACTGCTCTTGCTGTTTCTCACTGAGTTGTTGTTGTTGTTGCTTAAAGCTCTCCTCCACGTTGAGTATGTGCTTCTCGATGGAGCCCAAAGCAAAGGCAACACCCACATCATCCTCGGCTGACATTTGGACACGTGGCGTTACCTTTGGACGATTACTTTCTTTTAGATGAAGCTCAGGCATGGCGGAGACGGCAACACGCGGCAGCGGTGGCAATGCAACATTACTAGGTCTACGCAGCTCGACAACTGCATCATAATCCACATGCTGGGCATTACTGAGATCGATTTCCTTTGCAATCGTTGATCGATTATTATTGTGCTGCTGCTGCTGCTGTTCAGTTGGCAAGCTATTGCTATCACTATGGTTGCTCTTATTACTATTATTGCTGCTGCTGATGATGTGGTTGTTGTTGTTATTATTAGGCGTGGGTGGCGCCGGTGCAAGTCCTTTGCGTGCAGCATATAGACGAACACTTTTTCGTGCTGCATCGCCACGATTTAAGTCCGGCGTTGTTGGCTCCATCCCACTATTTTTTTTTTTTTTTTTTATATTTAATAAACAATTATTTTAAAACACTTTTGTTTTTTGTACTTTTGCACTGGTTTTGGTTTGGGCAAGGTTTTTTTTGGGCTTTTTAATCAACCATTTATTTTTGGTTTTAATTTTAAGTTTATGTCACTGTTAAGATAATTTTTTCTATCAAATTTTGTGTCATCACTAAATCGAAAGCTGCATTCATTCATTTAATCGATCATAACGTTGGGCTAAAACCTAAATCACTTTTTGAGATCACACTCACACAAGTAAAGGGAGCAAGGGAAATAAACTCGAGGTGGATTTGTTTTTCTATTTAAACTAAAACAATCTTTATAATTAGCAAATAGACCGTTCAAAAGCTATAATTTCTTTTGCGAGTTTCTTATTGGTCGACCTCTATAGAACATTGATTTATATTAAATGGTAAGATCTTTCTTTTTGATTTTCACTTTATTGCTTTTTGTTGTTTGACTCCAACATTCGAGCACAATTGCACATGACAAACTGCTGATGGAAATGTATATATGTATATGTTTGTGTGTGTGTGATTGTATGTAATGCTTGTTGTGTTTAATTTTTAGTCGTGTAAGCTTTTCTTGCTTTCGCCGCGAATACGGCACAGATTGGTTTGTTTGTTAGTGCTGCTCTGTTGCTGTTGCTACTTTTGCCATTGAGCATACTTATATTTAATTCAACAAGTCGCGCTGTTGCTGCGCATTTAAACCTCGAAAACGAATTTAATACAGACAGAAACACAAGCACACACTCAAATAGTTTATACATGTATGCAAGTGGTACATACATACATATGTATGTACATATGTATTAATTGTAGTCATATGGAGGAGAGTGCGAAAGCGAACGTAATATTTACGACAAAAGCCAACTCATAGAAGACAAGAGCTAATCTTACTATGGTGACACTGAAAGAAAACATACATCTACGCAGCGCGATTGAGACAGCAGAAAGAGTAGAGAGAGAGTGAGCGTTGAATTCAAAAGTGAGAGCGCGTAACGAAAACACACCTATACAAACAGACACACACACTTTTGTGCTCGCATTCACGTACACCTGTGCAGAAGTAACTGCTATCTCGCAAGCGATATTTGTATGTCATGTGTTTGTATTTGTGTCAGTTCGTTTGCACTTAAATACGTTGATATGAACGTATGTATATTTAGTATTTGCTAGTGACTACGTCGGCTTACGCTCACGCTGTTGTTGCTCTCGCTGTTGCTGCTCTCGCTTAGCAGCGACGATTGTTGCACAAGTTCAGTCGAAATAGCTCTCTCTCACTCTCTATCAATGAGTGTTCTGTTTGTCTGCGTCACGTTTCGTTGCGCTCCTACAAAACTAATTCTCATTTATGATTCATTAGGAAATACATATCATTTTAGTTTTATGTAAATAGTTAGTTGACTCGTAAAAGTTAATTATTGTTGAAAATCTACTTGTTGCTTTTGCGTGCGCAAACAGCTTAGTTCACTTCACTTTTTTAGAGAGCGCAAAAGCTTTTTAAAATCTACACACACACACACACACACACACAAGTTCACAAGAATATAGTTAATGAAACACGCTCTTAGGCAATTAACTCGTCATTTTCACTTATAGCAAAAGCAAACATTTGGTCGCTTAGTTTTATATTTTCTTTGGTTTTTATAATATTGAAAAAATAATCCAATTTTTTAAGCTCGTTTGCTTTATCGCCGATCTTATCAATATGATCACACGCGGTCTGCAGTCAGTAATATTTCGATATACAAAATATATGTACTATATGTACATATATGTCAAGATGTATGCATAGGTTTAAGTTTGCACACTATTTTTTTTTTTCTTAAATAAACGTAGTCTGTAACTCTGACGTAAACAAAACGCCGTCAGCCAACAAACAACTAGAGTCAACAGGCATTGACAGCTACAGCGACAGCTCAGCAGCCTAACAGCCAACAGCCACTTTAGCCACAGTAACAGCAGCAACTGGAGTACAAGTACTTCCAATATCGGTGTACCAGCAACAACACACACACACTAACACATGCGAAAAGAGAGACAGCAAAGTCGGCCTCAATACACAATCCCATACAAACGCAAATAACGCCTTTTTGTAGTGGGGAGCTCTCGCTGGTATTGGTGTATTCCGCGCTCACTGACGCACACACACAGTATAAGATAAATACACACACAACACACACACACCCACACGCACATACAGCAGCAACAGCATTCACTTCAACCGTATCTGTCTATTCTTGACAAAGAGCCAGTTTGGAGCGCTGATTTTTTACAAACATATACATATGTATATACATATGTTTAAAGAGCTATTTACTTGTGTCTGTGTGAACAAACTGATATCACCTGAGCGTAACGGTGAGAAAGAATTGTTAAAATTACCTGACACAGAAAAACAATGTCAGACAAGTTTCGTGTGTGCAAAACTTGGAGTCTTTGGCCAGTTAATTAGCACTGAAACTTAAAATTTATTAATGCAAATCCAGTGAAAAAAAAAATATTCACTTAAACATTGCAAATCTACAAAGTAAATTTTCAAGATTTCACAAAATAAAATTCGAACAACGAAACATATCAAAAATTAAATTAATATTAGTTAAAACTTTTAAATCGAAAATCATTATATTATATCGATTTCTAATGGGATGTATATGTGGGTTATCGATTGTTTATATGTAACAAAGTAATCGATTAATTCCAAAAAGGCAAAGAGGAACGATTTGTATTGCTGATAAGGATAAGCTGTCAATAGAGGTACATTATGTTAAGTCATTGGAACACGGGCAAAAATAAATATTGTCTACGATATTATCTTTAAATATGCTGCGCCGATTATCTAATCAAATCTTATCTTCTATACAGGGCACATCATCAACCCACGGGTTTACGAGTGTGAAAAGTCTATGTTTAAATATTGGTCCATATAAATGAAATTCCTATTATACTAATATACAAAAAATGGCGAATATTGCTGGTTAAATCTATATCAAAATCGTATTGTGTAAGATAT
Organism: Scaptomyza polygonia; assembly: GCA_035044585.1. Taxonomy (NCBI): domain Eukaryota; kingdom Metazoa; phylum Arthropoda; class Insecta; order Diptera; family Drosophilidae; genus Scaptomyza; species Scaptomyza polygonia. The sequence goes on from JAWNNU010001690.1 coordinate 996,257, forward strand.
ATAAGAAGGGTATTGCATGAACACAGAATATCTGAAATAAAATAGAAATAATAATCAAAAGAATGGTAGTCAAATTTATATTAACGTACGATTTCGAACATAATTCCCATAACCGATGACTGAAACTAATTTTTAAATGAAGTTACATTTTGAGACAGTGTTTGGGACAAGTACAATATTAAAAGTGTAGTATGAAAGAAGAAAAAACGTTGAGTTGAAAAACATTTACCGAAAATAAAAATACTTCGGAATAAAAGTCTTTTATAGCATGTAAAAACAAACGAAGTAAATGTAAATGCAAAAAATTCTTTTCAAAAATATTATCAAAACTTCAACAATATTTAATACCACAAGTCCTTAAATTAAGTACAAAATACATAAAGGGAATCTTTTTAAATTTTTGAACAAAAACATTTTATTTCTTTATCTGAAAAACTTAAATTACAAACTTAATTTATAATATATTTTATGTCTTGTTTTTGGAAATATATTAATTTAACGAAATTCTTTCGAAATTTTCAACCACGAGCTACCTGAGTTCAATATTATAAAAACTTTTTAAAAAAACCCTCTTTTGCAACCCATACATACCCTTGAGGCACGGGCCTTATCGGCAGCGGCAACAGCAGCGATATCCTTGGCTTTGGGTCGCTCTGCTTTGCTAGTTGCCACAATCGGTAGTCCCCCATTCTCAATCATGGTGACAACAATTTTATTATTGGGCGTACTTAGTTTAACACCTGCCGCTGTAGATGTCTTCAGGTCCAATGCCTTTTGTCGCATTGCGTTCGATATTCGTTGTTTGCGTTCAAGTCGAGCCTCCTCCTTGTCCTTCTGGAGCTTGGCTATTGTGGCGGGTGTATGACTCTTTGATCTCTTGAGAAACTTCAACAGCTGTCGCTTGACATTGTTAGGGCCATTCTCACTGCTCTCCGAGCCGGCAATATCATCGAGCTTGGAGCCACGACGTGAGATTTGTTGAGCTCTAGCAGGCAACTCGAGTCGTCGAAATATTCCATCGGGCATACGTACAAAACAGCCCTCGGACATTTTGTGGAATGAATCCGATGGTAGCTTATGATAGTTGCCATTGGGGCTACGATAATGGCAATAATCCGTTTTATGATAACCATCGCCAACGATATAAAACTCATTGCGATTTTCGATTGGCGCAGCTGAAGCCGATGCGACATCCTCAACTTTGGCACTGCAATCGATGGGCAGTTGAAAGCTCATCAAATTACTGGTACTACTGTTGTTTGTCACTTCCTTTGATCCGGCAGCATCCTGCGCTCCTTTGATGTTGCCAACACCACCACCTAGTTCACTTATTGTTATCGGACGTCGCTGTGGATCGTTCATATTTTTGCGCATAATACTGCCATTGCGTAGCAAAGAGTCTCGTAATATTGAAAGCTCATCTTTTCCTAACGATTGTGGTTGTTGTTGTGGTTGTTGCACCAGTGTTGTATAATGCTTGGATGACTTGGATTTGCGTGCGGATAAACGTCGATTTGCAAATTGTGTTGTAGCTGATTCATCTTTGTTGTTATTATTGTGATTATTGCTACTGCTACTCGACGAGTGCGTTGTTTGCCGATGACTTGTGGTTTGGCCCATTTTTGCGTATTTCTTGAATCGCCAATTATTTTACTCGAATTATTTTCTAGTTATTATGCACAAAAGCAAACGACGCTCTAGCAAAAATCATCTGTTGCACAAAAGTAAACAAAACATTTGTTTACGCCACATGAGACATAATTCTTTTTTCATCTAATTGTAAGACGATCTTATGAGTCATAGTCTGTGTATGCCATTTGAGTCGAATTCACGAAAGGTATTTATGTAGTTTCGAATATGCTTTTCACTCAAACGCGTCGCGAAAGCTTCGATCAGTTCCGACGAACAAACAAACTTTCAATTATATGTGGGGATTCAAATACGATTTTTAATTCACACTTAGAATTCACTTATGTTTGTGTGTGTTTATTTATATTTGCAATAACTCAATGGTGTTGTGTGCACAATAGCAGCTGATCTTGCTTTGTCACTCATTTATACATATGTATGTATGTTTGTGTGTATTTGCAGCTCAGCTTGTTAAATTCTATTAGAGCATTTAACAAACACACATATATTCAATTAATACTTAAGAAAGGCTTGGCCGTTATTTACATACACTTTAAATTTTTGCGTCTTTCCACGATCTGACATGAAATATTTCCATAATTTTTTTCTTTATATTATATTTTCTTTATATTTTCAATAAGGTTAACTGCGACCTTTACATGCTCACTGGCGTTGCTGACTTATAATAATCACGTTGCCTTATCTTTTCGTGAAGTATCGCACACAAACACACACACACACAAATGTATTGTTAAACCTTTAAAACACATTGATGAATTGTTGTTTGCATGTAGAAAATAAGCTTTTAAGCTTAAGAGCAACGTTGTGCGATAGTAAGTTCCACACACGAGTTAAATGCAATCCACACATATTAAGATGGAACGTGTTAGTCGCGCTCGCGCACGCCCGAAACGTAATACCAGAGAGATAAAATGAGACAACGGCGACGGAAACCGAAATAGAAGCAGAAAAGATGAAGCCCCACAATTTGTATGCATGTACGTTTGTATGTATGAACGAACGCAAGTTTAAATAAAAAAAGCTCGGAACATTGTTGTTTCTTTTCTCCGCTTGTTTCGCTCATTTACTTCAATACTCTTGTTGTTGCTGTTGTTGTTGTTATTATTGTAATTGTTGCTATTCTTCTGGTTAGGCTGCTCGTTTGCATTAAAGCTTTACTTGCCTGGCTGGCGCTCACTTGCTCACACAAACGCATACGCAGTTAAGCACACACATACACTGACACATGACTTTGCTGCTGTCTGTTTTGTGTGTAGGAATGTGATGATTTTTCTTTATTTTTATCTGTTCTTTTTGTTTTTACTACTACTGCTGTTTTGCTAGTTGCAAGCAAACTATTTATACATATACGAATGTGTGTGGCTTTGTATCGTATAGTCATGTGCATATGTATGTAAGTAGCGTATAATTAAATTAACTTATCATTCGCAATTGGTCTGGGCTTAGTTGGGATCTCTGGGGCTGCAAAGCTTCTGCTACAATGGCAATCAAGCCAAAGCAAATATGTATTTAACACAAATTGCTCAACTACCTATGTATTATGCATATTCACGATTTTTTCCATGAGTTTAAGTTTAGTCACTAAAAGACCATTATTCATTATAAAAATTATTCAACTTATTTATGTATGTAAATAAAGACACACACACACACACACACACACACACACCAAAGTATTTATCCTCTCTTATCAGCGTACGCATGCACTTGAGTTGTAACTAATTTTTGAATGTGTAATTTTATTAAAAAAATTAATTTAGTCACAACAATGCCAATGAATTTATGCATTTTTCCAGATTAATATCATAGCTAAAAATAATAATAACAACAGCAGCCACAACGACAGTTGTCGATAAAAACAGTACCGTTCGAACAATGGCACAAAGCGCGACGGAAAACAGCGAACGCGACAAGTGACCACACGAATGAAGTGGAACTTAATACTAAAACAAGCTTTCGTCCATTGGCTGATGCCGAGCGGCGAATATATTGGATAAGTTCTAGCTGGCTGACTGGCTGGCGCGGCGACGCGCTCAGTCAATTTTGTTTTGTAGTGTTTTGCAGCTTGGGCGATAGTTTAATCTTAAAGAAACGGCACACCCTATAATAATAACGAGTGTATTTATGTACAATAAATATGTACTTTTTTTTTTACATAATCGTCATTCTGAATTGAAATAATTCAAAACAAAACCTCCACATACATACATACGTGTGTATATCCGTGGAAGACAACTCATAATGTATATAGGTGTGTATACTTGTGACATATCTCACGCACACAAAGGTCGCGAGTAGCACTCAAAAAATTTTAAAGCTTTCTGCTTAGAGAGAGAGCGAGAGAGGGAGCAAGAGATATTTAGGAGCGAGCTTTAAACAAACAAATAAAAGTATACTGATGTGCAGAGTCAAGCAGTTTACCCAAGTGATCTGATCCGAAGACTTCTTTTCTGACAACGCTCAAACATCATCAATCAACAATTAAACGAACCTAGTGCATGAAAGAACGAAAGAAACGAAAACAATAATTCTTAATTTGTCGTTCAACTTAGACTCAATTTTTTTGATGATTGCAATTTTTGTTATTACTCCCACGCCTGCATCAACAAGGAGGTGAACTTAGCCTTTTTTTTGCGCAAAACTCACCACTCGTATTTTATTTTATAAGGCTGTAAATTTATTTTCAAAGCTTAATTAGGAAAAGCTTCAAATGTTATGGGGCCAGGTGAAAGTTTTTGGAGTTTACAATGAATTTAATTTTATTGAAATACACTTTTATTTAGTTTTAAATATTTTGTACAGGACATTTTAAAGCACCTATTTTGATTGCATTTACATTTCAAAAGTAAAAGTTATGAATTGGGACATTAAAACATTACCTGAAACCAATGCATCATGAACATAAAGATGATCTTAAACTCTGGGACGGATTACAATTTCATTGAAACAAAAGAATTTTAGTGTATTAAAAATGATTAGCTTACCTTTGCGGATGTTGTTCGCTGTTTGATGGCAGACGCATGCGCCGAATGGGTGCTAAGAACGTTCTTATTCACCGAGGATACAGCAGATGCACCACCACCACTGCCAACACCACCACCAACACCGCTGTTATGATGATGATGATGATTGATGCCGGCGCTATTATTGCTTGAGAGTCGAGCGCCGTCTGTCGTCATATTGTTACCCACCACAGCAGAGGGGTGGTGGTGATGCTGATGACTGCTGCTGCTGTGGTGGTTTGGAGTATTTGTTGTTGTTGTTGCGGCAGATATTGTTGTTGTTGCTGTTGCTGTTTGTTGCTGTTGTTGTGTGGGTGTAGTTATTGCTGCTTGTGTTGATGTATTATTGCTACTGGCTATTGAATTCGAGGATGCAGCAACTGTTGCTGCTGCTGCTGATGTTAATGTTGCTGATGATGGTGTTGCTGTTGCTGTTGGTGTTGTTGCTATTGCTGTTGGTGGCAGTGAGACAATGTTGGCGTTAGCTGAGTCATGTTGTTGCTGTTGCTGCTGTTCCTTGACGGAATGCGCAGATGTGCTGATTGTGTTGCTTGTTGCTGTTGCTATTGTTGAATTATTATAATTTGTTGCTTGTGTGCTTGCAGCGTTTGACGCTGGCAACGCTGCTGCTGACGAGGATAATGTCATTGTTGCTGTTGTTGTTGCTGTCGAAGTTGCAGCAGCTGCAGCAACCGTGCCATTTGTGACATTTTCAGCGGGCAAAGCTTCAGGAACTGGTTGCAGTGTAGTTCGCATTGCTGTCGACATTTTCTTCTCTCTCTCTCTCTCTATCTCTCTCTCTTAGCCGCAAATAAATGTATATATATAAATATATCTACGCACGCATTAAAAACTGATTTAATCGTCTTCTTATTTTTTTCTTTTTTTTTGGTCTTGTCACAACGTTTACGAGATTCAGAGTTCTTTCGTTTTTTTTTGTAAAAGTACTTTTGCCGTTTTGGTTTTAAATGTATATCTTAATATTTAAGTTCCGTGCCTATCCATTTGTAGAGCCACATCTAGAATTTAGAAGAGAACAAAAAGATAATTTTAAATCAAATTCATTTTTTATTTTTTTCTAGATATACAATTATTTTGGTACAAACAAATCGAGTCTTTATATGAAAGTTATATTTATTATGCATAAACCTTAATTACAAATACAAATTACGATTAATTTTTGTTGGTATATAGTAGGGGCTTAAAAAATCAATAACACTCTCAATTTCCGCCTTTAGTTGCGTTTCCCGAAGTCGACACAATTCCTGCCTGACGCCCAAACTAATATTTGTGCGCGACAATAGATCAATAATTTTTTTATTATCAAAACTGGTTAGGGGTATCGCTCGCTTGGCAATGCTTTCAATTTCCGTTGGATGTAGTCCAATCCAGCGTAGCGCAGGCGTTGCCAGACCTCTCGGGACGAAGCTCATGGCCCGGGAACCATATTGGTAGACGAGCATTATGTCAATGCCAAAGGGATCGGCATCAACAAGAATATAAGCAGGCAATTGACATTCGACCGAGAGTCGATAAACAATACTCCGGGTTGTACAATCCGGATATCCTTTGCCCGTAATAAGTATGAAACGTAACCCAAATGTGCTGAATGCATTGCAGGCCAGCAGACTTTCGAATACCGATTCCTTTTCGACAATTAAAACCATCTCGGCATTTGTGACAATACGTTCCACATTTTCAAAATCCGTTGGCAGTGTCAAAGCGCCACAATAAACATTGCCATCCAGTACATCGCCATTGCTCATGATTAGTTTAATGTCACCTATGAAAAACAAAACAGTTTTATTTATATGCAAATAGATATTACAAGTTTAACCTTACCTGATACAAGTCCTTTGGCTGCCGAGCGTATACCCAAATGCACTGGGCTGGTATTTAACATGCGGCAAACATCGAGTTTAGCTGCCGTTATATACAACTGCGATCGTATCAGCTGTGTGTCCTGATAATAGAGACCTCGGATAGTGCAACTACCGCCAAATATTTGCAAGCGATGCACCTCAGCCAGCAGATAGACAATTAAACAGAATCGATGACGACTCTTTCGACTATTATAGCTGACTTTTCGATAATAATTGATTTCTGGTCCTTCTTGATGCGCCACTTCGACGTTATCAATTAGATTAAACCAATCTGAACAGTTGTGCGGTATTTTAAAAGTGAGTTTCTTATGATTTATCATTGTTGAGATCAGTTCCAGAACAATCTGCTCGACTCGAAGCAACAAATCGCAATAATTGGTTGGTGTCATTATCTAAAGTTTTTTTTATTTGTAAACACATTCATATTTAATATTGTCCTTGCGCGAGTTGCCAATTTGAATTGTGTCACTTGTCAAGTGTTGCCAATTAGATTACGAATTCATATTTGTAGCTGGCAACGCTTTCCAATTGGAAAGATAGTGAAAATAAACATTGAGCAACGAAACTTTGCCAAGCAATATGATCCAAAAAACAATCAAATTAAAACATTGAATTGGTCATAATTCCATTTTATTTGCAATTGTTATTTAAAATGCAGCTTTTATGAATTAGAAATATGAATTGATTCCTTTTTTTGGACCCCAAGGTACAAAGTGTCACTTAATTCAACTTCTATTTCGATTCGATTTTTGGGGTACGCATTTAGTTTTATTTTGTTCAGTATTTACTTCAAACAAAGGATCTATGTATGTATTAGTTGACCGGTGGAAGAATAGAAAATTTAGGGCTGACATACATACATACAAAGTTTCATATGTACATATATAAATACATCTATGACACAACCCCTTTTATTATTAATCTATTTATTAAAATAAAAACTAGATACATATTTAGATACGCACACATACAAAGCCCTACACGTATCACAAAAGCACATAGATACATACATTCTTATGTGTATGTATTAAATTGATGTCAAACTTTAGCAAAATGCAACAAAAAAACACTTTTAGCAAATAGTTTTTACACAATACGAAGGGAGCGAACTTATAAATATTAACGAATAACAACACACACTCACACCCACACACGCTCATGAATAAAACCATTTAAACAGTTGTACATACACACACAACTTATGTCAATTTCTTTATTCATGCTTTTTTCGTTGTTTTTTTTCATTTTCTCATTTCTTTTTCTTTTATTTTATGCTTTATATGCCCAGAAAATGTACTCGTTATTACAAAAGCACGCAGAGTTTTTTTTTCTTGGACTACTGGGGCTGACAGGGCATTTTGTGGGTTGGGAAAGTGGCAAAGGGGGAGGAGGCGGTGGTGGAACAGAAGAAGAAGAGGCAGACAACAGCGGCAGCAGCAGCGAATGTGCAGAGAGAAAAACTAGCGAAACAGCAGCGAACGAAATGGCAGCCCCCTAAAATATTGATTTGCTGCGTTCGCCCCAACCAACCACACACATATATATAAACCAAGCAAACCGACAGTACTTACCAATAAATTAATTCCTGAACAAATAACAATATTAGGTCATAAATGTGCGATATATCGACGTAAACATTTTCCAAAAAACAAAAAAAACAGTCATACGCGTTTTATTTTCATGCGCCTGCTTTTTTTCATTCATATATATATTTGTATAACACTTTATTACTTAATTTTCCATTTTCATTTTCGAATTTTCAAACGCCAAGTGGTAGTAGTAGGAAAAGAAAGACCGACTTTTACCGAACAGTCGACGACACTACACAACGAAATGCAAATGCATACATACATACATATGTATGTATCTTTCTAACTCACTCACTCACTCACTCGCTCACTCACTCACAGCAGCAAAATATATATTTCTCAATAGGATATTTGTTGAAAGCCGTTTTTTCTTTTGATAGTTATGGAATCAAACTGTCGCGATATTTTCTTTTCCAGTCTAATTTCGTTCACAATAACTGATTTTCAATTAATATATAGTTTGGCATTTACCAAAAAAAGAGCTACATTGTCACAACTTCAATTCAGTAAAAGACAATCGAAGTAACTTGATATCGCGCTATTAAAGTTTGGGTAACTGGGTTGGCTATCGCAAGTTGCAACCAATTTGGTTATCAAAATGTTTGTGCACTTTAAGCTAACTGTTAAAATCTTTTTCTAACCACATACACTATACAAAAGCAGCAGCATACGTCGTCCAAAAAAAATCACATTAAAACTCAGGCAGCCATATTGTAGGGTTGTTTATAGACCATCGATACATCGGTTATTGTGCAAACAAAACGATATTGCTACGTATATTCACATCGAAGACAAAAACAAAGAAGTAATGTGATCGACAGACAGCCACAAGGTTGTACATTGTCTTTCATCGATAGTAAAATTAATTTAAATTTCTAGTGCCAATAATGTTCTAATAAATTTAAAACTGCAGTTAACATATCATAATTTAATATATATATAAAATACACGGATGGGTAGTGTGCAGCCCTGAAAAGCAATCAGTTAGCAAAACATTTAAAATATTTTAAAACATTGGACATAATTTTGCATATATTTTAAACCTTTAATTTTAGTTTTTTGTTTAAATGAAAGTGTCATTGATGAAATAAGTTAAAAGAGTTTTGAACACATAATAGGGGTACTCCTTATTCAAAACTTCATCGATTTATAATCGATAGAAATAGTCGGTAGTCTTCGCTGACACTGAACTGTAACACGCCTTTTTCCTTTCTTTCCTACATACCATAATGGCGGTAGGTTTCTTAAAATTTTTGTGCGAAACAAATTATAAGACATCGGCAATAACTTTTTAACATTACTGAAATAAATGAATGCAGACCACAAGTTAAACATTCTCGCAAGACTATAATGACAATATTTCGCATTAAAATGTCGCAAGTGTCTCACAAAAATAAATACAATTTCAGGCCATTGCTAAGAAGACACCTAAAATCAAGCGCGATCCCGCAAAGAACCCTATGCGCGAGCTGCACATCAGAAAGCTGTGCTTAAACATCTGTGTAGGTGAATCTGGTGATAGGCTAACCCGTGCCGCTAAGGTAAGTTGTTGTCTGCCAGAATTGAAGTTCAACTTACTTAAACAACGCTGTTCACTCGATAGGTTTTGGAGCAGCTGACTGGACAGCAGCCCGTGTTTTCCAAGGCCCGGTACACAGTGCGTTCGTTCGGTATTCGTCGTAATGAGAAAATCGCTGTCCATTGCACAGTGCGCGGTGCCAAAGCCGAGGAGATTTTAGAGCGTGGTCTGAAAGTCCGTGAATACGAGTTGAGACGAGACAACTTCTCGGCAAACGGAAACTTTGGTTTCGGTATTCAGGAACACATCGATTTGGGCATCAAGTACGATCCCTCAATCGGTATCTACGGTCTGGATTTCTACGTTGTTCTGGGACGCCCTGGTAAGCATTTTCGACGACCGACTTTATACCCTCTTTGTGGGTTGTGCATATAATTAGGTATCTATTTCCAAGTACGAAATTGATGCTCAGTAACTGTGCGCAAATTAATCGAAATTGTGCTTAAAATGAATTTCGCTTTAATGCAAACTCAATCGGTACAATTTCAACAACATTTGAGCTTAATTTATATAATCGTCGGAGCACTCTTATGCATTTAACTAATGTTTTCATTATTTTCAGGCTACAATGTGGCTCACAGGAAACGTAAATCCGGCACCGTTGGATTCCCACATCGTTTGACAAAGGAGGACGCCATGAAGTGGTTCCAGCAGAAATACGATGGTATCATCCTGAATAGCAAGAAATAAGCGCGAGTTTCGCTTGGATGTTTTTTAAGATGAGAAATTCTATAATAAATCCTACCATGGGACAAATTTTTGAATTTTTAAGTCTTTCAAACTTGTTACGATGTTTTTCTTTGTTCTACAAACCGTTTCGACATAAGATAAGAACGAACCCCGAAATGAATAAGCTCAATTTCAAACGAAACTTCAATTCAATTGCTGCTCTTTTAATTAACTATAAATATATCAATATTTATACTTGGGCGTCGATTTCAATTTGCCACCTTTTCGATTGTTTATTATAGCGAATCGTATTTGTTGCACCAGCCATTGAACACCTTCATCCAAACCTTCGCCCGAAACTGCATTGCTTGAACAAATGTGCCAGGGTTTCTCTTTAATATTGTCCAGACCCAAAGCTAAAGGAGAACTTATTCGGTGGGAACTTAATACAAAAAATTTTGTTTGTAATTTCTTACCGGCTGCAATTTTAACATTTGAAAGTGCATCCTCAAGGTCGGATTTGTTGCCATAGAATAAAATGGGTACAATGCGATTACAAAGATCCGGATGTTGTAGAACCAAATCTAATTCATCTTTGATAACAACTTCAAATGGAATTAAATAATAAACTACAAAAAGGATAACTAGTATTTAAAGGATTTCTTACCAAAGCGCATTCTATCACTGGCGTCAATAACATAGATAATGCCCTGACAATTCTTGAATTGATGTTCCCACAAACTTCTATATCTTGTTGCGCCAGACATATCGATTGCCTTGATGCTAACACCCATGCCTAAAAATTTTGTATATATATAATATTTATATGGTTCATTTAAAAAACTTACTATAAAACTGTTCGATTTCAAATCCAACCGTTGGCACCATAATCGTTGACTGTTCATTGGATTTCTTGAAATGATTAATCATCGTCGATTTACCACTGTTATTTAAACCTAATACTAATATTGTCATTTTATTTCTTTTAACTTTTATCAAATCGGTCAAATTGTGCAGCATTCCCATTTTACGTGTTTCTTTTCGTTAACTAAAACAACCCAAAACAGTAAGAATGAAAGAAAATTTGCATATTGTTTTGCCAAACGGTAGATTGTCATGGCAACAAATTTCTAACACATCGATTTATTATTACCAAGGCTCTAACTTGTCCTCTGTTTGCTGAAGCAATGGCTAGGTTCAAGTTCAATATTTTTGTCAATCAAAATAAGTCAAATTTTTCTAGCATGGTAAATTAGATTTGAAAGGGTTTATTAAATTTTCGATTTAACTTTTTTAAGTTTAGTTAACAAAAAATGGTTAATTATCTCACATGTCTTAAAACAAACTACAATAAAACAGTACCGAACACAGGAAAATTATATATAATATTTATTCATTTTGCAAAATTTTATTTAACATTAATAAGTTAACCAATTACTTAGCAATCTAGAAAATTAGCTGCCATTAAAAGTTCTAAGGCAATTTCGGGTGCAATCGGGAATTCGGGTATTTCAGTGGAGCTGTTAGTATAACGAACTTTGTAGGTGAAGTACATGCAGACCTTCTGTAAAACATGTGATCTGAAAATAAGAAAAAAAAAAGTTATTATACTATTGAAAACTTACATATAGATGAAGATATAAGCTATGCCCCAAAAACATTATGCACAATTAGTGAGAAGAAAAAAACGACAATATAATAAAATACCTTGATAGTTAGGCGTGGGTTATGAAATCGATAAACACATATGCCGAGGTACTGGAAATCCAATACTAATATTTATATTAATTATATGTTTATACATTAACAGATGTTTGAGTTGGAACGGGGAAAATAAGACAGATAAAGCTAAATTCCATAAGAAAGTATTTGTTTTATCGATAACATGCGAATTTAAATTCAAGCCGCAAGTACTTTCAATCGATTTTTCGTATTGATAATGGGTAGCAGCATTTTTATAGCGGCCTCTGTCTGCCGGTATTCTATCAATTTATAATTGGCCTACTCTTAAACCTTTCACTTAAAATAAGCACTGCTTTTTTGGAACATGGACGACAATTAAATGATTTACACACTTGATACCAACTCTACTACGTTCACTTTCTGATAATTAAAGATTAAAGCTGTTGTAAATAAGAAAATTAAGCGAATAGATTTGCTTATGAGCTATTTTGCACTATTGTATAAACATATACATATGTATATATCTATACAGTATATGTAAGCATGCGTTTCCAATTGTAGTATGCATGCTCAGTTACGTACATACACTCAAATGCATGTACATATATGTATGTATGTAAGCATGCATGTTGGTAATTCCTTGACCGGTCATTAGGTCGGATTTGATTTGATAGAAAAGTACTACATGTAATTTGTATGCACACCATGAAAAACTTACGGAATTTCCCGAAAGTGCACTTCATTAGCCTCATTTTCTGCAAATTGTCCTGGACCAGATAACATTGCCTTAATCGTGCCAGAGGTGAGAGCATGTTCCCGTTTTACAATAAATTCGTGGCCGTCTGATGAAATTAGTTTAACGTACATAGCGTCTGGCCCCTCACAGCCGCCATAAATCTTGTCGCCGCGCTGCTCGTCCATTGCTATCATCTGGAAAGTGTATTAACTAAATTATTTTGCAGTAAATTCAACTTTAATTATTTTTTATCTTACTTGCCAAAAAGCAGTCTATGACAACACTAAAATCTTACATATACAATGAAGTGCTGAACAATGCCAACGGAACCAAAATGAGTACCTTTTTGTATTCAATTGTCGTGTCATCATGCAAAACACGTCATGCAGCCGATGGGTAAACTAATCGATATATTAAAACACATACAAACTAGTAATTGTATTATATTAACTGTTATTGCAAATATACTATTCAAATTGTCCAAGAACGGCCACAAACGCTGCAGTCTGAATGTAGTTCAAATAAAAACAAAAACTTAAGTGATTTTAAAATCAGGGCACATATCGATAAGCAACCAAAATATTAATCGTATTGTATTCTGTATTGTATGCATGTAAATGAATTAACATATAAATATATCACAAGAAACATCAAACACAAACATCACAATCAAAAAACAAATTTTTGGAACAATTCTTGATTGATCAAAACGTCTTCAAGGGCGATGGAACAAAATTATTGTTTTTGGCAAAATGTTAATTCACTTATAAGGTTAAAACGAATAATATCAAGTCTATCTTTGCCGGCAACTCCCTAATTTCTCATTTTATGCTTTAGCTATTCTTTATTTATCTTATTTTTTCGCCCACATAAGAATAAGGAATGATGTCCACACCTATTGTCTTTTCCATTTATGTATGCATGTTTTACAGTTCGATGACACTTTCGTGAACTCTTGCCAAATAAGTATATAAATAGCTAAGATCGCTAAAAACCGACTATTTTACAACACTTTCGGAAATGCCAGCTGCTCGATGTCGTCAAAAATCCCTTTCATGCATTTTATGTGTTGAAATTTAAACAATTAATCTAGCGAAGTAAAAGGCTTGCCATGAAAATTTCCAAAAAATAGAATCAATAACATAATGTCTGGTTCAAAATTCAAGATGATGATTTCTTTTTTAATATATCGCAAATATTAAATATTATAAATTATGAAATTCGATTTTTAGAAGAAATAGTTTCGACTTTATTGGGGGTTACGTACGACGTGAAAAGAACAATCATTATTTTTTGTAAACTTTATTTTTGTTCTCAGTTTGATTTTGACGCAACTCTCGACGAGAGTGTTTAGTTCTCATCCACCTCAGCCTCCTGCTCCTCCTCGAATTCGGCGTCCTCATCGGCGGTTGCCTCCTGGTACTGCTGGTACTCAGACACCAAGTCGTTCATGTTGCTTTCAGCCTCAGTGAACTCCATCTCATCCATACCCTCGCCAGTGTACCAATGCAAGAAAGCCTTACGACGGAACATAGCGGTAAATTGCTCAGAGATGCGCTTAAACAGCTCCTGGATTGCGGTCGAGTTACCAATGAAGGTAGCTGACATTTTCAGGCCACGGGGCGGGATGTCACAGACAGCGGTCTTCACGTTATTGGGGATCCATTCAACAAAGTATGAGCTGTTCTTGTTCTGAATGTTCAGCATCTGTTCGTCGACCTCCTTCATTGACATGCGGCCACGGAAGATGGCAGCAACGGTCAGATAGCGACCATGACGTGGATCGCAGGCAGCCATCATGTTCTTGGCATCGAACATCTGTTGTGTCAACTCGGGTACGGTGAGCGCTCTGTATTGCTGGGAGCCACGGGATGTCAGGGGTGCAAAGCCAGGCATGAAGAAATGCAGACGTGGGAACGGAACCATGTTGACTGCAAGTTTTCGGAGATCAGCATTCAGTTGGCCGGGGAAGCGGAGGCAAGTGGTGACGCCAGACATTGTCAGCGAGACTAGATGGTTCAAATCGCCATAGGTTGGGGTCGTCAGCTTGAGTGTACGGAAGCAGATATCATATAGAGCCTCATTATCGATGCAGTAGGTCTCGTCAGTGTTCTCGACCAGCTGATGCACCGACAATGTTGCATTGTAGGGCTCCACAACGGTGTCCGACACCTTTGGTGAGGGCACAACCGAGTATGTGTTCATGATTCTGTCGGGGTATTCCTCACGGATCTTGGAGATGAGCAGGGTACCCATGCCGGAACCGGTGCCGCCGCCCAGTGAGTGTGTAAGCTGGAAGCCTTGAAGGCAATCGCACGATTCAGCCTCTTTGCGTACGACATCGAGCACCGAATCAACGAGCTCAGCGCCCTCTGTGTAATGGCCCTTGGCCCAGTTGTTGCCAGCACCAGACTGACCGAAAACAAAGTTATCGGGTCTGAAGATCTGACCGAAAGGACCTGAACGCACTGAGTCCATGGTGCCAGGCTCCAGATCAACTAGAACGGCACGGGGCACATATTTGCCACCGGACGCCTCATTGTAATACACATTGATGCGCTCCAGCTGCAAATCGCTGTCACCATGGTATGCACCGGTCGCATCGATGCCATGCTCATCGGAAATGATTTCCCAGAACTAAAATGAAAAAATATATGCAAAATTATAATTTTGTTTTAAAGAAGCCTAACAAAGGAATTCTTAACCTCATAATTCACTGTTTATATAAATACAAGTATCAAAGCTTGCACCTTAAAATTAATAAACAGAGATAAGATTAGACTGTTTTCCAAACAAATTTTTTTTTTTCTTTTTTATCAGTATTTGTTTATTTTTGTTTGCGATGACGTTATTTGCAAGTCCGGCAATTAAAATGAAAAATATTATACTGAGTCAAACTTATTAACATAAAATCAATACATCGACTTAAGTTAATAAATTATGTTCGTTTGGCACAGGAAACTAATGTGACCATTGAAGGATAGACAATAAAAGAAAGCTTTTTATAGAAGTGGGCGATGAGCGAGCATTAAGGTGGGCTTTAATGAAAGGCACTGGAAATATTATCATCATCATCATTATGGCTGTGTCGACGCTAGAGCGTGGGTTGATTTATAACAACACCAGTTGTCCACCTTAAGTTTTTTGTATATAATATGATTGTACATACATATATGCATGTTCTTATATGTATGTAGGCTGTTTACCATCAGACCCGACTGCTTTGCTACCCACGCACTATGAGTTTATCTCGTCATCATATCAACAGCAGCTGCTGCTGCCTACCTAAAATTAAAGCCAGTACATATATGTACATACATAAATATGTACAACGACAAGCTTGCTTGCATCATCATCAGAGCAGAGGTAGTGCGAATAACATCGGCCCACACTCGTGCCAGAAAAATAAAAGCGACGGGCGTTATCCGAGGCCAAGCTTACTTTTAATTTGTTGTCTGTCTGTCAACCAACCAACCCACCATATGGCATTAGAAATGTACTTTTTTGAGGGCATTACGTCATTTGTAGTGCCTTACTTTTGAAGTTTGGGATTGTTTATATCGAGTAAACAATTAAAACAAACTTAGCTCGAATATGCAAAAGAAAGTCCAATAATATATATTAAGTTGCTATGATACGACAAAATTACCCACACAAAAAAATAAGCAATTTACAGTAGGTGTGACAGCGTAAGCCATGTCTGTATGTATTTGTAAGAGAGAGATACACGCAAAACTGTTTTGCAGCTGCTTCTTTTCCTGCAAACAGGGGTAGTTTTCTTCGTATGTATTTGAAAGAGGACAACAATGTCTATATTGATTTGCCGGAAAGGACGATGACGCAGACTTTTTTCCGTTCGTGGTGGAAGGATTTACCGGTAAGCCGGAGAGCTCACACGCATGTGCATGAAAAGTGGCAACACCGCTCCTATGGGTGTGTCATCTGCATATATGTACTTTGAGTGTATTAGTGCGTATCGGCGTTTAGCGGTATTTGTGTGTACAACACATTCCACACCAAAAACAAACGTCTAGCTTGTTCTCATTGCATGCAAACATTTTCATATTTTTACATCTGATTGATTTGACTCACAACTTGAATTTTTAGCAAATGTTTCTTAAGTACTGTAATGTAATGATTGAAAACCTTACATTTATACAATTTATTCAAAAATGTACAAACATATGTACGCTTTAAAGATATTTATCTGATGTACACGTCCCTATATACATGTGTACATGTACATATGTATATGCATATGTATATCTTTTGTGTCATTGCGAACCGGTCGACAACCGGTTCAGCCATTTTAGGTAAAATGACGTCATGTTTTCTCTTCAGCAAAACTCCGGCAAGCCAGAAGTCGACAAAAGCAGATTGAGCACAAGAAAACATAAAACACGTATAGCATGTATACACACACATTCCTTTTGAATGTATTCAAGAAACATTAATTTATTGGAGAAAAGAGTAGATACCTTTCACCAATTATAAACATACAGACGTTACTGAATGTTTTTGTTGAAGCATACATGCATATGTATGTATGTACTTCTGTACTAGCTTAACCAACTTTCTCATTAGATGAACAAATGAGAGCTTTGCTGCAGAAATGACTCATTCAAACATATGAACATATAAGTAAGCTTTTATGCATAAATAAGAACCGTGGAAACAAAAATGCATTCGATTTTATCAGCATAAGTGTTTAAAAATGCAGGCACACCCAAAAATTATGGATTTATCGATTATATATGCATATACATACATATGTATGTATGTACATATGGAGAAAACTGCATGAGCAACTTAGGTACCCAACAGTATGTAATTTGCTGTAGGCATAAATACATAAATTACATCCATACTTTCATAATATATGTACATACAATATATACTACAAAAAATAAAAGCCGGTGGCCTTAATAAATTTGCCACATGGCAGTGCATAAATGACGCCATATTGTCTTCTAACTGTACTTCATTCTTATTTATAACTCAGTTTTCGCAAGTTCTATGAAATCAATCAATACATACCTTGGCTCCAATTTGGTTGCCGCACTGACCAGCTTGGATGTGTACAATTTCACGCATTTTATTTTATTTTTTAATATATAAAAACTTTTAGCTTAACAATTATTTCCTGCTTAGTATTCAACAAACACACTTTTGCCCGCTTCACACGACGAATACTGTCTGAGTTCACTTGCGAAGCCGCCGGTATAATATAACATAGAAAAGCAGTGTGACCAAGCAACGCCATTGAAAAAGTACCATTCGCCAAAGTTTATGGTATTTTAATTACGTATTACAAAACATGGTATTTTATTATTGTAAAATAAATATAATTTTGGAGGGTTTTTAACAATTTAAACAAATTTAAAGAACAAATATTCCAAAACTATCAGGACTTTCGGGCTTATGATTTATTTATATTCGAATCTATTTGCCTTAATTGTTGACTTGCTTCAATTTGCCCCCACTTCAGTCAGTTCAACAGACCATCTGGGGTCTCAACTAGTAGTTTTGGACCCTATGTGATATGTTTTTCCAGAAAATGTAAAACACATACGATTTATTACCCATAAAGCGGGTCTATATAACTATCAAATGCTTTGATATTTGTAATGCTTTATTTATTATGTATCTCAAATAATGAACAGAAGGACGGGCTGTTTAATAAGTTTACCCGCACTTTGCATATTGTCAATAGTTAGAATCATTTAATCGATAGACTTCATCTTGCATAAATGTTGAATGGGTATCATTTTGACTTCGTCATTTATCTTGCAAACGAGAATATCGCCCTCCTGCTTCGACAAAACCTTGCCAACAGATTCTCTCTCCTCGCCAAAGATTACCTTGAATTCATCGCCACTGTTAGGTGGCACAGCAATCAGGTGCTCGCTGACAATGGATACGCTACGATCTTCTTGGCGTAAGAAAACTGAACAAACTCCATTCGACACAGTACGAATGATGCCTGTCTGGCCAACGAGATCCGTATCATCATGGTTGTGAATTCGCACCTCAATATCTGTGGTACACCAATCGCCCATACTTGAGTCCAAACTGGCTCCCGGTGTCTGCGGATTGTAAGGGGATTGTGGTACTCCCCCAGGAGTATTGGGTGAGTATGTTGATGGCGATGGTGTGTTCATATAGCCAACTGGATATGGTGATGGTGCTGGACTCGGACTCGGATTGAAGGGACTATAGCTACGATCCGAGCCATATAGCGTGCCCGGTGTTTGTGGTGCAAATTGTGATGACATTTGATAGCCCGGAGTGCCTAAATATGAATTTATTATACATATTAAATATATAAATAACTGATGGTTACGTACTTGGATTGTATCCTGGACTGGGACTCGGTTCCTCCAGAGAATAATCAAAGTCAGTATTTCGTGCTGGAGTCGTATTTGCAGTTGGATCCCAAGCGCCATGTCGTGGGGTCATGCTGCCATCATGCGATGGCGTCATTGTACCATACGGAGTACGAGTATCCGTATCCCAATTTGGTGTCTGACTGCCAACCAATGGAGTTTTGGAGCCAGCAGCAGTGTAACTGGGTGTCTGTGCTCCATATCCAGGAGTGCGTGCTGGTGTACGTCCATAGGTGGATACACTGCCCTCCTTGCCTGGCTCACCGACAATAACGATGTGATTACGATCCACAGAAATCGTTTGGCACGATGTATGCAATTCCACGCGAGCTGTGCTCTCAGTTGCATCCTTAACAATGCCGACAACACCTACAAGACACAAACATATTTATATGTATGGGGTGTGTACAAATAACATTTAGAATTATACCTTTATAGGGACCACCACAAATCTTGATGGTCTTGCCCAAAAGCTCGCGATCGCGTGTAACTCGAAAACCACCACGTCCACCTCGCGATCCACCCCGAGCGCCACCACGCCCACCAGACGGATGCATTGGCGATTGAATACGTGGTGACATAAAGCCCAAGCCGCCCATTGAATTGGCATTGCTTACATTCGTCTTACTGCCACCAGCGAGCTGCAAATGTCGGGTCTTGCAAACAAATATGCCTCCATTCTCCGTATACATGCGGCAGTGAAGAAATGCCAAACTGCGATAAAGATGCTTGATTTCGCCAGAGCGACCCTAGATAAAACGAAATATTATAAAAGATTTAATTGAACAATACAGTAAGTAAATATATATATGCTTACTGCATGTGGTCCCTCCATAACTTTAACAATATCGCGTCGACGAATCTGATTTTGATCGGCATCCAGAGCGACGGTATTATGATTTTCACGTCGCTTGTGCAAAGCTGTAGGCTTGCATTCAATACATTTTCCATTCATGCCCAAGACATGGAAATTCTCACGCTCCAAACGAACAATGACGCCAACATTTTGGGAGCTATCAAAACAATTACACTATTGAAATTGTTTATACTCATTTTCAAACGATAATTACTTACTCAAGTTGAACGAGATCTCCCCATTGAAACTGTCCAAGACAATCGACTCCCGTTGCAACATCCGAGCAGAGCTGCAAATCACGCGGTAAGACCTCAAGCTCATGATTGGTCAAATCAGAGACGAGCACAACACGCTGTATCTCCACACGGATAATAAGTCCAGTTTCTCCTTCATAACGTCCAGCTAAAACTCTGGCATGGTCACCCGTTTTAAAATATTTGCGCAATTCGCTTGCTTTAAAGATGAGGGGATCCTAAAAGTGCAAATAAAAAAAAGTTTGATACGTAATTACTCCACAAAAGTTAAGCATAGCTACCTTAAGATCTTGGTGTTTGGGCATAACTGTTATCATTGTGCCGTCAATAGCAACAATTTTGGCTTGCAAGTTTTCCAAATCACCCACGCAAACTTCAACATTGTCGCCCATTGAGAAAGAATGGGCAGCAGTTGGATCATCTTTAACATTAGCCATAATTTCCAAGTTAACCTCTATATACAGTAAAAGACAAGATAATATTGTAGTGTTATTAAATGAGATTATCAATCTCTTACCCTCTGGTGATTCCTCAAATCGTTCCAGCTCGGCAAGAGTGGGTTTAACGCCCTCTGACAAAATTGCCGACATGTTAAAATTCTTATATAGAAATCCCTTGCGCGAATATCGACTGCCTTCGAACAGCAAAAAATCACCGTCCGAATGAACTTCTCCACCAATTGCTCTAAAATTTTACATTTTTTTAATTAATCTACCTTTTAAATTTTGATTTTATTTGCTTACCTAACAGCTTCTGGATCAAATGGCTTTGCTGGCGGCCTTCGTTTCTTTTTACGCTTTGAATCGTCAGACTCCTAAAATGAGTAATAAGCAAATTTTTTTCATTATCTCATAGAGTTGAATAGAACATAGCTGCTTTGCTTTTATTTTATCGCACCGTAGCCGTTGTCCTTAAGGCACCTCGCATGCGAGTGTAGTCGATGCGAGGAAGCAACTTGAGATGCACTTGATTTTGTGCTAAGTCTACATAATCCACTTGCGCAATATCATCCTTGTATAAGCCACGCTTTAACCGCACCCATTGCTTAATTTTCAGGCCAACTTGTTCTTTAACGACTTTAAGCACATCTGTCATTTCCTTAATGGGCACCATTTCCTGTTTCCATTTGCCCATACGTAGATTTCCCACATTGTCAATGGCTGTTTTAACATGCGTTTGTTTATATGCCTCCAAGTAAATATATCCTTTGACACCTTCGGGTGCAATAATTGATTTGATTTGCAATGGATCATCGGTATTTAGGTAAGTAAGGTACTTTCGCATAAGCAGCAATGCAGTTGCCTTTTCTTCTCCAATGCGACACTTTACCATCCACAAATTGGGATCTCTAGTAAAGAATTTGGTAGATAAGTAAATATTACACGGTATATATATATATGGTTAGCTTACTTGATGCCTGGTAAAAGAGTTTGTTGTGTGATCTCGTCCGACATTTCCTCTCCACCATCACCAAAGTGCCGCTTGACCATCGATTCATCAGCATATTTCTTTCTTAGATATTCCTCAATTTCATCCTCCTTTTGGGTACTAAAGCATATAATAAAAAGCATTAAGTAGTGCTTAATTATTTTTTAAATTTCATTTTCAACTTACTCCCACAAATTGGTGCCCCTGCGTCTGATTTCAATATCTCTGGCGGTGGGACCAAGTTCATCGATTTCATTACCAACAATGCCAATCTCGTTGGCACCTTCTTCCCACTCATCATCTTCATCCACCTCATCATCCACTTCAGCTTCGTCAATAATAAAGCCACCAAACCGCTCTTTCTTCTTTTTCTTTCTGGGATGATCATCCTCGTTCTCCTCCTCCTCATATTCTTCAGAGTCTATTTCCTCGCCATTAGCGTCTTCATCTTCAGAGTCCTCCGACTTGAGACGGTTTGCACTGCGTACACCTTGAGGTTGAGGCGAATCAGATCCTGACCCCGAATGCACAGATTGGGAACGGGAACGAGAAGAACGGGATCTGGATCGGGACACCGACCTTGACCTTGAGCGAAAACCAGTTTTCGATCGAACACTCTGTTGCGATTTATTTGAAATTGATCCGTCTTCGGACCCACTGTCTGACATGTTGCTGACTTCAGAGTCCGACATTTTTTGTTCTGCAGACGTGTACAAAATACGCGAATTGGTATTTGTGCAGTAATTAATACACCGCCCAACGCTTGCACAGCTTTGCGATTTTGTTAACTATACTCACATAATTGTATTAATACTAATTAAACGATATAACATCTGATCAAAATGAAAATATTTCTGAAATTGGTTACGCTTTCATGGACGCTAAGTTATGGTAATTAATTCAACTCAATTGAACATTGTAAAAAATTCAAAAGAGCTAGATTATTTTATATCGAATAGCGATATTTATGGGCCAAACGCTTACATGTGTCGCTTGTATATATTGTAAATACATCCTTTAAAAGTAAATAAAATTTACTTTATTTGCACAATGTCAAGAGTAAAAGATTTTATACTTTTTCTAGTTATAATTTAACTTAAAAACACCAAATTATTCCACTCGTGCACCATATACATTTGTGACGTCACTGTTATGTTATTTGTTTTGTGCGAATGTCAAAAGACTAGCAACATATACAACAGACTGGCACTCCTATGAATAGAATAATTCAGGAAGAAGAAGAAACTGTAAAGGGGAAGTAATTACTGTTTTCAAATCTTACGATTATTAAATAACTAAATACTGCTGACCACCTAGTTGATATAAAGTAGGTTTGCTTTATGTGCAAATGTTTAATATAAACAGGTGTTTTAATAAACTAATAAGGTCATATATATTTTCTAATCGAGCGCATTGCAGTATTAGAGTTTCATATGTGTGTGAGTGTGTGTACATATGTCAATACAAATGTATATAAAAGTACCTACACACGTCGTACATACTTTTTCTCATAGAACCCGACAATAAGATTAATCGATCACAGATTTAAAGACATACTTGCGGGTTTTAAGCCTGCAACTCCCGGTGGTAGTAATTTAACACATGTCTGATGGAATATACATACATACATTTGTATGTCAAAAGTATCCCTTGTAAATAATCAAAGTCTGGCTTGCATAAATTAAATAGGTGGTGAATTCATTTATAAAATCGCCAACAGTGCGATATTATTTGGAACATGAACACTGCGGAAGTCAACCAAAGTAATCAGCCGCATAAAAGCAATGAGTGTAAGTAATTTGCAAAAACTTAAGCAAATTTTAAATAATCTCAATAACCTCAATGCACTTTTAATTATCTAGCCCAATCTGAAGATTATGTGCTTCATGTACATATGCCAAACAAGAGTTTCAAATCGATTGCGTTTCATAAAAATGAAACGGTATTCCACATAATCAGACGAACCGTTGAGGAGTTTGGCAAAGATGGGCAGCCGCCGCCAAGCGTTCAACGTTATGCATGTCGCATGTTAAATGTCATAACCAAAGAGGTATGTTTTCAAGTTATTCCTAAAAGTTGTGCTAAATCTATTCTTTTAACAATCTAGGTTCTATGGTTGTCTCGGACAACGTTAATGAACAAAGTATTGTCGCACATACTCTCGCCAGGATGCTCTAATGTCGATTGTCCCAACAACGATTTGGAAAAAGCTAAACTTACAGAATGCAAGGACACACATCAAGGACGAAGAGCCGTGACAACTGGAGTGTGGCGTGTCGAACTTCGTGTTCGTTATGTTCCACACAAGATTCAAGAACTTTTTGATGAAGATAAAACAACTTGCTTTTATTATTTTGATCAAGTAAGAAATAAACTACAAATTTTTCTATCAACAAGCAGTTATCAAAATGTGACTTGTAGGTAAAAGACGACTATATTCAAGCAAATCTAACGGCTGTTGATCCCGAATTGGCCGTTCAACTCTGCTGTTTGGGCATACGTCATTATTTTAAAAATATAACCCTTAAAGCGCCCGATAAGAAGCAACACATCGATTACATAGAGAAAGAAATTGGATTTAAATGTTTTATTCCGCAAACTGTGATAAGCACAACAAAACCAAAGAATTTAAAGAAAATGATCCAGGTCGGATACAAAAAGGTCTACAATTATAATGATATTGAGTACTTGACAAAGTATGTATATTTTTTTTTTTTTAATTTGGTTTAGTTTATTTACTAAAAAATGCATATATTTTTCAAACAGGTTCTTTGATTTTCTGAAAAACTTTTACTTAACTGATTTTGAGCAATTTTCGGTTACTTTGAGCTCGGCTTGGAATATATCTGGCATACTGCACGTTGGTCCGCATATTGGTAATAATTATATTTTTTCATAAATTTGTAATTGTAGATTAATTTTTTATTGAAAATTATGTAGGAATCTCTTACCAAACACATCCACAAGCAAATTTAACGAATGTAGCACAGTTCAAAGATGTTGTTGCTATTAAAACCTGCGCTCTTCCAAAGGAAAAATTGCCCAACGAAGGGGAGCAACAAAACTTAAATTGCAATTGCCAAAAGATCAAAACCCAAATCAAAATTTCTGCATCTAATATTGCGGAAAACCTAATCATAACGTGCAATGGTGTTAACGTAAGTATAAAAATTTACTTTGCTTATAACAATGTTATCTTACGATAATGTTAAACCGATGAACAGACCGCTGAAAGTATTGCCGACTTAATTGATGGCTACTGCCGACTATTAACAAAAGACGTCGGATTTACCATATGGGAACGTGAATCAAGCTCCAACAATCCGGAAAATTCAACAAAAGCGCCAAACGATCCAACCGCATCATCCCCTATTAAAAATAAACCAATGCTAACAGATGATTACGCTGAAATTGGTTTATTAGAAGGCGAAGGAGATTATTCAACGCCCACAGGTTAGCTTAGATTCTTATCAACTGCTTTAAGACGTGACAGAGTCATTTTTTTAATTTGTTTTAAGTGCGCAATTACGAGCTGGATCGATCTCAAATAGTACTTAGTGCGAAAATTGGTGTTGGACAATTTGGAGACGTTTATGTTGGATCCTATACAATACCCATTTTAGCAAAGAAGAAAGGAAATGAGAGTGCTCCAAGCAATAGCGATACCAAATATGAAGTTGCTCAAGTTGCTGTTAAAACTTGTAAAGCCAATGAAGATCCCGAAAAAACAGAAAATTTTCTTGCTGAAGCTTGTAAGTTAGTTACAGTATGCTATATTATATCAAACTTATTTTTTATGTTACTTGTTTTCAGATATAATGCAAAAGTTCGATCATCCACACATCATACGGTTGATTGGCATTTGCAGTGTGATGCCGATTTGGATTGTGATGGAATTAGCAAAGCTCGGTGAGCTGCGTGCGTACTTAAAGACAAACAGTGAAAGGTACGTACTAAATGCTTTTAAAGTTAATCTTAACATTACATTTTGTAAATGGTAT
Organism: Scaptomyza polygonia; assembly: GCA_035044585.1. Taxonomy (NCBI): domain Eukaryota; kingdom Metazoa; phylum Arthropoda; class Insecta; order Diptera; family Drosophilidae; genus Scaptomyza; species Scaptomyza polygonia. The sequence goes on from JAWNNU010001690.1 coordinate 1,021,973, forward strand.
CTCTCTTTTGCAAGGTTGACTCACGGAACTTTACTTAAGTATTGTTATCAGTTGTCAACGGCGCTTAGCTATTTAGAATCAAAGAAGTTTGTGCACAGAGACATTGCGGCGCGAAATGTTCTCGTTAGCACGCCAACTTGTGTCAAGGTAAGAAACTTGAATGACAAAGAATTACAACAATAAGCATTTTTTATAATTTTAGTTGGCTGATTTTGGTCTATCGCGCTGGGTTTCTGATCAGTCCTATTATCACTCAACACCCACAGGTAAGTTAATCACCTAAAAAATCAACGTGCAACTTGAACTTAATAAGTTTGTGAATTTAGTTGCGCTGCCCATCAAATGGATGTCACCCGAGTCAATTAATTTTCGACGATTTACAACAGCTAGTGATGTCTGGATGTTTGGTTAGTTTAATTTAGCTAATGACGATTAAGACATTTATAATTTATTTGATGCCATCGATTAGGTGTTTGCATATGGGAAATTTTAATGCTGGGTGTCAAACCGTTTCAAGGCGTTAAGAATAGTGATGTTATTACTAAACTTGAAAATGGAGAGAGGTTGCCTTTGCCACCCAACTGTCCGCCTCGATTATACTCACTGATGTCTCAGTGCTGGGCCTACGAACCGCTTAAGAGACCAAACTTCAAACGGATTAAAGAAACACTGTAGTAAGTATATTAACTAAACTGTTGCTTAACAATACGTTTAAATTTTTGTAATATACAAATTTTAGTGAAATTTTATTGGAAGACACCATCAACTCGTCTGAAACGATGAGGCGAGAACATCGTCGCGTTGCTGGTATTTCTTGGCTAGGCGGCGATGACAACGATATCCCCCCATTGAAGCCATCTCGAACAGTAATTGATACTGGTAAGAAAAAATTATTTTTAAATAAAAATAATATTTTTAATTATGCCAAATTGCTTGCAGATATGCCAAGCTTAATGAATACCAATGAAGAGAATAGGACTTTACCACAGACCTATATTATTGCCCAAAATCCAGCTGTCCTTGCCCGACTAATGATGGAGAATCAAAAGCGTGGAATAAATCCGGCGGCCTATACAACACCAGCCTCGGTATTTAATACTTTAGCCGTAGGAATCGATGCGACTACATCGAATCATTCGCTTAAGACTACTAAACTTCCTGCTGCGGAACTCCTTAAACTTGATCCTGTTGCTGAATCAGAGAAAAATCCAAACAAATTTCAAACTAACAGCATATCTTCTCAAAATCTAAATTCATCTACATCATCATCTGTTATTAGTTCATTTGATTCGACTCCTAAGCCAGCTAATTTCCATTCCATGAATATTAAGCCTCCGGTATCAGGATTATCCACCGAGCATTTGCCGCTAAAAAATAATTTTATTATCTGTTCACCACATATGGAAAATGATTTTCATATGGATCAAGCGCAGGGTTCGCAAGCACGCCACCCTGCTACAGGCTACAGTTTATATGGTAGTCTCGAAAGGCACCAGCCACCACCGATGGAAAGGGCTTTGCACTCAAAGGGCGGCAGTTTGGAGCGTCATCAATCTTTAATGGCAGCGCAAAATATGTTATTCCATAAGCCAACCACAGCTTTGGTGGATCGTTCCAGGAGCATGGAACGCAAAAGTCAATTCAATTCATATCGTCAACAAATGAAAACATCCATCGAATGTGAATCTCTTCCAGAAGAAATCTATGACTTTGGTGGCGTTGGTCTCAAGACCTGTGTGTCTGTTAAACAGCATAGCGAAGCCGTTTCAATGCAAAAACATCCAACTACAATGAGTTCGTTTCAAACACCACCAAACTATAATATACAACAGAACAGTTTGTACATCGAATCTACAACACATGGCGCAGATGAAATTCCACGCGATTGGGAGCGCCAATGGACAACGCTTCCACATCAGCATATTCAGCATCAGGTTGAACTCAATAAAGAGATTTTGGATGGAGCCGCTTGCATGCAACTAAATACTGATGTGTCAAATCAGGTTTGACTTGACTGGAAGACACATATGACAAAAGGACGCCTTTATTTTCCGTTTCCTTTTCATTTTATATTCTTTTCATTATTTGTTCATTTACCTTTTAAGTTAATTTTTTAAGTTAAGATCTTATGCGCAAGTCGCTAATGATATATTACCATATTCTTTTTATAGAGCACTCCTCAGCCTTCAATAAGCGAAAAACTATGGCAACAACGCAAGGACAGCAATAGCGATGGTGAATGGCTGTATCAAGAGGAAATGGTCGTAAGTTAACAAAGAATATAAAGAATTTCTGACATTAGCTAAAACTATTTTGATGTTGCAGAGAAAACGTTCCAGTCCAGTACCAGACGAAGTTATGCGAAAACATCAATCGTTCAAACCGGATTTGTTATTGGGTGGCCCGACAAGTTTACCCGATTGTTCCAGTGCAAACACAAGGATAAAGATATCCAATCCAAATGTCTTTCCACATAAGTTAAATAACTCGTCGTCGGATTACTTAATGTCTTTGGGGACAGCTGAGGAGACTGTTACGTCTCGAAATGGTGAAAATCAAGATGCAATTCGACCAGTTAATCGTGCAAATGATGAGATCTACTGCGCTACCACAGCTGTGGTAAAATCAATAATGGTTCTCTCACAAGGTGTGGAAAAATCACACATCGATGGTTACTTGAGTTTAGTCAAGAATGTTGGAGTGGAACTAAGAAATCTACTTAGATCAGTTGATAATATATCCATATTGTTTCCGGCACAAGCTTTAAAGTAAAATAATACTGCCTAGCTATGTTTGTACATGATTTATTAATGATTTGTGTTTTGCAGAGAAGTGGAAATGGCACATAAAGTTTTATCCAAAGACATGCACGAGTTGGTCTCTGCAATGCGTTTAGCACATCAATACAATGATACAACGCTGGATAATGAATACCGAAAGTAAGTTTAAGTCAAACATATAAGATATAAATTTATGAATATATCCTGGAATTTGTCTGCAGAAGTATGCTATCGGCTGCACACATCCTAGCTATGGATGCAAAGAATCTCTTTGATGTGGTCGATTCAATAAGGAGTCGTTATCAACAATTCTCAACGACAAACTTGAACAAGCTTGCCCGAAAAGTATCAAGCGGATCTATAATCTGTGATCCCAATCAATTGGCCTTCGATGCTGCTAATGCTGATGAATCGCTAAATGCAATAAGTTGCAGTGTAGCTGACATCAATCTATACGACAATGAAAACCTGCAACCAGGCTATAATCCACAACATTTGCAAACAGCACATAGCAGTGGTATAGTTCGTGACAGCAGTTTACACAGGCAAATTGATAATAGCAATGAAACAAATGAGCCCTTAAAAATAATCGAAGACACGTTAAATAACTCAGCAGAACATATGTATTGTAATACATCGGCCTTACATGGTCATGCTTAAATTGAAATTCAGCTTATTAACATAACCGAACCTTTGTTTAATATATCATATAAATAATGTCCAAATCCAGCTATAACGAAATATGCTAACATTCTGTGTATATAACAAACCAAAATACGTATATGTACATAAAACATGTGCTTTTTTCACAAATGCGCAACTCATCTCAAGAACTCATACATACTTACATATACCACATACATACAAATATTGCAGTTCATATAATGTGACGAACACTCAACGTCGGCCGGCCGCAGTGAAATGCATTATTAAATCGTCAAGTAGTCAAAAATACTTTTTAAGAATTAAAATATGTTTATAAAATTAAAACAACAAAAAAAAATAATCGTGAAAAATTTGTGAATGAAGTTTTACTTATTTCAAGATTGAAAAATGTATTATTCTAATCTATTTTAAGAGATGGAATTATTCCTGGAAATAGTTCATTAAGGGGGGCTAGGATTTTTATTTTAAAGATAAAGCGTGTGTTTACCAAATGGGTTTTTCGATTACAGATACAGAGCTAAGTTCTCCACCGATTTAAGGCTAACATAACAACGCACCGCTAGCTGTTTTATTGCACAGGCAGCTTTATTTCGAACTTTGCAATTTTTATAAGAGCTATTGTAAAAAACTTGGCATTTTTCTTAAAGTGTAGCAAACATACATTTCCGAATAGAATATGTTTATCTTAAAAGCGTATGTTTGCAAAACCGGTATAATTAATTGATTAAGAAACAAATTACATATTGATATTCTGATTAACGTACAAAAAACATTAAACTTCACATTTCAACATAAATTCGTACACGGTATAAAAACTTCATAAAGACAATTGTTTAACGAGTGAATTGTTTGCATTATTATGAATGATATTATGCGTATATATTTAATGGATCTATTTTTGTAAAGATTATAAAGCGTCTTTGCTGATGATTGTGCTTATGAGTATATTGTCCGTTCAATCCATTCCTCTAAGGTAAACGTGGCTGTTTCATTCTTTTCTGCGTCTCTTTCTTTGAATATTTCTGTTACAAAGAAAAGTGTGTTAGGAGCAATAATAACTAATAATATTTTCACTTATTTAATTACCAATATATGTCTTTATCTTAACTGCACACATCAGAAAATCATCAAATGCAATTTTTCCATCTCTTGATCCATAACGATGACCCAAGGCATTAAGGACACGATTGTTCAAATGATAACCTGCCGAGTTAAGTGCTTCACGCAACTGGAATCCAGATATTCTGCCAGTATTCTCGGTGTCATAGGTCTTAAAAATCGCTTTCCATTTGGCAATATCCGAGAGTAAGGCCTCAAACTCTTCGAAACCAAGTTTTCCCGATTTATCGGCATCCAACATTGCCACCATGGAACGACAAACATCTTTGGAAAAACCATTGGTTTCATCAACAATAGCTACGGAACAGATATAGCATTGGTTATTAGAAGTAATAAAAATATATATTTTAACTGCTTTACCTCTTGGTTGTTCTTCGATAAGCCTTTTATTCGATTGATCATTCATTCCCAGCTGATCCTCGAACGGTGTACCTTTAAGGAATGGTCCACAAAGGATGGAAAGTATTCCACAAGGATTAGCAGCATCATCTCCAGGACCACCTGCCTGAGTTTCAAATGCACTGGTTGCTTGTTGACGTTGAAACATAACAGGCTTTGGTAAATCTTAAAATTGAGAATGAAATTTTTATAAAAAGTCAAATAAAATATGTTTATAAGCGCTGTAAGCTTACCATCTCGCATTGAGTGATCAAAAACGAGTTTTAGTTCCATCCAGTCTACCTCCATATCTTTACCAGCAATGCTGTCAAACAATCGTCGTAAACTGTCTTTTTGTGGATCCATTGGCTTTGGAGTTGGATAGCCTGGGACTACCTTTAATACAATTTATTTGAAACAAATAACCGATTTAAATCTATGTATATTTTAAATTATACTCACATTATCGGTTTTGTCTCCGTAACCAACATGATCATCATTCTCCCTATATTATGGTAAAAATTGATATGAATGATAAAAATACAATGAGTTTTTTTCTTTTTTGTACTACAAGAAACTGGCTTTCGCAATTGATTTAAATATTTACACATTATTCGAAGGGGGGAAAGTAAATTATAATTTTTAACACCATAGATATTATGTTTTCTTGAAAAAATAAATTTGGTTTACTATTAAATTTTGTCTACTAATAAAAACTCTATTGTTTGTGATGTAAATGCATTATTTTGAAAATAAATATTTTTCAACATTTGTAGAAGGTTTACTTTGTATTTATTATTTAAAGCACTCAATTACATATAACACATTTCAAGAAAACATTTAAGTCATAATCGTTTCAAAATCTTGAGCACAACTAGAATTTCAACAAATCAAGTAACAATACTTATAGTTAGATTTTAGTATTGTATAACAAAATTAAATAAAACTGTTTGGGCATTTAAAAATAGGTTTACAACATTTCTACATACGCTTAAATAGAATGGAATGGAGGGTCAGGCCAAAAAAAATGTACATGCATACAGGGAATACTTATGTTCTTTTTAGTAACATACCCACACCCCTTTGCATATTTGCATTGTTCATACAGAAAAAGACTGAATAGTAAATTATATCTGCAGCCGTATTATATCTAATATACAAACTCTTCTGGATTAGCATTGTATACGCACTCCATATTGTTTTGAGTTTCAGAAAAGACTCGAATAATGAATTCGCCTTCCTCATTTGGATCGAAAGTTGAAGGCACAATCAGATAATGACCGGGAGGTAAATTAAATCGAGCGCAGACCTATAAAAAAATATTTTAAATATAATTCTAATTAGCTTTTAAATAATGGAATTAATCTAACCTCTCGGGTATTGATAAAGTGCGGCGATCGTCCAACTGACGACTTGTACTTGAAGTAGTTAAGTCCTTGTGGACGTGTTGCAAGTTCATGATCGTTCAAATTATAAATGGCAAAGCCAATGGTTAGGCATTCCATGCCCTGATTGCGCTTGGATCGCCGATTTTTTTGCATCAAGGCAACAATAACTGTACAATTGCCTTGCTCGTCCTCTTCGTCAGGATCAACCAATGAAATGATGTACTGAGGATTATGCCAGAAGGTGTCCAGAAAGTTGCGACAACCACCTGCTGTTACTCCAGGAGTCCATTCGCCCTCAAACATGGACATCTCCCATTTACGCTTTCCATTTTGCTGTGTATCGGTTAAAGAATCGGGTGATAAATTGCAAATTTCAACGCGATCGAAGTGACTCAAGAAATCCTGGAATGACATCCAAAACTCGCCGTCTCTATCAAAGTTCAGACCAATCTCTTGCTTCTGATCTTCTGGTATATAACGCCACTCAGGCGAACTGTCACTCCAAGGACCATTCCATTCGGCTTCATTTCCCCACGGATTACGCATGCGAATCATTGGAATCTTTCCTTGCCGATTTGGTGTCACAATATCGATCATGCAAACCTACAGATAAAAGCAAGCCTTAGCTATAATTTAGCAAAAAGAATTAACTTTACAACCTTAGTAATGGAATAGGCATGTCCACGAATTAATCCCTGAGGCGTTTCAGCTTCTGTTACATTGGGATCCGCTTCAATCGAGCAACCCATCATGGAGTTACGTTCAGCAGCTTTCTGTAGAATGCTAAACAAATTGCCAGGCGCTTCCTTTAGATCATACCACTCGCTGACACCACCAGTAAAATCTTCCATAGCCTCGCATGTAGTGCCACCCTTAAGTGCCTCATAAGATCCATGCAACCTTGAGAAAATAAATCATCAATTAAACATACTAGTAAATGTTAGTATAGCAATCTTACTTGGCATATGCCTTCTCTAAAAGTGCACTCCAAAATTCATTTTTCTCTGCTGAATGCATATAGAGTAGTTCTCCACGACTTGTTGGCAAACGATCATCAATGATCACATCAACCCATTTACCTATAAAATTACAGATTAAATTTTAAATACTTCGAATACATTTCATTCACAGTATTACCGTATTGCCAAAAGCGGAAGTGAAAAATTCCTGCATAGTTCTCTTCAAAACTTTGTTCTGGTGGAATGACACGGAAAAACAGAGAAGATTCCTGTGTCAGATTTGCAGTTGCAGCCAATAACCAGCAATCTCCAAGTTCGCCCTGTTGCACATCAAATCTCGAATAGCCCTCAACAAAGAATTGCGGATTATCAATGATTTCCTATGAGGAAAATTTGTTATAATATTTTTCGATACATTATTTTATTCGTATTAAAACTCACATGTGGTCGTAACCATTCGATGTGGCGATCTGGACGACGTGAAAACATCAATGACTCATTGCTGGCCGGAAACAGGGGATCCTCGAACAGTGATCCATTCATTAGGGAGTTCTTTAGCAGTGTCTCATAATCCTGCACCTCCGAATACGGTCCCAGATTCGAACTCGTTTCACCCAACTAAAAATTTAAAACTCTTTTAGAAGACAGACGAAACCAGACTTAAAACACTTATTATATTTTTGTACATTGAAATGACATATAGTGAAGAAAGTCTTTACAAACAGTTAAATATAGTACATATTGACAACTTGATTCAAAACGAGTTCCCAAAAATTCGTGCATACCTTTCCTTCCTTTTTTGATTCGTGTTAGGTGATAAGTATGCATGGGAATAGTAATTTACATTAAAGCACGGCCAGATTCCAAATTCTCTTAAAACTTTGTATTGTGTTAATTAATCAAAAAACATTAAAAATAATGCAGTGTATTTGTTGGTTGGTTTACGATTTAAATAGTAAATAGTTTGTTATAAAAAAACACGAACACACACACAGAAGAAGTATGACGGCAATTTGATGTCCTTGCAACAAGGACACTGCAACTGAAGTACTACTTACATTACCATAAAAATAATTTTCACGATGCTTCGGTGCACCGGCTTGCAAGGATTGCTTAGTTTTTTGTTGTTTTTTTAATTGTGTTTAATTAAAATGTATAAGAGGGTATATCAATGTATGCAAATTGTATGACTGTATTTATGTCTGTATTAGTTTTTTAGTTGGTATTATAATAATACTGTTAAGGGTTACTTACAACTCGCATGTTCTTTATGCTTGGTAGAATACGTTTCTGTTCCGACTCCTTCTTCACAAAGATTTCGTTGATGACAGAACCAACGACATCCTTGGCGGCGCCCATTGCAGCTTCGCCAGCAGCATTCAGAAATTCTTGGCCAGCCTGCCTGAAGAATCCTTTAAGTTCATCCATCTTTGAATTTTTTTCCAATTACAAAAATCTGAAAATGAATAATCTTTGAGTCTGCTTGACTATTAACAGTAACAAGCTATTTTTTTTTTTCTATTAAGATTTTCGCTATAGAATTATCTTCCAAAAGTAATGCAATGTTTGTTGTTAATATGTATAATTCACATTTGTCTTGACTTGACCTGCTGACTAGGCTAGATTAGATATCCAGCATTTTTATTAATCCCAATGGATATTCTTTTTAATTATCTAAAGTAACTACAAATTAACATTATACTTTATATTATTTATTATTTCATGTCACGCAATGAGACTAACTAAATGGTCAACTTGCTCTCAAAACTCTCATAACAAGGATAAAAATGTTTTAATACAATAATAATAAAAAAATATTATAGATGAGGAAATAATTGAGATATTCTTGCAAATAAATTATTATTTACAAAATTCTGGATGCCAGAAATCTGCAAAAGCGTTCCAATGTACTCTGCCACAGCTCAATTCAAACGCTTAATTAATTATTTTCATTCATTCCGATAAGTATGTTTATTTATTAATACAATATCGCAACTTTCTATTAATGCCGGACGCACCTAGGTGTGTGTATGTTGGAATATTCGTGAGAACGCGACATTCCTAAATTCTAACATATTTATAATTTTATAGTGACATCATAACAGTACATATACATATTTATATATTATTATTATGCTTGTATGTATAATGCGTATGCGCTACAACTTCTATTGATTGCAATGAGCATCACCCTTGAACTTGAAAACCTTTCTCAATATGTGAATTATGCACATATTTATATTCGTATTAATGCATATGAAAACTTATTATTATCATCAATACATCTCTAACGGCAACTTAACTTTGAAAACACACACACACATATACATATGTACATACAAATATTAGAGATTTTATTAATCCAAAACATATAAGAATTCCGGCTACGAACATGAAACTGGTTTAATAAATTAGTTAGCATGAAAATCACATAGATATCTTAACGTTGCATTAGTAATCTATATGAAAACTATAGTATTAGCAACTAAATACACATGTCTATTTATAATATATGTATTTTATTTAAACATATGCCTTGCCGATTGAATAAACGATTTCTCTATCACACACTTGTAGAATTTCACTTCCAAACAACAAATTCACGTTTGTATGCGTACAGCGTCGGATACATACATATATACATGTATTTAATAGCATCAACAAATTATTCACAATTGCTATGTAGTTACTCACTTAAAGAATTATTGTATATTCTGCTTGCGCTCAACAAACTGGTTACTGACTGTTTCTCTTAAACAGTGAGCTGCCAACTGCTTAAGCACTTAGCCAATATGGAAACAGCTGACATGCTAAACATATATAAACATTCGGAATAAAAAGTAGTTTTGCGATAGCATAACAATCGATATCGAACGATAATATCAGTTAGCAATAAGTTCGTTTAAATGAACATTATTAAAAATATATATTATAAGATCGCTGCCAAAAACCATCGAACAAATCTAATTTGAATATATATAAACAAACCGCGCGAAAAACTGTGTTAATTAGATTTCGCGAGCATCTAGTTGTATTAAACAAATAAGTCAGAAAGCTGGTTTAAATTTAAATCTAAGGAATGGTATAAATAATATATTTACATATAGTATTGAAGTTTTACAACTAATATTTGAGGATTGTTATATGATCCATTATATGGTAACAACATAATGGATTAGGCAAACATTGTCCTAATGGAACCAGTCTCGCTCGTTGCGTGGTTTGAAAGAGCTGTAGATCACTGTAGCCGCGCTGCCAACCTGTGTAGAATTTGCGTTTAGAAAAAAAATGCATCTATGAGATTAAGATACATACAGCGAACCGAATACAAGTGTGTAGGCATTTTTAATATACACAGAAATCTTGAAAAACATTACAGTAAAATAATTGCAGGATATAAACTAAACACTGGCAGCTTAATTTATATACAAAGCAATCATGACACGATCAGTTGCTGTTTTACCAACGATTTGGATTTTATTAATTACTATTTCAACAGTGCCTTATACACAAGGTACACAGTCTGGCATTTACATAGATAATGGCAAGGATCAGACAGTTATGCAGCGTGTCCTTACCGACGATGACAAGCTGGATGTTTCATATGAAATATTGGAGTTCTTGGGCATTCCGGATCGACCTATGCATCTTAAAAATCACGGTTTGTCCTTAAGAAAATCTGCACCGAAATTTCTACTCGATGTGTATCAGCGCATCACAGCCGAAGAGGGGCTTAATAAAAATGATAGTCATGACGATCATCATCGATCCAAGCGTGATGCAGATGCCGTATCAGATGAAAGTGAACATAATTTTATAACAGATTTGGATAAACGTGCAATAGATGAAAGTGATATCATAATGACATTCCTTAACAAACGCAATCATAATGTAGAGGAAATGCGTCACGAACATGGACGAAGATTGTGGTTTGATGTTACAAATGTGCCCAGTGATAATTATCTAATGATGTCCGAACTGCGCATTTATCAAAATTCCAACGAAGGCAAATGGCTGACAACAAATAAACAATTCACAGTTACTGTCTATAAGATGCAATCGGACGGATTGACCCAAAACTCAATGGAGGCCCTTTCCTCTGTGAATACTACCGGCGACTATGTGGGCTGGCTGGAAATGAATGTCACTGAAGCTCTACACGATTGGCTTATAAACTCTAAAGAAAATCACGGTATTTATATTGGGGCACATGCCCTAAATAAGCCCGACCGTGAAATTAAATTAGATGATATTGGTTTAATACATCATCGTGTCAAAGTTGATGATGAATACCAACCATTTATGATTGGTTTCTTTAGAGGAACGGAGCTGATCAAAGCCACATCATCATCGAATGCACACAATAATCCAAAAAGATCGAAAAGAAGTACGTTACATCAGCGCCGTAAGAACAAATCGGAGCAATCGGTTCATCCATTTGTAGACAATGTTATTGAAAATACGCGCAGTTGCCAAATGCAAACACTTTATATTGATTTTAAGGATCTGGGCTGGCATGATTGGATTATCGCTCCAGATGGCTATGGAGCATTTTATTGCAGCGGCGAATGCAATTTTCCACTCAATGCCCATATGAATGCCACAAATCATGCGATTGTTCAAACTTTAGTGCACTTGCTCGAACCAAAGAGAGTTCCAAAGCCATGCTGTGCACCCACAAGATTAGGTGCTCTGCCGGTTCTATATCATCTCAATGACGAGAACGTCAACTTGAAAAAGTATCGCAACATGATTGTCAAGTCCTGTGGGTGCCATTAAAATATATATGTATATTAATTCAAAAATAAAACAGTCGCATTTCTCTAAGTCGCAGCAAAATTTATTGCAATTTTGTCTTCATAACTCAAACTCGAATTTTATTTCAAAAAATCACACAAAAATACGTATATCTAACTCATAAGTTGACAATTATTAATACAAAATAATTTTTAATTTTACACATAATACCTTTAAAGTACGTTTCGTATTTAAATTCATTCCAGTTAAATCAGTTTGGTTTAAAAAAAAAAACAATAGAATTTTTCACAAATCAAAACTTTGGATTGCATAATCTTTAACTTTAACTTAACTTAACTGTTATCCAACTCAATAATTCATTTTAGAGAAGGTTGACTGTATATTACTTGTAAACTAAACTAAAATATAATTTTTCCATCAAAATCTTAATTATATTTTTTTATAGAAATAAAACAAATGTATTATATATAACTTCATTCAAGCTAACACTTACAATTTAAACAAAAACAAAAATATCTTACATACTGATATGTGTTCAGTTCTATATGTTTCATAATCCATTCTGTATTAATTATGTGATTTGTGTTAATATATATTGTAATAATAATAATAATAAGAAACTCTTTTCTTAATTGTGTATCCAATGGTTTCGAAATGCAAATAAATCCATGATTAAATTTCCAACCCTTTTGTCAATAAGAGATGAAACAAGACGTCCATTAAAATTGGGAGCACTTATACTTGTTGTTGCACAGATCTCCCTTTTAAAAAAAATATAAATATTTATATGACTAAAATGAGTATGAATAGAATCGTATACTTACAAAACATCGTTCACTGGAATCGAGTTTCTAAAATACTCCTTTAAAAAGAATTCACCCTTTTGAACTTTGGCACGAGAAATGCTTAGCATTGTATCTGGATTTTTTGTATATAGAATCAAATAAATATGTCGACTTGGCGAGACAATTGGCCTAGCGAATTTTCCAATTACATTTTCTATATACGCTGGATCCTTGATTTGGTAAAATACATTGGGCGCTTCCTCGGTGTAAAGCACAAAAAACTGCCTTTCAATCGAACGTGAAGTGTATGCAAAATTTGGATCGCTATGCAATATAAGAGATTTATCATCAACCTCTTGACGCCATAGAAAATGCGAATTGATTGTTAGCAAGTATAGATGCTGTTGCTTTAAATTGGTGCTAAAACTGATGTTCGGACATTTTTTAAAGCCCGCAGCAACATCCTCGTTTTCAAATATTGTTGTAAGTGCCTTGGATAACAATGCAAATTGGCTCGTCATATTGCAATCGCTGCGCCATTTATCTGGATCACAGCAGTGTCTCAACATATAAAGATACATTTTAAAAAATTGTTGTCGCAATTTTAAGACCAGCTCAAAATTCGATTTCGAGACTTCCATCCAAATCCATTCGTCTATAAAAAAGTGTACTTGTGTCTCAGTCGCAGATGTCTGAACTTCGGAGAACTGTTCCAGACCCAATTTATTGGGTCCTGCAAAGACATAATAAACAAACATAAAATAAAAAGTAAAAGAACAAAAAGCAATATCAAGCTCACCAGCAAACAATGCCAACGGAAGTGGAGCAATAATCGTTGCATACTTTATAATATTCCTCTGTTTGGAGCAGATCATCCATTGTGTGCATATACGCTGCGATGACATGTCAAATGGTTCCAAAAATTCACGTAGAACCGTACTGGGATGGATAAACACCTTGTCAGCATGCGCAGAATTCAGGCCTTTCTTTTTATGATCCACAGCGCAAATATTGGGATATAAACCGCCAGTTAGAGCTGCCTTAACCACAGACCATTTATTCGACTTAAGATTGATGCTCTGTAAGCTCAATGGGCCTTGGCAATGAATAAGGTTAGCTGCACGCAAAGCGCTGACAATTTTCATACGTTTGGTATTAATTTGCTCCATGAGACCATTGATTATAAATTCATGTTCATCCGTTAGATATAATGGGGGCAAGTTATTTTGTAACCGGTCTTCCCATTCTTTAAATAGACGTAATATTATTAGATGATCAGAGACTTGATTGCCTGCCAAACGAGAGCGTTCATCCTTAATGCGATTTTGTATGTAGATTGCATATTGGTGCCATAAGCTATCAATATTCTCGCTAAGAGGCAGGCTCAAAGGATCGTCTGTACACATTGCGCTCACAATCGTTACAATCGGATCCAAACATTGTAGTAATAAGCCAAAAATTATTGTACGTCCAAGCTGACACGACACTGGAATGTCTATCAAACGACAGCCCAACCAGGTAACATCTTCCGAATCATCCAAGACATCAATCTTCTTCAGAAACTGGACTGTTTGATGGATATTTACTAGCGGCGGTGCCGAAATCGAATAGCTTAGATATTCACTAATCATCATGGTTGGTGCTAGTAATTTCACTGTCAAACAGATCTTGTCCAGTGGCATTGTTAGCATTTCTGGCTTAGCTCTTGCCGGCAGATGATCGTACGCATCCTTTGTGATCAGACGGAAGCAATGAGCATCCATACCAGCTTAAAAGTATTTAAATATGTTAGCAAGTTTTTTGGTTAGTATGTTATTTTCTCTTCATACCCACCTCGATCGTTGAGCAATAGCGATCTTCGCAATAGACAATCTCGCGTAACCCATCCATACACGAGCTCAGTGTTGTTAAAGCCGCTATCGTACAATGTTTTCCTCTGACAGGCTGTATCGATGAGATATTGAAATAGAATCGGCAGTGGCAGACACTCAACTATATCGGTGGTGAGTACAACCTTTATGGTACCAGTTTGAGTGTTTATTAAGGCGTTAAGGTAATTCATGGCCATACTGTCGTGCAAGATGTATATGGCTAATTCGCGTAAGTGTGCTGTTAAGAAATGACTTAACAACATATAGTTTAGCTTCACCAAATGGTAATATGTTGGCATAATGATCAAAATGTTGCCTGCAAAAATTAAAAAATAAATATACATATAATTAAATAATAAAAAATACTAGAGTAGACTGCATTTGTTACGTAATTTATTAAATAAAAGCTATTCCTTGTTGTTCATGTTCATCAAGATTAAAATTCAGAACGACACATTTAAAAAAAAAACACATTGTTGTCTTAAATTATAACTAATGTTTAAAACTATTTAACAGACATGTGTAGAAAGACGACGGGCAGGCATTATATATTGAAATTGAATCAAAACTTATAAATTAGAATTTTTTCACAATCATCAGTATTATATGTATCAGGCAGGAAGTTGCTTCTCAAATTGCTTCAATTGCTTTAAGATTTCCGATTTCTTTTTCGCCTTATCCATTTGATCCTTGTCAAGCTTTGTGCCATCACCAGCTTGAATTTTACTCTCGATTTGCTCGATTTCTCTTAATTTTTTGCGCAACTTTTTAATTTGCTTAGCAATATCAAGCTCATGTGTATCATCGTTAAGCGATAGCGCACTATCTAGAGCATTTGTCAGCTTGGATACACCACTCAAATCATTGGCAGGTTTGGGCAACATTGTAGCTATTGTGGCGGCAGAGGCATCTGAAATTGGTTTTGTTCTCGTTGTTGATATTTCCTTTTTCACTTTGGCCTTCTCCTTTTTTTCACGTTCTTTTTTTAGCTCAGCAGCTACAAGGGGACACATTCCGACCGGCACTCCAGTTACGCTTTGTGACACAAATTGTTTGCCTTTGCTCTCGTACAATGGGACTTCTTCCTGCGGAACATAGCCATCTTTGACACGGCGCTCTTTGCGCCATGTACCATCGGGTCGCTTTGTTGCGGGTATAACTTTGCCTTTATTGCTTTCTGAATCTGAGTTCATTTTAATTTAACAATGCAACTGTAAGTTCTTGCTTGTATCAATAAGAGTATTATGCATTTGTTTAATATATCGATATACTTATAGCGATGAACCAATTTGATGCGAAGCATTTATGCCATAGGATGGTACGGTGTTAAAAGTTCAAATATCATAAATAATATCATGTAAATTTCATTCGCCCGGGTATCGTTTGCAACTAAGACTAAAATAATTTTTTTGAATCTTACCTGGTGCATATTCGGGTTTGGTGCATATCAGATACACAATATTGATAATAGCATCGTAATCCACAAAATCCGGTTTAGCCTTTTTCACAACGTATCCATGGAGACCGAAATTGCAGAGGATATCGATACATTCGTGGTTCCCCCTTAAAAATGCCACTGTTATAGCATTTTCGTGATTGTTATCCATAATATATGGATTAGCGCCCATAAACAAAAGCAATCGAATATGACTTGCATTGGTCAATTGCGATGCAATCATGATCGCCGTCTTTCCCGTAAATGAATGTTGATAATTCACCGGCACTAGCTCGTAATTCATCATATATAACAATGGCCGAAAAGCAGCACCATTTCCAAGCTCTTCATACGCCACAAGACATTTGTCGGTTTGTTCACTCCTCAAACTCTTATTTAGATATTGAGCGCTACTTTTGTAGACCTCGGGTCCCTTATGTATGTTCGCCAATAAAATTCTGCTTTCAATGTCCTCTAAATACGAGATGCGTAAGTTATCTTGTTTCGGTTGGTCCACAAAAAATTCACATCCTTCTCCAAAGAAATTCAAAAATCTCCTTGAATCGTATGCTTGCGAAAGCAATATGATGCGCAAGTTCGGATTCATATTAAGAGCGATTTTCAGCTCCGAAAGTAAAATATCAGTATATGGGATGTGCAAATGTATATCATTAACCACGAAGTGACTAATATCATCCAGTTTTTTCACATCCTTGCCAAACAGCGAGCGCAGAAAGTATTTAGCTGTTGTGTACACGATATGCGTTACTGAGCTAATGTTACAAATTTTTGGCACCTGTATGCCAATCGTTTCGCCAACATTTTCACCCAAAAACTGAGCGAATCGCATGCTATTATATTCTGCCAAAATATTGTACCTTTCGATGCAGATGATTTTTAAGCTGGTTTTCTTAAGCTGCGCATCCTTCAGAATAACCAGCGGATATAGTATGGACTTATCAACAGCAAGATGTCCATTGAAAATGGATATGCGATGCGAATAAACTGATTCGAGTATGTTGCGGTGACATAAACTTGATGAGCTTCGTGATAAATTCCTGTCATGTTGCTCCGTTCTTAGGCATAATTGTTTTGGCGCGCTCAGGGCTGACATTGGCATATGAAGTACCGGCATTTTAATTCTCCAATTACAAATATAATCCATTGACGGCTCATTGCATGAACGCGACAAAAATGTCAAGATTTCTCTTACCGATGTGGCGCTTAGGGCCAACGACTTTGGCTCTTCTAGGTAGTGCATGCATGATCGCTTGAATACCTTAACGCATCCCTGTCCATTGGCGACGAAATACTGAGAGCGTAAGCCCAAATTATATGCAGCTGTAATAATAATACTGTGCTCTGATGCTCGAAAAGAGCAGCAAAATTGTTGACAGCAACGCCGACCACCAATAAAATAAAGTAATTGTTGCGGAATGAATTTGCATTGCAGTGATTGCTCCATTATAGACGACATGGTTCGACATTTTTTCTCAAACTTAAACCGACATACAAAAAGACCCGACTTACCGTTAAAGTTAAAACCACATATTCAATTAAGAACGACGGAATGAAACAAACACTAACACACCAAAAGTTCTACATGTACTCAACATGCGTTTAACAATCGATAATTTGGTTTCAATTCCATTAATGCAAACCTGCTAAACTTTATCGACGAAACTAAGATTCTGAAAAGCAATAGCTGGTTTTATAAGGAGCACTAGATTAATTTTGCATTTAAATTTACGAACATGATTTCTAGTCGAATTACTTTCCCAAACACCACACTTAAAAGCTACAAAATCCAAACTTAGCCGGCATAAAGTCACAATAATTTAAAATGTAAGTAATTGTACCTAGTCTAGTTCAAAATAACAGCATATACATTATTTGAATTCAAATATTTTTATTTTATTAGTACCATTAAGGTATTGGTTTTTTTTTTAAGATTTAAAGAAAATTTGATTTGTCGACAGAGTTTTGGGAGCCACTGCTTTGATTTGACCAAGAGTTGCCGCCAGGTGGTCCACCATTCTACAATATATTAAGATTGAATTAGTAATCTGAAAACTGTATTATGTTGTTGTTGCTGTATACACCCACCTGATCATTGGAAGCTGAGCTATCGCCTTTGTTCATGCCGCCAGAACCAGAGTTGTTTGAATTGTTTTGTCCTTTGCGGCTACCGGAGTTATTCATGTTGGAAGGGTTTGAATGCTGCCCGCTGTTTTGAGCCATCCATGATAAAAAATTGCCTCCCTGAGAAGTAACTGAAAGAGTTTTTTGTTTGAAACAATGATAGTGTATAGAAGGCTTGCCTGCTGATCCTGGTTTTGATTTTGCAGCTGATTGCCAAGAAGGCTCCACTGATTCAACGCAGCAGCAACCAAAGCAGGGTTCATCGGCAATGAGTTTAAATTAAGTCCGACGCCTAATGGGTTGTTCATGTTTTGCCCTTGATTTGAAGAGCTGGATCCTTGCGAATTAATGCCTAATGCCTGCAGGTTTGGCATGTCCAAATGTCCCCTGTTCATCCAACCGCCATTGCCTACGTTGCCATTGTGCGGCTGATTCATGCCATGAAAATTGTTCTGCCTATTATTATTCATATAGGGATTACCACCGCCACCACCATCTTGGTGGCGATTCATATTCCCGCCACTATTGTGATTACTACTGTTCGTGTAACCCCCATTCAAATTTCCACCATAATTATTTCCACCCATTCCGTAGCCACCACTGCCAATGTTGCTGTGACTATTGCCGATTGCATTGTTATCACCACCTCCGTGTGCATTGTGTTGATTATTACCTCTGTGATGTCCGCTGCGGCCTGAATTCATGTGATTCCCCTGTTGATGATAGGAATGCATCCCGTAACTATTGCCCGTGTTATAGCTGTAGTTTTGCGCCTGATGACCTCGGTTTTGTTCTGCTTTGGGCGCCGCATTTGAAACATGCACAGATACACCTTAAATAAAAAAGATCGATACAAATAAGATTAATTAAATATATTTTACAATTTTATTCAACTCACCTTTAATAATGTGATCCTCACCGCAAAGAGATTGGGCGACATCTGGGTCAAGGAATGTCACAAAGCTAAAAGCCCGAAATGGTCGGGGAATGAAGACATCAGTTACCTCACCAAACTTCGAAAAGTACTCTCGTAAATCATCTGAGTTAATATCCTCTGTGCAACGACCAACGAATACTTTACATGGTACTTGATGACCCATACCCTATACAAAAAATTCTATTACAACTTGGACCAACATTATAATTAAAGAGTTTAGCTCACCTTTGAATTGGGCACTTTGACTTCACACCAACGACCATCGATTAAATGCCGATTAGCAAGTACACGCATTTGTGCTTCATAAGAACCAAAACGTACGAATCCGAATCCCTTAGATTGTCCAGATTTGACATCTTTCTTTATTTGGGCCATGAGCACTTCGCCATAACTCTCAAAATACTCTCTTAAGCTGTCTTCCGTTGTTTTCCAGGCCAGTCCCAATACAATTAAATCCGTGCAACGTAAACGAGTTTCAATACGTTTTGTTTTTGCAGTCGAATTTTCCAAGTTATCATCGCTCTTACGTTTGTTCTCTATGGGAGGCAATGAGGGGCGATAAGGACTGTCGAGCTGTTCGGCAGAACTTCTCAAATTTGGTATACCTTTTGGAAACACACAAAAGTAGATATATTCTCCCCAACCCGACTCCACACCAGGGGGAAAAAGTCTTCCTTCATTGGACCGCACACCACGCACAGCTTTCGAGTCCATGTGCCTGTATTTCAGACCACATGAGCCAGGAAATTGTGCTTGCAGTGTTGATATCAACAGTGTTCCATCTTCTTCAGCTGGAAGCTCAATGGGCTCGTCACCCTCCTCCTCCGCCACTTGTACGAAATCCATTTTGATTGTTTTTCAAAATACTACAAATTATAAAACAAATTTCACATATAAAAACTGCCATTTTAATTTAATCATACCATGTCATATTTTCAAACCATTCAATCAACTGCAAAATCGCTCTTATATACTCTCAAAATACATAGTCCCATACATATATGTAAAATAAACTTTATTGTAAAAACAATTAGTACACTCACTCAGACAAAATAATGCTCACAAAATGTGTTTATTATAACAAAAGACGAAAAAGAAAAAAAGCATCTAAATAATTTATTAATAAAACTAACTGTAAACCTATAGAGGAATAGTTTAAGTATGTTAAATAATTTTGTATTTAATTTATATTGTGTGGAAAATACGTGTATCTCGAAGTCGATGCAGATCATATATAATATGACAATAAGAAGAAATTTATGTGTTGGAAATCCTTAACCATTATTTGTCTGTTCAAAAATCAAAAGTTATGTATAAAATAAAAAAAATTAAAATTAAAAAAAATTAAAATAAAAAAATACATTTATGTGTATTAAAATTTTATTTTTAAGATTCAGTCAAAAGCAATCAAATATTCAACAATGCCACGAGCAGTATGTATATAGTATTTTTATTTGAAACTGTTATGGTCAAACGTACTCATATACATTAACATTTATGCTTTACATTTGTACAACAGAAATATGCTAACACATACACATTCGAAAACAGTCATTGACAGATACACGTATACACATCCATGTACACATACTCGAAATACTCAGATATATTCCAAAAACCTCATCTCAATCTTTGATTGTATACTGATACATATATTAATAGAAAATGTATCGAACATAAAACAAAAGAGTATTAACAAACATATTTAAAAAGAAAAGCATTAAAAATTTTAGGTTTTAGATGCATTCAAAAACCACTCACATCAAGTTATTGGAAATATTTACTGATTGAGATTGGTTAAAATTAAAACAAAATTAATAATCAACTATGCATGATTTGTATCTGAAAGAAATTTTGTTTAATTATTGTTTGTCTATTTTTATGTTCTTCCTTAAGACTAATAATAATACGCAAATGTTTGCTCTCATCCTTTTCCTATTCTAAACAGCACTCAATATACAACTATGTATGTATGTATGTACAAGTGCCGGTCTCACACTACTCGAGTATGCTTGCATGACGTAACAGTTTATCAAAATAGCTATTTTTTGTATGTACAAAACAGCTATTTGTATATATATGTATTTACATGCGTTTTACATGAAAGCAGGTTCAGATATCGACGGACATACACAAAGTACAGACACACATACATATGTTTGTTGATAAGTTGGCAGCCAATCAAGGGGGCGGCTGGGCATTCCTGTTATTTGCCATATTTATTTGATTAACTGTAATGTGGTTTTGAAAAAACACTAGCTTGCCAAATTCAAAAGTCTATTAACATGCAAAATCAATTTTTGTGAAACTTATTCATTTTTTCTTACTTTAAAAATTTTACTTTAAGGACTTATAAAATACATACATCTGTATATATGTTTAGCCTTGTGCTGTCACGTTTTTAACAACACATGCGCACATTCTGCAAAGGGCATATACATACATACATATGTGCAAACATATTTACTGAATAGAAGTTGATTGTCGATAAGAGCCTCTCATCCTAAATGGTTATACAACAATTTTCTTACACTATTTATAAAGGGTTAGTTGTAACATTACAGACGTAATGCCTTCAATATATGAATGTATGTTTTCAGAACAGCTCACACACGTAATATTTTATGTTGTATATTTCCTTTTTAAGCTCGCTCTCTCACAAGATTCACACACAGTCAGAACCAGATCGAAGTCACTTTTCTTTTCACGCTCGTAACTCGTAACACAACACACGCTAGGTTCATATGCACATCCACTTGTCTCAATTAGTGCGTAATAAATATAAAGAATATTTACAATTTCGCTTTTAATAAATTTGATTTCAGATAGAACACCATTTTTCCTTGTGCAAAAAAATACGAAGACAAAATTTCGTGTATGTATACAGCTAATGTTGCTAGAGACGGCAAAAAGTGGTAGCAAGTGTTTGCTCATCGTTTGGTATAAATTATCGAATTTTTTGCGATTAAACAGACTCACGTCACTACCACACATTATTTCCAAAGCCCAAAAATAACATTAATTAACAATGAACTATATATTAAATACTTAAATGCACCCGATGTATTAGTTTTTTTATTCTAGTACATGTATCATATGTAGCCCCTTAAGTTAATTGTAAGTATGTGTGCACTGTGCACAATTGGTGAAAGGAGACAGCCGGCCGGACCAATATTTGTTAGTCCTAATTTCTTGATTTTTTCAGTGGTGTTTATTTTTTAGTTTTGTTGAGTTATTTAAAATATTTTAAATATATATTGCACTTAGTTATTATTTTAATGTCCAATTTTATTTTTGTATTACAGACTATTTATTTAAAAGTTCTCAGCGCACTTTGAATTTATTTTGTCGGAGGTATGGCTTGGTTTATTAAAGATTGATTTCGTCGCTAAAACTATGACTATTTTAAATGTTAGAGATCTATCTACACAATATGCTACCCACAAAACGACCTAAAGTTAATAAGTTAACATATGAGTTACTTGTATAATTATTTATTTGACATATACATACTAAAGTATTTACCCTAAATCGCACAATCACAATATATATAGACGTATTCTGCACACGAAACACAATTTAAAATTATGGTTACACGGTTTAAAAAGGCATTGTTGTTGCTCTCGATCTTTGCACTACTACAAAAATATTATTGTTGTATTTTGCATAAAATATATAGATAAAAAATCACAGTGAAATATTACTGCACGCTGATGTATTAAATATATAGTTCTGTGCCTCCAAAATGTGCATCTCCGTTAAACAAATGGCAACAAGTAATATTATATATCCACTATAACGTATCGCTCGCAGAAAATCCCACAATTTATCGCAAAATATGCTAAGCAGAACGCAGTGCAACAACGCATGGACATTGACTATGCGCCACATCCAGGCGACACAAAAGAACAACGTCGACTTAAATATATAATTCTGGCACTGGTATTGACTGCTGCTCACATCCTCCCGTTCCAACATGTTCTGATACACGGCTATATAGCGATTCCAGGCCGTTGAACTAAGCAAAAGTTGGCCCGTAAAGCTAATAACGTTTTTCGCCACTTTGCGTGTTGTTGCCTTCATTTTGGGAATCATTGTTGGCTCTGGAGTTTTCGAATCGCTCATTGGTATTATGGAATACCCTCGACGAGGTGGATTGTTTTTCAAATAAAAGAATATGCCCAAAAGTAGAGCAATGCAACCAAGTCCATCGCACAGACCATCAACATAATATCCCGAAGTACCAATTTCCGAACGCTCGCCCCGTATATGTTTCCTGACCCTTGCAACATGCCCATCAAGATCATCCAGGAAGGTGCGAATTTGAAAGAGTAGCACTCCTAGTCTTCTATATCCCAGGCTATCGGATGCCACAAGTTTGCCAGATACACAAGCGACGAGCACATGAAAGAATGATATCATGTTTGGGGTAATAAACCTGGACTCCGAGATGCCGACCACATTGTCAAAAATTGTGGCCAGGGGTGCGAAAAGATAATGATTCGTATGGTCCAGCAGTATCGCTTTAACTGTTATGTGACACAACGGATTAATATCGCATGATATCCACGTGTAATCCTCGTATTCCTTCTCATTTTCAACGGTGGGTAGCTTTATGGATTTGCTTAATCCTTGATCAGTTGCTAAATTGGTTTGGATGGGTTCCAGCGATGATGATGCGGACGATGACGAGATTGATAATAACGCTTTCGTCGTATTTATATGATAATTACGATCAATAGCATAATTGTGAACTCGCAAATAAAGCTCAACATCCATAAAAACATAGAATATTATCAACAGAAACAACAGTGTTAATAATATTTTACTTATTTGTGAACTGGGGCCAATCATTTCGCTGCTTTTGTGAGGTAGGTATCATTTATAAATTCTTCCAATCCTTAGTGATTAGCTAAACTGAAAAGAAAAGACATCATTGAATTTAAAAATAAAAATAAATACATATACCCTTACTTAAAGCAAACCTTATTAAGTCATAGGGAAGAGAAATTGATGACTAATAAAAGCAAAAAAAAAAAAAGATTGATAAATATTGGGTACATTGATTTCAATCGAGACACTTTATCAAATGATTTAAGTCGAATAAAGGTCATTTTGTTCAAAAAAAAGTGTCGAAAACCATAAATGTTTACCAAAACTGATTAAGGCCAAATCGAAGATTGTCACAGGCATAGAAATCCATTAGGTGCATATCAATAAATATGAAAATACGTACATATGAACATCTGTATGTATGCATGTTTATACTAATGGTCGCCGAATTTCTCAACGATTAATAACCGCTTGTGTTACTACATAACTAAGTGCACCTAGTAATTAACACAATAAATTTACTCTACTTACTACACTTTACATTATTTACATAGACACATTTTTCACATCGTTTATTATGAAAATAGTTTGTTTAAGTGTTAATTAATCAGACATTTGCGTATACCAAATCATAACACACAGATATGCACATACATAAATATATATACTATATAGTATTTATTATGTGCAACTGGTTAGTTCGCTATTGCTGTCATTTCTGCATCTGTTTTTATTGTTGGCATTAACACAAACGCCTATCCAATCGTACGACGGCAATCAGCTTTGGACGCAATTGTTATTAGGTATAGTTTATATTAATTGAAATATGTGTGTGTACATTTGCAAAAGGTAATATTATTTTAATTATACTATGTTTCCATCAAGAGTAGTGATTGTATATATGTCGATAGTAATATGTATCTTGATACTGTCTCCAGTGCTATCGTTTCAATTCCAAAACGTTTTTTAGTCAATCACGCATGCAACAATCATGATTATGTTTATGGATTATAGATTTAAGCTTAGGACTTTTAATGCTTATTTTTTAAAATAAATAAGGTGTAAAATATGTACATATGCAACCATTTGTCAAAGGCACCATAATCTTATAATAAAAACACCAAGTGTAATTGAAGACTTATCGATAAGTTAAAGGCGTAATGATAATGGAAACAATAAATTTCAAACGCATAACTATCGGTGAGACAATTGTATATCGGTTATTTGTGTTTTTTATTTTGGTTTGTCACATTTGAGTAACGCAACGTACATATATATATACCTGAAAATGAATGTTCATGGATTAAAGAGCGCGGTTTTTAGAGCTGCTGGAGCGTTCAATCTGTCCAAGTCATTGACCAACCGCCGTGTGATCTCAACAGTTGGGACGAAATACAGCAATGCATACGATGGAGATGGCAAGACGAAAGTTTCAATATTTAACACTGAAACAGATATGGGGCTCATGATAACCGGCTATAGTCAATATGGATTTAGACTTAACAACAATATGGTCTTAATAGGACCGATTACAGTTTTCCCTAGGTGTGGTAGTATAAGCAATAATTTTGTTTCTACTTTTGTTATGTAATTAAGCATTTCATTAAAGAACGCTGATTATTTCAGATCGGTTCTGTCTTGGAACGTGAACTCCTTTGAAGATATTAATGAAGAGAGTCTCTCAATCTTCCCAACACTGGAGCCAAAGATCGATGTTCTCATTATTGGAATCGGAGACCAGAGTCCAACACCAACTCTTTCCAAACGAATTATTGCGTTTATGAAGAAATACAAAACAAACGTTGAGGTTCTGCGAACAGAACAGGTGGGAAGATTGTTCATATTCGTTCAATTTTAACTGGGAAATAATGGCTTTGGTATCTGTTTTTTAGGCTTGTGCAACGTTTAATTTCTTAAACGCCGAGGCCCGAATGGTGGCTTGTGCTTTAATACCACCCCTGCATCTTTCTTACAATGAGAATGATGTGCTGCAAACCAAGTTAAGACAAAAACAACTCTACGAAGCCGATTAAGAATATGCTTAGCAATAATTGTTAAACTTGTAACAACTTTAATTAAATGTGAATATAGCTTTACTAATTAACTGAAGAAGTTCCGTACTTATGATTGTTCAAAACCAAACAGAAAGGCATATTTTCTGACAATATAAACCGCCAATAAATTTATTTAGAGGTATGTAAAAAAAGTGTAAAGAACTTAGCTATTTATACAAAAGTACACATATTCAGTCGGCAGTTGCGCCAGGATAACGTTCGACAAGCATAGCGACACCTTGGCCGCCAGCAGCACAGGCAGCAACAACTCCAAGTTTACCATCCTCGCGAACCAAACGGTTCGCCGAATGCATGCAGAGACGAACACCTGTGGCAGCAAATGGATGACCGATCGACAGAGAGCCACCCCAGTTGTTCCACTTCGTTAAATCGATTGCGCCAACCTTTTCGCTCAGGCCCAGATATGTTTTGCAGAACCAATCCGAATCCAAAGCCTTCAAGTTGGCAACAATTTGCCCAGCGAAAGCCTCATGAACTTCCCAAGTGTCGATATCTTTTAACGTGAGCCCAGCTCTTTTCAAAAGTTTAGGTATACCATATGCCGGACCCAAAAGCAATTGATTAACAGGATCCTGAGAGACATACAGAAAATCTCGTAAGTATGCTTTGGGCTTCAGGCCCAATTGCATGGCCTTCTCCTCGGTCATAATAAGGCAAGCTGAGGAGCCATCAGACTACAAATTAATGATAAATTATATAAATCAGACATTGTTTAGACGAAAAATGTTAAAATACTTGCCAGGAAGGAAGCATTAGCTGCTGTAACTGTGCCGTAGGGTTTAATAAATGCTGGTTTCAATTTTGCCAAACTTTCTGGCGTGGAGACACGAATGCCATTATCCTTGTCCACCACCTTATCGACGCCTTGAACTGAAAGTGTTTAGTTTGTTTGTTACATAAGCATCAACATTTGCAAAAGCATTATTTTCCACACCTTTGAAAGGTACCAAATCAGTAAAATATCCCTTTTCCTGAGCTTCGTTCGCTAAGGTATGGGATCTTAGGGCGTAGTCATCTTGTTCTTTTCGGGTGACATTAAAAGCCGAAGCCAAACGATCTGCAGACTTGCCCATTGTCTCGCCCGATGAGAATTCGGCAACAGCTGGGAGCTGTAAATGACAGCTGATTAGTTTTTTTTTATACAATTTCAAGGTTACGTTTACATACTTCGGGTGCCAAGAAACCGGGTCTAAATGTCGATAGCAAGGACAAACGTTGCCCCAATGTTTTTGCCTTGTTAGCCTTGATCATTAGAGATCGCATCTTGCGCGAATGACGAATTGGCAAATCGGACATAAACTCTACGCCACCGGCAACAATTACATCATAGGTATTTGTAGCAATTAAACCCATGCCAGTTGTAATTGCCTGAAATTTAAATGCTTTGAACTTCGTATTTAAATGAATTGAATATTAATTTTCCTACCACATTGGAACTGATGCAGGCCATAGTAACGGTATGTGCCGGTGTTTTATCACTAAAGCCAGCTGATAGAGCCGCCTCTCGTGCAATATTCGATGTTTTCAGCTCTTGAATGACGGTGCCATAGACTATGTAATCAATAAGATCCTTGTCAAGGCGGGTCTTTTGCAAAAGTGATCTACAATAAAATGTATATTAAAAGATTTGATTTAAATATATATGTATATAGGATATGCTTACAGCAACGAATGCCTAGCCAGTTCGTGGGGCATTAATTTCAAGTAGTCGCTGCCAGACGTCAAAAAGGGGGAGCGAACTCCATCGACCAGGACAATATTCTGAGTATTCGCATTTCGTTTGGGTTGTGCTGCAGCTTGGGCAGAAAGTTGACGACACTCAACTGTGTTAAAGAAAAAACATATAAATATATCGTACAGCATTTTTAAACATTATATGTAAATATAATTGTAATTCGCCAAACATATATACGAACATATGTACATTTATACATGTGTACTTTACACGAAAATTATTGGACTTTGATCATCACTCAAAATGATGCAAAATTATGCGCACACGAGATGTTATTGTTAAAACAACAAACTTACTTCTGCGGAACAAGCCTGTGGCATTTTTGAAGTTATTTCTACTTTGCAAAATTCGAAAATTCATTTTTAATTTGTAACTTTTCTCTTAACTAACAAAACAGCAGCAAAACGCGATCGATGTATAACTATGGCTGTCGGTGTATTATTTTTAGATTAATGTCAAGACTATCGTCGGCAGCAATATGTTTATCGAAAAAGTACATGTTCGTCGCCATCGATAGTTGGACAGTTTAGCGAAATGCTCTTCTTCTTTAATTGTACCAAAAAGTTTTCTTGATTTTTGCGATGGTACACTAGGAAAGCTTTTTCAAGCTGCCCGTTATGTCAAATTTTGAATACCTTTACTGTTCCAAATCTTGTAATTTTTCAAAGAACGATGGCTAATTGGTTTGAGTACATGGTTTTGGGTAAATATTTACTTAAAATTTCTATCCTTAATTATTACAGTTAGGGTATTTCCTAGCCAAGCACGCCTTGAGAACCCATTATTACCCCTACTCAATAGATCACTGCTCATTTTCGCATTTGAATGCGAAATAATTACCAATAGAAAGCGGGTGCAATTAATGTTACAGTGTGCCTGGTTCAAGGACAAATTTTATTGGTATCCTTATTAAAGAAAAGGGTGCACAAGCGTGTCGTGTACGACATTTACATATGCACTATTTCACTATCTATTGTGTCTATTGTAAGCAGAAAGATCCGAAAGGATCAAGGTTATTTAATGGAGCAAGATTTAATTGCTTAAAATGTCTGGTGTTGAGAGTATAAACCTTATATATCCATTATGAGGCGAATAGGAATAGTGAACGTTACTAATCGTATAGAAAATAATTTAAAATATTCTAAAATTTATTTTAACCGTTTTAACTACGAATCTTGAAAGGTAGAATTCATAGAAAGAATTAAGTGGCGACTCTACAATTTGTGTTATTTAATATTTACCTGATAAGCGTGGCAAGGCCCCTAACCTACATCTACCCTTTCTTTTGAAAGGGCAATTAAAGGTTTGTCCTTGAGCCACGAGGCGTATGCAAATGGGAAAGTGAGCATGTTAATTTCACTGTGAAACGAAATACACATTAAAGGACACAAAAAAGTAACAATGAATTTAAAAACATCTCTACTACTTAGTTTATAAAAGAAAAAAAACTTAAGTTGCTTAGACTGGGTGTCCTTGCTTGCTTGTAGAAACGATTTCTTCTTAATTCTTAAAACCAATGTGTTGAGCAATAAAAGTCTTAAACATTAATCTGCAAAACAAAACAGTTTTAAACAAGCAAGGAGAAAGTTGACAATAACTTTGCGAAATAAAGTCGAATAAATAAGTTTATATCTACGAAAAAACCATTTCAAAAAACATATTACTAGCATAACTGGATAAGTTTTGGAAATGTTATAGAAAAAGCGTTTGTTTTTTGTTTAATGTACCATTCTGTTTTTCAACTTTAAGTCATTAAATAACTTTATTTTTATTCAATAAAAGATATTTGAAAGCTTACATTATGATTAATTTTAGACAAATAAGAATATGGTCTTAAGTGCAACTTATTT
Source organism: Scaptomyza polygonia (assembly GCA_035044585.1). Classification (NCBI taxonomy): domain Eukaryota; kingdom Metazoa; phylum Arthropoda; class Insecta; order Diptera; family Drosophilidae; genus Scaptomyza; species Scaptomyza polygonia. The sequence goes on from JAWNNU010001690.1 coordinate 1,051,684, forward strand.
GTGATGTAAGTACATATGTAACTTTGTGTATTTGTACATACGTATTTAAATATGTACTTTCGGAGGTTAATTTTGTTTGTTACAGTGTTGTACTAATAACCACTCTTGGCAAGGGCATAACACATCATAAAACGAAGTGTGCCTTGCGAGAACGAGTCCGAAGACCAACAACAACAATATTTTTACACAGCAGCGACGTCCGCTCTGATCTCGCTGGCAGAGCTAGCTGCTATTGCTGTTGCTGTCGGTTGCCGTCGGTTTTAGTTTTTAGTGCACAAATAGTGCTTTGGTAAGTCGGACGTACATTGGAGGTGATCGCGTGCTATAAGAGAAACGCAAAAGTTAAACTCTTCCCATACAAAAGAGAGAGGCAAAAGCACCGATCTCTCGCTTGCTCGCAAAGTCGGGAAAAAAGTTTTACCAATCAAGTTTTTTATTTCGCAATAATGTATTACATATAACAAAACTTCAACCTAGTTAAAAGTTACTGTTGTTGTTGTGAACTTTTGTGTGTGTGTGCGCGGAACATACATGCATATGGATTGGCATCGCTATATGTATGTATATGTATGTGTTGTTGTTTGTTTGCTTCGTTCGTATCGAAACAGCAAAAGCTAATGGAACTGTGAACTGTACGTGCGTTGCTTGAAAACAAGATCCAACTTAAAAATAAGAAAAAAAAACAAAAATTTAATCTACTGTCTACTATCATATTGTAGTATTGTGAAAATCTTATATAAATATGATCAGCAAGAACCAAAACAGTTGTCTTATGTTGTTTATATGAACGTGTGTGGATGTTGAAACTGAAAGTAATAATTAAACCAACATACATATATAAATCTACAAATATACAAACATATGTATGTATGTATTTTGCCTGTTCAATGCAAAAGGAATAGAACGCGTTTATCCACACACACACACACCACCGCACTCATACAGGTACATATATGAGCGAGCATACTCAAACTTCAACCAGAGACTGTGAAAGTGGAAAGCTCTGCTCAATCTGCTTACTTATTTGTATGCATGTACATAAATGTGTGTGAATATACGTATGCATATCCATAATACTACTACTGTATTTACATACGTACATGTATGTATGAATGCATATTACATACATATTCCGAAAGTCTACAGAAGATTTTCCAGCTATTTGTGAAAGGGAGTAATTGCTACAAGACTTAATGAAAGAGGTGAGTTGAATAAAAGTACATTTCATTATACAAGTTAAGAAATTATAAATGAAATGAAATTGATATTATATTGTTAAAGTAGCAAGTCAGTTCAAATGCAAAAATACTTCTTTAAAATGGTTAAAATGAATAGTTGTTCAATAATTTAAAAGTTTAATAATACAGTAAGTGTGGATGACATGTATGTGTCACATGTACACATGTATAGTGCAAATCAACTATTACAAGGCCAAACTTAAAATTGTTACGAAGAAAATTGTTAATACAAAAACTGTTCACATACATTTGTAAATTTTTTCTTATAAATATGTTTATGTTTGTATGTAAATATGCAGAAGCAGAGCTTGAGTTTCTGTATACATACTGTCTGATCGCCTCGATTAAAAGCAGCGACAGCAGAAAACAACAACTACCAGCAATAAAAGATCGCAACGCAACGCGCACCCAAGCAAAAGACAAGAAAGGCTTAGTGACCTTCATAGTGTGCTTATATGTATATGTACAAATAAATGTCTACATAGCTGCTGGTATATGCATATACAAACATATCTCCGTTAGTTAGTGTATGTGTTTGTGTCAGTCTGTCTGTCGGGTAAGCAACTTCTGTATTGTGTTCACGTCGTTGCTGTCGCTCTTTCTCATTCATTTATTGTTGCGCAGAAATGTTAATAAGCCTCGTCAATATAACATCATAAGTAAATACATACATACATATGCATGTACGTACGAAACACAATTTTTATCTGCACAAACTATATGTTCATCAATACACACAAAGATATAAACATTACTTTGCTCTCTTATACTGACGATCGATGGTGAAAGAAGAGTTTGTCCATTTTATAATTATGTAATTCAAATTTGGGTCATTTTTACGAGTGTGGCATTTACAACATGTACACACACAACACATACAAACAACGGCGAGTGGCATTTGTTGGTGTATGAGTCTGAGATTTTTTAGCTGGTTTACCAAAAGAGCTTTCGTGAAAGGGGAAAATGAGCAGAAACTGTGCTTTGCGTTAGTATTGGTCCGTCCGTGACAAACATCAGCGAAAACAAGTTTGATCATTTCAAAATTTGTATAACCATTGTGACATAGATCGAATAAAATTTCCCTGAGTATTTTTATTCATATTCTTTATATTTACAATTTGCATACATATACATATACATACATATATACATTCATACCAAACCAATGTATGCTGTTACACACAAACAACGAATTGCAAAACTTTTTAATATCCATACAACGACGACAAATTCAGAAAGCCAAGCGTAAATGAGTGATCGCTTTTTGTTTTACACATGCATACATACATACATATGTATGCTAGTGCACACACACAAGTATGAATATTTTCACATTGTATGCTTGTATTGTTTAGTTTTTAGACTCATTTAGAGTAATTCGAAAGCTTTTTTACATGACTGCCTGCAAAACATGCACAAAAAGACATGAATATGCGAATGCCTACATGTACACACACATGCATGCGCGTTTAGAGAGGGAGAGAGAATTGAAATCATTGAGAAAAGCTTTTTGTGAAAGGTGATTTTTGTGCGCGTTTGTAAGTAAGCGAATTTTTGTTGTCTGTTTTCAAGTTTTTGCTTTTATGAATTGCTGGTTTTTTGGTTTATTTAAATGCTGTCAATGCAAAGTTTTTTAAGAATAGAACATAAAACTTAATATGTATGTATTTTATATATTAACCAAGAAATATTAAATGTAACACAGACATTACGAAAATTTCTTTACTTTCTTTTTTAATCTTTCTAAGAATTTAGTAAATAAAATAGCTGCAAAAGGATATATGAAACTGACATTTCCGAATAAATAAAGCGTTCATTTAGAATTTAGATAAACACTGAGTTGTTCTCCATTTGAACAGTAAATTAGTTTTTGTAGAAGTATTAAAAACCATTCGATTCCAACTCTTAACATTCAAAAAGCTGTCTTAAATTTATTCACTTAATACTAGATTACTTTCTCATTATGAAAAGATTGCGTATACAATCTAAAAACCTGTTCGTAAATGCTCTTAAAAAGAAATAGTTGAATACTTTTTCTTATTACATACATACATACGTGTATGTATGAATGCATATTTATGTATGTATGGTCTGGTTAACTTTGGCCCAGCTTTGACTTAAGTGCTTGGCTTAGGTATATCTATCACACAATGACTATTACAATTCGTTTTATTTTACTTTATTTATGTTGTTGTTGTTGCCGTAGAGCTTCATGCCAAAACAACAAAAAGCGTACCATTCTCTTCTCTTGCTGCTCAGCCAGGCAAGCCAGTCAGTCAAGTTTTATTGAAAGTGAACGTTTCTTCTCCATTCGCAGCAAAAGCAGCGCTTGACTACTATCTCTTTCTAAAGTTTTCAAGATATCTGTGAACTTTAGCTTCAATGTGTGGCCCTGTAGGCTCTCACACACTTATACTTACGTGTGTGTGTGTGAACGTTAAAATGCACAAGCTTACAAGCCATGCTCTTGCACAATACAATAATGACACATGGCCTTTTATTTCTACGTATGTATGTATGTATGTTTATGCATATGTATGTATGTTTATGCATATGAAAATATATTTATACATAAATAAAGAGGTAAAGAGCGCTTTTGGTTTTAACAATTTAAACACAATACAAAAAATTCAATGGTAAAACACAATTACCAAATTAAACAAATTCAAACAGAAAGCTTTTGTAAGCTTTGAATGCAGCTCAATACACAGGAAAAAATTTAATTGGAAAGTTATACAAATATTTAAGATATTTTAGAATTAAATTTAATTATTTATTTTGCTCTGTGCTTTGAACTTATTTTTGGATTATACCTTTGTATTTACATAGGTTTCTATCAATCTTTTTTAATATTTTAACAGTTTCAAAGAATGTTGATGTTGCAATACAGCAAGCATGGCGAGTGCATCCTCAAAGAAATCGGAGCTGCTTTCAGAGGAGAGCATCCAGCGGACTTAACTATCGTATGTGAGAACAAGGTGAAGCTGCATGCCCACAAATTAGTTCTCGCAGCTGCCAGTCCACTTATAAGGTATGTAAATCAATTTCAAATTGAAAATTAAATGTAAGATTTTTGTCAATTTTGCAGAAACTTATTGGAGGATACTCACTTTAGCGACTGCACAACAACGGTTTATTTTCCCGATGTGAATGCGACATATTTTAAATTTTTATTGGATTTCCTGTATTCGGGACAAACATGTATAACATCTCGCGATGTTAACTATCTGCACGATTTGTTGCTATTGCTACAAATCAAATCGGACAGTTGGAAAACAACAGATTCGGCCTATTTGAGCAGTAAATGCTCGAGCTTACGTGAGAGATCGAGAAAGCAACAGCCACCACAGTATGCATCTTCTCAATCCTTGGATCAATCCCTGAAATACGAAGTGGAGAGTGTGGATGAGACACGAAATGCGGCAAACTATTCCACATTTTCGGCAGAGAATTGTGAGAGCGCTAACGAGTGTACCAATAAGGAAATAGTTGATGACGATGATGACGACTGTTCGGCAAGAGATAATAATAAGGACAATAAGAGCGATAAAGACACGGACGAAGTTGTTAACCTTTCAAACATTCCAGCTGTTGGACTTGCCAACAGTAGCAGCAATAGCAATAACAATAATAACAATAATAATAACAACAACAATAATTCGTCAGTAAATCCAGTAAATCTATCGCTCGATCTGCGAACAAAAAGCGATAATAACTCGACCCGCAATGACATTTGCAAATCCTTTCTATCCAAACATAATAACATTGATACGATCACCGCCAATGAGAGTACGAAGCGTAAGGGTCTATTCTTTGACGCCCACAAGGATGTGATGAAGCCGCTTTCCGATGGCTCGGACATAAATAGTTCACCCGAAAACTATGTGGTGACGCCCCATCGAAAGAGACGGCCAGGATTTCATAATACCCAAAGCGACAATCAACCATTTACCACATATCAGCACAATCTGTTGGAGGAGTTGAGATTGGTTAAATCGACGACTTCTCCAATATCGGGATTAGCTGCAGAAAAGAACCTACTATCGCATCTAGAAGATGGCACACTCAATCCGGAAACTCTAACGCCAGAACGTAAACTATTGGAAACACAACAACAACAACAACAGCAGCAACATCAACGCAATCATCGTGGTCAAAGTCCAGAGTTGCAAATGCATTTGGGTCAACAGTTTGTTTATCAATGGCAATCGAATCAAAATGCAGCCATCTCAACAATGCCCAATTTGCAATCGCGCCTCTCGAGTTTATCACACATCAATTTAAACCTCGATCCAGATGGGCGCAACAATAGCAGCACAGTAGTTGCCACAAATAATAATAATTCCCACTCAACCCCGTCGGCGTCGTCATCGGTGCGCGAATATCGTTGCGAATACTGTGGCAAACAGTTTGGCATGTCCTGGAACTTGAAGACACATCTGCGCGTTCATACTGGCGAGAAGCCATTTGCATGTCGCCTGTGCGTTGCAATGTTTAAACAAAAGGCACACTTGCTTAAGCATTTGTGTTCGGTACATCGAAATGTTATAACAACAACAAATGGCACGGATACTGAGAATCGTTATAGCTGCTGTTTCTGTTCAATGTGCTTTGAATCTGTGCAGGAGCTAGTGCGTCATTTGTCGGGGCATCATAACAATCTATTGCTCACCAAGAATCTTCGGGAATAATCTACAACAAATTTTACAATAAGCACACACACACACAGATCTGTTTGATTTGCGTTTTCGCTTCTCAAATAAGTAATTGCAAAGAGACCTGAATTTTATATATACATTTACAACATAATCTTACGGTTAACAGTTATATAAAAGAACAAAAATCAAGAGCATTCAACAACAACAACAAAACAAAAAGCTATTGTATAAATATGTAAAATGTACATTTAGATCAGCATATATATAATTTTATTTACATTCAATTGATTTTACTTGTTAAATACAATCTATTATGCGGCAGCCAAAAAAAAAATTTGTGCACTGTTGCCTTCTTTTTTTTGTTGTAATTAAAAACAAATTCGGATTTGTGTATTGCATTCGAAATTGTACCACGTTCCGTCTTTTAAGCTCGGCTGGTCCATATGTAAGTGAAAAACAAAAACACACACTTTTAGCTCTTAAGTATATATAATTTTTATTCAAAAGGTATTGTAATTTGTATTGTACTTTCTACCTGTTTTATATACATTTACATATTATATACTTATACATATAATTCACATATTTTACATCGCTTTTTTTACACTCCTCTGCATACCACACAAGTAATAGTTTCAAATTTTTGCAATTCGTCAATAAGAATGTGTAAATTGTACAGCATAAATTTACGATATTGTAATAAAACAAAAGCATTTCATTTTTACCTTTTTGTTGTGTTTCTTGGAAAAAGGGATGCAAAAAAAGTGAATACTTGCCAATTTGAAAATAAAGTATACGCAATAAGCGTAATTTCAAAGAATGGGTAATAAACCTTTTTGATTTCTGTTAATGCTGTGTGACTGTTAGCTTGGTAATTGTGAATGAATAACTATCGATGATGCTTCACAATAGCAGACTGATCCATGATCGATAGTACGTAAATGTTCAAAATGGCGCATACTTTTTATATAAAAGGCTTAGAGCACTGCGAAGTTAAAGTATTGAAGAATGCATCTCAATCGCAAATAATAAGCGTTGTTAGATTATCAACTGTTGAGCTGAAACATGATGGAATAACATAGGGTGGTCCCGTCGGCAGCCGAAGTTGTCCGAAGTATACACTTATTTCAGTGCACGTTTGCTTTTTGTAGAGAAAGAGTGTGTGAGGACGATTTTTTCTTCTTGTTAATTAACCCTTTAGCGTGCACTAATATGAAATATTGCAAATATTGCTGCAAAGTTGTGGAGGGATTAAGTCTTGTTCAGGTACCGAAGTGTAATATGAAAATAAAATTGTGGGAACAAAGCCTGGAGTTCAGCCTGGCTAGAGCTGGATAAATTTGTTATTTCTTTTTACTTTAAAATAAGAATATATAATACAATTAAGTACCTAAACAAAAAACAAAAAAACAAAAAATTTGCATTAAGAATCAAAAACAGCGTTTGATTGGTAATTCCAAGCTATTAAAAATTAAGCTTTAAAAAAATTCTCGTCTTTTAATTATAAACGGCATATTCAAACCCTACGGATATACTAAGGGTTAATCAACAATCACATTGCCGCCTCACTCACACTCAATACGACACTCAGTATACTTTGTTCTTTTCACTCGCACTTATTGCAAGCATACAATAAGTGGATGGCTGTTGCCGACGGGACCACCTTATGTTATTCCATCATGAGCTGAAATATCCAATTAAACTTCAAGTTTATGTTGATACTATCGATATTCACATAAACGTTTTTATTTTATTTTTTTTTAAGATCGATATTACTTTTATTTTTGTTTAAACAGAAACTACGACCAACAATCGATTTATTTGCGACATTGCAACTAAAAATATGAAAAAAAATCTTAAAAAACAACCCTATATTCATCTCGGCGTAATTTGTATTCTCTCACGTTATCATCTCTCCCTCCAATAAATGCGCAAAAACAAAAAATGACCGGCGTGAAAAGTGTTTTTATTTTGTCAGCATAATTTGTTGCTATAATCGTTGTTGCTTATTGTTATTAATTTTAAGTGAATTTTTTCCTAGCTAAAGTGTTCCTCTTAATTATTTTCAAATCAAAAAACAAATTTGGAAATGTTAATTAACATGATTTTATAATAGAGTCTATTTATGTACGTTTTGTATATTAATGTATTTGTTAATGTTAATTTACATAGTAAAAAGTCTATTTGCAAATGTAATTGAAGCTCAGGTATTAGCGAAAAACCAAATTTAGCGCTATCGTTAATGCTGTCATCGACCCATCGTCGCAAAAACGAGTCGACTGAAATTGCAACCGAGGCAGCGCAACGGTTATAGATAATATTTTCACTGTTAAACTGTGCAAATGTATAACAAAACAAGGAACAAAACGTCAGACCGTAAACTGCGTGTTTTTATCTGTGGACGCAACTTTGGTCGCTCAAGAAGTTGAAGCTTAAACAGTTATTTTTAGTTAATATTTACAGCTGTGAAGTTCACCAATTATCTCTGCAAAAATGTTAATGTGTGTTGTGAACTATATTAGAAAAACTAGACAAAACATTTAATGGTTCAAAAGTTTGCAACTTTTTAGTGAACGCTAAATCAGAGAAAGAAATTGTACCAGCTTCTTTTCAAGTCTTTCGACACATTCACATTTAAAACTATTCAACATTTTGCACAACACAATTCAAATATTTGAAATTCAAAACACTAACTTACAAAAAAATATAGGTACATATATAATTATGAATTTTCGTTTGTATACATATTGTATGTAATTTTGTACACATCTGGAAACGCATATGTATATTTGTTGTATATGCATACCTATGCACCTTTTAAATGCGGTCATATATTAAATGAATAATGATTAATGTTTATTATTTGAACGACAGGATAACAAACATTTAAAACGTATTTTTGGTGACATAAAGTTCATATATATATATCGAAGCTTGTAAATGATGGCTCTGCCAAAAAAGATTAAATGTTTTAAATATTTAGTTTACAGTTATGTGTTCCTCTTGGCGGTAAGTAATCTAATAAATATATGTTTAACATTTAGCACACAAGTAACGTATGCATTTATCATGTTATTATTTATGTCAGCATGTTTGTATGTATGTATTTTGTATACGTTCTGTGATGCAACGACCCTTAAAAAAATGCAAATATGTTTGTACATGTATGCCTTATTTGGCCTATATATAAAAAAATTGATTTTATTCTTTAAATTTTGTAATGATTTTTTGGTTACTTTTGTTTTAAAATTATGTCTCAAACAATTAAGTTGATATTAATTCCTTTTTTTGTAATTGCCAAAGAAAGTTTACATTGCCTACAAGTTTACATTGTACGTACGCGTAAACATAAATAGTTACGCACATGCTCACATAAGAAGGTACATACATACATACATATGTATACTACCTTTTGACGTCAATCAAGAAGTATGTACCTAGCATACAGTATTGAAGTGCGTTTATGTATATAGTATACATCTGTATATGCGTTTTAACTCCATTGAAAATTTGAATATAACCTTGAGCTGATTTATACATGTATGTACATACAAAAAAAATGTATATATATTCGTCCATTTATGCGCAACAGCATTATAATGACGTTAAAAAGGTAGCATTAATGTAAATGTAAATACATTCGTAACTTTGAATCAAATTGTTTTTTAGTCATTTAAGTTATAACATTTACATCCAAAAATAAACAGATATAATATTTTAGTTTACCACATTTATTATATAAAATCACAGCTTACTGGAGCAGCTCAAATATTTTTGGGAACATCCCTATTGTGGGGACACTCGGTTTATTATGGCATCGTACAGAACAAGTTGTGGGCTCCAGCAGCCATACTTTTATGCCTAGGTCCTGTTACATTCATTTTATGCTGGATGGGCTGTCAGGCAACTAATCAACGAAAACGTTGTCTACTTGGCATGGTAAGCCTAATATAACAATGTCTGTTCTCTTTGTTATACGTAACATACATTTACATACTAACGTACATATGTACATACATACATTATTTCTTTTGTTTTTGTGCAGTTTGCAGCTCTCTTGGTGGCTTGTATATGTGTTCAATTTATTATCTGTGGTTGGTCTTTGGCGATGCGTGAAAATCTACCAACATCTGTGGAGATTTTTATTGATGATTCTTTTGTCGAGTTTTTAGATAAGTTCTCCAGGACTAAAGTTGACAATTTGCATTTGTGGAATCGCATGCAATCTCAGGTAACTAGTCCAAATGCAAAGTAACTAAAAAAAAACATCCTTCTTCGATAACAACCACTTTTCTGCGATATATATGTACGTTTGTACTAATGTGTAAATAACAACCTTGACTTACTTTATTGTCGCTTTGCAGTTGCAATGCTGCGGTGTCGATGGACCCCTTGACTATCGACGTCTATCGCTTCCTTGGTCGTGCTGCTCTCGTCCCGAGCACGCCTATGAATCTGTATGTGATACTCATTATAAGCGCGGCTGCTTGGCTGTCGTATCGGAGCAAATTAAGAGTCGTCTGATAATAACTGCATTTGGAGCTGCCATTATTGCCATACTACAGGTAAACAATTTTATAATTATATAGAATGATAAGTTTATTTAATAAATTCATAAATTTCCAGAGTTTGGGTATCTTTTGCGCTGTACATTTGACCATATTGTTTGGCAAGAATGACAATACCCATCCAATGAATATGAACCGAAAAAAGAAGCAACAACAATTCTTACCATTGACCATACAGGATAAGAGGCACGATATGCCATCACCAATTAATCTATCGCCATCGGCTCCAGGGCAACGCGTTTTAAAAACTGCTCTTCCTTCGGCCATGCACAAATGACAGACGATTAGCTTTTAAGATTTAAACAAAGATAATTATGAAACAAAACAAACTCAAAAAGTTATAAAAACCAAACAAAAAATAATGTTGTAACCTGAGATGGAATGAATATAACTGTGACCCTCAATGTTACGTTATGGTAATTTTAAAACAAACAAAATTTGATCGTTCGAGCAAAAAAAAAATAAGAAACAACATTTAAAATTCTCATTATTTTCCAGTACTTTAATTAAATCTTTAAAACTGGACTGGTTATTGTTTTTTCGCCAACATAACATTTCAATCGGCATTTAATTTCCACGCGAAATAGTTGGGGGCACATAGAAAGCATCAACTGCCTTGGGCTTCTTTTTCTTTCCGAACCATCTCTTTGGATAATGAACTTTTTTCTTGTAAATTTGAATGTCAATCTCTTCTTTGTTCTCAAAGTACCAAAGATTTTGTCGCACCGTCTGTAAATCGTCCAATGTATTCTTGATGCTCTCCACACGATTCTGTACATCGTGAATTTTGGCTTGTTCCTTTATGACCTGTTGAAAGCCTGTTTCCCATGTCTGATAACTTTTGTTGTATTCCGAAATGAGTTGAGGTTCAAAGCTCTCCACACAACGCTTAACGCGTGCCGCCACAATCTCATCAAATGATGTTGTTTGTTTACATTCTTGTTCAAGCAGAATTTTCAAGTCCGGAGTACATTCCACTTTTAAGATATCAATCAGATTGCAGCAAACTTGCAAAACTGTTTTATTTAGGCTTTGCTGATTTTCTGTCAGGCGCATTTCTACCTCAGCAAGTTGACCATTGAGCGTTAGGCCCATAAGTATTATGTTTAGGCCAAGTTCCTTGTCTAAGTTTTTATTTGAGCTTAGTTTAATCATGGCTTCACCAAAAATGTTCTCTTCCGTTTTAGAATTGGCATTTTCATTGTTGTTGCGCAGGAATTTAACACGAACTTTTTCCTAAACGGGCCATATCATTAATACTTTTATATTCTTAGCGTATTAATATTTTAGAACATACCACTTCTTTAGACTCTTCAACTTTTTCCACTTCCCTCACTTCGTAATTTTTCACATAGGCATAGAACGATTGAAGGCACAGAGTGGCGATTAGTTCGTTGTTGCATAAGTCTCGCTCCACAAGAAGTGTGGCAACTTGCGCCGCTTCCCGTGCGTGGCCATTGTGCAGCAGTGAATCCATTAAATGGCATCCAGTAAACTGATCAATAAATATGCCGTATTGTAAGGGTTTCTTTAGCACATTAATTACTTCCTGTGTACTGGTGTCTTCTAGCAGCTGCTTTACTAATATATTCGGCAGCAGCGGCACCCTGCTACACTCCTTCTGTTGCCTGAAAAAACATTCCATATGTGCATTAGCGTTAATATAAACACGTGTTTTAGTCATTTAGCTTACCTTAGCTTTGCTAGCTTGTCCAGCAAATCCATTTGCTTGTGATCCTGGTTAATAAAAACATCTAAATCCAGATGTATAGCCTGCTCTTGATTAGGGGCAATTGGTGGGCCTTGAATTGCTAAATTGTTGAAGGCATTTGAGAAGTACGACAAGCATCTTCGCTGTGCATAAATGCCAATTAATCGCGTTTTAAGCATGCTTAACTTCTTTTACTTTATACATATGCAGGTTAAAGAGTTGTAGCAATTCGTGGGATATTGTTACGTTCAAGGGCTGCAAAAACACTACGATAATATTATGTAGACCACCTGTTTAAATCGATTAAATATCGCCTAACTTACACATCGATATATAATTCGTGAATCAAAATGTTTAAATTTGAAAGAACGTTAAGCTTGTTATGGGTAATTAGGTTCAACTCTTTTTGCGTGTTGCGCGCTTTTCTCATTTTACAGAGGGTGTTCAAACATTGTCATGGAGTGTGAATCGCATTTAATTTTTATATGTTTGATAATATTCTTACATGCGTAGATTTTTTATTTATTAAAGTTAGCTTATGTTGGCTTTGTTATTTCTATAAATCTAGCTCTAAAATGTGTGGGTTCACATGCATGCTATATTTAACAAGCGTGTCTGATCGTAAGAATAAACAAAGCATAGTGTCTTACTTTCGTTTCTAATACGCTACCATGCACACACGCATAAGATACGAACGCTTGTAAAATGAATACAAAAAAGTATATGTACATATTTTTGCACAATTGCAAATTGTTATTGCAGACGCTCTAAAATTTACATACAGACATACATACATATAGTTAAATACTCCCATTAAAAATGCATTTAGTGAGTGTTTAGAATGTATGTATGTTTATACACACACACACTACACTTACGTATTATGCCATACATACGTACATAGTTTTAGTTGCATGGTTGATACAATGGGCAGATAATATGCCACACAGTAACTGACTGTTTACAGTAGTCAACAACGATCAGCGAAGCAGAAAGGCTTTCCATCCCCCTACACACACTCATTCTCTCGTGAGGCAGCTGCACACATATACTTACGCACATGGATACAAGTGGCACGGGCTATGCACATTTAGACACACATGTTATAATTTACACACAGGTTCTCCCATATGCATGCATACGTACTTATAAAACACACGATCAAAAGAGACATTGGCCGGAACAACAAGATACAAAAACACAAAACACATTCAGTTTGGGTGGATTGTTGGCTGCCTTTTAGACTCTCTTCGCGTGCGCGCTGGTTCTCTGTTGACGGTTTTCCGCAAAAATATACACATATGTGTGTATATGTATGTTTGTTTGTGCTTACGCCACGGTCGACAACATTTTCAGTTGTGATATATCCAACAATTGTGCTTGACCATGCCCAGCGAACGGTTCAGCTGCAGTCATTAATTTAATAGTGAAATTTTCGGTTCTTCTGTGTTAAACTATTTCAAAGAGCACCAACAAAAATAATAACAAAACAATAAAATAAATAAATAAACATTAATAATGCAATTAATATTAACTTTCATTGTTGTGACATCAATTATATTTAAAGGTAGCGGCCTTTACTGTTTAATCCGATAAATTTTTTTGTGTTTAAAGTAAACGCGTAATGGTATTTGAGCATTTAAAAACTATTTATAAATCAAGAAATGAAATCATCTCAGCGTGTTTGAATAATACTTAGTATATAGAAATACGTCTAGTTAGATATACGTATATATATGCAATATGTGCAAAATCATATACCGTGTGTTTTTTGCTAGAAAAATTTGAAACACCAAATTTTTAAGTAACAGGCCATTTGTGTACTTTTTTAAGTAAACCAAAAGAAGTGCAGAGAAATTTTGAAAATTTATAACTTTAAGTTAAAAACTCGTTTATCAAATAACATTAAACAAACGTGAACAAGTAATAATAAAAGACCTTACACATGTTTGAATATTGTTTTTTGGGCTCATGTATATTTAAATATGTATGTATATGGATCGCATATATGCTTTAAAAAAATGTTTATATTTTACACAATTTTATTGATGTTTGAAATTCTTGCCGCAGAGCATATGTGTGTGTATGTGTGTAGCCAAGGTTATTTATGCGAAAGATTAATGTCTGCCCTAACATATTTAAAGTCATCTTCAAAATTATGGGTCTATTTATATGCTCGATCGTTTTTTATTTTTCTCAAATTGTCCCTGATGAAAATATGCCTTGATATTGAAAAAGTTGGTTGCCTTAATTAATTATTAATTATTGAGTATTAAAAACAATTTCTATCTGATATTCCTTAGGTGTGCGATGTGTGCCAATCCAAAGCGACGAGGATACAATGTATCTTGTTCTAGAAAACGATGATATGGAGCCAACCGTATTGGATTGTGATTATGATATTCAAGATACGGCGTCATTTCTGACTGTAAAATGGTTTAGAAATGACAAAACCATATATCAGTGGATACGTGGATCGCATCCAGCGCCAATTGTGAGTATAAATTAGTTAAAATATTTGCATTATTTAAAAAAAAAAATTTATTTCCAGCCGGAATTTAAAAATGATGTCGACAGTTCCTATGAGAGTTCAACGGACCCTAACAAACAATATAGTTCGTTGGCGCTTATCAACCCCTCAATAAGTTCCACAGGCGACTACAAGTGTGTGGTACAAACGGGATCGGAGACGATAACCATCCACAAGAGCGTACAAGTTATCGATGTACGCAATTACACACTTAACATGTATCGTTATCAAATTCAAAATGAAACTCAACTCGAGTGCGTTGTCACAAATGTGTTCCCCAAGCCAACATTAACCATAGTGTAATAAATCTAAACAAAAAAAAATTTGAAAAAAGCATTTATCCATAACTAATTTTTTGTTTTGTAGATCTGAAGATGACGCTGATATTGTTAAAGTCGTTCCAAATGATCCTTATGAAAACGAGGATGGTTACTTTAATGCAACTATTTTTGCAGCCGTCAAGGATAATGACGATGATGTCGATTCTCACAAATGTGTCGTGACTTTTGAAGGTTATTCACAGAATTTGACGACAATTTTAACATCGGGATCGGGATCCGTATGTATGGGTTGCATAGATGTTCGATTACTATTGTTAAATTCCTTTGTGTATTATTTATTTGCGCGTCTTAATATTTTGTAGTTTAAATAAAAGATTGTTGTTTTATTGTTGTTTAAAAAAAAAATTGGAATTGAGTTCATATAAATGCTGACGTATAAAAACGGTTTAAACTCGTGATCTTCAAAGTAACTGGCAAATATTTGGAGCTTATAACTGTCATAAAATATCCATAATTTTCAGGATCCTCAACCGTCATTTGTCGATAACAGAATCTCCCATTTATTTAATTTCTAACCTTCCTGAAACTCACATGAAAAAAATATAGTTGTAGATTTTCCCAGTATATATTTTTTGTTACTAAATTTTATCATAAAAACATTTTATTTGGCATGCATTTTGAGATCCGTCATATAATTGCGTTCCAGAGTTAGTATTCTGTCGGCTTTCCATTTTGGTGCACTTATCTTTCATTATATAGATGGCATGCCGTTCTTGTTTTCGAAATTTTGCCCTACGATTCTGGAACCAGACCTAGAAACAAAATTCAAAAAAATAAAAGATACTTATACAAAATTAAATACCAAAAATTCAATTCTATGCTATGAATAAACTTTCTTCAAAAATATGTTCAATGGAATATTTTTAACTAACCTGAACTCTCGCCTCAGTTAAATGTAATTTTGATGCAATTTCCTCTCTTGTGTATATATCGGGATAATGCGTTTCCAAAAATATTTTTTCAAGTTCATTCAGTTGATTGGATGTAAAAGTTGTTCGTATTCGCCTTTGTTTCGATTTATCAGTCAGACTTGATGCTTCTTCAGTATATGATTTAAGTTGGAAATCTATAAAAATAGTAAGATAATGATGCCGATCATTGAGTATCGTAGACGGAAAGGCTTAAAAATTTGTTAAATTTTTACGATGGAGACTTCCTTATAACAGCAAAATAAAAGCATGTTATTTATTAGACGCAGCAAAAAGATTATACTAATATATGATATGACAGTCTTTATAATATAATACCTAAACATAAACTAAGATTATGTACTGGAATACCTATTATTCACATGCAGGTTATAATATCGAAAATTTCCGCTTTAAAAGGCGCCTTTAAGTAACACATTATACAGTAAACATTTGTTGAAAAAAATTCATAGCTTACCAGTATTAAAAGGCGTAATATTATGTGTTCCCGGATAAAAGTCAGCGACATTTGTTATTTTTGAAAATAGTATATTGGACTCTTGAGTAAAGGAATTTCTAATCACGCTCTCATTGGCCCGCAACTTATAGTTTGAGTCGATTATTAAATTGTAGTGGCTCATGTGATTTGCTACCGAAAATCCGGTATTTGCGTTCGTATTGTTAAGTAGTTGTGAATTGGAATTGAATAGACAATCTTTATCATAACTTGTTTTGTTTAAAAATGAAAATTCCATTGCATATAAACCGAACAGTCGCACAAGCACTTAATATTAATAGATGTGTATATATATATATATTTAATTTGGCAATTAATCACATTATAATAAACTAAAATGGAATTGGCAGTTCCACACAGGAAATACAATTTTTAGCTATGCTTAAATAAATAGGTTTCAGTTACGATTGTCTTAACATCAAGCATCCTTTGCACAAAAAAAAACGGATGCTTCCCTTTCACGCATAGAAAGAGAGAAAAAATACCGTTTAACGTACTTGGGGGCGGCGCATAAAAGCTCACTATATTTTTGGGGGTGGAAATGTTTCAACTTGACAAAGTACACGTGGCAAAATTCCAACTCAAGTTTGTGTATACTGAAAAAGTGTATATATTAATATTTCAAACTGTTATCGTTTCAAAATAAAGTTGAAATACGTTTGTGCCTTTAAAGTAATAAGTATTATGTCTTTTTTTCAATCTTTACAAAATACTTAATGCAAAATCAAATTTTTCAGCAAGTTGCTAAAACATTCTAACATTTTCGTGCAGTGCAATCATAAATTTACTGTATACTTTTATACAACAATTGAATATTAAATTAACATGATAATTTAAGGAGTAAAACAAAGCATGGTGAATAGGAAGTGTTTATTATTAAGGCTTTTTACGGAGATATCGAAAAAGATATTTTATTCAAAATGTAGCCGTCTACGTAATACCCTGCTCGCTGTTTATGCATTAATAGCAACTAATAATCATAAACATTCTTCGAATTAATAAAGATGTAGAAGGGTATTAATACTTAGATATATCTGAGGACATAATTTTTTAAAACGTTTGAATAAAATTGTTTAAAAAACGTTACAGACTGATAAAAGGTCGTAGCACAATTTTAATATACTCTTTTTCTCTTACACAATCAGAGTACAACTCGTAAACATTGCTGGTGCACTGAATTATTAATTATAATGATGTTCAAAACGGCTTCACACCGGCCAAGTGATTCTCTTTAAATATCGAATGTTTTATTTCTGCATTTTAACACATTTTTCAAAAACGTATTGATTTTAATGTCCGTCGCTATAAGCTTTTTAATAATTTTCAGTTGAAATATATTTATTAAATAAATTCTATTAATCGATGTATCCAAATTATTTGACATAAATATCAAGGTTTTTTTAATAGCTTTTCATTAGCTTCACTTGAGGCGGAGTGAGTGAGTGAGTGAGTAACTCCAAAAAAAAGTATAAATTGGGTTTTAAAGGCAAATCGGGTACACTCACATATAGTCTAGTGATAAGGGTGCCTGACTCTTAGGGGTTCCAGGTTCAAATCCCAGTACGAGGAAATGAATGCTTTTAATGTTTTAGCCAATTTTTAAGTTTTTTTTTACCCGGGAGGTCCGGGCTCAATTCCCAGTATGGGCATATGGATGTTTTAATCTTTTAGCCAAATTTAGTTTTGTTTACATTGATTTTTTTAAATTAATATAGAGAATACATGAATCGGCTTTTGAAGAAAATCATACTAAAAAGTAAAAATAAATATTGTTTGAAAAAACTAAAAAATACGCTTTTTAAAAACATTGAACTAAAAACCTAAAAAATAATTTCTAATGTAAGCTTAAAACATCTAAAAATTCTTGATTGTCAAAAAAGCGTGGGCGCTTTGTGATATATTTTTCCTGTATCGAGCGCCCGACGCTTTTTTGACAATCAAGAATATATTTATTGTGACAAAACTGTATTAACAATAGAAATTTAAATTATAATTCAAAATATTTTTAAATCAAAGAACTCAAGGCATTTTTTATTTGTACGAATTTTGACTGTTGCTTTTAATAAATTCTTTTATATTTTTTATACATAGCTTTTATTTGTCAAATTTTGTTTTAATAAACTTCCTTGATTACTATTGGAAAATAACTATTTCAGTTAGCTTCAACAATTCAGTAAAAGAAACAACATTATCAAAATATCAAATGAACGAAAATTTAAAGATGTGGCTTTTCATTATATTTGACGACCAGTTATCCGTAGGTCACTTGTGTACAGATACTTTAATCTTTTGGGTGCTGTGTTTGATCCAAAGTGGTAAGAAAACGAATAGTCATGGTTGTAAAGTCGGTCAGGTCGAGAACAGGAAAAGTTATCGATAATTTAAGAAAACTTGTTCTATTTTGGAGTACTTTTATTTCATATTTGAAGTCAATTGCACAAATAGAATTTATCAAGAAAACATATGTACATATATTTATATATGTACATACATGGGGTCGTTATGCGGCCTTCTTACATAAACTTGCTCACAACCATTATACCCTCTTTCAGCAGAATAAGCAGCCGCATTAAAGCATAAACGTGGTTGGTGATGGGCTCAAAACTTGTATAGCTAAAGTTAAAGTTGTTATCTCCTATCAACAAAAATTATATCTATTTTTTCATTCGGGACCACAATGGGAAAAGTACTCCATTGCTTATTTATAGCTGAAATATTGATACAAGACGATTGTAACAAATAAAACGATTTACATCCATTATTCAAATAAGTATGTGCAAATCATTTTTATGTTTTGCAGTATAGACATAATCAAATCGGGATGCTATTATTGGGCTTAACTTTCTTAAGAGTTCCATTTCATTTATTCCCACTGCTACTCTTCGCCGCTAAATTCATGTTATCGATGTTTTTATATTCCTTATCGAGTACATGCAATGTTTTGAACATCAGTTTGTAGGTGACGTACGAAAAACATACGGCATTTATCAACGTAAAACAGAATCGTTTAATAATGGAAAATAAACGTGGGAAAGGTCGCAGAGAGAGAAGGGAGAGAGCCAGTCAAGCTGTCAAAGTATGCACTTGTTTACTCCATTCAGTATATGTTGTTAAATGCCTATTTTTTAGATTATAATTCGGCATTTGCCGCCGACAATGACAGAAGAAGAGTTTTTGCAACAAGTGGAGCCGTTGCCGGATAGCGATGCCTATTATTACTGCGAGCCAGATTGGTCTCTCGGACTGGAAGCAACATGTCGTGCGTACATAGATATGTCCAATAAAGATTTGTCAGAAATACTACAGTTTCGCGATCGATTCGATGGCTATATATTTGTCGATGCGAGGGGTGTGGAATACATGGCCATTGTGGAATATGCGCCATTTCAAAACTTTCTGAAGAATAAAGCTCGTAGTACGGATAGCAAAATGAACACTATTGAAGATGATCCACATTATCTAGAGTATCTACAAAAAATGGCCGATGATCGCGAAGAGTTAACTCGACTGTGCGAAACGAAGTTGGAATTTACGCTCGAGCACAAAACGGATGATAGGTGTAAATCGACACCACTGCTTCAGTATTTGGCCAGCAAGAAGGAGAAACGTCGTGAAGAAGCTCGAAAGCGCAACGAAGACAAGAAAAAAAACCGCGAAATGCAAAACCAACAAAGAATATTGGAATTACCAGAAGCTAGCAAACAGAAAGAAGCTGCTGCTGATACTAAAAAACCTGTTAGCCCGAATTATCAAAAAACGGGATCCGGACAAGGACAGGGGCAAGGTCAGGTTCAGAGTCACGGGCAAGCTCAAGAAGAAAGCTCTGAAAATTCCCGCTCCAAACGTCGCACGGAACGTAACCAGCGCAGACGCAAAGAACATGAGCAACGAAAATTAGGCAGAGAGCGCGATAGTCGCGAAATGAACAAAAATGAACCCACTGAAAAAGTGGCGGTTCAAAAGCGACCATCAAATCAACCCATTAGAAGGGAACCGCAGAAGAAAAACGAAGAATTTGTTATTTTAAAGAAAGAAACTAAAGCTGTTGAAAGTGATGTTGAGTCCAAAATAGACACAGTCCCAGTAAAACCTAAAGAAACTTACAGTCAAAGATTATCAGCAAATTGGGAACCAGCAGAAAGCTCGAAAGAAGTCGATCCAGAAGAAGGTCTTTGTATGCTGCCGAGCACGAGTAAAGGAAACGTCTCAATAGCCTATTTAGAAAAAGATCTTTGTATGCTGCCGAGTACCAGTAAAGGAATTGTCTCAATAGCATCTTTAGAAAAAGATCTTTGTATGCTGCCGAGCACCAGTAAAGGAATTGTCTCAAATGCCTCTTTAGAAAAAGATCTTTGTTTGCTGCCGACCACCAGCAAAGTAGTTATCTCAGTATCGACTAAAGAAAAAGATCTTTGTATGCCGCCAAGTTCAAGTAGGGAAATTGTCTCACGACAAGAACAAGCTGTACTTCCTAAAAAACCTAAGGAAGTCCCCAAGTCAGAATCGGAAAATGAACATTCTATACAACCGAAAACGAGCAAATCAAACAGCTCACGCTTAGCCGAAGAACGTCGCATTAGAAATAAGGTTTGCTTATATGCAGAAACATTCATAGTACTTCTTAACATTAAATCATTTGCTTACAGGATCGTCCATCAATTGCCATTTATCAGCCTAAGGTTAGAATGCGTATGGGCTCCGATGAAACATCTCCACAGGAATGTAAAGATGCCGCGCCAAGTTTTGAGGTTGACGACAATAACCCTAGCAAAGACAATAAACCTACCGGTCAACGACGGAATAGACGTAATAGACATAAGCCGCAGGAAAGTAGCACAAGTGCTAAATAATTCAAATAAAACTCGATTTTTTTTAATTTATTAATAAAAATCGCTCTCAATGTCCATTGCACTGTTGGATTTTTGGTTATTTTTGACAATATCCTGTGACTGGTACATGTGAGCAACTTGATTGGCATCCGTTGCGTTCTCGGGACTCTTATCATCACGGATGCGTATGAAGCGAGGAAAACGTAGTGAAATACCTCGTTCAGCATCCACAATTCCAATACCCGCTTTATGAATGGGACTCAGCGACAGATCTGCGCATTTAACCTCCCAAACTTGACAAGGCTCAAACCAAACATCCGGCTCCAAACTAGAATCGTATCTGAAATATGATTTGGCTTCGCTTAACTTATTGGTGCTGAAGAACTCCGAGTGTTGTTTCAAATCTTCATCCGTAAAACCTTTTCAATAAAAAATATAAAATATATAGTAAGAGTAAATTCAGCAAGTATAATTTCTTACCAGTTCCAATTTTGCATATGCTTTGGTATTCCTCATTGTCTGCATCATAGCAGGCAAGGAGGAAACCACCAAAAATGCCAGTACGTCGTCCTTTTCCTTTATAGCCACCGATAACAACTAGATCCAGCGAATCACCCACATTTGACAAATAATCTTTTTTCAATTTGAGCCAATTTCTTGATCTTTTTGCAATCTCATATGTGGCCTCCTCATCTAACGTTTTCACCATTAGACCCTCACAGTTGCCTAAAAACAAAAGAAGGTGGGTATTAAACAAGTTGCACAAGATGACGGATTGGTTATGTTTACCTTTAATCGACTCCTCTAGGAATTGCTGCACTTCATCCATATCATTTGTGTTGAGGGCAGTGGCAAATTGCCATTCACCTTCGACTTCTTGGAAATGTTCAAACAAAATCTTTCGACGCACAGATAGTGGTTTTGTAACAAGCGACTCGCCATTGATGAACAAAAGATCAAATATGTATACACAAACTTGAACTTTAATATCAGCGACATCAACGTTCTTGCGTTTACGTGTACTTAAAGTTTGGAATGGTAGAATTTGTTTGCGTTCTATATCCCACGCGACAATTTCACTATCGAGTATGTATGATTTGACATCGGTTTTGAGAACAGATTTGCTTCTTGCAATGAGATCCGGATATTTTGGTGTATTATTCTCCGAGTTTCTGGAGAATATGCTTATCTCTCCCGCATCATTTAAATGTATTTGTGCTCTTTCACCATCGTACTTCCATTCACATGTTATAAGCATGCCACTAAATCGTTCCAAGACTTCGTGAACACCTTTCGTTGGCTGTGCCAACATAGGTCTCAAAGGCATGCCAGGATGCATGGGGCAACGCTCTTGCAACTCTTTGATATCATATTTTAATATTGCTGGTATAATGATGTCATAGTTGGGACATTGACTGAAAACAATAACTTAACAATTAGACGATATTTAAACTAAGTATCTAAAACTTACCAAAACGTTGTTTTCAGCATCAATGTTGTTTCCGCAATTTCATCTTTGTAAATTTCGGCCACTTTGTTTATACGTTTGCAATCTTTAATGTGCAGTTTTTTAACAAGAGCAATTGCCAAAGCTGTTAAAAGGCTCTGCTCAGCAATACCAATGCGCAATTTGCCAATAAGCGAGCGAATGAAAAATCGCGCCTCCGACGAGCGGCAGGCAACAAACATGTCATAAACTAAAGTAATCTTTGACTGTCCTGAAGTGTTTGCTATCTCCTTGAGTTTGGAAAATACGCCGCGCACATTAAGCGGTTTTGGTTGAAACATAATGCGTTGCGAGACGCGTGATTGTTCGGCAACAATTCCTAAATCGCCAATTAAATGTGTCTGAGATCTTATGTGTGCCAAGTTGCGACCTGTCGCTTTACAAATGGCCTTCATTAGTGAAGTTTCGGCAACACCAAGTTCGAGTCCTTCATAGGCTGGCGCCAACTGATTAATACTAAGATAAACACACGGCACTAGATCTTGGGGACTAACCAGCATTACGGAGCAAAAAAAATTGCTCAATATTTCAATCATTTTCAATCGCCCTTTTGTTTCCTCAATAACTTGAAATGTTCGAGCCAGCGCTAGGTAGGGCGTTCTAAAAATAAAAAAAAACAAATTATGTAGGGACATTCGCATCATATAGAATATTTTTGTAAACACTTACACGCCGCTGGCTTGCCAGTAGGCGTTTTTTATTGGATGATACGACTCCATCGACGGATCGTAATTATCAGTTCCTTCGCTCTCTTTCGATTCGGAATGTAATCCAATCATTCTTGGCTTACTAGGCGGCAGTTCTTTGGGTTCTTCCGATGCATTTTTAATTAACAATGGTTGCTTGTTTTCATCTTCCGTTTCCATTTTAACCACATCGAGTTTCTCACATTTTGGCAGCTTGTCTTGTACAGTTTTCGCATCGCTGTTTATAAAAACAAATAAGGTTACAGAAACGAGAAATGTGCCAAGTGAACGCTTACTTAGCCTCTTTAGATGTCAGGTCAGCTGGCTCAACTTTTGGTTTAAAGAATGATCTAAATTTAAAAAAAAGTAATATGGTTAAAATAAATAATCAAATTATTGTTTATTTGTGTATAGTTACGTACGTTATAGACTTCTGTTTGCCTGACATGTTTAATCACAAACATTAATTGATTTACACACTCACGTTCCCGCCTTTTTTCTCCTTGTATCGATAAGTGCTTTGTGTTTGTAAATGCCAGTGCTGCCAATTTAGCCCTTTTTGCATTTATTTTCAGGTTAATATTTCCACACAATCCTAATTTACCTTGATATATCTTAAGTAAACTACAAATTTTGGTGCTTAGATTTGTTATAAAAAATTTACTGTTGATAAATAGTTGTTTGTAAATTTTTCCCTTTTTAATATGCTTATTTACAACGAGAATCATACCACTGTTTTGAAATCAGCTATCATTTTACAAAAAGTTTAATTTTTGGCTATTTGTTTGACAGCTTTTTTTTAAGCCATGTCAATGGTTTAAATTTATGCAAATTCAATGGAATAACAAAAGAATTGCTTTCAATAGCTATTCGATAGCTTTTGTTTGGTTGTTGTTACTTGAAACTAATCGACTAAACTCGAACATTTGTAAGAGGCTTGTTGAATCTTTAAATAAATACAATAATAGCCTAAGAAGTTTTAACCATGGCAGACGAAAGCATAACTCGAATGAATTTGTCAGCCATCAAGAAAATTGATCCATACGCAAAGGAGATTGTCGACTCGTCATCACACGTTGCATTTTACACGTTCAATGCAGAACAAAATGAATGGGAGAAAACGGATGTAGAAGGCGCTTTTTTTATATACCATAGAAATGCCAAGCCATTTCACAGCATATTTATTAACAATCGACTAAATACGACATCGTTTGTGGAGCCATTAACCGGTAGTCTGGAATTGCAATCGCAGCCACCATTTCTGCTCTATCGCAATGAACGATCGCGTATTCGCGGCTTCTGGTTCTACAATAGTGAGGAATGTGATCGGATAAGCAGCATGGTAAAAGGTTTATTGCAGAACAAGGTGACTAACGGACAGCAAGCGACTTCCCTTACGTCTTTTGCAAAACCGAGTAACCTAAGCATATTTAACATGCTTAGCCAAGCGCAAAAAGAATACAATGCACAAGCAAATTGTCAGCCACAATCTGTAGCGCCAACTGTAGCAGCAGCCGCAGCAGCTGTAAATCAAAACGAAAATGTGACTTCCAACAATGTGCTGAAGTTTTTCGAGTCGGCTAAGCAGGCAACGGTCGAGGCTCAACTGAATCGACCGACGCCACTATCCGTTGATCAGTTGGAGAAACAGCAGCGCTCGGCGACGCCCAATGAAGCGCCACCAATCTCTAATCACCAATCGTCGAACCGGGATGGCGACTGTCCATTGTCACCATTCCTGAAACCCACGTCCGCTCGTCAAAACAATAAACCCATTTCGCTTTTAAATGATATAAAATATGAGAAGTATGAAGATGAATCACCATCGGCTTCGGCTTTGATAGCAAGCGATGAAGCCGAACAGTGTCTTAGAAGATTGTTGGTTGGCAATAGGCCGGATGCCAAGCCGGCGCTCATGCCGCCCACAATGTTTGATGTTGTGTCGAAAATTAAACAGGAACCGAATCCTGAGCTTAATTCGGATAAACCACTTAATTGTGCCCAATTTGTGCAGGCCTTTACTTACCTGATTCAAAATGACAAGGAATTTGTTAACAAGTTGCATAAAGCCTATGTCAATGTTTGCTCTAATTCATTGATTGACTCAAATACGACATATCAATAAATTACACAAATGCATCTATTTTGTCGAAAAACAGAACAAAAAACAACCTGTCTTTTACTTAATATATTTCAAGTACATATTTCAGTACATATTATTTAAAGTTTGTGATTTATGAATATTAAGATTCATGCAACATAAGTTTACGATTGTCAACTATTTTCTTAATCAATCTAAAACACTGGAAACTTTTCAAGATATCCTTTTTTAAAAAACCTGAAATAAACATGTATTTTTTAAACACAAGCTTTATTTAAGTACTGCTTTTCATATTTTCAAAGAACACTTTTTTTAATACTCTATATACATCATTTTGTAAAATTAATTATACATTTTATATAATTTAAGTAAAAGTAATTTATACATATATTCAGCTATGTATTATTTTTGGAAAGTACAACAATAATATCGATCAGCCAATAGAATGATTGTCGAAGATCACCTTCACATAAATACGGTGCCTTAGTCCAAGACTCAACACAAAAGCCGCAGTTCTCGAGCAGTTCCAAAAACAATGTCGCTTCTTCCTCAAATGTTGTTCCACGACCATTTCGCTTATTGGGAAGTTCCATAAGGGGTCTCAACGGCAAATGCGATGTATTTGTCTCCACATAGTGCATGTAAGGAAGCACCAATGCAATGACAGCCCGTCCATGAGGAGCTAACGCAGTATGGATATCCTCCAAGAGTTTAAACGGATCAAAGCAACGATCCAGAACATTAAGACACGAAATAAGTTCTACATTCTGCAGTTCACGTATTTCGGTAACAACATTGAAATTTAATTTCTTAAGCCTCTCGCGCATTGTCCAACTAGCTTCAGTTGCAAAGACTTGCAAAACCGCATTGCCACTCAGCTCTGAGACACTTTTTGCCACACGCAACGAGACTTCACCGTCGCCAGCGCCAATGTCTAGCAAAGTTATCTAAATTAGAACGAAAACATACAGATTATTATTTGATTGTTACATAATCTAGATATCAAACTTTACCGTTTGAGGCAAATATCTTCCTGTAAAGCCTCCAGCCTCCAACAATTTATAAAATTGATCCTCGGACAAAATGAACATCGAACCACGTTTTAAAAGGCCATTGATGTCGGTCTGTGTCATAAAAAACTGCAAAACAGACCTGGCCAACGCATGCCACAAGTGTAACCAAATGTTCGAAGACAACATTTTCGCACGTTCCAGCCATTTTATTGTTGTTGTGTCTGGCTGCTTAAGGGCAACGAATTTTGATTTGAATCTTTCTGGCAGTTCGTTACAGTTTAATGAATACCACTAAAGACAAACATTAAATAATTAAAACATGTATCTTTCCTTTTCATATCGACATATATTTACCTGTTGTGTGTCTATATTCTCTAGGAAATTGTCATTGTGGAATTTGGCATGGATAACACGTGCCAATGTGCCACGGGGTCTATAAACGGCCATCCTGAGCTATTATAACTTTTCTATCTCCATTCACATGTCGCAATTTCCCCAAAGTTTGTATTTCATTATTACATATCTTTATAATCTGCAAGTGACAACAAATTTTTATGATAAACAATATAAAAAGCTTGCAAGTGTGCGTAGGTGTGTGTTCAATATACGATAGAATCGATGGTAAAATGTATGGCAAGATAGCGACCCATTCTAGCTAATTGATAATTGTTTCACACTAGTTTCCGTTTTATTTGGCATTTAGTTATACTTTTAAGTATATTCTTAAGTCTAGCGCTCATTTTGTGTTTTCACCAAGTAGGTATTTATTGACTTGATTTACATTAAATAGTGTTTGTCGGTCGGCATAACTAGTAGTCGATAAATTCGATCATTAGGGCTGTTTTTATACCGAAAACATAAAGTGCCGATAGGCAATTGCTCAGTGTTTTCTTGCATCACTAGTTTGTATCTGTGAAATTCTTTTTTTATGAAAGCAAAAAAAAAACAACTATGAGCTTCAACATGTTGGGAAATATGGAAGATAAGTCTGCGATAACCATCTTCGATGATCTTCCATACTTTCCCGAAAAGTACCCCGGCAAAGTTTGTTGTCTCTGCAATCTGGGAGAGCGCAGTGCTCTCGGCCAAGGGACCATGTTTCAACTTAAAGTGCCTTCGGATTTCCAAGAAAAGCATTCTGTAACACAATCCAATAATGCAGACAAGGATGATGCATTGCGCAAAGCTAAGTGTGGCTTAAAAACTTTAAGCAGAGCTATAAGCAATAGTGAGAGCACCTATGAATTGGATAAAATCGGCTATACAGATGTACTCAATACGTCGGCATTTCTTGATGACAATTTTGTTTACGTTCATCGAATGTGTGTTATGTGGTCACTGCGCAAAGTGGAAGTCAATGAGGAAGATGTTTCACAGTTCTTAACACAACTTACCGATTATTTGGAGCAGAAATGCAGTTTCTGTGATCAGTATGGTGCCTCAATTAACTGCAAAATGAACTGTCAACAAATGCATCATTTTCCCTGTGCCGCTGCTGCTGGCTGTTTACTTATTCTAGAAAGTTTTACTGTTTTTTGTACAGAGCATTTAAGCCAAGTTCCATTGATCTGTAGGTACCGATTGGTAGTACTGAAAGGTTTAATTAAAAATACGTTATATTACTTTAATTAAAATTGCAGGCAGTGACAATAATGTCGAGTGTTTAACTTGCTCCTCCTTGGGCGATTTATCCAAAATGATTATGTGCTGTTCTTGTGGAGATCATTTTCATTCCACTTGCATTGGTTTGGCCAACTTACCGGGTAAATATGAGACGAATTAATTATGCATAAATATAAAATAACTATTAAGCACATTAGATACTCGATCTGGCTGGAGCTGTGCACGCTGCACAAAATGCCAGATATGTCGACAACAGGAAGCTAATGATATGAAATTCGTTAAGTGTGAACAATGTCAAAAGATCTATCATGCCAACTGTTTAAGGCCTGTAATATCATCGATTCCTAAATATGGTTGGAAATGTAATGTAAGGTTTTATCTTTTGTTTTTAACATTCACAACTTTACCTCAACTATTTTTTTTTCATTACTCCAGCGATGTCGCGTATGCACAGATTGTGGCTCCAGGACACCTGGCGGCGGTAGCTCATCTCGCTGGCACAGTCACTATACGATATGTGACTCATGTTATCAGCAAAGGAACAAAGGATTTTCATGTCCAATATGTCAAAAAGCGTATAGAGCGGCGGCTTATAAGGAAATGGTCAAATGCAATTGGTGTCATAAGTATGCTAAATATAAAATCCTACACAATCTAAGTCGCATCTCCTTAAAGCTTTCTATTCTTGTTTACTTGTTAGATTTGTACACAGCACCTGCGATGAGGAAGCTGATTTGACTGCATATCACAAAAAGAAACAATGTGATCCAGACTATGACTATGTTTGCCCCGTTTGTAAAACTGGAAGCAACATCAAAATTGAGCCGATTGAGCGTTCTATGACAGATGCGCAAGCTTCGGAGCATTTCAATCTTAAAGATGTTGAAGCTGATCCATTAAATGGTAAACCTTCTATTGAGGTTACCAGCGAAGATCCCCTCAAATTGCCCAGTACGAAAAAGAAAATGTGTTTGCCCAATATTCGGGGTAAAGGTGGCAAGTTTGTGCTGCATCGCATGAACTCAATGTCCCAGATTGGCAAAAAGCGCAGTAGTCGTGGTAAAGGACGACAACTTGTTCTCCATGGCGGATCAAGTGATCGTTACATAAATCGTAATCTGGATACGGATTTCTCTAGCGACAAGAAACTGTTGTTGTGTTCGGCTCGCGATAAGTTTGTAACATCGCAGGATATATGTGTTATGTGCGGCTCTGTGGGAGTTGAAGGCGATGCCGTATTGATAACATGTGCCCAATGTGCCCAATGCTATCATCCGTATTGTGCAAATGTTAAGCACTCAAGGGGCATCATGCAAAAGGGTTGGCGATGCCTGGACTGCACCGTTTGTGAAGGATGTGGCAAAAAGAATGACGAGGCACGTTTGCTACTGTGCGATGAATGTGATATCTCCTATCACATCTACTGTGTGAATCCACCACTCGAGCAGGTGCCTCATGGCAACTGGAAGTGTTCATTTTGCACCATATGCCAGAAATGTGGTCGCAATACCACTGAGAAAAACAACTACAGTGACCAAAACTCCTCGGAATGTCTGCCCTGTGCAAGCCAATATAATTGCTCCGTTTGCACAAAAGGCTACATTGATGGAGAGATGATAATACAATGCGAACAATGTGAACAATGGCTGCATTTCCTATGTGACTCTATTAACTCACAGCACACCATGGATTATTACGATCACAATAATTATAAGTGCATCAAATGTCGCTCCAATGGCAAGGCTCTGATGAACACGAATTCAAATACTTTTAATGAGGACTCGTCACTGACGAAGGCTCAAACACCCGAGCTGTCTAGTGAGGGCAAAGCAATAACACAAAATGTTCGCTTGACAAATGAGTTGTTGGAGAGCACCGAGGCAATTCATTGGATTGATGGTGTGTGCTTAAGTGAGAATGGTTTGAATATGATTAAGTCCCTGTCAACGGAAATTAAACGCAAACGGAAAATGCGCCAGCCGATGGCCGGTTCGAATAACGATACGGGTATCTCTGATGATTTACAAAGCGATAAATATAAAGATGGTATGGTGTGGGATCGAACTGATAGTGCTCTACCCGAAGGATTTACAATCTCCACCAATGATGATGGAGTTCATATTCTGCGCAAGAAGCGTCAGAGAAATTTGCAAAAATTGGGCATCGGTGGCTTTTCGGTGCGCAATCGTGCTATAAGAAAGGATAATGATGATGTTGTGGACCATCAAAACGCAACCCTAGACAAGAAAAAGAAAATCATACGCAAAAAGCAAAAGAACAAACTTATTGAAGCTTACCCGGCATATTTACAAGAAGCTTTTTTTGGCAAACCCCTCTTGGAGTCGACAGATGTGGTGGCCTACGACTCAGATACCTCAGATGAGATTGGATCGACAATGAAAATTTACTTCAATAACCCGTCGAACGGTAAGAAATCTGAAGATGAAACTGTAACCAAAAGTCCTGCAAAAACGCTGAAAAAACTAAAAGCGGAAAAAGTGGTTGCTGACAGTAAAAACATTTTTGGAGACCAATTTTCAACAGCTCAACAGCAGACTAAGGATCTGGTGCCTTCTACAAGTGCAATGTTTGGTAAATTTTAAGAATATAAAAACATAAATTTCTTTACTTATAAACGTTTTCTAACATTTTTTTAAGATACGTCAATGTCGGAACCGTCAAGAAACGCAAGCTCAAATAGTATGCACTCAATGGATAACTTGGTGTGTATAAACTAAACTTAAGTTTGACTACCACATATTTATTAACAAAACTACTTAACAGACTCCTAAGGGAATAACAGAAGTAGATGTTATGAATAAGACCGTTACTTTTATAACAACAGCAGATAATATAAAAAGGTAAGGCGTTTTTATACTTTATATTTTGCTATCAAAAGGTAATTAATTAAATGTTATTTTTTCTGATTAGTGAGCCGTTGGTTACAGTTATGAATAATTATGCGGTGCCTCCACAATTGACTCAAGATCCAAAGTATCATAGTAAACTAACGGCTAAGTCGACACAGTTGCAATATCAAGCAGATCCACAAAATATGCCAGGACAACAAATGCCATTACAAACTGAAAAGAGAGAAGAACCCAAGCCTAATGAAACCAACATTGAAAGCATAAATGTTGGCACACAAAAGACGGCAGAAAAAATGCGAAAAGATGAGGGTAAGTACTGAAATTAAAATGACAAGCGAATGCATATAAAATGGACTTTTTTTTTAATAGATCTGGGTTTAATGGCAACAATCTCTGCTGTCTTGTATGCAAATACCGAGCATGCAAATCTTAAAGAGTTATATCCCAACTGGAATGATCGTTGTAAGCAGATACTTAAGGGTTGGCGCTCGTTGTGCAACGAGAAAAAGGCACCATTCCTCCAAAAAGCAAAGGATAACCGATCTGCTCTGCGCCAGCGGCGTGAACAGTCCAAGGTTAGCCAGCCGGCAAAACCAGAAAAGCAGGAAGACAATCGTGCATGGAAACAACATCCCAGCAAGCCAAAGGAAGAACAATCAATGGTGTTTAGCAATTACAGTGAGTTAGCTTGTGTATTCACTTTATTTCTATTGTAAATTAACAATATTTTTTTAATAGATGGAATTTCGTTCGATGCAAACTGCTATATTGGATCGCCCATGCATCATGGTAGTTCTCATCATCCGACGGCTATTTCCAGTACAAATTTAGTAGTAAAATCTGCAATGCAAAGGACGACTACTGCAACTACAATAAATATTGCACCTCCATCATCCTTGAAAATTGCTTCAGTAGAAAATCGAACAGAACAAAATCCATCATACGAAACTGAAGCCGTTGGCGACAAGAAGCTAAGAAATCTCTTGCAAAAAACAAATTCTGAAGCAGTGATAATGAGTTCAAACTCTGAATTCTTTTTACCCAACGATGTTCTAAGAATGGGTCTGATACAAAATACTGCCATAACACAAAACAATCCAATGTTAAGTATGAGTGGGAATCCACAGCTCACAGAGCTTAGAAGTCTTGAACATGACGGAAAGAGTCAGTTAGATATGAAAATGACGGAAACACAGGATGGAATATCATCGTCAGCAGTTGAACTGGAGAATGTTGGATTCGGAGATATATTGGGCGGCTTTGGGGAGGGGGATGACGATGACTTACTTAAATCTTTAACATCCGAAATTGGAGATGATTTTAATATACTTGAATATGCCGATGCCGAACTTGACGTGAATGTCCTCAATACACTAAACTTTGAAGAGAACGAAAAAAACGCAGCTTGATTATGTATATTATTTTTAAGTTTGACAATAATCATTATTTTATTCATGGTTGTATTTTTGTATATTGAAGACCACATCACGTAATACCAATAAATGCATATTAGTTATATCACGTAATTTTGTTTCTGTTTAATTTATCAGTTTTATAAAAATAATCATATTTTTGGTAATTTGTTAAACCCTTTTGGTTAGCCGTTATTTTTTGACAATAGTTGTAGTTCTTTTTTTGATAAGTTGTAGGGATAGTGTAAGCTGGTTGGCACATAAATTTTTCCAGTCACTTGCCTAGAAATTAGTTGTAATAAATTCAGGAAAATATACAAATCAATAAGATGCGAAGACTAATAATACATAGTTCTAAAGCTTATATATATATTAATAATAAAAAAACACACACAAATATAAGAACTTTGTTTATAATTACTTACTTGTTAAAGTTTTCTTCATATCCCACCGTATAATCATTTGGAATTTTGGCTGCTTGAGTAAACGATACGCATTCAGTTGGCGGATTTTTTAAAGCATAAAACGGATAGTCAAAGGTATTAATATATATATCAACGCATAGTCCATGACTACCCAAATGCACTTGACTGGCTATCGAAGGCTGACTGAGTCCACAGCTGCCCAACATTATATTTCTGTGGCAGGAGTATATGAAAGTTCCCTTATCTCGACTCGAATGAAAGCATTGAACATATTTGCCAGCTTTTGAGTGATCAATAGCAACAGGATCGAATCCAGGACCAGCCATGTCACAAGCTAAAATTTATACAAATCGAATGAGTATAAAATATTAGTTAATTAATTTAACTATCTAATATTAACTGTCAATATTTTGTAGAGTAAAATGTGGTTGTAGGGATCTTCCAACAGCTGATGCTAATTGACCACCAAAGCTAAAGCCAAACATATACCCATTACTCGGATCGAAGCCGTATTGTATAAGAGACAATATGACTGAGACTATTGATTCGGTAACGTGGTTAAAGTTGGCGTATAACCTGAAAATTAATATATTTGTATAAAATAATCTTAGGTATTTATAAGAAAACAACCTACCGCATATAAGATGCACTTGCGACAATGCTGTAGTCAATGCATATTACACATCCTTTACGATAAAAGCTTAAGCCTGAAGAGACAAAAAGATCCAGTTTCATGCAATGCTATTGAAATACTCTTCAACTTACGATCAATAAGTGCAACTGCCCAATCGTCGGCACAACTTTGAATCCATCCATGAAGTACGATTGCAAATTTATCTGACGGTGAACAGCCGGAGCTTACCAATTCGTTTGCATTAAAGGGAATTGGTGTTTCCAACGTTTTTGTATTGTTTCTAGCAAAGTGTTTTAAGCATTTGGTATCAAATAATAATAGACGACTGTCAATTACTTACTTGTAGAATTGCACAAGCAATGTATTGCGTACATCAAGTTTAATTGATCTATGTTGGTAAAATTAAGTTGAAGTTAATTTATATTTCACAAATTACAGTATGTTTTTACCTTTTCAATGTTTCATTCTGGCCATGTTTAAAGAAATTTGGTTCAAAATCCAACTTGGCATAAGCCTTATGGCCCAATAATATCCAAGTTATTAGAATTGTTAAAGAAGCGCATTGATTTCTCTTCAAATATTTCATTACAAACATCAATGTTATAAACTATTTCTTTAACATAAATTTTAATAATGTACAATACAAATCAACTAAAAATTTTTTTGAGAAATTATCATATGTTTGTAGACATTAAAATTTTTCTTTATCGGCTAGAACATTTTTTTATTTTTTTGTGCAGAAAAGAATAAAAATCGATGCTCATCAAATTTGTGAAAAAGTTATCGATAAAATGAGCTTGTATACATACAGGCGTCGTCACGATCGCGCCAAATGTCGAATTAATGATCATTTGCAATTGATGAGCTACTCCGAATTGTGAAAACCATTAGAACAAAACGAGTTTATTTTTACTTTACTTGAAATTTTAATTCACCAAAAATAAATTTTGTTTATTACATATACTTAGTATTATACACAACTTTATGAAGTTGAAACATGTAGATATTTTTTTCCCTACTGATTGGGACAGTCATTTGGAGACTGTTTTTTGCTACCAGCAGTTGGTTTGCTTTGACCTTCATTCTCATCATCGTCGTAGTCATCTTCCTCACCTTCGAATTCCTCCTCATCTTCATCGTCCTCATCATCGACAATATCGCCGGTGTAATAAAGCACAGCTTTCGGGATAATTCTAGCACGCAAAAAGTGACCGATCTCAAAATCGGTAGCCAATATCTATATAAAAGAAGGTCCAGTCACAAACCGTTCTTATTGAAACAATTAATAAGATAAACTAACCTGCTGCGATTCATCATCGATTTCATCCTTGTCGTCTTGAACGTCTGGTGGATTAAAGAAGTTAAAGAAGGAATCGGTAGGAACCTGCTTGACAATTGTGCGCACGGCGCCACGTTCCTTATGCTTCTGTTTCTTTCTGATGGTCTTGACTGTCAGATTCATTTTCTTCTGCCAGTCAATGGTGCAACCCTTGCATTTGAAAATCTCCGGACCCTCGAATGCGAACGGATCATCTGGGTCGACACTCGACTTAAGGAAATATTGCTTTGTAAGCACAGTATTCGTAAAGTATTCATTTTTATCGAAATGAAACTCCAAAGTATACGAATGCTAAAAGCGAAAAAAATAGTTATGCTTTTTGTTTTATAAGCAAAGATTCTAATCGTACTTCATTGTCATATTTGATAACAATATCCGTAAGCTTACGCATGGCGGACTCATCATGAGTCTGGACCATTTCCGACAACATAGCTGTGTTGCGGAACACTGTTAGCCAAAAATCGGGAATGCCTTTGGCATCCTGAGGCATGCTCTTAACATTTTTCAGGGACTCGCGGACGGCATCGCCACCATCTTCGCTATCGCTTGGCTGCTGCTCAGGTTCCTTCCATTTGGGTTTCTCCTCTGCTGGATCAACGGTACCGACAACAATGTCCTTACGCTTGTCGAACATGGGTTGATATTTCAACTGGTACTTCTTCTCTAGCTTGTAAACCTCTTCAAAGAACTCGGCTTCGATTTTTAAATTATCCAATTGCAAGTTCTTTAGTACGGTTATACGATTTTGAACGGGCGCTGGCAGCGATTTTACCCGTTCCTGCAAGAACTGGCGCCTGATCACCGAGTTCATGTAAGCCGGCCTGTTAATGTTGATTTTTGATTTGAATATGTTTATAAAATAATAAATATTCTTTTAATTACATTGATTGGCAGTCAGAGTTTGACTTTTCATCATCAACTTCGTTGCAAGACTCCGCATCAATATTTCCTTCTTTGGAAGCATCCATTCTGAATTAAATGCAAAAGTTCTAAAACGCATATACAAACACATAAGCATTTAATTAATTTTTGTTAAACAATTGGTCGAAGATATGTGAAAAGCATGTATATAAGTAATATACATTGTATATGTATGTTGTGTTCACTTCGTGTAATAAACTATTTTTTTTTCGCACCGAGAAGAAATATGCGCATTAATAAATTGCCAATGAATTGGCAACGTTCTTCTTCAAGCAATGCCTTTTAATTGGTGCAAAAGTAAAACAGATTTATTTGCGAAAATCATCCGGTAGTTGATCATTTTTGCTGTCATTACTTTTGTTAAATTAAAAAATTCACTTAAGAATAGTTGATCCCCTTTCTCGTTCATTAAAACATTTTTGCATATTTTCGCAATATGTGAAAATGCCGACAGGCAAAGCAGTTCCCTACTTTATCTTAAAGATTAATTTATTTAAATATGTATAAGTATGTTTACGTACTTGAAGGGTTTATGAATAAATTTTGCGAATCAAAAATATTAATTACACATTTATATATATATATATATATATATGTACATACACATACAGAGGGAAGCGTACATTCCTGAACAGTTAAACACGTGTTAGCTGTGCTGAATGCAGCTTCCCCGCCTATTAGAACAATAGCGGGTACACGTCAAATTGCAACTTAACATTCATTAATAAATGTATATTTGGCGCACAAGTTCGTTGCTATGCTTTTAAATTATATTAATTTTTTAATGTAGACATACCTTTAGAAAAACTGTTCAAACGAAGACCACGCCGCTACAATGTCGACCCAGAAGAAGAACTAACAGCGGTACACAGGGCTAACCGTGAAAATCACAGGGTGAATACACATTGTTGAGAACTTTGCAGCTTTTACGTTAATGCGTCAAGGTAGCACAAATAAGTTGTTGTGGTAATAGATCGATTCATTTGAGATTCTATTTTTATAATCAATGCACTTTTTTTTTTAACCTGAGCAAAATACATACAAGTATTGTGTAGAAACAATTAATTTTAGAGGAAGTAATTATGACTTGTATATTATTGTACAAAATTATTTCATTTGTATTAATTATCAATCAAAGTTATATTTTAAATCTGCGGAATCTGTGTTCAACTAATTGTTCTGAAACCAGGGTGGCACTCGTAGTCGGGCCATTGTAGTTTATCCGGTAAAGAAGGTCGCAGTCTAACTAGGCTTGCAGTTCAGCAACTATCAAAAGTGGCACGAAGCTCTTGTGTAAGTTCGACTAGATTGACATCCGTGACGAAACAAAGGATGATTCAATTCTGACATTTAAAAGCAAAGTAAGTCTTTCCTAGTCTGATCTTGAAATTCTGCCAGCCCACCTCACAGAGCACCACTGAGTAATGTACTACATTCTTAAATGTGAAACCAAGAAACCATGTTTAATAAATAGACATTTTAATTATTGTTACAATTTTGATATTTTATTTACGTAAAAATAAAATATTTGGACATATGATTTAATATAACAAATTAATAATAACCTTCATTTAAAAATTTGATTGATTCTTAAACTTGTCTAATGTTGCGAACTCTTAAAAGTGAGCGATTAATGCCCTTAAGAGTAAATTGTTATAACTTCACGACCTCCTCCACGAACCATTAATACTTTTTCAAGACCCTCAGTTAAAACTTCCAGGAATTCCATATCTAATTGTTAAAAGAGAAAAACAAATTTAAATTGGTTTGAGCGAAAGAATGATTTATCCGAGCTTTTAACAATATTACTTACAATTGCTTTCACGTTCTGCTCTGACTTCCCTAGGAGGACCTGGCAAGTTCATTATAACCAATTGGGCATCTTGAGACTTCTCAACTATAACTTCATTTAGTTTTATTGCAGTGTGCATGCGGCGAACATTGAATTCATCCCTGTATAAAAAAGTATTTCCACAAAATGAAATTTTCACAAGTCAAAATATATTATTCTTACGGTTTCACACTAGATTTAACGTTGTCATCAGCTTTCTCTGTGGATTCATCTTTGTTAGATGTAATATCAGGTGTGTCCGTGCTATCAGGACCATCTGAGTCAATTGAATTACGTTTTTCCTCGTTATGAGAACCCTGTTTTAATTCGAGTACAATATGGTATGTTTAAAATCAATAGCAAATTCATTTTGTTAACAACCGCGCCGTTCAAGGAAATCAAAACTTTGTAAATGCATTTAAAACTTAAACAAAACAAAAGTTTGCAATTGAACTGAATTTAAAAAAAACAAATTAAACTAAAAATTAAATAGGTAACGATAAGATAAGAAGAATGTACGACTTACAACACCTATTAAATGACAGATAATAAAAGTATATACGTATCTGTAATTCTTATTCTCTTACTATTATCATAAGTATTTAACCGAGAGCTTAAGTTTGGATTTTTATTTGTTCTTATTTAGGGTGTTATTGTGAGTTTAAATAGCTTGTAGGAATACATACGTGATTTTCTTCGATGGTAGGATCGGCAAACCGAACCCTCGACGCTGTTTTTACGGCGTCATAATGGTGGTCTACAATTGTTTGTACCTGAAAATGTTAGCATAAAGTATTTACATACTTATACATACATAAATACTTAATTGTCTAGTAGGAACACTAATATTCATACATTCAGCCTTATGTTGAACCTTTGATCAAATTTATTGAATTTTAACCGTAAGCAAATTATTATTTTTTTTCTTTAATATTTTTTTCAATTTCTCAAAGGATTCAACATAAGGGTATTTACTTTATGTCACGATTAATTATATTTTCTCGCCCCTTAGGGTAAAAAGACCAGTACATTTTCTAAGTTAAGAGCTTAGGAGCGCTATTGCATTCATAAGGACAGATTTATGTTTCACAAGACCTGCATTATTATTTTAACCTTTCCTACCTTCATGCTTTTTATGATTAGTTACACAAATGAGAGGTGTGTACTGCCCAAAGTATTTAAAAATGTAGAGAACACATGCAAAACTATTTATTTTTCATAAAACAATGATGGTTGTATGTCAAAATATTTGGGAGTGGCTGTACTGTAAAGAAGCGGACAGATAGATTTTTGAGAAAATTGACTAGACGATGTGCCAGCGATTGTGAAATATCATATAAAGACACAAACAACTACTTAGATTCAATATGCACACTGTGCATTGCACAGCAATAAATGTTGTTGTTGTGTCTTGTGTGTAATAAATTTATGAAAGCAAGCGAAACATTTATGAAGTATATGTTGGTAATGGTTATGAAGTCAATATTGATATGCATACAATAACACTTATATATTTGTATACATGTATATAAAAATTCGAAATTCATGATGTAAGCTTTACCAAAGATAACTTATTATCACTGGGAGTTTCCTTAAAATCCATTATAGTTTGAACCTTTGATCAAATATACAAAGTTTAAAATTGTTTATTGATCTCAATAGATAGAAGATTTTTTTTGGATGAAACGAAGGATCACAAAAATTAAGAAGTTGTAATAACTAAAAGTTAAATGTGCGAACATAAAAATTATCAGATTTTAGGTATTAATATCAGATTTGTACTAAATAAATGTGACTTTAAGGAGTTGAATCGAAAACAAAATCAAACAAACCGAAACACGTAAATTTATTTTACTTACCACTTTGGAATTCTCTTTTTTGTTTAAACCTAATGCTCTTAGCATTTGATTGCGCTGCTCCATCATCAAAGTTCTCTCATAAGTGTATGCAGAGATATCGCTATTATTCTGTTGCATAAAAAATAAAAAATGATTACATTTAATGTAGAATGTGATTATTGTTTTTAGTTTAACCGACCATTTCAACTACTTCAACATCTGCTTCAATACGCAAATGGTACAGGAATGTCTTAAGATCTTTCTTCATTTGGATCGAATTATCTTCGATTTGAGCAACGGTAAAAATGCGTAGCTTGCAGTTACGCCAGGTCCTGTGCTGTTTAAGCAAGAATGGCAACAACATAAGCAAACCACCATCATGTACAATCCACCAAATATCAATGTTTCCACCAATCTTGAATAATTTCAAAATCATTAGTTATTTGACAAAAGCTAGAAAGCAATTCCTTTTGCATTACTTTGTGGTTTGATTCTGGGTAAAAGTTGATTCCTTTTGGAACAATAAGTGCCATGTGGCATGCGGCAACAGTGCGTACTGTTTGAATAAATGTCTTCCAGCTGTAACGTCCCTCCTGCCGCCAGCTGTACGGCCAGCCAATAATCACGGTGTTTGGCTTCATTCCGCCCAATCCAATTGTTTGAATGCTGAGTTAATAATAAATCAAATAATATATAATTTGTTTTTTTTTTCTACATACTTACACGGAACTCAGTCCCTCGCCAATCTCTTGGGCGACTAAAACATCACAAAAACCTTTGACCTTCTCATCGGTCATATATTTGCGTAGTGTTGCTTTTGCATCAACCGCTTTATTTGTTATTTTAGTGTGATCACCCTTTATCACAGACACACAAATTGTCAAGCCCTTGCCAGCTTTCAATTGAGTGGCAAAGGAAAATATTTTCCTATATTTTGGCATTAAGTTATCATTGAGTTTTGAGAGCACCAAAATTTGAGGACGCCAGTTTTTGGTATGTGGTGGACCCTCCTCAAGACGCTGCAGTGAGTATCTTGCTGCAGTTAATGCCATACCACGAATACCATCGCCCCATTCCTTTTCGGCACTGTAAGCAAACACACACAGATTATATAAGACAAAGAGCCGACCGAGGTCAAATTAAGTCATACCCTCGATATTCGATGTATTTGTATATTATGATTGCCATGCCCATGGCCAAAAGTGCAAAATACCATGATGTCATAATCATGACCGAAATGCACAAGGTAAGACCAAGCAACGATAAACTCCAGTGATAGAATTTAAAGCGTGGTCGCCAATTGGGTGTCCTTAGCAAAGTTTGTACGGCGCAGGCCAAATTAACAAAGCCGTAGCACATAAGGAAAAACATAGATAGCAATGGGGCAAGTAAATCAACATTACCTAAAAAAATAATCAGAATATATAAAGAGGTTTTGAAGAGGTTTTAAACTACAAAACCGTACCCAATAAAATACCGCATTGACAGATCACAATAGTTAAAAGTAAGGCTCGTACTGGCTCTCCACGTTTCGAAGATTTGGCGAATGGTGCCAAAAATGGTATAATCTCATCTTTAGCAATAGCTTGGAGTAAACGTGGTGCACCGGTTAAACTCTGTAAACCGGCACCTAAGGTGGAGAGGAAAGATCCAATTAAAATCACCCATTGATTCGGCCAGGCAATATTTGCCACAACCAATTTGCCACCAATTGACTGTCCAAATCTAAAAAAAATAATGTTCATTATAAAATGATATAGTGTTGAAAAATTTGGCCAATATTTTTACTTGTCACGCAGTAGCAAATTATCAACAGTGCCAGCAAAAAACAAAACACTCGTCAAATAAACAGTACTGGTGGTCAAAATGGCACAAATTGTGCCAATGGGAATACTCTTTTGAGCGTCAGCCAGATCACCAGAACGATTGGATCCAGCCATGATGCCTAGTTAAATATGTTTATAATAAATATCAATCATCTTTCTCTGATCTTAATTTTAATTAATACCTGTGACCGATGGGAAAAATATGCCAATAAGCAGTGTAAATGTTGTTGTTATATCAGCCATAATTTGATTATATGTTTGATCACCGATATTCTCAATATCAACGGAATTGCGTCCGTATGCAATTAATTGACCCTTCTCCAAAAATGAGGGCCATACATTGTCGTAGAAAACGCCGCTGGCAAGACCTTTAATTCCCTTTACTCGGGTTACATTGTTATCTGTTTGTGGATAATAAACATTGATTAAAGGAAAAATTCTATATTTATTTTTCGAACTAGTAAAACTTATTACTTTGGTAGTATTCTTCACATTTGTGATCCGGACAATATAAATCTTGTAAAAGTGGATCTCCCTTTGTACAGTTTTCGATTGGGATATCTTTTAAAAGGCGTTTTCCCAGCACACACATGCTATTAAAAAAAAGCGAAGAAATTTGAAAAAAATGCACTTACTACTATATTTTGAAAGAAACACTTACTATAACTTTTCATTGCCATTTATATTATCGAAAATTCCAACATATACGGCTATTATAGAAAATATTACACATGCCAAGGCAACGGTTGCGAATTTGTTAACAAATTTGACGCCCAAGAAAACAATAAGACCTGTGAAAAAATAAATAACCTATTTATAAAATAGATCCAGAAATACATTTCAATGTTAGCTTACCCATAAACATGAGTAGCAAGGTTCCATAAACTCTGAAGTTATTATACATAGCTTCAGCGTCTTTGGTGAAATCCCCAAAAATTGATGCCCAGGGTGCCATATAAGTCTA
This sequence comes from Scaptomyza polygonia, assembly GCA_035044585.1. Classification (NCBI taxonomy): domain Eukaryota; kingdom Metazoa; phylum Arthropoda; class Insecta; order Diptera; family Drosophilidae; genus Scaptomyza; species Scaptomyza polygonia. The sequence goes on from JAWNNU010001690.1 coordinate 1,093,974, forward strand.
TGATATGTCAATAAATCCATTTTATATCTTATACATTTATAAACTTTCAATTATTTGACTTACCAATACGATTTCAACGGCACCTACAATGTACATTGCAGCTGCCAAGGTAGTTCCCGTATAGAACAGCATTCCCACAGCACCTCCAAATTCAGGACCAAGTGAGCTTTAAAAGTTAAATAAATATGATATACAATATTTAAAAAAAATCATTAAAACAAATTTAACTAATATCTAAAACTTGTTTGTTAGTACTTGGGAGCATAAAGTAGCAGTGAATCTAAAGACAAAACATATATTTATTTTTATTCTTAAAATTACGAGATAAACTTTTTAAGGCTCTGTAAACTTGTTGCTTGTTCGCAAATATGATTATTAAAATTTCTGCTTTAAGTTTTTAATACTTTATTTACCGTGATATCATAAAGTAACTTCCTCCAGCCGGTACCACCCCGTTCGTTGCAATGGCAGACATCGATATCGCAGTTAGCATAGTCTAAGTTTAAAAACAAGTTTCCTTAAGTACAAAGTAGTGTAGGGTATTTGTGTAGGGTAGTCTTACCACACAGCAGCATGTCAAGACAATTAAAAACCCACAAATAGCTCCAGCAGTGCCAACAACCCATGTTAAACGAATAAACAATATAACACCAAAAATGTTCTGAATGCATGGCAAAAACACTCCAATTAAAGTTCCTAAAGAAAAAAGTAATTTAAAGTAATAATGTGTATTCTATATTCTCACAATAAAAAATTTTTATAGTGTAAGGGAGTTAACTAAGTAATTAAGTTCGTACCCATTCGAGCCGATGGCGGTGGGGGCTTTGCATCTGGGTCGGTGGCCGCTGGTATCGTATTTTCATAGTTGGCAATTGATGAAATGAATGTAGAAATATGTGGCCTGGTCTCCAAGTCGTCATCGTAGAGGTACAAATTGGGATCAATTGTAGATTTCTGAATTTCTTCTGCACGGTGGACATCACGCGAATCTACAAAAATAAAATAAAAATTGAGAAAAAAATGTTTGGGTAGAGAGTTTTTTTGTGTAATGCTTTAAGGAGTGCAGGAAGGATATTTATTTTAAAATTCATGATCTGGATGGGGACACTGCGAAAATTATATATAAATTATATTTATACATATAATCTTAATCTAATCACAAGTTTTTTTGAAGGTATATGTACATTTTTATGATTGCTTAAATGTTTAATTATATTAAAGGTTTTAATTAACATGCATTTTTTGAGATTTAGTTTATAGCTTAAGCTTTGTGACATTCTTATACCCTTGTGCCTTATCCACTTTCTAAATGAGCAACGTGACCAACGCGATTTTTCATACCTGATTGTTTCCGGTCGAGTGTTGTTCCATTGTGTTCGGATGGCGTAATATTTGTATCATCGGCATCATCATCTTTCTCACTATTAGATTGCATGTTTAACACTTACGCAGATCACGATTCTCACTTAAAATTAGCTAACACTTTTGGGTCGTCGTACGAACATTAATAATTTTTTTTATGAATACATTATAAATGCTATTAACATTTATAATTTAAAAGACCTTCTTCGATAGAGAGCAATACAATAAAAAATTCAAATCTTGTAAATATATCTATAGTAAAGTTTTAAAAGATAACCATAGGCTGTAAATTGAATGGGGGGCCTTATTTAAATCACTTTTCAATGTTCAGTACATTTTTTGCTTTCTCTCTTTGTTAGCTGGAAAGAGATTTATCCTACCTATGGCATGAAACAGAAAAATTTAGGTCAAGAATAATAAGCCTGGCAGGATTAAAAAGCATATGAATAAACACTTGAGCAAAAAGGAATTTGCAAAACTTAAAGAAGGGGACAAAGCAATCGAATGGTTAATATATATAAAAATCAATTTGGATACACGACGGACTTGGTTTTTTTTTTAACGCACTTTGCTTTAAGATATTTTAACAATTATTTTAAACTTTAGACAATTGTTAGTGCTGTGATGGAAAACTGATGGGTTTTATGTAACTTTAAACGTTGTTTAAACATTAAACTGCAGTAGGTTTTTTTAAAATATTTTTTATCGAATTATATTGCTTTAAATTGTGCTATTTTTCCTTAATGTGAACTAATAGAAAAAATTAAGAATACTGTTTGTATGCTACCGAATAAAAATTATGTTGCCCAGGACTCGAGCAGCATTGAAAGCGAGATGAAAACGAAAGCTTTTATCTACACGCAAAATTTCACCCCGTGTTCTGAGCTAAGGACCAGAAAGAGAGAAGGACAGAAAAAGTTAGAGAGCCAATTGCACAGATACCGACATACCCATATAGACATATATGTACAAGTGTATATGCACGGCTCTGTATTTGGACCAGCCTCACCATCATTTGGAGAAAGTCCTCTCGCACAGCATCAGCAGCTAAAGCCCAGAAACATTTAGCTGCTCTCAAAAGCTTTCCACACTTGAAGCTTAAATGTGCAGGTGGCGTTAAATGTGTCACCGGGACATCTGGGACGCATACACATATATTTCACAGTAAATACACATAAATTATATGTATGTGCGTGCACGAATACATATTAAATACATACATACATGTTGCTTAAATTGATGGTCAAATCTTGAGAGCATAATAAAGCCTCGTAATTCACGAATTTGTGGTCAAACGTTATTTGAACGAAATATCTTTGGCAAGCATCAACTTGAATTGGTACACGCTATAAAAACAGCATCATCATAAATCGCCTTTAATGACTGATATAAGCTTTAAACTTTATAAAACTTCAACAGATTATGACTGTTGAGTACTTAACACGAATAAATCGACTAACATGTCTTACTATGAGCCTAATCGTGATTAAAATTATAACTACCTTGTAAGTCTTCCTGGTTATCGCCTAGAAGTTTGCCACTTGCTGACTCATCTTGAAGATAATCCAGTACAGTCTCTTCATCTGTTTTTGTCACTTGAAATCTATCTGGCATGTTTGTGATCAATGCGCTCTGAAAATATAAATTTCGAAAGTGATATAGATTTTGAGTTTATTTTTAATAAAGGTTCAGCACAGTCCATAACCGAGTGAATTAAATCAAATTAAAATTTACATCATAGCTAAGTTGGTTGTTTTTTATTCAAAAAAGACGGTTCGAGCTGGTTGTTATTCAAATGGCTTGTTTTGTTCAAACGTATAAGTATTTAATAAGTGTCAGCTGCTTTGTTATCGATCACTTTTAGCGCCACCAAACCAAAAGTTATTCAACGGGTAAACATCACTCATAACTGACAAAAGAACATACCGCATACAGTTACACACAAGCTGAAGAGTTACAAAAAACTTCAACATATATACACATGTAAAAGGGTTTGTAAAAAAAAAAAAACATTAACTGATATAGAAGGTCGATAACTGCCAGGGTGCAGCAGCAATGCAACTTAATATATGGAGAAATTCCTTTACATCCTTCTCCGGCTGTGTTTTATACTCGTACCACCCTGTTCCTGTTGCCATATGTGCTAGCGCATACGCTAACAGACAGTTTGTTTAGGATAATGGCTAGTCAAAAGTTATGTAAGCTAGATAAAAACTTTATTAAAACAAATGTCACATGACCGGCGACAGCATGCATGCAGATGTTAAATTTACGACCACTTGACAGCATTGTCTCAACTTTTATAGCTATTTATGTGTGTATGTCTGCATGTGACATGAAAACATTCATATCTGTATGAACATACTAACATTAAAGCCTCTAGGTTGTTTTAATACATATTTTACATAATAAATAAGAATATGTGCTTATATGTAAATATACTGCAATTCTGATAGCATTTAACTCATTAAATGTAAGCTGCTTCAAGAATATAATGAATTTATGCACGATTAGTATGTAAGAAGTTATTAATTACATATATTTGTATGTATGAACATCGTCTATATGCATACACAAACGCTAACAGAATACACACACACAGACACTGCATACATGCACAACCGTAGAAATTGTAAACATTGAAAAAGTACACACTTGAGTATGTTTTGACTTTTCTTTAAGTGGGTATTTACTTGTGAAAGCGCCTTTGTTCAAGGTTAACAATAACCGGAAAATGTTGTTAGCTTCTTATATAGTAATGCAAAAACACTTTCAACTTTGTTGATTTCCTTTTCTTTATATTTTGTGAACTTTTCAATTGTACGAATAAAATTAAACTATCATATTGAAGGCGCATGAGTAACAGAAAATAATTTTCTACTGTATATAATTTGGAGTCGCGAGTTGGGGGAAATACTGCTGTATTAAAGAAAAAGTAACTGAAAACATATTTAGCCTATTTAGCATGGATACCGATTATATTTTAGACAAAAAAAAACATAGTTTACTGACACTCTTACATTCATACAAACATGGACATATGATTACATATAGTCATTTGTCTTTTTATTAAGCCCCCAACGATTCGCCGAAATTTATTGTATGTACATACGTATGTTTGTATATAAAAATATATAATTTTAAATACATATGTATGTATGTACTTACATTTGTTTGTTTTTAAATACGTTGAACCTAGTGTGCACATATTTACAAAACATATGCAAATATGTATGTATGTGTAGTTATATAGGAATCAAAACATCGGCCCGAAAACAACTCTACATAATCATTCAATGTTTATGTTTTTTTAGTGACAGGTTCTTTGAAAATTATCGAAGTTATTGTTTTATTTATGATACTTTAAAAAAAATATATATATTATGTGTTAACAAAATAACAAGAATAAATTATCATGATTTTGAAAATCTTATAATTTTTAAGTGCATCAAAAACTTTGGAACTTTACAAGTGCTATGGGTTTTTCTTTCCTTCTTGAACTCCATGTTAATCGAGTCGATGGCGAGGGCTGCGCGAAAAGTAATAGTCCGTATAATAAAATGCATTTAAACAAATAACACAATTCAAATTATTTTTCTATATTTAAAAAAAAACATTAAGGTATCCGCCCTACACCCAATTATACAATGTCTTTTAAATGTGATTTTATTAATTTATGCATTATGTACTTAAAATATACTGTAATATTTTTTGAGATAGGGTATTTAATAACTTAAGGTTGAGGTAGGGCCCATAATGTGGCAGTCTTATCCGCAGATGTGGAAATAAAGGAAAACTCTGTGGGATGCCATCTGATTGTAATCGCCTTATCGTTATGCTTGGCTACAACAACAGATGCAATATCATTGGCAAGATCACCCTGTAAATCCGTTAGTTTAATCGTGCTATCATAGCTGCATGTGAGCATATAATACGCCGATGGCGAGAAGCGTATGCATCTTTAAAAATAAAAAATTTATATACGCAAAAAAATAAACATTCACATAATTTATTAAGGTACCTTATTTCAGCACTATGCGGATAGAAACGTTGTATCAATCGATTTCCACGAATATCGAATAGAATACAAGCGCTATCAGCGTGTCCAGAAACAAGTAATCGACCAGTCGGATCAACACAGACTGCAGTCACTGGAGAGTTTTGTAATGCTCCAATTTGATCAAAAGTATTAACAGCATCGTTTACCCGCAGATCCCAGAAGCGTATTGATTGATCCTGCAGGGAAACATGGCTTTATATTTGTTTAGAAAATACAATTTAAATAAAACATTACCTGAGATCCCGAAACAAACATAGCATTGTTCCAGCTATATAGTGATGAAATGTGTCCGGTATGGCCACAAAACGCCTGAAACGCCATACCTGTCACACAATCCGTCACATAGATCTTACAGTCTCCAGCACCGCCGCTGACAAGCAGTCTTGATTTTGTTGCGGTATTGTCCAGGAAACACATGTCCCGTACGGTACCATCGTGCATATTTAGTTCCACCTCCTGTCCGACCAGTTGATTGGTGTCCTTGTCAAATCTCATATATTTGATGGTCTTGTCATTAGACCCGGTTGCAATAAGTTCGCCATCTGCCGACCAACATGTACAATATATGGAGCCTCTATGGTGTTTTGTCCGTTTGCACAGCACAGATGGAGGATAAGTATGTTGTTCTTGACTAGAGATTTGTTTGCAATTAGAAATTGTTTCGGGTATTTGTATGTAAATATTACCTCAGCTTGGAAAGATTAGGATATTGACAAATGCGGAAAGTTTTTGAGTTGGATCCGACCGCGTAAAGCATTCCATCAGGATGAAAATCGACGCTGCGTATCGCCTGTGAATCCGAAATGGTAGAGACTGCCACAAAATGTGAGCGCTCTGCTTCACTCTTAAAAAATTGATTATTTTCTATCAGCTATTCGGTTTGAGACATTGATAAAGTGAAAGTACAAATTTACAGAGTATAGGAAGAACGATAAGTAAGAACGATTTTTGTTAAACGACACCCATTTTTTTTTTTATTAAATTATTCACAATTTTTATCACATTGAGAAATAAACTTTAATTGACTGCTTCATGTTACTGACATGTACGAACGTGCTGAGGCGCTGATCTATCAAATTATGATAGTTGAAAGAATTTTCTCACCTTGTGCCTAAACATCCCATTAAATTTAGAATTAACGCTAACAACACTTAATTGATTGACTGTTCTGTTTGTAAATGGCAATAGGATTAATTTTTAAGTGATACAAATGCTATTGAATCGTCATTACAATGGATACACAACAATGGATACTTTTAAAAAGGTACAGAATCTATAAATTTTTTGTTGTCTGTTGTCGTGGATACATAACGGTGCATTTAAGTGCAAATGGGGAAAGTAGTTAGTATGTGCAAATATTTAATGGCAAACTTCTATAACTTGTTCTACTCACAGCTTTCAAAGTTGAACTCGCTTCTTCAGAACTCATTAAAATTAAATTTAATTAAATAAATAAATAAATAAAAAAAAACTGTTTACAAATAAAATAAACTAATCTCGTTGATAGAATAAACTGTAAGCTTAGCTTTCAATGTTAATATCCAATCCAAATTTTTAATCGTACAAAAACATCTGAGGGAAAAGAACTAAAATGGAATCAGTACTTGATAAAACTTCAGCGGTTGGCTCACGGAGCTAAAGCCAGATTAACGACTGATTTCGGAGTAATAAATAAATAATTCCAGTTAAATGAGACAGTTTTCTGAATTTATAAAGGTTATTTAGTTTTCCGTAACGAAATCTTATCAGAAGTAAGCTGAAAGAGAAAAAGGGCTATCAGAACCTATCGATAATGAAATAAATATGTTAATATATTATTGATATATGTATTTAAAAATACTTATTGATAACATGTAGTTTTCCGAGCGCTGACAGCCAGCAAATTAATCCAGCGCAATCTAATTTCAACTTGCAACAATGATTGTTTCGATAACAAAATCATGATATTTAAAAAAAAGCTAAATAAGCATCACTGTTCTCATTTCTAATGAGCCGTTCAATTCAGCTTCCAAAGAACGGAACTACTAAACTCTATTCTAAAGTTTAGAATTATCCATAATATTCATTCAACCCGGGAGATGGGAAGTGATCGTGCGATAAAAAAACAAAAAATGTCGGCTTTGGAACAACTTAAGAAGATTACCACAATTGTGGCTGACACCGGCGATTTTGATGGTAAGCTTTATTGAAAAATACTCAAAGTTTTACTTAGTCTTCGCACGTTGGACTTAATCACATGGATGTACATATTTATGTACATATATAAGTACATTTGTACGTACATTATCTTACGTACATACGACGTCTTGTATGTTTGTGTGTATGAATATGCATGTTTATATACGTTTTTTAAAGGTCAAATAAATTCGTTATATTATCTGAACTATGCTGAAAAGATTAAAATAATTTAGAGTTATTTCTCTACACGTAAATATACTTTGTATATACGATCTCGGCTTGCAACAATTTGAAGTTCAAATCAAAGTTAAAGTCGAAAGTGAGGCCGACATTTGTTTGACCTTATTTAGGTGAATGCACAATAATTATTGCTTGCGAGCATGTATTATGAAACATTCGGTATTCGAGCTATTTTGAGGGATAAATAAAAACTTTGAGTTTGAAAATTGTATTAGCATAAGAGTAGAATAATATTGTATTAAATGATTACCACTAAATTGATTGAAATACTAAAGGAATTTTATAATTTTAGCTATAAACATCTATAAGCCTACCGATGCAACCACAAACCCGTCGCTTATTTTATCGGCATCAACGATGGAACGATACCAATACTTGGTACAGAAAGCCGTCGATTATGGAAAAACTCAAGAAGGGTGAGATTACTTTTTTAAAGAAAACTGTATTTTATAATATTATATTTTTAATATCTAATTCACTTTTTTTTAGAACGCTGGCGAATCAAGTAGCAGAAGCTATGGATTATTTGTGTGTCTTGTTCGGCTGTGAGATTTTGAAGGTTGTGCCCGGAAGGGTATCAACAGAAATTGATGCCCGACTCTCGTTCGACACCAAAAAAAGCGTTGCTAAGGCATTAAAACTGATTGATTTATACAAAAACTTTGGCATTGAAAAGAAGCGCATTTTAATTAAACTTGCTTCAACGTGGGAGGGTATCAAAGCAGCCGAAATTCTTGAAAAAGAGCATGGAGTACACTGTAATCTGACGCTGTTATTCTCATTTTCTCAGGCAGTGGCTTGTGCCGAAGCTGGTGTTACACTTATTTCGCCATTTGTTGGTCGTATCCTGGACTGGTATGTAGCTAATACGGACAAGAAGAAATTTGAGCCTACAACTGATCCCGGTGTTGTCTCAGTAACAAGCATATATAATTACTACAAAAAGTTCGGTTATAAGACATTGGTGATGGGTGCCTCATTCAGAAACACTGGCGAAATAAAAGCATTAGCTGGATGTGATTTGCTTACAATCAGCCCAGCTTTGCTTAAAGACTTGGAAAATGATGATGCGGTGGTGAAAACATATTTATCCGTAGACAATGCCAAATTACAAGATATTGAAAAAATTTCAGTGGATGAGACTAAATTTAGATGGATGCTGAATGAAGACGCAATGGCAACTGATAAATTATCTGAAGGCATCCGGAAATTTGCTGTAGACACGGTAAAACTGGAAAATGTTATTAAACATTTATTTAAATAACTTTTTGCATCGATTGCATTTAAAAAATGTGTTTTGTATGTGCCCTTTGAAATAAAAATTATTTTTTATTCATAAAATTTATTTAATGTGTTATTAAAAACTTTTTTATATTAGTGGAAAGTTAAGAGCATTGTGAATTGGTGTTTCACGGCTTTATAAAATTCCAGTCGTTCCAACTAAATGGCTGCCAACTATTAAAATATATATCGAATAAAATATCGATAGTTTGAGGGTTAACAACAACAGCTGTTCTCCACGTTTAAGGCATAAGCAAGTGATTTATAAAGCATTTTACTAAATAAACAAAAATGAGAGGTAAACGTAAAACTAGAGGCTCTCAGCCCAACAGGACTATTGTTCGAAGGAACGACAAGTTTGCCAAGAACAACAACTTCATTCAGAGAAGCAGAGACATGGAACAATTACATAAAAGGGCAACACAATACCAGAGCAGGGTTTGCGGCGGGGAATCAAATATGACCGTAAATCTTTTACCATCAGCGAATGAAGATAATGAATTTTACAAGCAACTTGTGAGTGAATATAGTTCAACAGGTGAGGGAACAACTTTAAGTAGTTACTGTTATGAATACTTTACTCAAACATATTATTTACAGCGGCACCAATGGTAACAGAAACGAATAAACACCTTTTACTACGGAAAAAATTGAAAATTGTTGATCAAATGAATCATATAGAAATAGATGCTTCAAATTTTAAGCCACATAATTCGTTTAATGAGCGGTTTAATTTCGACCTTACCTCCGATGATATAAGCGAAATAATTGCAAAAAATACAAAAGTATCGAATGCAAAATGGTCTGCAATTGGCAATTTCAAAATTGAAAAACCATTTTTAAAATCTACAGTCAGCTCCGACAGCGATTGCAGCAAACAGCCTCCGCAAGTGTTTAAAGCCGCTGATCTACAGATAATGGATGTTAAGAACAATTTAGCTGCAAATGTTTTATATCCTCTTTCAACGCTGCAGATGGAAATCTTTCAGATCGCCAATAATTACTTGGATCTCTATTATCCCCAGCGAACGCACGATAATGCAGAAGAAATTCGTTACGTATATTGCCTTCATGTACTAAATCATTTATTAAAAACCAGGGCACTTATTTTGCGAAATAATGAAAAAATCGCTGGGCTCGTCAAATATCCAAATCAACCGTTGAGCGATGTTGCGATTCCCGATAGCTTAAGGGACCAGGGTCTTAAGCGAATGAAGGCGGTTATTATATTGCCATTTCGAGAATCCGCATTAAAAACAGTTAAAATAATGGCAAGCTTGCTGTTTACAAAACAAAAGGGTATGAAAAAAATCAATATGTATAAAATAATTATACTCTACCTATATATATTTTCTTGATTGACAGATCCAAATGCGGCACCTCCGGTAGCCAAATATGAACGCTTTCTAAGTGATTATTCCGGTAATACGATTTACTTTCCAAAAACAAATCCCAAGCCGGTTGATTATGAGCAAACATTTGGCGGCAATACGGATGACAATTTTAAAATGGGCATTCGCTTAACAAAAAAATCAATGACCTTATATTCGGACATAAGTGGATCGGATATATTGATTGCTTCTCCACTGGCACTACGCATGATGATCAATGACAAGGATCAAGACTACGACTTTCTTAGCTCAATTGAGCTGCTTATTGTTGACCAAGCAGAGCTTTTTATGGCCCAGAACTGGGAGAATTTGCTCTACGTACTGGATCACCTACATTTACAGCCACAAAAGCTGCCAGATACCAATTGCCAACGTGTACGTCAATATTGTCTCAGTGGAACATCGCGTTTCTATCGTCAAACACTATTTTTCTCATCACATGAGCTGCCCGAATTTCGCGGACTGATCAATAATAAATGCCATAATTTCCAAGGGAAGGTGCGCATTATAAATCAAATAAAAAAAGGTGATATATCAAATGTTCTGACACCAATTGAACAAGTCTTTCAACGCATTAATTGCTCAAGTATAGAGTCAGTATTTGAAGATCGCTTTCAACACTTCGTTCGTTATGTTCTGCCAGAGCTTACCAAATCTGGTTTATCTCATTGTCTTCTATATATACCAAGCTATTTTGACTATGTGCGTTTAAGGAATCATTTCAAAACAGAAATGATTAATTTCGTTCAAATAAGTGAATATACAAAGAAAGAGAAAATTTCAAGAGCACGAGACATATTCTTTCATAGTGGAGCACCATTCTTACTGTACTCAGAGAGAGCACACTTCTTTCGACGCACTCGCATTAAAGGGATCCGTCATTTAATATTCTATCAACCGCCAAATTTTCCTAATTTGTACTCGGACTTGATAAATTTAATGCTTGAAGTTAACCAAAATCCAAGAGATGGCTTACAGGATACAATGAATGTTAAAGTTTTGTACACGAAATTTGATTTACTTAGTTTAAGTAATATCGTTGGCAATGAAAATGCTGGCAAATTGGCAATGGGCACAAATGAATCGTATCTCTTTTCAACTAAGGAATAAGTCGAAAATTTTGTTCATCGTAAAAAGTTATAAATTTAAATGTATAATACTTACCTTTTAAATAAAGAAAATCATTTTTTAAATAATAATAATTGAAAAGTGTATTTCATGAAACTTATTTATTTATTTAAACCGTTTGTTGTATAGTAGTAAGACCCGTTAGACAAGAAAGTTGTAGTTTGTTGTCATTACTTTCTAAATCAAATAATTAGTTTTATTCATATTGGATACAATTTGCAAATTCAGGTAACAGGGCTGTCTGAGCAATGAATACATAGATTGATAAAGGTTTTTACAATATAGACGTCCTGGTGGATCTCCTGGATTGGTTGTTCCAACGACCAAGACCTTTACCATTTATCAATGACGGTATCAGGAACTAAGTACACACAAACAATATTGTAGATCAATATTAATACGTACCAAAAATAATTGAAAATAAAAAAAAAACTAAGCGTTTTGCAAACCAAAAATTATTTGTAACGAGATAGGAAGGGCAGCAGTGGACATCGGCAACGACTGGTGGATGTAACGACTATATTATGTATATATATAAATAAATGGCGCTTCATTCAATAATAGTAGACCAGCAGTTCGGGGTTCAGTGTTTATATTTCGTTATCATGGATATCTTACATGCTGAATTTCAAATATGAATTCCTTCGTTTTAAGTGTTTATTTGTATATTTTTTCTTATTGTTCAATGTGTCAAATTGTGGTAGACCATAATGTACAGCAATAGATCTTTGTTTCGGAATTCACATTGGAATTAGTTTTTTGATTTTGGCACACTTGTTTAAATCAAACATTTAACAACTTCACATACTTTCTATAGCAGGGATGGACTAAATTAAGTTTAAATTAATGGGGGTGTGTGTCATCCAATTAATGAAATCGGGGATTTACTGTATAAAAAAAAACAATAAATTATTTGTAAAATATTGGTAGGCATTTGTATAATTCATTTCAAATGACGTTCGTTATATTGGATCGTCAAACAGCAGCGAGTTGCAAAACAATGCGAGAGGCGAGCATTCAGGCAAAACAGGGGGGGAATTAGCGAACGCCAACCACTGTTTAATTCAATGGGTTTTCTGGCAAACAGTTAAGTTTCGCTGATACTGAGATACTGATTAATGATTATGTTGTTGGTAATTTAAGGTTTTTATTTCACAGCGTCTATAATGTTGGTTTTAACAAAGTATATAATGGTAAGATATAAGAGAAAGTTTCTAAATAAAGAGCTTGTTAGATACTTAATTATTTCGTCTCTTTTGTTTATTCTTCTGTAATCCTAAACTTTGACACAAATTAAAAATGTTCTATCATGCGCGTGTGTATGCAGTTAAAATAAATAACACGGACGCTATACATGGACCCAAATTACCTTAATTTCTATTTTCATTAAGTCTTTCAAAAAGAGCAAAAATTCTTACGAAATAATAAGTAACTTTTCCAATAAAGTGCACGCGGTTTGTTCATAACCTGACTGTTTTCTTCCACATCTAACGCGACTCAATTTAATACTCCTTAATATCTATGGAATGAACAAATTTTATTTTATCTTTTTCTGTTAACTTTCAAAACGGAGGTCCTCGCCTAATAAAATAAGTCGACTTAGTACATAAATAAATTGAATAAAAAATAGTATATATCCGCTATTCCATCCACACTCAAAGGCAGCTAAACCAATTCTTGTCTAATAAATAAAATGTTTATGCGTTATATTTGTATGTTTTTATGTCCACACACATAAATATATATAAGTATAAAATTTTAAGAATTTAGGATTTATCTAATGTATTGAATCATTTTGTAGTTTTATTTTTGTGTATAATGACCCCCAATTGAAGAAATATTTACATAGATTAAGCGTTATTTTTTGTAGAAAATTTTTAAGTTTTGTTGACTTTTTGTATTGTAAAATAAATACAATTTGGATTTTTTTCACATAATACAAACTACAAAATCTATGATTGGAACTTGTATAATTTTTTTTTATGAGTTTTTATGATTTTCCTTTGTTCGTTAAATAGAGAAAAACTAAACTTGTATAAAGCAACACATAAATGTTTATAAAAAATCATCATCACTGTTACAGCAATAATCCGTTAACGTAATTCAAATGTTATTGTATAATTATGTTTGTAGTTCTTTCTGAAACTTACGTATTGATGTATATTTTAGTTTAAAAGTAATATTCAACTGCGTGATTCTACTGATAGCATTGTATTTACAAAAAGCAACGCCATGTTATATAGTATGTATGTATGAACGTAAAACATATTCAAAGAGGAAATGTTGTTATCGTTTACTCTCATAATCTATTGACCAGGTTTACGGGGTTTGTTTGTATAAATTATAGAGTAGAAACAATCTCTTATGAAAATATCACGCGTGATTTTTTTTGTTTAGTAGTATTCGGAAATATGTCTATGTGGTGGTTGGTTGGTTTGGTTAAAGTCGTTACTTTAGGTATTTCTTTCGGATTTATATTTAGTAACACTTTATGCTAGTTAATTAGAATAATGATGTTGGGCTTAATGATTATATAATTATAATTATAATTATATATATAGTATATATTCTTAAAGCATCATAGCGTATAGCAGGCCAAAGTAGACAGCCCACATTAACACAATCCCATGCATCTTATATATCATGCTCTCACCATCTGCGATTTTTCTAGCAACAAACTTCAATGTTTCATCTAATAAAACTACAGGAATTGAGAATTTCATCACAGTTATCCATTCCTCTGCAGACAACGGTGTCACTTGGAAGACGTTCTAGAAAATTGATATTCAATAATTAGTCTCAATATTAAGTTAATTATATATATTTGTGTAACTTACCGAGAGAACTTCAACGTATAGAATAACAAAGTGAAGAGTGAAAGAAAGTGCCATTGATCCAATCAACCACAAGTTGCACCATGGGGGCATGGCTATCAAAGACTGGTTCTCAGACAAGCTAAAATGAATAAATAATATATATTTATTTAATATATTTGTTATGTGTTAAAGGCAACAACTTTACCTGTTCATGGCGTTCAACATTTCAATGGTTACGAGCACAGATAGGGCCATGGTCATTGCATGTGGATCACTGAAGATTTTGCAATCGACACCCTTGAATTCCTCTCCACCGCCCAAGCAGGACAGATGATGAGTCAATTGCCAGTAAGAGAGACCGGGTCCCTCAGATGAGAAGATGAACCACCAAGTGGCGGCACCGACAGTTGCTGCACCGACGTAAAAACCAATAGCCATGTAACTAAATTGAAAAAAAAAAAGCAAAACAAAATAAAGTTAAGATACAAATAAATATGTTGTGTTTTTAGTAAAGTATGCCCAACCGGAAGAACAGCCAGCCAGAGATTAAACCTTCATCGGCTCTCCTTGGTGGTTTCTCCATAATGTCCAAGTCAGGTGGATTGAAACCAAGAGCTGTAGCTGGCAGACCATCAGTGACCTAGTTAAAATCATAAATTAACTTTTATGTAACAAATCGTCTTTTTGTGCTAAAGAGAAAAAAAAAACTTACCAAGTTAACCCACAGAAGCTGAACGGGAATCAAAGCCTCAGGCAAACCCAGAGCAGCTGTCAGGAAAATAGAAACGACTTCACCAATATTGGATGAAATCAGATACCGAATGAATTGTTTCATGTTGTTATAAATAGCGCGACCTTCTTCAACGGCAGATACAATGGATGAGAAGTTATCATCAGCCAAAACCATTTCAGCGGCAGATTTAGCGACAGCAGTACCAGAGCCCATAGCAATACCAATTTCGGCCTTCTTCAAAGCGGGCGCATCGTTAACACCATCACCTGTCATGGCGGAGATTTCATTCATGCTCTGCAAAAACTCAATTATCTTTGATTTGTGCTGTGGCTCCACACGAGAGAAAAGACGAGAGCGTGCAACGGCGGCCTTTTGTTCAGCTGGCGAAAGATCATCAAACTCACGTCCAGAATACGATCTGCCAGTGGTATCCTCATCCTCAGTGAAGACGCCAATACGACGGCAGATAGCCTCAGCGGTTGCCTTGTTATCGCCAGTGATTACAATGACACGAATACCAGCAGCACGGCAACGAACAATCGAGTCGAAAACTTCCTTACGTGGCGGATCCAACATGCCGACGACACCGACAAAGGTTAGATTTACTTCATACTGATAGAATTTGTTTGAATCACCCAAATCCATTTCGTCGGGACGAATTGGGCTGTCGGCAACGGCCAGAGCCAAGCAACGCAGAGTGTCGCGGCCAGTACCATATTGGCCGGTCAGTTGCAGAATCTTAGCCTTGAGCGCTGAGGTCAGTGGAACCTTGGTGGTGCCAACGCGAGCATGTGTACAACGGTCCAGGACACCCTCGGGTGCACCCTTAACGAACAATTTGGGGCCAGTTCCTAGGCGAGAGGCCTTCAGGGGTACACAGTATGAAGACATGGATTTACGATCACGAGAGAATTCCAGAGTGAATTCCTTCTTCCATTTGGTCTCAATTTCAGCGCGGCATGCAATGGCAGTGGAACGACGATCCAATCCAGATTTGTTAACATTAAAGGGATTCAGTTTTTCGGCCAAGACAATCAATGCAGTTTCGGTAGCTTCACCGACCTTCTCAAAGCAAGACTTGAATTCGTTAAAGTCAATGGCGGAATCATTGCACATAATACAAATAGTGGACAGCTCATGAAGAATATCGTATTCGGAGGCCTTCACTCTCTGGCCGCCAAGGAACAATTCACCAATGGGTTCGTAGGTGGAGCCGGTCAATTCAAATTCAAGGAAGCTGCTGTCGCTGCCCTCAACCTTGTCGAAAACGAACAGACGGGAAACAGACATTTGGTTTGTGGTGAGTGTGCCAGTTTTATCTGAGCAGATAACCGATGTGCAGCCCAAGGTCTCGACAGATGGCAGAGATCGGACAATGGCGTTCTTCTTGGCCATACGACGTGTGCCCAATGCCAAACAGGTGGTGATAACAGCTGGCAGACCCTCGGGAATAGCAGCGACAGCCAGAGCGACAGCGATCTTGAAATAGTAGATAGCTCCCTTGATCCAGGAGCCGCCATGAGCGGGATCGTTGAAGTGTCCAATGTTGATGGCCCAGACAGCGACGCAAATGATGGAGATCACCTTGGATAGCTGCTCACCGAATTCGTCCAATTTTTGTTGCAGTGGTGTTTTAATCTCCTCAGTTTCAGACATTTCAACACGGATTTTACCAATAGCAGTGTTCAGACCAGTGCCAATAACGACACCACGTGCCTTGCCAGCCGCAACATTTGTACCGGAGAAAAGAATGTTCTTTTTGTCCTGGTTGACGGCACGGGGATCGGGAATTGCTTCGGTATGTTTAATAACCGATACAGATTCACCAGTAAGAATCGACTGATCAATTCTCAATGTTGTCGAAAATATGTGAGTAATACGAATGTCGGCGGGGATCTTGTCACCCACAGAGATTTCAACTAGATCTCCGGGCACAATCTCTTTTGCTCTGACTTTCTGGATACCAGTCTTATCTTGACGCACTACTTTACCCATTTCGGGTTCGTATTCTTTGAGTGCCTCAATTGCTGATTCGGCATTTCTTTCCTGCCAAACACCAACGACAGCATTTGCTATTAGAATAAGTAAAATTACTAAAGGTTCTACAAATGCAGTGAATGTGTCTTCATGGTCTTCAAATAGAGCTAATACCTATACAAAAATAAAAGAAAACATACATTTTGATTTAGTATTTAATATGGGATTATTCTTGAAAGTTTTTTTATTTGGAATCGTATTTTGTTTTTTTGTATAACACTTACAAATGAAATAATTGCTGCCAATAACAAAATCTTGACCAGAAGATCGTCGAACTGCTCTAAAACTAACTGCCAAATGCTTTTTCCTGTGTGAAAAGAAACACAATATATATTATTATAAAGTTAAAAAAGCAAATTGACATAAAGTTTAGCATCTAAAGTTCTCAAAAGTTTGATGGTTGCGTACCTTCCTCAGTTGGCAATTCTAAAAATGGGAAGAAAGTAGAATAATTAATAGAAATTAAATAAAAATTATGGGGTTTAGATTATCTCTGTTGGTTGCTTAATGCTTACCATTGGGTCCATATTTTTTCTGGTTTGCCTTGATCTGATCAACAGTTAGACCGCGTTCTCCGTCTGTTCCGAAGAAGTTCAGAGTTTGTTCGACGGTTTTCGCGTGGCCGTCTTCCATTTTGAATCGTTATCCTTAGCGTACAACACCCTGAAAACAGAAAAATATATATTTTATTATAATAATGATGACAATAAATACTGGGCAAATTTATTGTTGTTTCAAAGTTTAAAAATATAGTTTAAAGAAACTTTCTTCTAAGAAATAAGCACGGCACGTGGGTCACATCAATGTCAACCCAATTCGATATTTTCTGCACCCAATTTTAACACATTCAGGGAAAGAAATTGGTGTTTAAGATCAAAGAAAATCATCGATCTTGAGCACACCTGGGTAGTACATGGAGAATTACAAAAACTTAGAAATAAAAATAAACTTTCTCTGTTTGCAGGTAATATTTGCCTTGCTTATAAGATTTGCATATCCAGCTCTTATAACCTTTGCGAACAGAATGCAAATAAAACAAAATGTGGCAATAAAACAATGACGATTTTACTGCGCTTCAGTTATTGTGAATGTATTATCAATAAAAAGATATGTAACAGTACAGTTTTTTGAGCGTCATTTATTGGCAAATATCGGCCTGCTGATAGCAGATCTTGTTGCTTATTTTTCGTTTGTTAAAATTGCAAAAAAAAAGTCGCTTTCTCTTCCTATTTATTTCGATGAGACATATATTTTGTTCTTGTAGCAAATGGCGCCAATTGGTTTTTAAGTGCTGTTATGTCTAAATTTTACACACTTGCTGAGTAGTCACACATGAATTTGTATAGAATGTATACTAATTATGCCTGCAGGTAGGCTTTTAAATGAGTAAAAACGTACATATTACATGTGTTTTTTGAATATCAAAAGATTATATGAGCTACACTCAGAATAACAGTTCCATTTATTTACGAAATTATTGCACAAGAAATATGTGTGGATGGTAACATTATCTCGTTGAACATAATAACTTATTTGCATATCCATGAGACACGTGCATTTAAGCGTATAGGTACAGATATGTTCTTAAGTACTCAAATACATACATACATATGTTCTGAGTGGATAGACACACACACACACACACACATCGACAAGTACACGTCAGAGGTATAAGAAAACACGAAAGTATAAATGAATATAATTATTTCTTTTTATTACCACTTGTTTTAATTTATTTCGCAGCACTGCTGACTTATAAGATTCACACACGTGTCACTTTTGCTCAATAATGCAATATTTGCAAATGATGTGCGTAATTTTATTTACAATCATTCAAATGCGAAAAAACTTTGCGTGTTAAGTACTTAAATGTTTACTACTGTCAATATTTATACATGCATTATATGGCCATGGCGTGTTTTTTTAATATTTTTTATTTGTTCTAAATGTTGTATACCGTCACTTAAATGCAGTTTTAGGCCGTTTATTAATGAATTTTCCGGCGTATTGGTAACTATGACATGACAATATCGAACACAGGGCTGCTTGATAAACTCAAAGAAATATCGATAAAAATAAAGATATTATTTTAATGTTGTTCTGTATTAATAATACATATTTTTAATTTAAACTATGGAGTCAAGTCAAGAATTTAAGGAAATTTGATTAAATGTTATGAGTAGACATTTGATTACAATTGCAATTTAATAGGATATTCGATTAGAATTGGATTCATTAAAATAAATGCAGATGAAGAATTTTGTTTTATAAGTATTTAGTTATTTATATTATAGAATTAATTATTTGTATGTTATATTTGTTCTTGGTCGCGTGACTGCTTCGATACTTGCATGCTACGTCAATAGCTACCTCGATTTGCCAAACATCGATAAATCAAAATGATCAATATAAGTAGTTCCCGCAAAATTCGAATTCAAAAGACTTCTTAAAAAAAAAAAATGTCTTGTATAATAAGAATATTATACTCTTTGAAGAGCTTGCCCAGGGTCCTAAAAATTACAAAAATTATAGTTTTCGAGGTCAAATTTTAATATAGAAATACGTATGTACATATGGTGCTGCCTGCACCAAAAAACAGGGATTTATGCCAGGTTACATCACCAATGCCTCAAAAACTGAGAGACTGCTTTGCATAGGAATTGGCACACCGACGAACACGAGCAACAGACACACGCATAGAAAGACAGACAGACAAATTTTTAGTATATGTATGCATCTAGATGATTGAGTGTCAAACGCACGTATTCGACATTGACGTCAAACAATTGAACCATGTGCGGGTTCCTGCTATAGTTGACAACCTGAGCAGCACATGTTGTCGCAATTTGCAATTATTAAATAGCTTAAAGAAAAGTCAAAAAATAAAATGTTCAAGTCCTTGAAAATACTCAAAATCATTGAAATTTTTAAATACATAGGCTTATAACATGACTAGTGTATTATGATGAGAGAAAAAAACAATTTTGTTTTTACAGTCTAGCGCAAAAGTGAAGAGTAAGCATTTGGAAGAATATTAGCTAAAAACGATTTCTGTGTTATGTACAAATGTATGCAGGGTATCAGCAAAACACATTGACTAGTTTTAACCTGTACCAGTTACACCACACACCCAGAATATAAGTGCAACGCTAATATGCAGGTACATTGCTACAGATAAGTACGGGTAATTGGTCATAAATTGGTACATCTATTTGTACACTATGTACATTTGCATGTATATATGTACAAAGGAATACAAACAAATAGATCAATGTAAACAGGAAATCTCCCAGAACTTATACATATGTATATGTAAACTGTAAACACAAACATGCATACATACATATATATAATTAACATGCAGGGAGTTTGTACTGCAATATTTACATATATTATATTTTTTTTGTCATATATACAATTATAATCACATATGTATTTGCTCTCTTGTATTCCGGAAAAAGTATATGTATGCTTGTGTCCGTATATTTTGAGTCTACAAGATATTAGCTAAAAATAGAAAGCTGTTGAATCTACACGATTATATATGCAGGTACCTATGTATGTTCTAATATATGTATATGGGAACAGACACAAACATACACTTTACAATTAAGTACAAAAAGTGCACTCATATGTTTGATTGTTCATAATTACATACAATTACAATGCATATCTAAAAATATTTATTTGTTTTTGTATATATGTACATACTTGGACATATGCTTAAGTACGTAAATTTGAACACATGTAAATAGGCACATTTGTACATACGGACAATTAACATATGTACATGCCTTATACTTACACCTGCTATAAAAACGTTTTCTAATTTAGAACTTTTTTTTGCTTGATCGTGTTGTTGCCTTTGTGTTGTCACTTGGAAAACAACAGCCAAATGGGTTGCATAATCAACGTATTTTTCTTACGCATACAGATACAGTTTGGTTTTAAAATATATCAATTCGAATATGTGTATGATTTTCTTTTTTAATACATATAAATCAATGCTTAAAAATAAAATTTTTGAGATGCTAGTGCAAAATATTTGTCAGGTAATAGTTGGGTTGATTAAATATTCGAGTGTATGTATGTGTATGTACGAGTGTATACTATGTATTAACTTTTTTATTTTTTTTATTTTGGCATCACTTGATGTACGTATGTGTGTCAAAACTTTCGAGCGTGTTCACAGTAACAGGTGCATAAAATTATATGTACATACATCCATACATATGTATATGGAAAACTTTTGAGATTTCAATGACAAAACATATAAAAAAGTATAAATTCTTTTAGCAGGTTTTGGGAAGCTTTCCTCTTTTCGTTATATGTATGTATGTATGTTGATATGTATGTGTATGTATTTATTTTTCCATATGTATGTAGGTAGTACATATAAATATATGTTCGCCTGTCGTATGTGGTGTGGATCAATCAAATTGTATATTTCCAATTTAGTTTTTTTTTTGGTTCATTAACTTTTTTTGAAATATTTTTCGGGATACACTGTTGAAACACAAACTTGATGTACGTAAAGAAATATATATGTTTCTCAATATATATTTTATAACTTGTGTGCAAATAGTTTTATATGTACATTTGCTAAAAACAGGAATTTGCACGGGTGTTTTTATTGGAATTCAAAAAATTCTTTGATATATACATATATATATTTTTTTGAATGTAACTTGGATAATTGTAGATTATTTTTCGTTATTTGTACACTAATTATGAACAAAAGTTGATTCGAATTGTTGCAATTAATCAACAAAACTTACAATTGTTTTATATTAACAAAAATTTCGTTATTATATAATATTTTTTAGTCAAAAGACCAAGAGCTAACACAAAGATCGCGCTATTATAACGATCAACGGCAACTGAACGCAAGGAGAACGCTGCCTGATGAGAGTGTCTATTTGAATTACAAAATTCATATATTTTGGCAAAATTCCCAAAACTAGATACACTCTCTATTTTGGCCTGGGAAAATACTTTTAGCACGCACAAACTTTTAAGCACTTACCGTCTATCCGTAAATTCGTTGGCTCGTGTTAGTGCCTTCTCATACATACATACATATATATGCATCCATGTGTGTGTGTGTGTATTTGTATACACTCATAAATAAATACAGACCTATGCACATATGTGACTAAATATCTTTGTAGCTGTGCATGTTAATACATAAATATTTATGATATATCTAAAAAAAATTAATACACATACACACATACAAACATATTATATATATTATAAACCTTTATATATGCATTTATTTAAATGTATGCATATTATATCAATCATATATTGCATATATGCACAGCATGAACTAAATACATAAATACTTATGCCCAAGCCCTCAATTCAAAATGCAACCGGCCTGGCCCTGAATTTGCGGCCCGTTAGATAACGACAAATATATATATTTAAATAATATATGCATTTGTTTATCTGTAGAACAATCAGTTCAGAACACAAACTTATATGCTTACAAAAAATGAAAAAGTTGTTAAGCTAATTAAAAACTGATTTCAAGAACGTAGCCCTAAAATTTTGCAATTGTATTTGGAATGTACAGAATTAGTTCAGAGGTCTTGGTAAATTTCAGGTAATTGTGTAAGTGCAACTTTATTACGCAAAATTAAATCATTATTATTTGAAAAACCAGAACATAAATAATTAGTTTAAAAAATTCATATTCCAGGGTCTTGTGCAAGGCCCTATAAAAGGTAGAGCTGGTACTTCTAACAGCTCAACATTATCCGAGACATGGCCGTATATCACAACCGTCCCTTAAAATAATATTGCACCAGAAGGACCTTTACTTGGGCCGATCGGTACATTGGTTACAATTCTTTCCAGGTAAGATTATTTTATTTTAAGACGGCCTAAAATAGACTGTTATCAAAAGTTTAAAACAGAGTTGTCAATCATAAGTACTTACATAAATAATTTACTCTTATTTGTGCGGAAACTATTTTTTTTAAATCTACACTGTCGGGCAAACTTAAAATTGTTTACGATCAGCCGTTTAGAACACAAATTCGAAAAAAAATTGTATATTTGTTAACACAAATCGATTGGTTTTTATTTATTTTGTTAATAAATTGATATACATATATGAATACGACATAGTTAATAAAAAATCAAATTTGTAGGTTTTCAAATTCATTTCCATAAAATGTATTAAAATAACTTGTATATGTGTGAAGTGTGTAAGAATAATTAGCTACAAAAGAAAAAAATACGTGAATTAAACTGTTTTCAAGTTTCAAGTTTTCATAGATGTTTGATTTTTGTATGTTCTGTTTTAAAAAAAAGTGTATAATGTTCATATTACAGAAGTTGTGGTTGTTACACAGTGTGGTAATATGAACAAAATATTTTGTTCACACCACACAGTGTTCACACAATCCAGGTTTGCCTGTATTTACTTTGATATGAGAGACTATTTTATTTTTGAGGCTAGATTTTCTAGCTAAAATACACAGCGTGAGTTTTTTTACGTTCGTTGAACATCACTTAAAAAAAACCGATATACTATACTTGTAACGAAAAAAAACTTATCGATTATGGACGCATCTCTAAGTTGATACATAAAATAAAAAAAATAAAAAAAGTGAGTTTTTTTTAGTGAAAAATAAGTTAAAAACCCGAGTAGTAATATAATGTGCCAAGTTAAAGCATATGATAAGTTCACAAGATTATTCGCATGCTATTAACATAGTTTATTTAAACAATGTCAACTTGCAGTAGATAAATGAATGTGCAATCAAGGTAGATGTTTCCTAAAATTGCCTCCATAAATGAATTGAGGATACAATGAACAAAAAATTGAAAAAAGAAAAAACTGAACGTATGCACAAATAACGAAAATAAGGATTTTTACAAAGCGCATTAAATATGTTATGTGTGTACACCCACCAGATACATAAGTTCTTCACCTTGCGTTAAAAAAACTGTGATACGCGTCTGCCCTTTAAATCCTGAAAAAATTAAATTGAGTGATAAATACATCTAAATTAAGCTTTGCATGATGTACTTAGATATAGACATTTGCATGACATACGAGCGTAGATATGTATTTAGTATAAATACATCGGTATATATACATATACATAGATGTATACATATATAAATGAGATACATATGCGACACGGAGATGAGTATCCATATGAGATACATAACTATGTGCATACCTATTTGTGAAATATATTTATGCATACAAATGCAAAAAAAATATCTATATTAGTTGTATACATATTTTATTAGATTAATATTCCGTTACGATTCTTCTTTTATCTATGTTATAAACATACAATTGTGTGTGTGTTGCATGGATATAACATATTATATATTCATACGCATACCGATATCCTTAGACATAGATTTAATTTTGTGTAAAGATATGTATCTAAGCAAATATAATGTATATACGTAAAGTGTGTGTGTTATATATATATATATATATATATATATATATATATATATGTACTGTGTATGCGCAAAACAAGCCCACTTCTCACCTGTTACATTGTAGTCGAAGACTACTCGTGCTTAACATCGTTTATTTAATTCGACAATTTATGTACGTTGATGCATATCCATATATTAAATGCAGATTAACATATTCTTATGGATCAGCATAGAAAGTTTGTTACTAATGGCTGTTGTTGTCTCCACCTGTATGTCACGTCGATCTCACATACATACATGCAATTTGTTTCAAATATCGATAACTCCCCACCCCCACCCACTATGGTACACCTAATGGGGTGCAGCTTTGATTTTCGGTTAACCGTATATGCCATCTACATACATATGTATGTATTGAGTTTGTCAATATTTGGTATCTAAATTTGATTGCCATATTGAAAATGAATTTAAATAGATTTAATAAATCTTGAAGGCTTTTTAATTTGGAGTCATTTGTGACTATATATGTATATTTGAGACTATATATTAAGCTATTTTGTAATGAAAACAAATCTTTTTTACCGGGACGAAAGGGCGTAGTCGACAAAATATTGTTTGTCGATCGACCAAAATTTCACTTAGATGGGTCTTGTTCTAAAAGTTTTGCTTGCATTGGAACAGGCAGACAATACAGATATTTAAGCACAGGGTATACAAATCGATTTATCCAACATTTTGTAAAGCAATCACTGAATGACTTCCTTAGTTATGAAAATACTAACAAACTTTAAGATTGAGCTTAGACTCTTAGTACTGATTAATTGCTATTGCACATTATACTAATGAAATAATATTTTATTTTAATTTCCTTTACATAGATTAATCATCAAACAATCGTTTTGAAGATATTTTTATTAGGAGAGGCGAGTGGAGCTGCTGTTGTTGTTGTTGGAATTGAAGACATTGACTTGCATTAAAACATAATTGAATAGACTCTGTAATACTGGAGCAGAACGGAGAAAGTACTAGGGGTGCAGAGTCCCCCGACGCCAATCAAGAGAATCGAGCGACTTGTTGGTGGACTCCGTGGACTGCTATGGGTTGCTTTGGCTCTCCAACTTCAAAACAGTCTGATGTTAGCTCGGAGGATTCGAAAAGTCAAAAGCGTCGCAGCGATGCCATATCACGGCAATTGCAGAAGGATAAACAGCTATATCGGGCCACACACCGGCTGCTCCTGTTGGGGGCGGGTGAGTCCGGTAAATCAACTATAGTCAAACAAATGCGGATATTGCATGTCGATGGGTTTTCTGAAACAGAGAAAAAACAGAAAATCGATGATATTAAAAAAAATATTCGTGACGCTATATTGGTAAGTTTAATTTTTTGTCAAACAAATTAGAAATAAAGTTTAAAATTTGTACTTAACATTTTGATTAAATTTTTTTATATATTTATTATAGACTATTACTGGAGCCATGAGCACACTTAATCCACCTGTAGCTTTAGAAAAAAAAGAAAATGAACCCAGGGTGGAATATATTCAGGATTACGCATCCAGTAAGAAAAAATAGAATTTATATATACTTAACTATAAATGCTAATAGAATGATCTAAATATATTTCTATGTCTTTGCTTATTTTTAATACTGCTGTTTATGTCTTCTTCAGGTCCCGACTTCAACTATCCTCCTGAATTTTATGAGCACACAGAGGAATTATGGAAAGACAAAGGGGTCCTTCAAACCTATGAGAGGTCAAATGAATATCAACTAATTGACTGCGCAAAATAGTAAGTAATAGATACAGTTTTAAACAAAATTTTGCTGATTTTGTGTGCATGTTGTTTACATTTAAGTGTTTTTTGCGTGAAAAAATAATATGGTTTCTTTATTTAGGAAGTTTTTTGTTGTGCAAATTGGGTTAAAATGGATAAAGCGGTAAATTTTTGTACACTGCAATGTTTGCAAAGTTTTTGTATTTATTTAACTTGCTAAAGATGAGAAATAGACTACTGCTTTAGTAAAGTTAATGACATTAAAAAGTTTGTTTAATACATATTAGTTTTCGATTATAAAACATTCAGTTGCTGAACATAATAATTTTGGGTAGATATTGAATGTAAGCTTGATAAAATTAAGCTAGAATTAATTACTTAATAAATAAATCACATATAATTTTTGATATCGTTTTCACAATTATTATTTTTAAAGCTTTCTGGATCGAGTTAGCACAATTAAGAATCCAAACTATACCCCCAATGAACAAGATATTCTTCGGTGCCGTGTTTTGACTTCTGGAATATTCGAAACAAGATTTCAGGTGGACAAAGTTAATTTTCAGTGAGTACTTACCCTAAATTTCTGTTCTAATTTCAATTACTAATGCTTGTTATTTTTGGTTTCTAGTATGTTTGATGTGGGAGGACAGCGTGACGAGCGCCGAAAGTGGATTCAATGTTTCAATGATGTAACTGCTATAATATTTGTAACAGCATGCTCAAGTTATAACATGGTTTTGCGTGAGGACCCCACTCAAAATCGGCTTCGAGAATCCTTGGACTTATTTAAGAGTATTTGGAATAACAGGTATAATGAAACAAATTAAACAAAAATTATGCTAGGGTACTAAAAGATATAGTTTTATTTCTTAACTTTTTCAGATGGCTGCGCACAATTTCTATTATACTTTTTCTAAATAAGCAAGATTTGTTAGCAGAGAAAATAAAGGCTGGAAAAAGTAAATTGTCGGAATATTTCTCCGAGTTCAACAAATATCAAACGCCAAGTAAGTAGATAACTTAAATAATCCCCAGAGCTCCGGAAAAGCTAGTTTAACAAGATCGGAAATGGCTAAATTAATTATATAAATACTACATGATTTGCGGTATTCCCTAGTTCAGCTCACTTTAAAATTTAAACATGCTTATAACATTTCATGCTTATATTATAGGTGACGCAATAATGGAATCCAATGATGACCCAGAGGTAATAAGAGCAAAATATTTTATACGGGACGAGTTTCTGGTGAGTATTAGCTACTGCTGCTGGCGGTCGAATGCGAATGCGAATACATACATATACTTATTTGATTGCTAATTATTTATTTAAACAGCGTATATCGACAGCAAGTGGAGACGGTAAACACTATTGTTACCCGCATTTCACATGCGCCGTGGACACAGAAAACATAAAGCGAGTTTTTAATGATTGTAGGGATATAATTCAAAGGATGCACCTACGTCAATATGAATTGTTATAGGTTATCCCTATCACCGTAATTCAAATAAACAAAGTGAAGAATATATTAATGAATTACTGTTTTAAATATAATTATCAAATGTAATTTGTATTTAAATAGTCCCTTGAAACAAAAACAAAAAAAAAAACATCAAAAATAAAAAAAAAGCGCTGCATTTAGATCTGGTATGACCTTTCACAAAACTCAACATTAAAGAAGAATAAATAAACATGTTAATAACAATTATAATTGTTTTTATTGGTACTTGTATTTTTATGTTGTGTTTGTTTTAATTAATTCCCCTAACACAAAGCTAATTTGCGTTTTTCATGTATACGTGCATGTGTGAGTAAGTATTTCTAGTTGTAATCGTGGATCTGTTGGAGCTATACAAGTGGATTAAGTAGACCAAAACTGACGGAGGCCTTGTCAATTTCATCAAAGTTTCTTTTCAGTTTACTTCGCCAGGCATTCGGGTTGTACAAAGAATCTCTTCGAGTGAGTAAAGGCTTGACGCTACCGCTATCGTTATTGTTATCCGTGGTCAAGGCCTTAAAGTTGCTCAGCGTGCTGTAATCCCGTTTATTGCATAACAAACACTTAACTTCTTGACCTTTAGCATCAAATAGAAATCTGTAAAGAATTTATAGGTATGGCAAAATTGAGAATTTATTTTTAGAAAAAAAATTAGCAAACTGAAGATTTTTTTGGTATTCCATTAAGGTTGTACAATAAACTACTTACCGCAGGACTAGTTGTCCTTCTGTATTTTTCCAGAAGGCTTTTAAAATAGAGCGCAAATATTAATAAACTTGTGGGATTTCAAACTTTATGAAGTTAGTATTTTTAGAGTAATAAAAACTTGCTCTTTTGCCAAAAATTTGCTTGTATTATAAATATACATAAAAACAAATGCATTTTATATACAAACTGCACTTTTGTCAAATTAACTGCATGCATCTATGTTTATTTACACATATTGCTTTATTACCTTAACAAATTTGAATATTTGCATAACATTTACGATACGATATGATAAGCAAAAAAAAAACAGCATTATAATTATACATTGAACGGCATCAATTGGATTTCAGTTTAGATCGCGTATGTTCTCTTTATAAGTTGTCCACCACCAAGGCTATCTAAATTACGTTTCAATAACTTTTGGTGCATTGATGTTGCATAACTTTTACTTGACTGCAATGAAAGCATCCATTTTTTTAACATGCTGATGCCTTTTGAAAATAAATCCCTTGAATAATCTTTTGCTGGTTGAAGCAGATAGTTGCTGTCGTTATATATATGTACAGATGAAGTAGCTAAACCAAATAAATAAAAGAAAGAAACAATTTATAAAATATAAAAATGAAACTATTAAGAAATATAATTATAGACTTATGATATACAGTTCTTTAAACTAGTTACTCTTAAATATGTACAGTGTGTGCAAAATTTTCCATACGTAAATAAAAAATATGATATACATATAGATTTTAAGAAGATTTGCCATCAGATAGTTTTAACTTCAAACCCCACAAAGACCCTAGAGAACTTTGTATAATTTTAAGAACACATCGACCTTCTAGAAAAACTTCCCCAATGGAATACTAGATAAGAAAGATACCTATCAAGAAGCCCTCCTACTTTAAAGAGTGCCCAAAGAAAACTGAAAAATTGTGCAAATCCATCAAGCTCAAGGGTTATTCCGGCGATGACCTAAAAAAAAAAAGTTGTTAAAGAAAACAAAAGTTCAGACAAATATTTAAGAACACGTTTAACAAAATTCTTGTCTCGAACACTCGGCTAAATTTATTTTCTTTTTAAAGTTTTTATATTTTTTGACTTGCTACCGAATTTTATAATATTGAACCATACACTTTCATTAAGGAACAAAGACTGTGAAATTCTCGTTGCTAACAGTTCTTTTTATACCTTGTTATGCCTGACAAGGATAAACAGGGTGTCGGTAGAACCACAGTAAAACTATATGCATTCAATGGCAAACCATTTAGAAGCTTACCCATTATATTTAAGTTAGATCCACCTCGATTCCCTGTAAACTTATAAGAGCGGTAATGGGATATAAGTAAATTAAAAAAGTTTTTTGATAGTTAAAATTAAATATTTTTGCCCAATAAATGTTTGAGAATAGCATCTTGATTAACATTTTTAATATGTCAAACTTTCAAAGAGGGTATTTTTTATTCGAATCTCTTGAAACTTCAAGCATACTTACTTGTTCCTAATGCTCTTTATGCGTCACTTGCACCATATTTGAAATAATTTGTGGTAAATGCTACAGCAAACAGCGCTAAATAATTACACAAACAGCAATGTACATGGATACCCAACATATGTTCACTTTTTCAACTGATTAGACTCCACTTTGTTGGTATTGTATGTTTGCTTCTATTCTGATTTTCATTCATATTTTCTTTCATTTCAACAACAGAAATGTTTGTCAAGAAATTTACGATCCTTTAATAAAAATTTAAGTAAAGAAAAACCTACGAGTATTATTAAGACTTTGCAAATTGGAAAGACTAACCCACTTTTTAAAATTAAGTAAGATCCTTTGACATACTTTACCTCAGGACCGCCTCATGAACTCTGTAAATCTTAAATTGCTTTCAAAATCGGCGGACCCCAAGTATATGCTTAAAATAGATGTATACGCAATGTTATTCCAAATTTTTGCACACATTTTATTACAATTTTAGAATTTAGTTTTTCACTCGAATTTATATATTTCACATTTTAGGTTAACAATATAATTTAGATTTTGTTACATACAATTTCAAGATATAATATAATAACAGTTTTCAAGAAAAATGGCTCACTGAGTACATCGAATATAGTAGACCAAAATAAACTTACGCCTCTACAAAACTTTTATAAATCCGCTGAAAGAGTTTAGCCAAAAATGGTTTATGTTAAACGTGTTTATTTTTAATCTATTTTTTTATTATTAATAGTTCTATATCTAAAAGCTTTTCCTTACATTTTTTATTATTCTAACAACAATAGCCAAAAACCTATTTATTAAACGATCACTTAAAGACACATACCTTAATAATGCATATTAATTGATGATTGATTGCTGATTGTGAACTACAATAAATATATTTTATATTTTTGTATCAGACAATTTTGTACAATATTTTAAAACATCGATTTTGACACAACTGGTTGAACATTTAAAGTTTGTTCATGATTACACATTTAATAATAATAACAATAATAATACTAATAAATGTTTCAGGTTTCTCTGTTTGAATCGTCAGCTTAGCTCAAAACAACAAAAACGATACTCTCGTCCTTCTCGCATCCCCCTTGGCTCTTCGAGCCATTCCATAATGTCACATACTTCCCTCTGTGCTACTCGTTGTTCCCTTGGAATCGCACATTCCGCCAGCCATATTATCTTCTCCACGCACCGATCCAGATGTCAATCCTCCAGTTATACCAGTTAAATTAAGTTTGTACTGTTTGAAAGTAAAAATTTCATTTTAATGTTATTAAAATGATTGTAAGTGTTTAAGAACTGAAGAAAACATAAAAAATAATTTTGAAACTTTGTAACCTAAATAGTTTCTTAAGATTTAATTGTGTATTAGAAAAAACAAATTCATGTGTTCTTGATATTTAAGTAATCCGATATTGTAATTTGTGCCGCCTGTGAGAAATATAACCGTTTCATCATGTTTAATTTAACCTCAGTAGATATAGAGATAATGATACTGATAGTCATAGAAATGTGCCACTCGTCTCTCCGAAGCATTTTAGGAAGCCAGGTTCAAGTTTTAGGAGTGCGACAGAAGCATCGGAAACTCGATATTGCTGCCAACCAGAACGTTGCAAAGATCAAATAAATGTTATTATTTATCATAAGAATGAAACAGTTTTGTTTGAATCTAAAACCAAGCTGTATTGTCAACGGGATCGCGTGTTTTCTAGATAGCGATAAAGATAATCGCATATAATTTAATGTTGAGAGCGAAAACTTTGTTCACAGGATCTTATTAAAATTAGTTATTCTAGCCTTAAATTTAATCGTTTAACGATTTAAATAATTTGAATAACTGGAATTGAATGTGATATAAGGTTTACATGATTTAAAAAAAATACACTGTAAGGAAGGCTTAAATAAAACTTAAATGATAAATACGAATTGATTTGTTATAAAAAATATATGTTTGAATTAAAGTTACCTTGTTTGCGCATTCAAAACATTTCGATACTACTTTATTAATAACATTCATAAGATTTTTCGTTTCCCTTATGACATGATCAACCTTAACGAAAGTGGCGGCTTTGCCCACTGTATGATCTTTAACTGTAAATTGTAGAGCTTGGACAAAAGTCGGAACTCGATCTAAAATACCTAACAGGTCCTTTTTATTATCACTGGCTGGCACCTAAAACGATAAAAAAAAAACATTCTTATGAAGACTAAAATTAATTATTGTTAAATTTTCAAATACCTGATATGAGAAATGTCTTAGAACTTTATACAGTCGATTGGCTTCTTCAGCAAAATATTCAGCCTGAGTAAACAAATCTTGTGTCGTTCTCAACGAACCGCTTCCTTTTGTAAATTGATACATCAAAAATGCCATTGCCGACATATTTTTAGCTCTTTTCAAAATATCATTGTCATCGGATAGATCCTCAGCCCATTTTGATTCACCATTAGGTTTACCATCCAAACCCGAATACTCGACCACTTCACTATCATCTGCGGCAGCCCCAAATGGTTTTGCGGATTTGACTCCACTCTCACATTTCTATAGAAACAAGCAAACATTAGAATTTTTTTAAAATTCCATTTATACTGTTTACTAAAGATTTTACCTCCAGTTGAGTATCTTTAACCGGTTTTGTTGTGTCCACCACCGAGGCAAGTATCTTCTTGGCAATCGTTGAGATCTCGTTGATTAACCATTTCCACATGTCCAAAAATGACTCGAAATTCTCATTTGCCGCACTGCTGTTCGTATATTTCCAAAGTATTTTGGCAGCGATGAATACTTGTGGGCCATAGATTCTCAAATTGATGGCCAAACATTTGGCATGAACCTGTAGTCTTTCCGTTGGCGCAATATGTTGCAATAGTTTGCAGATATCAAAAATATGATCACAGCAGTCGTGAAATTTGCTTGAACACTGATTCAAATTCTCCAGATCGTGGGTCATGGCCAGTATGTAAAATGATTTCACTATTTTTGTGCATATGGCAAGCGATTCATTAAAGTCGGCTATCTGGCTGGATACGGATATGACTAGTTGTTTGCACAATTCCTCCAAACTGGCTAGCATACCCATTTCGGGTTCAACACCCTCCTGTATACTTCCGCGGGTTGTGGTATTATCATGATGTTCCTTGATTAAATGATTGAGATACAGTTCAAATTCGAGTTTACAATTGTGGCAGTAAGTTAATATATTTTTGCGATGATCGTGACTTATATACGGTGAGTCTGTAAAATCGTGCGCCTTCTCAAACAACTTGTCAAACGCCAGGGAAAGCTCCTCCCTCAGATCAAAGCTTTCGTAGTTCATGTGTTTCTTGTAATTGGTATTTTTAATCATATGACTGCCGGCAATCGGTGCTAAGTTCTTGTCACTTTTCCAATCCTCGTCGTCGAACATAGAATAGAAAGTATCACCGTTTAAGTTACCCTCTTTATTGCTATTGCAGTCGTATTGAATTGTTTGTAATTTGAATCGCTTAATAAGATTAATAATACGCTTGATTGTCGTATAGATACTTTCATTTTCATAGTTGGAATTACAGCGGGCATTATTTCGAAATGCCATATGTTTGGCCGAGTCAAAAATACTATCTTTTATAACGAAATGTATTAAGTCCATTGCGCGTCGAATTTGACAAAATACTGTATCACGATTTTCTTTAACAATAACACAATCGCTGTGAATTAAACTATTCTTCGATGAGGTCAATAATATTGATATGGATTTCTCGAGTATCTGACGAGCCGAAAACATTTGAGCTCGTCGTCGTTCCTCCTTAAACGAATTTCGATGATGGCCCGTTAGATAAGCTAACTCAATCATTTCGGTACCAAATATCGAAAATGCCCTCACAAATTCGGTGAAGTTCATAACGGATTCCAGTTTCTCCAAACTCTCAGAGGCTCGCTTCTTTGCCGTGAGTAGCTTTTTAACCACAATAATGTCCACAAGCAACAGAATTCGTGTTATAGATG
This sequence comes from Scaptomyza polygonia, assembly GCA_035044585.1. NCBI lineage: Eukaryota > Metazoa > Arthropoda > Insecta > Diptera > Drosophilidae > Scaptomyza > Scaptomyza polygonia. The sequence continues at coordinate 1,128,089 of JAWNNU010001690.1, forward strand.
ACAGCAGTGATCTGGCTGCCAATACAATAGCACCATAATCTTTCAAAGGTTCAATATGGTGGCGTAGCTCCATTCCGCCTAATGGCGAAAGATCGCATAATTGCTCAATGGACTTGCCTGAAAAAATAAAAATATTGTAGGTTCTTTTGGTTAGTTCTGCTGAAGCAAGTTTTTTTCTCAAGATTTAATCATATGTTGCATATGTTTAATATTTAAATAAATACTTTTTTTTAACTAACCGGCATCCCGAGCTTCTCTAGCCGCCTCATACATATCCGCCTTGATATCCGTATTTTCCTCAGCAATTATTTCACCAATTGTTATAAATCTCTCGACAGATATGCTCAATGAGTGGCCAATATTTCCAAATGTTGACATGATTTGCTCGTTGTCAATATCACGAAGTCGATAGCGCTGATTCTGTAAAAATAACCAAATTGTTCACTTTGTTTGTGAAAAGTTATTTTTGCAATCAGGCACGTAGTTGGTGGATTATTGATGACTTCTTAAAACACATGTAAACAATCAATAAGTCTCCCTCCCACCTGTTTGGAGTTACAAATATTGTACAGTGTGAATAATTTATGGTCATGGTCAAATTTTGCATAATTAATAGCACCCTTAAAATATGCACAGGTTCTTCACTTTAATTCTCCTTTAAACATTTATAATGATATTTAAAATAATTTGTATTTTATTTATTATTTTTTTTACCGGTTATGAAACTTACATTAACATCAAGCGCTGACGGGGAGACGCCATACATTTTGAGAACTGATGGTTTTTTAATTACTTAAAAAAATCGGATAACAATTTTTTGCGATTTGCACATTAATATTTACTGTGGGTTTATAATTATTGATTTTCCCGCAAACTCACGGCAAATATTTGTTGTAAATTGTGTTTGTATTTTTGACCTTGAGTGTTTGGCACTTTTCGATTACAGTTACTTTCTTCCTTTCAATTTCGCAAATCTACTATTAAGAGAAAGTGGTTGATTTTAAAAACGACCTAAGTTTTCTATATGTACAGGTATGTAGTGTAGCACATACAAACATATATGTCTACACACAACATAAAACAAACTGCCTCTGATAGCTACAACGTTTCACAAACATACACTTGTGTAATATACATGCATACGCATAGATACATATGTATATACACAATCACACATAATTTCTTTATTTATTTTGCGCAGACTTATCTACTGCGCAGACAAAACAAGGTGTAACAAAATAACTGTTATTTTTTAGAAGCTTAAGCTTAGCTACCCTATATTAATCTGAAAATATAAATTTATAATTCAAAACTTAAACTTTTTAACCGATTGGTACCGAAGTATGTCCTTAATTAAATTCAAATATTGTCATAATGCAATATACCTCAAAATTTAGCTAAAATAGTTTACCCAAAAACTTAAATGTACAGACAGAAGCTGCGTACTGCATTATGGGGTTTGGTAATATTTTTAATTTTCTTCCATGTGTTGTTGAGGTACTTTTATGTTTTTACAGGTTCTACACTTAATAAATCATCAACAACAACAAAAAAAAGAAGCTGCAATGTAAACAGGGTATAAACAGTGCTAGTTAGCCGACTGTTAACCGAACCAAAGACCAATGACAGCTCTAAAAAAAAGCTAAATATCTGTACAACAGCTAAATTACAGGCACTCCTGCGATAGTCCGATAACATGTTTCTTACAATCGATAAATAAGACCATGCACGTTGAACTCGATTAGCTTCAGCTTCACCAGCTGTTTTACAAGCCGACTCGATTTTGTAACATGCAAAAATTAAATTAAAAAATACTTGTATTATAATAAGTCGATTGCATTTCATATTTGACACGCATGTCTGCTTGAGCCAATCGTGAATCCGAGCAGATCGATTTCAAGTTGCCTGCTGAAGCTTATGTATGTATGTATATAACTCGTTGCGGTCACCACATAATGCTTACATATGCACCTACAGCTCTCAATCAGAATGTTGCGCGGGCCAAAAATTTTTAGCCTGAGTGGATGGTACCACAGGGAACTTGCATGGACATCCGTTATGCGAAGGCTATACGTGACAAAGTTGGAAACGTCGCAACGCACATTTCCCTTAATTAAGAAAAGTAGTATCTTACGAGCGGTACAAGAAACTAGTCGTATTAACGAACAAAGAACTAATTCTCTGGATCAAAACAATCAGAACAAAAACGAGGCTCTAGAACGTGCATATAACGTGCTTAAGGTGACGCTGCCTAGACTGTTTGTCGAGCCATTGGACTATTCTATATACAGTCCTAACCTGATATTCGAAAATAACATAACTGGCAAGCATACAGTTGGTCTCTATCATTATGTCAAACAAATCGCCATACTCCGTACAGTGGGTCATTTGAAATATGCATATGTTAAGTTTGAAGTACTTAAGATTACCAAACATCCTGAGGATAATACAGTACGCATTAGGTGGCGAGTGAGAGGCATTTCAGGTCTGAAAGTAATGTTTCAGTTCTGGAAGTACAAAGTTTGGCAATTGAAAGAAGTACTTAAGGATCAGGAGTCATGGTACGATGGATATTCTATCTGCTATTTGGGCGATGATGGTCTTATAAGCAAGCATATCGTTGATAAAATAATGCCTGACGAGAGTCGCGAAGTCGTTGATAACAATTCGGGGTCAACTCTGCCAACTGGGTCCGTGGCGGCGACAACAACACAAAAACTGAATTTTCAGTATCCACATAAATAGATATTAATTGCAATACATTTAGTAAATTATCTGCTTTAGTTGCTTTAACAAATAAATTATAAAAATGTTTTCAAATGCGTTGTTACACAAAAAACTACTTTTATCGTACAAAATTGTTATTTTTTATTACACTATTGTTTAAAAGTATACATAGAACCTTTCTTAAAGTATTTGTAGGGGCGCAAGTGAGCACGTTTGGTGAATGTACTAATGTACGGCTTTTCTTTATTGTATTCCCTTGTCGCTTGCATCGAACCTTCTGTCTCAAGAAATATATCAAAACTATAAATCGTTCGAAAAAGCTGTGAATAGAGCAGACGATGATTCTTCTCCAATTGGTTGGGCCGCAAAGAATTTGTCCAGAATTCCATCATCTGCATGAGTTAGATTTGTTATATTTTGTAAATTTAAATTATATAAAAAACATACCTTCACAGCTGCATTATTCATGGCTGTACGACGTCCATTCCAATGAACGCTTAAAATCCAGAGCGGTATTTCCAATGGGTAATTACTTGGTATACGAATAAAGCACTCCATTTTTGCAGATCCACGCACAATTACCGCTCTGTAGAATGTGTATGTGATCCCATTGGCAGGTGTCAGGTTGTTAAGTAAATCAGACTTTTGTATGTTGAATTCCTCTTGAGAGATCCCTGTCCATTGAACCAGGCTACAGGACAAGCCTTCAGGTAAAATGTTCTCCTTCAACGTGTGCAATTCGACGTCTTTGTAAGTCAAGCCACGGATTTGCTGATTTAAGCTTAACCAAGAACGCCAACGTTTTGATATTCGCTGGAATACTTCACTTATCCACTTGTGTAAATTTAATTCGTGTTTGAACGCCTTCTTCTGATCAATAGTAGCTATGGAGCACATACTTTGCAACCAGCAATACGGTTTTCCATACCCATTTTTAACCAGGTAATCTATGCACTCCTCTCTTGTTAAATTAAAGTTGCGCAACTGAAACAAGCAATATCTGTTTTAGAATGAATAGTATACAGAAATTTTAAACTCTTACCTCGAATTCGATGCCTGGCACAGGAATATCGGTGCCCAAATCATCATCATATAAGTGCGCAAGCAAATCCGAAGCCAAATTAAAATCACTAATAAACCATGTTAATAAAAATCAATTTTTTGTTGAAAACATATAATTTTAATACTTACCTTTGGACATTTGTGAGGCCATTGTTGGTTAACTTTGCATGAACTGTAACACATTTAAGCAATTCCCAATACCGAATCGATAACATCAACTTAGATGACTTATCTGGACTTTCAATCTGTAACAAACAAACATTGGAATAAATATAAAGCAATATTTTTAGCACAGTTTTGTTATTGCGACTTACATCGAGACTTATATAAAGTGGATGAGATTTTAGTAAACGCCCTAATAAATCATCTGGTGTTTTCATCGCTGCTGTATTCTTCTCCGAAAAATATCGACATTCTTTTAGCGAAATTTCTGTTTCCAGCAGCAACTCCTGCATTTGGGCATCACTCTCATAGCCAACAACCTTTGAGTTAAACGGAAACTCCTTTGCACGTTGCAAAGATTGAAGGTTGATAAACAAAATATATAAAGCTCTTGGCAGATATTTTACAATTGAGCTGAGTTTCCATTCAACATCAAGTGATAATTGCAGAGCATCATGCAATGGTTTTGTTGAGTCCAGCAGCGTGCGCAGTGCGGGGCCAAATGATGAGTAACGTTGTGTTTGATTAAGGTTTGCCTGCAGTAGCTCCTGCTTCGATTTGAGCAATGAACTGTATTGATTGTCAAGTTCTTTTCGCAATCGCAGCTCGCATTCCAATCGGTATAAATGTGTTTTGTGACTTGACATTTCGGTTGTAATTTCTTTTGCACCATCAACACCAAATTTGCTAGCGTATTCTTTGTCTGTCAGTAGCTCTAAATAGGTATCGCGGCTTTTTAGCTTCTGGCAGCGAACTATCTCCTTTTTCAAGTGACTAACTTCGTATAGAAGATTCTGCAGTTGCAGCCGGCTAAGATCAACTTTTGACTTCTGCAAATGCAACTCATCTCGCCCAGATTTTATGTTTCGTTTGACTTCTCGGTTAGAATGCTTTAGTGCCACAAACAATAATGCTCCTGAAGAATGCTTATAATCCGAACCATGTCCCTGGAAATAAAAGTTGGAAGTCAAGCATCAAAGTAGAACACAAAACGTTTCGAACTCACCCTGCTCTTCAGTTCAAAGAGATTGTCAATTGTTTCTTTTAATTTAATATACTGTGTGCTTAACACGTTTTCCATATTTATTATATTTTTAATGATTGGTTTTTTGGACAAAAATTTTGTTAATTAATTATTTGTTAAGCGAAAGAAGGCTCGCTAAGTGCAATTGACGCTTATCGATTTCTTAAATCATATCGATGTTGCCAAGGTTGTCGATATTATACAATGATTAAAACGAATGAAACTTGAATATTTAACATAATATAGATATTATGAACTTTGTTTAAACAAAGAATACACTAAAAAAATGTTGACAACAGTTTTTTTTCCAGGTACGAAAAAAAATGTTTTACGAGCAATTCTGTGACAAGGATTATATTACGTTTAAAGTACTCGTGTAAAATGCTCATCCCTAACATTAAGTTTATTACGTTCGTTCAATAATAAATAATAATTTTAACTTACCGAACACTTACCGAATTGAACGGCTAGAATTGTTCCTGTCTAACAATGTTACGCTCGATGTATCAAAGAGCTAATGCATTTAAGAAATTTATTCCAAGTCGCCGTCTGCAACAGACCCTTGTCGAAACTCAGGGCAAAGTATGTAACAAATTACGTTTGTCGTTGGACGTATGTACAATCCTTTTTTTACGAATTAGCTCATACCACCACGAGCGGTTCCTGTTCGAACTAAGGAAATAAATACTACAAAAGCAGATAAAACAGTTGGCAGATGGTTTTTGGGATGCGGCGGAATGGTATTCGTTGCTGTTGGACTTGGTAAATTACCCAAGAACAAAATAATTTCATCATTAGGTAGGGTGTTAATATTGTTGATTGTTTGATAGGTGGAGTAACCAGGCTTACAGAATCAGGACTTTCAATGGTCACATGGAAATTAATGGGTGAGCATATGCCACGAAATCAAGGAGAATGGTTACAGGAGTTTGAGAATTATCAGCAATATCCTGAATTTAAACTGTACGTAAAAAATATTTCACATATTCTTTTATATAATTTGTATACTATTAATTATTATTAATCCTAGAAAAAATGCCAGCATTACTTTGGAGGAGTTTAAATTTATCTACATGATGGAATACATGCATAGAATGTGGGGACGTGCAATTGGCGCATTTTTCCTAATACCGGCCGCATACTTTTGGAAAAAGGGTTATTTTTGTGCAAAAACAAAGAAGATGGTGCTTGTGTTAGGCACTTTAATTGGCCTTCAGGGCTTAATGGGCTGGTATATGGTTAAATCTGGTTTGGAAGATAGATTTGATAATCCAAATGATGTGCCGCGCGTTTCTCAATATCGGTTGGCTTCACATTTAGCGGCCGCATTCGTTCTCTACGCTCTGTTTTTATCTAATGCCATGACCAAGCTGTTACCATCCGGAACATTTACTGTTGCAGCAACAAAGCGTGTGATAAACATTAAGCCTTTATCGCATTTAACAAAAGGCTTAGTATTTCTGACAGCTATCTCTGGAGCATTTGTTGCAGGATTAGATGCGGGTTTGGTTTATAACTCTTTTCCAAAAATGGGTGACAAATGGATCCCCGATGATATACTGCAATTTGAACCTGTACACAAAAATATTACAGAAAATCCGACTACTGTTCAATTCAACCATCGCATATTGGGAATAACAACAGTTTCCCTGATAACAGCGTTATGGGCGATAACAAGAAACCAAAAACTACCTAAACGTGCAAAATGGGCGATTAATTCTGTTACAGTTATGGCTTGGACGCAGGCTACTTTAGGCGTTACGACATTACTTAATTATGTACCTGTTCCTTTGGCAACAGCCCATCAATCTGGATCATTATTACTTCTCAGCTTCGCTGTGTGGCTATCGCACGAGTTGCGTTTTCTTAAGTATTTACCTAAATAATTGAAAATATTTTCTACAAATAAAGAGCTTTTTTTTTATTTATATTTAGTGTATACATATATTTTGTTGTACTTTTTTTTTATTCAAGAAGTTTGTTCGGTATCCAGTAGGTTCTGGTGAAACTTGAGTTACCAAAAAGTTATCGACAAGTTTTCAAGTTCGCATAGTTGTTATACCGCAATCAAGTTTGTAACTCTAAACTGTCAAGTTTTCTAGAATTTATTTGTAGTACTATTATCTGATAAAAATCTACCATTTTATTTATCATTTATATTAATTTAATTGGAACACATAAGACACACCACCATCGATTGATTGAAGTTGGTAGTGGAAACGTTGCATTTATTGTCGGAACGTTGGTATTCCATATTTTTTCCTCAATCACCCTGTGCTCAGAAACATATGATGTATTCTACATAAGTACAATTTATTGTCTAAAGTCCCAAAGAGCTTGCATATTTCATTTAAAAAAATGTCTAGATTACTGTTTTCCGCCCGACGTTTGATTCCGCAGGTAAGTAAAATAACAATTGAAAGAAATACACTGTCTAATATTGTTATTTGCAGCAAGAACTTTTGCTTGCCGGCACCTGCATTGCTAGACAATCCAGAGGAAAAGCCTCAACTCCAATGAACACAGTTGTTATGTTTGTTCCGCAACAGGAGGTATGTATATATATATATATATATATATATATATATATATGTGTATAAACGTAATATTCGTATGTTGAATAATCGAGTGTTCTTTTTTGTATGTCAAACAAATTTGTTCAAGGCCTGGGTTGTTGAGCGCATGGGTAGATTTCATAGAATTCTCGATCCAGGCCTCAATATTTTGGTACCAGTTGCTGATAAAATCAAATATGTTCAAAGTTTGAAGGAAATAGCGATAGATGTTCCTAAACAAAGTGCGATTACTTCAGATAATGTTACGCTGAGCATTGATGGCGTTCTCTACTTGCGTATCATTGATCCCTATAGAGGTTTGAAATTTACTTTCCAAAAATTAATGTTAATTATTAATTAAAAACAATTTTGTTTGATTGAAAGCTTCCTACGGTGTTGAGGATCCCGAGTTTGCCATCACTCAACTTGCACAAACAACAATGAGATCGGAACTTGGAAAAATGTCATTGGACAAAGTGTTTCGAGAAAGAGAATCGCTTAATGTTAGCATTGTTGATTCAATAAATAAAGCCAGTGAAGCATGGGGCATTGCCTGTTTGCGTTATGAGATTCGTGACATACGGGTAAATACAATTTCCAATTTGCTTAAGGGATCAACGGGTGCTTTAATACTCTGTTCCCATCGTGAGAATCGTCCCTTAAATCTTTCATTCGATAACATAACAGTTTCTTCATAAATTGCACTTATGGCTAAGCTTTAAGCTATTTTCTTAAGTGAACTCTTTTAACACTGGGAACGGAGTATTGCATAATCGGCTATGTTGGTTAAAAATTTTTTCCCCCTTATGAAGCTACCAACCAGAGTTCATGAAGCGATGCAAATGCAAGTTGAAGCAGAACGAAGAAAACGAGCAGCAATTTTAGAATCAGAAGGTGTTCGTGAAGCTGAAATTAACATTGCTGAAGGCAAAAGAAAATCAAGAATTCTTGCATCTGGTAAGCTGCATGTTTTTTTTGTAAGGTCATACTTGTTATTATTATATTTATAAACAATTTCAACAGAGGCTGAAAGGCAAGAGCACATTAACAAGGCTAGTGGTGAGGCTGCTGCTATCATAGCTGTAGCAGATGCTAGAGCTCGAAGTCTGCACGCTATTGCAAAATCTCTGGCACATACGGTTAGAATAAAACACATTAAAAAAATATCATTAATCATATTCTTATAAAATTTAAATTCCCTTTAGGACGGTAAAAATGCAGCATCTCTTACATTGGCCGAGCAGTATATTGGAGCTTTTAAGAATTTGGCAAAATCAAACAATACAATGATATTGCCATCAAATGCCGGAGATGTTACAGGACTTGTTGCTCAAGCCATGGCCGTGTACAGTACTGTATCCAAGCAGTATGTCGATGCTTCAGCTAAAAATATTGATAGCTGCATAAGTAAGAAAGTTGAATACAATTCGTTGAATGAGGAAAAGGAAGCTGTTAAAATTAACATTGAATAAAATCTAATTTTATTACAAAAAAAGCAACTATAGTCAATATTTCTCAATTTTGGTTATGTAAAAAACTTTTAATGATTTATTGAACTTGTACATGGATTGGATAGGATAAACACTTTAATAATTCTCATTATGTCTACTAAAATATATAGAATAGGGCCACAAACGCATTTTCGACTAAAACAAATGAATTGATTAAAAATTATAAATCCGTTCGTAAATATTTGAGTTTTTTCTCATTTTTTAAAACAGTTGGCTGACAACAAACCGTTTTAGTTTTGTTAGCCGCTTCCAATCCATGTTTGTAGGTTGCACTTTCAGTTTTCCACTCTATTTCCGTTTGGGAAATTGCATTCTTGGGCTCTGACATTTGTTTAAAAAATAAAAGATCTAAGGCAAAGAGGAGAGCACATATAAAAGATAAAGCGCCGAGGGCATAACTAAAAACTGATATATCTTCTTGCAACTGTTCCACAACACTGAATGTCAATAATCCTGAGAAAATGTAATAGATATTATTAAAGATATATAAACTATCGTTTCATAACATAACATTCATTTTGGCACGTACCTTGTATAGTGAAAAATATAACTCCAAAACTCAACAAAATAATCTCACAAACGTGATAATTTGAGTCTTTTTCTGTGAATCTAAACAATTGTTTTAAAAAGTTATATATCATGCAAAAGTTTTAAAAAATTCACCTGCATATCAATAATACTGCTGATATAAAAGTATATCCCGTGAAAATCAGTAAACTGAATTCATCAGCTTCTTTCGTTAATGAAAGGGTATTTAAAAGCCTCCATTCCGTAAGTCTCTTTTGATTGCTCGTTAATAATCGCTCCGAATATTTATCAGACAACTTTTTGAAGATCAAAGTTGCAACAGTAAAAATCTAATAAAATAAAATATGTTTGTTAATAATTAAATAAAATAACTCACTGCAATTAGTTTTTTGCACTTAAGCCCTTGACCTTAAATTATTTAACCTACTAAATACACATTTTTCAAATACAGTTTCAAAGCTTGAAATCCCTTTCAAATTCTTGTGTTATAATAATTACTTACTATTTGTACAACTTTAAGGCATATACAAGCAGCTAACTTCATTTTAACGTAAAATATTTTATTTCAAACTTTACAGCTAAAGAGACAAACGAAACTTTTGCGACTGACAACAAAAGTACAAATATAGCTTTTGCACATGGGTTATGCAAAAGACAATATGAATCTTGGTGAGAACTCAAATGTTTTTTTGTAAAATTCACACAATTTTTGTTAATGTGCGCTAACATATGTGCATATGCATGCAAATTCACTGTCCGGTTTTGTTCGGGACTTATTTATGCCCCTCCCACTGAGCTTGATTTACCCAAAAGTAAAGGCACATTTTAACGGTACAATATATTTAACAAAAAAATCTGGTTTAATTTTAGAATTAGACGTAATATTTATGACATTATTGAAACCATTGGTGATAGTCAAATATATAATGGATTTAGTTGACTTTAATATAAGTTTCACTGTCTATGATTCTAAATATGTCTTCACGAAAATGAATTAAGTTTTCATTAAAACAATTGCTGCTCTCATTATGAAGCTTTCCCATAACCGGTTTAATATTTTCAATCTGAGCTGTCTCGGCTAATTCAGTAAAGTATTCCATCTAAAAAATATAAAAAAATATTCATACATTCAAACTTCATGAAGTCGATGAAAATGCATATGTTACCTGAGTAGTTCCCAACATATGAGCTTGTCGCCTTTTGTAGCCCATTTCCCACTTCTTTTTCATAGTTGTCAATGTATTTTCAACCATTCTCTGTTCTGTTGGTAATTGATTAGGTCCGCAAAAGTAGCTCAAAACAAATCGAGCTTGTAAATCCATCATTTGTGCGGCACACACATAGAATGGTAAGCCGATTAATGCCATTGTTGGATTGCGTATATTAATGCATTGTTTATAGAGCATTTGTACGTAGTTATCCTCAACATATATACCCGATGTCACACTGAGGAAAGGAAACGCATACTTATATCCCGTACAATAGAATATGGTGTCAAATTTTTGATAAGTTCCATCAACGAAAAAGGCACCATTTTCATCCAACTCTCTGACATCTGTTTTGGTTTTAACATTTTCGAAAAATATCGAGTTTGAAATGCCTTCCAAATGATGACTGAGTGTAACATTTAAAGCCGTTTTAGATATTATATTGGATAAATCCAAAGCACTGGGACCTCCACCAATCACCAATACAGATTTTCCTACAAAAATGTAATTAATAAATTATTCGTTCAAGTTAAAAGTGCTGTTGTTTACCTTTGAATATCTCGCTGTTTCTATAATCATGACTGTGTAAATATTCGCCTTCAAATAGACTTGCATTTTTAATTTCACTATAATTTGGTGTATGATAATGTCCATTCGCAATCATAATATTATCAAAATAATGTATATCCATAGTATTCGTTAGGAGATTTTTAACAACTACCTATGGAAGGGAAATTTATAACGTTGTGTCTATACTTTATTAATTAATTATTTACGTACTTGCCACTTGAAACGCTTTTTAACCACCCTGATTACATAGGAATTAAATTGGATATACTTTCTTAATTGGAAATGGTCAGCATATTGATTAAGAAATGCACAAATGTCTTCCGATGGGAGATATGATTTTTCATCTGCGCCAATTTCAAAATCTGGAAATCCCATGACCTCCTTAGGCAAGTTCGTTCTAGTTAGATAAGAAGAATTGATAATTTTAAATGCTTATTGCACATGTATTCAATTATAAGATACATATTTTTCACTTTTCCAAAGAACAAACCTTAAGTTTTCGTACATACTGCTGTGCACATCGATGCCATTAATAGTCCCTGTTTCCTTGTTATAAGCCCATGTGCCACCGATTTGATGAGAAAGTTCAAAAACCGTAGGACTTAAATTACGCTCCAGTGCACGTCGAGCACAGCAAAGTCCTGCGGTCCCAGCACCAATTATGCACAATTTCATTTTTTCTATTTCGAGTTCTCACGGATTGAAACCTTAAACATAAATGAATTTTTAAATTGATCTTTATAAGTTTTGTGTACAAAATGAACCTGTAATCTACGATTCGGATTCAATCACCGCAAATTCTGATTTTCTCTTTCGGCAGTAAATCTCTTTAAAAAATTAAGTACAATTTCTTTTTTACATTTAAGAAAGTAAATTGGTATAAAGTTAAAAAATAAGCCAATTATTTCGGATCATTTACATCTAGATGATTAATGTGCTTTTAAAAAGCAAATAAGGAAAATCGGAACAGCAAAGTGAGACCTTCGGTTTCGAATTAAACTGATAATCTTATCATTTGAATAAAATCTTATTACTCAATGGAATGATACCCTGTATATTTTTTGTTTTATTTCGAAAGTTTGTTTACTTATATCTAAATACTTTGGCGCACTACATTTTACTAGATCTGAGAAGCAAAAATTTAAAAAATTAATAGCTAATTAATTTTACTTCATATTCCGTAAGCTTTTATATATTATGATTGATAATGCATGCTAAATTTATGTTGATACTAATTTAAAATATTTATATCTTAATACTTTTCCATGCAAGCAACTGTTTATTTAATTTATTAACAATTATTTTTTGATATACAGGTAGAAACAACCTGAGCTAAGAAGCCAAACATTGGAAACAGCAAAAATAAATCGATAACATTTTGACATGACAAAAAACTTGCATAGTGAAATATCGGCATATCGTCAACATATGGGAAATTTACATATTTATTTGTGGCTTTTTTATTGACATACCGATTGAAAATGATAAAAGCTATTTTAGTATTTAACAATCATGGGAAGCCACGTCTGTCAAAATTTTACCAATACTTTGTAAGTACCTAAGACCACTAACATTGCATTTCAATTTGTATGTAAATACTCTTTTTCCATAGGATGAGAATCTGCAACAACAAATCATTAAGGAAACATTTCAGCTAGTATCGAAGCGCGATGACAATGTATGCAATTTTCTGGAAGGCGGCAGGTAATATAACATTCGAATGAGCGAACTGCATACGAAATAACAATACATAAGAGAAACAACAAAGAACACTCGGATAACCAAGTGGGTTACCTTCCCTAAAGGTATCCGTTGCTAGTAGGTAGCCCTACCAGATATAATTTCTATTTGCACGGCTATTTTACCTTGCAAAATATGGACTCCAGCATGTGAGCACAAATATGTAGTTTAATATGATTCAGCCTATTCAAATCAGGGCAAAGGTTATCAAAGATCGTTTTTGTTACGATTTAAGCAATGGTTCTTGAGGCAGAATATATAGTTCAACAAAACTGTTATTCATTCAATTATTTTATTAACGAACTCATGCACATATTAATGTTTATTTAATTGATTTAGCTTGATTGGAGGAGCAGATTATAAGCTGATATACCGGCATTATGCAACACTTTATTTTGTGTTTTGCGTCGACTCCTCGGAGAGTGAATTGGGTATTTTGGACCTCATCCAAGTGTTCGTCGAAACGTTGGACAAGTGCTTTGAGAATGTGTGTGAATTGGATTTAATATTCCATGCGGATGCCGTGCATCACATTCTCTCCGAGCTGGTGATGGGCGGTATGGTCCTGCAAACGAATATGAACGATATAATGGCCCGGATTGAGGAACAGAATAAGTTGATCAAACAGGAGGCGGGTATATCGGCAGCACCCGCTCGAGCTGTAAGCGTTGTGAAAAGCATGAACATTCCCCAACAAATTAAGGATATTAAACTGCCAGACTTACCACAAGCCATTAAGGACTTGAAATTTTGATATGATAATTGTATGTTATATCTTTAAAATAAGACAAAGTTTTAATAATGCGAACTTTCTTTGTACAGGTCTTCAATTATGGTCTAAACCGTCTCTAGAATTGTAATTCTCAAATATGTAATTTAAGTACAAGTACTAGATGCAATCTAATTTAATAAAAAATTAAAACATAAAATATAGATTTGCATTTTAAATACATATATATGTATATTTTTTCAACAACCAATAATAATATGTAATAAAGAATATTACCAAAACCTGTAAATATTTGTCACAATGCACATTAAAAACCATACAAGACGAAGCTAACTTTTGCCTTTTAAGCTGCAATTGATATTTCCAAACGAGGACAATTTGGAATGCCACACTCCAGCCCAGGGCAGTTATCCTGATGGAAACAACTCTCGCTGTTACAGAACATGCAAGCATTGGGTGTCAACGGAACATTTGTAGATAGCTTCAGCTCATCCCACACCTTTTTCAAATCCGTCACCAGGACATCCATCATTTCAACCGTATGGAATGGAGTCGGGGCTAAACGTAATTTTTCCTGTCCACGTGCAACTGTTGGATAATTGATGGATTGCAAATAATGCCCATATTCCTCCATCAGTCTATTTGATATTTCGCTGCATATTAGAGGGTCACCAATTTTAATTGGTATAATATGACTGGGTGTTTCTTCGACGGGAAAGCCTAAAAGGTAAAAAACAAGAGAAAAATAATTAAAATTGCGTATAGACATGCAAATATGCAATAAGACTATATAAAAAGAGAGAAGAGTACGAATAATGTTATGTCATGAAATAAAAAAATAAAATAAAAAAGAAACTAGAGCACCTTCAATGTTCAATGTTCAAAAGTGAAAATAAAAACTTTAAATTCAAACAAAGCCGACTAAGCAATACTCTGCCAAATGCAACACTTTGGTGAAAAATATTTGAGTAAAAAAATTAGTTATTTAAAATAAATAATATAAGAAATTAATTTGAATTAATATTGGAGAAGATAGAATATAGAGGTCGTTGTAAACGAGACTTTGTCCAAGGGAAACCAGTCGAACTATTTGTAAAAAAAAAGTTGAACTTACCTTCTCTCTTAAGCAGATTCTTTAAGTAGGATACATTTCTTTGATGTAAGCTTCGCAATTGGCGTCCTTCCTCCGAGGCAAGTATATTGACGGCTTCCAGTGCACCGCAAAGTACCGTTGGTGGCAATGAGGTGGTAAAAATGAAACCGGCTGCATAAGATCGTATCATGTCAATGAGTGCAGCTGTACCAGCTACATAGCCACCAATATTTCCATATGCCTTGCCCAATGTGCCCGATATCATGTCCATTTTGTGTAAGACACCATCACGTTCCCCAACACCAGCACCATGATCGCCATAAAGTCCAACCGCATGCACCTCATCAATAAATGTTATAGCCCCGTATTCGTGAGCAACATCGAGAAGTTCCTCTAGCGGACAAATTGCTCCTGTCATGGAATGCACCGTTTCGAATGCAACAATCTTTGGTGTCGCCTTGTCCAATTGCTGCAGCAGTTGACGCAGATGCTCGACATCGTTGTGACGAAAGATGTGCTTGGGCACACCACTGTTGCGAATGCCCTGAATCATTGATGCATGATTGCCCGCATCCGAAAATATATGGCAGTTGGGCAATAGTTTCGCCAGCGTGAATAACGTCGAATCGTTAGCCACAAAACACGAGGTGAATAGTAGAGCTGATTCCTTTTGATGCAAATCGGCCAGCTTACTCTCCAGACGCTCATGATGCAATGAATTGCCAGAGATGTTTCTAGTTCCACCCGCACCCGATCCGTGCAAATCCAATGCCTTGGCAACAGCATGTTTGACATTCGGATGGGCAGACATGCCCAGATAGTCATTAGAGCACCATACGGTAATTGGACGCTCCGTTTGCGTTGAATATTCGAGTGCGTGTGGAAAGAGACCATCGCCAGCTAAACGATTAACACGCTTAAAAACACGATACGAGTGATCCCGTTTCTTTTTCATAATCTGCTCATTGAAGAACTTTTCATAGTGGAAAGTTGAGTTGGCATCTGTTGCGTTTTCACATTTGCTGCTTACATCATTCAATGACGAATTCGCATTAACCGAATAGTTTTTCGACGACGAATATGACCTTGTGGCAGTCGTTACTGAAAACGGTGTCGATTTTGCAGGTGAAAGTCTTTTACAGCTAGCAGTTTGGATATTTTTGCTAACAACTGGACAAAACCCTCCATAGGATTGGTACAAGATTTCAGCATAGTTGCGCAAATAGTTCGTATTAAAACGGTTGAGGAACGGACACTGCATGATTAGGCAATTTTCTAACTGAACTGTCTCTGATAAGAATTCGCAAACATCTGTAAATTATGCAAGAAAAACAAGAGTGGTGCAACAACGCGAGTTTTATTTGATATATCGATTACTTGTGATAGGTTCATTAAAAACCATCGATTGCTATTTGTGTGATAATTAAATGCGGGAAACGCGATATATGCTTAATGCTTATTCATAGAAATTCATAGAGCATTGAATAAAATAACAACTCAAGCGAACCGAGTTCTGGTCATGATTAAAACTTTGTTGAAATTTAAAAAAATTTCATTATCTTGATAGTGTGTAGGAATACGTTTATGCATAATGTCTAGCGCATTACTTTGTCAAATTTGATTTAAGCGTTTTGATCATGGTTTGGGTTTGGCATCTAAATTATTTCTGCACTTGAACTGAAAACCCGGAGCTAAGTTTTCGAAAGCAAGGTTGTTTTAAACACGGTTAAGCCTTCAACAATAAACAAAACACAATTATTTTTTGTACAACAATACCAACAAATCGGATAAGTTTTATTTTTATTATATTTTTAACTAGTTTATTCACATATGTACATACAAACAAATAATTTTAAATGAAATTTGGAAACAGCCAAACGAAAATTGTTTTTATATGTACAAAAATTTTTATTTTATTCAGAATGACTCTTAGCACTAGTGTTAATCTAAAAAACGGTCTCTAAAAACTCTATCCCGATGGTTGGCACTCAGAACAATTTCTAATATGGGCTCAACACGCTTTATCCGCTGCTTAAATCTTTCACGATCCCGAGCGAATTGTTGCCAACTTCCCTTTCGAGCCGCCCGATAAGCAAAATCCCAAGTATGCATCACATGTACTTTTGGTCGCAAATTAAAGTGAACCTAAATAATAGAATTAAAACGCTATTAGAGTAATTGTTGAATTGATTAAACTCTTTTGTGTATACCCTCTTTCTGAGCTCCTTGACATTGTCACCAGGTTTATCACCCGATGTACAAGCGAATGCTAAGGACTCCAAACTACTTTCATCGTCGTCATCATCATCATCACCATTATCGCCATTGTCGTCTTCCTCGAAGCATATGAAGCTGTCGTCGCTTCCTTCCGAAATACTTCGCTGACGTTGAAGTTGAGGTTCAAAAGAAAATGGATCATTGTCCGATATATTTTTGTAGTCTGAACACGACTTCATTTCATATTGTGTATAGTTATAATCGTTTCCCGTATGCGGATGCATGTCAACGAAAAAGTAACAAAATGACGGTTCCATGCTTGTACCAAATTGAAGAGGGGCTTCACATTTGGGCTTCTGTGATGCTTTGCACTGTTGCAGAGCCGACTGAACTCGGTCCACAACAAATTGAAAGGAAAACATTGCGGCTGCCAATGGTTCTGGCTGCAAATGTTGTAGAAGTCTGCCCGCACTTCCCCCTGCTTGTTCAGTAGGATGGTTTTTAGTGTGGTTGCTGTTGTTGTTGTTGTAGGTGCTAAGCATTCGTAGTTCCTCCGATTTCTGTACTCCTGTACAAAATTGCTTGTGAATTGGGGAGCTCATTTTTTCCATAATTCGCATAAAGTACATAAAGCAAATACGTCAGGCAGTAATATTGAAGATACTGGCTAGTAAATTCTTAATAGTTCCTTTCTTCAGAACAAAAATTTCCATGCGTAATTGTTTCGGAGAATCCATTTTTCTGAGTTTCATTGGTGTGCTTGTTGGCATATTCATACATACATACACAGTCACTGTTAGACTATCATTCTGTGTTGTTCACTGTATGTATACAGGTATATAAAGTAAATGCTTATGTGCTTATCTATGTATATATGTGTAACAACCTTTGAAATAATTCAGAACATTTGCGAAACTTCAAATGACTTGATTTTATTATGCTCCTTTGTTGTTAAATATGTATATCCTTGTTTTGACAATATCAACAAGGTTGTAATTACGCAATTTATTAAAACAATCAAATTCACATGGGCTCAACAAAATAAATTCCATACTTTTTATCTCGTGTAAAAACTGTATATGCTTGTATTGGTTGTCTATGATTGTACTTCGTAGAGTTGATTTGAGACTTATCGAGTGTACACTGACAGTGTTTTCCATCCAATGCATTTTGTATTCGATATTATTAGATGCGACAATAAATGTTCAATAATCGACATAATAGTAATACGATATATTACATACGATGTTAGTAATTGTCTCGTTTGAAGAGTGACAAGTGATCCCGAGAACATTAAAGTGATGTACCTAAGACTATCGGGTATAAAATCGAGTGATCATTGCAGATAAGACGTTAATTTTTTGATTCGACATCTCGTTTCCTGTTAATCCGATAGTATGAAAAATTTTAGGATGCTTTAGGAAAAATATAAAACCTACTACATACAGTTTTAGTTAAAGTCATTAAGGTTTTCACAAAACTTCCGTCTTATGCAAAGCATTTTATTGTTCGTTTATATATGGAATTCATATATATATATATATGTTTGTATGTATATATATATTTTTATGTATTAAATGTATGTATATATGCATGTATTGTATGTATATAATATATAATATATATGGATGTATAATCTATATTTATATGTATGTTGTATATATATAATTTGGTGTATAATAAACGTAAAAACACATTAATTATAAAAATTACACAAAGCTTAAATATTTTCGTTTCTCACATATCTTATATATCGCTCACATTTTGTATAAACTTGAAAACTCATATCGGTTAGTATTAAACTCTAAATGACTACCAGTTGGCTGAGGTGGTAAGTCCTCAATTGTGTATGCTAGGAGAGCTCCGTTATTATCATGTACTGTGTAGTTGAGATCATTATGTGCTCCAATTAGATTACCACTATAGTCCTGATGCGTTGTGCTACAACTATATGGATTTGCAATACCTTCGGCCGCATCAACCAAACTATTCTCCATACTCCCACTGCAGAAGCCCATATGTGGCGAATGTGTCGATGTCAATATGCTACAGTCACTATCTTCGGCTGCCGATGGAATTGGATTAAATTCATCATTTTGGAATGTTGTACCGACATATGAGGAGAGCGAATTGTTGTTGTGTATCTCGATGTTCATGGTAACGGTTTGTGGTTGTAGGCTTGATGCAAAGGACGTTGGCTGATGTTGATGCTGATGTTGATTATAATGCTGTTGTTGTTGTTGTTGTTGATGAAGATGATGCGATGATGCGTTGCTTTCGGCAGTACCAGCACCGCCACCACCAACGCAATCGTCTTCGGTATAGCAATCTTGCGTATCTAGTACATATGGAGATAAATGATGGCTAGCTGAATGCAGATTGGCATCGTTCACAATATTCTCTTCCGTATCAAAGTTTGGTTCCGCATCGAAGTTTGTCTGATCATTCGAAGGCAAATTCATTTCAAGCGTTGAGTCTTCGTTTGTCAGTTGAAAATATTTAAAAACCACTTCGGAGATATTCTCTTGGGTGCTATCGGTTAGATTTTCCACTTTAATTATATGGTTATTGTCGGAGCTCAGCTCACTATGATGATTAATATTATTGTTATTGTTATGGTTATTACTGTTATTATTATGATTTGTAGGTAAAAATTCGGCTGACTGATAGTTTAAAAACTCTTTCTCCAATGGGAGTAAAATATCAACAGTATCGGAGGGTGAAGTCTTCACATTGTATTTATTATTATTATTGTTTTTTATAACTGATGTATCACCTGAAGCGTTTTTGGTCCGTTTCGACGGTGACCCAGATTGACAAGTAGAGGTAGTTCTTTTGTTTTTTCGACCGGCAGTACATGTTCCATTAGTTGAAACACTGGTCGTTGTATTGTTGTTGTTGTTGTTAATATTATTATTGTTATTGTGTGGATCCTGCTTAATATTGCTATCTGGATCTTGTTTCAAAACCACAGATAATCTCGATTGTTTCTTTTGTGGCCTATATTTATAATTTGGATATTCTATCATATGAAGTCTTCTTAGATTTTCGGCTTCAATAATATATGGCTGCTTATCATCCACATCTAAAAGCTGCCATCGTTTACCCAATTCCTTGGATATTTCCGCATTGTGCAAGTCTGGCGTTCTTTCGCAAATCTTTCTGCGCTCCATTTGACTCCAGACCATGAACGCATTCATCGGTCTCTTAATATGGCCAGGGGAGTGTTTTTTTGTCTAAAAGTACGAAATATATTAAAATTAATTATCTTATATGTGAAACGAAATAAAAAATACTTTATGGATTACGCCTAGTTGAAAGTCAAAAGTCGATTATTATCAAAAATACACAGTGTTATCGAAATAAAACCATTTTTTTTTTTATTTATACAAGAACCTACCTTAAATCTCTACCTCTTATATTTGACTCTTATACGTTTGTTTATATGCTTGTGTATACTGCTTTGTATGTGTGAACATATATAAACATGCATTTTTAAATGCAAATTGTTTTATTATTTCAGAAGCTTCTATGTATTTGTATGTGCATAAGTTAATAAACATATATGTATAATTTATCTACATTGATGCGTCTATTTACACATTTGTATTTGTATGTATCTTTTTATGTACACATGTCTAGTACGCATTAAATACTGTAGCCAAAATAATAATAATAAAAAAACAAATCTTGCCAGTGTGAATAACCGTTTTATTTACACAAAAGAGAGACGGCAAAATATTCACTATTAATAGCGTTAACTTCGACCTTGGAGCAGTTCGTGAACCTCGAAGTTCAACCAACCAATATAGCCTGCAGCAACAGCAACGACCGACCGACCGACGACAGCAACAACAACAACAGCAATGTGTTAGCTTAGGCGACGAATGGGGAAATTCACCGATGATGGATTTTGGGAGGAGGAGGTAGATGGAAACCAGACGAATGCTTCAAACAACCGAACGGTCATTGACATTGCAATTTGCCCTTGCCAAAAAAAAAGAAGAGTGTTTCTTGACATTGCTGCTGATGTCTAATAAGATATTATCCAAGTAAACAACAACAACGAAACCAACCAGACTCTGCACAATTACTTTAATGTATGTACATAAAAAGTGAGTATGGTTAGGTACATATACATATATACATGTACTTATGTACTAACATTTTTGGGATGCATTCATATATGAATGTATACATACACATGTATGTATGTGAGTTTGAGTGTGTTTGCATGAGACAAGTGCTAGACATGACTGTATACGTTAAAGCTCTTAAGAACTTTAAAAAAATACAGTTAAAGTTAAGAGTCCACTCACTTATTTATTTTACGATTGGCTGACAAATTTCATCATTTATGAAAATAAATAAAAATATTGTTTGACGTGCACAATTGCAACTTGATAATGAGTTATCTGAACTAAATCGAACGAAATTGAATGCGATTACAAATACAATTATGCATGTTTTGTTTGTATGTGTTTGTATGTATGAATACCTATAATCTGCACAAAATATCTTATCAGTCCAAAGTTTCGTTGACCTCATCTATCGCAATGGCTGACGACGTCGACGTTCTGCATCTACTAAATTTTATTTTGAGCCTCTAGTCCGCTTTCATAAGCAAACAAATATATAAATTACAAATACTACAGTGGTGGCCATATTATTAGGAACAGATAAACAAAATCAGAAGTACTCTCAGCAGACTCTTCGACTAGACCAAAAACCAAACCTTGACCATAACACGTCGTTGCTTATCAGTTCATTTTTTTGATAACCTACTGCAAAGATAGGCATATCATGAAATTACCGAACACGCCCAACACTCGCCCCCGCAAACATCTATTAACACAATATATCTAAAGCGTAAGATTTGCTAAAGGCAAACAACCTTTCGAAGGTCGGCCCACGTACACCGAAGAAGACACAAATAAATCTTCATAAATAACCTAGCAAGATTTTCGACCTACCATAACAACAGAATGCTATGTATGAATCTGAAGTTTTTTGTGCATATTTTTTCTTTTACAACAATTTAAAAAATTCCTACACGTATATCAAAGATCAAGATGTTATTGTTTATTTTGGATTTTTAAATTGGAATTTTACTTACTTGAGTTGCATCCGAATAGGGCGTACTTGAGTTGACTGGAACGAGTGCCGATCCAAATACCAAATCCATATGTTCGTTTCCCTTCATTATATTTTCTTTAAGAGATCTGATTGGATTACTGCTGCTCCCATCGCTGTCCATCGCTGTTGGGTATGAAGTTTTACGCATTGATGTAGCGAGAAGTTTTCGGCACCAAATGTTGTATGAAATTTATTTTGCACACCTTTTCCTTTTAAATGTTTTAGAGATAACGGCTTCAGTGAACATGTGTGTGTAACCATGTGTATGTGTGGGCGTGTTTGTGTGTGTTATTGAGATCCAAATCTTTAAGGCAGTATCGATAGTATTTGTTTCCTGAGTAGACTGGAGAATTACATATTCATTTAATTTGACATAAAAAAGTAGATACACACCACACATACAAACAAAAGTATGATTCAGAGCTTATAAGGTATGCATGTATGTAAGTATATGCATGTGCATATCCTTTTACAGCAGTTTTTGTCTTATTCGTTCTCTAAAGTTATTGTTTGTATGAGTGCATGTATTAAATATATATGAACATAAATCATTACAAACATACATATGTATGGATGTTCTTCCGATTGTTTATATGCTTGTTCATAAGTATACGGATATATTTTGATCGTGCTCATGTAAATATGTAGATACAACTTGTACATAAGCGTTTTATATGTATGTTTGTATATGCATGCATATTGACTCAAGGTGAAACTGGTTCCTTGTTTTGTGTTTGCAATGTTCAAAGACTCACGTTCGAGTTTCGTGTGTATGGTATGAGTATATTTTATTTATACATGTACATATGTAAAATACATATGAACGTTTTTATACAGATATTCATGCATGTGTGTGCATCACTCGAGCTGACACACACACTCACAAAAAGCACAGACGCACGGACACACACACACACATTCAAAAGGCACATATGATTGCATATATACATATATATATTTGTACGCTTTGCTTATTTTATTGCGTTTCTTGTTGTTACTGATGCATTTGCGTTTTGAATAATGACGATGTAGAATCGCACTCGAATTTATTTGCACATCATAAGAAAAATATGAATATTGTATGGTTATAATAATAGTTACATGCGTTCATATACAAAATTATTCGCGTACGTTCGTATGTACATATATATTTTTATTTTATTATAAACACATACTTGCATACATGTAAATTAGTTATTTGTGTGCATATAAATTTATATATGTATGTATGTATTTTTGCATATAAGTTTGTTCATAATACATGCATAAACAAGCCACTCACAAGCACAATGACCATGCAATTTATATTATAAATTTAATATTTGAGTACACTGAACATACATACACATCATTTGTCCTTACATATGCAGGCATGCAGTTAAACACTTGTTGCTAAAAATAATTACATATTATTTAATGTTGTTTCCTAATTATTTGTTTGTTGATTTGGTTGTTGTTTGGCAGTATTTTTGTTGTAGTTTATTTTGTTTGTTTGTCGTTCTTCTTGTATTAAAGTTTTTCGAGGCTAGGACGGAGCGCAACACAGAAATTGCGACCGACTGCTCCGCGCCAAAGTCTGAGCATTCTGGTTTAAACCAATCTAAGCGCCAAGAGTCTTGGTCTCAGTACACTACAAGCACAAGCACAGTCGCCAAAAGCGAGCAGCAGCAGCAGAAGCGAACAAAACACACGACGAACACGAAGCAATTGAGATACGAGGTGAATGTGACGAGAATCTACATTCAAACAAACCTACAATATGCACATACACATTATATACATATACAAGCACGTAAATAAATACGTACAACTAAACTAAGCAAATTACTATGGATAGTTTGATTGTAAGTAAATATACATATATATTTATTTTTAATCTATTTATTTTTTTTTCATGATACGGCACATATTTAGTTTATTATTTTTACGCTTTAACAAATGCACATACGTCTTTCAAATTGTATATTTTCTTGGCGTTTCAGATTTGTATTAACCGATGAGGTCGTTGCCGATCGCTTACAGCTGTTCAAGTGAACTGCTTTGCACAGTTTACGACTTGAAACCCCGCAATACATACATCCCACATTCGAACATACACACAGCCAAACAAACATACACTTGCATTTTGTGCGATTGCATATTTGAAACGGAGAGTAAAAGACCTAACTGAGAGAGTGAATCGGCTCTCAAAACAATAAGGAGACCACAAGCGCAGCGCAGGTAAATTTTGGACCATTGGTTTACTTAAAATAACTGATATCACAACAGCAATTCGAATCTCAACATTCTTCAGCAAAACTTGGTTGACAACATTAAAAAATCAGTTCCAAACATCTCCACTCAAGATAAAAGTTGCCGTCAACATGCGCGTAAAAATACACAAAACTCTTGGCGTCACCCTGACTGCGGACCTGGCAATTTTCTTGATATCAACAGTTTTAGTAATTGCTCCAGCTGGCATTGTATGTGTGCGTATAGACGGCGGAGCTTAAATCAACGTCCATATGGTGTGAGCGTATATAAACACATATATATGTGTGTATTCTTGTTTATGTATAAACACTGGGTGCGGATGAATCAGCTGTTCAATGCGTATTAATCATATGGTTGTCTGACATGCCTTCGACAGAGTGTGTGTGTGTGTAATTTATATGTATCCGCAAGCATGAATGCACTCAA
This sequence comes from Scaptomyza polygonia, assembly GCA_035044585.1. NCBI lineage: Eukaryota > Metazoa > Arthropoda > Insecta > Diptera > Drosophilidae > Scaptomyza > Scaptomyza polygonia. Next base: position 1,153,031 of record JAWNNU010001690.1, read on the forward strand.
TATTTATGTACGTTTACTTTTGTGTGTGTTCCTACACTTGTATATTATAACATAAATAATTAAACTGCGTTTTGTGCAGCCTGTATATTTTTGTACATGGACCTGTCCATATTTGCATGTAAGTATAAATACATTTATGTAAGCATGTATGTGTTTATTTACGTACGCATACATGTGTGCATATCTTTGGATACCCTACCCCTAAACAAATAACAAGCACTTTAAGATTTGTTTATCTATAATTTTGTTGTACCCCACGGAAGTACTTCCATTTTTTTAAGCAAGCCCGATTGCAGTGTGAGTGTTGTCTGGAAGAGTATTAAGGGTTCGGCATCCTGATAGAAACTTGTTTCCTGAGTTTGTATGCTAAGAGGTCTGATAAACCCGGATATGCTTGTAAAATTAGATACGTATATTTTGTAAATGGGTCGAACAAAATGTTTTAATTTCAATTTCCAAGCCTAAATTATTAATCTTCGCGATTTATGGTTTATAAATAACTCCAAAAATTAGGTTCATAATTCCCTGTGATGTCAATAATACCATACTGTGAATGATTGTACAAAAGACGATATTTCAACCAACGCTCGTGTATTTTTGATCATCTTCTTCACCAATTTCTAGCATAACTTGCATAATTTTACGTTTGAGTTTTTTGCGCGAATCCGCAGAGTTTAAATTACGAAACTCATTTGCAATTAATTCACCAAATGCATCCCATTGATCACGATTAACTCTAGGCGGCGAAGATCTTGATGTCGTCGCATAATATTGCTTTTCGCTATGCATTAAATTTGGAGAAGTTATACAAGGAATGCATGCAGAACTTCTGCGTAAATCACAAGTTCCTTGATCTTTAAATTCACCGTTATTTGCACCCGCGTTATCCAATTTCACTTGCTGATTAATACTGTTATCTAGCTCTTCGCTTTTAGGCGAGCTTAGTGTTTCCGTATTTGTTAACCTTTTACATTTTGTCGTTTTCTGCAAAAAATAATAGTTTTAAAATATACAAAAGATGGTTAAAAAATGCTACCTTGCATTGTAGTTGAATTCCCGGCCGTGGTGCAATAATGGGTCTTAAGAACATCAACTTCTCGAAATGCTCCCAGCGACAAGTTTTTACCGAAACATCCGTTCTAGACCCAATCTTTGCCAGACGTTTATCATATTTTTTCAATTCCGAATTGAATTGATTGCGTAGGTTATGGACTTTTTTGACATAGTCCACTTTGGTGATGCCCAGGGAGGTACAAATGCGATCAATGGCTCGAATGCGACAGTCTTTATTTTTATAAAACTCCGAAAAATGATTCCACAAACAATCAGAGGACTGATATAGCTCAATTAATTTGTTAATCTTTTCCCGAGTCCATATTGTGCCTTTAAGTCGCTGTCGGTTTGTTGATTTCGTAGCTGAGCTGTGAGCCATTTCATTTGTGTATTTGAGCGTTCATATGTCATATCTATCGAAAACATTGGAAACTTGAACGATGCGACCTAATTATTTCTCAAATACACTCACCATTGAGTAAATAAATAAATAACAAACAAAATCAATCTCAGAGATAGAATAACAAATCAACAATAATGTGTATATTGTAGACACATGTATTTGTATGTATGTATTTATCGGGCACTTTTGTGTTTGCATCTCACAACCATTCGATAATTAGTCAAGTTTACTTATCGCTTTACAAATGTAATTAAAAATTTGATTATTACTTTCCACTGAATTTTAACAATCGCGTAAATTATTTAGTATTATTTTAATATTCTTACTATAATTATTTTGTTCATTGATACAATTATATTATAAACGTGAACAGTGAAAACACTGCGTCAGTCTTTGAATCAAATATGTAAATAAAATAATCGAGTATTCGATAGCTTTCATCACAATGAAAATTATCTTCTCTGTGGAACATAAATAAAATAAATGACGAAAAAACACTAACAATTTTTTTTGCATTTTTACATGTTTTGTATTGTGTTTTTTATGTGTGTACAGCATTAAAAATAAATATAGCAATAATGCGCCTTTCGTGTACTTGTGAATAAGCGTTCGCTTGTTTAAAAATATGGCCGATGTCCACGCCCACGCCCATCAAAATATTTTATTTTTTAATAATTGATGCTCTGGTAAATATTATCGCATTAATTTGTAACCTGAGTGTATGATCTAATTAAATGCATTTCCAGAAATATCTTAAAAAGAACCACAACCCAGCCCTGAAGGAAATACTTATAAAAGCGTTATGTCCCAAGTAATTTCAAACACGCCCACACCACAAATGCTGACGACATCAACAATAACAGCAATTGATAAAGTGAAGCCACCACTCTCTTTTCCCACAAACGCACTACCGTCGGCACTAGACGACGATTTACTGAGAGCGACGCACATATTTAGCGATATGAAACACGATACGCCATTGGATCTCGAAAATAATGTACATAACACGTTGGAGACTGAGAACAATTTACTAACAATGCGCGATCCCCTAGACTTCGGTGGCGATCCTAAAATTCGAATAATGCCGTCAATAAAACTGTTGGCGGCTTCACCGAGTGCATCGGATCCTAAGCGTAAATTCGTCTGTCCATACGAAAATTGTACAAAAAGCTATGGCAAAAGCTCCCACCTACGTTCCCATCTCACTTGGCATACGGGCATTAAACCATTTGTTTGCTCCGAACCGAAATGCGGTAAGGGGTTCACACGTTCCGACGAGCTCAATCGTCATTTGCGGACGCATACGGGTGAAAAGCCTTTTGAGTGCGTGCAGTGCAGTAAGAAGTTCTCGAGAAGCGATCATCTAACCAAACATCTGGCGACGCACGATCGGCAATTAAAGAGTAATAATACGAGTCCGGTAAAACGAACCTCCTTACCCAACACGGGGCGGGTTAAGTCAATGAAAAAGAATATACCTGAATCTGAATCGGGTTTTCATTTTATGGCCGTTCTCAGTGGCAATGAATCGAATTCCAATCAAAATCAGCATCAAACACAGCAGGCGGCGGAAATGGTTGATTACGGCCATGCACCAATACGAATAAAATTGGAGCGGCCGGAGCATAGCGACAAGTATCAGATAATACAGCCATCGATAAACGATAGCCAGTTGGCTCAGTCGGTGTATAGCGAAAAGCAGCCCGAGGTTAAATATGAACCAACCGACGAAATTGTACGCACACTTTCACAACTACCGCCACAGGATGGCCCCACAACCTACGGTATGCCTCATTTTGTACAGGATCGCCCGTTTCGTTGTCGCCAATGTGAGAAGCGATTTAAGCGCCAAGATGATCTTAATCGTCACATTCGAACGCACACGGGCGAAAAGCCTTATGCTTGTACTCAATGTTGTCGACGCTTTGTGCGCAGCGATCATTTGAAAAAGCATCAACAGACGCATTTAAAATCACGATAGTTTTCACATACATAAAATATAAAATGCTAAAACACTGTAGTTTAAAAGCCAGTGGCATCTAAATAACTGTTAGTTAAATCAGGCATGTGTGTTTTTGGCAAACACAATACAATAAAATTAATTCACAAAATGTACAACGATTTCCATTTAAAATATTTTGTTCCTTTTCTTGTCAAAGCAATAATAACTTTAAGAATTGGGTTCGAGCTTAAGCAGCCTCAACTTCTTATTATCTTTAAGGGTAGTTAAACTAACGAAAGCGAGAAGAGGGTGTTTAGGATGTTAATAAACCCCAACAACAACATCCAATAATTCAGACATCCTTTACTCTTAACAAAATCGATAAGTTGCAATTGCAAACAAATTATGAATAACGTGCTGGCATGTATCTATTGGACCACCAGCTTAAGTGTGAACAAACTTAGCTTAGTGCAAAAATTTTCAATTCATGAAAATTCGAGCTTAAAAATTATGTAAGGTAGCTAAAGCTTATAACATTTGTTTTTATGCAAACTGATTGTAAAAATATTATTATAAATAAAAATTAAATTCTGTAACTAACAAAGTATGTTAATCAAAATGATTTCATTCTAATCTTGGGATAGGCATTAATTAGTTTCGCATGAAAACGAACAATATGCCACCTGCTTCGATAACTGTCATTCGATAGTTGTATTGTTGTTCTAGATACTTTTAGTCGGGCAAATAAATCAATAGTATCCCACCTCTAAGTACAAGTACAAAGATACAACAAAAATTTTATAATACAAAAGAAACGGGCTAATTCATTGATAACACAGACTTCGTATACGCAACACGTAAATCCCCATTTATGCCGTAATGACATTGTCCACGTTTATTTGCTATATACTACTGACAAATATATTAACTGCGTACGGCCTTGTGGATCAAAAATCGCACAACTACCGACCAAATGGAAGAGATTACCATATGGTTAATAATGAAGTGGACATCACTGGATCCTTCCCATTCCTAATGCCAATGGTTTCGCCAAAAACTGTAAGATATTTTAAATTTAGTTTACAGAAAATGTATCAACTCGCCCACGCACGAATGTATGTGCAAGCAAACATATGTTGTTTTATAGCAGCAATTTATGTAGTGTGCTACTAAATTCAAGGTACACTAAACTTTTAGTAAAACACCTAATCACACAGCACCTAAAAACACATAAACAATGCCAAATAAGCTGACAGTGATTCCTTCGAACTCTGAAAAGCAGAAAAAGCTAATTTTTCGATGGCAAGGTTAAGGCTAGAAACCTCCACCACAAATCTGGCATTCAAAATGTAAACAAGTTTGAGGATACTCGAGCTAACAAAGGCAATTAAAATGCGCCACGAATACAGTTAGGTCCTTTATTTTTTTCAAAAGACTGAAATTGATAATTTACTTTAAATGGTTATCTTATTAACAAACAAAAGAATAATATTCCAAATTTAAAAATAGAATAAAAAATGAGAAAATTAAATCACTACTTTCCCAGAAGAAGTTTTTTAACAAAATATATTTTAATCAATGTTTTGTTTTAGCCGGATTTGTACTTATGCACCCCTATCAAAGTTGATCCAACAACATCATACTATATTGGTACGTTAAAAAATTCAAAATATGTTTGAAATTTATGTCTAATAGCTTGACTTTAAAATGAAAACAGTTGGTTACAAGCCAAACGCAACAATGAATACGGCCCATCATATGTTGCTCTACGGCTGTAGAGAACCAGGAACATCTAAATTGACTTGGTAATACTATAGGATGTAAAATTATTTCAACATTAATAATATATGTATATGTCTTAAGGAACTGTGGCGAAATGGCAAAATCCACCGAAGAAGAGACCGGCAGTCCCTGTGGTCCACATTCTCATTCACAGGTGCGTTGCGAATAGTCATGAAAGGACATAAGTTCTATGAATATAACACTAAAATTCTTTCTTAAACAGATCTTATATGCGTGGGCCAGAGATGCACCTGAACTGGATTTGCCGCCTGGTGTCGGGTTTAAAGTTGGCAAAGATTCGCAAACCAAATATTTGGTTTTACAAGTACATTACTCTCATATCGACAGGTTTCGAGGTACGATTATTTACAACTTTTTTGAAAGTTTCTTATAAATGTTTTGTTGTCTTATTTTAGATGGATCCACTGATGATTCTGGCATATTTTTGCAGTATACTGAAAAGCCGTAAGTTAAAAAAACTTGTTGTATTTAGGCTCCCAATAACTTTAACTTTGGTTATTTGCAGCCTTACGAAATTAGCTGGTACCTTGCTTTTGGGCACCGATGGAGTAATTCCTGCAATGAAAACCGAACATATGGAGGCAGCTTGTGAAATAACTGAAAATAAGACAATTTATCCGTTTGCCTATCGCACACATACACACGGATTGGGAAAAGTAGTGGCCGGTTACAGAGTACGTTCGAATGCCCAAGGAGTGCAAGAATGGACGCTGCTTGGTAAGAGGGATCCACTAACGCCACAAATGTTTTACAACGTTGAAAACAACTCGCCCATTGTTTCCGGTGATTACGTTGCAGCGCGATGTACTATGAAAAGTACTCGAAATCGTGCGACAGAAATTGGGTAAGTTTGCTTGAACAAACTGGGTTTATTATACAGCATTGCTTTATTATATTTATAAATTTTGCAATTTAAGCCCAACAAATGAAGACGAAATGTGTAACTTTTACCTTATGTACTATGTGGACGAAGGGGAACCTCTCGATATGAAATATTGTTTTAGCCAAGGTGCTCCAAATTATTACTGGGCCAATCCAGATACTGGCCTACACAACATTCCACATATAGAAGCGAGCACATTGTAAATATCAAAAAGACATAGATTGAAAAGAAACGTATCGAATTATTGTAAAAAGTCAAATAAATATGTATATTAATTTATCAATACTTATTTTAACATATGTTTACATTTATATAAACGATTTTATTGTATGAATCTAAATCAAATTATAATTTTACTCTTAAACATTACCAATGATTTACTTATACAAACTATTAAAATATATATGTATATTAAAATGTGTAGTAATATAACTATATTCTTTTATTATTATCACGCCACTCAAAAAAAATATCAAACATATTATGTAATGAAATATATAAAAACCAATTAGCACAAGCATATACTGTACTGTCATAAATTTAATTAAATTGAATGGCTAATTGGGTTTGTGATCAGTTTGTGGCACCCTGACGAAAAGTATTCTTGCTTGTTTTCAAAAATAATGTGCTCTCTTAAACTCGAAGAAACACTGACCCAGCCAAAGCCTGTATCGTGAATGCTGGCCACTAGACAAAATGTTCATTAATCACGTGTATTTATTTATACTTAAATAAAGAGAAATGCATACATAAGTACAATAAACTAGAACAAATTGAAATCGTTAAGACAGCGAAGTTTGAATACTCTTTTATGGTAACAAACATAGAGAAGAAATTATTTTGTTTTTACAAATTCTTGTTTTTAAACAGGAAATATTTTATTATTGGGTAGTAAAACGAAAAGCTATTTTCAAATAGGGTTTATTCTTTATAATGTACAGTGGTAAGTATTTTAATTTAGATTTATCTACCCACATTAATCACATACATATCATATTCTTTTAAATAATTAAAAAATATATATGCATATAAATAAATATATTCCACACACACACACACACACACACACAGAGAGAGATAAATGTTGAGAGTCTATGTGTTACATAGAGTAGTTTCACTTAGATGTTCAGTTCCTTAAGCAAATCGTCGGTGTACGTAAATAAATTCGAAGTACATGTGCATTATTTTTAAATTGTGAATAGTCGTTTTTTTTTTTGTTGTTGTTGTTTTGTTCTCGAGGAGGCACAAAGATTTGTTGTGATCGGCAAATATCGATCAGCCTAGTTTATTCAGTCGCATAGTTGCTGAGATGCAGCTAAAATCGGTTGAGGATTAGTGGTACGGTTTTCAAAAAAAACACCAAAAAAAATTACAAAACAAAATAAATCAAATCTTGGTTATTTTCCCGTGTGTGTTCGTGAGTGTATTTGTGAGTGTCACCAAATTTTGCAAAACCCTCGTTACTTTTTTAGTGTTTATAAAATTAAAGTAAGTGAGTGAACCGATAGATAACCAAATGTTACGCAATATATTAATTAAGAAAATTTTAGGAGAATACAACAACAACAATCATATATAGTAAGCATGCAGACGCATTGCAAAAACTATGTGGGTGATTAAATTCATTATCTAAAAATAATAATTTCAAACATTTACAAAAACTATCAAAGTTTTGACAGCAATTATGAATACGGTAAGTTTCAAAATTTCACAAATTGTATAATTTATTTAACTAAATAAATATGTATATACACAAATAGTTTTATATGTGCATTCTAAATAAGTTATATATAAATAAATAAATGTACTTAATGTTCTACATAAATAACATTGTAGCTGTGCGGGGCAACTAAGCAAAAGCTAGAACTAGATAAATGTTGAATGATAGGATATATATTTTTGAAAATAATATAAAGAATAGTATAATAGAATATCTCCGAAAAGAGATGGAACATAAAAATTATAATAGAAAAAATTAACAACATTTGCGTTGGTTGAAAATCACAATTTTAATGTTCCAAAAGACCAACTGAATTTATGGCTACTAATTATAAGCTCCAAACTTAGATTATACCGTAGCTATATTTTCTTATACATATCTGTTAAAATCAATCCATACTCTCGTAGACCTTCGACGTTGTTTTCGTTAATCAGGATTATAAAGCTGACACAAGCGATGCGATCAGCGTTTCCCGTGGCGATTTGGTTGAGCTTGTCAATACAATAGCTACATCTGAAAAAACAAGGTACGTTAAAAAAATAATTAAATTTAAATGTAAATTTCATAAAGTTAATTTCCTTATAAAGTTCAGTCTTTGTTTCGATATGATTTATTTTTCAGATGTTTCATCCGAGTATTTGACGGCTTAAATTCGAAAAAGGAAGGCTTGGTACCAATGGAAATATTAGAGTTGAACCCAAGCTCTTCAAATAAAAATGATGGAGCCGATTTGGATTTCAAAAAAAGGTTAGGAATTTTTGAAATCTTAGTAATAAGTTAATACTAAAATCAACTAAATTCTATTTGAAGAACCATTATTGGGGAGCTTATCGAAACGGAGGAAGAATTCTCCAGAGATTTACTTTATGTAGTTGACAAGTACATGAAGGCCGTGGATAAGCCAACAGCACCCCGTTCGGCTCGAGACAATAAGGATGTTATCTTTTGTAATTTTCTGCAAATTGCTGAATTTCACAATATGTAAGAGTTTAAGAAAACAATAACATGATTGAAAACTAATTAACAAATGTAATTTCAGGGTGCTGAAGGAGGGCCTCAAGTGTTACAGTAATCAACCCAATATGGTGGCTAAAACATTTTTACGACTCGAACGTGATTTCGATAAACATGTTAAATATTGTCAAAACGAACCGTTGGCCCAAGAGTTTCTTGCCACAAATGTAGAAAGTCAAACTTATTTTCAGGTGAGATTTACCGTTTTTGTTATCGATAACATTGTGATCGAGATAACAATGTTATTAATATACCAACTTCCGGACGAATATGTTTTATTTAATTTTTCAATTTATTTGTAAACATTTTTTTGGCTGTCTCCAAGACCAATGATGCTGATCAAGAATATTGATATATCTTATATACATCATATATGCATAAATATTTATTTTTATGTGGGCGAAGATGTCATCCGACAATGCGTTAACATGATGATGACAAATTATCTTATCAAAAATCTTAGAAAAAACAAAATTAAACAATCAAATTAGCAACTGTTTTAACTGTTTTTCAAAAAGCTTTTCACACTTTGTTTAAGCATTTAAAATGCTGAAACCAATTAATTAAACAGCAGCAACTGAGATTAAAAAAAAACAAGACAAAATGTTGACCACAAAATGACTACAAAAACAAAATACAAAAAACATAACTTTATAAATAGTAATGAGAAACATTGTTTTGACGTTCATCTGACGAAGTAGGTTTCTCAGTGTCTTTGCCCAAAATATTATATATACACATATGTAAATTTATCTGTGTGTGTGTGTGTGTAGACACATTTTCACTAGGGTGCAATATTTGCAATAATATGTATGTAGAAATATACATATTTGATTTCCATTGGTGGTCAGGCAAAACACATACATATGAACAAATACATATACATACATACACAAATGTTTAATGCCTTTAAAATATTGTGTATACGTATTGTTGAGAATACACATTAGTTTATTTTTAAAACCAGGCGTTTCTCAATACTAAAGCTTTTGCACACTTTTAGTGTCTTTTGAAAAGTGTTTGCCGTCGTTTCGTATTTTTTACACGTGGATTAAACTTTCCTATCCGGGTACCAGACTTGCTTTACAAATAATTCACCAAAAAAATTCTATAAAAACTAACATCAAAATATTTGTGAAACTGTTTTGTTTTAAATACTTAAATTATTACTTATTGCGGTTTTTAATAATCGCATTTTTCGTTATGCAATAATATTAATAAAAAAAGAAAGAAAAATGGCATTACTATTCGGATTTTACTCAATATACATACGCACACACACGCACGCAATGTTTGTATGTGTGTGTATTCAGTAGGGCAAATTTATTTCGTGCCGAATTTTGTTTTTATGAACGAATTTAAATTTTTCAAAGATATAGGAATTATATGTAAAAATAAGAAAAATTCCACATGTTTGTGCAGCTAGCGAAACGAATATATATATATTTTTTAATGACTTTGAGCTCATTTTTGCGTCTAGTATATAAATAAAACTGTTTATTGCCACTGACTGATTGATTGACTAATTGACAGCTTGACTAACGGTTTGGTGACTTTAAAGTTCTATGTGAAAATTCATTGAAATGCTTAAAATATTTTATTTTTGTTTCCGAAAAAAAATATGAGGTCAAGGTTGTTTGACCAAAATAAATATTTTTTCAACACATTCTCGAAGTTTCTTATAAAAATATTATTTAATGCATCAAAAACCGTAGCACACAACACTAAGTGTATACTATTTTTTATTTGATTGGTTTCGAACATATTTTTCAAGTTCGAATAAAACAAAAACTTGCGGTCAAGGGTGCGTGGGCGTTTGATCTATTTAAATTAAAGATTTTTTTTTTCAAAATTACCAATATTATTTTTATTAGGCATCGGACGGTATTTATTTAAAAATAGATTGTCGCTCTTTTTGCTTGATTTTGTTGTTTTTTTTTTTTTTGAGAAAATAATTATTTACATGTTTTTGTTGTATATATTTTCAGGAGCTTTCCGCAAGTCTAGGTGACGATAAATCACTTTCTGAGCACTTGAAGCTGCCACTTCAAAGAATCAACGACTACAAGCTACTGTTTAAGGTTTGAATACGACAAGAACAAAAAAGTTATAGTTTATATATATATCTGCATGTTTTCTTAAATCACCATTCGTATTTAGTTTTTAAGGCGTTTTTTCTAGAATGTTTAGTAAAGTTTCGAGTCAACTTTTTGGCTTTTCGTTTCGACAAACAATTAAACTTTTAAAGAAAGGTGAAACCTTAACAGTTTACAAATTCAAAACTTAACTAGACATTGAAGCAATTTTGAATATATATAATATGTATTTTGATTAAACTTATAATTCACAGGATCTAATTAAACTATCACAATACTTCAAAGAAAATGTTAGGGACTTGGAGAGGGCTTTAGAGCTAATGCTTAGTGTGCCAAGTAGGGCATATGATAATATATTTATTTCATGCATTGAGGGCCATCGAGGTAATATTTATAAGTTGGGACGATTGTTGTTGCATGAGTGCTGCACCATAACCGATAAGGATGGCAAATCACATGAGCGTTATTGTTTTTTATTCAAGTCACGACTTTTAATTACAAAAGTACGAAAAATCTCTGAAAAAAAGTCAATATTTATTTTGCAAAATATTATCAAACTGCCGCTATGCAAAGTTGAGAACAAATTAGATGAAAAGCAAATCTTTTTAGCCTCAAGAACAGCTGATGCTATAGCAGAATTGCCACTTTTGATTAAGCCACACAATGAGGCAAGTCATCTTATATGGTTTGATGAAATAAGAACATATCTAGACAACGAGATCGCACTTCAAGAACACCATGCCGATGATCTGAAAGTAGATGCAACAAATATTGCAACCGAAAGTGAATTGTTACTCAGGCTGCCACATAAGATTGAAGCCTATGATCAAAGTTTAGCTGTACGTCCATCTGATGTAGCCGAAAACTACTTTTTGAGCAAGGAAACAAAAGAACGTCTGCAGTTTGAGCATCAGCAATTAATGAAATTTGAACAGGAAGCTATAGAGCAGTATAAAGTTCAACAAAAGCAGCAGCATCAATCAATCAATCAACAAAGTTATATTACTCAATCAAATGTGCGAATAAAGTCTGTCAATCAGAGTGTATCTCAAGTTCATACAGAGCACAAGTTTGAATCTCAAAGTATCTCAAGTGCTAAGCAAAGTGCAAAAGAAACTAAACCCATTAAAACTGTTCAAATCGAAGAAATTAAGGTTCCTACACTAATTGAAACTGACAAAAGTGTTCAAATCGAAAAAGAACCAATTATTGAAGAAAATACACCTGAAGTAAACACTGAGAAAAATATTGTACTAGAAACGACCTGCGATAAAGCAGAAATAATAACAGAGCGTAAAGCTTCAACAATTGACATAGACAAAACTCTAGCAATCGAAGAAGAAATAATAACAGAGGGTAAGAAACTTAACGAAGAACCTTTATTAGAAACAACAACAACAGAATTACCGATCCCAACTGAATCCGATAACAATTGCATTATTAAACCTAAACATAAACCCATTGAGCTCAAACATATTATTGGCTATAATGAGTCTCTCCACGATAGTGATAGTCAAAATCAAAATCAGAATCAAAACCAAAACACCCAAACAAGACTGGGTGATGATCGTACTAATATAACAAATGCAGCTACATTAAGCCAATGGAATAATCAGCTTGAAAATATCATAACCAATCGTAACAATGCTAGCCAAGGTCAAGGCCCACCCCCACCGCCTTTGCCACCCCATTTTGTACGTATGCCTGGCTTCTTTCAACCGCTTCCGCTTGTCTCATACGAGACCACCGTAGAAATACTAATCGTTAAAACCCGACCGCTATCGCCGCCGCCACGTCCGGTTACCATTAAACGTTTGCACGTTTATACCGAAAGTCTTGAGCAAAAGACCCAAAACTTTTTGGAGGGCATCTACGACGTATCAAGTACAGATACATCGCTACGCAATGCTAAACAAAAGATCAGAAATATAAAAACGACAGTTTTGAAATCGAAAGATACGACGAATTATGCTCAAGATACGGTTAAAAAAGCGAAAGCTCGCGATTTTACACATATCTTTACGCCGCCCATTAAAAAGCGACCCATTTTCGAAATTGTCGAAGAGCCTGTAAATATTAGCGAGCTTGACGGTGATTATACTGAATCTATTGCTGACGATTTCAGAGAGCCAAGTGCCGATTTTGAAACCCGAGGCCAAAGCATTGGCATGGATGATAACTATTCTGGGTATTCCAGGCGGCACTACGAAAGTAAGTTCCCAACCCCTACACTCCACACACACACAAACAAACACACACAAAACCAAACCAAAAAAAAACTATTAATACATTATTTTGAAAAAGAAAAGTGTGATTTGTGGTCCATTAATAATAATATTTTTTCGTGTAAACAATCAAAGGTAAAGGGTAAATAAAATGTTGTTTATTGTTTAATTTTCTATGTTCTCGAGCATAAACAAAAACATTATATCCGAGCATATTCTTATAGACTTTATTTAACGAAACATATGTTGATATCAAATAGATGCCTGAAAATAATTCAAACATCAGCTTTTTAAGTGTTTAAATGTTCCTATCAAGTTCCTATATAAATTCCCAAAAATAATAGATAATATTATACCTAAACCAAGTAGCAATTTTACTGATGTTTTTCAAATTAACTCGAACCTACCCAACCTTCAATCAAATCCTTTTTAAGCATTCGCGCTTTTGTCCTCTCATTGTTAAAGTAATTTGTGTTATTGTGACTGACCTACATATACCTTTAAATATTTGTTATTCCTATTAAATAAAGCGTTTTGTTTATTCGTACCCAAGTCTAACATGTATTCTTATTATTTACAAAAAAAATAAAAGGAAGTAGTAGGACCAGGGATTATGATAGAGGCACTTCTTATGACAGTACTCAAGAGCAGCACTATGGCATAAGTTCGCGACGTGATCGTACAACATTAGATAAAACCGAAGGGCATACATCGCTCTTAGCTACCGGGCGTACCGAGAGCCGCATTGAGAGTCGTGCCGAGAGTCGTGCCCAGAGTCGTGCAGATAGTCGTCTATCGTATTCGCATACTGCCAAGCGTTCAAGCGTTTCCCAATTGGGAGGGGATGATGCCCCGCAGCGTTCTGTTGATAAGCCAATTGTCACCAAAATGCTAAAAAGTGTTCACGTCGAATGTAAGTTTGAATAAAAATAAATGCTTAAAGCTTTTAAGATTTTTATAATTACCTATTTTCAGCTGGAGAAACTGCGCATTTTGAGATACAATTTAAGGAACAGCCCGGCTTAGTTACTTGGTTAAAAGATAATAAGCCATTGAACGATCGTCTAGCGGATCGCATTATTCAAACGAGTGCGCCCAACAATTCATATCGCCTGGACATTAAAAACTGCAGGTTATTAAACATACTCTGATAATATTAATAATACCAATTAACTAACTAATATATTATGTACTAACCATTTCCAGTAACCAACAAAACATAAATAACAACAACACAAACACTGATCCAACGTAACTGAATTATTGCAAATCTTTCCAGTGAGATGGACTCGGGAACTTATACGATTCGGGCCCAATCGGCGACCGATACAACGACTGTTACAGCCCAGTTGGCTGTTGGCCAGGGTAAGACTTGAAAAGTTATACTATAGTTAATTAAGTATTTCTAAGCCAGATTTATTTATTGCAAAGTTTGGTTTTTATAGTGGCTGGCCATGATGAATCTAAAACGAATGTTGCACCCGTCTTTCTGGTTTCCTTGAACGATGCCGAAATGATTGAGAACACATTGTTTCGTTTTATGATCAAGATTTTGGGCGATCCCAAGCCCAGAGTTAAATTGTAAGTAAAAATGGAAGAATATTAACAAAATCAAAAAATAATTGGAATTTGTTTTATTTTTAGTTTTAAAGATGAGAAGGAAATTCTGGAAATTAGTGATCGCATTCAGATTATTCGTGAAAAGGATTATTTGGGATTCTATGAATTGGTCATTAATGATGTACAAAAGGAAGATGCTGGTGTTTATTCCTGCAAGGCAACTAATAAACATGGTGACGCCTTGTGTGAGGCAACAGCAACAACTGTGGGTAAGTCGGGGAACAAGGAAAATCTTTTTTTAAATGTCTATAAATCGTTTAATATATTTTTTAAATTAGTAAAATTTTATTTAGTTAAATGTTGACTCTTCATTTTAATTATTTTCTCTTGTAGAATTCAAAAATCCATTTGGCGCTTTGAGTGGTCAAATTTTGCCAAGTGGCGAGAAAGCAGTTTTTGCCTGGAAACGCAATGGAGAAGAATTTGACCCCGAAGAACGTTTTAAGGTGCTTTTTGGCGAGGATGAAGATTCGTTGGCATTGGTCTTTCAACATGTCAAGCCCGAGGATGCTGGCATATATACGTGTGTGGCACAAACATCTACCGGAAATATATCCTGCAGTGCTGAACTTTCTGTTCAAGGTGCTATTCAAACTCTGCACAGGGAACCGGAAAAACCCACCCTTATAATCGAGCATCGTGAGGCAAACACCAGCATCGGTGGATCTGCCATTCTAGAGATGCAATGCAAAGGTTTCCCCAAGCCTGCAGTGCTGTGGAAACATGAGGGTGAAGTCATTCAAGTTGATGACAGACACAAATTCATGTATGAGGATGAAGAAAGCATGTCGTTGGTCATTAAGGCTATCGGTACTGAGGACGCTGGCGTATATACAATTGAAGCTGTCAACGAACTTGGAACGGATCAGGCTTCAATCAGCTTGGTTGTAAAAGGTTAGTCGAAAGTTGTATTTATGTTTTGTTTCTTATAAAATAAAGATTTTAATTTATTTTTTGAGTTTTTAGCTGCACCAAAAGTCAAAAAAGTTCAGGACATTACCTGTACAGCTGGTGAAACGGTTAAAATGGAAATTGAAGTTGAAGGTTTTCCAACACCGGAAATTGGTGTTACCAACAATGGGAAGGATGTGACCAAGGATAGCAATGTGAAAATATCATCCAATTCAATTGGCAAAAGCACAGAAAAAGTGCTTATCACAATTTCTGATATTAAACTATCCCAGGCTGGTAATTATTCGATAAAGGCCACAAACGATTTGAGCCAAACTTCAGAGTATTGGAATTGTACCGTTAAATCCAAGCCAATTATTGTCAAACACTTTGAGGAAGAGTACATACATGGGGAGAAAGAAACGGTTCACATGTCGGTGAAGGTCGACGCATTCCCTGAGCCACAACTAACATGGTATCATGATGAAACCGAAATCAAGATGACCACCGACAAGAAATACAGTGTGGATTGTGACGGTAATACTTATACACTAAAAATTACTGGAACGACTCGTGTGGATGCTGGCAAATATTCCGTCAAGGCAGTTAACCAACATGGATCAGCTGAGAGCAAAACTCAATTGCTTATGAAGTGTGCACCAGAATTGAAGAAGAAGCTAACTAACATTACCGTTAAGGAGGGCGATACCAATGTTGAGCTTGCTGTTGGCATTGATGCGTATCCCGTGCCTCATGTCAAATGGTTTATCGATGGCATCGAAATCGATTCGAAGCGAAATGATTTCCGTATATCTCAAGACGATACAACTTTTAAGTTGGTCCTGCAAGAAGTTGCCGTCAACCAGCAGGGCAACTACTGTTGCAAGATAATGAATGATTATGGTGTGCTGGAGGACAGCTGTACAGTGACCGTTAACTGTAAGCCAAAAATAAAGCGAAAGCTTAAGGATATGGAAGTCAACGAAGGAGATTCCCTAACCCTTGAAGTTGAGGTTTATGCCAATCCAGAAGCCGATGTCAAATGGTAAATTATAACATCACAAAAAGAGATCAGGAAGAGTCTGAATTGTTTTCATTGTAGGTTTAAGAATGGACACGAAATCCATGAAGATGCACGCATTAAAATCATTCGAGATACTCAACGGGTCGAAAATTATTACCTAACTCTAAATCTATCGAGACAAGAAGACGCTGGCACTTATGAAGTGAAGGCTACGAATTTCATAGGAGAAACGACATCAAGTTGCAAAGTTATTGTTTTAAGTAAGTAAAAATTTTTGAAACTTAATCAAATTTTATTTCAGAATGTTATTTTGGGTATTCTTCTCCATAAAAGTACGAGATAGTGTAACAAGCGTTTTCAGTACCTCTCCCTAAAAATGAATAAGTAATTATTTTTCAAATATTTATAAATCAAAATTTAATTTAGCCAATGACAATTTATCCCTGGAACAAACCGTGACAAAAACAATGATAGCAACTACAGAACAACCTGATGAAGGCGGTAAAACACAAAGATTATACATATCAATCTACTATAACTAATAATATAAAACACAGGCCGTGTTTTATTTATAATACTGCTGTATAAATGCGCTTATAAGCTAAAAAACAAAGAACGATTAGATTATGGTTTATTTATAAGTAAAATATTAACAGGTAATTCAACTGAATGAAAAAGGTAATAGTAACTTTTGCAACCGATGCATGGAATGAAATAATTAAAATTAAACACAGCGTAAAAATAATTCGCCAGCAATATTAAGATTGCAATGAGCATTGAAGTGGTAAAATTCATAAATTTATGAATGCAATTTATGAAAAGCGATTTTTAGCCTCGAATTATATATATGTAAAATGTAATCTGAATGGTGTCAACTAATTATGTAAATATTGCAAAAGTAAAGATGATAAATAACCAAATTAAAAACAAGGTTAACGTCAACAAGGAATTGTAATTGTCGGTTAACATTCATTAAAAAAACATTTTAATAATAATTCAATATCTATTTGCAGCTGTTCCTGAGATTGTGCACATTGATGTCTTCCAAATGCACAGTTTTGAGAGTCTGCCGCTCAAATATGAAGTTATTGCAACGGGTATTCCAAAACCGGAAGCTATTTGGTACCATGATCAGAAGCCAATTAAAGCGGATGAACATGTTGCTATAACAGTTGATGGGGTGAGTCTTCTTAATTTACTTTGACTAAAATTTTAAATTATTATAATACAATATATATTTTAGGAGCATTATAAATTGGAGGTAAAGTCTTTGGAACTAGCCGATGCTGGGGAATACAAAGTAGTTTTAAAAAATAAGGTTGGTGAAAAGAGTCATCAGGGCGTCCTATCGCTCTCAGGTAAGAAATATGCAAATAAAAATTAACTCGCGATAACATAAAATAAATGGTTTGAACATAGGTGTCGCTGAGTATAGAAAACCTTTATTGATCGCCAGCTCTGGATTAAAGGATATTAAACTTAAGAAGGGCGAAAGCGTTGCAGAAACAGTTATATTCACAGCTGATCCAAAGCCAGAAATTATTTGGTTAAAGGATGGCAAACCATTACAGGGCCATGAACTACTTAAACTCAAGACTGAAACTAAGAATCTAGAAAACGGACTAGTTCAATACACATGCAGTTTAAATATAACTAATGGTAAAACAAACGTTTTTTAACGTGATTACTAAAAACTTAATTTCGTTAATATTTGGTTAGCTGACATTAAGGACTCTGGTCGTTATGAGCTGAAGTTGAAAAACAAGTACGGAGAACTAACCACAACTGGTCACATTGATGTGCTGGCTAAGCCAGAAATCTTGGACCTGAAGGATCATAAGTGTATGCCCGGTGATACCGTCTGCTTTGAGGCAACCATCCCTGCAAATCCCAAACCCAAAGTCACTTGGACTCGCGGGAATGAAAACCTATGCAACAATGAAAACTGCGAGGTTATTGCCGATGTGGATGGAGATAAATACAGAATTGTTTTTCAATCGGTAGCGCCAAAAGATGATGGCAAATACACTGTAACAGCAGTCAATTCTGAAGGAAGAGCTGACTGTGAATTTAGTTTAAACGTACTAGGTAATGTTCCTTTACAAATGATCCCTTAGAACATAAACAATAACTTTGAAACAAATATATTTTTAGTTGAGAAGCCTACATTTATAGTTCCACCTGAAGACCAATCAACTCATGATCTAAAATCTACTATAACCAAAGTGGTAGTTCATGGAGTTCCTACACCAACCGTTGCATGGTTTAAGGATAACCAACCTATTGATCTAACGGCACTCAACAAAAACTCTGATGAAAAAGCATATATCGTTAAGTCTAACGAATTGGCAACCGATCAAGTTGATGGTCTATTTGAAATAACTAAATTTAGACCAATTGACGTTGGAACGGTGAGTAATATGTTTCTAATATATATTGTTTCTAACTATGATTTATAATTTTAGTACACTTGTGTTGCCAAAAACGAAATTGGCGAATCGAAAGCCACATTTAAATTGGATTTGGAAAATTTGGCACCAAAGTTTTCCAAGAAACTGGACAATGCCATGGATGTCATGGAGGGAGAACCTCTTGTGCTAGAATGCACCGTTGATGGTAGTCCTCTTCCTACTGTTCATTGGTTCAAGGATAGCGATGATATCAAGCCAAGCCAGGGGTAAGTGTTATGAAACACCATTAAAAAATTGTACTTGATATTCTTCTTTATTATTATCTTGTCAGGGTGAAAATGACAGCAACACCCGATGGTTTAATCAAATTGGAAATCGATCATTGTCAACCAAATGATTCTGGTGCATACAAATTAATTATCTCCAATCCACATGGCGAGAAGGTTGCACTGTGCGCAGTTGCTGTTAAACGTAAGTTAACATACCAAATGGAAATCAGAAAACTTCAGATTATTTTTTTTTTTTTATATAATCTTTACTTTTACTTTCTAATATAGCCAAGGATATGCAACCGCAGTTTGTGAAAAACATTGAAAATCAATTGGTGACAGTTGGGCAACCACTGAAATTAACTGCCCATGTCACTGGTTTCCCAGCACCCGAAATAAAATGGTACAAGGATGGTTTACTGCTACGACCAAGCGCCGGTATTAATTTCATTAATAACCCCAATGGACAAATTGGGTTGTGGTAAGCTTAAAAATATTTCAATAATTTTGTTTGTATATCTGTTATAAACATCACAAAAACTAGCATTGATGAAGTTGATGGCCCGGATGCTGGTGTTTATAAATGTGTTATTGTGAATAAGGAGGGTGAAATGGAAGGCGCTGCTAAAGTTGAGGTCGTTGCTAAGGACGCGAAACCAGCATTTATTGCCGTACTGCAGGATGCATCAAGCATTGAAGGATTCCCGGTTAAAATGGATATTAAGGTTGTTGGTTATCCAAAGCCGAATCTTCAATGGTTCCACAACGGACACGAAATACTGCCAGATAACAAACATTTCGCTATTCTTGAGAATCCTGATGGCGTTTGTAGCTTAGTTTTAGATAAAACTGCGCCAGAAGATTCCGGTTTATATGAGGTGATAGCTCAAAATCCGGAGGGCACAACCGCTTCTAAGGCAAAACTTTACGTTGCACCAAAAACCGACGAGACCGCAAACGAGGAAATCCCTCATTTTGTTTCGGGTCTGCGGGATGTAAATGCCAATGAAGGTGAAGAGATGGTATTGTCTGCACCATTTATTGCCAATCCAATGCCAGAGATCATGTGGTCCAAGGATGGTGCTCAATTAGTACCAAGCGAACGTCTTTTAATGACTTGTGATGGAAAGCACGCTGGTCTCACAATTAATCCAGTAGAAACGGCTGATTCTGGTAATTATGTATGTCTGCTTGCGAATCCCTTGGGTGAGGATTCATCGGCCTGTAATGCGAACGTACGAAAGGTCTATAAGGCACCGGTCTTCACACAAAAGATGTCGGAGCTGCAGCAAGTTTTGGGCAACACTGCAAAAATTCCTGTTACTGTTTCGGGTGTTCCGTATCCGGAACTGCAATGGTTCTTCCACAATAAACCCATTGAGGCTTCGGAGAAGTATTGGATTCAAAATGATGGCGATCATCATGTCCTAAATGTCAAGGATTGCGAAGCATCGGATCAGGGTGAATATAAATGTATTGCTTCCAATAGGGAAGGCAAGGATATTACCCAGGGTC
Organism: Scaptomyza polygonia; assembly: GCA_035044585.1. Classification (NCBI taxonomy): domain Eukaryota; kingdom Metazoa; phylum Arthropoda; class Insecta; order Diptera; family Drosophilidae; genus Scaptomyza; species Scaptomyza polygonia. Next base: position 1,173,900 of record JAWNNU010001690.1, read on the forward strand.
GTCTAGATATCGTCAAAGAAGTGTAAGTAAATAGTAGTTAAAGGGGTTTTTGATATTGATCCAACATTTTATCTCACATATTTAGTAAGAAACACATGCGTTCCGAACCCCCGGTGTTCCTTAAGAAAATCGGCGATTGCGATATCTATGAGGGCATGGCGGCTAAGTTTACTGCCTGTGCTACCGGATATCCCGAACCTGAAGTTGAATGGTTCAAAAATGACCAGAGACTATTCCCATCCGAAAACATTGTAATTGAAAAAGAATCGAATGGTCTTTTACGTTTAACAATAAAGGATTGTACGGAAGCGGATGTTGGTCGTTATTCGTGTCGCATCTACAATCCCTACGGTGATGATATCTGTCATGCCGAGTTGTTCTACGATGGTACGTCGTTTTATTAGATTGATACCTGTTAGATATGTTTAACTATATTTATAATTATATAGTTATCGATTCGCATCAACGTCCATTAGGAGAGCAGTACACCGACTTTAAACAGTACAAAAAGACTGGTGCTCCACCACCGCTACCAGACGCTCCGATTATCTCTCGTATGACCGATAGACGTCTACGCCTATCCTGGAAGCCATCGGTTCCTTTAACACCTCGCTATCCGGTTACTTTCCAGGTATTTTTTAGACAAACTCTTGGAAATGTCGATAAATATTGAAATCTAAATACTTTTATAGATTGAAAAATTGGATTTACCCGATGGTGATTGGCATACTTTAAAAACAGGCGTACGTAGCTGTGCGTGTGATATTAAGAACTTGGATCCTCTAAGGGATTATAAATTCCGAATTCGCGTTGAGAACAAGTTTGGCGTCAGCGATCCCAGTCCATACGCTCAAACATTTAGGTAAAGTTGAAACGTGAAAGAATCTAAACCGAAAAATTCTTTAAATTTTCTGTTCTTAGGCATAAGCTTGTACCAGAGCCTGCAAAAACATACACCTATTTGCCACCGGGTACAGACTTTAGACCGGAAACTTCACCCTATTTCCCCAAGGACTTTGATATTGAACGTCCACCACACGATGGTTTGGCTCAAGCTCCACAGTAAGTTATACGGTGGTGGTTATTTTTATTGAACTAATGTTGTATTTTTTATAGATTTCTACTTCGTGAATATGATTTATCTCATGGTGTGAAGGGTCACAACGTTGAGTTGATGTGGTTTGTGTATGGTTATCCCAAGCCAAAGATGTCTTATTATTTTAACGATGTTCCAATTGAATCTGGTGGTCGATTTGATCAAAGCTACACACGAAATGGACAAGCGACCCTTTTCATTAACAAGTAGGTTATATAATTTTATATCTACATAATATTAATCTTTTTCATTTTTGTATAGTATGCTAGATCGCGATGTTGGATGGTATGAGGCAGTTGCAACGAACGAACATGGTGAGGCTAGGCAGCGAGTGCGTTTGGAAATTGCCGAGTATCCGAGATTTTTGAAACGTCCCGATGAAACATTCATCATGTCACGTAAAAATGGACGTATTGAAGCTAGGATAACGGGTATTCCATTGCCGGAAGTACACTGGTATAAGGATTGGAAGCCAATTGCTGATTCCTCGCGTATTAAGGTATATTTCCAAAATCTGATTCACAGAAAATTTTCAACAGCAGACATTTTTTCTTCGGTATATTAGATGCACTCCTATGATCCTGATATCTACGTACTCTCCATACATGATTCAATCATTAAAGACGGAGGCTTATATTCGGTTAGCGCTAGAAATATTGCTGGCTCTGTTAGTACTTCGGTAACTGTTCACATTGAAGAGAACGAGGATCAATATATTTACAAGACCTACGGCAGACATCCATATGTGCGAACAAAGCAATTGCGCTACCAGGATAAATATGATATTGGTGATGAGCTGGGACGTGGAACTCAGGGAATTACTTATCATGCCGTTGAACGTGCCTCGGGAGATAATTATGCTGCCAAGATCATGTATGGCCGACCGGAATTGCGTTCATTTATGTTGAATGAATTGGATATGATGAATATGTTCAATCACAAGCATCTTATTCGTCCCTATGAGGCATATGAAACTGATCGTTCTATTTCACTTATAATGGAACTTGCGGCTGGCGGAGAACTTGTCAAGGATAATCTACTCAAGCGCAATTATTACACTGAGCGAGATATTGCCAACTATGTTCGACAATCGCTTTGGGGCTTGGAGCATATGCACGAAATTGGAGTCGGTCATATGGGTTTGACGGTAAATCAAATTTTAACTGTATTAATTTTGTATTTTCCTAAGCATTTATGTTCCCCATTTTAGATAAAAGACCTATTGATTTCGATTGTTGGCAGTGATTATATTAAAATCGCTGACTTCGGTTTATCGCGCAAAATCAATAGACACAATCTGTCAACGTTGGATTATGGCATGCCGGAATTCGTATCTCCCGAAGTTGTGAACAAAGAGGGTGTAAGCTTTTCACATGATATGTGGTCAGTTGGTTTAATTACCTACATCCTGCTCAGCGGTAGAAATCCTTTCCAAGGTGACGATGATAGAGATACCTTAAATAAGATTCGTGAAGGTCGTTGGGATTTCAATGATAGTTTTTGGACACATATCACCGATGATGGTCGTGACTTTATTAGCCGTCTACTTTTGTATAGTCCCGAAGAACGTATGGATGTGAAGACCGCATTGAAGCATCCTTGGTTCTTTATGCTCGATCGGCAAGCCTCTTTGGACGATTATCAAATTGGAACGGATCGTTTGAGGAACTACTATGATCACTTCAGGGATTGGTGTGCGAATGCCTCATGCAAGAATTACTTCCGCAGACGTCGTCTGAGCGGCTGCTGGCAACATCCCTCAAAAATGGTCTACCCCAGTGGACATTCGTATACCCCAGAACGTACACCCGAACCCTTGCCGGAGCCAAGAATAAGAAGTAAACGCGAGGATGTTGTATCAAAGTTTTTGCATCCCGATTATGAGCTAGGTCTTATACAATCTGAGAGCCAGTAAGTAGACAATATATACAACTTAAAAAAAAAACATAATATTTGATTCTAATAACTTTATTTTCCAGCTATCAATATGGACCGGATACTTATTTGTTGCAGTTAAGAGATGTTAGCTTCCCCGTTAGATTGCGTGAATATATGAAGGTAGCCCACAGGCGATCACCATCGTTTGCATTGAACGATTCTGTTGATTGGTCGGTAAGTATTATACAAAACAGAAAACAAGTATTTTTTAATGCCAAAAATCACATAAATTCCAGCTTCCTGTTATTCGTGAGAGACGTCGATTTACTGACATAATGGATGAAGAAATTGACGATGAACGCACGAGAAGTCGCATAAGCACGTACAGCGCTAATGATTCGTATTCGATAAGGCGCCTGAGAACTGAGTTGGGACCCCGTTTAGATGAATACACCGAGGCTGATGCAATGCTGGAGAGCCAGCGTGGAGGCTATCCGCCGTTCTTTAGGGAGAAACCCCAAACTATTGCCATTACCGACAATAAGCCAGCGCATATACATTGCTTTGCTGTTGGTGATCCTAAACCTTGTGTACAGTGGTTCAAAAACGATATGGTTTTGTCGGAGAGTAAGAGAATTAAGATAACCTATGATGATGACGGTCGTTCGATATTGAGATTTGAGCCTGCCGTACATTACGATACTGGTATCTATAAGGCAGTGGCCAGAAATAAGGCCGGTCAAACTGTAGCTAGATGTCGTATAGTCGTTGCAACCCTACCCGATGCTCCAGACTCGCCGGAAGTATCTGCAACGAGTGCAACCGAAATACTTCTGAGATGGAAGCAACCTCGCGATGATGGACACTCCCCGGTCTTGTGCTATAGCCTGCAATATAAGCTGCATGAGTCTGATGCATGGACGACTGTCGCTGATAATATTGATCATGAGTTTTATCTTTTGCATGAGCTTTCACCCAATACCAAATATCAAGTTCGTTTGGCATCGAAGAATCGCATTGGTTGGAGTGACATGGGAATACCCGTTAACGCAACGACGTCTGGAAATGATGCACCTAAAGTCCACATTACTAAAGCCATGAAACATTTACAACAAATGACAGAGAAGGGTCACGAGGTAATACCGGAAGAGGAACGTGTCCACACGGACTACCATTGTGAGCGAGAACCTCCTACCTGGGTAACTGATTCCTCTGTAAGTGATAAGTACAGCTTTATATCGGAGATTGCTCGGGGAGAGTTCAGCACCATCGTTAAGGGTATTCAAAAATCAACCGATACCGTTGTTGTTGCAAAAATATTCGAAGTTACCGATGAAAATGAAGAATCAATTGTCGCTGAGTTTGATAATTTCAAAACTCTCAGACACGAACGTATCCCAGCTCTATTTGGCGCTTACAAGCCCATGAATATACCGATCACGATATTTGTAATGGAGAAACTGCAAGGTGCAGATGTGCTAACCTACTTTAGCAGTCGTCACGAATACTCGGAACAGATGGTATCTTGTGTTATCACACAACTTTTGGATGCTTTGCAATATTTGCACTGGCGCGGATATTGTCATCTGAATATTCAGCCCGATAATGTTGTTATGGCATCGGTGCGATCGATTCAAGTTAAACTTGTCGATTTTGGCGCTGCCAAGAGAGTCAATAAATTGGGCGTTAAAATAACCCCAACTGGCATGTTGGACTTCCAGCCTCCAGAGATGATCAATGAGGAGCCAGTATTCCCACAGAGTGACGTCTGGTCCCTGGGTGTACTTACCTACTTGCTTCTGTCTGGATGTAGTCCATTCCGTGGCAATGACGAGTATGAAACTACACAAAATATTTCCTATGTGAGGTACCGCTTCGAAAATCTCTTCAAAGAAGTAACGCCGGAAGCAACCAGATTTATTATGCTGCTATTCAAGCGTCATCCCACGTAAGTTCACACATTATTATCTTTTATTTAAGCCACATAATACATATTCTCTTACAACCAATAGGAAAAGACCATACACAGATGACTGTCTGGAGCACAGATGGCTTATGTCTTCTGATTATATGGTTAGGAAGCGTGAACGCGCCATTTTCTTAGGATGTCGACTCAAGGTACTTGTAATTGTAGTCTTCTAATTTGATTTATATTAATACTACGATTTTCACTACCTTTTTAGAACTTTTGTGATGAATATCATGACCTTAAAACCAAATCAGCCACAACATCCAAGTCTCTTTACGCGGTTGAAGGGGGACCGACCCCTTCTCAACTGCTTCGATCAAACAGCATTCAGGAAGAATTGCTTACAACATTTTAGATAAATAACATAAACAAAAAAACGAAATCTGTTATGAATTTTCTCTGTATTTCAGCTAACAAATTACTAAATTATTAAAATTGATATACCAATTATTGAAAATATTCAAATTATTCTGTTAATTGTTGTCGATTAAAGCGAGCTTTGCAAATAACTTGCAATTAAATTTTTGCAGTAGGAAAATATTCAAAACTTAATTAAAGTTTTTGAAGGATGAAAATCAAAACCATTTCAATCTTGAACAAAGTTTAGAACAAATAAAATAAGTTAAAAGTGCCATATTATATTAAAATCTGTAAGGATATTCAAAGGATTAAATTTAGCCGCAAAATGGCTAAGGCTGCAACACTAGGAACGATTATTAAGTGTTCAACTTACATCGCTAGCAAAAATTATTGATTTACAAAACAACAAATAAGAATTTACATATTGTTGTTTAAGTTTTAAATAAACAACATCAACATTAGTTAATAAACATGTATTGTGTAATTTTATCCCTAAAATTTCCATTCAGTGTCTTTTAGATACACTAAACTACATGCATACGTGTAGGTTAATCGATTGAAGGTGAACTTAAGGCCTGCTTAAGTTAAAGCAGCAGCTGCCCAAACGTAAATATATGTATACATTTATGTGCAGCACGTGCAAAAGCAAAACTGAAAAAAATCAAAACACTTTTTTGGTTTCCTGCTGAGTCATTGAGGAAATATCCCCTAACGATGTGCGACAGTGTGCAAATTAACAACAATTAGAATGCAGTTAAACAGCTGCTGTTAAAATTTAAACGGGCCTTTTTAATGGCAATTATACATATATATTAATTTATTGTTATGGCAGGTACAACTACTACCACATCTGAACACCTAAAATGGCGAAGCATACATTTAACATCAGTCGGAAACATAAAACATATCCAGCCAATTTCAATGTGGAGTGCAAATCGCAATTATTGGAAGAACATAAAAATGTCAAATTAATTGTCAATCGACGAAATACAGTTGTTTATCCCAAAAAATGGTCATTTCGTTGCAAATGGCATAAAAAGTTGGCATTGACGTTGATACTTGTTATTATTTGTATATTGATAATTTTCGCCTATACGGACATATTACGATATAAAATATTTCCCACATTTCTATCGGACGGGTTCGACAAGGTGGCAAATATTGGAAAACTGCAGACAGGCTATTACTATAATAATAAGCAAGCATCAGCAGCAATTGCAGCATTCAATTCAACAAATCCAAATTCCAATTTGAAATCAATGCAATATCTTTTAAACTATTCTCCGTTACACTTAAATTTGAGTTCACATCTTAACCCATTTTCTTCCAAATATAATATATTTGTGATATACACAAAGGACAACTATCGTCTGCATGTGAAGTTTGATTTATTTGCGCATAGCCTGTTTAAACATACAAATGCTCAATTGCATTTGCATATTATAACGGACAAGAAGAGCGAAGGATCTGTATTGGAAATATTAGAGAAAAAAATCCGAAGATTTAAGAGAATATTAATTTATACGATGTACGATGTTCAAGTGTGTTCAGATCTGATACAAGATATAACGGATAAATTGTTGCCATATTTTAGTTCATCGCCTAATTCATATTATTCGGATTCGTTATTTTTTTTATCACTCGGTTTGCACCGCATTGCAAATACGAACCTAAACCGTGCTATTCTATTTGATTGTGATATTGTTTTTCGTTCCGATATACGATTGTTGTTTGCCGAATTTGATCGGTTTTTGCCACATCAACTTTTTGGATTAGCACCGGAACTAACACCGGTTTATCGACATATACTCTACCGTTATCGTACACGATTCCCGAAATCAAATTTCGGCAATCCATACAATCCAATACAATTAGGTGGAAAGAATGGAAATAAAGAAAATAAATTAGTATCTAGTCGAAATCGTGATCGTGATCGTCATGGTTATCCTGGCCTCAACTCTGGTGTCGTACTTATGCTACTAAATCGCATAAGAGGATCGAAAACATACAACGAGATGTTAACACAATTTGAAGTTAATCGTTTGGTAGCAAAGTATTCGTTTAAGGGTCATCTAGGCGACCAAGATTTTTTTACACTGCTTGGTTTTGAGTATCCAAATTTGATATACAGATTAGATTGTGTTTGGAATAGGCAGCTGTGCACCTGGTGGAAGGATCATGGTTATAGCAATCTGTTCGATGCTTATTTTCGATGCGAAGGTGTTATTAAAATGTATCATGGCAATTGTAATACACGAATTCCAGAGAGATGATTTATCAAAATATCATTTAATAAAAAAATAATTTGTACAAAAACAAAACAAAACTATAGTTTTTTTTTATACTTTGACCATAAAAAACTGATTTCTCAGAAGTTTTTTAGAGTTCTTCAGGATTTTTAATGCGTCATCTTACATTTTGAAAAACAAAATGATCTTAATAGTTTTGTTTACAAGATACAGTTAGTAAACAAGATGTGTTTGTCATATAAATTAAAACACGAAACTTTCTCCAACTCAAGTCAGGGAAGATTACATTTGTGACGCGCTAACTTTCCAAATGCAACATTCTAACATTTAAATAATAGAACAGATAGATAGGTATACTTTAATTATACATCTGATGTTTTATTGTTTCCACTTACTACAAAGATATGAATAAATTAGGTATAGGTAAAATATGAGTGATTCAATGCCTTAATGAGTTCTAACGCAATAATTGTATTACATGTACACTATTATTTGTATCGTATGTATTATAAGTAACAACAAATACTAAGAAATTATTGTACTTCAACTACTAATCACCAATTTGACATTCAAGCGAGACGGCCTTACGTTTTAAAGTCTAAAGCATCAAAGTGCATATCTACTTTACTATACATATATATTTATTTATACATATATATAGATATATATATGCCTAAATACATATGTATGCTATATGTATCTATTTATCTATCGCCGATCAAGTATAAAAGCAAACCGCATTGAAACCGTCGTTAGTTTGTTCGAGTTTTTTCACAACTGCACAACTGGTTTCTGATTACCGATTTTGTTGATCATTCAATTTTCATTTGAAATCTTAAATAGGAGGAACGGACATACAAAAGGTTATACTATTTGAATATCAATTAGTTACTCGATAACATAAACTAGTGGGTTAATTAAATATTTATTTTTCGCAATGTTTGTGATAAAAATTTTCATTACTTATGATTTACTTAACCAATAATAATGCTGTAAATAAATTCAAAACTACCAAAGTATATAAAGTGCCTCATCAAATTAAATGTGGTCAATTGTGTAAATGCGTATTAAAATTAATATGCACATAAATCAATCAAACTAGATAAATTTATTCAAAGCTATTCGTAAAACGAATCAAGTTTAATTTTTTTTTTTTTAAATCATATAAAACTGTGTGTGAAAATTTTAAAAGATCGAATCTGTGCACAAACTTAAATAAATGTGTAGGGCGTTACTTGCTTTTATCAATTTCAACTGGAAGTAATTACTTTAATGTTTTTAAAAAAATAAATTCTTTTAAATTCAGGAACTTTAAATTCGAATGTAGATTTTAAAATACCTTTTTCCTAAGCAAAATATAGCAACTTTTGATTTTAATTTAAAAATTAATTTTACAGCTTTCTATCTAAAAAAAAATATGTAATAACTTTTGTCTTATTTTAAATATTTATATTTTTAGATTCAAAATGAAGGCGGCCTTTTTGCTTGTGACTCTGGCGATCGTTGTTTGCGTGACTGCTGAAGAAAAATACACCACGAAATATGATAATATTGATGTGGATGAGATATTGAAGTCTGACAGGCTGTTCGGTAACTATTTTAAATGCCTTATCGAAACTGGAAAGTGCACTCCCGAAGCACGAGAGCTAAAGAAATCGCTACCTGATGCTCTGCAAACTGAATGCAGCAAGTGCAGTGAAAAGCAAAAAGCAAGCAGTGACAAGGTTATTCGATTTATTATCGAAAACAAGCCCGAAGAATGGAAAACATTGCAAGCTAAATATGACCCCGAAGAGGTTTACGCTAAAAAATACAAGGGAAGGGCCGAAGAAGCCGGAATCAAGATTTAAATCAAATCTGCTTGTTAAAAATTAACCTCTAGATCAAATGTACTTTAAACAATATAACAAAGCTATTGTGATGGACTCTGGAAAATTGTCTTTTTTGAAACATCAACTGGAACAATTTAAAATCCGTTGTTTAGTTTACAAATAGGTAAAATGGTGACAACGATGTTGTGTTAAGTTTGCAAATAAAAATAAAAATATTGTATTATATTTTGCTTATTTTTTGACGAGAATTTTTGTTAATTGAAGAAAAATTAGCTATTTTTCTTTATGATTATTGGTAAATTTACTTAGTTGCTTGCACGGCTGAATAACACGGCTGATTCATAGCTCATGTATAGAGGTCATGCTGTGAATACCAACTTGACCGATTTTCTATGGCATTCGAATTTTGGCAAAAATATATAAAATTTTATTAAAACCGCTTCCAAGCTAAACGCAACTTGGCACAGAAACGATGAAATTGAAGCCACAAATCAAAAATATCGCTTCGAAAAATTTAATTTATCGAAGTGTTTCACATCACTGGTACAAAATATAAACAAGAAAACAAGTCCAAATTCGTAAATCTTATAGTAAATGGTAATTATAGTAAATTTTAAATCAATTTAAGTATATACCAGCTACGTTAATAATTTTAGAAATTTGGACAATGCTAGTTGAAACTTATCTACACTAGAGGAAATTGGATTAGGTCAAGCAAAAATGTTTTTGTCAATTGCCCCACCGTTGATGGACTTTGAAGATGAATTGTTGTGGATCAATCAGTTGAGCAATCAGAATTTTACGGTTCTATATGACAAATCCAATTATGTTACACCCAACACAAAGCTGTTGATTGAACAAGCTTTTATCCAGCCACTAAGTTTGCAAGATCAACAAATCCTATTTGACGATTTACAAAAGCAAAATAGAAACATTGCACATCAATATGGATTGACACCAGCTAAAGTATATCTTTTTACCATATGATTATTTTTAAGGAGTTAAACTATTTTTATTTGTTTCTACAGCTACCACAACTAGTTGAAAACAATCCTCTTATTTCAATTGAAATCCTACTGAGGCTTATGTTGAACACTGACATAACAGAATATTTTAATATTTTGGTCAATATGGACATAACGCTACATTCAATGGAGGTGGTCAACAGGTAAGAACAAAATAAATAAGTACAACGTAGCGAGTCATTTCAAATGACAATTTTGTTCTTCTTTAGATTGACAACATCATGTCCACTGCCGACCGAATTCATTCATCTATATATAAGCAACTGCATTTCGGCGTGTGAAACTGTTAAAGATAAATATATGCAGTCTCGATTGGTTCGTCTAGTTTGCGTATTTTTACAATCCCTGATTCGAAACAAAATCATAAATGTTAAGGTAGGAAATATTTATCTTTATATATTGTTTTTATTGCGCCTTAATTATTTGCGCACTCGGAATATAGTCAAAGAGTAATAAATAACTAACCTTTTCATTTTTGTATAGGAGCTGTTCATCGAAATTGAAGCGTTTTGCGTTGGATTTAGTAAAATTAAGGAAGCTGCCGCTTTGTATCGCCTTATTAAGCACTTGGAAACTGGAGACACTATACAAACGTCAAATTCGCTAACAAAGCAATAAGTTGATATTTATTTTAAATTATGTGAATATTAAACACAATGTGTGTGCATGCGAGCATTATTTAATTTATTTTTCAGGTATTTTTTTACGACCACGACGGACAATTCACCGTTAGGCGGTAAATGTTTTATTTTTCCCGACGCAGTGTCACTCAAATTTCTATCGATATCTTCACCTTCATTTTTAGTAAATGCTTGATATGGAACTTATATTCAATCTGAGCTAACAATCTTCGAAATAAAAATCTAATATTTAGTATTAAATATTTTCCTCGTACATTTATTACTAATAATTTATAAGTATAAGCTTCACACTATCGGCAAAAAATTGAAACGGAACATGTAAAAAGGAACATACGCAGTCATGCATCATATATATATAACTATCGCATATGCATAATAATTAAAATATGATATGCCTTCTTGATTTACCGAATAAATAAAAGGCTGGGATTTCTTTGAGCATTGCCATGTCGTTGTTATCGAAAACACCTTGAGTGGAAACGTTAAATGAGTAAAGCGAACTGAAGAAGTATCCGATAGTCCATTCACAAAAACGTGCTCGATTCTCTTGTTGTTAACCATTGGAACGGCTCAGTTTGTTACTGCAGGGTTCTTCTGCCATTTCCCCCAACCATATCTACCCTTGAACTTTGGCAGCGATTGCTATTATCAGGAGATATAAACGTAATGCATAGAGGTTAATACGAACATAAATAGTATTAATTTTGAAGACACGATGGCACCAAACGCAGCGAGACCTGTGGAGCGTTATGAGCCCAGTAGCCATGGCGTAAATGCCATTCTATTGGGCCCACCAGGCTCTGGCAAAGGGACACAGGTGGGTTATATATTTATATATATGTATGTATATGTGTGTATACATATAGACTGTTATATAACTGGACACTTGGACTGAACAAAAAATTATAATGCATTTCCTAAGGAACATGTGACAAAGCTCAATTTTGGCGGCATTTGTATAAAAAGAAAACCTGATCAAAAACAAATTTTAAGATAATGTGCAAATTTTGTTAATTAATGTTGTTTCTTTTTGAGTGCACATGTGGCATTAGCTATTTCGAGTGTTCTATAGACAGGGTTGACTTTTGTGTTCATGTGTATTATTCTTTCCCTAGGCGCCCTTGCTTAAAGAAAAGTTTTGTGTATGCCACTTGTCAACTGGCGATATGCTGCGCGCCGAAATTTCATCGGGCTCTAAACTCGGCTCTGAGCTGAAAAAGGTAATGGATGAAGGAAAACTTGTATCCGATGACTTGGTTGTGAATATGATTGATTCCAATTTGGATAAACCAGAGTGCAAAAACGGATTTCTGCTGGATGGATTTCCCAGGACAGTTGTGCAGGCTCAGAAGGTAATATCTCACTAAACTCAATTTCAATATACAAATCATAATGAAAGCTAATTCTATCTACTTAGCTTGATTCGTTGCTTGATAAGAGAAAGACACACTTGGATGCTGTTATTGAATTTGCCATTGATGACAATTTGTTGGTTAGGAGGATAACAGGTCGCTTGATTCATCAAGCAAGTGGAAGATCATATCACGAAGAGTTTGCGCCTCCAAAAGTAGCAATGAAAGATGATGTAAGTGCAGTCGTATTGAAGCCATATACTTTATTATCATTAATTTCATATAAATTTGAACGTAGATTACTGGTGAGCTGTTGATGAAACGCAGTGACGATAATGCTGAGGCACTGAAAAAACGTTTAGAATCGTATCATAAGCAAACGAAACCATTGGTTGACTACTACGGCCTTCGGGGATTACATTTTAAGGTTGATGCTGCTAAGCAGGCCAGCGATGTTTTCTCGACAATTGACTCAATTTTCCAAAGAAAAGCCTATGCAAAAGCTTAAGCTTTATTTGGTTATTTGCTACAATTGATACTAATACTGCCTGTTGTTTGATTTCGATCACGAACGAATAGATACAAAATTCTTAAAAGCAATTGTCATTTGTTAAGACGTTATTTAATATTGTTTGCGGTACTGCAAATTTCTATGTAAATTTTAATCTTACAAATAAATACGGGTTTATACAACTGTTCAAGTGAAAAAAAAAAATTATTTTGTTATTATTTCATTCAAGTTGTTGATTCAATTTTAAGAATCCTCTCTTAAATATGTGCTTCAAGATAAGATAAAAACCTGGACACATAGTCCACCTAACCGAAAATGCTTTTAATTGTTATATCACTTAGAAAGAATATTAAACGTTTATTAAAAATGTTACCTAACATTGAATTGTGATAGAACTTTATCTAGGGGAAATATATTTATCAGTTCTCCGCTGTTGTTCAAGTATATAAAACATTTAGCATGCACCTTAAAGTGCAGCTGTACTTGATCTTGTCCTCACATCTTGATGCTAACAAGAGTTTGTTGACAAGTTAAAGTTGATCAGCATTTGGTTTTTTTCCTACTCATCTTTGCAAACTTAGTGATGATAAACTTGTTTCCAAACTCACAAATATGCGTTTTTGGGGCATTAATTTCTTTAGAACGTTGTACATGAAACTGATTACTTGGTCAATATATATTTTATTACATACATATTTGTGATTTTTATTTTTTAACTATAATAATCTTACATATTTACAAATTTCTATAAAAGCGTACAACAACAGTATTTCTTTTTCTGTCGTTTTTCTTGTGTTGAATTCATCTCTCGCACAATGGTGGCAAACACTTCATTAACATTTATTCGGTCTTTTGCCGATGCTTCAATAAACGGACATTCCCAAAGTTGAGCCAAGGCATTACCTTAAAACGAAAGAAAACACAAATAATTAAATGTGGTGAATTATTAAGCAGCCAAAAATAAAGTTTGTAAACTTTTTGATATAGCGGCAACTATTAGTTAAAAGTTTCCCTTATTTTAATCGGCTTACCTTCAGCAGTCGATACTTCTCTCTGGCAATCCAAATCAAATTTATTTGCAACAAGCAATATTGGTGCTGGTTGGCTTCCTTTGACGCGAGTAATTACATTTTTCATACTTGAAATGTCCTATATGAGAAATTTACAATTAAAATTTGTTAATTCCTTTAATTCTAGCTTTGATATTTGTTTAATTGTTATTTACCTGAAATGTTTGATGGTTTGTCAGCGAATACATAACAATAAAGCCATGTCCATTTTTGATGTAGAGATCTCGCATAGATGCAAATTGTTCAGTTCCGGCTGTGTCCAATATTTCCAGAACACAAGGGGAACTGTCTACCTGAAATTTTGAGGGAACTTTAGATTTTCTATCTATACGGAGATATATAAAACAATCTTTTGTCTTATCTAATCTTAGTCACTGACTTTGAAACTATGAGATAATACGGATGTGATTCAGAAATCTATATTTGATTGTCAGGTGTTTTTTAAAAAGCAACCAAAACAAATGTAACTGATTTAATTTTTATTACCTAGCCTCGGATTCGGATAAAAAAAGCAGCTGGTTGATGCAGACAGCTTATAAAAATTAAACTAATCCGACGGCAATCAATAATTTTTACAAAAGCTAAAGAACTAAAGGTGACAAGATTATATTAAAATTATGTTCAAAATAAAATTTATTATTCCCATTACAAATAATTTAACTTATCGCTAATCTTATCAAATTTCTTTAAAAAAAATAGCCTTGTAGTAGTAAATTAAATTAAAATTAAATAGTAGTAAAATTACAATGAACCACCCCAATGGCAAACTTCCTTCTCAGTCTACCTGCTAAGCTTGTTCTGCCCTCGTATACAAATGAATTTGTGATTTTCATGTTTTTGCAACTAGTTCTTATCGACGGCAAATGCATGCAGCCAGAAGAAATTTTGGGGTAGGAACCAGGTTCTACTGGGTTGCCGTCTGCACATTTTCAATACATATACATTTGCACGGCTTTGTAATGCAGTTTTTAACTATTTTACATGGGTACCGGTTACATTCAAAGTACATATACATTCTGTCTACATATGTATGTATGTATGTTCATGGGTGGTGCAACAAATGTGCCTCCGATGTTTTGTATTAATATGTATATCAATTTATCACCATTGAAATCTTTACATTTAATGACTCATAACCACATCGCTTAAATAAGCATACATTTAATTAGGAAGTAGCATTTACGTCAGTTACTGTAACCGCATAAAAGTATAATTAAGCATTAATGATTCTGTTTTAATATCTTCAGTACCAAAAACAATACAAATACATGCAATTTTAAATATGGGCATAAATGTATTCATACATATGTATGTACATACACAAAAGAGATATATATACATATATATTTACATGTATATGCAATATATTTGTGTACAGATACATAAGCTTGTATGTATATACATATATGCACTGTGTTAACACAATATACATATGCATGTGTGTATATATACATATTCAATATGTATTTTAGTAGCAAACCTCTATTTCCTTTCGATAGAAATCCTCGATAGTGGGATCATATTTTTCAATAAAACATCCCGAAACGAATTGAACAGTTAGGGCCGATTTACCAACGCCGCCAGAACCAAGCACAACCACTTTAAATTCGCGCATGATTAAAGCACTTGTTTATGATGTACACCGATTATTGTTCCAAAATAAAAAATACTATACAAAACTGTTTACTGAGACGACGAATGAATCATGTGTATGGACATTGTGCACAAATTTAAATCTTTTCACAAACAACAATGAACGCGATACCTTTAAATCTATTGGGTAATATATTTTATGATTTATTATTTTTTTTATCGACAGGCATATTTTTTCTTTATATTATTAACTTCGACCACTGGCATTCGGAGAAAACGAGCAATGTACAGACTAGAGATGTGCGATATAGCCTTTTCATAACCTGCTACGTGTTGCAATTACTCATTTGTAAGTAACTGCGAAAGTCACAGTAAATTGATTGAGATATAATTTTGCTTATAAAATATAACAATTTGATTAAATATATTCTAAAAGATACATACACAATGTATTTAAAAAATTCTCATGGATTTAGTCAATCATTACTTTTGATATTTGAATTCGTTACAACTCGCAAGTTTGCATATCATGAAAACAAACACAAGCCGCAGCGTATCGCTTTTCAAAAATAATTTGTAAAAGCTGTGCTTACAGCTTAAGCGCCGACATAGCCAGCTAAATTAAGCAAAAGTGTTTGGCAATGGCTTAAAACTCAAGCTAAAACTTAATTTTTTTTAACAATATGCATAATGTTAATAGATATACCATCAAAAGTTGCGATGTTGATTTTCAAAAGTATGGCCGTTTAGAATAGTTGTGCATGTAGATAATTAGAGCTTAAAATTAAACTTGTAAATGAAGTTTAACTAAAAACACATCACTGCGTTCAGAATAATTTCGTGTTTCATTTCTTTGTTCCATTTTATTCAATACTGATTTTTAGCGATAACCGGAAATTGATTACTTTTCGATAAATATTTTTACCGACTCTTTTTCTTTGAGACACTTCGGTCGACGGTATGTTTGAGTTATATGTTTACCAAAAATCTATCAAAATAACATCAATCTCTACATTTTAGTTGCTGAAAACACTCAAGATGCCACCCAAATTTGACCCCACGGAAGTGAAAAATGGTAGGTTGTACATTTGTATGAAAAACGAAATATATCATTAAATTTTGTTTATTTATCCTCTTATAGTGTACCTGCGTTGTGTCGGAGGTGAGGTTGGTGCCACTTCATCGTTGGCTCCTAAGATTGGTCCACTTGGATTGGTTAGTTTAAACTTTTCAGACAATGTTGTGTCAAGCTAATTGTGATTGTAGTCTCCTAAAAAAGTAGGTGACGATATTGCCAAAGCTACTGGTGACTGGAAAGGTCTGAAAATCACCGTTTGTCTGACCATCCAAAACAGACAGGCAACTATTTCTGTAGTTCCATCCGCTGCTTCCTTGATCATTAAGGCTTTGAAGGAACCTCCACGTGACAGGAAGAAGCAGAAGAACAGTAAGTTTATTTCCACATTCAAATGTGTTAAAATAATTCGTCAACAAATCCAAGTGTGTGATTGTGTGTAAAGTGCTTTTAAGTGCCGCCTTTGTTGTTGATACAAATGCTGTGATTTCTATGTATATAATAACACTAGCACTGCTATTATCGCTAATAGAGCTGTGCACACATAATAAGCCAATTCGGCTTGCAACTCAAAGATTTATATCCTTGAAGCTTGTTCCATTCATTAGATTTGAAAGACTACAAATACCTCAATTTAATTATTGCTAAGCTTTAATTGAATTAAATTAGTTAAACTACCATTCAGTAAAATTGCCAATCACACAAGTTAATAATAAAAAAAAAAAATGTTCTAAATATTGACATTCATGTGTATCCTCAATCCATGTTGCAGTTCCCAATTCGGATGGCTTAAGCTTCATATTATAATGTTATAATTTCTGTTTTAATCTTTCAGTCAAGCACAGTGGAAATATCGCATTCGATGATATTTTGGCCATCGCACGTACAATGAGGCCGAGGTCAATGGCCCGTGAGCTTAAAGGTACCTGCAAGGAAGTCCTCGGCACAGCCCAGAGTGTTGGATGCACCGTTGATGGCAAACATCCTCATGATGTTATTGACGAACTCAACAATGGTACCATGGAATGCCCTGCAGAATAATTATAAACTCTGTTGAAAAAAATAATTAATAAAACGTGTTTTACAGTCAGCGATGTAAAACGTTAAATATAAATCTTTTTTAAAACGAAAAACCTTTAAAATTTAATTATACACACACATAATGGAATTTCACGATGATGTTGTTAGAACACAGTAAAATATCATTTAAACTGTTATTAGGATAATTTAATGATTCCTCTTATTATTGTGTATTGTTGTCACTTAAATTCATAAGTACTTAGGATATAAGTTCAAAAAGGAGTAATATATATATAGTGACGCTCACTGGAGATGGCAGTCATTTCATGCTGTGTGCGCTGAAAACTGGGAAGACTTATGATCACAAAAACAAGTTACAAAAGAAAATAACTTATGCTGTATTAGCTAAACAAATGGCAAGTTTAAAAAATAGTGCGCTTCATATATATATATATATATATATATAACGGCACTGCAAGCTAGCTAGGGGCGGTACATTTGTTTTGCTGCAAACAGACTTTTGATCGATTCACATTTATAGCGCAACTATCGATTTTTCATTTATTTATTACATTGCTATACTTAATAGTGTTTTCATGTTTAGAAGCAACATCTAAAATTCGATTTGGCATGCTCTTGATCAAGTTGTCTATAGTTTTTTTTATCATTCTTGAACAATTGTGGTTTTGAGCTCTTCGACCGTTACGAATTGCCGGTTTTCTTTATAAACACGTCGAACTAAAATGCCCCACAAGTTCTTAATAGGATTAAGATCGGGGAAGCGAGCAGGCCATTGCATCAGATCAGTATTTTTATTGTTGAACCAGGTTTTGCTCTCCCGACTCACGTGAATGGCAGCATTGTCCTGCTGGAAAGTCCACTTGGTGGCATTGTTTTGCCGTAAGGGCAACAAACTGCATTCCAACACATTTATGTAGTCACTACTTTTCATTCGGGAGGACACCAACTGGACTTCCAAGCAACCGGCAGCTGAGAAAGCACCCCCCAGCATTACACTGCCTCCACCGAAATTCCTTTTCGGGAAGCAAAGCTCATCCTTTCGTATATCATGCCAATTGCTTTTATTACCATCGGGTCCATCTAAATTCCATTTTTTTTCGCCTGAGAAAATAACGTTGAATTACATAATGTTAAAAATCTTAATTTAAAAACCATTATGCATTCAAACGTACAGTTTTCCAGTTTGTTGTCATGATTCGGTTGGTGAATTCCATTCGTACACCCTTTTGTTGTTGTTCTAACGCTGGAATGCATATAATTTTTTTGTTCTCTATAAAAGGAGATTCTTAAAGAGTGCGCCATATCGTTGTGCGTGAGACCTTTTTATCTACAACGCTCGTCAAATCGCTTAAACTGCGACAGGTGTTGCTTGCGGCACGCACCACCATCCTTTGTTCCCGGTCAGTAAGGGTTTTTTTCCGTCCACTTCGCTTACGTGTACCATATTCCGATGGACTCTTAAAAAATTTAGAACACCCCTGTGGCTTCTTTCGATCCTGCGCCCAATTTCCCGCACTCCATACCTCTCCTCACAAAAAGCAAGTATTTTGCTTTTTTCCTGCTCCGTAAGCGCTGTACCACGTGGCATTATTTTTAAATCGCGCAACAATTAAAATAATATGAAATATATGCTTTTTCTTTTTAGTTTTAAACTCAACCTTCACTTTTAATTTGGTTTTTGCAGCAATAAGAGTGTACCGCCTAGCTTGGTACACATTATTCTCTTATCATTATAAATAAATGCGCTGAACATTGTTGTTGAAAAAAATATTTCGCTCAAAAATTAAAGGCAAATTTGCGGTGGCGTTATACATATTTGTTTATTTATTTATTTACGCAACTTCGCAGCACTGTTTGATAGCAATGATAAATAACAATGGGTGTTGGAAAGGTGTTTAATCTCTGTAAGTTCCGCTCGTTCCCCAGAGATGGTGAGTGGAAGCTTGCCACAAAAATATTGCCATGGGAAAAACATCGAGTAAAATTACTAAACAAAATATCGATAGGTCTCAGTTTTATTGTTAATGCGCATCTCAAGTACTAAACCTCTTTCCGGTTCAGCCTTTGACAACGGCAGACGAAATGGTTAGTAATTAAATCGAGTATTTACATTGAAATCATTTAATATTGTGCAAAATATTAATTTTATATATGTTTTTTATTTCATGGTTTTCTAGGCGGCACACAAATCGTTCCGCATCAAGCAGAAATTAGCTAAGAAGCTAAAGCAAAACAGATCAGTTCCCCAATGGGTCCGTTTGCGTACAGGAAATACCATTCGGTGAGTTCTTTCAAGTTTGCTTATGCGTAAGCAATTGTAGATGCCATAATGTGTGCAGTGATTACAAACGAAAATTCGTGTTGTCTGTCTGTAGAAAAGTGCTAAACAAAGCAATAAACTAAGCTGCAAAGTTTTTGTACCAACCGGTGGAGGAAATATTGGCGGATGACAGTCAAAATTTGGTGCATGTCTAACAGAAGTTGTTGATTCGATTATCGCTGTCTTGTTTACATTTGGTCGATATAATTTAAGAATTGCATTCATTTGTGAAAAATAACTAAATTTGGATAAATTTTTTGTTTCAGGTACAACGCCAAGCGTCGCCACTGGAGGCGTACTAAGTTGAAGCTGTAAATTTTTGAAACATCTGAAGATGAATTTCCAGAATAACAAATAAATTCAAGTTCATACAGCAAATGACATTGTCTTTAAATTTTGGGTATGGCTGTCAATGTAAAAATGGTGTTGACACATGTTCTATGGAAGCTTAAAATGCAAATTAAAATTTAATGCTTTCAGATTATGTGCGTAGCTTTCCCTGAGAATCAAAATAATTCTAAACGGATAGTATTCAGAGTAAATTCTAGCTGTATTACAAATATGCATTTTGTTTGAAACGCAAATCCCACTGAAAATACTGGGTGTATTGGTTGCTTTTCGATTTTATGTATTGCTTTGCATGCGTCGCAATGCATATGAATGTGTGTCAGATGTTTACTTCTATCGATTAATACGAATTTAAACAGCTTATTCAATGCGGTTTAAAATTGGAAAATAAAATAAGCCTGACATGAATGCATATATTTTTATATTAATGCATCATATGCTTTCAATAAATTTGCTATTTCCAGCTGGTAATTAATTTTATGAGTTACTCGTGACTCGCACTGTAACACTTATCGCTATTGGTTGCTCACTTCAAAAGAGTGATATTTTAATATCGACCATCTCTATTCACCACCCAGCACTTGATTAATCTATGGTGCTTCAAATCTTGTTTGTGGTTGCACATAAATTGTAATTATATATGTTCTTCGGTATTTAACACGTATTTATAAACTATATTTACAGTTAACTGAAGGGTTTCCATGCTTTGCGCAGTGTGAGAGTGTAATATTTGCAGTGCTGTTATTGTGGTTTGCGTATTGATTTTAGACAAAAATTAAGACCTTATATATTAGACATTCCCCATATATATATGAGGAACCTACGGTAAAAACAATGCACACTCAAGGACAGGGTCAACAGACGCAGCAGCAATCTTCGACACATTCCCTACTGCAACAACAAAATCATATACCCAACAACAATGCAGTTGGAAAACCTAACGATCACCAATCACTGGCATCTGTCGGTAAGAGATATGATTACAAACTTTTATATGTATACATACACCTACATGTTTTTTTATATGTATGTATGCATGCATTTGGCACACGTGAATCGCACGCACGTAATCGAGCGTACAAAACTGCTATAATGGAAAATTCCCTTAAAACACTAATATACATATGTACATGCTTGTGTAGTGGTCCATGTACATGTATTGCTTAGTGCATTTGCATATGTGTGAATACACTCATACATACATATGCGTAACTATATGCGTCGCCCACTGGAAAATAACTGCAATCATAGAATATTTTGTGTAAAATTCCATTAAAGAGGCATTTGCCTAAAAATAATTTGTTAAAAAAATAGACAAAACATAGGTTAAATTAGGTGGAAGGGGGTTAAATATGCTAGATTTTTTTTTTTTTTTTTTGCATTATGATATGGCAACAAAAGTTGTAAGTGTTGCACGACCCAACGAACAACAATTTTTATTGTTATCTTATTTTTCAAATTGTTTTTTTTTTATGTAATATTGTTCTTAAAACGAAAAGAATTTTAACTATCTCTTTCTATCTGTGCATTTGCATGCTTTGATGTCCGTTGGTCTATAAATATATAAATTTGCACAATTAATTTTCTAAATAAGTAAGTCTTTTCCATACAGAACGCCACATTAGGATCAGCAAGCAGTGAAGGTACACTCGTTATTTATTTGATTTATTTATAATTATTTAGGTTTATTGGAGTTGGCGCATCGCGAATACCAAGCCGTAGACTATGAGAACGCTGAAAAGCATTGCATGCAATTGTGGCGGCAGGATAGCACCAATACAGGCGTCTTATTGCTGCTGTCCTCAATTCATTTTCAATGCCGTCGTCTAGATAAATCGGCACAATTCTCAACATTGGCTATCAAACAAAATCCGGTGCTTGCTGAAGCTTACAGGTGAGCCCTACAAAAGCATATGTCAAATATGATTGTTTGATGTTTGAAAATTTTGAATTCTAGCAACCTGGGAAATGTCTACAAGGAACGGGGACTCTTGCAAGAAGCATTGGACAATTATCGGCGAGCTGTACGCTTGAAGCCTGACTTTATCGATGGTTATATTAACTTGGCTGCTGCATTAGTAGCTGCACGTGATATGGAGTCGGCTGTTCAAGCTTATATAACCGCATTGCAGTACAATCCAGTTAGTTTATATTACAATAACTGCAAAAGTTTAATAAATTGACAGAATATCTTATTTTTTAGGACCTTTACTGCGTGCGCAGCGATTTGGGTAACCTGCTCAAGGCTCTAGGTCGTTTGGAAGAAGCTAAAGTATTAAATGTTATATTTAATACGATTTTCTAAAGTGCTAATTTGTTATTCTTTCAAATTGAAGGCCTGCTATTTAAAGGCAATCGAAACATGTCCAGGATTTGCTGTGGCATGGAGCAATTTGGGCTGCGTTTTTAATGCACAAGGAGAGATTTGGCTGGCTATACATCATTTCGAAAAAGCAGTCACACTTGATCCAAACTTTTTGGACGCTTACATCAATTTGGGCAATGTGCTTAAGGAGGCAAGAATATTTGATAGGTAAGTGTGCTAAATCTAAAATTTACTTAAAAAAGAGAGTTTAAATTATTAAAACAGCTATACCCAAACTACATCACATATATTTTTGCCATAACCCGAAACAAAATTATTTGGCGTTATAAAACCTGGTTGCACTTTTTCACTGAATACATTGATTTTTCTCTGTCTCGAGACAGGTAGCCTTGGAGCACCCCTCGTTTGAGTCTTAAAATAGCTTTGCACATGGAAGTCGAAAAAAATGTTTTCATTCTGAAACACTCGTTTGCTATAGTAGATGCAAAATATATGTATATTTGTATATATATATAAACGCAAATCTACATATATAAAACTATATCCAGAACAAATATTTCAGCATATGGAAAATGACCTTGAAACTTAAATTGATAATTTCATATATATATTTATATGTACATACATTAAATATCAGCTCAGCTGGAATTTTTCAAATAGTAAGTTGTTTATAAATTGTATTTCAAAACGAAAAAGCGAAAAAAAAAACAAATTTTACTTCATGCCAAAGTGAACTGAACAACATTTTAAGTGTTCGACTTGCAGTTACACTGTTTTTTAAGGAAAACTTACTTAAAAAGGAAGAAATTGTATATAAACATTTTACTGATATATTTTCGTAGATTTTTTAAAATTTTGCTTGTCTAAAAACTTTTAGCAATATATTTTAATTGCTGCCTTGAACTTTAATATTCAACCCAACCCAATCCGATCATTTTAGTTTGATGCAGGGCATCAAAAATGATTTCAAGAGTATTTTCTTCTAAACAAAAATTATGCACACACAAACGTTGTTATTGTTGTGTGTAGGCAGTTCGCTTAAGACATTTTTTTTTGAATTTTATGAAAATTTTAACATATTCATCTATGTATCCAAAGAAATATTAAACGTAACATTTGAATAAGTGTTATTATTGCTTATAAAACAAAACAATATAAGCAAATTTAAATAATATTTATATTGTTATAAAAAAAAAAATCATCGTATGGTATTATTTTAACTGTTTTATGGTGCTGTAATAAAAACAATAATAATCATGGACTGCCAATGCATTATTATTTATACAATTGTTCCGATAAGAGTAGAGCAAGATAAGGCGGCAAATGATTTTGCCAAATCATGTAGTAATACTTATTTTTATCGTTACACAAATCTTTTACGACTCTGCTGGAAAAGGTAAATAAATGACAAAAAATAAAAGGTAGAATCAGGAATGCAGTTAACTGAAAAACAGGCTTAACAATAGCTTAATAGTTGTATTAACAAGTGTTTAATGCTTATTAATAATTTTATTAAGCTGTTTTACTGCATTTATATCGAATCATTTTTCAGAGCTGTTGCCGCCTATTTGCGTGCATTAAATCTATCGCCGAATAATGCTGTTGTCCATGGAAATTTGGCTTGCGTTTATTATGAACAAGGACTTATTGATTTGGCAATTGATACATACAGGCGAGCTATTGAATTACAGCCAAATTTTCCCGATGCATATTGTAATCTGGCCAATGCTCTCAAGGAAAAGGGACAGGTAATGTACAAATATCATCCCCAGTCAACATAAACTTAACTCACCTTATTTTTCTTCAGGTCAAAGAAGCTGAAGATTGTTATAACACGGCATTGCGACTTTGCTCAAATCATGCAGATTCTTTGAATAATTTAGCAAATATTAAACGTGAACAAGGTTTCATTGAGGACGCCACACGGCTCTATTTGAAAGCGCTTGAAGTCTTTCCCGATTTTGCTGCAGCCCATTCCAATTTGGCATCGGTACTCCAGCAACAAGGCAAACTGAAGGAAGCACTTATGCATTATAAGGAAGCTATACGAATTCAGCCAACATTTGCTGATGCCTATTCCAATATGGGCAATACATTGAAAGAATTGCAGGACGTTAGTGGGGCCCTACAATGCTATACACGTGCGATTCAAATAAATCCAGCCTTTGCTGATGCCCACAGCAACTTGGCTAGCATACATAAGGATTCAGGAAATATACCGGAAGCCATTCAATCGTATCGTACAGCATTAAAGCTTAAACCAGATTTTCCCGATGCCTATTGCAATTTGGCACATTGCCTGCAGATAGTTTGCGATTGGACGGATTATGATGTGCGCATGAAAAAATTGGTGAGCATTGTTGCTGAGCAATTGGAAAAGAATCGATTACCATCCGTTCATCCACATCATTCAATGCTGTATCCGCTGACGCATGATTATCGCAGAGCAATTGCCGCTAGGCATGCAAACTTGTGCTTGGAAAAGGTACATGTCTTGCACAAGCAGCCGTTTAGTTTTCAAAGGGAGCTGGCCAAGGATGGACGGTTACGGATTGGATATTTAAGTTCGGATTTTGGCAATCATCCTACCTCACATCTAATGCAATCGATACCCGGCTTGCATGATCGCTTGAAAGTGGAGATCTTCTGTTATGCACTCAGTCCGGACGATGGTACAACTTTCCGTCAAAAGATTAGTCGTGAAGCTGAACACTTTGTGGATCTTTCGCTCATCCCGTGCAACGGCAAGGCAGCTGATCAAATCTATAATGATGGAATACACATTTTGGTCAATATGAATGGTTATACCAAGGGCGCACGAAATGAGATATTTGCCTTGCGACCGGCACCAATTCAAGTCATGTGGTTGGGCTATCCTGGTACAAGTGGTGCAAGTTTTATGGATTATATTATAACAGATGCCGTCACGAGCCCCTTGGAGTTGGCTTACCAATACAGTGAAAAGCTATCGTATATGCCTTACACATATTTCATTGGTGACCATAAGCAAATGTTTCCGCACCTTAAGGAGCGTTTGATTTTGTGCGATAAGCAAGCATCATCCGTTGCAGATAATGTTGCTGTCATAAATGCCACAGACTTGTCACCACTGGTCGAGAGCACCGATGTCAAGGAGATCAAAGAAGTCATCAATGCACTTAAGCCGGTAGAAATAACACATAAAGTAGCCGAATTGCCAAGCACCACACAGATCGTATCGATGATTGCCACGGGACAGGTGCAGACATCTCTAAACGGTGTTGTCGTCCAAAACGGGCTAGCAACCACACACACAAACAACAAAGCAGCAACGGGTGAAGAGGTACCCCAAAGTATTGTTATAACCACACGACGTCAATATATGTTACCCGATGACGCCATCGTTTACTGTAACTTCAATCAACTCTATAAAATCGATCCTCAAACTCTGCAATCCTGGGTGATTATATTAAAGAATGTTCCCAAATCCGTGTTGTGGCTTCTACGTTTTCCAGCGGTTGGCGAGCAAAATATCAAAAAAGCAGTCAGCGATTTGGGTAAGTTATATTTTCAATGCAATAATTTATTAATAAATATATTGATACTTACAATTATTTTAGGTATTTCGGCGGAAAGAGTTATTTTTTCGAATGTTGCTGCAAAGGAGGAACATGTACGTCGTGGACAGTTGGCTGACATATGTCTGGACACGCCACTGTGCAATGGTCATACCACATCCATGGACGTCTTATGGACTGGAACTCCAGTTGTTACTCTACCCGGAGAAACATTAGCTTCAAGGTAATATATATTATAAAAAGTTTTCCATCAAGTTTTTAACTATTCACAACTACATTTTTAGGGTTGCTGCATCACAATTAGCCACACTGGGATGTCCCGAGTTGATAGCGCACAGCCGGGAGGCATATCAGGATGTTGCCATTCGACTAGGCACTGAGCGGGAATATTTGAAGGCTTTGAGAGCTAAGGTGTGGAAAGCACGAGTCGATAGTCCACTGTTTGATTGTTCACAATATGCCAAAGGCTTAGAGAATCTATTCCTGCGAATGTGGGACAGATTTCATAACAATGAGGAACCCGATCACATTAATGCCGAATAGAGTTTTGAAATAAACAAAAAGACTAAGAGAGCTCTGTTAAGTGCAGTGACTAGAGCGCTGAGAAGGGGAATAATATATATTCTATTTAGTTTGATTTTTTTCTTGGACTTATACATATACATATATATATGCATGTTTCATAAATACCTATTTCTGTATAAGAAGAAATAGGTGAAGTTTAACTATTTATGTATTTACTTATTTTCAATCGATTGAACATGCTTTCATAACAAATTTGACCTATTATAATAAGACGTTACCTTGTTTAAGATAAAAAAATAATAAAATCGCTTGATATTGAAAACTTAATGAACAAAAAATATATAAGAAATGATCTGTATGTCGTTAATAAAAAAAAATAAGAAAATGGAAATGATTTTTTTCGCTGAAATGTTTCACAACAAAATATGATCAAAAGGAGCATAAAATTTTACGTTTTTTCATACTTTATTTTTAAATTTAAATTGAACATATAATGAATATATTTAAGAATTACAATATGTTTGCAAATTTAATACATTTAATCTTATGGTTTATTAAAATGATTTTATACTTATGAACTTTAAACTTATTATATTTTAAGGAGCTAATATAACTTTTTAAAGTGTTCTTAAAGTCTACAAGGACAAAAGGAGTTAATAGCCATGTTGTATTACCAATGTTTGCATGACTTTACGTATTTGATTATTTGTATTTAGGCAAGATTTAATACCAAGCGAGAAGGCAACACACAGGATTTCAACAGCGTGCTCCTGCAACAGTATACAGATCTCAAGAAGATTATCAATTGCTGTTGCTGCCACCGATGAATTTTCATCCCTCAAACATTGTATGTAGGCATTTAAAGTACATTGATTGATATCGGAATTGCCCGGATTGTGCTTCAAATGACGAATTAAAATAATAAACGCATTGGACCTAATCTGTGCACTTGGCGAGAATATCAAATCCAGCAATCGCTCAAATAACTCATTAATAAATACAAACCGTTTGGATGTTAAGCATTCTATTTCCTGCAACGGTCCCAAAATGACATCCTCAATATTTGACTGCTTAATGATCTTAATCAAGTCCAGAAAGTGTGGTGAAACATCTGTTATGCTCGTCTTGCCGGCACCCAAGTTCAAAACTGAAAACGATCCTCTACCAACGACATCTTGGACATTTAAAGTCGCCTCCAAAGGTTCCGTATCGCTTGGAACAGCTTTGTTAGTGGTTTTCGTTTCCGTATGTCCATCGAGATCATATTCCAATTTAACCTCTTCATCATCCAGCTCCGAAATTGTATTCGATTTGTGTTGAAGCAAAGCAACAGCCTGAACCAAAACTTGTAACTTTCCAATTGAAGTGTATTTATTCGCCAGTTCCGTTAGAATGCCAACATATTGTTCTATGAATAGCAAGGCGCTCGAGGGATTACAATTGATGTAGGCTTGCAGAATTTGAACGAACTTAACAAGCATTTGACATGCCTCCTTCACTGAACTGTGATGTTTGAAGAACAAAAAGTAGCACGATAGCGTTGATTGAATCTCACTCTTGTAGGCATCATCAAAGATCGTTGGCTGCAACAACTCCAAAGTTCTTAGGATCTGTACAAATCGATGGAAATGATGATCTTCTCGTAAAGCTTTCATGCTATTTTGTGCTCGTCCCTGCATGGCAGATGACAATACGCCCAAATGTCGCAGGAACAGTAAGGGATGCGACGCTGCCAGTTTTCTCATCAAAAGTTCTGTATCTGCCGATAACGCTTCGAAATCCTTTTTGGCCACAAGACTGCCCAAGCATGTTATCAAATTATTGGATACTTTATCAGCTTGGCAACCCTTGAGAGTTTGCAGCTTAAATGTTTGTCCATTGGGTTTACAATATTTAAGGAACTTTATCCTGGGATACATTATATAAAGCTGTTGCAATACCTGTTGTTTTAAGGCATCGGTAACTGAACTTTTTTCCACATACTCAACAACCTTGACAATTAAATCTTTTCGACTTTCGGTTAGTTTTAGCAATAGATTCATGCGTGAACATAATTTAAAATCGTAGGCAGCATCATTATCCGTTTTAAGCTCTTCGAGTCCTTCGAACAGCACAAAGTGCACAAAGGCCGCTAATTCGTTGGGTTTAAGTTTGAAAAACGAATATGAAACATTTTTGGACATGTATTTGTCGCGACCCTTCCACAAATTTGGATTAGTGGTAAGCGCTTCGAAATAATTCAGCACCGTACTATAATCGTAATCATTTTGATATTCTTTGAATAAACATTCTGCAATGCCGTCAATCGTCTTCCAATTCGTTTGATGATTTATTAATGACAAAAGATAAAATCGAAATTCACTGCATGATTTGGAA
Organism: Scaptomyza polygonia; assembly: GCA_035044585.1. NCBI lineage: Eukaryota > Metazoa > Arthropoda > Insecta > Diptera > Drosophilidae > Scaptomyza > Scaptomyza polygonia. The sequence continues at coordinate 1,203,044 of JAWNNU010001690.1, forward strand.
AACAAAAAACTTTCTTTCAGCAATTTTGTGTGTACTATTTCCGGATCGGCTTCGGCCAGCCAATCAATAAATAAACCGTTATTGAAAATTTTCGTATAATTATTATGTTGGAATTTTGCAGCTGGGGGTTTGTTCTTGTTGAATCCTTGTATTATTTGTCGTACAACTTTCTTCGTTTCAATCAAAGCACTTCGGGCTTTCAATTGCTTACAGTGTAACTGATTTGAACCCTTCACCATAAATAATAAACTAGCCAAAAACAATTCATTTTTAAAATTGCTCTTCAACGCTGAGTGCAATTGTTTTGAAAGTCGAACGTTCTTTTTCAATGTTTTCTCAATGCCAGTATAGGATTCATTGGGCAGTTTTACACTGAAAAATGCACGTAGTAAAGTTGCAGCAACCGGATTAAGACAAATGCTATTTGCAGATTTCTTCTCATGTGCATAATCGAATGTCGACTGTGATACAACCTCCAATATGGATGCTACAAAATCAGCGTTCCCATTACCGGGACAAACAACAAGATCCAAAAGATTGTGAATTAATTTGCGATATTCATTCGATGTGTGTATATCTGGATTTGGAGATTTGAGCAACATCGTTATCGTCTCTTTGGAAGGGCATTTGTTGTGCGATTTGGGCATGGAGTCGGGATCGTATAAAGTTATATGCAGATTTTCCTGAATTTGTGTGTTAATCTTGGGTAAATCGGGCACAGTCTGTGAATGCGAATGGAGATCGAGTGCTTGAACTGTGTAATGACCATTTTTAGCTCCTCGAGCCTGTTGGATCTCAATCAATTGGGCCAAATACGCTTTATTTAAAATAGCGTTCTTAACCAAATCAAATTGTTCCAAGACCGCCGTATCTAACATTGCCAGTAGTTTCGACATTGAATTAACGGGTGTTCCAAAATTTTGTACAAATAAGACAATTTGATCTGGGGTTAGATCGTTTAGGGCCGCTTCAATTAAACGATCAACCGAGGAGCGAATCATTTTCAGCTTCAGCCAGTCGGGCAAGAGTTGAATCTGTTCCTGCGGCATTGTGGGTAAAAATGCTACGGGTGCGGGTCGTCCGGGTGGAAACCAGTAATCAAGAATTGGTATCGATTCGGACATGTTTGAGTTCGAATAGGTAAGCAATATAATAAATGCATGTATTATGTTTATGTGCAATGGGAGTTGAACGCCATCATCGAATTGTACCATCAATAAATCCGGATATTCAGTCCATTCATATGGCTCATGGAATTCACGCAATTTGATTATATAATTGTTAAACATAACAAAGAGACATTTCAATGTTTGTATGCGATTTTCATCCGGACTCATATCGTAGTCTTCTTGCGATATAATTATATGTTGAAACATTGTGCTGCGCTCAACAATTAATTGTGCCATATCAATGACATGATCCAGCATTTCATTGACCGGATCATTTAGTGTATGTGCCGTTATAAATTGTATATATGCCATAATTAGTTGGGGACAATTCTCAACTTGGCAGGCAGCTCGCAGCTGCGGTATGATATACATTTTGGCCTCCGCAAAATGTGGAATTTGTTGTATTGATTTCAATAGCCATTCGTGCTCATATTTGCCAACATTTTTGAATATGATTTTTAGGCCCGACAACGCAGCAACTCTTGACTGTTTGACTGTAGACGATAAGCGACGGAATATATAATCTAATACTTCACAAACAACATGATTATTATAGTTAGGATCTGTTATTAGATTTCGAATGAAACTCACTAGTTCTGCATCCCGACTATTCTCCTCGTTAATGTTGTTTGCATTGAACAACAAGAATTCGCACAAGCACTGCACAGGCAAATGACTAAAATCGCCTTCGCTATTTTGTACCAAGTCCGACAGCCAAGGCATCGATTGTGTGGTGCCCTGCCTTTGAATTATGTCAAGCAGCAAGTCTGGCTTGCGACAGCGACAAAACAAATGTCCCAGCTTGTATGTTTGATTGAGAAACTTGAGCTGATCTAATACTACGCTTGGTACTTTTCTTGGCGTTCCCATTGGATCCATTAACATAAGTTGTGTTATCAAAATTGCATTGTCCTCCGTGATGACAGCATGTGGTGACGTTTGTGCAGCCAAATAGGTTTCAAATTGCAGAATGTGATCGCGTTCAACAGTCATTATCTGTAATTAAATAAAATCAAATTTATCAATTTGAATAAATAATATTTAATCAAAGACTTACCTGTAGCTCATCTTTGAATGATATGCTATTATTAAATTGACTTGTTATGCATAATTCTATTAACATTTTCATTGTTGGATAGTGATCCCAGCAGAAAGCACCAAATGTCGATGGATTATGTGCCGATATCATAAGTAATATTAACCATGCCTTCCAATAAAACGCAAGGATTGCTAATTTTGGAGGATCATAGTCGGCGGGCAAGCGAATATTTTCCGGGTGATGATATTCTGACATGCTAAACAAAAAGTCAATTATATCAAATTTGTTAGCTTGCACTGCCGGAAAATCAGTGGCTTTCATGCCCGAAACTCTTTTAATGACTAGCAATAATACGTCAAATGTGTTGGCCACAGAGAACGGGATATCTTTTGTGATGCCAATTAGTATAATTCTTAGCAGAGTCTCTTCGTGAATGGGTGTCTCCGATATGATTCGTAGTATAGCACCCCTTTCCGGCTCCGATGGCCACTGATCACAACGGGAATACTGTTCCGGATTATCGAGCAAAAGAAGCTTATGCAAAGCTTGATGGTATTCAATGGCTTGTATTTTAAATAGATTCGGAACTGTTTCATACATCCACGAAACTGAATCCAATTGTATTTGTGACATCTGATTATACAGCCTGATAAGAGCTTGGTTATTTTTTACATCCCGATTGGTTTTCAATGATAGACTTCCTTCACGCGCTTGAGGAGTTGCTGATAGAAACATGCAGAGACAAACAATGTCGACCATTGAATGGAAAATTCGCTCCTTGAAATCAAATTGTTCAATTTGTGGATTTAGTTCTTCGCGTTCACTCAAGAATGTTTTACAAAACTTCAAGAGATTGACATCAAATCGTAACATTCGCACAAGTTCCCTTAAAAAGACACGCAATGTCCTTAAACAATCATCACGCTGAAGCAAAAATTCCTGATAGATTTCAGCTAGATTCACTGCCGATTGATCCGGTGCCGTTTGAAACATTGTAGCTGTGGATAGAAAACAATTATTAGAAATACTTTCATCAGTTATGTTTGGCCAAACTTACCAAGCATTCCCATATTATTTGGATTTCTCGTATTGGACAATTCATTTTGTACAACCAGTTTCATAATGGTACCCAAGATATCTGGTTGTAGGTGTATCATTTCCTTGAGACAAGACATATAATGATTGATAAGTTGTTTGGTTTTCAGACGCATTTTAACTAGCACTTGAAGAACTTCGTTGTCTTGCGTATTTTTTCCTTTTATATTGAAACAAATATATGACAACAGTTGCTGGGCGAATTTTACAAGTTTTCCATTGTGTATCCACAATTCGAGGCGAGAGATACTCATACAGCGAACTTCAGCAACTCCTGCGCTGCAACAAAGGAATTTGAGAAAATTTCTTGTGTAATTATCCTGTTGCTGGCGTTTATTAAGCTGATCGCGAATAGCATCGCTAACTAATTTATGCACCATATTATCGGGAAATCTTCGCTTAACAGAACAGATAGCATCCGCTGCTTGATCAACTTCCCAGTGCAAGGAAGGGCTTGCATCAAGGCTCTGTGTGGAATTGTCCCCAGAATCATCATCGACTGTAAAGTTCTCTCTATGCGTTTGTCCTGGAGTCACTGCTGTGTTCACATCCCAACGCAACAGACTCAAATGTGGTGTTCTCGTTTTGAAGGCGGCACAAATATTCTTTACGAATGGCGCACAGTAATCATTATCAGCCCAAAAGCGTTCATTTACAGCATCATCAATATACGTTCTCAAAATTGCTTCGGGCCATTGTGCAACATCTGCAAATCCCCTAGCAAGCAGATTTGTGAACAGAATATGCAGATTTATATTATATCGCATCTTCATATTAGTCTCTCTTCTCAAAAAGGATAAAAGTGCATAGCTAACGATATCATTGTTAAAATAATTTGGCTGAACTTTTGCCACGAATAAAAGCGTTAAATATGCCACACTGTCAACTTTGGCGCGGGATGCAACAGATGTTGACGTTGCATGTCGAATGGCACCACAAATAATTCGCACAACCGCATCAGTATCATTCAGCTCAATGGCCGTGTATATGCATTCGATGACATTTGATAAATCACATTCTTCGGCTATTTGTTCCCAGATCTCGAGTTGAACTGTTCCGCTTGTGCTGGCCACATCAGCGCCTCCATCTTTAAGGCCAGCACGAAATCGTTTATTGGGATGATTGGCAAGGCTTGAAGAAGCATCTCGCTTTCTGTCAACTGAGCCGGAACTGGTGCCGGCTATTCCTTTCATCGGAAGTATTTTTTTGGGATCATCGCGACTCGTTTTGGTCCCAAGCGCAAATATTTCGGCACCAAGTAATGCCTTTTTTTGGCCCCTATTAGCGACACCCGATTTGTTGCGATCCATATTTCTTTATGTTATTTACTAATATATGTCAAATTAGAGATGTCACACTCTCACGCTATCGGAAAAATTTATGGTAGATAATTATTGTCTGGAAACTATCGATTGCTAAAAAATTAATGAAACTGAAGAAACAAGACGCTAATCGGGACAGCTCACTAGGCGATACCCTTTTTATTTTTGTGTGCACGCACAAGTGCGCTACTGCATAGTGACTTAACTTCAATTATCAGATATACTCGGTGTTTTTCATTATTTTTTCTATAGTTTCTAAAACATGTTCAATTTGAGTAAGGTTTTCACCCATCAAGATTACAAAACCTGTTGCAAAATGTTGGATGCATTATAGTTGCTATAAACACGAACATAAAAGCAACCAGAGAATTTTCACAATAACATAATAAAAATAAGCTAATTTGTTAGCCAAAATGTAAGTATATAATTTCATATTTATATAATATTTAAGCTTAAAAACCGTATTATTTTTGAGGACTTTCTACATATACAGTTGTATTATCTACACCTAGGAATTGAGTTATACTTAATGCAGACAACATTTTCATCTGGCCCTGATACAGAACATCAGCAATGATTTTCTCGGCATAAATAGCTTGTGTATTTTCCATCGATCGTAGTTTGTGAGCAATCACTTTACCAAAGCTAGTAAAATGATCATCAAATGGTCCATCGGCATTTTTAAGTGCTAGTGAAAACAGTCGATCAAAATCTATATTGGAAACATCTGCCCTGCATTTTCCAGTCGGCGTTTCATTACCATCAGATACCTGTGATGATGTTGAGGACGAACGTTTCCGGTTGCTCTTGATGGTTTTGTGAAAAGTAGAAACGCGTGAATGACGGTTGGATTCCATTATGTGTATTGTTGAGTTAAGTTTATCGTTGAGTGAGTTTGTTATGGCAGAAGTATTTAATGACTTTCTTCTCGCAGCTATAATGCGCTTATTGGCTGGTACTAATACCTCAATTTCCTTGATTGATGCCCGGTTGTTAGAATTAACTGCTTGAATACTGATAATGGGATCAACTTCCACCTCTTCGAATAAATTGGCACAAAAGTCGTTTGCGCTATTGCTGGGTGATGACTTGTTATCGCTTTTCGTTTGTTTTGGCAAGCTCTCAGCATCAGAATATTCCTCACAAGCATCCTGTTGTGCTACGGGGATCTCTGTTGCTTTTTGTAAGGGTAGGTTATCTTCCACTTTTGATTTTTTTTCAGGGTTCTCTTCGTCCCTTAGAAACATTAGAGATTCAAAATATCTTCGCTTTGGGCAGTAGGGTTCATACTTTTCTCCTTTTTTCTTCACTTCGTTATATTTGCGAAGTTGATGACGAAATGCACACCTTAAATTGTTGATTTTTTGTTTTGTTCGCTCAACGTTGTACAGTTCTCCATGTTTAGTGGCCACAGCAATTAATCTAAGGTACGCTTCTTGTCGTTTTGTTCGGTTTCTAAAATCCACTGAGTCGGCTTTCCACAGGCACGGATTACTCTTGTACTCATCTATGAAATCGTCAATAAAATCCATGTTTATTTACTGTTCCAAACGTGTTTATGAATGGATAAAAGACTTAGTATTTGATTACAATTAACAACTGTATATTACTAAAAGCAAACAATGACAGAGATGCAAAAATTGTACGTCGATTCGATAGCCATATGAGTTAGTACATGTACCACATTTATAATCGATGCACGATTTGGCTAGCGTTGTTTGTGGAACACTGAGAATGGAATTCTTTTTCATTAATGTTCGAACAAATCTCTTAACATACACAATAAACTTTATACCACTCGAAATGTATATTTAGCTACCGATTTGAAAAAATTTATTAGCAGTTGAATATTAAGATATTCTCTCCTGAATAATTTTTTTATAAGCAACATGATTAAAAACTTTATATTGTGTATAACGATTTTTTCTATGAATTTATTTCATCTATATAAAGCATTGGTTGAGTTACTTATTTGTTGAACATAATATATTTTTGCATAATTTGCTTAGTTTTTGCCAGAGTAATAAATAAAACGTATAATTGGTGAGGTATTCCTAGCTGTAACTGCTATTCGTGATTTTGTTGTGACTTGTAATCGACTTTATTAAAAAATACTTAAAATATACATATACGCATGAGTAAACGGCATTTGCAAAGTCCATGTTCAAAACAATTTATTTTATTAACATCAGACTTAAAAATTTAATCAAATTTATTTTTTTCATCGAGTAACCAAACCACCAATAATTTAAAAATCGTTATATTTCTTGGTGCTTTTCAAAAGGAAATATCGTGTTCGTGCCATAAAGTTTACACCCTGAGAACATTAAGCAAAAACTTCGTATAAAAAACGTAAACATAACACATATTGTACATACCACAAAAACGAAATGGCAGATCTGGAGGCTGTTCTAGCTGATGTCAGCTATTTGATGGCTATGGAAAAATCAAAGTGCACACCAGCCGCAAGGGCTAGTAAAAAATTAATTCTACCAGATCCCAGGTACCCATCAAAATGTAGTTATTCAAATAGGCTTCTACTATGTATGTGTATGTATGTCAATTGACTTGTGATTGAGTGTGTGTATGTGTATGTATGTATCCATGTATTCATCTATATTATCCTCGATAATACATTCCATATTATCCAAAATAACATACCAATTAAGCTTTATGTATAGAAATAGTCATCGAGTATTGATGAACCCGTATATATGTGTGCGTGGGTACATTGAATATTTTGTATACATGTCTGTATATGTAGATAGATAAATTTGTATGTATGCAAGTGTTTACGCACTACAAATCAATATTTAAAACCGTTGTAAAGCAAATATAATAGTTTTGTCATGAAATAAAATAAACCACCTTATCACATACTCGTAAGTATAAGTATACACAAAACTGTGTGTACTTTTATGTGTCTTTTCTCCTAATTGAATTAACATTTGGTATTGACGTCTTTTACATGTTGTTATTGTTGTACCCTGGACTCTTAAAAGGGGTTAATGGGTATAACGGGCAAGGCAATTATACATATTATTGTTTTACTTTAATATCTTGAACCATTAGTAGATGTGTGTGATAAAAAAAAGATATAAGCATTAGAATATAACAGAGAATAAAAAATTCAATGGCTAAAATGCACGTACTGAAATGGATGTGTGTTGTGTTCTATTTTAAGCATTTTCCGCTCTTCAAGAAGCGAGAGCAAATCGTAATTTATTGTGCCCTGCAGCATTACTCAGGATAGTTAGGCTCAAATCTATAAACATCCTCAGCCGCGACTCTCCGTAAACTTATTGAAAGAACTTTAATTTAATAACTTGTTTAACTCATGCAAGCGCGATCTTGTACAAAAAGAGAGCTTAAATAAATCAAAAGTTTGTAACCAATCTAGTTATTATCTTTTCAGTGTACGAAGCGTTATGTATAAATACCTCGAAAAGGAAAACGAACTTAACTTTCACAACATTTTTAATCAAATAATAGGTAATTTTTCTGTTTAAAAATTGAATAAACGATTACTAATGAACCCATTTCGTATAGGTTATTTGTTGTTTAAGGATTTCTGTGAGAATGATTCTGATGAACCCATACAACAACTTAAGTTTTATGAGCAGGTATTTTATAAAATTTTGGTTTTTACAAACATCTGTATATTTGAGTTTGTGAATGCTCTGTTTTAAAGATAAAAAGCTTTGAGAAAACCGAATGTTTTGAGGAGCGAAAAAAACTGGCTCGAAATATATATGATAATTTTATAATGGAAGAAATGTTGTCACACACATATGTAAGTATTAAAAAAAAATTTTTTAGTAATATAAATACATAATTTGATTAACATTTTATAACAGGAATACTCCAAAGATGCTGTTGCTAGTGTCCAAAAATATTTATTGAAAAATGAAGTTCCTGTGAATTTATTTGAAGTAAGTTAACAAGAACTTAAGTTAAAAAAATATTAACTTATTTCAATATTATGACAGCCATATATGGATGAAATCTTTGGTCAACTTAAGGGCCGACCATTTAAAAAGTTTTTGGAGAGGTAAGTTTTAAATGTAAATGAAAAATAAACCAACTTCCACATTTCATTATGCTTTGCAGTGACAAGTTTACGAGATTTTGCCAATGGAAAAACCTCGAGCTTAATATACAAGTATGTTAATGGTATTATTGTAAAGTTTGAACACACATTTAGAATTTTTTAAACACTTTGCAGTTATCCATGAACGATTTTAGTGTACATAGAATAATTGGACGCGGCGGCTTTGGCGAAGTCTACGGTTGCCGAAAAGCCGATACGGGTAAAATGTACGCAATGAAATGCTTGGACAAAAAGCGTATTAAAATGAAGCAAGGCGAAATGCTGGCATTAAATGAGCGCAATATGCTGCAAGCTGTCAGCACTGGAGTAAGACACCAAATTATTTATGTGTACAATGTATACTTAAACAGCTGAAATATTGTTTCTTTTTACTTAGATTGATTGTCCATTCATCGTTTGCATGACATATGCGTTTCATACGCCAGATAAGCTTTGTTTTATATTAGATTTAATGAATGGTGGCGATTTACATTACCATCTGTCACAACATGGAGTTTTTAGCGAAGATGAAATGAAATTTTATGCAGCCGAGGTAAGATTGTTACACATTTTCTAATAACAGCCATTCGAATTAAATATATATTTTGTTTTTAAATTTATTGTATAGGTCATTTTGGGTTTGGAGCATATGCATAAGAGATGTATTGTCTATCGCGATTTGAAGCCTGCAAACATTTTGCTGGACGAAAACGGGCATATTCGAATTTCGGACTTGGGTCTAGCATGTGATTATTCAAGAAAAAAGCCACATGCCTCAGTTGGTACACACGGATATATGTCACCCGAAGTATTATCGAAAGGAACCTCCTATGATTCATGCGCTGACTGGTTCAGTTTTGGCTGCATGCTCTATAAGCTACTCAAGGGACATTCGCCATTTCGACAACACAAAACGAAAGATAAACACGAGATCGACCGAATGACATTGACTATGGTATTATAATTATATATTTGAAAATCGAATAAATTTTATAAATTAGTCATCTTTTTAAAACTAACATGTCCAACAGAATGTGGAGCTTCCCGACACATTTTCCGCCGAACTAAGAAATTTACTGGATATGCTACTTCAAAGAGATGTGCCCAAGCGTTTGGGCTGTATGGGCAATGGGTAAAGTGTTAGATTGTTCATTTAAATGAACATATTTTTAATAATAATTTCTTTTTAGTGCTGATGAAGTTAAAATGCATAATTTCTTCCTTGGCATCGACTGGCACCAAGTTTATATTCAAAAATACACCCCACCATTAGTTCCGCCGCGCGGCGAGGTAAACGCCGCTGATGCATTTGATATTGGCTCATTTGACGAAGAGGATACAAAAGGCATCAAGTTAAATGACAGTGATCAGGATCTCTATAAACATTTTTCATTAACTATATCCGAAAGGTGAGAAAAACATATAACGTTTAAGAATTCATTGCATATGGATTATCCAGCGAGTTCAAGCTAATATGTGTCGAGAATTAATGATAAAAAAAATGTTTGTTCACAACGTTCATTAAAAACTCGCATTCAATTATTATTTAGTTTTCAAAATTAATCAAGGTATATTATCTTATCTGATTGATAGGTGGCAACAGGAAGTGTCTGAAACTGTATTTGAAACAATCAACGTGGAAACCGATAAAATCGAACAAAAGAAGAAATCAAAACAAAAACAACATTTTGATACAGATGAAAAAGAATCGGATTGTATACTGCATGGGTACATTAAAAAATTGGGAGGATCATTTGCATCTTTATGGCAAACTAAATATGCCAAATTATATCCAAATCGGTATGATATTTAAATTAAAACAAAAAAAAAAAAAAAAAATACAGCACTTTCAGACCCTAACTTTATTTAAAGATATTTTTTTGTATATAAAAACTTATAATCCAACTTTCTCGACCAGATCATTCATAAATCCCCGTAAAAGTAAAACCATTTGGACTGTAAAATTTAAATATTTGCTGTTTTAATTTTCTTTGTAGCTTGGAACTTTATTCAGAGAGTGGCAATAACAAACCCGAGCTTATATTTTTGGACCAAGTAGAGGATATTTCACCAGATTTCATTCAATATAAAAATGAACAATGTATTCAAATTCGTGTAAACGATGGTAGTCGAGACGGCAGAATTATCTTAACAAATTCGGTAAATAATAACCTATAACTTATTTATGCTTTGTATAACGTGAACACATATATTTTGAAAAGGATGAAATTGGCTTAAAAGAATGGTCGTTGTCATTGAGATCAGCCTACAAAATGTCACAGGATCTTCTGGGATCTATGGCCAAAAAAGCTGGAAAGATTTATGGAAGTGAACGCGATGGAAACAAATCAATGTACATTCTGGGTGGGAACTGTTCTGCAAAGTCTTCAAATGGCTCTAATTAAATACTAGAACTAATGACATTTATTATAAATTACCTTATAATAGGTTTCCTGCTTTGAAACTCACCAAAACAAACAAAACTAGTTTCAATTAATGCGAAATAAATCCTAATAAAATACATCATGTAAAATCACCCCAAACAAAAACTTATGCATACTGGCGAATATGTTAAAACCAAAATCTGTGTATTGGAGACACATAATTTACTTTTTTAGTGTCGTTTGTTATTATTATTTATATATTTTTTTGTTATAATGACCTTTGAATTGTACATTGTAGTTATACTTTTATCCTGATTAAAACTGTCAATATATATGTAACGCATGCAATTCTCCAGATATCCAAGCTATTATTTATAACACTCCAATGGGAAGTATTGATTTTATAGTATACCGCATTACCGAGACTCTGACCGACTGCCGATATTGTGCTTCCGTATAGTTGTATTTGGTGTCTTTAGTTGTAATAGAATTAAAAAAAAAAAAAAAAACAAATAAAAGTATGTAGCCGACTATTCATCAATCAAATCAATAAAGCTATAATAAAATAACTAAAATACGAACGGCTTAACTAAAGCTATACACAACATCTTGTTCGTCGTTTGGTTTAACCTTTATTCCTCTCAGATTAATTTCACTTGATTTTATAACAGATTCATGCCTTAGAGTACATTTATAAGTCATCCCTGTGGAATTGGAGATACTAAGTATTAAGAAAGCAGTCTGATTTTATTTAGCCAACTGATAAACACCACCAGAGAATAAAAGTTTGTGCTCCCGAACTTTGCGTTGCAAGAAATGTTTCAATTCATCTTGGGTAAATTCGACGCCTCCGCTGTGCGAAGCAAACAGCTTAAGCATTTGGTGAATTCGATCAATTGGCATACAATCGAGGTTAGTTAACATGCCAACAATGTATGACCAAAAAACCTAAAAAGAAGTCATAATTTTAGTAAGTACTGCTTAAATAAAAATTAAACTGCTTACTTGAAGTTCCTCTTCTCTTTGATCACTGGCCGAGGCCATAGCTGACTCCAAGTCCTCTTCATCGGCTTCTGTAACATTCATCTCCTCAAACTGTGTTTTTTCCGATGCCTTTTCTAGAAGTGTAAAAACGCCGGGTTCTGTTTCTGATATCAGTCCATGATTTTGCCAAAAACTCATGCGTCTTCTTAGCGCAGATGCCGGCACTTTAATGAGACTACTCAGCTCATCGACGCTCCATTCATCTGTAAACATTAAAAGTCTAAGCAAAGAGTTAAATAAAAATAAAATTTGATTATACTTTTATTCTGGAAGTGGTAAATGATAACAGCTTGTGTTGGCGGCACCGTCATCTCCAATACTCTTTCGCCGATTTCAATGACAATATTGACACGGCCAGTCACTGGCCGCCAATTGAGTGTACGGTTTCCCTTGTACGCCTCATAAGCTTTCGTGAACTTTTTAAACTCATTTTCCAGTTCTTCAGGCAACTGAAGACTTTCCTTATTAAATGATGGCCAAAATTGGGCCGAAATTATCAGTGATGAAATATCAAATAATGGAGCTAAATAAAATAGAAATGTTTTAATGGTAGCTACAAAAATTGATTTTGAATATTTGGTAGTTTTTCTTACTTTCATCACTGTTGCTGGTACCGTGAATGTGAGCATTAATTCGCTTTGAATCGGTTACATCCTTTAACATTACTTCACAGCTGTGAAGAAGCGACTCACCAAATCGAATTTTTAGCAATTCAAGGTTACGAATTTCTTTTTCGGAATTAAAATCTAGCTGTGACAGAAGTCGATCCGCCATTAAGTTGCGATATTCAACCATGAATAGCTCTTTGCTTCCATATATATCGACGACCATGGAGATAATGTCGGCTGACCGAATTATCTTCGAACTGCTTAGCTCTAAGACATTGGGATCAATACCAAATGGATCTGGTTCCCAATTTTCCCAATTGCTAAATTCGTTAAGGCCCGCATCTTTGCCTTCTTTAATAAACTCTCCTTTAGCAAGCTCTTCTGAAAGATCCGTAGGTCCTTCTTCAGTCAACCCAGTAACAACACGCCTCACAGTATCATTGCGCTTGCGTAAATAATCTTTAATTGGAGCCGTTACTATTTCCAATATCACCCCAGTGTTATCCAGATGTCGAATGGCTTTAATTGCTGCCACATATCCTGTCAAAATATCCATAGTATTGACTCCAGGATGCAAAATTCTTGCCTCCAGTGAACTTCTTAATGATTCAGTCAAAAGAACTCTCATATCTATTTTCTCCATGCAAATCCTTAAATCGTCTATGGCTGGAGTCGAATCTGGATAATCTAAAAAGCATTTAAAAACGTTAAATTAAACAACTTTTGTTTTATACACAGCAAAATAAACTTACCAATAATTATACTGAAAAACTGACTAATGACGTTTTGTGCAAACGTTTCATACATAAAATATGTAAGTTTTACTTTAAAAGCTTGCACAGATTTTGGTATTTTCTCTGGGGAAATATCTTCCCTCGATTTCCAATCGGTAAAAATACTTGTTAACCATGTCATCACAACTTCATTAATCCACTGGTAAAAAATATAAGAATTGTAAGAAAAGATTTTTGATCCTTAGCACATTTTCTTACCGTTTCCAGTTTCTTAAGGTGACTTCTGTCAAATATTCCCAGGCAGGTATCGTTTATGTGCTCTTTGATTTTAAGCTTGATTAAAGCTGTTAACGCACTTCCAGCCAAACGGTCAATTAGGCTCATCTCTGACAGTTTTCGATTGGTTTCATTTACCATTTCAGTAAGCTTTTGACAACAGCATTGCTCAAGATCACAATTACATCCAGAACATGGAAGCTCACTAAACACTTCACCATCTAAAATATTTAAAAAATCACAATTTATTTTTTTTTAACACATAGGTTTACTTACCCAGTGTGGTTGAAGATGCACTTGTATCCTTAGTAAACAGCCGGAAATGTACGGCGTAAAAGTCACAGACAATTCTATTAAATGTGGGCGGCAATTGTGCTAACAATGCATTGTGCAAGTTTGCTTTACAGTCAACTGATTTTGAGGTCGCTGGTGATTCTTTGTTTAGACGCGCTAAGTTGGGCTTTATCTGTTGAAGACATTGATAGCCATCATAAAGTTCATCAACTGCTGTGATAAATTTGAAGAACAATGCATTTGTATCTGTGAGTGCTAGATTATTCGTAGCTACATGCGACTTTTCTTTTGTAGGTTGGCTTTCTGAAGTAAAGTGTTTCCAAAACTTCGGCGCTAATGTATTTCGAATGGCTGATTGAATTTCCATATCCAAAATAGTTGCCAGTGTTTCAATGCCACCCAATTTGGATAGTTGCCGGTAAGCGTTATCAAAGACTTCGCCGTCAATTGACTGAGAAGGCAAATTTATCTACCAAACAAAAATGATTTAAAAACAACTAGAGCAGCACAAGTTTGATGACATACCTTTCCATTTAGAATGGGAAATATTTTTTGTACATCTAACCAAAGATCATTTAAATCGGTCATTCTCGCTTTTTATAAACAAATTTGTGAACAATAGTGATGATAAGATTCATTTATTTTATTTCCATCGATATACACAAGGGTATCGATATAAAAAGTATTGCCAAAAAGTGCGTTTTGTGGGAACGTTTAGAATTTGACATCAACGCAGAAGTTGCGTTTGCCATTCATTTTATTTTTTTCTGAAATGCTTTATTGAAAAAATTTTTAATAGGGAATTTCAACACATTTTATTTATATACATTTGCAAAAGGTATGAAAATATGTACAAAAATTTAAAGTATTTACAAAATAGGTGCAATACAAATGTAAAAAATATAAATACAGATTAAGTTAGTAGAAAATGTTTTATGAAATATGTATTAATGTTTCTATTTGCTAAAACAGGAAAAAAATAGTCAAACCATATGTGCATTAAAAATATTTAAAAAATTTAGAATTGCAAAAAAAATTTTTTTGTTTTCTTCGGTACGCCGAAGATACTAATACCCTTGCAGACTGTAGTCCACCTGATGACATCTTAACTAGGTAATCTGACATAATTATGCTATGGAAAAGAGAAGATACAATACAGTAGAATATGTAATGATTTCAAAAAGGAACCAATTTATTTATTTTTTAATATATTCAACAAATTTGTATAAGCTATTAATGCACGGAAAAACTTTTCAGGTACATGAAAGCATGTTTAAATTCGTAGCCCTTGGCTTGATTTTAGATTAGTCTAAAAAAAATAATATTCGGTATTATAACAGCTTAACTTTTAACCGATATAATTCCTGTATGATTTTTAAAGCTGAGCTTTATTGAGTATTATTTAGGATCTAAGGCAGTGTTTCGTGTTGTGTCTCCATCCAATAACTTCTGCAAGGGTACAGGTTTATTCACAAAAAAAAAAAATTCGATAGCCTTGGAATTAATTTTTAACCTATGTGCCAATGAGTATTCGAAATCATGTTCAATGTGTTGATAGTAATAAATTTGTGTTTATAAATGGTGAGGAAAAGATGTGGTCTTTAACCGACATAAGCGAATGGATTATATGGGGGTGGATAAAAGTTTGGAAACGATCCTGCGTTTTGAGCTGGAAGAGTTGCCGTTATTAAATGTGTTACAGCAGTTGGAACAACTGATGTTGAAAATATGGTTGTATAGGCCGTTTTTGCACCAAAAGTTAATTTCAAAATTTTACTACTGGTTGCTGTAACCAAAGTTTCATAAATTTGAGTAGATGTGATTAATTGTTGTTGTTGTTGAGGCAAACCCAACAAAGGATTGTAATATGGATTTATCGGAAATTGTGACATTTGTGGCAATTGAATTGTGGATAGTTCGGTAACATATTCAGTTTTTTCAACAACACCCACTGACTTGGACAATGTTCTTAATATGCTGTCCGTTCCTCGAACGAGGGGAACTACATAGGACTCCCAGACTGTTTCCAGCTTGATAACAGGACGTGTGGATGTAATAACACTGTTAGGTTGACCTAATAAATTAATTTGAGGAATTTCTGGTTTAATTGGTCGCTCTGGGGTGTTTAACAAAACCGGTCCTTTCACATTTGATGAATTCTTAGCTGCATTATGATTCGAATTCGATTTTGCATCAAGTTGTCCATTATGCTCGTCAGCAAATTCTAGATCCAAATTTATTTCAGAGCCAGCCTCATCCAAGTTACCCTCAAAGTCCTTAAAGTTCTGTGCACTCACAAAATTATCTCCAGTTGGTGAAACTGTTTGGGTAACAGTTAACAAACTTGTATAGCCGTATGTTTGTACCAATGTTATCTGTATGGTCTCGTTTAGCTTTTCATAAATGATGGGTAAGATCTGTGTCTTAAGTTTGGTTTGGGTAAAGGTAAATGATTCGGTTATTGTCTCCAGTTCTGGAGTCTCAAGGCTATCTGTGTAATATACAGGTTTTAAAGTGGTTATACTTCCAGCCAAAGCTGGTTTTGTTGTTTGGGCTGAAGATTCTAAAATGTTTTCAGTTAATGGTCCATCGTCTGACGAATATTCTTCAATATGATCATTTTTGAGCAATCTTTCTATGGTTGAAGTAATGGTCAAAAATCTAGTTTTTTTAACAACGCCAGCCTGAAATAAGAAAATATATTAAGTAAGCACGAAAAAACAAATTTAAATTTAAATAAATTTATCGATAAATTACGCATTATAACATTATGTACCTGAAATATAAATGGACTCTTGATTGTTGCAATTTCGTAGTAAGTGTCATCAAAATTATTTGGTGTAGAGATTTCAACATTTAATGTTTGCACAAAGTTAGCGGACTTTATGTCATCATTATCGTTGACAACACTGTTCTGTGAGCCCATAGCATCCAAGTCCTTCGATAGATTAACAGCCTTTAGTATTTGATTGTTTTCGGGAATATCCAATAATGTTTCATTAATCTTGAGTATATCGGATGCTGCATCACTTTTGGTTACATTGCCGGTAGCTTTTCTGATATTAACTTTTGGCTTCGGTGCCGATTTGTATTGCCAACGACCCGGTCGTCGATTAAGTTTCAAAGCGTTTGATCCAATACTTGGTAAGCTTTCCTCAACTGGTGCCACATTACTTTTTGTGCGGAACGAACGACGTAAGCTGGCTGGTTCCGTTGAAGCTGGCGTTACTTGTACAATGGACGGCTGTGTGCTATTTGTTTTATTGCGCCTAAAAAAATAATTGTAAATTGTTTATAGTATATTATTTTTATGGATATTGCGGTACTTAAAAGTTTTAATACACAAACTTTTTTAATGATTCACAAACAAATTTGCACCTAATACGTTTTTACCTTTTGCCTTTGTTTCGCGACGATTTTCTTTTTTCGCCTGATACCCGACTATTTTTTCGATGACCTTTTGAAAAGCCACTTTGAGCGGTTACTGACTCTACAGGGGCTTTGTTTGACTGTATTGAGGGGGTAATAGTTTTCAATACTCGTGCGGAGGAGTGCAGACGTGGTTTACTTCTTCTCTCAGTGCTGCTTATTGATTGTAGACCTTGAGAATATTTACTTGAAGGCTTAATGCCATTCTTTTTGGACAGTAACCCACTCGAATGGCTATAATTGTTATCTCGCTTTGACGCGTAGATTTTTTGCCTTTCCGTGTCGACTCGTGACTTTAAATTAACCAAACGATAAGTTTCCTCTACAAACTCCTCGGGCTGGCGCGAGAGTAGGGCGTATTCTGAATAATCCAAAGTTTCAATCGGTGTACTTTGGAAACTGATTTGATTTTTTGTTGCGAATGTTGTATTTTTTGCAGCTTGAACTTTTGTACTTGTTGCCATTAGTGGCGTGGGATTAATACTTATTTTACTTGAGGCCTCTTCCTTGGGATGCGGTCGGGTCTCAATAATATTGTTTGATGGTTTGGTCGTTTTGTTGAAAGTAATTTCTGAAATTATTAAAAAAATGGACAGAACAAGCATAATCCACGATAATAAGTAAAATAAATTCGTTTAGTTTAAAATCTTATTACTTATTACACTCACCAAATTGAGGTGAACTTTGGGGTGAGAATACCATAACTGTGTTTCCAATAGTAGTTGTAAAATCCAAAAATCCGTAAACAGTTTGAGTCAATAACGGTACATCAGAACCAGACACTAAAATACCGATTTGCGTTAGACTAATGGGTATTTGCTTGCAAACTTGAGCACTCTAACTTACCATTGTTGAACAATACAATAGCAACCAAAGCAAAAAACATATTGAGACACGGACGTCTACGAGGGATTACGTTATTATAAGTTCCCGTCATTTTGATGATCTGTTAAACTATGAAACATATAAAAATAGTTTATTGGCATAAACACAAATTGTTAAAAATCTTTTTTTCATTCAAAGCTCAACAATTTTAAAGTTTATTTGCTTTCACACAAATTTTAATCTTCAGATTTGACCACGTAACACGTTTTGTAACAAAACTGAAGTACTCTCTCCAAGGGTATCAAAACAATGCAACAAATGAATTTAAAATGTTGGCACTACATACATAGATTTGTCTGTGTTGAGTTGATTAATGTTCACAGACTCAAACATTACCACTCAAATACATACATGCAAGTGTATGTTTAATTAACATGAAGATAAAGATACATGTTCACTTGTATATAATTAAATATGCTTGCACAAAACTAACGTAATGAAATTAAGTATGAATGCAATTATGTATAATTAATACATCGATTTCACATTTACTTTAATACATTTTATTTTACATTCACTTATTCACAAAGATATGTTTGTTTGCTTGTATATATGTGTGTAAAACGTGTGTGTACACCAACACAATAATTACTTTTATTTAAAAGAAAAAAAGTACTTTCAATTAAAGTTATTTTAAATGTAGCTGGTACTTTCAATTAAAGCTATTTTAAATGTAGCTGGTTGTTTTGCACAAAAATAATTCAGACATTAAACAACAATATGATTAAAATTTTATACGGGTAAAAAACATACACAGAAAACACCATCAAATAGTATACAAGCGGTCCAAAAACTGGTTGTGTGTTTACCAAAGCCAATGCACACAAGGTGCCAGCTCCCAAGAAACAGAAGAACGCAGTGATTGAGTTACATGCGCTGGCGAATAGGGTAACTCATGCAATGAAATCACTTTTTTTGCTGTGCAGTCGGCACATTGGTTTTAAACTGCAACATTTTCTGTATTGCTTTGATATTTTGAGCAGTTGATCAACAAAAATAGCACTGTGTAACAATAAAAAAATTATAAAGATTAGCGTTTGTAATTTTTCCAAACCTGTTTGTCACTAGAAAACCATGAAATAATAAATAATAGGGTGTATCAAGCCAACAAAAAAGATCTGCAGCAACGACAGCATCGGTTTCAATAAAATCATCAGTCTTTTTACTTTCACTTTGAATTGATTTTATCTTGAGTTTGTGCGTCAAGGGCGAATATTTTGGCTTTTACTCGAAAGTTTGTATATTTTAAGCGAATATTTCGCTTGAAACAAATCAAAATTTTTTTAACTGTAGAAAAAAACTTAAACAATAAACAATGAATGTAATTATGAAAAATAGGTAAGTGCAAGCGAGCTCGACCTCAAAATACCCTGTATGCAAAGTAAAGCTTTTTAAATAGAAAATTACAGTTAATAATAACATATTTTCGTACACAAAAAAGCTTGTGCTAGCTTGTGTTTTTTTAAAAATTGAAGATAGTCACCCTGGCTCATGACTTTTTCTACTTAGCTTTTCTATATCATAATGAAATTAAGTAGGGAAGCAAATTAAAATTTCAAAGCAGGAAAAATTAGGACTCATTAGACAACAAAAATAACGCTTCAAAAAAAAATTAATGAAATATCGTTAAATATATGCAAAAATTTTTATTTTATATTAATACAAAATATAAAACTTTAAGATCTAATAAAATGATTTGCACATAAACATTTATTAATTTATTTTATACCATTCCAAATCATCCGGTTTGTGGGAAGACGGTGGATTTATGATTGTTTGGGCATCGTTAAAAATATTGTTGCAAATATTATCCCCAATCTGAAGGAAATATATATATTTACAGTATGAATTTATTTATGAATAATTTTATTTTAACTATTTTTCTAAAATATTCACCTGAAGAGACGACACTAAATTATCAGGGCAGTCTAGCACGCTGAGTCCAGATTCTTAAAAAAAAAATTACTTATTATATTTTTTTAAACTTAATAGTTGTATAGATTTATATGTGTTTATTTGATTGCTTGAAAATTATGAAATGTGCTCCGATTACTGACTCTTTTTTAATATCTGTCACAGTTTGTTAACTTACGTAGTCTGGGATCATTCCATGAAGTCGTACGATCAACATGATTTATAAAATAAATATCTCCCGACTCGGTAACTGCTTGTTCCCAACCATCCGGTAGTGGGCCAATAAGATTATTAAGTGTCGGAGTGCTAGTTTGCTTAGTTGGTTGTAAAATATCTGCATAAAAAGTAAATAACAAATAAAAATGGGTAGGATTCTTTTGAGGTTGGCTTAATTCCATATATGTCAAAGTGCCCGGTTTAATTTAGGTTTCTATAAAGGTAGATAAGGGAGAAAAATTGATGTTCAAATATTAGTAAGAGGGGGAGTACATAGGTTTTTATGCAACAAATTTCTACACAGTTAATTTTAAAATATTTCAAAAAAAATTTAGATTTGAAAAAAATCTAAAAAACATATAATCCCGGTTCTAGAAATCTGTGCAGTTAAGGGAGTTGGAAGCCCTGCTTAGGCATTTCAAGGGACTCGGGCACTTTACATGTCAAACAATCAAAACTTAAATAAAAATATAAATACGATATTGCATACCATTTGGTTTTATCCGATCAACAAGCGCTCGTTGTTGTTGTTGGCGAAATTGAATTCTTGGATCCTCCCATTGGGTTGTTTTTGTGGTGTGGCTACAAACGGTAAATAAACAATGCAGTATAATATAAGTAACCAACTGTTGAGGTAATGATAAAAAAGAGGTTGTCTGAAAAGTTGGTATACGGACGATAGTTTAGCGTGACAACGTCATAATAAAACAGTGATGAAATGATTGCAAACTTTTACGCGCGATTGGGGTATCGTTTAGTCGAGAATCTAGCAGGAAGTTTCTTTACATGCTTATGCCTCAAATTTATTGAACAAAGAATTAATGCCTGAAAATATACTAGTTATCAGATTTTTAATATGCAAGAATAATTAACCTTAATTGCCGAAATTGTTGTTCCTACCTCAAAACAAATAAAATTAAATATTAAATTCATAATAATAAAGTAAAAAAAAGTTTATATAAAAATTATCATAAAATTCTGACGCGGTGTTGAGCCCAGGTAGTCATGCATCAAAACGTCAAAAATCAGAGCGCCTGTATAGCAGCGCCTCGCCCTTATTTTCATTGTAATGGCTTAGTAGCCTAAAAGGGTTTTCGTAACGCCTGTGGCTTTCTCGTTTTTGAACTTGGTACCCTTATACTCATCAATTTTATAGACGTTATCAAGTCAAAAGTTAATATTAATTTGATATCGATAATAATCGGTTTGCGAAATTGTGCATATACATATTAATTTTGCAAGGTAAACTATTTGGATAGTTATGCTAAGCATATTCACTAATTGGAAAATTGTATAAAGCAGATGACTGCCAGATATATAATATAATATTATATCAAGTTAGTTTACAATGTGACTTTTATATCAACATATAACTGTTTGTCAAATTGAGTAGATGAGTTTTATGAGATTTTTTTTTAATTTATGTTTGGATTTCCTTTTTACTCACTTTAAATAGTAAATCTGCCCATCGTTAGTTTTAGCTTGTTCCCAGCCGGGCGGTAAGGCACCTAATTGACTTTGTAGTTGAATGGGGCTCACAACGTCATATGATCTTTGCTTTTTATGTAAAGATGTTTGTGTCGATAATGACGGAGCATCCGGCCCAGGACCCATACAAGTGTTGATGACATCCTCAATATTATTTGCTGGACTACTAGTGAATTCGACATTATTTTCGGGATATGCAGGCTGCTGGCCTTGATTGCTGTTGTTGTTGGCACTCGACTCGTTCCTCGTACGCACATTGTAGTTGGGTTGGAGAGAAGCGGGGCTGCTCCGGGCACGAAAGTGATGTATTGTTAAACGGCTGTGCGATGGCTGGTTTTGTTGTGCGAGAGATGGCTGCTGCTGTAATTCGGACTGGGCGACAGTCTTGTTGATATTTGTTTGGGAACCATCGTACGTAGAATCGGCGCTGTTTGCTCGAGAATGTAGCGGAGCCGGAGGATTGAAAAATGAATTTGGTAGCTTGCGCATACGAAATGGTAGCTGCAATGGGAGCTTTGCATCTCCAGGATTTAAGACACTGTCAAAAAGTGCTTGCAAATTATCATCGGAATCCTGATTAACACGCACAACTAGGTTTGTAGATAATTTTGTGGGTGACGGTGAGAGCATATCCTCATCATCGATTTCCTTTTCACTTATATTGCTTTTATTGTTTAATGACATCGTTATGGATATGGTAAAAAAAAACTTATTTGTTTATGTACACAAATATGTCAGAGCCGAAAAACTTAGTCGTTAAAACATTTCATCTGTATATAAATATGGACATACACATTAATCACATAATTTTCAATAAGTTCTTATAGTTAAAATATTGCTTAAAATTTTTAATTTCGTGTTTTTGTATGATTTAAACAATATTTATATATACATATGTATATACACCATACGCTACGGAACTGCCAACATAACAAACCAAATTATATAAAGAGTATCATTCAACACATCGCAAGTGAAAAACATATCGATATGTTTGTTCTGATATTTGTGAAACACTCTTTCGTATTGAAATAAGTTGATAGAAAACATATTGACGCCATCATCATAATTTATGTAAATCTAATCGGGACGAAGACCTGAACACTTATAGATATATCAAATAATTTGATTGGTTGTACAACTTAGATTTTACTTTGTTTTGACGCAATCAGCCGTTAGATGTAGTGCATTTATCATAGTGATGGTTTTGGAACTCATAAATGTTGAGTTGTTTGTTTTTTAATTTATCAATCGCAAATAGCATATATATCTTATGGTTTAAACAGATGTCAATAAACCGGTATATGCTCTTAGATATAATTATAATACACACATATCAGCGACAGGAAATGACACGTATAAAACAAAAATGAAAACAGAAATTATGTTTTCAAGTATTTGTTCAATCGTTTGTATATAAATAAAAATATTTAAGAGATTTCATTTATGCAGTGAAGACAATGAATTCATAAAATTTTGAACACTGTTTATTTCATAAGTTCAAAAGTGGCGATACTGTGACGCTAGCTATGTATTGTCAACGTTGAACGTCTGCATACATACATGTATATCGTTTCCCTCATTTACTCGATAACATATGGCTATCTCAGCGATAATTTCTTTTACAAAGTAGATACATAATTGTGGGTTTTATATACATTGTCTACAATTTTTTGAGGTAAAATTCTAAATTTAATGAAATGCTTTAATATTTTATGGGCTTTTATTATTAGCTGAATTGAGTCTTTCGGAAATGAAAGTCTGTAAAATATAAACAATCAATCCGTTGTAATCTAAGGGCTGTGAAGAAAATAATAAGATGTGTTTGTTACATTTACCTTATTTATAAGTCGAATTGGACCAGTGTATTTAAAAAACTTAACACTTTTCCTTAGACCAACGCGCATGTTATTGAAACAATTGTGGCAGGAATGAATCGCAGAGGTTTGAATGCAGGCAATGCGATGTCTTCTCAATCGAATATTGACGAAGGAAGTTGGAAAGGCGTCACAGAAGGCTCAACTATGTTACCATCATCGAATTCGTCGTCTCTTAATCCGGATGCCAGCAATCAAAGTGGATTCCCACAAGGTGGACTACCATACACATCTGGTGGCAATCCATATCCACAGGCTGGTCAATCGTCGCCAGCCGGCAATCAATCTCTAGTATTTCAAAATGCAGCTCAACCAGGATCGAATACGCCGCAATATACTTCATCACCAGCACCGTCGGGGTCATCAACGCCGGGTCCCGTGGGCGTCACAGCGCAAAGTATACAAGGAAATTATTCACAATCCTCAACTGCAAGCAATTTTAATGGACCTGTTGGGGGACCTTTTGGATCGCCCTCCTCAGGATTGGGTCAATTTAGTCGACCAGCAAGTTCGGGTACACCGTTTAATAGTGGACAAGCCGGACACTTCTCCTCTCCGACCGTATTTGGCGTTGGTAGTCAGTTTAATCCCATGCCGCCAGCATCACCCTTCGGTCATGGTGGCAATCACCCCATGATGGGTGGACCTCAGCCCATGGATCGCATTGATCAAGGATTTAGGAGACATAACTCCTACTTCAGTCACACGGAGCACCGCGTCTTTGAGCTGAATAAGCGCCTGCAGCAAAGAAACGAGGACAGTGATAATTGTTGGTGGGATTCATTCACAACCGAATTCTTTGAGGACGATGCAAGATTAACAATATTGTTTTGTTTGGAGGATGGACCGAAAAGATATACTATTGGACGCACTCTTGTCCCGCGATTCTTTCGGAGCATCTTTGAGGGCGGCGTGTCGGATTTGTATTTCCAATTGAAACATGCAAAGGAATCGTTTCACAACACATCCATCACATTGGATTGCGATCAGTGTACAGTAATTACTCAACATGGCAAACCGTTTTTTACCAAAGTCTGCGCAGATGCGCGACTTATACTCGAGTTTATGTACGATGATTATATGAGAATCAAATCTTGGCATATGACTATAAAAGGACATCGAGAATTAATTCCCAGATCTGTTATCGGTACATCTTTGCCGCCAGATCCCATGCTCCTGGATCAAATTACAAAGAATATAACGCGTGCGGGAATCACAAATTCAACATTAAACTACCTACGCTTGTGCGTTATCCTGGAACCCATGCAGGAGCTAATGTCCCGCCACAAGGCATATGCTCTTAGCCCGAGAGATTGTTTAAAGACGACTTTGTTTCAAAAATGGCAGCGAATGGTGGCGCCCCCTGGCAAAAAGGACCCCCAAAGACCGCCTAATAAACGTCGCAAAAGAAAAGGCTCCAATTCGGGAGGTGCCAATAATTCCAACACCCCACCTGTAACAAATCAAAAACGTTCACCATCTGGGCCCAGCTTTTCTCTATCTTCGCAAGATGTTATGGTTGTCGGGGAGCCCACATTGATGGGTGGGGAATTCGGAGAGGAGGACGAAAGGCTCATAACGCGTTTGGAGAATACACAATATGATGGCACTAATGCCGTTGAGCACGATAACCATACAGGATTTGGGCATGCTGATTCCCCCATATCCAGTTCGAATCCATGGAGTATGGAGCGGGGTGGTGCTATACCGGCTAGTCCTGGCAATCCATCGGGACCGCAAAATAATGCAAACATAGCTGATATAGATAAAAAGAGTCCCATTGTCTCGCAATAGAATCAAACGTATAGTCCGCAATTATGATTTGAACAATTTTTCTTCGATATGTGGTGAAATGTATTTTCATACTTGCATGTAAAAAAAAAGATACTTTTAAATAAAAATTTCCAAGCATTAGGAAATTTAATAAAGTTTCTTATTCCAAAATGTACGCTTCAACGCCAAAAAGACTAATTGTCTTTATTAAAAAAAAAATTTAACGCATTGCACAAGATAAAACAATTTAACAGAGTATCATTTAACCGAGCCAATGTAACATAGAAGCTAAAATTTGAGCTTAAATTTGATCGATAGCTTCCAAAAAAATCGATAGTGCATTAATGAGCTACTTTATAGTTACCAAGCCAGTACTGCTATTAACAAACAAATTTAGTCGACGATAACTGAACGATATATAATCCATATTTCAAGGCTGCCGGCCTCTTTTGGCCTTCTCTAAATTTGATAGATTTAAATAATGAAAATAATATATATCGTTATCGTCGATTAAAATGCAGCCGAAGCATTCGATTTTTGTGTTTTAGTACATGTAACATCAATTGCATCAATTGTAAAGCAAACAAAATAAATAAATACATTAAATTATTAATTTTAACAAATTTTTAGATTCAAAAGTACATTGGTGCATATACAAACTTGCTAGAATCATTCTTATATGATAAAAAGTTGTAAAAAACTACTTGACAGGTAACAATTTTGTGTCTGTTTGTGTAGGCATAATATAAGTTTAATCTTATGGTGTTTCTTATTGTAAAGTTCTTACAAAAGTGTGGCATAATCAGTTATATTAAAAGTGTGCATCATGAAATAAAAAGATCATCGTTTTTGCAAACTTTTGTACGTATATTTCATATTTGTGTGAACATGTGTATGCATTCACATAGTATGTACATAAGTCTATATGTATATGTACATACATAACGTTCTAATAGACTCGATCTGGACTGACTTATAATAAATTTGTGTGTGTACATATTGTATTACAAGCATAAGTTAATGTAATCCATGTTGTCTACATGAACGTAGTTTCCTTTCGATACGTCTTGTATACAATAAATTAAATAAAAATTATATAAATAACTTTTTGTTTGTAATAATGAATACAAATATAAATCGGAAGATTTCCTGCTAAGTTTATATTTTGTGCAACAAATCTGACTTATGAAATTTTTTTTATTTATTTGCAGACAAAAATGCCTTCTGAATATTGGGATCGTTTGAGCGATGTCGAGATACAAAGGAAACTAATACAATTTGGATATCCACATTGTCCCGTTACGGAAACAACCAGGGCTATATTAATTAAAAAACTGCAAAAACACATACGTCAGGAGGAGCTTAAAAAGAAAAAAATCCCAAACTATGTACTTCAATACAACAATGACAAGCTGAATACAGATGTGTCACCTACAAGCTCAATTGAAAGAAGACCGAATCTCCATGAAAGTGGCCTAAGAAACAACAGAATTGATGTTGGACATACTTCAGCATTATACCGTAAAAACGATGTTGATGCATTACAAATACCAACGCCGAGGATGTATGTACCACCACCGCTTTTGGCGTCCGACTATGAAAATGAGAATGATCCGCATATTCTAAACGGTGTTCGCAAACCGTATCGTAAACCTTTGCCATATCCAACAGACAATACGCCCTCATATCTAAAGTTGCATGGCAAGGCAAATGCTTGTGATGGGGGTGTCGTTAATCGATTGCTTAGCTTTCGCGACACTTCGTTACAAAAGAAACCAATTTCTAAAGATGGTTACTCTGCATATGGACCAAGGTCACTTATTAAGAATGGCATTGTGCAAAAGATTGTATCATTTGACGTTCGATCATTTTTTAAAAAACCGGATGTTAGTCAATATATCATACCGCACGTACTTATTGCCATATTAGTTATTTTCTTGGCAATGATATCCGTTTTGTATATGGCTAAAAAATTTGACCTAAGCCCCATTACCGAAACAGATATCAAATATACAGTGTGTAATGGAAATGATGTGGACTTGCGTGGATTACCGTCTTCACAACAAACAGTCAAATGCATCAGCGAAGATCTATTTAATAAAGCCATCTATATAAGTAAAGAGCTTTTTAAGTACTTAAATGAAAGAGCAAGACTACACCACTGCATCAGTGCAGATCATTCCGCCGCACTTGACATGAATGAGTTCAAAAAGGTTCTGAGCAGCAACGCTAAAATCCAATTAAATGGCAATCTACAAACGAAACTGTTGGCAACGCAATATCTAATTGCCCAGAATCCACAGTGGATGATCAAAACCATTACAACCACATACAACTCATCGGAGCAAATCCTATCGTTTGAGCTTATTGAACCAATTCTTCCTTTAAAGTGCGTTATTCTTAAGAAGATTACGCGTTTCTTCACGGTTATTGGACTTCTAATACTTGTTGCTTCTGGCTGCCTAGGAGTATATTTCTTATTTGCTGTTTATCGTTTGAAGCAAAAGGAATCTCTGCAAGCAGCTGAACAATTCACAAAGGACATAATTAACGAACTAATGTATCGGAGTACACAGCCTGAAAACTCGGAGGTCATCATAAATCAGATGCAAGATAAGCTTTTGCCGCCCCATAACCGAAAAAAACTATTGGGCGCTTGGAATAAGGCTCTCAAGAATTTAGAAGCACACGACAACCGTATCCTCTTTGGCATGATTGTGCGCAATGGAGAGCAACTGCGTACAATGACATGGAATAAGAACATTGGAAACAATGAACCGAGCAATACAACAAAAAAATGGCAAAGCTCGGCTTTCGATAACTCAAACAAAATTCTCAATCCGCCAACGTCTTGCTTGAAAATTCGACACATGTTTGATGCATCGGAAATTAATGAACCAAATTTAAGGCAGCTAATGATTGAATCAATATTTGAGAAAGTCGGTCCCAACTGCAATATATGTGATGTTCAACTAGATACCCAGTCCTGCTGCGTCTATATCCGATGTGCGACTGAAGCTGACGCTGGAATTGTTCACAATGAGATTAATGGCTGGTGGTTCGATAAGCGGCTTATATCAATAAAATTTCTACGACTTGAGCGATATTTAAGTCGCTTTCCAAAATCAATGTCTGAATCATTATTTTTAAAATCATCTAATGTAAACTAAACTTTTACTGTTTATATTGAATAAAATTCTGAATGTGATTTGTACAGGTTGTGTTTTTTTTAACTCGATTTAATTTTGTATTCACATTTCATTTATTATTTGTTTGGTAATTAATCATCTGACTTAAGTGATTGTAGAATTGAAATATAGAAGCTTAGTTTACGAGTAATATTTTAATTAATTAATAATAATTTATTTGTGTTAAGATTGAGAGGTGAATAATAAATTTAGCAGCTAGAATGTTCTAAACTCGTTGTTCCAATTGGTTGCTTTCGCTGCAATCATATATACGGTCACATCGATACAATCAGATCTAATATCGATTTCCAGTGTTGTTATTTAAATCGTGCTCATGTGAAACATCATAATATTATTAAACTTCAAATGATTGTAGAGTTAATTACCATTAACTATATATGAAAAGCTATATTACTTTTTAATTGTCGAAAATAGACATTTTCGAGGACATCGAAATGGATTGCAATCATCGTATTGAAGTGCCCTTGCGTTCTGGAGGAGGCAAGAAAATGAAAAAACGAAAAGAACTTGATGCGCTGATAGCACATTCCATAACAAAAAGAGGATCCCGCCGCACAAATAACTCACAGGATACGCTGCTATCAGTATCCACCGATGACCTTGATGATTTCGCATGGGTAATAGATACACTTTAATACACTACACTGATAATCAAGTACATACACACACTCTCATCGAAGTGGTTGCCCATGAATAAACATACAAAGATATGTATGCTTGTTTGTGTGTTAGTCTATAATGTGTAATTGTTTTGTCTGTTTGTTTATTTTTTTCAGATGAGTGTTGCAAGCACACGGCGAAATCATAGGCAGAAAATATTTATTCGCAAGTGTGGGCCATTTCTATTTGGAATAACGACGGCTCTGTGTGTGGCTATTTTATACTGGCTTTACTTTGATTTACGTCAACAAATTTCCGATTATCAACAAAAGTTTGAAGAAGGTAAATACCTCAACTCACACATGCAAATGCTCATTAGATTTTATAAAAAATATACAACTTTTGTTTCAGTATCTGCAATAAACAAAATCTTTCCGGATACACTTCAACACTGGCATGAGACAACATCATTCCTTATTAAAAATCAAACGCTAGTCGTTAACCAAATAAATGAATTAACCCAAAATGTCGAACAACTGGGATCTAATTTGAGCAGTCTCCAAACAACAGTTAGTGCACAACGAAATTATGGCCAAGATGAGAAAATAGTTGCTGATTTCGGAGCCAAGTTAGAGTCGGTTGTAACAGACATCGAAGTGATAAAGGAACACTACAATAGGTACGTCGAGATACAGAAAAGTCTCGAGCTAGAAACGGAACATTTAAAGGCAAGTAAACTTAACACGCATTTTAAATCGAATGTTATAATAAATATTCTTTTCTTTATTAAGGCTAATATGAGTCAATTGGCTACCGTTCAGGCTAATTCTTCAGCAACGAATTTTACAAAGGATGTAGAAACTCTCAACCAAGCAATGGATCATTCTTTTAAAAGTTTAAATAGCAATATTATGTTTGTAAATAACACACTCAGTCAGAAAACACAAATTCTGCAAGGAGAAGTACTAGCACATAAAGTAAATAATAATCTCAAAATTTTAAGCCCTTCATACTATAAACCATATTTAATTTTTAGATAAAGTTAGATGATTTGTTGGATCGCTCGCAAAATATAACATCTCATGTGGCCACATTAAGCAATAATTTGCAACAATTTAAGCAAAAATTAACTTTGGTGGATGAACAGTTAAACAAAATTAATCAAAAGGTAATATTGAAACTTATTGCCAACTAATAATGGCTTAAAAGGTTAACTAATATTTTTTTTATACATTTTTTAGAAGAGTGATTCCGTCAAAACTTAAATTGTGTAAGGGGCAGAGTCCACCGTGTAGACATTTTTATCATGCAATGTTTTGGCAATAATTGCGTCCTTAAAAAGCAAGGAATAAAGCCCTTAGCAACGGCTCGGCTTGATGTGTGTAATTAAATGTATACTGTTTTTCAGTCCAATAACTATATATGTTGAATAAAATAAATCTAGTCGCTTGTATTTATAAGCCTCACTCATATTAGAACTTCTAATTTATACTTTGTCAAATCAGAAAGTACAGAAAAGTTTAAGTCATCTAACTCAAGCTTTGATAATCTAATCCGATCGGTCGACAAAGGTTTAGATCAGCAGCCAAAACATAAATGTATATTCTTTTTAAACTTTTTGTGATATTTCTCTTATTATATTCTTATAACTCAATTAAATAAAATTGCAAATACATATATTTAAATGTCACAAGGAGTTCCTTATTAATTATAAGGGAATAAATCAAAATACAAGGTTTTAAGTGGCATATAGAAAGTTGTTCTAATTATATTTATATGTAAGTTTATTGTACAGTAAGTTACAAAAATAATATGATACTTTTTTATTAATGATGATAATTATTATTTGCATACAGAGTGTATCGAAAGTTTACGTTAATGTTTCTCCTTGAGTTACACAAGCTTCCAAATAATCTATTCGCCGCTCTAATATCGTTAGTTTTTCATTGAGTACTGCAAGGCGAGATCGGCAAGACATATCTGAAAAATAGTGTTGATTTAGTAATTAACAAAACACGCTATGCGACACTATACACAAACAAGCACACAAAAAGTTAAAGTGCAACTGTATTTTATTTAATTAAGCTGCCAATTATTATTTATTAACATGTTTTTGTTTTTGAATAAGTTTGACAATTAAAACCGGTCAACTTAAATAAAGGGCGTCATCATCAAATGATAATTCTATATTGTACATGCGTAGAACGTTTTCTCACCAAACGAATTTAAAAAATCCGTAATTCTTTTAATGCTTGCTGTTATGACTTCAATATATTCTCGGTTAGCCCAATCCTGATGAATTTGCTTTTGAACTGCTTCTCGATGAGCTCCGCTCATTTTTATTACCTTTGTTTATAAGATTTTTGTAATTTATATTTATATACATATAGAACACAGTTCAGTGTGGCCGAGTTTACAAATGTCAGAATAGCAACGTATGGTTTATAATGGAACAAATGAAATGGAACATGGCCTATCCTCTTACATTTCGTGTAATTCGATCAAAACGCATTTACCCTAAGGAAGTTGCATATATATTTAAAAAACTTATTTTAAAAGAGCCAAGCAAATATAATCTAGCTTGTTTTATTTATTTATTTATTTAATGTCAGCTATGAGCAGCTGACAAATCAAAATTAACTAAATTATAATATTAAAATAATATAATATAAAATAAGTAATTATAATATCTGAAATACAGTTCAAAATTAAGATAAAAAATTTAAAAAGTTAACGTTAAAGCTCTGGGAAATTCAAAATAAATATAACTGGTCCAACATTTGTTGCGTGGATTGGGAAAAACCCAGAAAAACCCAATCAGACCAGTGGAAGATTATTGATTAGTGGTTATGATTAGATAAGGCAGAAAGGATAGATCGTTTTAGTACTGGAATTGAGGTCTCCAAAGAGTTACGGGAATAAAGCCGGTTAAAGTCTGAACAAATAACACGAAATGGTTCATGAATTAAATAGTTGCTCGAGCGCCGATCGAGGCTAAGTGGTGTGAAGTAACGGGTGGATCTAATTGGAACAGTTAAATTTAAGTGACTCAAAAGAACTGAAGAGTCGATTTCTCCATTAAGTAGATTAGTGATGAATACTACACCATGCATAATTCTACGGTTCAAGAGGGAAGGAAGATTTATTAAAAGAAGTCTACTTGAATACGGGGGTAGGTCTATCCCAGGAACCCAGTTAAAACTTCTAGGCGCAGTTTGTAAGAATAAAATTCTCTCCTTTAGTTTTTATTTTTAATGTGGATCATTTTTATAACGTGCAAATATTTCACTTTTAAAAACATCAAACTTTTTTCGATTGGCATTATTTTGCTGTTCTCTCCAAGCCGGCCTCGCTTGCTTTCTTTGTAATCCCCAGTGACAGGTGAATACTGGTGAAAGCACATAGAACTTAAACCCAGCCACATACATTTCATATACCTAGAAAACATATACAAGAAAATAATTTAAATAATAATAATAGTCAAAAATATTTATCGGATTATGCATACTAACTTGAGAGTTTCTCGTAAATCCATATCCAGTAAATCTTTCATCATGAGCGGGTGTAGTATCTAATGCTATATAGAATGGTTCATATAAAAACTCAAAGTTTGTAACAGTATGGCTTATTCGGACTGCAGTCTCACTTCGATTTGATGATAACCACCTTCAATATTAACAAACAAAAATATTTAGGTCATGATTTCGAGTTGCTTTGTCTATACTTACTTGGAAAAGTTTGTTGCGTATTGATTGTAAATAAATACTTTCTCATGAAATGGTCTTGCCAGTCCCTTTTTTATAAGTCCTAACAGAATCTGCTTTGAGCGTGGAAAAGATGCACGAACATCAATTTCAAATGTTGGAATCACGTATGCGCAATAACCCTCGCAAATCACAGTTTTAAAAAAATTATTGAGATGTACAACACTGTTTATACTAGGTATAATGTCAATATCAGTTAAAAACACATATTTGGTTTGACATCCTTTTCGCGCTATATTTCGCATATGGTTCTGCGGATAAACATTTCTCTGTCGCCACTCCAGAGTTTTTGTTGTTCGTAATTTTAAAAGCGCTTTTAAAGTTTTATCTGGATTTTGACAATTAAATTTCGCCTTAATATTTAATGATTCCGTTATAACTTTTGGCAGATTTTCATATTCTGCTGGAAGTAATATATGAAACGTAGTATTTGACTTGATGTTTGGAAAACAGAGGCGCAGATATGTCACATAGTATCGTAAAATAATATATTCCTCATTTCCAGCAGAGAACAATGCCACTGAAATCGGAGCACGCCAATTGGCAGCCACCTGGGGAAAGGAAAACAATCGTTCCACAGAACTTTGAGTGGCCAGGCATATCAAACTAATTTTTGACGATTCCGAATATTGATCTCCAACGACAGCAAAGTCCTTTATCTTATACTTGTGTTGTTTGTCCCAGCGTCCATAACTTAAGTCAATATTATCAAAGGTAAGCTTTGAATGATTACTTTGAGGTAAAAAGTTATCAATGTTTGCCATTTGCAAAGGCATTTGTTGATATCCTGAATCGGCATGATAGGGACAGTTTACAGTTTCATCAAACTTCATTTTCTGAATGCTCTGTCCTGGACGTTGCGTTGTGCTCGAATTTGCATCATACCCAGAGGATGGTGGATAAACTCTAACAAGCCAAAGTATATTTACAAGGAGCAGTGTAAAGAAGATTTTTATGGAGCTGCTATGTGGTACACGAAACTGAAAGAAAACCAAAAGAATTTTATTTTTTGTGTACTTGTGTCACTTAAGTATACAAACAATTTTCCTCTAATAAATGTATATTTCATAACAATAGAGCTACAATAATGTTCTTATCGAAAAAAGTAACACTTGAGTTTGGTCCTTTTATTCAACATAAAACACAAGTTTACCATTTTTAAAACACTCTTCTAAATATCAATAGAGCAACAATTCCATAAACTGCAGTTGTATGTATGTGTTTGTATGTATTTATATACAAATCCTTTTCGAAGGACTCTTTAGGTGAGACCGCAGTTAATTTCCTACCAAATACCAAATTGCAGTAAAAAAAATATATATCGCATAGAAATGAGAAAATATTACAAAACTATTTTGGATCGTTGAAAGCTTGAATGAACTTAAATTCAATTCACTATTTGAATTAAATAAATAAATTCAATAAAAGGAATCGTCAGTAGTTCGACTTTAGCATAATGTCATTAACGTAACACATATTTGATTGATTCAGTGTTCCTTTTCCATAACACACAATTAATTAAACGAAACGATAGTTCCTTCACCAATATGGCGTATCATAATCGATTACTTTAATTTATCTAGACCTGTTGTTATTTGCATCAGTTTTCGGTGGTTATTCACTTAGTTTTATCGAAGAAAGTGCATTGCAATAAATTGTTTGCTGTATTGATTTTAATTAAACTTAAGTAGAATGTTTATCGGAATCTTAGATATTTGTTGGACTCCGTTTGCTATATTCTTATCATTCTTAATAACATTATCGGCTATCAACAAATCTGTTGGTGTTCGAAAGGCGTACGTAAATATTCTCTTGCGAATATTTGAGGTAAACACAGTTTTTTAATGTATTTGTTTGAGTTAATGTGTACGTCTATGTATACTTACAAGAATAGAGCTTGAGACAAACTTATACTATCATACATATACCTGTGTGAGAATTGGTTATTAAAAAAGTTCATAAATATAGCTAGCTTCAATTAAAATATTGACTTAGTCAAATAATTTTGACATTGTACACATTAATGACATTTAACTTAATGGATCTTTCTTGATGTGTTTATGCAAACTTATCTGTAAACTTTATTTCGTATTTGGACCCTTAAAAAAGCAGACAACATATTTGTGTTGTACATGTGTAAGTGTGTACGTGATATGTGCATATGTATGCATTTCAGAGCCGGGCAGACCGGTATCAAAGTCCTTTCGCAAGAAAACTTAATAGCATAATAAGAACAATTACATATTAGTTGTACGAGAAACGTGACAATGATCAACTATAAATTCTGTTAAACCTTGGAACCCAGATAGTGAATTATGGTTGATTACTCAACAGTTTAACTACTGACGGTGAAATTCTTATCTTGGACGTAACCTTTTAATATTGAAGATAAATTCATTCACCGTAGCAACAGAGTATTTCATAGTCGGTAGATAACGACTGTTAAGGCAGCTTTAATTGATTTATTATTTTATTAAACATTTCTTTTGTTTTTAGTATGGTCGCGCTAGCATAGAATCCGCTTCGAAGGAAAATAAAAAAAGTGTAAAAAAAGATGCAAATTCCGATCAAAGTCTTGGTGTGGAATCCGTAAACGAAGCAGAGTCCAATGAAACCACTAATGGTGCTACGCTTATAACTCGTGATGCTGTACTTCTTCCCCAGGCACAAGAATCAAGCTATGAAAAGCCCCAAACATTAAAAAAGGTATCTATCGCATTTTTTTTATTAAAATCTTTATATAAATAATTTGAATAATTTTCGTTTCAGGAGGAGTTCAATTTTGATTTCGAAAACTGTTTAGACTACGTCAAATCGGGCGTAGAAGCAATTATCGAAGATGATGTTACCTCCCGTTTTGAGGCTGAGGAGCTCAAAAGCTGGAATATGCTTACACGAACGAATCGACATTATGAATTCATATCTTGGAAAATAACGCTTATCTGGATGGTTGGATTTGCAGTGAGGTATACCATTTTAATGCCACTGCGCGTCCTCGTTTGCTTTATTGGAGTACGTATATTTATAACGTTTAAAAACTTTTCATAATCAAATAACTCATTCATTGGTATTTATTAAGTTTCAAGAATAATTTTAAAAATTAGCCAACATCAAACAAAAAAAAAATCGTTCATTATCAATAACTGATAACTAAAATTATAAGCACCAGATAAAATAGGCATGTTATTTTTGGGACACCCTTCCACTGATCCACTGCACAAAATTAAGTACAACAATTTTAAATATCCTTTTCATTCGTCCGTTTGTAGAATCTATAAAAGCTTCATTGGTTTCAAACTCTTGTTTAATAGCACCAAATTATTCCAACTATTAACGCAATAGTAAATACGGACAATAAAAATTTTACACTTTGGTCTGTCTTGAATAAACAAAAATGCATTTTTAGAGATAAGATAAGATATGATAAGTTATTTTAAACTAATTCATGGCTGGATAAAGAGTATTTTCTAGTCTAGAACCATTGATCACAGCACTTTTGATTAGTTATTAAAGTTATCGGTTCAATCTTCAAAATTATTTGCAGGGTGAACAATAAAACTAACTCCTCAATCCGAAATTTATGGGTACTTTTTTATTGCATGAGTCAACAATCCTTCCCTGATGAGTATTGGTTCAAAAAACACACTGAACTTAAGAATCGAATTGGTTTCCATTTAACTGTGTTAAAATTCCACCGATTAATTGAATTCATTTCATAATCTTCACAATTATGTGTTCTGGGAAAAATTTATATAGAATTTTATTTCTTGATTAAACAATATTTCAATTTTGATTTTTAGGTTCTATTTACAGTTGTTTCAAATACATTGGTGGCTTTGATACCAATCCGATTCTTGCGGACCTTCTTTGCGGACTTGTGTTTTAAAATTGCGTTCCGCATTATATCAAGTTCCCTCTCAGCACTCATAACCTTTCATAATAAACAATATAAACCAAAAGCTACAGGGTTCTGTGTAGCTAACCATACCACCCCCCTAGATGTGGCTATACTATCAACCGATTGTACATTTTCTTTGGTGAGAAAGATGATTTTATTAAACATGTTAAACAGAAGTTAATTGTGAAACTGTATCCGCTGATTATACAGTTTAAAATTTCTTTACTCATTGTCCCATTATTTAAATGTGCCATATTTACAATTCGCTTTAAATTTGGGTCCTTATGTGTCTGCAAAGTTGATTGAAATTGGAAAACAATTCAATTCAAGCTAGCTTGAATAAAGTATAATCTATGTGTTTGTGTGTATGTGTTAAACTTCTAGCT
Source organism: Scaptomyza polygonia (assembly GCA_035044585.1). NCBI lineage: Eukaryota > Metazoa > Arthropoda > Insecta > Diptera > Drosophilidae > Scaptomyza > Scaptomyza polygonia. Next base: position 1,240,538 of record JAWNNU010001690.1, read on the forward strand.
TTTGTTATTGTCTTCGCCCTTTTAGAGAGAAAAATTGGTAAAAGGTAAGAAATAGTAAAAAAAAAACATGTTTAGACTTAGGCTTGGTGTATTAAGATGTTTTTGTGCAATCTTAACCTTAGCTCTATGCTCAAATGGAGCTTAAGTTGTTAATAACTTATTGGGATCGGAGGGAAATAGTCAAAAAATATATATACATTTATTTATCTGTGATAAACGATGTCTTCGATTATATTTATGAAGTGTTTTGAAATACATCCCAAAACTTCTTATTCCCAATTACCTAAAAATTATATTATTTTTCGTTTAAGTTTAATAAAATAGTAAACATTTAATTAAAGTTAAGCTATAATAATATATTAATAATACAAGTATGATATATAATTACACTTGAATTAAACAGCAGTGAACAAAATACTTTTTTTTTCTTCACCACATATCAAAATTTTCCTTCAACATTTTTCTTTGTGCCTTTCTGTTCCATGCAATCTCAGGTAGTGTGGTTAACGGTATGTACAGCTGCTGTGGGAAACATTAAGGAAGGCAATAAAAAGCGAGAAATTGTAAATGGTGTACTTGCGATGTGTTTCGGTGTCTTGTCCAGCGCCATATCAGCCGTTATTACTTATCATAATGAGGATAATCGCCCGTCATCGGGTATTTGTGTGGCCAACCATACAAGTCCTATCGACGTTCTAGTCCTGATGTGTGATACAAACTATTCTCTGGTAAGACAATTTATGGCTAAATGTTGGATATGCACAATTAATAATAATAAGAGACCATACGTTATTGGCTTTCAATAATTGTTAACAATTTTAACCCACTCAAAGTTATAAAGTATAAATATAATTTTATTATTTAATTTTATTTATCCCTTTTTATATAATAAGATTTTGTATTTTATGCAGTTTTTATAGTTTTTAAGAATGCAATATTATTTATTATTATTTTTAGTAACTTAGAATAGCTAATGAACTGTATATGTTTGTTCTCACAGATCAAGAATATTTATATATATATTTATTTGATAACTCTCCCTCCCCATTTCCCTATAATTAGAAAACGCATATTCTTTTGTAGATTTTGAGCTTGCAAGTTGAATGACATCTTTATACTCTACACAGTTTGTATATAAAAATCTCTTTTTTGTTTGCTTGTTTTTGTGTTTTTTAAAAGCGTACAGGGTATTTGCTTTGTTACTTTTATATTTTTGTTGTCTTAACGGAGTTTGCTTATCTACAATTGGCTTACTAGCATTGTGTATCGCTTAATTTATACCTTGTACAGATAACTTAAATATTATACAGTGTATATTGAAGTTGTGCAATCGCCTGTTATATGAAAACAACTCCAATTTGCAATGTTCGTTCCATAAGTTAAAGTTTATTATGTATTTTTTTTGGTACGTTCTTACTTATAGACATGAAGACACCCTTGCATAAAACTAATATACTCTTACTGTCGCTTTTGAGAAATCTCCTTAAAAATTTGCTAGCTAGTGTACAATGTTCGTCGTTGTTTGTATTTTGTGTTTTGCTTTAGTTTTGCGTTTGTCCAATCTGCCGTTTAAGTTATATAACAAGATATTAACTTTTGGAAATATATTTTTTATAGATTGGTCAACGACATGGCGGTTTTCTTGGCTTGCTGCAAAGAGCTCTGGCAAGGGCATCTCCTCATATTTGGTTTGAACGAAGCGAGGCTAAAGATCGTTCGATTGTTGCCGAAAGATTGAAACAGCATGTGTCCAATCCCAATAATCCACCAATTCTTATCTTTCCGGAAGGCACTTGCATCAACAATACATCGGTAATGCAATTCAAAAAAGGCAGCTTTGAAGTTGGTGGCGTTATTTATCCAGTTGCCATAAAGTAAGTTATTCTTTAAAAAATTTGGATACGCATTCTAATAAAACTTTTAATTTTTATTTCAGATACGATCCAAGATTTGGTGATGCTTTTTGGAACAGCTCCAAATACTCAATGATGCAGTATCTTTACATGATGATGACCTCATGGGCCATTGTCTGCGATGTTTGGTATCTGCCGCCCATGTATCGTCAAGATGGAGAGACAGCCATAGACTTTGCTAATCGTGTCAAAGGTGTGATAGCGAAACAAGGTGGTTTAGTTGATTTGGTATGGGATGGACAGCTCAAACGAATGAAACCGAAAAAAGAATGGATGGAAATACAGCAAATTGAATTTGCAAATCGATTAAAATCGGATTGACCTTGAGTTTGTAAATAATTTTTTTTTAATTTAATTTAAAACTTAAACCGAGAATTGTTTAAATATATATGAGACTTCTTTACTACTAAAACAAAAAAAAAAAAAACACACCCAAAACCTAATAATTGTTAACGCTTATTCTTTAAAACCCAGACATCCTTTTTTTTAGTACAGCGTTACACCGATGACATAATCACGTTGAATATAACTTCCCCATAAGTCATAAGGATCAAGAAATTTGCGTGCATAATTTTAACTACATCTAATTGTTGCCATAGTAACAAGTGCTTAGCAACTAACCTTATTGACATGGCAACTATAAGTGTCTCTTAGCTCCATAAAAAAATATTTAAATACTATATATATTTCAAATTATCCAAGAATGTGCACAATATTTACGTTACAAGATGTGGTTAAGGAATTTGTTTATTGCCTTTGTTTTTTACATCAATTACAATTTTCTGTACATGTGTGTAAATAGTGTGGATGCACCGTTTATTCATATACCCGGAAATGGTATTGTCTCGGGAACCTTTTTAAAAATGTATAGAACTCAAAATATTAAAGCGTATCTGGGCATTCGGTATGCACATGCTGACAGATTCTCTCCCCCTGACATCGAGTTGCCACCGTGGAAGGGAATTTTTAATGCAACCACATTCGCTGCAAACTGTTGGCAACAAAGCCGTTCTTCTACTAATATGCATTTGGAAAAAGTACTGGAAGTAATTGCGGGTAATATGTTCGATAAAGCGGGAATGCGAAAATACGAGGAGAATTGCTTACATTTAAATATATTTGTACCTGACGGTGAGTCGCAACAAAAAGTTACAAGTCATTTTCAAACATATCTGTTAACTCTGCACCTTTTTTCATTAAATTGTTTCGTTTTTATAGGGCTTCCAGAAGTTGATGGATATGCCGTTATTGTTTGGATCCACTCTGGCAATTTCTCAACTGGCAGTCCTTTTGACATTGATCCATTTCAACTAGTGTTTAAACAAAAAGTTATTGTTGTTACATTCTCATATCGTTTAAACATTTTTGGATTCTTATCGACGGAAGACGGCGAGGCTCAGGGCAACTATGGGTTAATGGATCAGTCCGCAGCACTGTATTGGGTTAGGAAGAATATCAATTATTTTGGTGGTGACGAGAATCGTATTACCCTAATGGGTCATGATGCTGGAGCTGTTAGCGTAGCTCTACATATGACATCAGGGGAATGGTCAAAGGGTGCCTTTCACAAGGCAATTATTATGTCTGGTAATCCCTTGACCCCTATTCGATTACCGCACGAGCTCAACAACGATTTGGATAGGATAGCAAGTGTTTTTGGTTGTCCTCGAAGACCAACGTCAACGTTTATGCAATGCCTGAAGCGAATTGATGCACGGACATTAACAGAGAATATGCCATCGTCAATTCAATGGGGTCCCATTGTGGATTTTGGATTAAGTAATACTTCATATCCGTTCATTGAAACCCAGCCCGAAATTTTATTTAAGGCAGGAGCTTTTCACAAAGTACCAATAATTGTTGGAATTACTGACATGGAGGAAGTTCTAACAATATTTAACGATTATCTCACTTTAGAATTGAGTTCAGATGATCTTAAGGATTTCTTTGGAGAAATCGCTCTAACTGATATTCGTAAAGTAAGTGGTAGTAATGAATGGTGTACAAATTTCCCCATCATTTCGGATGCAATTGATTTTATGTATTCTGATAAAGCTAACGAGGGCAATGTTAATATTAATACTAATTTGATCAATGCACATACTGAAAAATTCTATATTACTCCATTGGAAATGTTTATAGATCTACTTAGTAAGCATCAGAATATTTATAGTTATATATTTAAGCTTCGATCCAAGTCTTTTAGTAGTGATTTACCCAATTGGATTGGCGTTCCGAAATACTTTGATCAGATCTTCGTTTGGGGTATACCATATGTAAACAATATTGTGGAGTGGAAGTCGACGGATAAGAAAATGGCCGATATTATAATGACATTATGGGCAAACTTTGCTAAAACATCGAATCCCACTAAGGCAAATGTGTATGTTAAATGGAGTACAATAACGCCACCCAAATATCCCTTATTATCAATTGATGAAAATTTCAATACCGATTATCTGTCTAATAATCAAAAAGTAAAGTTTTGGAAAAATTTGTATCCGAAAATTTTGCAGTTTGCTACAGAATGCTGCAATTCCACAAACGCAGCAACAAAATATCTAATCACTTATACAATATATTTTACCTTCCATATATACATATTTTAATGTGAACGCAATTATCTTCCCCATATACAACGTTATATCATAGAAATAAATTTACAAACTATGGAAATTTATAAGAGATTTTATAACGTTTAACCGAAAACTTATAAGTAACGCAAAATATAAAAACTAGCAAACGTAATGCAATATTGCTTTGTCTTTGTTTTCTTTTCAAAAATGATTTTATTTAAGCTTTAAACTAATTCTATTTACATACTAGTGAAGATAAACTAAAGCCATGGATGCCAAGCTGGATCCATGCGACATAGATTGTCAATATTGGTTGCGGACTGAATTAGCGCCGAAACCTTTTTCTTTTCAATGTTATCGAAATAGGAGATTTTATTCAATCGCAATAGTATAATGTCCACAGCCGAATTGACAACTCGAATTGTATTTTCCATTGAGTTGGTCTCAGGAGAAGCTTCATCCGTTGAATCCAGCAGTTTATTTCGCATGCCTTTCTTTTGCAACGTAATGATCTCATCTCGTAGAATCGTTTGTAATATGGAACTCAGTTTGTAGTTTGGCTGAATGAAACAACGAGCTGTGGCCACAATTGCCGCAGATAGCAGTCCCGATATTCCAATGTTTGTTATGAATTCGCCAATGTTTGGGGTTAGACGGAACGGCACGGGACGATGTTGATTAAACTGTTCCTTATCATCATTTATATCGAATTTGAAATATGAAATGTTCATTAGTCCAGAGTCTTGGTGCAGGTACATCATGTCGGGATTCAGGCGGGTCAAATTAAGTGCATGCTCACAGAGATATGCTAAGGCCAACTGAAGTGTTAACTGCAAATGGAAGTGAAATAAAGATGACATAATTTAAACAACTTTCTTTATAGCCAGTAAATTGTCTTACCATTTTTCTAAACTGCCAATAGTCTGTGGCTGCAGCAAATGTGTTTAGCGCCCATTGCCTTAGAAGCGTTTTGGATACCATCGTCCATTGAACCTCAGTGAATATTTCTCTTAAAATTGTATGCGAGACCGGTGTACCTTGCGCTTGAACTTCAGATAGGCGTTCGTAGTACCTAACGATCGGCATATCGTAGTCAATTTTAACATTACTACAGCATTTCTTAAAAATTTTGAGCAATGAGACGCTGTTGGGGTTGTCTTCAGCCAGCCGCATTTGTGGTGAGATCGGGACAACTCGCGGCACAGTGATATTTAAAAATCGTCGACTTGTTTCCTTTTGCTTCTCCAAATAATAGTTGAGCATACGCTTCAATTGTAATACCCTTTCTTCACGTCGCGCATCACCGAGTCCAGAATCGAGTACCACCAGGTAAGGGTATATTTTACCATTTGTACCTCGTATATAAAGGCGACGAGCGGCTGTATTATTTTTCTGCACGATTTCCACTCGTGGCATAAATCGTGCAATTCTCACATAGTAGTGAGATGATGAAGGTATAAGTAGCTCTCCAGGTAGTTCAACTTCTGCAGTCTTTTGACTAAAGTTCGACAGGAACCGACATTTATCCTCGATCAGGAAAGATGTAGGCAGTTTTTTAACCTTTGCTTCCAAGACTTTAATCCATGTCTTTAGTTTTGATATTAAGTTATGCAATTTCATTGCGCCGGGCTTTGAAAAATCAAAATCATTTGTGAACTGTTCCTTCATCTTTTGGAATACTGGATCTTGGAAGGTAACTTGAGCGCGCCGTGCCAGAGATTCTGATGCAGCCGAATGAGATATAGACGATGTTACTGATCCCGGCACATTTTCAATTCCAATGCCAAAAGTTGAGCCCAACTTCTTGACAAAGTGCAAGGTATGTGGTGTAATTGTTGCATTTACAACAGTGCTTCGATTTTCGAATGCAATGGCATAACATTTGATTAAGCCTTGACGCAACTGACGCAGAACTTCTTCGGTCCAACTCTCCCTGAACCAAACCATTTGATCCACAATTCCTTCGAGGGAGCTTAAGATTGTTGGGTGAACTTCACGCTGTAGTTGCATTACTTTAGAACATCTCCACATCGGCGGTGTTGCTTTGATTGGATTAACGGACGCAACATTTGTCAGAAGATTTCTGCCACCAATCGAAGACATGTTTTCCAAGTTCTAAAAAGCACAATTGCACTGAACTAAAAATCCCAAAGCTTTATGAAATTGTGATACTCACGGTTCCTGTTACTTTTCCAGCAAATACCGCTTGCTCAGCAGATTTATGCTTCTCTCGCTGTTCAATCTTTAAAGTCAGATACAAAGTACGAATCGGAAAGTATACCGCTTGTGGATATAGTCGGCCAATCTGAAAACCAAAGATAATTTTATTTATTAAACAATTTATTAAAAATTAACAAATTATCTTACCTGACTCAACAGATTCAATATAACATCGCCGTCAAATTGTTCCAGACAACACAAAAGTTGCGGTATCCACGGCAGCCAATACGATGGCGGTATTCCCGATACATATTTTTCAAAAGTGGTTATCAAAGTGTCACTTGAATTATCATATGATAGGAACCATAAGACTTTGGCAATGTATTTACGGGTTTTACTTTCGTTTTGATTGCGACACGCATGCAGATAACAAATCAATGCATTGACGGCAATCGATATTTGCTTTTCTCTTAGATATATCTGTTCCATGTATTCGCCCCACATTGCCCAGGCCTTTGTGAGTCCATCATGAAGTTGAACTGCGGCGCTAAACGATTTGCCTGCCTCTTCCGTGCGTCCAATTTGCGCTAGCAAAAGACCCTTTAACGCATAAAACTCGGCATTCATTTCACCTGTGAAATATTTTAAATTCGTTGACTCAATCACTTCGAGAGCCTCATTAATTTCATTGCGTCCCGATGTTGAGGGCATTTGTAGATAGCATTTAACTTGTTGCCGTATTTTCTGTAAAGAATTCACGTAAGACATAACCATAACCATTGTTAAAAACAATATATGTAGTTACCTGGAAGCAGTCAACAATTGGCACCGATGGTATTGTATATATTCTGGATAATGTTTCCTGACATACGCCTGTCAGATTATGTTTTCGAGCAATTTTACCAAATGATATAATTGCTTGCGCTGATGCATGCACTCCCAGCATTGTGCTACCTTGATCTGACTGTTGTTCCAGGTGTTGTGTTATGATTTGATAATGATGTTGCCGCCAAGTGAAAATATCACTCCAATGTGATAAATCGTCGGAAATGACGGGTAAACGATTGCGCCATGTCTTCACAATGGCTTTCATGTCATGCAAGGATGAGTTTCTCGATTGCGTTAGGCCCTGATGAATTTGGCTGGCCTCGTGTAGTTCCATTATTTGTTGAGAGGCCTGTAGGTAAGGCAAGTGAATGTGTGAAACGATTTTGGGTAGACGACGCCACTCCCTTATACACAAACTGGATGCAATCTCAACATATCGCTCAATACTGGCCGCCTGTCTATCCTCCTGATACAGTATTGCTAGATATCCCTTATATAGATTTAATTTGTATCCATATTGCTTTGAATAACACTGCTCGGTTTTGGACAATGCTGTTTTCATCAGATTCCAGTCAGGTACACGCCAGGAGCTTTCAAGAATAAGGAACATATTTTTCTCTCTATTCGTTTGCGCATAATCCAATAGAATATCCCATTGATTCAGTTCCTTGGCACAGCGCATCCAGTGCTCCTCCCACAACAATAATTCGCTATTTATATCAATATTTATAATACCGCTGTTTAAATCTTGCTTAAACTTTGTCATGGCAAGATCATAGGCGCCTTGTGCTTCCTCAAAGAATCCCATTTGCTCATAGGATATAGCAATATTTGTTTCCGGATAGTGTGCGAATTTGAGCCAAAGTCCAGCCCAAAGATCTTCCTCATGCATGGCTGAGTACATTTTCGAAAGTGAGTCATAGATGTTGTTCAAATATTGTTGATCCGGTTCGGGCTGACTGACTTCTGACAAATCATTACGGGCCGAGTGAGTTAAGGCCAAATCTTCCAACACCAAAATAGCTCTGTGCCACAAGTTATGCGATTTACCAAGATAAGTCAATAGGTTTGGTGGAATATGAATCGAAGGAGTACATTTGGTTAGGCCTTCAACAAATGTATTCAAAGTACTTGGACTGCAATCCTTCTGATTGACATTAGTGCCAGATGAAAGGAACGGTATCAATTCTTTTGATATATTCGTTCGTTGATCTTCAGTAAAGATATTCCAGATGCTAGGGAATATTGACAACCAAACATTTTCTGCCAAGTTTGTATCCATGTGGCACAGCTGTGATGTGGCAACAAGCATTTGCTCAGTCCTTATATTTCGATTTGCCTCGAGGAATTCGGCTTGCTTGTAAATTAGTTCCACTAAACTTTCGCGTCTTGTGGAAAGTATTTGATTGCAGTCTTCCTTACGAGCGGATGCAAACTCCAACTTCAAATCAATATCAAATACATCGTCTTTGTCATCGACAGTTTGCACGTTTTCAAATGATTCTGATTGTGAGGACAAAAAGGATACAAATGTGTTGTCTTGAGAATCAGTTGAGCTTGTTGGAATCACAGCACTTATGCAAGGAATTTTAAACGCTTCATTCGAGCATTGAATCTGAGTCATTGTGTTTGCTGTCAATATCAACAGCTCAATGCATTGCTTAATCCAATAATGCGATCCAATTGTATCCCATGCTTGTGAGCATAATATATATAAAAGTCTATCATGTAGCCTGCGACGCATTGAAGAGTCCAAAATTTCAAAGAACTTTGCACGAATAGTTGGATTTTGAAAGCGTAGTCCGTTTAAGAAGGCGCCTTCCAACTTGCTTGTTAGCTCAGTTTGTTTGAGAACTTCATCGCGATAAATGAAGTTTATTATTTCCAAAAAGTGCAAATTTAGATCAACCTCATCAGCGAATTTCTTTTCAACATATTGCATTAGTTTAACCAGCAACGCGGACTTTTCACGTATCGATGGAACGTGTGTGGCAATGTTAGTATCCTTATTTCTAACCCAATCATCGAGCATTTTAATGATACACTTGAGAATTTTCACATCCGCGCTCTTTTCAATAAGACTAACTAATATGGTGCCTATGAAAAGTTTGCGTATTTCAACACTCATTACAATAACTCGGTTTTTGATTAACTCCAATGAAAGGACCAATAGCTCCAAGGCCAACGAATTTGTATCAGATGGTTGCGTGTTTGTGCCTGTGTTTGTATTGATATTAATGTGATCCTTTGTTAGGCGGTTTAAAACGCGTATAAATTGCACTAATATGCGATCGATATAGCTTGGATTGTTTGTGGTGCAAGCTTTTAATATCATCAATGTGCCAAAAAGCGATGAAGCGTTAGGTTGTGGACTCTTCTCGTAAAATGTCAGGTTGTCTGTTATCATTTTACTTATGGCGCTATATAGAACATCCAGATCGTTATGTTTGTGGTTCGCATCCGGAGGAAATATTGCCATGAGTCGAGTTAAAAACATATGCATCAAGCGCACAATCCTTGTATTCTGGTGTATGATACATAATGAGAGACCACGTTGAACTGGCCGCACAATCGTCACCAATTGTTCCGGACTCAAGATTGTGGTTAGGAACGTTAGAAAATCTATGGCCGTGCATATATTATTCAAGTTATGATGCGGCGTCTCAATTGTCGTTAGCACTTTATCCAGCCAGTTAATTTTAATGTCAAATGGTTGTGGCCATATTTCTGGACGCATGGCCAATTTTAACAGCATAACACAACTATTATATGAAATTGTTTTATAATCAAAGCAAACATTAAATTATGGGTATAGTTTATACAGTATTTACCGTCTTGACAAATTTTCTCCTGGCGAAATGATTCCGGGCTGTGGATCATTTACTTGACAAGCCAAACGTATTAGGAAATTAAGTACAGTATCGCAATATGATTTATCAATTGATCGCAGAATGTCTTCGTTTTTAGTGTGACTTCCCGCACCTATAAAAATGCAAACACAATTAATACTGATTTTAAATGACTTGTGTCATAAACTTGCCTGTCACTGCGGGTGGTGTTGAGCCCTCAGAGGACTTTTTACGAAATTCGGCTGGTTCTGAGCCGGGTCGTTTATGCTGAATATCCTTTAAGCTCTCTTCCGAGTCCTCAGCTTTCACATCTCTTTCATCCTGTTTAATGCGATGGAGCTCCCATTTGATTATTACTTCGGCCAAATCAACAGCCAATTTTTTATGTTCGATTGAAGCACTCGGTGGGAAACCCAACCGTTGCATATAATTTATAAGATGCTGCACCAACTGATGTCTGACGGGGAAATAAACCTACAAATTAATAAAAAATAAGTGTTAATTTTTCAATGATAAAATCCAATATCAACTAACCTTGTAATGACGAATAATTAGTTGGAGTATGTGAAATAGCTGTTGTATCGCATGGCCTTCTTCAACTATTATTTTCTTTGTCCAGTGGGTTAACATTGTGTTTCCATCTTCCATGCGCAAGGGCATTGCTGGTGTTAGAACATCCAGAGCCTGCTTAACAATGGGTCTTGCCTCAAGGGCATGTCCTTTTAGCAATGAATGGAATACTTGTAGCACAATTTTCTTATGAATTGCGAGTCTTGAAATGATGTGAGCCAGTAGTAAATGACCATGATATCTGGCAGTTGGATCTACACAATTTTTGCTTAGCAGACAAGGCCAGGCAAACGTCATCAGACGTCTTAGTTTATTTCCTTGCCGTTTATTATTGGCATCGCCGTCGTGTATGTGCTGTGAGGCACGTTCTACCAACAAGCAGGCAAGTTGTAATAGAGCGATTCTCACTGCATCATCATACTGTTTGTCCGGATCGAAAACCTTATTGATAAACACTGAAACAATGTTTTTCTCATCCTCTTGATATGGCGTTGGTGGTGCTCCAATCAACTTGTTTCCTTCACCTTTGTCAAAGCTAACAGTAAAACAGGGTATTATTACTGCTGTAATAATTTTTGCTTTCAAATCTTCGGAAAATGCATTGTTATTAAAATTCTCAACGAAATGGAAAAATGCATTCCTTTTCCAGTTAACGGTATAGCTTTGTGCAACCGTATTTTGCAAGAAATCGCGCAAAAAGTAAGTATCAGGTATAAAGTGCAAGCAGAGCGCTCTCAACAGTTGGAAAAGTAGATCAATATCATTTGTATTATTCGCGAAATATAGCAAAAGTATTTTGCCAACCAAATGCCATAGATCACACGAAACGTTCTCTATACACGTTGAATACAAACTAATCCGCCACATGTTTCTCAATGAATCCACTATGTCAGGTCTTGTTGGGATCCATTGTTCGTCTAGTTCCATGAGTGTGAAGATGATAAGCACAGCTTGGTGTTGCACATCATATTTCTGTACGGTTCCAACATCGGTTGTCCAATTTAAATATTCCAATAGAATGGTGTACTTGGAGTTTTTTACAACTGTTCGGAAAGGTTGACCATTTTTGTGCTTTAATAAAAATATAAAAAATCGGTTCCATTGCGGATCGTTCATAAAGGTGTCAATAATAAAAAGATCCACGGTCTCCATGGGAAATCGTTGAAGGAACATAATCAATGCTTCACGATATGGACTGGATGCCTCAATCATGAGATTCTTTTCAGTTTGTAATACTAGTTGACACAACTTTTCAATATATTTTGATGATGCTGTTATGTGGTAAAACATTTCAATGAGTGTGACAATTTTCTGTTCGTAATCTCCACCTTTCGAAGTTGTAAAAAAGTTCATGTTCTCGTTTGTGCACTTATATTGGCCGACAAATATCTCAATGATTTTCGCACAATGTTGCAATATTTGCTCACTTAATTTTTCATTGAACATTTGTGGAAACAGTTGTGTGAAGTACGACAGTCGTTTTATTGCCGGTATAGATAAGTTTCTGTGATCTCCCAGTTTAACCAACAATGGACGCATTGCAGCTTGGACCTGAAATTATAATCTGTTCAGAAGTAACTCTTCAAAATGCAATTAAAAGCTTACCTTCTCTCTTTCAAGCGTTATGCCGGATATAAATGTTTTCATGCATTGATAAGCTGTTTCCTGCAATTCCGCTTTATCATTTTCCATGACCTTAAATATGATGGTGATAATCTTATCCTTATAGGTAATGTCGTTTATATAGTGACATGCTGCCAAAGCTTTCAATGCACTTATTCGTAGTGGGATAAGATTCGTCACATTCTTATAACAATCCAATTTGGACAATGTAGAATCTTCCGCTTCGCTTAAAGTCAAGAGCTCATGGAAGAATAGCTTATGGTAAGTATTTGCAAGGTCTGAAACGAAGAATTTTATTATTATTATTATTATTAAGGTAAGAGTAGTTTTAAAACTAAGCTAACTGTTTAGTAAAGCGCTGGTTGCGTGACCTTCGGCTGTGTGTGCTGTCGGATTTGTATGTATATACAAGTACTTATCATATATTTACATTAATTACATTTAGGTTTTATATTATTTACATTTTAACTACGTCTTCTATGTATTTACATGTTTGGGTGTTTTACGGTTACTTAGTTTATTTTTGTATGTTTTTATGGTGGTGATGATATTTAAATTTGGTGATATATGTTAGATTTTTTCAGGAAGGAAGTTTGGTTAAGATGACAGAGGAGGGGTAGAGGTTGAATATTTTTAGGATAACGGGTTTTTGTGCTGGACATGATTTTAGGAGGTGTGGAACGGTGGAAGTTTAATCAATTCAATTCATACAGAAAATGTGCGCCGTGACTTACCAATTGTAAACAGACGTGGTTCCAAAGTGGTACAAAATGTGTTGCCATCCATTAATCCAATTTGAGCATTGGCAGGTTGGTGTCTTAATAAATGTTTTTTTGGTGGTATAATATCGGCGAGAACGTCTTTATGGGGATCCATAACCTCGGACACACTCTTTTTTTGTATCGAACCAATGTGATTCAACAATACCATGGATTCTTCTCTAACAATCGAATTTGGAGATGTTATATGACGAACAAGTTCATGAATGACTTCATATGTAGCTTTCGCTTGTAAGTCCTCAAGTTCATCACTTCTGTAATTAACATTAATTGGCGACAAGCAAATTTCCAACATGGTCTTCATATAGCTTTTAGTTATTTCAAGCGCGCCATTCGAAACATCTCCCTCCAGATCCATTAGCACAAACATAAAGGCTTTCAAGAAGTTGAACAGATGCTGATAAAGAGCACGTAGTGACATATGTTTGCATAGAAATTGAATCGCTTGACAACCACCAACTTTTGCATACCATGGACGATCGTAGCACAGTGCTGTCATTCTCTCAGCCAAATATTGCATTATGGGTAACTTGCAGGCTCGCTCTTTGTTGCCCATTATGTTTGTGGCCGTGTGCAATATTATTCCCATGCACATAATCCCGGGTTTGGACAGTTCCTTTTCTTCATGGCCCATGCAAGCGGCTAACGCGTCAATTAATACCATGGGATCAATGCCATTCGATATATAGCTCTTTTGTGGAAATGGTCCGGCTTGTTGAGCAATTGCTACCATAGTATAGTGCCTAACAACGGCCGTCATTGCAGGAATCACTGAATCGCGAAGATCCTTAGTAGCTGAAGCAACTATCATGCCAATAAGAGCAGTGAGATGAGTTCCACGCACACTCGATGTTTGAATTTTGTTGTGGAATATTGGCCAACTCATAATGTTGCCTTCGACAAAATCGTTGTGTGTGAACAACTTTAGTAACGTATGTTTCTCGTCATCTAAACTGATGAATGCTGCCAGGAAACAACGAATTAATTCCCAACTTTGTCGGCGATAAAACGGATCTGTTGCGTTTGAGCTTAGTGCTTTAAAAGCTGATTCGATTGCATAGTCGACCGGAAATTCAATGGGCTTTTCATATTCTTGGAAATAGGTAACTATCGAAATCTTTGGCTTTTCGTTTTGATCATAATGCAAAGTTTGCGGTTCCACCATCATTTTTCGGTTGCCACCGCCGAATTTTCCAAGCACGCGAAATGCAACAAGTGCTGCATTATCCTGGTTGCGAAGTGTTTTCCACAATGCTTGCATTAATGCTGCCCTTACGGGTTGTATGTGATCGTACAAGAAATCTGGCTGTAAATTATCAACACACAGTTCCAAAGTTCTTAAACCCTGAAATGTATATATATTTTAAATATGCATTTCTAAATGTACAATGGCCATTTCATACCTGACTTATGAGCGTGGGAGATCCGTTTAAAGCAGATACTAATGGATCCATAAGCATAGGAAGATAGGGCAACAATGATGAGAGACGAACTGGAACTGTTAAGCAAAGCTCCACAAATAGATCCCGCATATGTTGCTTGTGAAATCCGCTTTGTAAACGATTTAAACCTTCCAGCAAATTCGGCAATAGTGGCAAAAACTCTTGATAAAGCAGATCATGGCTTCCACCGCCAATTGATCTAAATAATGCTCTAAGCAGCAAAAAATAGTTGTATGGCTCATCCGAAATCAAGGCCAACTCCATGGAACGAATTACTATTTTATGCAGATGCGGCCGCAACATTTGCTCATTTTCCACAGGAAACAGACTAACGCTTCCGAAAACCAGTTTAAATAGTCTAAGGTATAAATTGGATCGTTCCACATTAGATCCCATTTCTTCCATCTTCTCGAGAAGATACTCAACCAGCACGGTCGCAAAGAGTGGCGATGTCGTTGGATTGGCCAAAAATGAATTGGCTATAACTTGAAGTGATTGATTTTTGTATATTCTTTCAACAAGAAAATCAATTGTCGTTGCAAATATTTCTTGAAAATTTTGGGAATGCATCATGAGAAACTGAAAGCAAATGGAAAATAAATATATGTTTTATTCGCAAATTTAGTTGGATTGTTAATGTTACTTACAATGCCGCTAAAGTGTTCCAAAACCTCTTTTTCCTCTTTGCTGCGGGAAATAAGTCCAGATGTTCGTTGTTGATTTGGATTTACATTAATTGTATATATGTCCAAAGCTTCCATTGCATAATGCACTAAGTCAATATATGTGCATAATATCTCTGGACTAAAAAGTTTGTCTTGAACGCTCGGTTCTGCAACCTGTGTCTGAAGTAAAATTAAACTTAAATTAATATTTTTATTGTTATTTAGTTGAGTTTTGTAAACCTTTGAGTTAAAAAATCCCCAAGTAATTGTTTTAACGCCACCAACAAGTGTTTTAACTAAACTTCGATATTCAGCAACATTAACTGTGCATGCTATTTGGTTTCCAACCGTTGACATCTTGGCTTGGTCGCTTCCCAATTGATCCTTAAAGTTCAAGTTAATAAAAATCAGAAAGTTCAAAAATGATTAAAACACATACGTCTTTTAATTCTGTAATTGGTACAGAGGGTAAATTAAATGAACCAGTCTGGTTTGTTGAAGCACCGGTTTGAGATTGTCCCTTGCTGAAAAATTAAATAAATAAATACAGATCAAGATTTTGTTTTACCTGAATACCATACATACCACTTTTGTATTATTTGTGGAAGTTGAATTTGTGCAAATGTTTCGAACTTTTTTACGAACACTTTGAGCAGCGTTCCTAAAATATGTCTCGATCGCACTGGTTCCAGTTCACTGTGATGTCGTAAGGATTCTACTAAATTCAACAAAAGCTTACACGACATCGTCTGTATTCCAACAGCAAGTGTCTCATCGTGAACATTTTTGGCAAACAAATTGACCGCTTTCACTAAAACATCTAAGCTCAAGCTTGCGCGAACATGATGAGCAAGATCAGCCAACGTTGAATACGCCAATGGGCGAATGGAGTCCAAAGTGACACCTTTGCCAATGAGTAAATCTTCGTCAAACAATTTATCTATCGATGGTATGAATTCTAAAATTAAATAGAATGAGAATATTATATTTTTGATATAAAAGAACTGATGTTTTACTTACTCTGGCGCAAATCTGTGGCAAATATATGACGCGCTGCTATTAATAGTTCTTTGCGCAGATGGGCAGCCTCTTTTGGGCAATGTTCCATTAGATTAAGCATTCCATTGGATACTGATAATGAATTAGCTATGACTACATCCTGAAAGAATCAATCAAGTAGTTATACTTGTGGATAATACATTGCTAATTGTGTTTTAAATTACCTGATAAATTCGCACAATATATGCCAAAAATGAAAGTGTTTTCACTTGTGCTCCCATAAAATCGACAAACACTTCCTTTTGTGCAGAATTTCTATCACAAAATTAATGGGAAATTTTAATGATTATTAACCTAGACATACAGGTAAGTTTAAAGGACTTACCTTTGCATTATAGTTGGCTGTAAATTGATTGTTGTTAATATTAAGGGAATAAACTCGGCAACCTCTTGGTGGACAGCATTTTTATATATCTGATACATCAGCACAACAATGATGGGCAACTCTTGAAGAACTTTTAAGGACAATATACCACGAGGTAGCAGATTATACTGAAACATCATAGTAACAATTAGTTTTAGTTTAAAGCCAATACACTTTTACAACAAATACTAACAAGTACTTGCTGTGACTGGTTCTCTTGTTGTTTCTCTACATGTATAGTTTTAATTGAGTACGTTTCTGGTAGAAGCACATCTAGATCCAAATCCTTTAATTCAGTTATCCAAATGTCGTTGGTAGTTTCAAATATGGATGTTATGTTATTCGGAAGGTTTGTATAAATTTCCTTAACAAATCCCAAGAAAAGTTGAATCTTAAAATGCAACATAAGTTAATAAATAATTATGCACAGTTAACGTTGTTGAGAAAATTTATTCACTTACTTCGGGATTAAAAGATGGACGAAAATGTTTATGCAGCTCAATGATTATGCGCAGACTTATTAAAACATTTTCTTCATTATCTGATTTCAATAATTTAAGCATCATAGTTATAATTGATTTAACATGCTGTCTTAAATTCTCAGTTATGGGTAATCGGTGTATCATCTCCAAAATCAACTTGCGAACCTAAAATATAAACGTAAAATGCATTTTTGAAAGAGCCAAAATATATTTCTTAAAAGTTTCGCGCGTTTCGCAAATATCAATAATAATCGGTTTAATTATTATACTTTGAACATGGGTGTGTCAGTGTGTGTGTCTGATGCACTTAAGTACAAATATATCTGTAAAATCATTTAATAAACAAGACAGAGACTATTTTATAGTTGAGAAATCGACTGATATTGGCAGGCGCTCGCACAATAAATTATTGTAATGCTGATGAAATACAATCATTTTGTTTGCATATGCTTGAAGCAGAAGCAAAATGCCCCAAGTATCGCGAGATTTGCATCAGCTTAATTAAACAGTGTTGTTTATTTCTTTACATATTACAATTTGCACCAACTTCTGAAGGCTCTTTTATACGCAACACACCCTTGCACATACACACACATGTGGGAACAATGTAAATAATATTTTTGCAATTTAGAAAAT
Source organism: Scaptomyza polygonia (assembly GCA_035044585.1). Taxonomy (NCBI): domain Eukaryota; kingdom Metazoa; phylum Arthropoda; class Insecta; order Diptera; family Drosophilidae; genus Scaptomyza; species Scaptomyza polygonia. The sequence continues at coordinate 1,258,484 of JAWNNU010001690.1, forward strand.
TAAGGTACTCACGTGTTGAACCGTATTCTCTTGGACAAACTGGGGTTCACCATCTTGAAGAATACGTGTGAAGATCTTGAGAGCGTTTTCCAGGAAAGCCGGATACGATGGAGAACTAAGGATCATTTCGAAATGCTCGCTCAACTCCTGTGCAGCTTTCAGCTTGACTTCATCGCTGCTGTTCGGCTCATTGAGCATATTTAGATAATTCCGGAATGTATTAACCGGCATATTTTCGGTGTGTGCCATTTTAAGTAACCATTAACTCAATTTGCGTGCAATAATATGTTTTGCGATCGACCGGTGTAAACAAGTTCACGATTGATGCAAATCACAATGGTAAATGGTTACATATGGTACATGTACTAGAATACAAAAATCAAATGCATCGGGTGCATTTTAGTATTTCATATAAAGCTATTTTGAACACAATAGAACATGCTTATGGCCAACACAGGTAAACTGATATTATATTTCTACAAATTGCAAAATTTAACTCAAACAGGGTGACTCGAGAGTTTTAGTAGTGAATAGTTAAGCGTTGTATTCATACTCTTAGGAAACAACATGATTTTTAAATAAACAGTTTTGAACAGTCAGAAATTTGTTGTTAATATCCATTAGGCCATAATTTAAGAATGTAAATGAGAAAAAATGATTGAGGTGAAATCATTGGGAAAACATCGAATAAAAATATTGATACTGCAACTGTTATCGTGCAAAATGTCGTCTGAAATATCAACTTTAATCGATATATCGGCATAGTGATATTTATTCCACAACCCTACTTAGTGAAATAATAAGTTTTTCACCGAAAATAAATATCTTGTAAGTGTCAAATCAATAACTATAACTAATAAAATTGTGTTTTGGTTTATGCGGAGTGACGTTTTTAAGTACCCAGTTGATTTATATCAATGAAATGCCTTTTTAATTTGATTTTGTAGATTCTAATGCCCATGGGTATGTACATACATACTAACATGTGCATGTATGTTAATACTTTCATGTGTAAGACAAGTAATATAATTACACTCCCCTGTCTACAACAAAGACTTGTTGTATGTAACACAATAAATGTGTTAGTGGCGTCCACAAGTGCGGCTTACAGAATATCTAGCGGAGGGACGCCTTAGTGCATCGCACACATGCACATACGGACGTATGCATGTATAACATGGTTCAAAGCGTAATTGAACCAAAACATGTTCCATACTTAACGTAGCACAGTGGGATATTTTTTTCTTTTCCATTAAACGCCGAAATAATTTTTTTAAAAGCACAAAATAAATAAAATGTTTATTGTTTGAAAAATTTTTTTGTTCAAATAATAAAGGATCTAATAAGAGTTTGCCAACGGGTTAATAAATTTGAATTTTGTGTTTTATTTATGAATATTAAAATGTATTAAAGCAATATATATAATATTTTTTTAGACAATTTAAATATGTTAAGTTTTTTTAAGACAATATAAATATTTTTAAAAATGTATTAATTATTTTTGGAACCCATGCGAATGTTGATAGCCAATGGCCTATCCCTATTGAAACGAATATCCAACAAACTTTTCAAATTACTGTTGTATGTTACAAAAATTTTTTTCTATAAACTGTTTGTAGAAAAAGGCAGCAAGATGAGGGAGTCTGCTCATGACATCAGCATGGATACGTGGAAGCAGTGGATATTAGAGGCAATATCGAAAATAAGATCCCAAAAACAAAGACCAAGTGTACAAAGGATTTGCCAAGCTATTGGTACTCATCATAAATTTCACGAGGACATTGTCGCTGAAAAGTTAGAAAAAGCTGTCGAATCTGGCTCAGTTATTAAAGTTTACAATAAAGGCCTGCATTCATATAAGGCACCAATGGCAAAACGTCGAATAAAGATTGATAAAAGTACTAACCTGTACAAAGTAGTAGCAAAAGCCGTTAATGATTTGGGTGAATGCGAAGGGTCTACAATAAAGAGTATAGAAAACTATATACAAAAATTTAACTGCATTGATCTGTCGCCTAATGTTGATTTTAAAGTTATCATCAAGCTATCAATAAAAAAGGCAGTTGACACTGGATTCCTAGTACAGGAAGGAAAGCTATATAAAAAAGGCAAATCCTTAACAACGCCACGAAAATCTGTTGCCGAACCAGAAGTTCTCATCAAAGGAGAAGAAACTTGCACACATTGCTCCGGAAACTCGCAAAAGAATCTAAATGGCATTCCAGAACCCTTAAGTTCTTGCAAACAATGTGGCATATCATTACATACGACATGCGCTAATATCGCTGGCAGATGTAAATCCCAATCTTATGTCCTACTTTATATGCTTGTTACGAAAGGAACGCTATGGAACTGTCAGAAATGTGCAGATTGTGTTATCTGTAACATACATAATCGTGGACCATGTTTGCTACAGTGTTTTCAATGCAAAAATCACTTTCACCTGACGTGCCTCGACACGGTACCAGACAAAAAGCCAAAGCATCCATATCGGTAAGTTGACTTGTAGCAATAAAAACTTGAATGAAAATAAATAAAAAATAAATTAAAATGTTTCAGATGCAAGGCCTGCTTGAACATTGATCTACCCAAAACATTAAGGAAAGATACAGGAAATATAAAATTAGAGATGGTTGGAAATGATAAGTAAGCGTTTAACTAATTTAATAGTTTAAGTACATATTTTTTAATTCTAAAACAAATATTCATTTTAGAATTGTTAACTACGGCAATGCCACGCCAAAACCTTATACCAATTGCAAGCGGCAAATGATTAAAAGCGAGGGATATGTAGAAAATCCATCAACGTCCCAACAATGCACTGGTGGTGCTGCCAGCATTAATAAACAAAAGAATAAAAAGAATGCCGTCGCTGTTAACAAACTTGTTTCACCCATAAAGCAACAAAAGAAAATATATCGAGATAACATTGTTAATCAACTGAATCGCAAGCGGAATTATTCAGATTTATCATCATCTTCATCGAGCGACAGTGATGACGAAGATGAAGATGACGATAAAAATGCGGGACGCGAAGATCAGGATGATAGTACATCATCAGACTCATGTACTTCGTCGAGCTCTGAGTCCGATTCAAGTTCCAGTTCGAGTGATAGCTCTGAATGCGATGACGATAATGATGATGAAGACTATGACACAGACAGAAGTACATTGAAGGAAAATATATTTGAAAACGATAAGAAAATGGAGTTTCGATCTTCGCCGAATGACAATGAGAGCCTAATGGATGGTTCTTCTGAGAATTGGGGATTTGCAGCCGTTGCAAAAAACCCTGTTGACAATAAATATAAAAATAATTTTAAAGGCATGAGCTACCAAAAGAAAATATCGGATGTCTATCAACTATCTCCAAATGTTGCATCTATTAAGCCCAACAAATATGAATCCGAAAAGCCTAACGATATGGTCATAAAGTCAGCATTAGCTTCATCGCGACATAATAATTCCAATGTGGGTAAAAAAAGAACGATGATTTTAAAATCTATGCCCCTTGAATCTGCAAAATCCTATGTGAAAAATGATGATGATATTCCGTATCTAACTAAAGAAACGGTTTTAAAATGTCAAATGGTTAATGAAATTAATCATTTCCAAGAACCAATCAAGCAATCTTTGAACGCAAAGATACCAGAAGGAGCAGAAATTGAAGATATGGAACATTTGGAAAATGATAAGGATCAAACAATTATAAGCCGGTCTAAGCCGTTTGGTGAGTTTAATCAAAACTATATCAATTTTGGCAATTTTAAATACATGCACTATTCGATAGGTTTACAATTTAAAGTAATATGAAACATAAGAAATATCTAAATATTTTTCAATTTAACTTTCAAGTAATCTGAAATGCCATTTGCAATAATTCATTATTTGTATAAAATAGTTTTTTTCATAGTTTCAATAAAACACCCTTTGATTTTAAAGTCTCTAGCTTACCTGATCTCTTGCATTGACTGCCAGTTTAAAACAAGCTAATAATGAAAGTAAAAAGAAATAGAAAGAAACAAAAAACTAAAATAGGTAGGCATAAATGCATATTAAACACAAGTTTATAAAAAAAAACAATCAAATATTTATTTATAGAAAATCAACATCTACCGCCGGGCGTCAACCCTCTTGACGTTGAACTTTATCAAGAAGTGCTACAAAAAGCTGTTCTTAAAGTTTCTAACAATCCACCCGAAAAGTCTGCTGAGAAAAACAGTTCACTGAGTTATTGTGGACAAAGTCCGAAATCAATTGAAATAGGGAAATGGAATATTAAAACATGGTACTCAAGTCCATTCCCACAGGAGTACGCCAGGTAAATTCCATTAAAAATATATGAATTGATCATTGGTTCATGCTTTTTTCCGGTTGTTCATAGTTTCGAATTTCATTCATCATAATTTTTATAATAATTTACGATCAGCATAAAATCAGCATTAAAGATTCATAAAGCAAGAGACTTTAAATTCAATTGAAAAACGAACACTAATCATGAAAGTTACATAAGATGTATAATTTTAAATAAATGTATTGTTTGTTTTACTCTTGTAGGCTTTTAAAACTTTTTTTATGCGAATTTTGCCTGAAGTATACGAAGAGCCGATCAGTACTGGACAGACATCAAAATAAATGTATTTGGAAGCAACCGCCTGGAACTGAAATATTTCGACAGGGCGATATATCTGTATTCGAAGTAGATGGCAATGTTAATAAGATCTATTGCCAAAATTTGTGTCTGCTCGCAAAATTTTTTCTAGATCACAAAACACTTTACTATGATGTCGAGCCTTTTTTATTTTATATATTGACTAAAAACGATCAAGTTGGCTGTCATCTCGTTGGATATTTTTCAAAAGAAAAGCACTGCTCTCAAAAGTATAACGTTTCATGCATCCTGACTCTGCCACAATATCAAAGACAAGGATATGGACGATTTTTAATCGATTTCAGCTACTTACTAAGCCGCGAAGAAGGTCAATTAGGAACGCCAGAGAAACCACTTTCGGATCTTGGACGTCTATCTTACTTTTCATACTGGAAATCGGTTGTTTTGGAGTATTTGTATACGTACCGGAATAAAAAGACAATAACATTAAAGGATATAGCCATAAAAACTGGCTTAGCTGTTTCTGACATTGCATTAGCATTTGAGCTACTAAATTTTATTAAACTACGCAAAAATGATGGTGACATTCGATTCCAAATCACAGTTAAAATCGATTGGAAAAAGGTTTTAGTGCATCATAATAAGAGAGCGCAAAGTAAAACTCATATTGTAATCGAACCCGATTGCCTAAGATGGAGTCCCTTGATGTCAATTTCAAGATCACCCAATAATAATATACGACCAATTTCAAATCGCGAATATTTAAGTTCTAAGCAAAATGAAAATTCGCATGACAAAGTTTTGCTTGACAAGAAAGATGAAAAAGTCATTGAGCCTCCTGCAAATACGACTGTTGAGTTGTTCAAAGATTCGAATAAGGATTGCTCCAAACCTTTAAAGACCGACACTCAAAATATTGAAAAAGATACAAGTATTTCGAAAAAGAGCACGTGCTCAATTTTAGAATCTACGCACTCAACATTAAATGATGCAAAAAGATCAAAACGGCCATTTGAAGATCTTATTGATAATTCCGATTCCTCTGATAGTAAATATTCGAAAAAATCTTTGGAGGCTGCAGAATACAATATTTTGACCAAACGTGCTTTACGTTTGGCCAAGCGCAAAGACGTTACTCCGCATACCAACAAAAGGAAACATTTTGAGCGTAAAAATATTATTGATAATGTCGAGCTCAAAATTTCGAATACTGTTGAACAACTAACAAGTAATAAGGAAAGCTCTGACAAATATTCCATATCGCCAGGAGCTGCTTCCCAAGAAGTTCATCGCATTGTTAAGAAACACGAATCAAATGACAAACCCATAAATATTGTACCCAAACTGAGGGGCAAGAAATCAAATGGCAAACGTGATGAAGAAACAGAACCAGCAGTTATCCCTCAAAACAGTATTGAAACTCAAATAAAGGAAGCAGACATTGAAAAGCCCCCTAAGCTTCAAGTTGAAGTAATAGAAACTGTTAAAGAAAAGAAGGTTGAAAAGATAGTGGAGGCTGTTACGCAACAGCAGCAACCCCAGCAGCAGCAACCGAAGGAAAGGGAGATTATATCTTGTGAACCTTTTACTGATCAAGTTCTGGATGCGGTTGCAAAGAAAACTAAGAAAGCATTGTTTGCCGATACGACTTCATTTGAAGCAAAAAATACGGACGTTCAAATGACGGAGTGTAAAATTGAGCCCAAGCCAGTTGAAACTATATTGAGTACGGAAATAAAAGGTCAGGTTCAAGAAATTTGTGAAATACAAAAAGAATCCGTTGTGGTTAGTCCTTCTACAACTGAAGTGAATATAAAAGATAAAATGATTAATACTACCTTGCCGACAGTTGCTGAAAAGGTAGAAACACCTAAACCAATAGTTGAGAAAATTGAACCAAAAGTACTTAATTTGAATAATGAAAGCTTGATTAAAGTTAACAATGAACCGATAAAGGAAAACCCCGTTGAGCCAACTTTAAAACCTTGTGCTAAACCAACGGTTTCTACTCAAGAACCATTGATTGCCCCAGTACCAGCTACTGTAATTGAGTCTATTAAAGTCTTCAAAGACTGTGCCAAGGAATTCAAAGAGGCTGAAAAAACTGAGACTAAGAAAATTGTTAGTCCCGAAAAAGTTCCGATAGTCAAACCGGATTTGTCGCAAGTAAAAGTTCCTTGTAGCGTACAGCAAGAACAAACATTTTATAATGAAATGAACAGAGCAAATGCAGCATATGAAAAACTACTTCCCGGAAAAACAGAAGCCTATGAAAAACTACTTCCCGGTAAAACTGAAGCTTATGAAAAACTACTGCCCGGAAAAACGGAGGCGTCTTATATGAATGAAACTGAAGTTAAACAGAAAATTCATAAGAAAGCTGTTATGGAATCTTCTATTCCAAAGACAGAAGTAGCAAACACTTTGTGCAAAAAGCCAGATGCAATTCATACTGCAAATAAAGTAAATGTAATTGCAGAAAAGGATGCACAGAAGCCACAGCCGCACTTGCTTCAAGTACAAGTCAAAGAGGAAGATAAATCTAGTGTGCGTGCTCCGCCGTCCACTTCATTGCCCATACGGGATAAGATTCAACTCAAGAATAACGAACATGCTCAGTTACAAAACCCATTGGCTTCTCAATATTCAATTAACCAGATGCCAAACTATCATCATACCTCACAGTATTGGCAATGGGACTATTACAGTTATAATCTATGCAATTTGGATCCGGCAGCTCAAAAGGGTCAAAAACAATTCCATAAAGACCTAGCAACAACTATGGCTTACACCAACTTTACACAGAATCTGTATCAATCGGCTAACCTAGCGATGCATGCTCATCATCAGATGCACCACCCAAAGGATAAACAGAAGGTTGATCGCAAAAACAGCGGTAAAAAGGATGAAATGCCCAAGGCGGCCGCATCAAATATAAATGCGGTCAACACGCCTCGAGATGCCGATGGGAATGCACTTAATTGTAATGAGTACAATGTGAACAACCAAGCGCATATGTTTGAGCAGAAGTGCGCTAATCAACAGAAACAATTTAAAATCACAGATCATTCGCAGCAAATCAAATCGATTGGTAATCCCCAGAACGCTGTAAACAGACACGTAAACTCGAATCAAGCGGATCCTGGTAGCTTGCTACCATCTCCAATGAGCCGCGAAGCATCGGCGGCACCACAAAAACTTAAATCGGAGCACAATGTCAACAACATACCATTAGGTCAATCACGAGAGGAAAAAATGAAAGTATCACAACCGATTTTACAATCAGCTCCACATTCAAATTTGCAAGTGAACGGACAACAGGATGTCAATAATCCCAATAATAGTATGGCATACAATTCTGAATCAGCCTCAAATCAGGCACCAATACAACAGCAGCAATACGATTGTGGCATTAATGTGCAAATCAATATGGATTCACCATCAAACATTGGTAGTGCAATTAATCATGGTCCGGAGAATCCCAATGGGCATATGCAAAGACAGTTCCCCGACTGTTCGATGCACAATCAATCAGCCACAACGCCCATGCACATGTCCATACAAAACTCGCATATGCAACAGCAGAGCAACATAAATATGAATTTGAATTCCGAAGGCTCGCCAAACCTGAACATTATTGGCAACTCACAGCACCAGCATCAAAATAGGAAGCTTACTGTGCAGGTAAAAATTTTTTTAAAAAATATTTATGAAGCTTTTCTTATTCGTTTTTTACTTACAGCCGGATATCGTTGCAAGTTCACCAACCGCAACACATCGAGCACCGACACCCAAGCAAATTCGCAATGGCAGCTCTTCGAATAATGCTCAGCAACGAGACGCTAAAGTGCCTGCAGCAGCAACAAGCTCTCAAAATGCTCACCATCAGCATGCTCAGAGCTCTGTTTCAAATATATCCAAGGGACAACAGGATGGTATTGGTGGTTTACAGTTTACGCAGCTTAGTGGACAGCATGGACATCAGCAGAATATGCAAACGTTGGACTACATACCCATACCGCAACTATCACAAAACTTTTCGAGCACTCCATCAAACTATGACATTGTTAATATGCCGGCTGTCATTCAGCAAAGGATGTCGCTCAATGGCTCAGTTCATTCCCTACCCAACTCCCATCAACGCATTGAGCAACCATCCTCGGCGTGTGCTGTAAATAATTTCTATTTACAGAATAACATGCCATCAAATGAAATCGTATCAAATGCACCACGAATACCCGTCACAACGACATTGGGCCCACCGTCTTCGGCAGCTAACAACGATCAGTCGATATCATCAAACAGCGGTGGTGGCAGCACACCAGCTTTAGTTGGAAACTTGTGTAGCCTCTCAAAGTTGCAACAACTAACTAATTGTCTGGAGACACAACCGTGTAATACATCGCCAGGAGCTCAATCGAATTTAACACCATCACCACACCATCCGATTCCACCCAATTCAATGACACCGCCACCACATTTATTAATGCAAAATCGAAATATTTCAACGCCGCCGAATATGCTGCAGACCCAAGTGGCACCGCTACAATATCATAAGTACTATACCAGTAATATGAACATTGCACCGATTTCATCCGCCCAAAACGCTAATCGAAATACTCGAAACACACCATCGGCACCCATACAACACACTTCATCGGCAATTAGTAGTAGCTCAAATAATCGCACAGCCAATGTACACATCAGTCCCAATCTGATGTCACATTATGGGGCAATTAACAGCTATCGGATGTCGCCGCAGCAGAGTCCACCGGCATCTGCATATAGTTCCGGAGGTGAATATCCCAACTCTCAGATTCCAATGCAGATGGGTGTAATGAACATGCAGTCACAGTATCAGGATGCATGCGTTTTGCAAAGAGCAACGCAACCGAATTCAATGTATCCAACGTATTCACCATACTTGCCGCTTAATGGCTCAATACGCAGATAATAAAAATATCTACATTAGTTACACGTTTTACTCTATATAAAGTATCGAAACTACTTTTACTTCTTGTCTTGTAAATGTATCATAATTTTTGTGTATTAAAACAAATAAATATTAAAAACTAATTCCATTTTATCTTCGATATAGTATGTTGTCGATTTATGTATTTGAAGTTAATGGAGAATAACAATACGTTTACAATATTACAAGCAGTGAACTTAGGCATTTTGATATTTTTTTAAAAGCATTGCCCAGACATCCGGATAGCGTGCTTGCAGGAACGCTGTCAGTTTTTGTGCACTTTGAGCCTGTTGTGGTGAACAGTTGCGGCATTTTCTTGTTATAACTTCGGGTAAAGCAGCTGAAAATGTAAACAACAGTGAAATACTAGTATTTGTGTTGTGTGCTTTAAACAAACAATATATCACAAGTGTGGTTGAAGGTCAGTGAACTCTCCCAAATTCAAATGGGCTTTGCTTACTTTAAAGTTTTTTTTGTAATCAAATACGACTTGAATTAATGTTAATATTCCTTCATAACATAACTAGAGTTTATTTATTAATTTGTTATCTACCTTTTAGTTGTCTTCCCAATTGGTCACATGGGCTCTTCTCCAGAATACACATTATTTGGCGACTAACAACGGCTTGGTTGTTTAACAGCTTATTCATATTCTTTTCGTCAGCATCAACGTTTGAAGGAATTATAATTATTAAAAAAAACATAAAAATCATAATTTCTTTTTGACATTTTTCAATTAAATACATAACTACTGTTTTAGTGTTTGCTATGGACTACAATACTTTTGTGTATTTGTTATTTTCACAACGCATGCGCTCTAAAAGTTCAGTTTAAGGGATGTGTTAGCTTAATCTTTTACATGTTTATAAAAGTGACTTAAACAGTTATGTTTAATTTTCATAGCAAATGTTATAATTTAAATGTTTCTTCATATTTCTTTCGGAACAGCCGTCAAATTTCAATGCCAATTATAAACTTTTTTTTCGAACCAATTTTTTTTTTAATTTAGGTCATAAAATCATCTTGTTAAGGGTTAAGACAAGAAGTAAGTAGGTAACTTGCAACTCTCGAGTAATGACATAGTTGCAGCTTTGTCCGATTTTAATTCTTCAATCATTCCTGATAGTGATGGAATCTCCTCGTTTATCCTTAAATCTTGTGGTAGTGAGCTCTGTGAGCCACTTAGAATTTTATTCTCTAAGTCCCTCTTGACTGGCATATTTATTAAGTCATGGAAGTCGGGATTGGTGACACCTGTTCATAAGAACTCGTCAAAAAGCCTAATAAGAAGTTATAGAGCCATCGCAAAATTAAGCAATGTCTCAAAACTATTTGAGCGTGTAGTTGCAAAGCGTCTAACATTTCTTTTTAAGTCTTATATTTCTTTTAACCAGCATGGTTTTATGAATGGCAGATCTACTGTGACGAATTTATCAGTTTTCAGCAATTTCTGCATTAACTCTCTTGAAAATCGATTACAGGTTGACACAATTTATACAGACTTTATAAGTTAATATACCAGAACGGAGAACTATGTTGCTCTTTGGTAGTTTGGAATAAATGAAAGCTATTATTTTTTTACAAGCAATTATTTATTTATCATTTTTAAATTAATCTACATATAAAATAACGTTAAAATGCAAGTTTAATCATCATCGTCATCGTTGTCATATTGACCCTCGGAATCATCGTCATCGTCTTCATTCATGTCTTCGGCCAAAGCGATTTCATTCTTCCTGTTTTTATTTAAAAGCCATTCCCTGTAGGCGAGCTCCTCTTCAACAGTTGGATCACTTGATTCAATAAAATCTTCAATGGTATGGGGATATTCATTTTGAACTGGCGCCAAATGCTTAAATGGTTTATTACGTCTGACAATCTTATGACCCCAGCCTAAATAAATTGATTCGCAATTTTTCTCAAAAAGAAATGTGAAAGCGCCGGGCCAACAATTTGATTGCATTATCAACAAACGTTCCTTTTGATTTGTATACTTGCTGGTAAAGCGTGCACTCCAGGGTGTGGAACAGAGAGTGCTTTGATCATTGGCTATTGAGGATAGGATATTTGGTCCTATTTCTTTATGACTAAGCTCATCTAACATTTCTTCTTCTTCACCCTCTTCTTCCTCGTCGGCTTCTTCTTCCTCCTCCTCGTACTCTTCACCCATTTCCTCCAATCGAAGCATTTTCAAATACTCAGCCAGAGCTTTCTCACGCTCCTTCTGAGCCTTTTCCTCATCAAACCACACAACACGTCCTTGATTCAAAATATTCGATCGACAATGTACCCAGGACACCGGACTAGATAATGAACTTAAAGGTTCTATTTCATAATTTTCATTTTTCATGAGCATTACGTCATTATCTGAAAAGGCAGTTTTTTAAAAATTAAACGAACTAATAAGACATTATAGAACTTACCCGAAGGTTCCTCTTCTTCACCCTCGTTCAGTTCTTCCTCTTCCTCCTCTTCCTCTTCGCCTTCATCGAGATAGGTACCATCATAAAGTCGCTGTTCCTTTTTAGTCATCCGTCTATAATATCCCTGCGGAGCAATATGAGTACCCGATGTAATACGAGCAATAATTGCACGTAAATAATGTTTCTCTTTGCCCGGAAAACATGGATAAGAAACGACATCCGATTCCAAATCACCAGTAAAAAACTTTTTGATATGCCGCGAAACAGCAATTTGACGTGGTGTTACAATTGGTAGCTCAATCCAATCATCATGCAAATTATTAACCACAAAATACGAAAAACGATTACAACCAAGTCCAATATACTCGGGTGGTATATCGTAGAACTCGATATCCTTTGCCAATGGAATCGGTGCAGCTGCTGGCACCATCTGATCCAACTCATCCAATGGAAACTTTTCCCAACCATAAGTGCCTGGTGTTAGTTCTGGACCGACATGTGAGGGGTTGGGCCGTTCCATACGATGCTTTCGCATCTGATAGGGAAGTTGATTTTCTTGCATTTCCTCCCGCATCATGGACAAACGTGATGTGATTTCCTCACGCGTAAGTGAGGCTTCCACAATATAGTAAGAAGCTTTAAGACCATTTATACAACCCCAAAAACGACATTGTACTATCGATGGATGGGTCTGTAGACGATTAATAGAGCATGCCAATTGGAATATATCATCTTTGCTAACACTAAAGCCGCATTGATTCCAAAAAAATTGCATTTGCTCAACGCGTTCGTTAAATATAATAAACTTTCGAAGCGAATCATCAATATTAATACGTAATTCCCCATCAATAGATGTAAAAGTTTCATCACCTCCCATATCCTCATCAACGATCACATCAGCAATATCTCCAATGTATGTTAGCTAATAACGGGAATTATACGTTATTTATATTTTCATAAACTAGCTTAAAAAAAAACTACCTTCATGGAATTAAGTATTAGCTTGGCCGGTCGAAACATTCGGGATTCGGCAAAAACGCCATTTGGTGGAAAACGTTCGGGTACATGAAATTTTTGTTCACGCACATTACGACTGAACTCTTCAAAGAAGTCGATAACATTGGGAGGACGTTCGTCGATAACGCGCTTAACAATATCACTGATATGATCAAATCTAAACGTAAACAGTTATTTTAACAAACTTTTCTTTATCGAAAATAATAATATAATATAATTTTTACTTACAAGTTATCCCCACTCAATGTGCTATATTGTTTTAGAATCGACTTAGCCAAATCTAACTCATAACCTATATTTGGAGCCTCATCACGGCAGGGTCGCTCTAATAAAGTCTGCGAATTGAAGGCGCCCATCGAAATGGTCGTCGACGAGGATGAAGACGTACTTGTGATGATGTTTGCACATTTGTCTGAAGTTTCTTGATCAGTTTCTTGCCTCTTGGTTGGTTGCACCTTAGCCTTCTTTTTATTGTTGTCACAAGGTGGTATGTTCGAATTGATCGATGAGCTTGAGCTAAGCGAAAAATTTTGGCATGATGGATTATTGTAATCCATAATGAATTACAAATATATATATATTCTTATTTGTACAGCTTTAAAGTTTGTAAAATATATAATCGTATCGGGCAACGAATACTAAATTAAAGACTTATAAAGAAAAGATTACTAAGTGTTTTTATTTTCTTTCATATTGTACGTTACAAATATTTTGAAACCACCCTCGGCAAGGTAGTGCAAAGAGCAAAATTCAAATTTCCATCTAAATATGTATGTGCACGCCCACATACACACACACACCTATGTGTAAATAAATTTATAAATAAAACGGTCACAAGGAGGGTGTGGGGGCAGGTGGCATTTGCCCCCTCCTATCAAAAATGACTGCAACATGTTGTTAGAAACATACGTATACAAACATTTGTACCGTCTAAAAGTTTTCCTATTTATTAGCAGTTAATGAATAAAGCAAACTCGACGTGACGTTTAATGAGTGCAAAATTTTTAATCAAACCTATTTTTCTTTAAGATTTGACCCTAAAGCGACCCTTTTGTTTTACCGATCGATTGATTTTCTTGATTTTTCCAAAGGGATTCCCTGACTCCCACATAGCAACCCCTGCTCTAAATATACAAAATTCTTGGCATACGCCCTTGTTACAAAATTTTTATTCCCATCACACACACACTATAAATATTTATATGCAATATTTATTTATATTTTTAGGGAGTCATACACATTTTGAGAAAACAAAAAAAATTTTATTTCATATGAATATGAATAGTATGATATCATATACATATATATGTTGTATATATAAAAATATTATATGTTAACTTATGCACACGCTTGCACATCATACTATAACTATAGTAAACTATATGGAAAATGATTGAATAATTTTTTTTCTTAAAAATTACTTAAATAAATGTATATTTTTGTTAATGTTTTTATGTAGCATTTGTGAAAAATTGTAATTTGTTAGAAATTTGTGTACATACAATGACAACAAAACAAATTTCGATTATATTCAACGTTTTATTGCTGTACACTAAACACACACACACACAGACGCACACTGACAGAAAAAAAGACACACACACAACATGTATTTTTTGTTGTGCCGTGTGCATCCACAAATATAGACTACCAGTGTACAGAATCTTTCCAGTTTAGTCTGCAGCGTCTTTAACGTACAGGAACTTCTTTACAAGTGTACCTTTTGACGGTATGTTGTGTACATAGCAATTATAAAAAATTCAAACTAACTTTAATTAATTGTTGCAGAACATATAGAACATAATGCCTTTTGTTCCGGTTGAGACTGCCAAGTGCCCCGCGTGCGGCAAATCTGTGTACGCCGCCGAAGAGCGTGTCGCTGGTGGTTACAAATTCCATAAGACCTGCTTCAAGTGCAGTAAGTAACAACGAAACAATTTGGATACTTTTTTATAGAACTAAAAAACATAACAAAATTTTCTTAAGGTATGTGCAACAAGGCTCTGGACTCGACGAACTGCACCGAGCACGAAGCATCCCTGTTCTGCAAAAACTGCCACGGTAGGAAATACGGACCTAAGGGTTACGGTTTCGGTGGCGGTGCTGGCTGCTTGTCCACAGACACGGGCGCTCATTTAGCGAGAGAGTAAGTATCCAACAACTATATATGTATTTTAAATAGTATTTAGTATCATTAAAAATCATTAAAAACTTTAATGAGTTAGTTTTAAATTTTTATAATTTTTAATAATGAACAATTAATTTTTTTTATGCTCTACTTTCAGTTAAATATGGTTCCTGCCAAATTGCCATTTGTTTAATTCAATTTTATCTTCGGGACATGAATCAGTGTTCATGTCTAGACCCTATGTGTTATATTTATCCTGATATATGTGAAAATTATGGTAAAAAAAAATATTTTTGTATTCATTTTCATTACTGACTGTAAATTAATAAAAGAAATTTAAAAAACAAATACAAATAAATAATAAAAAAAATACACTTAGAATAATAAACAGAAATATCAAACAGAATCTTTTTCTAATTAGTATGTATTATATATCTAAAAATAAAAGTTAGGTTAGGCTGTTGAGCCAGTTGGACTCTGGCATGATAAACAAAGAGTTTTGCTTTTTGAGAACTTTGTATATTTGTATACATTAAGTATACGCGGAGAGCATTGTTTTTCCTTATTATTTTGCTTGCCGATTAGAAATATCGATTACTATTCGATATCCGTCTAACAGCTAGTATATGTGATAAATATAGCATCAATCTAATTATAGCATAGAGATTATATTCTGATAATAAATCAATAAGATTCTACTTTTTGGATACCTACGACCAATCCACCCTAAAGATTCTATTTTTGACATATGAAACATTTTCTTGCCATCTATAGAATCTCGCCCAAGTGCAGGGTATAATAGTGGATGGAAAGTGGAAAACGAAATGAAGAAACTTGACCATGCATTAAGTGTTATGCTTGAAGGCGCAGACTAAGAGTGAAATCACACTTGCTAACAATGTTCAATACCTCGAATACCCTTGAATAAAATTTAATTGTTTAGACATTATACATACACAAATATTAGATTTGTTTGTTTATAGGGAAACGATTTTCAATTATGTCTGCTCAAATATTTTTTACTTTTATATACAATTCTTGACCTGCCCAAGCTACAAAATAATTGATTTCTAAAAACAATTTACACACGCAATTGAATGTTTAATTATGAGTAACTAGCTATGAATCATTTGATGTACAGGGTATAGACATCTTTGGATAAATGCAATTCATTTAACATCAGTAAGTCTTGATTAACTGTCTTGTTAGCTGTGAAAAACATAATCAATGTTAGCTGCAAATATTAAAGTGTTTTAAAACATATTTAATTACAATTAGAGGTTATATAGACAACTTTTGATCAAATAATTGCAATATACATATTATATTTGTGTTTTCTTTTGTTTTCCAGTGAAGAAAATATTTCAACATGTTTGGAAAACCCTTTGAGACCTTTAACATAATACATGTATGCATAGGTAAATATTTAATATTTAACTTAACAATATAAAAATGCAATTATATCAAAAACCTCAAAGTAGATATTTAATTATTTGAGGTTATGGTGAAAGTGAAAGTAAATGAAAGTAATGTTCGTGTTTGTGAATCGAAATCTCTAAATATCTAATGAATATCATTATAACAAAATCTTTACAGATCTTACTTATTGTAAGAAATATGATATTTTTTTGTTTATTTCATTTTAGGAACTATAATTTTTTTATCTATAACAAAGGTGTGCTCCGACAATAGAAGATATAAAACAGGGGTAAGTAAATAAATTTTATTAATTTTCTCACACTTTTTTTACTTTATGCTTATTTTTTTAGATTTGGTCAATTGATCCACAGGCATTTTATATGTACAATCAGCCAAGTAAATTTCGAAAACTTTATTGGTACAATACAAGAGCTCCACAATTTACAACTCGAAAGCAGCGTATGGTAAATATACAACTCAAACATGGATATAGAAATGCTCTGCCTGAAATTGGTGCATCTTATGGAAATCCAACATATAGGTATGCTTTTAATTAATGGCTTTTCGAAAGCATTCAAGAATTTCAACACACAAACAAACAAAAATATTTGTATGTATCTTTGGCATTTCTCTTTTTAGAAGCACATTTAAAAATACGTATGATGACGGTTCATTGTCATCGAATATTTTGAGAACATATATGACATCGGTGAGAATACCTTCGACATCAGTGCCAAAAACACCAACACCAAGCCTACCGCATTTTGAAACAAAACAACATGTCTATAAAAACACGACGATCTGCAACCAAATCCATAATAATATTACTTTAGCTCCCAATGTTAAGGAAAGTATAAACATTTTACCACAATTTCGGGGACTTGACAGTATCTCGAGTGGTATAAATGTTTTACCCAATTATCGAGGATTTGAAAGTATTTCAAATAGTATCAGCAATACCATACCGCCAATGATTGAACCTCCCTTTCGGCCATATATAACCCATTCCTACTTCACTTTGGATGATGTCATTGTCCCAAATGCTCCGAAGAACTTTCACTTTAAGCCCAAAAAAAGTGAGAAAGAAGACAAAATTATACCCTATGACTCACAGCCGCAAAATAGTTTTATTGCCCAAAAATCGACACATTTTAAAGAAAAGCCGGCCCGAATTTTTAGCACTTCAACAAGTACAAGTACAACTACTATTGAATCAATTCAAACTACGGAAGCTATACAGCAAACGACAATGGAATATCGGCAAACAAGTATTCTACCAGAAGCCGCAACAACCAAGGAAACCTTGAGGTATTTTACAACACTGAGTCCTACAGTTACCACAGAAATACCGAACTCGATCATAGATCATAAAAAATCAATTGTTAGGGAAATTTTTAATGGTTTCACAGTAAATCGTACACCAACAACCACAAATATACCCAATACGATATTTGATAAAAAGAATTGGTCTTCGAAGAAGCATATATCATTTCGAAAGAATCTAATGCCAATTACTTTCAATGACGATTTTTGTTATAGCTGCGGGAAAGATTCACCAACCATAGATAATATAACATTTAGTGATGTTAAACCAAATTTAAATATAACAAAATTCAAAGATAAACATAATTCAACATTGATTGCAAAGAAAAACGAAGGAAGAAAAAAGCTGAGTTTGAAAAATTTAGCAACAAAAATTAAGTCTGCACAAAACAAAACCCAAACATTCGCTAAAGATCAATCAACTCCAAATATTTCAAGCACAACCGAAATGATACCAATACGAAATAGAAGAAATAAAACCGGGTTTATAAACATGAGACGTAGAAAAGTGGAAGCAAATGCAACAAGATTTAAAGCGTATAATGCTAGCCGTAACAACAGTATGAATTCAAAAATATTAAAGCCAAAAATTGAATTCAAAACTCCAGTATTAAACATAACAAATGAAAAAGTTATCGTTCGGGAAACAAGAAAAATTAATGCTGTTAGTAATAATACAATATTGGCAACAACAAGCAGTACAATTCTAACTGAAACAACAGCTTTGGCAGCAGAATCCGCTATAATGACTATATCGAATACTAACGGCAGATCCTTGAGAAGATCAATGCGAAAATTCCGTACTCCAGTGTCCGATATTGCTGTAAAACCCATTGATCTTCGGCAGTCAACGGATGTACCGAAATTACCAATTGAAGTTTATTTCACAAAACTTAACAAAAATTAAAATATCACAAAATTCAAAAAACTATCCAAAAATACGTACTACAAACCAAAGATCATTATACTCTAATTATGTTTATTTATTTTATTTGTAAAAATGGTTATTGTTAAATTAAATAAATATTGCTGAAAATTTCAACTTAAAATTTTGTAGTTGATTTTATTTGATTTACGAAAAGAGATCATTTTTATTTAGTTATATAAATTTAGTAAATTACCAAACGTTTTATCTTATAAATTAGCAATGAAATAACTTCCAGAATGTTTATCAAAGATGCGCCAATAAAAAGTCCAAGAACACCGCCAATTGCAACTAAAATATACAATAATCCAATTATTATCGTAATCTTAAAGTTTAAAATTGTTAACGCACCTATAAGATCCAATTTAGTTTGTGTAACTGTGCGATAGAATCTAGCATAAGGTGGACTTTCAATTTTTACCCCAGCACAGTAATCCTTACTCTCAACTGCATTTGCGATTGAACTGAATTCGGAATTTCGCATAAATATTTTTGAATCTTTATTTTTGGTATACTAGTTTATCTTACCCCACAAAGCTAATCTGTTGTTCAACGCACGACGGCAAGCAAACCAAATTAGTTCCAACATGATCCTTTACTTTTTCAGATATATAGGCTATATAAAAGGTTCAAAGAACTTAACGAATATAAAAATTTATTCTTATTTTCGTTACCTTCCTGTAAACATTTTATTCCTGCAACATCGCAATATGGCTGCTCTGGAAAATAAAGTTCTATTGGAATAAAGAATAAAAGTTTCCAACAAATCACCTACTCGTTGCCGAAGGATTATATAAAGTGCAATTGCAAGTTTTCATCTCCATTTGGTTTCTTATTTGAGACATACAAGTTGAAAAGCTGAAACGATTTCAAGTATAGCAGAAAATTTATATTATCAAACTTACTTACCTGTAAACAAATATGGAACTTGTACTTTCTTCTGGAAATTTGCACATACGCTGATTAACGCTCTCTTCCAAAACATCATCGTTATTATGGACTTCTTCAATATTAAAACTAAACAAAGTTGGCCTTGTTGAAACTAGATAGCCAACAGCATTAAAGTAAGGCACATCCTCGGGACTGTGAACAAATAACTGTTTTTTTTTTTTGGTTTATTTTATTTAGAAATAGGGAAGATAGAATTTTATATTATATTACTTACTTGATATTTATATATTAGTTCGCTTTGTAAAACTAATTTAAGGTTTCGATGTTTATCCAATGATGAATATTTTAATGGTAACAAATCGATATTGTTACTGTGCCAAGAAAAAGCCATACTTAGTTCTAAAATTAATAAACCAATCATTTTATTACTTACTAGTCCATCAAATTATTTGACAGAAAACAATTGCCCATTTCCAGCAAATGGAATTTAAACAGTGCTTCACAGTCAGGCAACAAAACATCAGCAAAATAAATTGCCTTTATAATATTTTTACAAGAGCGCGGAAGCAGCTAAAAAACGAATTATTTTAAATTTTCTACTCAAATCAATCAAGTTATTAATATAATTACCTCCCTTCGCAAATCCATTATATTTACTCCACAAGTTGAATTATATCCCCTACAATGTGCTTCCTTAACATTAATATTTTCGGAGCTCAAAAACAAATAGTCGAAAAGATTCTTAACATATGCATTTGACAGGGTTTGATTTTCAGGTAAGCGTCTCTTGATGGCATTGGTAAAATCGCTGGTTATCCTATTCTTTACCAAACATATGCTAACCGAGGGAAACGTGTTCGTCCAATGCACATATGTCGTTGTGACACCAATGCTCGTTGAGTCCGTATGAAATCTGGCCATCATTAGTATAAATATTACACCCATACTCCATCCGGAAACCGATATTACAACTAACCAAAATAACCTGTAAACAAAGTTGCCTTATATGATGGGGATTATATGATTATATTGATATCACCTTTTATTAAAAAAGTTAAAAAGCAAGAAATTTACGAAAATATTGTCCGTCATCTTTATGAACAGTTAGGCAACTGGACAGCGATTTGAAAAAATCTATAAATTGTTCACGTCATATACACTGTTTGCGTGTCAACTAATCGTTGTCATCAAATATAATTAAAGCTCGAAAGAGTATTCATTTTTATATTATCTATATTTATTTATTGGATATACAATTTAATCTGTTTTGGAATGACAATCTAAACTTATATGATATTTAGTGCTACTTCTCAAGATAATTTTCTAGTCTAATAAATAAATAAGTCGAAAGTTATTTAATGAAAAACTTATTACAATTGATTGATTATTTCTTTTATTGGGAAGACCATTCATTCATTGAGTAAGTACTTCCCAAATATGGTTGCTGACGTATGGGATCGCTATTGGTTTGATGATGATTTCCAACAGCATTCCATGGTTGTCTAGGAAAAGCATTTGAGTTTATATATGGTGCGGGATTACCGCTATACCCAGCCGTTGTATGGAAGTTGGAATGATAGGGGGAAAAATTAAAATGACCATAGGGTGCATAATTATTAAGATGATAGTTTGTTGCGGAGGCTGTATTCTTATTTTCATAGTAATTGTAATATTGGGGAGGGAACGAATGTTGAACATTTTTGCTGGCGAAATATGAGTTTTCAGCTAAATTATTATTGGGCAGCATTGTTTGCGGATGCGTTGCATTCGATGGGATACTATTAATGGAACTAGTATTATAAGATTCGACAATGGGCAATTCTGTTTCATGCTTGTAAGGCTGTTGCTGCTGCTGCTGTTGCTGTTGCTGTTGTTGCTGCTGTTGCTGCTGTTGTTGTTGTTGTTGTTGTTTCTGATAGTCTACATTTTCAGGCGGCTGTTGGTGCAGTGTTGTTGGAATGGTGTTTAAACCTTGAATTTGATTACTATTTTGAGTTATGGTCTGTGGTTTAGTTTGCTGATGATCTTCCAGATTGCTGTTTCTCGTAAACGCTGGCTTTGCAGACGGTTCGATTGATGCACACTCTTTGCTTGTCGCCGCCTCTTTTGGCATCTCTGCAGTTGATGTGTCAACCAATTTTTCTGAAATTATAAAATTGTGATTTAAGGACTTTTATAAATTTGACACCAACTCTTGCATACCTTTCTCTGGTGGTTTTGATTTTGGAGCATCTGTATCGCAATCAGATGTTATATCGATAACGTCCTCTTTGTTGGTCTTTTCATCCTCTGGTCGCTTGGCAGTTGTTCTGATTGCAATTATTTTGCCACTATCTAATTGCATATAGATTCCCTTCGCTGATTTTAGAACCATCACTCTTTGACCAGCTTTGAGTATTATGTTAGATTTCTCTGATGAATTTGTTGGTATGACAACGTCTGAAGAAGAGAATAATGAATAATTATAAAATGTTAGCTTGTAAACTTTTTGGCGGTGATATTGCTAACCAAGTGGTAACGTCATTTCCTGAGCAGTCATTCCTTGTCTTTGCCACACTTCAGCAGGAATCCAACGTGTTGACCGACCTCCAGCAGTGACAGTTGTTTTCTTTGCCTGTATGGGTTTTATCTAAATAGAAAATATTATATAGAACAACTATTTGGTGAAATATCTTTATTTGGTTTCTAATACTCACTGACGCGACTGGACGAGTTATAACAGTACCATCCTGGTTAACAATTCTGTATTGCATTTTGCCTGAGGTATAGGTTAATTTTTGATTGACAGACGCCTTCTTTTCTAGCTCATAGCTACGATGTGCTTGTCTTTTTTCAGCTTGTGATAGCTTACGATCCTTCTGATCAACTAGTAAACTTTCATGAAGGAACGGATCTTTTGTTATATATATCTCATGTAATTTAATAATTGTATTAATAATGGGATCCAAATGTTCCGTTGAGTGTTCAATTTTCCCTTCTTTTGTTTTATGGTTTGTCGTTGTGGTAGTGGTGGATGTTGCTGGTGGATCACCCGACTCATTGATTTCTGTTGTTGTTGTTGGCTCGTTCGATTTTTGGCCATCAGCTTCCGATGGCTGCTCATCATCGGAGCTATAATCGTGACACAAATTTGTAATCTCCTTCATTGATAAATGCGCCTCCGGATTGCATTCATCAACGATTCGATCGGACATTCCTTGTTTCTTAATTTGCCTGTCATAGATTTTCTTTTCCAGGCATTTGTCCATGACAATTCTATACACGAAGCAAGGCTTTGTCTGGCCGTATCTGTTATGAATAGAAGATGTTTGTTATAATTAAAGCTTTTTATATTTAATTTCTGTTTATACCTATAAATTCTATAAACGGCTTGTGTGTCATGACAAGGATTCCAACTGGCATCAAATATAATAACTCTATTCGCACCAGTCAAGTTTATACCCAAGGATCCGGCTCTTGTAGATATGAGGAACAGCTTTATATTACGATTAGCATTAAACTCATTGACGAGTCTTTCTCTTTCTTGCGATGAAGTCGATCCATCTAAACCTATTAAAGAAAACATATTAAAAGAGTTATAAATTTTTTATGTTTTTCAATACTTACGAAAATATGAAACATTTCTCATCCAAAAGTTTGAAGTGCATGGTACATAGCTTGATTTGAGGAACCCTTCGATAAGATTTAATGTCAACAAGCTTTGGCTAAACAATAATAGTCGATCGCCTAGAAAAATGCTCTCCTTCATGATGCAAAAAAATATTTCCATTTTGGGTGATGTCGATATTTGGCCAGGTATGTAGTTTCTCATAATGTCCAGTGCCCAGGAACATGAAAATTCATCATTAATTTTTTTTGTCTTGAACGTTTTTTTATTTGTATCATTTATAATACTGGTAAGGCCTTGTTGTTTCGTTGAATTATAATTTTCGACTGACTTCACGCATTCAATATTGGTTTGATTAAGATTTATGGAAGTCGGCTGAACGATTCTTTCAACTGTTTTGATTTCGTTTGTGTCCAAGTCTACGATTTCGGAAGAGCCAGGAATTGTTTCATAATCTTTGGCCATAGTAGAATCGGATTGTTTAATGACTTCAACATAGCTCGGTTTTGGCAGTATATTTGCATCTAACCAATAATTGCCTTTCGCTTCGGCATTATAACCACCCATATTGAGTTGATGGTCCACTTTTTCCGCACCATATTGCTCAGAACTATTCAAAATTAAAAATGAGTACATATATAATAATATTTGTTAAATGATTTTTTTTTTTAGTATATAAATTTACCTTTTATCAGCATATATTTTATTTAATTCTGAGGTATTGTTGCCATTGTTAACTTGTTGATGTTGTAGTTGTTGCGGGGGGATGATTGGGGCAGTTGTTGTAGTAGTTGTTGTTGCAGTAGTTGGATCGATGACGACTGGGATGGTTGGGTTGCTCTTGGCGGTGTCATCATCAATTTCTAAATCTAAATCAGTCTCACATTTTTTCAGAAAGTTATACAAAACGTCGGGATGGTTCCAAATTTTACAACAGACAGCAAATGCTTTCAATGGATTAGGAAATGCCTTCTTGCGCACAACATCCGTCATAAAGGTATCGTAAAGCTTGCGTTGAAATGGCGTCATCTTCACAAGGATAACATATTCCAATTTCTGTGGCAGCGTGCATTGTAGCACAGTATGTGAACGCCGTTGAACAAAACCCAAAAGCAACGAGTGCAGCACATGAGCTCTATATCTCATTAGCTTGATATCATCGGGCGTTGAATCAACACACTGACCATTCTGTATGGGCCGCTCGAACATATTACAAAACTCCGTGCGAGTACCCAAGTAGTTGGGACGCACAAAATCAACCATACACCAATATTCTAACAAATTGTTTTGCAGCGGATAGCCGGTTAACACAATGCGTCGACGCGTGCGTATTTGTTTGAGGGCAAGTGAGATGCCAGCATGTGAATTTTTAATTCGATGTCCCTCATCGCATATAACTAGATCCGGGCCCGGCTTTACCAACGCTTCAAAGACCAGATTCATTAGATCTTTGCTCGAGTCCATGGCATCGTTGTGACAGTTTTTACCTTTCTTCTTGCGTGTCGTAACAAGTTTAAGAGCCAGCAGCCGAAAGAGTTCATATCCAATTAGTAAAACTCCACCCTTGTGAACCCAATTCAAAATAACTTTGGCTCTTGCAGTTAGGTTCTTTTGCTGATCGTTGAGCACAAAGATCTCAAAGTTGCGTGGTCTAACATTTAGGTCGCCCGTTTGTCGTGGAATCCACATGTTAAACTCACTTAACCAATTTTGTAATGTATTGATGGGCATAACGCATAAAACTGTCTTTGCGGAAGTGTGTCTTAAAAATATATCACAGAAGGAAACAACTTGTAAGGTTTTACCAAGTCCCATGGAATGGGCAAGGATGCAACCAAAACCGCTTGATTTATTGAAACGACGTGTGGATTCAATAATATTATCGTATAAAAATCGTACACCGCCAATTTGATGGGGTTTGATTACTTTAGCTATTTGTGGAGCCAAATACAATGTTTCTTCACCTTCCGGATGTGCAATATTAACAACAACACGCCCATATTCATCCGGTATATTATATATATCTTTAACATGCATTCCACTGTTTGTTGCATCCTCACTCTCATTCAAATCATCTTCCTCCTCCTCCTCTTCCTCCTCCGATAGCATAATACAATCATCATCGGAACTATCATCGATTGTAACAACTTCGTTTGATGGCCCGGCGCCGGCCTCCTTATCGGTTACCTCATCGTCTTCAGCACTGCAACTTAAACTACTATTTGTTTCATCACATGTCACGGATGCCAAATCATCTTCGGGCAGAACAATTGCATTATTTAATGTATTTGCCGGCAGGCCACCACCATTCACATCATTTGTTTCATCTATATTTAAAATGCGGAAAAAATTCTTGTGTACAACCGATTTTCGAATTTCACGCATCGATTTTTGCTGTCCAGCAACGCGTGCTAAACGTTCCGCTTCCTCTTTTTGCGCCGCCAAAGTTGTTGTATCCAAATTGGTTTCATTCATCACATCTCGTATATTTTTCCTAAGGTGATTAGTTTTCTTTTCCTCAGATGCTGACAGCATGCCTTTCTTGTTGCTTGTACTTTCATCAGTTGTCACGGTGTTCTTTCGTTTGTGACTCTTTTCATGTTCATGTCCATGTTCGAGACCATGTCTATGTTCGAGACCATGTCCATGCATATGACCATGTCCAGGGTCATGTCCGGGTAAAGGACCATGTCCGTGCACAGGTGCATGAAGTGGTCCATGAACAGTTCCATAAGGAGGTAAGTGTACAGGTCCATGTGCAGGTAAATGAGCATGTCCATGTGCAGCTCCATGAAGAAGTCCATGATGGAGTCCATGTGGAGGCTCATGTGCTGGTCCATGTGCTGGTCCATGTGCTGGTCCATGTGCTGGTCCATGTGCTGGTCCATGTGCTGGTCCATGTGCAGGTCCGTGTGCAGCTCCATGAGTAAGACCATGTGCAGCTCCATGGGGAAGTCCATGTGCATTTCCATGTGCAGGTCCATGTGCAGGTTCATGTGGAGGGCCAAGTGCTTGTCCATATCCATGCCCGTCTGGTGGAACAATTGCGTTTTGTATCAATTCTTTTGATTCTGCTCCACTAACACTTTCAATAGTATTCGTGTACGATTTTAATACTGAAGGCATCATACTATTATTGCTACATTCACTTATTCTTTCGCTATGATTTAAAGTTGGATTTGGGATCGGATTTAGGTTCGAGTTTGGATGGTGGTTTTGTGGAATAACATCAGAAGCATTCAACATCATAAGCGGTGATTTGAAGTTGATTAAATTTGAACACGCCTCTGACTCATGCATATTTTGATTATGATTTTCAATTACACTCGTAGTTTGTTTAGGAACCAGCGATTTTTCGACTAGACCTACTGCAGTTGGGTGTACAATCGACTTTTCAATTAGACCTGTGGTCTGATGAACCAGAGACTGGTTTACATCCTCCATACTAAGGCTGGTTTTTTCGGCTTGCCTAAAAAAAAGGTTAAAATATAATTATTTCCTTTTAATTTAAATCAAAAGAAAAACGTTGTTGCACTCTCAAAGTGATTTAACATTTATTTTTAATACACAGCAAAAAAAATTAAAATAGTGGTGTCTTTGACACATTAATAAAACATTTCTGCATTTTTCTTTTAAATTAAAAACATATGTTTAAGTTGTGAATTTAAATCAGATAAAGTTCTAGGCTATCGGTATTTGTGGCAAATCTTTTCAGACATGGACTATTGTTGGTAATGGAGATAAGTGACGACAATGCATAACTCATCTAGTAGGTTACAAGTTTTGAGATATGTTAAAAACATTCCAACATAGAGTTAAGTGCTAATTTCCACACTTAATTTACCCCCCTCGAGCATAATTAGCCCATTAATTTCATTGACTTCAATTTGACTATCTCTTTACTTTAACTACATGTATGTTAACATATTTAATATACAATTGACATATGTAATAAGTACATTGTTTATTTGGAAGTGAGTACCTACCAAATGCAGATTATTTATAGAATACTCCTGACGTCGCCTCGTTTACATGCACATCAATATATTTTTTGTCGTATTTTTGTATGGCATTTTGTTTTGATATTATTGGTGGGTGCTCGTGCACTACAATGCACAAAAAAATTAATTTATATACACAAAACACATTAACAGCCGGCCAATTAAATTAATACACATTTTTTTAGTTTACACCTATAAATGTTTGTATGTAGGCACTTTTCTTTGTAAAACTATGCAAGCACATCGTTTATTTCGTTGGAATTTTAACGCAAACACATTAATAAAACAATAGATACACAATTTTGTGATAAACTATATATCAAATGTAATTATATCTTTGTTTCAAGTCGATTTTCTTTTTTCACTGTGAAAATATGTATATCCACTGTATTCTAATAATTACATATGTACACACAAACATGAACTTTGGAAATATCGATATATTGTCATTCCGTATTCCATCATCTTAAAATTATATGATACTTGGTTAATACTTAAAGTCCTTGTTTTTAAAACTAGCGAAAAAATTAATATTGCACGTTGTCAAGATAAAAATTATTCCATAACCAAAACAATGTAAAATTTTTAATATCAATGAGTTTCGGATCTTAACTTAGAAACAGTCTATAACTGCATATTAATTTGACACCTTCAATTTATAAATCAAATCCATTCGAACTGCGAAATCCTAGTAAAGATAAGGGTAATTTAATATAAGTGTTTTTCCTTAATATGTCTTGCATTTCATCAACATTTTTTTCTTTAGAAATGGTTAAGTGCTTACAAGTGTTTCATTCCATTTGTTCGTAATGAGTTTAACGATACTCCGATATTTATATATTTATCTGTGCTGAGCAACACTGCGTTTGACAACCGGAAGGTCACAAATCCCATCTCTTTCCTTTCCTTTTAACCATTGGTCTGTAAAATACGTGTTGTATTTTTCTTGGATTTGTAAATAATAAAGACAATGTAAGTTAAAATACTCGTGTAATTGATGCGCCTGAGTTAATGAATTGTATTTATTCATATTTAGATGCCGCGTGAAATCAAGGAAGTGAAAGATTTTCTGAACAAAGCTCGTCGCACAGATGCGCGTGCAGTCAAAATAAAGAAGAACCCGACGAACACCAAGTTCAAGATTCGATGCTCTCGTTTCCTTTACACGCTTGTAGTGCAGGACAAGGAGAAGGCTGATAAAATCAAGCAGTCACTGCCACCAGGTCTGCAAGTGAAAGAAGTCAAGTAAACACGTCTTAGCCTATCAACAAGCACTATCTTTAAATATGTTCTTTATGGATTAAAATACATGGACAAGATGTAAAATTTGTTGTGTGATCTTTATTAATTTGTGTAAAAATTGTGTTTATCTGCGAGCTGGGAAATTGTGGCGAAAATGTATAATTGAGGGACGATTGGGCTACAAATGGTTCATACAGGGTTCCGACAACTCGGATTGGAACTATTCAAGACGATGCCATAAGAATGAGTATCATTTATTTCCAGCCCTGGACAGAATTGTTTGAACTCTTATAACACAGCCTGCATCCTTTTACTGATTAACTAAGATCAAGATATAATTTTAATTTTCTTTATTTATACTGAAAATACAAATTATGTAGAAAATTCTCATACAAATTGGCGATCTTGACGGGATACAAATGTAAATCGCTGGTACATGCATGTTAATTATACATTAATTTAAAATGCATTGCACAGAGAATTTGTTCCTGCAGTCTATTGACGATCAGTTGCACGAAGCTTCTCCTCGACAGCTTCACGGGAAGCCTCTGATAAATCAGTAGCTTGTATATACTTTTGGACACCGACCAATGATTTCTTCAGGGCATCGAAAGAGCTGGAGTACAACATCTTCTTCTTAACCTGGAGTTAATAATAAAAGTTTAAGATAAAATATGTGGAAAACAAATGAATATTAAATATACCTTAGCAGTATCGGGACACCATGACATGAGGAACAACTTTTGTTTCTTTGAGCTCTCTGACGTGCCTTGGCATTGGTGCATGTATTCAAAATCGAATAGACCATATCTGAAAATAGAAACAAAACAAAAACATATGTACATGTTATATAAACAACTCACACAAAACCAACTGAAGGCATAATTTTTTATATTAATGATTGCTTTTAAAATCAATGTTTATGGTTTTAATTATTGTCTTATATTATCTTTTGCAATCTTACCGGCATTCTCCAGGTCCGCATTTCTGGATATCTTCTAAAAACTGATCGTATTCAGCGTTCCTGTCGCCGACAGTTTCAACATCAATTTGCTTTTCATCACGAATGAAGAAAATAACATAGCGGTGTTTTTTATCCTTTTTGATTTCCTCGTATGTTGTTTTGCAAACATCAGATACAGTAACTCCAGAAGCCTTGAAAATAATTAAAAGATGTTTAGTTAAGATTAGTTGGCACAAGTTTTTTTCTTCCCCCATGCAAAGCCGGATTTAATATAAATATTTTGTTGAAGCTTAGTCAGAATTGGCTGCAAAGACTGATTTAAAATCTATAAACTTTATATCGGATATTATGTTTCTCACTGACGTAAATTAAACAATTTTAAAACACCCTTTGTATGCATTTCGATTGACGACAGGGTATACAAATATACCAACATACATATACATATGCAAAACATTGTCTTTGTAGTAATTGTACAGTAAAATTTGCCGGCAAAACGTGTTTACCTGTGTGTATATGAACAGATGTACGTTTGTTGTATGAATCCATTCGTAAATCCGTATATAAATACATGAATACGCATATAAACAATTTTTATGACAAGTATGTATGCAATGTGCGAAATGAATACCAAATATGGACATAGACATGTCTGTTTGTACAAAGATAATCGACATTACTCACACACATACCAGTACGAATTCATATATGTATGTACAAACAAATACATACATTTCATAGAAAGTTACATCTATTATGCACCTGCGGTGTCTGCACAAAAAAATAATTTGCAAATACATGCATACGCACATATACATATATAAATTTATATATATTCGCCGACAAGCGGATGCACGTAACGGCTCATATTGATATCTTTGGAAATTAAACATACACATGTATGTATGTTAAATATTACTCAGCCTATTCTGACTAATTCCTAAGTGTATGTCTGTATATCTATAAAAGACTCTTTATACATATGCATGTATCCATAAATATACATATATGTAAGATCAAAATTTTATACATATGTATACATACATTTGCAGATGGAATAATGCTGGTTCTCCACTCTTTTAAATCATTATTTGATACATATGAGTATAGAGTATGTATAGAATATGTATGTATGTACATTATCGCAATAAAAATAAAATATTTTAGTTTATAACGCACCATCGCCAATCCATGTATATACATACATACATATTTATGTGTAAATGAATCACCGTATTTTCTGCGCGTGTATGTGCGTCTGCAGACATGTGTGCATGTATACACATCTTTTAAATTTTTAGTTCAATATGTAATTTTATATGTATGTATTAAATAACTTTCATCACTCTTACCATTTTTTATTTTCTTTTTGTAGATTGCGAGTACTTTTATAAAATTTTAAAACCAATTGCAATGTGTATGTATAAGTGTAAAACACAAATACTATTTAGCCTTTCGACCGCAACGAACAACCGGACTAATCAATTTGGGTGGTGGTTCCAATGCATCGATTTACGCATGAGTTGCTAGTCTGATCAAAATTGTATCCGATAAACGAAACTTAGGCACCGAGCTTGAAAGACTATAAAACAAATTGAAACGCAGGAATCGAAACAGCATAATGGTCGGCATATATTGTGTTTGTCAATATGGTCATGTATTATGAAAAGAAAAATCATGTTAATAAAAATGAGACCAATAATATAGAATATCGTCGAACGCAGTTTAAAAAAAATCTTCTCAAGGAAAATAATAACAGTATATCAAAATTTCGTCGAACAGCAATGCACTAAAACAACAACATATATCTTGAAGTGCTTATAAATCAGTTCAATTTAACAAACTCTTGTATTTTTAATAAATTAATGTACCTTAAATTTCTACAGGCTTATTCTGTACTCAGAAATCAGTAATGCCATTTTATATATGTATATAGTATATTTAACTTTTTATTTTTGATTATTGTGTATTGTGTAGAAGCTAAATTTTAACAACGCAAGCCTGATCAATGTTGCTGACCGCTTCTGTTGTAACTGTTGTTGTGTTTTTCAGTTTCTACTAGAATCTTTCTAGTCAACTTTTAGAGTCAGTTTTTGTTATTCTGTTCACGTTAGTTATATATACAAAGAATAACATGCAATAATCGTTCAAGCGTTTCGTTTCGCTGAAACACCGCATGTTCCAATTTCGCCAGTCCAAAATCGATGCTTATTTTAATGGTTCAAGTGGAGAAATCAAACACCTACTTGGCACAACTCCAATTTTAAATAAGTATGCAAAAAAAAAATAATATTGCCAAAGTATTGTTCGAGGAGGCTTAAACTCAGATATAGATTCGTGTCATTTTTCATAAAATATGTTTATAAACATATCTTACTGGTACTTTTAAGGTGGGTAATAAAACCAATCTTAAACAAAACTGTACTTAGAATGCAATGAACATAAATCGTGATGCAAGTGCACAGTTTGTGTATAACTTTATACATGTACATATGTCTGTTTATTTGTGTGTGTAAAATTAAACATATTCAAATTTATAAACAATGAACAAGTTACGTTACGCTGTTCAGGCACTTGGACTTAAATAATAATAATTAAATGAAAAAATATTCTTTGGCAGGTAGATTGGTATCTACATGCATTTATTCAAAAATGACTGTGAAAAATCGATATTTCTTAGCATGTACATACGTGTGTATGTATGTTCAATTAAATATGTATATATTTATGTATGTAATTGCGTGTAGTTTCTAAAACTCAATTTATAAAAGCCTTGTTAAATGATTTAAACATATTAAAATTACTGTAAGCATACAATTTTTTAAAAATTTCTTTCCAGTCATTGCATGCGAATGTTAACCAGTAATAATGTAATTGTTGTTCTTTGTGTGCTTACATCAATTGGAATAATGTAAATGTATGTGAAGATACAATAAGCCTTGTATATTAAATTCACCTAATTTAAAATTATGTACATTTAATAAAGGGGCGTGTCTTTTATTGTTTGGCTTAGGTCGAATTGACAGTAATAGCTGGTAAATATGTAAATACAACTATGCACAATCAGTGGCTCGTTAATTTTTTTCAACCAGGCTTTATATAAAAAGGCTGCATGAGTAAACAAAATTATAAGTCATAAATATTTAACGCTGCCGGAAGAATTAAAACCAGGGAAATTAAAATGATCACTTAAAGGATACCTTTTACCTGTATTTGTACATCATATTGGTAATTGATATTTATCGATATCTAATCGATTAAGTAAATAAAACAAGAACTTGAAGGAGGTTCTGTTGTCTCATACATGCATTTCATTCTTATATACGCCATGCACTGAAAAGTAGCGGCGGAAGCGCCCTTCTTACCTGTTTTAATTTTTTGAAGTATTGCAACGATTTTGATTTTGATTTTTTCATTTCAGGCGAGATTTGAAAAACAACAATTTAAGATGAATTCGCAACAAAACTCAAATATTGAACAGTCGTTGGTACCGGATGGGGGTCATGTCCAAACCCAATACACGGCCTTTCAAAACTTCGAGCAATACACAGCTGCCGGATATACAAATGCACCTTTGTATATATCGAAGCCGACGGGCATGGGGACCCTTACACGTATAGCACCACATTGCTCGACAATTGGAACGCAAAACAAGATAGAGACAAATTCCCAAGAGGTCGCAATGCCGGGCATGGAGGGACATACTCTAGTGCCGACCGTTAGATATATACAGGCACCACAATTTGATGAACAACCCGATTTTGGTATACCTGGGCTACCGCAATGTGGCCTAGAGCCACATTATTCCGACGAACCGGCAATACCCTATGGCTATACAACAGATCCCAACTATGGTTTAGCGGGCGTTAGTGCAAATATGAAACAATTTACAACGCGTCCATTTGACAATAATCTGAATGGATCGGAATCAGCAATTGATTCACAATGTCGATCCTTTGAGGGTCAGGGTGATTTTAAATTACCACCATTTGCCACAAATTCATTGAATTCTGTGCCGCCCCGAATTGCTGACAAAGAGGATTTCATTGGTGGTTCGGATAGTGATTTGTGTTCAACAATGCGATGGCGCGATCCAAATCTATCCGAAGTAATTAGCTTTTTAAGCAATCCTAATAACGCTATCAAAGCAAATGCAGCTGCATATTTGCAACACTTGTGCTATATGGACGATCCAAATAAACAGCGTACAAGAACTTTAGGAGGCATACCACCATTAATACGTTTATTGTCATATGATGCGCCCGAAATTCATAAGTAAGTGTTTAGTTATTGAAGATTTTGTAGTCAAGCAAAAGGTTTTTTTTTGTACCTAACAAATTATAATTTCGTTTAGAAATGCTTGTGGTGCATTGCGCAATTTATCATATGGCCGACAAAATGATGAAAACAAACGTGGTATTAAAAATGCTGGTGGTATTGAAGCATTGGTGCATTTGCTATGCCGTTCACAGGAGACAGAGGTCAAAGAATTGGTAACTGGTGTCTTATGGAATATGTCATCGTGCGAAGATATTAAACGGTCAATTATTGATGAAGCACTGGCTGCTGTAGTTTGTAACATTATAAAACCGCATTCGGGCTGGGATCCGATCTGTTGCGGCGAGACATGTTTCTCAACAGTATTTCGAAATGCTTCGGGTGTGCTGCGTAATGTCAGTTCGGCTGGGGAGCATGCACGTGAATGCCTTCGTAATTGCGAGCACTTGGTGGAGTCGCTGCTCTATGTGGTGCGTTCATCTATTGAGAAGAACAACATTGGAAACAAAACCGTAGAGAATTGTGTGTGCATTCTACGCAATCTTTCATACAGATGCCAGGAAGTTGAGGATCCTAATTATGACAAACATCCGTTCATAATACAAGAACGAGCTGTTCCATCGTCTTCCAAAAGTAAATTCTTGTAGTTTTTTATTTGAAGTTTATGTCTTTAGTTAAGTATTAAACATTTTGTATTGCAGGTGAAAATTTGGGCTGTTTTGGAACAAGTAAAAAGAAAAAGGATGCAGCTTTAAACGAGTCGCAACAGGACTACATATTCTCCACCGAATATGCAAAGAATGCTGGAACACATAATAAAACTAATAAGGGTTACGAACAGCTATGGCAACCGGAAGTTGTGCAATTTTATCTATCATTACTGCAAAGCTGTTCAAATCCAGAAACACTTGAAGCCGCTGCTGGTGCAATACAAAATTTATCTGCCTGCTATTGGCAGCCGAGTATTGATATTCGTGCGACTGTGCGCAAAGAGAAGGGTCTGCCCATACTCGTCGAACTGTTGCGCATGGAAGTTGATCGTGTCGTTTGTGCCGTTGCGACTGCATTGCGTAATCTGGCTATCGACCAAAGAAACAAGGAGTTGATTGGCAAATATGCTATGCGAGATTTGGTTCAGAAGCTGCCATCCGGCAATGCACAGCATGACCAAAATACGTCCGACGACACCATCACAGCAGTATTGGCTACCATTAATGAAGTTATTAAAAAGAATCCGGAATTTGCGCGTTCACTTTTGGATGCTGGCGGTGTCGATAGACTTATGAATATAACCAGACGCAAGGAACAATATACGACTTGTGTCATTAAGTTTGCCAGCCAGGTGTTGTACACAATGTGGCAGCATCATGAGCTGCGCGAGGTCTATAAAAAGAATGGATGGAAGGAGCAGGATTTTGTTAATAAACATTTTGCAGCTCACAGCACCCCGCCAAGTTCACCAAATAACGCTAACAATACACTTAATCGACCAATGGCATCTCAGGGAAGAACGCGCTATGAGGATCGAACAATTCAGCGTGTCCCGAATGCATCCTATCGTAACAAGGATGCAACTGGAGCTGTCATTAGCAACAACGATTCGGCATTGTTGTCCGAAATGGTTCGAAAACAATTATAAAGTGTATATTTGTTTGTTATTAATTATTTTATTAGTTCTAGATACATACTCACTATATAGTAACACTTGAAAAATATCAAGAGTTCACAAAATATTTGTGGTTTTAATGGGGCTTTATAGTTTTTCTAAGGTGTTTGTGCTAAGTATGGACATTTGTAATCCAATTTCGTTAAGAAAAGTACGATTTTTTTTTGCTAAATTCTTATTATATTTCTATTGTCTTCATATACATATATAGTATATACATACGTATATTTAAACTTAACAATTTGAATTAAAAAAACAAAGTAAAGTTATAATACATATCAACGCAAAGTAAAAAATTGATTCTGTGTGTGAGAAAAAGAATATTTGGCAATATTAGGCTTGAATAACCCATAATTTGTTAATTTCTGTCAAGCAAATGCGAAAATTACCATTTTGTAACATTATGCAAAACAAATCTTTAATATCTTGGTTGGGTTCTACGAGCCATTTTACTACACATAATATTGTAGTTAAGGATAATATAAATTTTTTTAATTTGCGTTCATATTTAGTCACAATGGATTTATACTGTATACTGTAATGCCCGAAAACCCTTAGAATAAGTATAAAACCCCGAAAGTAAGATAATTTTGTGTTTCCTAAGTTATTGTATTTAAAATTTATCGTTTAAAAATATTTATGCATTAAGATTTTTTAGCATCGATTAAAATAATTATAAGAGGTGTCGCTTATTTCACACCTACTATATGCATTTGACTACAAAATAAAATAAGAATATTCGTGTAGATTTATTTATTTTATATTTTAATAAGAGGCGAAAACTTTTCGAACTAAAACAGACGCTATACTCTTTAAAAGCATCGCCTTATAAGGTTTGGCATTGATTGGGTTTTGGTTTTGGGAACGTGTGGAAAGTGAATCAGGCCGAAATGTCATCGATTTGATTATGATAAATCGGGCTATCGAATCATAGTTTTTCCGATAATAAAAGGTCGATTGCTTAATAGAAAATTCCATCCCTGGCAGTATAAGTCGGCTTCTACATTGTTTTTCGACTGATTTGTGGATATGATTTGTCAAAACAAACATTTATAAAATGGATTTTGACACATTACCTGAGCTCGGTGGTAAATAAATTGAATGTTTAAAAGATGTGGCTTATTATCTACGTATTTTGGAAACGTTAAGTGAAATTGTGTTGCCTTGCATGTTCGTTTATTACCTAAATATGTAGTTGCAGACTAATGTATATGTATGTACATGCACATATGTACTTATACACATATATTTGAATACGTGCAAGCAAAATTAATCGTCATACGTGCATACAAATGTGTAAATATGTAATAAATTCTATGAGAACGCAGATACATTTACATATACTTCTGCACATCTGTCAAGTCGTATGTAATTATGGTCATGGAATAAATTTTACTTAATTTTTTTGTACGAATCTTCAAACATGTATATATGTATTCATATTGCACGTATTTATGTGTAGGGTGCTACCCGGCTTTGGTCGGGCCAAATGTTTGATAAATAATTTTGGCTTGCAGATTGTTATTTGTTAGACAAAAATCAATGTTGTGTTTTTACTAGTGCGGAAGATTTTCCCAGACTCGCTAAAAAAAGTGTCTCGACTAATATGTATATAAAACAAAAGTCAATCGAAGTGCTGTATAAGAAAAATTAGGCATATTGACATATGTATGCCCCCACCATGTTTAGTAGTGTGACCTTACTCGCAGTTGAACATTTATTTATACACCCTGGTTGATGGGGTGGGGGGGGGGGGGGGGGGTTATTGTTCCAAAAATAAATATGTATATAACCGATTAAGTGCCGGCTCCAGAAAAAACAATAACTGAAATAAAACCTTATAAAAAGTTTGATATAAGTATAAACATTATATGTAGACATAAACAAACAAAAACCTATTAATGACTTATATGACATTCTTTAGATCTTGTCACATTGAGCTGTAACAAGAGGCTCGAGCTTTTGGGGTCCCTGTTAAGTGAACCAGATGGCGACAAAATGTTACAAAACTTCAACTTGGAAGACAAATTTAAAAGGCATCAATTCTCAATGGATGCTTTATTGGATACATTCATCTTACTTTATGATGAATGCACCAATTCGTCGCTACGCAGAGAAAAGAGTGTATCAGACTTCCTAAAGCTTGGTATGCAATAAATAATTCCTTAAAAAAACTATTGCTAAAAATTACACCTTACTTTTCAGCTAAGCCATTTGTCCACATTGTCAGAAAGCTACGTCTGACTCGCGAAGATTTTGAAATATTGAAAATCATTGGACGTGGAGCATTTGGAGAGGTTTGTGTTGTTCGCATGCTCTCTTCCGAAAATATTTTCGCCATGAAAATCTTAAACAAATGGGAGATGCTGAAGCGTGCGGAAACAGCATGTTTTCGCGAAGAAAGAGATGTTCTCGTTTTGGGAGATCGTCAATGGATAACAAATTTGCATTACGCTTTTCAGGACAATATAAATTTGGTATGTTCTAATCTAACGAATTAAAATTATATAAATTAATCTGTATTTGTATTTTAGTACCTGGTTATGGACTATTATTGCGGTGGCGACTTATTAACATTGTTGAGCAAGTTTGAAGATAAACTTCCCGAAGATATGGCCAAGTTTTATATCACAGAAATGATATTAGCCATAAATAGCATTCATCAACTGAAGTACGTGCATCGAGATATCAAACCAGATAATGTTTTATTAGACAAACGAGGACATGTTCGATTGGCTGATTTTGGTTCATGCTTGCGTTTGGACAAGGATGGCACCGTACAATCGAATGTTGCTGTCGGTACACCCGATTATATATCGCCAGAAATTCTAAGGGCCATGGAGGATGGAAAAGGACGTTATGGCACCGAATGTGATTGGTGGTCTCTGGGCGTTTGCATGTACGAAATGTTGTATGGAGAGACACCATTTTATGCCGAAAGTCTGGTGGAAACATACGGAAAGATTATGAATCATCAAAATTGCTTTAATTTACCATCACAAGATACGTCACATTGTAAGCTTTCGGAATCATCGAAGGACCTTCTCAGTAAGCTGATTTGTATACCCGAGAATCGGTTGGGTCAAAATGGTTTACGTGATTTTATGGATCACGCATGGTTCGATGGTATCGATTGGAAAAATATTCGATCCGGTCTGGCACCATATATACCCGAAGTCTCAAGTCCAACCGATACATCCAATTTCGATGTTGACGACAATGATGTGCGATTAATTGATTCCATACCGCCATCTGCGAATCCTGCCTTCTCTGGTTTTCATTTGCCGTTCATAGGGTTCACCTTTTCACAAAACTGCAATACAACAGACTCAAGAGTATCTGATCTGATGCCTGACAATAAAAACCAA
Organism: Scaptomyza polygonia; assembly: GCA_035044585.1. Taxonomy (NCBI): domain Eukaryota; kingdom Metazoa; phylum Arthropoda; class Insecta; order Diptera; family Drosophilidae; genus Scaptomyza; species Scaptomyza polygonia. The sequence continues at coordinate 1,297,320 of JAWNNU010001690.1, forward strand.
ATGTCTCTCGACAGTTCTCCACTGTCTAGTGAACTATCCAAGGAATCTGATAAATCAAACGAATCTCTTCACAAGCAACTGAAATCACAAACCGAACAGTTAGTTCTCTTGAAGCACGAAAAGAATGAACTAACTGTTACATATAATGAGTTAATGGAACGTCTTCAGAGTCAAGATGCTGAATTAAAGGAAACTATTGCTCAGCGTAATGCGGCAATGATGGAATATTCGGAAGTTACCGAAAAACTAACTGAGCTGCGAAACCAAAAACAAAAACTCTCCCGACAGGTGCGCGACAAGGAAGAGGAACTCGATGCGGCAATCCAAAAAAATGATAGCTTAAGAAACGATCTGCGTAAGTCGGATAAAACACGACGAGAACTGGAACTTCATATTGAAGATGCGGTAAATGAGGCGTCAAAGGAAAAGAAAATACGCGAGCATGCCGAAGAATGCTGCCGTAAGTTGCAAAGTGATTTTCGAAAATCCGTACCTAATGTGGATCCAACGACTACAACAAATATAACATCTGGCATCGCGGCATACGAAATCGAACGTATTGAATTGCAGTACGCCGAAAAATTGAATCATCAACAGGCGCGTAACAATTTAGAATTGGATGAGCTGCGGGAACAGCTCAATGAGCTAGAAGCGTCGAATGCGATGCTCTCGAAAGAATTGCAGCAGGCGCATGAGAAATTGAAGTGTACACCAATCGAATCGATTGCCGATTCGGCAGACACAATTTTAGAATTAAAAAAACGCTTCGATTTGGAGAAATCAACATGGAACGAGGAGAAGCAACGTTTGAGCAGCGAAGTGAGTGTTAAATCGAAAAATTTGCGTGACATCCAAGCGGATGAAATTCAAATAATTAAGGAGCTGCAAGTGAAACGTGAAGCCATCAATCATTGGGAGCTACAAATGGCCGAGATAATACAATGGGTGTCGGACGAAAGGGATGCAAGAAGCTATTTACAAGCGTTGGCCACAAAAATGACCGAAGAAATCGAATACCTCAAGCATGTGGGAACTCTAAACAATAATGCCGTAGATCATAAGAATTGGCGCAATAGGCGGTCACAAAAACTCGATAAAATGGAATTGCTAAATCTACAAAGTGCATTGCAACGTGAAATTCAAGCTAAGGCCTTCATTGCCGAAGAACTGAGTCAAACAAGAGCCGAACTGATGTCCACACAAAAAGAGGTTGGCGATTATAAGAAGCGTTGCGAAACTATTTTGTACGATTACAAAAAAAAGGAAGTTGAACTGAGAGATTTGCAAAAAATTGATCTTGGCTATCCGGAATCGTTTTTAAATAAGACATCACATCATAATAATGCGTTCTTCAAGGATATTTCGTCTGCTATGAACACCGATATGATCGACTCTGAAGAATCGTTTGCCAACGATGCTAGGGAAAGCATCTCTTCGGCTTCAAATTTGTTTCAATCTGCCAATACTGGCATGCTCTTCAACTACGAATCAAAATATTCACTCAAAGCTAAGGACAGCATGAGTGCTAAGAATTCAACGGCAAACGATGATTTACGTTCGGAATGTAGTCTAACCTATGAAGAAACGAAAAAGAAACCATCCGGCAATACGGCCATACATCAATTTCTTGTTCGAACCTTTAGTAGTCCAACCAAATGTAATCATTGTACATCCTTGATGGTCGGTTTGACGCGACAAGGTGTTGTCTGTGAGATTTGTGGATTTGCTTGCCATACGGTGTGTTGCCAACGTGTTCCAACCATGTGTCCCGTACCAATGGATCAAACGAAAAGGCCACTGGGCATTGATCCAACCCGAGGAATTGGTACAGCTTATGAAGGCTATGTTAAGGTACCCAAATCGGGTGTCATCAAACGTGGATGGATTCGTCAATTTGTTGTCGTGTGCGATTTTAAGTTATTCTTATACGACATCTCCACGGATCGTTGTGCATTACCAAGTGTGAGCGTATCCCAAGTATTGGATATGCGTGATCCCGAATTCTCCGTTGGCAGCGTACGCGAAAGTGATGTAATACATGCTGCCAAAAAGGATGTACCATGTATTTTTAAGGTATGGCTTAATTTTAGCTTTTTGTAATTTAATGTTTATATTAATTTGTTTTCTTATCTTAGATTAAAACTGCTCTAATTGAAGGTGGAATCTCTTTATGCACTTTAATGCTGGCCGATAATGAATCGGAGAAATCCAAGTGGGTTATTGCATTGGGTGAACTACATCGAATTTTAAAACGAAATAATTTACCAAACACGGCCATTTATAAAGTCAATGAAATATTGGATAATACACTATCGATAATACGTAACGCACTGTGTTCTGTTATAACTTATGCTAATCAAATATTGCTAGGAACTGAAGATGGTTTGTTTTATCTCAACTTGGATTCATATGGTGAGCTATAAACATTATATGTTTTGCTTCATCGATTGCTTTAACCTTTTCTGTCTTTTGCTTTAAGAAATCGCTCGCGTTGGTGAAACAAAAAAGATATTACAATTATGGTATTTAGAAGAAGAGCAGATTATTGTTATTCTTTGTGGTAAACAACGCCATTTGAGGCTTTTACCAATAAGGGCATTGGAGGCAAGCGACGTCGAATGGATCAAAGTTGTCGAATCTAAAAACTGTATATCTGCTTGTACTGGCATTATTCGACGCTACCCTAGTATTGTGTACTCATTCATAATTGCATTAAAACGACCCAATAATCATACCCAAATCATTGTCTACGAAATAAATAGAACGCGTACAAGACATCAAAAGACTTGTGAGTTCACAATTGGATATTTGGCTCAACATTTGCAGATATTATCCGATATGCGACTAGTTGTTGCCCATCAAAGTGGGTTTACGGCGTACTTTTTGAGAGGAGAAGCAACTGCGATGTGTAAATATAATGTATTTTCAAAGCTCAACTATTAAAATAACATCAATTATGTTCTCTTTTTTACCAGCTCTCGTTCATCCCGAAAATCAGTTGTGCGCATTTTTGAATTATTCTGGTGTTGATGCTGTCAGAGTCATCGAAATACTATCTCCGACCGGTGGCACCTTTGGAGAATACTTGCTGGTATTCCAGACTCTAGCAATATATGTGGACTTGCAAGGACGTAAATCGCGCGATAGAGAAATAATGTATCCGGCTTTTCCTACTTATATAAGTAAGCATATTTTTACTTTTGTGTTATGTGCCTATTGAATAACTTTGATTCATTTACTTGCAGCTTATTCTGATGGTCATTTATTGGTGTTTTCGGAAACTCATCTAGATATATTTAATACACAAACTTCGGAGTGGGTTCAATCTATTGGTATAAAACAATCGCTTCCTTTAAACAATATTGGCAACGTTGTTTTAACATCTATTAATGATACACCTTTGATTGTCTACCTGGCCAATATTCATACAAGTATGTTCAAAACCCTATAAAATATCAATTTTTTGAGCTTCATAAATGTATTTTATCTTTAAAGAGGGACTGTTGCAACATCGTGATATTGATCAAAAGGGACACAGCAATATTAAACGTAGATTTTCTATAAGAGAAATAAACAAAACAGTTAAGAGGTAAGGAAAACATAATTGTTAATTTATTGATTGGTTTAAGTAATAATTTATTTATATTATTTCAGTGATCGAAGATCAAAGATGATATCCGGTCCAACGAATTTCAACCATATTTCCCATATGGGTCCTGGAGATGGTATTCAAAACCAGCGTTTACTAGACTTGCCAACAACTTTGGAGACAGCCGAGCACACAAGCAAGTCCCTAATAACTTCGCTAAATTCCGTAAACCAAATAAGGAAATCCAACTTTCTGGATCAAGGTTCATACACATACACAGATCATTTATTTCATTTTCTTTCATATTTTAAAAATTCACTTTGATTTCCAGCTGATGGTAATTCTGAAGATTTCGGTAATGATAATATGCTCTCTAGGACTCCCAGCCCAATAGGGACTTTGCTTTTTGATGACCTAAACAATATTGATTAACTTGTAATACTCATATTAATTTAACCCCTAACGTCGAATAAAATTTGTCAAATCTCACTACCGCATGGCTTTTAACATTTCTTATAAAACACCACACACACATATGTGTTGCGAGCCAACAGATATTTAAATATATAAAAATTATAAATTTTTTAAATGTTACAAATAATTGCAGGCAGGGATGGGTAACGATCTTCCTAGGCCTTTACTCTTACAACTCCGAAACAATTTTTAAAGAGGATAATTTTGTACTTATTGCTAGTCCAATGGAATAACACCGCATATAAGTTCAGGGAAGGCAACCAGGTCAACTTTAATTTTTCAATCGTTTAAAATAATGGTTTCGTTTCCCAAAACGGACCGATAAATTGAATATCGATAGCATGGCTCCTGAATATAAAATAGTAAAATCAACCCTGCGCACGTCAAACTAGTTCCATTCAATTAAACTAGTTCGGTTTGTTTTGACAAATATTAAAATGATAATATAATTCTATCTTATCAAGTAGTCGAAAAAGGAAAAGGAAATTATTGTACTGTGGTTGAATATTTTGTGTGTAGAAGTGTAAGTATATTGCAAAATATTAAAAGTCTTATAACTCCTGCTCTGAACTAATTTGAGAGTGCATGCATAAAATTTATGTAGATGAACATACTTACATACATTTTTGGCCAGCAAGCAACTATGTACGTTTGTATTTGTAGGCGCTCCGGCAATTCATCTTTGGCTAACTAAAAGTAAATAAATGTGTATAATATTAGATTTAATGCATTTAATAATGTTATAATAACGTTTATAAATATATAATAATAATTATTTATGTAATAACGTAAAACATTTTGAGATTTGTTCAGGAATACATGTGCTGCATACATACATACATACATATATGTAATAATGTAATTAACTATGTATATGCCTACAAATATTTATGTCAGCTGCATTAGCTCAACTTGCTTTTCTAGCAAAACAAAAAGTGACTCAAGCGCGTGATATTAAAAATGTTTTTAACGTAAACGTGTGTTTGGCATTTTAAATAAAAGCATTTAACCTAAAGTGTCGGCTTTGATGCGTTCAAAGGATTACCCCCTAGAATTCGAACTTAAAATTGTTTAATAACTTAAAATCGTTATAAATCTCTTTCCCTTAGTAACGCCAAAATGTCGGTACATTATAAATTTAAAAGTACCCTTAATTTTGACACAATTACATTCGATGGACTTCATATTTCTGTTGCGGATCTAAAAAAGGAAATTGTAGTGCAGAAAAAACTCGGGAAAGTCATTGATTTTGATCTACAAATCACCAATGCCCAAACTAAGGAAGGTAAGTAACAAATTTTCTAAAATTTTAGTTGGTTTGCATTGAACTTAATACAAATTTTAATTCTAGAATACAAAGATGACAATTTTTTGATCCCAAAAAATACAACGCTAATTATTGCGCGCATACCAATAGCACATCCTGTTAAAAAAGGATGGGATCCACCGGCAGAAAATGCCATCACAAATGCGCCCTTAAGCAAGGCAGAAACTATTAATATGGACTTATTTAAAATGCAAGGAACTGAAGAAGACAAAATTCATGCAATGATGATGCAAAGTACGGCAGACTATGATCCCAAAACGTAAGCTTTAATTTTTTTTAATTTTCCTAACAATATGTTAAAAAAAAAAAACTGACTTAATTTTGTAGCTATCATCGTATTAAGGGACAATCTCAAGTGGGCGAAGTGCCCGCCACCTACCGCTGTAATAAATGTAAAAGAGGAGGACACTGGATCAAGAATTGTACCTTTTCATCTGGAAAGGAGCAATTTGAAGTGAAGAGAACTACAGGAATTCCGCGATCATTTAGAGGCAAAGAAAAGTAAGTTGAACAAAGCTTATAATGTTTCTGTTAAATAATCTGTATTTCCAGTCCTACAGAACAAGAGACACAGGCTTTTGTTGCATCTACTGAAAAAGAGCAAGAGATACCAGAAGATTTAATATGTGGTATATGCCGTAATATATTTGTTGATGCCGTTATGATACCATGCTGTGGCAGCTCCTTTTGTGACGACTGTAAGTGAAAATATGAGTGTAGAGTTTTTAGGCAGATTTTAAAATTGTTTCTTACAGGCGTTCGAAATTCGTTGCTGGAATCAGAAGATAGTGAATGTCCGGATTGTAAGGAAAAGAACTGTTCGCCAGGATCTTTGATTCCAAATCGATTTCTGAGAAATTCCGTTAACGTATTCAAAAACGAATCTGGATACAAGCTTGGAGCATTTAAACCTGGTAAGATGCACAATTGATATTTAAATTCTTTTGTATCATTAAACTAATTTCTCCATTTTGTATTCAGCCTCTAAACCCAACACGGTGGTTGAGAAAAAAGAAGAAGAGGAGCCTTCTGCGGAACCCGAACCAGTAAAAGATGACTCTAATGAAAAAGAACAAATTAAACCAGAAAATGTATCTGATCCTCAACCGCAAGCAGTTAAAGCTGAAGAAAAAAAGTCAACCAAAATCTTAAGTAGCACTTCTACTACTACTACGGACACGGTCAAAAAAGAAAAAGATAAATTTGATTCAGATTATGAAGATAATATAACAATAAAAATGCCACAAAAAGTACATCATAGTACGCCCTTACTAAGTACTGACACAAATAAAGAGCAGGTAAGTGTTTATTTAAAACCTTTATTTAAAACATTTTATTATTATTATTATCATTTTAGTCTTTACCTTTATACTCACACAAATCACATGGCAATAACTTACATCATCGCCGTGAAGCAAACATTGAATATAAACCCGAGATGGAAAAAAGTCATCAGACGTATGATAATAATGAAAGGATTCGTCCTCCAAATGAACGAAGTCTTCTGCCCACGCCAGTTGGAACACATCACAAATATGTAAATATGAATATGAACGAGCAGAGAGAACAACAGAATACAGATCAGGGACGTCACATGGCAATGTATAAGCCGGCATATATGCAAATGCCACCACGTTGTCCAACAATGGTTCATATGCCGCCCTACAATAATAATGGATATAACAATATGACACACAGACCGCCAATGAAGTTAGTTTGAAATCATAAATAGATAATCAAGTATAATCAAACAAAATTAAATATTTTAGCTTTGGGCACTATCAAAACCAACCGCCTGTACATCAAATGAGTGCACCATATATGCCAGGTGCAAATATAAATATCAATCCCTCGCAATCATTTCAGTCCACAAATTTGGCATCTATTTATCAAGGAGTCGCTGCCAAAGTTGGCACTGGGTAAGTGATATCTATACAATCAATTTCCAATTTAATTTATAAAATTACCAAATCATTTGATTTGCAGACTCATAGATGATCCACTAGAAGCTTTTAATCGTATAATGAAGGAAAAAGAAAAGCAAAAAGGCGATCGTCGTCGCAGTCCAGTGCATCACAGATCAAGATCACCGGGAAGACTGCGTCATCGGCTTAGATCACCATTGTACGATAGAGGTGCATCTAGGGAAATGTTAATGAAGGACAAGAGACCTCGATCGCGGGAGAGGAAACGTGAATACAGCTATGAACGACGGCAGAGTCGACCAATACGCCACACAAGCCACGGATCACATTCACCAAACGATAAGAAGAAGAGGTTATTTTACATATTAAGCTATAATTACACATATTATGCGTACTATCATCTTACAAGAAAGAAAAAAAGCTATGGGAAACATATCCTGTAATTAGCTTTTTGGTGACTTTCACCTTAAGTCAGTTGGTCAAGTTCTAGTCTATTATAGATTGGTTATTTTATTTAAAAATAAACGTTTAATGTTTATTAAGTACTTCGAAATCTCAGTATTGACACGTATGTAGGTAGAAATAATTTAAAAAAAAAAATGAAAAGAAGGTAAGCAACAACGACTTATTTTTTTTCCTAAGTTACACATTATTTTGAGGCTCTTTTTTAGCATTTAAGAGCAAAGCAGTAGCTTAAATTCTTAATATAAATCAATAAATTACTAAATTGTAAATATTTATTTATTTCTTAATATTTAATTTCAATCTGTTGTCAAATGAACAAAGCTGCCTTTTAGTAAGTACAATACATCTTCTAATTAAAAAAGACTTAACTCTTGACTTTAACAAAACAGGGTTTACTAGCTAAGTTAAAAAAATGTATTCTAGTAAAATATATTATATATATTATGATTTACATATTTTACTTACTTATTTCAAATGTTTACTTTGCAGATATATGCACAGACGTTCACCATCGCCAAAAGTTGAATATAAAAGACGACTAAGGGAGAGCTCGTTGCACAAAGTATCGTATCCACCCAAGCCAGATACAATTGAGCCACCGCCGCCTGGTTTTGAATCCATGCCAATTGAGAGTTTAGCTGACAATGATCTGAATCTTAATATTCAGGCAATGCCTACAGATATGGATAGAGATTATCACGAACACCCAGTTGCTCATTACTCGATCAAACGTCCAAGAACATTTAGTAGTAATAACGTGGATATTAAAACAGTTGATCATATCACCAGAAGCCTAACGCCACCGACAAGGTCGAAGATTCTAAAGGTTGCTCAAGATGAATGTGCCGACATGTATGAAAGTCCACCAAAAACACCGGAGAGAAGGGAACATGCACATATGCATAATCTGCAGAAAAGTCACAGTGCCCAAATGTTAGAACCGGAAAATAATTCAAATGCCGTTAATTCAGAGGATAATTTGGAATCCAATAACAATTTGGAATTAGAAAATAACGATAATCAGTTAAAGGACCGAAAAAAGAAAAAGAAAGTTAAATCGGAGCGCAAGAAAAGTAAGAAAGATAAAAAAGAGAAAAGGGAACGAAACAAAAAAAGTCACTCGGAGAGTATTGAACCAGCACCGGAGAAACTCTCCGGGAACAACAATGATATGGAAGCTAGCGATGAAATTGGCGAAAGTCAGCCAAATAATACAATTCAAAAGAATATAATAAACATCGATGAGCTGGACACGATAAGAAGTAATGATTCTATATTGAATATAGAGATTTTAAATGAATTAGATCGTGAAAATATCGATATTAATGATGTTCAATTATCAAAATGGGAATTAGATGATTCTAGTTTTACCAGTAATCTGGTTGATCCATGTCGAAAAGTTTCTGCCTCTGCCTCCAATAAAGCACAAGAGCATTCAGAAATTACATCGGATGTTTTACGCAAGGCAGAAAATGCAATTTTTGCTAAAGCCATCAACGCAATAAGACCCGTTGAGTTTAAAGTTCTGATAGATGCCAAGCATCCAAGCAGTGGTAAAGATGCACCATCGGTTTCAATTAAAACTGATTATAGAGATCGTTCGCATTCCCCAAAATCATCGAACAATAAATCGGTGAAAGAACGGTTAGGCAACAAAGTTGTACGGGAACGAACCTATTCGTCAGATCGATCCAGGACCAGTCGTAGAGAGAACTCGGCCCGGAATGTGAGTGTTGATCGAAACAAATTAAGTTCAAGGACAGGGGAAAAGGATTCTAGAGAACGCATTAAGATAACCGATCGAAAACATGATGATAAACGAATTCATCGCAAATCGCATACGCGTGAAATCGTCACAGAATTCACTAATTCTAATAGCCACAAGCAAAATTCACAATACAAGGATAAGAGAGATACGAAAGATACAAGAGATGTGAGAGATACTAGAGATGTGAGAGATGCTAGAGATGTGAGAGATGCTAGAGATGTGAGAGATGCTAGAGATGTGAGAGATACTAGAGATGTGAGAGATACTAGAGACACTAGAGATACAAGAGACACTAGAGATACTAGAGATACTAGAGCAACTAGAGATAACAGAGATTCTAGAAATTCTAGAGATGCTCGCAGTGACAAGCGAAACTATGATTCGGATCGTAACTCCCAGGGAAGTCGAAAAACAGGAGACACACGTCTAGTTTCAGCGATTGTTACTTCCAACACCAAACCAGTTCGCCCCGACAACCCATTTAGAAAATTCGATGATAGTCGCTCGACCAGTAGTAAAATTTCCAAATACGATCATGCAATGAAAAGAGACGTTACACCACCATCTTCATCGACTGATCAAACTGAGTATAAGAAACGGAAAGATAAGAAACTTAAGAAATTAAAGAAGTGCTCTTCGACCGAATCAGCTCGAAGTGAAAAACGAAAGGATGTTAAAAGCAAAAAGAAAACTAAATTGCTTAAGAAAAAGAAAAAGTCCAGGAAATGAACGGCTGAATCAGAAATATAATTTGATCGAAAAAACAAATAATAACAAACAATATTTTATTGTAAGAAATAAAAACAATTATATGTGTACATTAAAAATATTGTAAATGTAAAAATGAAGTGTACTATTTTGTCTAAATAGCTGGGAAATAACGCGTTTTTTCTTCTCAAACGTAGTTTAAAACAAAGTATATTAATATATTATGTGAAATCGACAACAAAATAACAAGCGCAAGGTGAAATATTAAAATTAGTTTTTAAGTAAACTGGAAATATTTATTGTGAATAATTATACGAGCTTACGAAACAAAAGTCTTCAAGGATGTTCCAATCAAAATCGATATGTGCTTTTAATTATTTTATGAAGTTTGAAAGAATGTTCTTTCCAGATATAGCAGCAATTCTACAGTCGACTTTATTGCATACTTATCAGAAAATTATCTATAACCACAAGAAAATCTATTTTTGCTTAGTTACTAAAAGTATGCAATTTAAGCCAAAAATATCAAATTAGCCGGATCTTGAAGTAAGTACATACTAGTTTGTTTAGTCTTCAGGAAATATAAATACTTTTACAGTGTATTTCTAAAAATAAAAAAGATTTATTCGTGCATTCAATACGTAATAGATTCAAACAATTATTAATACAGGTTCGACAAATAAACTTACATCAATTAGATACGATAATCGAGTGTAAAACGAGTTTTTTTTCGCTGGTATAAGAAATAAACATTAAATAGAACAATGTTTCTTAAAGTATATTAAAGGTAGCCCCCAATTAAACAAGGTAAACAAACAAATCAAACTTAAGGGTGATCGAGATGTCACATCATTTATCATAACTGTTGTGTTTACTCAATGTTACATAATTGAATGTATTGTTTTTCGTAAATATTTTATGCGTACTCGAGAAAATACATAGGCTACATAGACGTACAACACAGATACAGACGCAAACAAACATGCATACCCAAAAAAAAAAAAACACTCACTTTCGTTAGGCATCGTAAACGAGTTCCACTTTTGCTCTCTGTACTACGTATGGTGAATTACTCAATGTTGTGTTGTAAAGCTGCTGCGGCTGTGGCTGTTGCTGTGGCTGTAGCTGTGGCTGCTGCTACAGCTGCTGCTTGTATGTTGTTGGTATTCCGTTAATTAGGGCCGAACTTTCAGCAAGAGCTAGAGCTGCATTGTGGCACAGACAAATCGAGATCTAAGCACGTCTCGTGTGTGCAGAAAAGTTTCACCTACGGATATGTTCGGTTGTGAGATATTTATTATCAGAGGTTTTTAGTCGTTCAAAACTATACAACAATAAATACAAATACACAATACACAAATACTAAAATGATGCTCGCAAACAAAAATATTAATAATAATAATATTTCTAAGAGAATGTGCATGTGATGTCATGTAACTTATGTGTGGTATAAAAAATATCTGTTCAACAAAAAAAAAAAAATTGTTACATACATTTGTGTGAATTATAAAGAAAAGCAATGAAATAAATACAAAAATACCTTGCTCCAAATAATAATAACATAATTGGCATATTTATAACAAAGTGAAAATGTTCAATTATAATTTTTCAATAGATTATTAATAGGTAAAGCTTTAACTACTATGTAACAAACCCGCCTGCAGATCGCATTTATGAAAGTAACATTTATATAAAACCAGACTTTACTCACATTCAAGCTCTTGCAACGCCAAAAAGCTCGCCTAACAACCAACAAACAAGCCGACAAAAAAAAGATTGTATAGAAAATGTTTTCAATAAAAAAAAGTTTGCTCATTGTTGTTTTGTTTGTTGTTTACATAAGTATTTGTGGGTAAAGTTGTAGTTACTTAATTTTTTGTTCGTAGAATTACCTTGACGAATTGAAATATTAGTTTTTCAAATAAACGTGCCAATTATAATTTAAAACAGAAAAAGTGAAACCTTACCTTTACAAAATTATTAAATGTTTGTTTATTCTATGTTTTTTTATAGGCTGTTCAGTAAAAGTGAAAATACAATAAGTAAACATAAACTAAAATCGTAATTAATAAATTAGAAAAACAAATAAATGCACGGCTTTTTAAGTCCGTGGGACGCCGTAATGTTACATTTACGGTTCAATGGCCGAGTGTCTTTACCAGCCAAATTAATAGCTATAATCGTTATCGTTATCGTATCGACAAGTAATACAAATACGGGCGCATTAGCCGCAACCAACTCCGGCAATGTTGGCTCCTCCGGCAGTGGAGCTGGGGGTGGTACAACGCGAACCGTTATGGGCAATGGAAATTCAAATCTACGTTTGGCGCTACCACGAACGAGTGCCAGCCAAATAAATAGTGGCAGCAATGCAGCAGCGGCAAGCTTTAAGCTTGCTGCAAAAACATTAAACTCGACGCGTAATGGAAACTTGCGAACAAGGTAAGGTTTTTTCATTTTCATTTTTATTGTTTTAAAATAGTGTATATATATTTTAAATACCACAAAGATGTAAGTAAATGCATTAGTCTCATTATATACATTTATTTTCATGTATGTATTTGTTTTGTGCGCGTCTTGTGTGTGAATTCAAATGGTCAAAACAAAAGATTGCGGCAACAAACTGGTTTTTGCATACTGGTTAACTGTATAGTCTTCAAACACACACACACACATACAACAACTACTACTACTACGACTACTACTATTAATTAAATGAATGAAAAAGAAAATAAAATACATCAATTAATTATACACAAAGACATTCTTTAATTGGCTAACAGAGTAATCTGTAAAAATTAGCCAAAACATATAAAAAGTATCAGCAACATAAATCAAATTAGATAAAGCTTTTTAAGAAATAAGGGCTTATCACGCCAGACAAATTAACAACAAAAACAATAGTAGGTCATTGAAAAAATAGTAATAGCTAAAGCTTACACTAATTGACAAAACAGAATACAATTATCTATATAAATATATATATATATTATATACATTTTGTTGACCTCCATAGATGAAATACTGTTGCAGAATTAATTGTGCGAACGTTACATATACATAAAAATACATAAATCTGATCGTCAGCGAAGCGTATTTTCTATTCAAAACCAAACAAAAAAAGTCTAAAGTCTAAAAATTGTTACGAGAAGTTTTAAGCCTGAAAGCATAGATCTGAGTAATGTGTATATAATTTTTCAAAGAAGAGGTGTTTAGGTCTGTTCCGCCCTTTTTCGAGATTTTTCTTTCTAATTACTTACTAATTGGTAACTATAAATGTTCATTGGGCTATTTATTTATTGCGAATCCCAGCAGCGATTTGAAAACAAAATTTTTAACTTTTTTGTTGAAAAATTGGTTTGAAAAAAAAACACTTTTGAATTTAACTTCGTCATTTATTCAGCGGTTTTTCACACTGTTTTTAATTTAGAACTAGCTTGAAGCATTAATTAACTTATCTCTTGGGGTTTTTTTTGTTAAAGTTTTCGCAGCTTTTACAACGATTAATAAGATATTAAAATTTGACTTATGTTAATTTTTTTCTTAGCATTTTTGTTGAACTACATTTTACTATTAATTTGGTTTTTTTTTTGGTATATGTACTCTTTTCTTTTCAGTTTTTGTTCGAAGTTCTGCAACAAATATTATACCATTTTTTTAACATTTTTGCTTCTATGTTTTTATTTTATTTTAGTAGATTTTTTGTTTGTAAAGGTTTTTTTTTATCTGTACAAACAGATTTAGCTAAATAGTTTTTTTTAGCCCATTAACAAACATTTTTTCCAAAAGTATAGAGTTCTTTTTTTCCAAATTGATTGATTTACGAAGCCCAATTTGGCTAAAGGATACATTTAAAGATAATCAAAAAACAACAAAAAATTTTAATTAAAAAACCGTTTTGGTTTAGTTCACTTTATAATACCTTTTGATTCCTTAAATGGTGTACAGGGTATATTATATATAAAGATTTATATAAAATTTGGTGCATGAACTATGAGTGTGATGGTGTGTTGTTGTTGGTGTTTTTTGTTGGCTTGGCTCGTAGTTGTTGTTGTTGTTGGCACGTTGATTGGCTAGCCACTGGCAACTCGGTGGTGGAAAACCGGTCTGTTGCCTGCCTGGCTCTGGCCTGGCCTGGCCTGCTCTGGTCTGGCAGCGAGTGTGGGAAATGGACAAATGAAACCAAAACTGAACGTTTATGATTGTTGTTGTTGGCTTGACTGTTTGGTGCTGCTGCTGCTGCTGGACCCAAAGTGAATGTGATGCAAATTATTATTATACATTTTTTTTAATTATGCCACACAGCCACAACACATTGAACAACAATAGTAGCATGTGGCTATGGTCATTGAAAAACAAAAAAAATATTAAGATAAAAACATATGCATAACAATATCATTCAAAACGATAGCCTTGCATTGATTTGTCCATTAGGGTATCAAAAAACAATCAAGTCAAAAATGTCATTTTGCAGTTTGAAAGCTCTTGCGATACTCTGCTACCAGTTTTTTTTTTCTCTATTCTTCTTCTTCTTCGGTTTTTTGTAATGCAACAAGCTCTTATTGCTTATGGGAAACTGCATTTTATTGGCGCTGAATTGGGAGCGGCAAATATGTAATATTTGGTCTCACCCTTTAAAGGAGATACATTTAGTTCAATATTAGGTAATTCAAACTTTTGCAGCTTTAGTGCCAGAGAGAAAGATAAAAAAGTCTTAGTTTTTCTGTTTTTTTTTTTTTGGTTTTTGTGTTGCGAGTTGTTAGCAGGCGTGTCTTTGTATTTATTCATTTATTATTTTCATTAAGTAATAAAGCTATAAGACTTCCTTTGTTTTTTTTTTTGTTTGACGGCGTGCCAAGAGAAAGCTTTTGCTTTGTGGGGCTCCTCTTGTTTGTTCATAGGAAGCAATGATTAAGTGTTAATAGCTCATTGACCCCATCTGAACTGAGTGGCAAAAACTTAATTACTTGATAAATAAATTGATTTAAAGTCTGATTAGTATTTCGTTGCATAAAAATTCGAAAAATTGGTGTTGACTCTTATCTAAACAAATTGTTAACAATTTTTTAAGTGACCTTCTTGGCGTTTTAACAAAACTCTGGGTCAAATTATTTATTTATTTTAAATAGATAAACAAAAAACAATAATTTTTAAAACACACAACAAATTAACGAGATGTTTGTCTAGTTATTTCGAGAACACCGCCGACTTGTTAGCAATTAAAAAAACATTTGTAAGGGAAATGTTTTGTTGCATGTAGGAAATATCAAAAAGATAATGATGTGATATTAAGTATTCGTATTAAGTCAACTATTAGATCACCAACAAGTTGAAAAATTAAGAATCTTCACAAAATTTCATTTTCCTCGTTTTTATTTTCCAGAGAGCAACAATTGCTAAGCATTTTCGAGATAATAATAACAACGCTCGAAGGGAAATTGAAACGTATTGATAATCTTGGTCGATCCGTTGAGGATCTGATGGGACATATAGAACTATTGGAGCATCGTGTAACAAATAATGTTGAAAAAACCGAAGAAGCGCTTGTTAAACTTAATAACCTCGATTCGAAACTATCGAATGTCGTTTATGTGATGCCCGAAATGAGTTCCTCGTCATCATCAACGAATAATGCCAAACACATTCCGAAAGGCCCAACAATATCATCATCGAATGTTCATCTGGATAGCCGTTTGGTACGTTTGGATCAAAAAGTCAGTGATATTGATACGAAACTTGAAGTGCTCAAAACCCAAATCGATAGCAACTTTTTGCAAGTGGATGAGTTTAATGCCGAGGCAAGTGAGAAAAAACCGATTACAATGAATGTCGTAGAGATTACAAAAGCGATGACGGCCGAAGTAATGACACATGTGTCATCAGAAGTTAATCAACTGCGCGATTCAACGGACAACATTGACAAAAAGCTGCAGTTTCACATTAACATCGAATCGGAGAATATAGGTCGTATGTTGCGCATGATGTACGATATACACGAAGCGGTTGTCGATCATCATGAGCAATATAATGTGACAACAACGGCACTGCCAGCCACAATTAAATCGAGTAAAATCGATGCATTGGTTAAACAAATGCGTCCCATGGTTTCCGTATCCGAGAAAATGGATGAAGTCTGGGATGTTGTTGTGGGCACAAAATCATCCGTTGATCATCTGCTACCGAAATCCGATGCACTGCTTACACAAACTCAGCGGCAGGAGCGAGCAATTGGTGAGATTCATCAGGATCTGAAAACCAAAACAAACTTAATCATTAACAATTTGGATATGGTTGAGAAACGTTTGAAGAAACAAGAGGATGATGTACAAATCTTGGCTCAACGACCTTCAGATCTTTTAGTCGATCCAACCATAGATCGTTTGGTGGAGTACGATCCAAGCAGGTAAGGATTGCTTAAACTGCTTCCAAAACTTATTAATAGTAAAGATCGAATTCTATTTTTTTTTCGCATCTCAATATTTTTATAGATATTCTGTGATTGAGGAAAGTTTGATAGATTTTAATGAGCCGGCAACAACATCATCGCCACGTGCTGCAACATTTAATGTATCAACAACACCCTATCCGACACTGAGTACCCCTACTGCTGCAATTGCCACAAGTACATCGAGCACCAGCTTAAACAGTATATTGGGCATTGTGTTAAATGGAACACTTACAACATCGGCAACTGCACCAACGTGGAATGCCACACCAACAAAGTCTGCCTTCCGCAAAGGTGGCGTTATCTTTCCGAGTGTGAAGAACAAGCCAGCAGTAGTGAATAATACATTTACCAGCGATATATTTACCCTAAAGGATGTCAAAGTAAGTGAACACATTATTATTTTTTTGTATTTTATTATTTTCTTTTAAAAACTTTCGGTGTTATACAAAATAGAGAAAATTGTCCTTAACATATTTGATGTGTTGGTATGATGAAAGAAAAAAAAAGTGGTCATAGTATTGAAACGGTTATGTCTTAAAGCTCATCGCGAGGTAGTTTTTCTTTGCAAGAGCAAGTGTAAGTGGAATTAAGTCTTTCCATGCCGGGTTGCACGTCAACAGGCGCGACAAGGCGTGTACTCCATTCTTTAAATAATACTGCATGATAACAATAAATATGTTGTGGTAAAAGATTTTCGTCGGCAAATGCGCGTGCCGTTGCAACAATTTCCTTAACACGTAAATCATTTTCTCTAGCCCAGGCGATTTTTTCGATTACATCACTGAGATCACGCTTGATAGGCACATAATGTTTGTACGGCGTTAGCTTACTATAAAAATGCTCGTAATAATGTGAATCTTGTTTAAAAACCAACGATCCACCAGCTAGTAAATAGGGAAATCGATATGCCGCAACAGCTCCATCAATATTCAATTGATATTTGTACTGAAAAAAATTACAAAATATATTTAGCAACATTTTTACTTTGTTCGTTTAATTATGAATGAACAGAAAACATACCTTGAAGAAGTCCATGAATGATATATGCGGCACTTTGGGGCCATATTTATGCTCTTCGTTGCGAAAGAAAAAGAAATTTGTAATTGCCGCATTAATGGCATCGGGATGTTTTCTAGCCAAATCAATTAGCTGTAAACGTTCTCTTCGCGAATCACGGCCGCGAAAGAACGCCTTCTCCTCTTTCTCCAACCATGGATAAGTATCCTTTTGCACAGATAACATATCCAACATTACTCTGCCCATATTCTCAATAGTGGACTCGGTTATATCATATGTCGGCAATGTTATATCATATGTATCGTCACTGCCACACCATGAGAATATTGGATATGGTCCTGAAGTCCTCTGTTGTCCTCCTTTCTTTGACAGTGGCCAGTCGCCAAGATTTAAATAAAACTCCATATCGGGCAGGAGAACAACGCGAGACAAAGCCGATAATGTTGCATCTATAAACATCTTAAAACCAGTATATTTGCCATAGCAGTTTCTCCAAATCTGTTGGCTCTTAACCACATAGTGACACAATGATATACTCTCCGGAGCATTATAGCGTTTTAAAAGATTATCTCGTATGGCACTAAAATTGACACGCTTAAATGAGTGCAAATCCCATGCTATTTGTTTATCCGCCGAAAAGGCTGAACAATCGTTATTCAACAGCCAAAGATTAAGCTCCTGCGGACAGTAGCACTTCTCCGAATACACTTTGCCACGTATATAATATGGTGATTGTGCGACATGAGAGTTATTATATTGCACATTAATCTCCACATTCTCGCACCAATCGGCGATTGTGTAACGAACAATCGTCGATCCATCTCCCCGATCAATTAGATTTATATTGGATCGGCATTTGCCGTGCGGCGAGTTTCCATTGATCTCAACTTTAAATTGGACATTTGTACGCGTCACAAATCTGCAAAATAAACACACAAAACAAACAAACAAATTTGTTATCTCATTCCAGAGTCATAATTTATTCATTTTACTCACTTGTTCCCACTCTTGTCGACAGCATGGATAAAAAAGTATCTAGCTGGTAGAACAATGTCGTCAGGTTTTAGTCCTGGACCCCAAACGAGTGTTTTTTCAACATCCAAAATTTGGTCTTCGCAACCCACAAGAACAAATTGCAAAATAAATACAAGTACAATACATTTTGTTGTGGTAAACATTGAGGTTTGCTTGATAATAGTGTTGGGTTGTTCATAAGTGAGTGGTCAAAAAGAAGTTCACTCAACTGAGCGAGTGTGCAATGTTCCGTACTTATTGTTCATTTTCGATAAAATACTATAAAAAGAACGAGCGCGTCGAGAAAAAAAATTGATATTTGAATTTAAAATGTTTTTATTTTGAAATATTTTAATAAATATGTTCTTTTAAAGGGATTTTCATGTGTTGACATATTAAATGCTGGCATGAAACAGTCTGGAGTATTCTATCTACAAATACGTGGAACAACATATTGGTTCTTAAAGGTGTTTTGTGAACAGAACATTTCGGATGGTGGATGGACGGTAAAATATTATTGTTATTAATTATCGAGCAGCAGTACTTAACACCTTTATAAACTTAGGTCATTCAACGAAGAGACGATTTTGGAGAGCCTCGTGAAAACTTTAATCGTGATTGGGCGGACTATAAAAATGGTTTTGGCGAACCCGCAAAAGAATTTTGGTTGGGGAATGAAAACATTTATATGCTGACAAACAATGAGGAGTATGCATTGCGAGTGGAATTGGAAGATTTTGAAGGAAACAAACGGTGAGTAACGATTTTTCTATTCTAAGCTTTTACTCTAATGCATGAGTGTTGTTTTTTGTTGATTTTGTAGATTTGCTCAGTATTCACATTTTAAAATACACTCTGAAGCTGATTACTACAAGTTAGAAATCGATGGGTACGAAGGGAATGCAGGTGATTCATTAAATGACCCATGGTACGGATCAAATAACAGTCCATTCTCCACCTACAACAAAGATAATGATCGTAGCTCACTTAATTGTGCAAGTATGCTAAAGGTTAGTTAAGAATGAAAAAATATCATAAACAATTTATTTATACTTTGCGCAACTCTTCAGGGTGGATGGTGGTGGAAGTCATGTGGTCGTGGTCTAAATGGACTCTACCTGCATGATCCCCAAGATTTGACAGCACGTCAGGGAATTGTTTGGTTCCGCTGGCGAGGCTGGGATTACACATTGAAAAAGGCAACTATGATGATACGTCCTCGTATGCCACAGCCACAGAGTAATAGTATGAGCCTGGGCCCAGTGACTTGAACTTAAAGAGAATGTCTTTAATTATATTAATGTAATATATAAAGTTTAATAACTGAGAGAGACGAATTTCTGGTAGTTTATGAGTATATCCGTCCATATAATAGCAAAATCCATGCATTATAGCCAATTTTATATATGCAAAGCCTTCTGTAATTTTAATTTTGTTATCCTTTACAAATAATAACTTATTTCTTTAACTCTTTATTGTAGCGACATAAAAACTAGTTAATTCTTTTAAAAAAAATTGTTCAATAACGTATAAGTATTATTCTTAAAACGCTCCGCTGCAATACATCCAATAAAAATTGTAAATAGAATCACTGTTAAATTATCCTTGCATTGAAATTATTTCGGGAAGATGTAATAAAATATCGTAAGTATATAGGGAAATGCGCTTTATCTTTAAACAATAATCGAGGCTTGATACTTAGTAAGTATCGCCGATATCGAGATCAATATATCGATCCTTGTGTGAACTTAAATAATTTGGTAGAAAATTTGGCATCGATATGTTGTTGGCATCAAGTTGATCGGTTGTAAATATGTATGCGTGAGTGTACATATGTATTTTTGAACGTTTGTGTATACCTGTATTGAAAAGGTGGTGTGTTAGTTCCTTCTGAACATCTGCCGGCCTGAAAATGACCTTCCCTTGGAAGTATGTGCGTGTGCGATGTATTGAAGCCAAATTAAAGCGGAAAAGGAGTGCAACCGAACAAAAGGCGCAAAGTTCTGAGTGTCGAAAATTAAGAATACAAATAAAATAATATTCAAATTTTATTTATAATATATTAATCACTAAAGAAGAACATAGAGCATTATAATGTTGATGGAAATATCCGCTAGGCTATTTATTATTATCGTTTATATGCAACAGTATGCAAACTGTGCGCATCACAGCCATGAAGATCACAAAGGATATGTGCATCATCAAAATTGGCAACGACTTGAAATGATGGATGGCAATGGTTTGTACTGGCTGCAGTGGGGCGTTAAAGACAAGGATATTCATTTAAAAGTCACCGTAAATACTCGAGGCTTCATTGGCCTTGGTTTTTCACGGAAAGACGGTCGCATGTCTAGTGCGGATATGGTATTGTTATGGGTCGATGATCACACTGGCAAACCAAATGCATTGGTGAGTACTTTTGGAATAGTGATTTTCCACTTACATAATGGAATGTGGAAACATTTTGAAATGTTTGTATATATGTGTTTATATGGAAATAGCTACAGTCAACGCTCGCTAACTAGAATAAATAAAGTTATATGTTGCAAAGCATATGTGTAACGCATAGAAGAAAGCTTAGTTTAGTTTATTATTAATTAACATCCTAGTGCTACAAGTTTCAAGAAACTTAAATTTAAGGCACTAGTCACTAAAAAAGAAGTTAGAAGGTGGAAAGAAATAATTTTAATTATAAAAAAGAAAATTTAAAGAACAGTCACGGGAGATTATTTTATTGCTATGATTAAATTCATAATTTCAGGATTGTCATGGTTCGATTCATCATCCACATGGAGCCCCAATACAGGACGATACACAAAACTATCATGTAATCAAAGGCTATCAAAATAGTACGCACACATATGTCGAGTTTAAGCGTCTAATTGAAACGTGTGATCCATACGATATGCCCCTAAGCGTAAGTAAAAAAATAATAAAAAATTTATAGTATTTTATTAATTTAAAATTCCTCTGATAGGATGACACGATTAAAGTGTTGTGGTCCTTTGGCAATACCGATCCAATACATGGTAATTTGGAGGGACATGGCAAAAATCGCGGCGCAAAACCAATGCATTTACTAAATCCTGTGTTTCGCAAAGAAACAATGCGCAACAAGCAAGAAACACATCAATGGGATATTACCGTTAACAATGTGACAATCGAGCCAACAATGGATACGCTCTATTGGTGTAAGATCTTAAGCTCACCACGTCTAAATCACAAACATCACATAATTGGATATGAGCCACTCTTAACTCATGTTGCGTAAGTAGCAAATTATAAACTGTGTAGAATCAAATATTTAATTGTATCTCATATATTTAGGAAAACTGATGAAACAGTTGTGCATCACATGACCCTCTATGAATGCTCCACAAAATCATATCCAGGATCTAATTCAGCTTCGTGGGATGTATGGGTAAGAAGTACTGGAACGGTATGCAACAGCAACTCGTTGACTCCGAGAGATTGGGATTCATGTTCGACACCAGTTGCCGTTTGGTCTGTGGGCGCTAGTGGACAGTTTTTACCAGCCCATGTAGGCATACCAATGGGTGGCTCGTCTGGGGTCAAATATTATATGCTCGAGATACACTATGATAATCCAAATGCTTTGCGTGGTAAGTCCATGAATAAATTCATTCCAAATAAAGAATATTGTGCTCATAAGTAGTGAATTTCAGCTGTTGATCACTCTGGCTTCCGAATTCACTATACGCCTCAGTTGCGAGCTAACGATGGCGGTATTATAATAAGTGGTGTTTCCATATCTGATACACAAATCATTCCGCCTGGACAAAAGTTGTATCGCAATGTTGGCATCTGTGGACCATCCTGTTCAAATGTCGTAAGTTATAAAAATATGTTTTATTCGTATTTATCTAACAATGGTTTTGATTTTTTTTAAAGTTGTTTCCTGAAAATGGTATTAAAATAATATCGGGTACTTTGCATACGCATCGCGCTGGTCGCCAAATGAGCCTGCGTCATGTGCGAGGTGGCAAAGAACTGAAACGTATCATTGAAGATGATAACTACGATTATAAATATCAACAATTTCATCAGCTTGCTAACGAAACAATCGTTCTACCCGGCGATTATATAATAACCGATTGTGCCTATGATACACAGCATCGCAAAAGAGCCACGTTTGGTGGTTACTCGACAAAACAAGAGATGTGTTTGTCCTTTATCACATACTACCCAAAAATTGAACTAGCTGGCTGTTATAGTATGACACCGGTGCGCGAATTCTTTGAGATGTTTGGCATCAACGAGTTTTACTCGTTGAATATGACAGATGTGGAAAATTTATTTCTTTACAATGGCAATCTATTGGATTATATGCCAAACACAATTTATGGGAAAACCAAGCCGGTGAGAACCAATATGACGGCTGAAGATATTGCCGTTGAGGAATCTTTATTGAGTAAGTAATGATAGATATTATTAACTTTGATTTTTATTAATTACCAAACTTTTTATAGACAAATTGCTTATATCGGATCCCGTGGAGTTTCATGATCGTACTTTCCTTTCGCACATTAATCAACTACCTTGGTCAGAGCCCTTGTTTACCAAACGCGTTGAACATGCCATGATCACTGGCAAGCATATGACTTTTTGTCGTGTTGCCAACGAATCAATTTCAATTGTAAGTTAAGATCGTTTAGAAATTGGCGCTATAAATTACAAATTACATTTTTTCATTACAGCCTTCGGAAATTATACGCTACCCGAATTTTACGACATTTGTGAAACCACCCAGTAGATGTACAGACAACCTTTTTATTGATTCCATTCAATTGACCTCAAACGCTTCAAGAATCGTAACTCATTTTTCATTAAGTTTGCTAATCCTGGGAATTAGTCTTAAGAAACAATACCAGATAACCTAATAATCAATAACCTAATACTCAGAGTCATTCTAAAAACAAGTAATGTCCGAATGAGCACACATTAATTTTAGTTTTTAATCCAAAGACTTAGTTGCTTACAATACAAATTTTTGTAATAAATAATATTTAAAAATAAAGTTTATGGTAAGACAACTTTGCTCAAAATATATTTTAAGCTGGGTGAAAATATTTCCGTGCCTAACAAAAACCCTTTCCAAGTTTAGAATCCTGGATTGACCTCTAGATTTTTTTAATAAATGCTAGATATGCAGCCAATATAAAATGCTGTCTTGCATCCGAAGTTTTCTTATCGATGGGTGAAATGGATTCAGATAGAAATTATCGATAGGTTCGACGATAGTTTCACAACAAAAATGCCATCAGCATTAAATTTTTTGCTTTCGTCGACAATAGGAGAATAAAATTTCCGTCGAAATTGTTCGGAAAATTGCATTTCAATAATTTGTTATGGACAAATTAGGCAGCTCCACTGACAAGGATACCTAAAACTATACTAGGGACATGGACGTTGACGACAGCTTTTACGGTAAGTCATTAATAAGAATAAAATGTATGTATGTACATGTGTTTGCATTTGTGCATTCACTAAAAGACCCTACGCATTAGTTGTTCATCGTGGTTGAAATGTGTGTGAAATGTGAAGGTACTCAAATAAAAAGTGAAAGACATGCGTTTTGTCATCTACAAAAATGCGGTTGTGTATGTGTATTTTAC
This sequence comes from Scaptomyza polygonia, assembly GCA_035044585.1. Classification (NCBI taxonomy): domain Eukaryota; kingdom Metazoa; phylum Arthropoda; class Insecta; order Diptera; family Drosophilidae; genus Scaptomyza; species Scaptomyza polygonia. The sequence continues at coordinate 1,321,691 of JAWNNU010001690.1, forward strand.
TTAATGTGAATGTTGCTGGTCAGCATTAATTTGCGTTATAAGAATAAATTTATGTATGAAAATTGTTATTGAGAACATGGCCTTAATGCTTATGCAGATAGTAAGTTGATAGTATTCACCGTTCTTCAAAAGAACCAAAACAACACGAAGATTCTTGTTTGTATGTACATGTGTGTATGCGAATTATTTGTACATACCAAAGGGTGTGTCCCGGATTTGCCCGGGCGGTATGCTTTCCGCGCGCCGATTTTTTTATTTGTTTTGATTTAATTTACACAATTTGGGATGTGCATGTTAATATAAATAGTTGAACAATTTGAAGGCAATCAGATAAAAATTAAAAAAGTTAATGCCGTTGGAGCATTAATTTGCTCAAGGCCATTTATTTTGTAAATAGTTTCGCATTTTGAATAAAATAAATGTTGCTTGTAATATAATTGTACTTGTATTTAATTATTTCTTTTTTTTTCACACTATAATCACAAAATAATTTTTTTTATTTTTAGACGAGTTGTCGTCGTTTATGTCATCGCCTAATGACTATGGCATTAACCATAATGATTTTGACGAGATAATAAGCTCAACGGTGTCACACCTCGATTCTTCGTTGGACCTAAATACGTTCTTACCCCAGGGTCATGAGACTTCAGCGCCGAGTGAAAATTTGTTCTCAGACTTGTTTCAAACAGCGCCCGATACTCATCACAATGACTTGGAGCTTAGTTTTAACAATTTGGAGGCGGGTTCTACACAAAGTTGGAAAACCGAAGATACGATCTTTACATCGTCCATTGATGATTCAATGAATGTTTGTAGCGTGAATACTGAAATTGAGAAACTTACATGCGGAAATCTTTTTGAACAGCAAGTGCAACATGATCGCGATACACCCTCGCCCACAGAGAGTTGGGGCAGCTTCAGTGGCAGCTCAACCAGCGGTGTCCACAGCGATACCTCGGATGCATCGCTAAATAGTCAACAAAAACAAACTGAAATTCCAATAAACATGCTCAAAGTTCCACAGTTGACTGCTGCGGAATATGTGCAAAACTATAAGATAATAAATGAAGACAGTATTTCAAGTGAAAGTGTATTTCAAATGCCTGAACTTTCACCTTCAACACCATTAATTACAACGCCAACAATCGTAACTCAGTTTAAAAAATTTCCAGTTTCCGCATCCGCAACAACAACTCAAGCAGTTTATTTGCCCGTTAGTTTTAATGCCGGTTTTGCACCCAAACCCCAAAAACCGGCTCAAGACAAATTGGTAATTGAACCGTCTACGGAAAGCGTTGGCAAAACCAAAACCATATTTCTTTCCTCCAATGATTACAAGGCTCTTATGCAAAAAATGAACTTCAATGGCTCAAAAGGCGCTAAGATCAATGGCAGTGTTAAGCCGCAAATGCCTAAAATTGTTATGAAACATGCAACTTCTAAAATACAACAACAACAGGTCGTTCAAAATGTTTCACAACTCAAAACACAAAGTCCGTCCAATCAGCTCAGAAATCACAATCAGCAACAAATTCCACATAACACATGCAATCGTGACAGCTCCTTGGAGCCTGAACCTACTTCTCATACTTATATACGCAAGAGCACAATTGATGAGAAGATGTACAAAAAGCAACAGCGTATGATCAAAAATCGTCAATCGGCTTCAATGTCACGCAAAAAGAAGAAGGAATATGTTTACTCATTGGAGTCGCGTATCAGCAATTTGGAGAAAGAGAACTTCTCGCTAAAAGGGGTTAGTTAAAGACAATTGTAATCAGTTTATATGTAGATAAACATAACATTTATATTATAGTTTTCAATCACACAAGCCTCTTAAGGTAGTTGTTAACCTGTATTCTCTTATCGTTTTTTTTTTTTGTTTTACAGGAAAATGTGAATTTACGCAATCAACTCGTTGCGTTAGCCAAGACATGCAAGTGTCGCAAGGGCAGTGTCTGCGATTTTGTTCTACACTCGTTGAGCTCGAATAAGCCGGATCAGAACATTAAGATTGCTCCAAAGCCAAGCTCGAAAAGTTTCCGGCAACACATGAATGCAGCTACAGTTAAGAAGAATGTGGCCGTACTTTTCGCCATGGCTTTTATGGTCACACTCAATGCTGGCAATTTCCATTCGTATCTAAGTAAACAAAGTCTTGATGCGGACAACAGTAATGCACCCGTCGCCGCAGCCGGTGCCATTTCCGACTCGAATGTGAATGAACCAATGCCAATTGGTCGTCGATTACTTTGGGTTGATTCGGAGGAGGAATACAACGAGAAGTTGAACCGAAGCAGCCGTCAGGCAGAAGAGCTGGTGATGCCACCATTACATTTCCTTAAACCAACCAGTCGAGGCAGCAGCAGTAACAGTAGCAACAGAAGCAACAACAATAATGCTACAAAAACAGAGAATTGGAATTCTACAACAGTTGCCAAGCTTAGAAGAGGCAATGATCCACCGCCATTGACCATACCATCGCTGACAACAACAACAAAATGTAACGACTCTCGTGGCAACCAAACGGAATATACTCGCTTGACACTCAATTTGGAAAAGCTTATCAATGTCAGTGGCTATCACAATCTAAGCATGAGCTCGAACTTGAACATTGAATCGGAATCGGACAAAGGACATGGCTTTAAGTTTTCGACAGACTATTTGGAATTGCCGGCTATGGCGGGAGGGCAGGGTGCCGGTATGGTGGGCAAACGTAGGAAATTTATGGGCTTATCGAACATGGAACACAAGCAACGCAAATTGAATCGAGACACACACAATGATAATGATAGAAACATTTTTGACAATAACGAACCGGATCTTTTCAAAGGCATTAAACGACAGGACGATACATTTTATGTGCTTTCATTCAATACGGATCATATACTGCTATCGCCATCAACAAATAATAGAAATGAACGTCCAAAAATATCGTTGTTGCTGCCAACAGCAGATCCATCAAACAACGGCGATATAATGATGATGCAAGTGGATTGTGAGGTTTTCAATACCAAGGAATTGGAGCTTAAATCTCACATGATACCAGCTACGCTACGGCCTAATGTAACCAAATGGCATATGAAGCCAAATCATGCTTCGTATATGAACATCAACAATAATAACAACAGCAACAACAACAATAAGACAATTGAAACTATTAAATTACAGGACAAAATAATGAAACCGGATAAGCCACGCGTTCGCACTTTCTTTATGGTTGGCCCAAAAAATCAAGCAGCAGCAGCCGTGTCGCAGGAGAAGCCGCGTTTAGTGGAGTTTAACAAGAGCATGGCTAACAACACAAATGATTCCCGTTTGCATGGCTAAATTACATATTTACATAGTTATTTAGCTACAAAATTGACCCTAGCTTAATTTCCCATAATTCAAATGTTTTATGTATTCGTTTTTTATTAGCTCTGTAATATAAATATGGGAACTTAATGTATGTTTTTGTTCTAAGTATGATATATAAATATAAATTGATGATCTATTAATTTTTTTGTAAGCTTAAAGTACTTTCAAAATTATAATAAACTTTTCTTATTAATAGTTATTTCGTGAAGCTCCTTTTAAAGTTAGCAGTGCGAATTGTAGTAACGTCTCTCTTCACTTTTGGCATATAAAAGCAGCACTAGTTTAGGGTTCAAGCGCAGTCTGTGTATGGCCGTCGCCCAGAAAACAACTCGAGTTGAAGGATTTCTTTTAATGACTAGTGACGTCCCCTGCTCTTCAACTTATTAAGCACATTCCCAGAAAACAACAAATATTTATATTTATTGATTTGTAATGCAACCAAGTCAAATGTTTGTATTGTTTTTATTGCTTCCCAACCCTTTTTGTTAACAGTTAAAGAGAAAAATAATACAAATTTCACAACAAGATAGTTTTCATAATTATTTTGTACAAAGTGATTCAATTTTTAGTGACAATTATAATTAAACATACAGAAGTTAATTATATGTTGGCCAACGTAGTATTAACTAAAACATTTTAAATGTTCGCATATTTTTGAATAAACATTATTTTGCACAAATACTAATGTAAGCCAAATAAATGGGATATTACATTAGTGAAATTAAAAGAAAAAACTGAAACGGAAACAGCACAACATTAACCCTTTCTCATATAGTTTATATACTTAGACTACAAAGCGGTGTACATGACTTGGATTAAAGGATGGACTACGTGTAATAGTTGTGACATTTCTATGATCATTGCTTTCGGTAATTCTAACATTTGATATTCCCAAAGTGCCAGGCATTGGCCTAGCATGTATTATAGATGGCTTATTGAAACGCCGAACTCCACGTTTAGCCTAAAAGTAGAAGAAGTTTGATTGTTATTTGATATTAAAAAATTTGCCATCTAAGCTTACTTGTCGAGCTGTTTGATTGCGTGACTCGTCTATAAGATTATCGGGCACCTGAAACAAACTCTCGCTGCGCGTAATGAGCACATTTGTTAGCCGACAACATAATGCAGCCATTTTCACTTGCTCGGCAATGCTGTTCTTGTCAATCGGATGTATATAGCGTGGCGGAAAGAACGATGGTGCTATAATCGTTGCAACATTATGTAAATTCATTTTGTTAATATCCTTCAAGTCAATAATCGAGTTGAGAAAACGCAAAATCGAACGCAGTGTATTGCGATTCTCGTGTGGCAGCATCTGACACAATATGGACAAAGCACGCATTTGATCCAGCGGTGGTAATGTGTGACATTGATAGAATAGCTGTATAAGCTCGCTGGTCAACAATGGTTGTGGTAGCTCACGTAGCCAACGCTTGAGCAAAGCACTAAGCTCATGGACACTAGCGCTGCTCAACAGTTGTTTGAATTTTTCGGGCTTTTGATAAAAACTTGATTCTAATTCGTTGTAAATTAATTCAGTCTGCAAGCAAAAACAATTATTATTTACAAATGGCATGTAGTAGTTATTTTTTTTTTTATGGTATTTTACCTTGTGTTTTTGTCCAGCTACACGCAAAATACCCTCCTCTCGTGTGCCACGTTTTGACAGCTCCTCGAGAAGACCCTCCAGGAAATGGGGCACTAGTGTTGAGTCCATGCCAGAGAGTTGTTGATCACGGCGTATTAAGGCATTCAATGATACACCAAACAGGCTGCCCTCCTCTTTGCGACGTCTCTTAAATGGTTTTCGTTTGTCCAATGAGACATGATTGCGATCAAATACTGTGGCTAACTCCAACCAAAAGATCGGTTGCAAACGTTTTAAATCTGTTTCGTTTATGTTATTGATATCGGTGATATTATTGTATTCCTGTAGTATAAGGTTGCCACTGTCCACGGTGTCGATGCCATCTTCCTGACTAGAATTTTCTCGGCACATACTTTCAAAGCTAATGCCGTCTGGCGGCGACGGCGACGAGTTGTCCATTTTTTGTTGTTGCTGTTGTTTTTGATGTTGTTGCTGCTGCTGCTGCTGTTGTTGCTGCTGATGCTGCTGAGGCGTCTCTAGGTTCATTTTGTTAAGTATCTTTTCGGTTGTTGAGATACGAGTCGTATTTGGTAGATACTCATCGCTGGAATCACCCGACGAAGTATTATTCTCACTCTGCGAATCTTGCATATTTTGTCCACAGACGCGTCCAATCGAACACGATGGATCTGAACCAGAACGACTGCGCGGTATATGCAGTGTGCCAATTCTCGAGAATCCAAGCAGCTCTATACCCTCCGAGGAGTACATTGGTATATCGCATCGAACCTGCGAGCCACGAAATATATCCGTGGATGTGGATGATTTAAGTGGAGCACTAGGCGTACGCCGTATTTTCTGTTTCAAGTGTTTACTCAACGATGGATAACCGCTGGCATTATTATAGTTGGCAGCATTGTGATCCGAAATGCTAACGAAACTTGGACTGTTTTAAACAATAAAGAAAACGAGGGTAAGTGATAAGTTTGTTATGTTATTAACTGATAACAGCTTACATAGATGGATTGCCCCAGACATCGTCACCGTGTACAGAATCCAACGAATCTGGCGTAGCACTGCGGGACCTAGTGCCCGTACTTGACTCCTGTTAACACAATCATCACTTTTAAGAAACTCTAATTCTTTTGATTAAATCAATTGAAAACTCACATCAAAATCGCGAAATACATCGCGTATATCGGGTTTGCGTTTTGAACGATTTTTGGTACGTCCTCTAACGGTATGATTGAGCGCTCGCACTCTTTGTTTAATCGCCTCCGCATGTGGCCTTGAGAGTGTGGCCAAAACGGGCTCCAAAACTGTTGAACGTAGCTCGATGCCCTAGCAAAATGATAGAAGATATTATTTTATGATTGATTTAAACGCATCCAAGTTAACTTACCCGCTCGAAGGGCTTCGTCAATTCGGGATATCCAGCGGATATTAACCATTCGGCTTCCATTTCGCCATCTGTACGATATAAGGTTTGATGAGATTTCATACGGAAAGCAAATAAACATGAGTTTTCTCGTTTTAATGTGTTAAAGCTACATGCAAATACATTTTTCACGAAGAATTTGCTTGTTTTTATCAGTTTGCAAACAACAAAAGACTGTCAGATAAGTACTTAGAAAAACATTTGCGTAGCTCGAAAAACAATACCAAGATATAAAAAAATTAAATAAATACAACTTGATTCGCATTGCAAAGCCATATTTGGCAACTTGGGATCAGCAAGAAAACTTAATTACTAGTCATACTGGCCTACACATCTGTCATTTAAGTACATACATAAACAATTCGATATGGGTGCAGAATAGAAATTAAAATTGGCTTACCTTCATAATGTGTCTCTGGCTCGTTGCCAGGTAGATTTGTTTGCAATAGATATTCATTGAGAAATTCCGTATAGTCCTGATCGCATGTACCATTATCCAAAGAGGGGTTGCTGCTGCTCATTTTGCTGATTGTCTTATAGAATTCTGTGATATTTTGTGTAATATGGCATACTATTTGGGTTGATCACAAAGGCACACAGAAAGCACTGCACTACGGGCTCCTTTAATTCAAAAGGAACACATTTATTTTATGACTCGCTGCTAACTAGAGATGTTTTCCACTGAAAATAAATACACATATATAATATTTATATAGAAAATCTAATAAAATTTTTTGTTTATTGTTAAAAACGGTCTTATAAACATAAGGCGGTCGTTCTATGGAGCCATTGTGTTTATATATGTAAATAGAAAATTTGGATTCCTGGTACAGGGTATCTCCAAGCTCTCTCGTATTAAGTACTCTCACTTTTAGTGCTTGACAACTTGATACACCTGATATTACCATAGGGATTTAAATGAACTTGAGCAAACAAATCTAAGTTAATTTAGGAACTAGATCACAAACCTTAGGTGCAATGGAACTAATTGCAATTGTCTTGTTAGCACATCAATATGTACATACATTATTATTATGATAATTACCACTCATACATATGTATGTAGGTTGCAAATAATTGTATGGTATCAGAACATACTACACACCCAATTATGACTCCTTATTTACAAAGTAAGGTACATACATACACATTCATAATCACAGAAATATTTGTACATACATATGTATATATGTATATGTATTTATCATACGTAGTCAATTCGTTATGTTCGGATATAAATGCGTACATACATAAGTAGGTTTAAAATCTGCATATGTATACACACACATGCACACAAAAATAAATGTGTTTGTGTGCATTAAATAGGTTCGTAAAAATATACACATACGTATTGACGCAGTGGAGAGAGTAAGGCTTATGCATTAATGTACGTATGTGTATATGTATGCACGTATGTACAAATATGAACATGTATATAGGTACATATGTACATATCTGAGTATGAGTATTACAATTCGTAGATTAAAACGCATTAATGTTTATTCTTCAGAGACAAGTACGAATGCTATCATTGTGTTAATATAATCCAAGGAATGTACATACAAACGTACTTACGTACATTTGGATTGGTATGCACAAGTATTTCTTTTACAAGAAAAGGGAAATCAGCACACTCTTTTTAATTATGTTTAACCTTCTTTCACTTCCTATCAACTAACATACATATACAAATATGTCTATTTTGTGCACTTGTTTTATTCGTAGCATTATTAAACACTTACACAAATATATATGTATATATATTTTAATATGTACACGTGTATGTGTGTTTTAAACTGAAACAATAAAAATTTTATTGCATTTGCATATACGTATACATGTAAATGTATTTGTGTCCACAATTTCTGCATATATATTAAGATACATGATTGGGTTTTTAGCTATTTTAACTACGTACAGATTTATATATCAATGTAAACAATTACGTTTTGTGTTACAGTCCGTACGCATACAACATTTCGAACCGAATATTGAAAATGAACTGATACTAAGAACGAACAACTTCAACTTCATACACGCACACACCCATACATTTTTGTGTTAATGTATGTATTAATGACTGTACATAACAGTTAGTGTGTGCATGTGAATGGAAATATGCAAGTGTGTGTATGCGTGTTGACAAGATCAGGTTTGAGTTGAGAGTGAGCAACAGGTTTGCATGAATGTAAACACGATTTGAGCCCGACAAAATTGTCCAATTTACAATAAATCAGTGAGCAACGATGGTATGCAATAGTGGAACAGTATGAAATGAAACATTAAATGGATACTAGTTAAATTTTGAAAATTTGCTATACGTGAAAACAAGGTAATATTTTATCTTTTACATATGATATGGAAATGCATACATCTAAAGCTTCTTTCTTACTGAATAAAGGGAAAGCTGTGTTGTGAATACATACATATTATATTTCTAGCTGTGAAATATTGTTAGCATACTGCAAAAGTTATCGCACAGGGCTCCCTAATAATATCGTTAACTCCAAAACAAAATATCGTAAGCGCAATCGGTACTTAATAAACGAGCAAAATGTTTGCGAAAAGAAAACCATATTCGATTTTGGAAAAAAATATATTTGTTCGTTCTATAACATTTATAGAACACGAACTTAGGTTTGAAAATCTCTTTTGAATTAGTCACATGATACTGAGCCGCGATAATAATAGTTGAAGGGAAGCAAGAATTATTCATGTTGCATGTTCCGCAACATAAGCGAGTTGTAGCAACATTTGGTGCTGCCACCAAAGTCAAACAAAAATTAAACTTATCGCTGACAAATATCGTTGAAATCGATATGCGTGTTGTTATTCAGTTAACAACTCACCACGAAAGACTTCAATGGCAAACAAGTTCTGCAGTTATTTACAATTTTCCGTTCATAGTCGACCACAGCGCGCTTCTTTATTTCTTTTGGATGCGTTACGTACGTTATGTGGTTGATATACACATGTTAATACAAGCATACATATTTTGCGTACGCAACGCGATAAATTTATGTTATATTTAATAAAAATGCATTCGTCCATACTATTCTGCATGTATTTGTGCGTAACTAATTGATGAAATTGTGCTAGTGTCGAATTCAAGAATACATATAAACAAATGTAAGATACATACATATCTCACATCAACAAAAAAGTGCATACATAAACAAAGTGTATATACAAACAAAATATGTATGCTCAGCATATAAACAAAGTTTACAAACAAATTTTAATTCACAAATATACAAATGTGTGTTTGTGTATGCGTGTAAGGAGTTGAGTATACATATATATGTGTGTATGTTACCGCTCTCGCAGACAGCGCAAGAATGGTTTAATGTGTACGTGTGTGAATACATGTTTTGAAAAGGCACGCATCTTTTCCTATGGTAAACAAGTCGTGCAGTTAGTTGAAATACATACACACAAGTGTATAGCATAACTCCATACAATCGTAAATGTATGTATGTAATAACTTGAGATATGTGGAGCAGCAGCAGCATCATTGAACGTGTCTAACCCATACATACACACATAAATTTGTATGTCGTGCATGTGTGTCAAATCAGTCCCATAACCCATTACAAATAATGGTAACAAAACATATATAAATCTACAAGCTTAAATATCTACAAACAGACATACATATTTACATTTGTGCGTTTTACTGTAATTTGTTACCACAATAAATTTACATAAATATATATGTGTGTAGTGTGCGCGACGGTGGTGTGTGTGTCTGTTTTTAAAACAGGGGTGTGTGTTTGTGTGAGTGTTCCCCCTTGTGCATTTGATTGTGGCAAACGAAAGGATTTTACTAGTGTGTATGTGTGAATGTATATATGAGTACGTCTACATACATATTTAGGTTTGTTGCGCAGATTTCTCGTAATGCATTAGACGCGGTGTTCTTTGAACAAAAGATTACATACACACACATATGAACACAAACACACACACACATGCATATGAACACAAACACACACACATACATACTCAGGTTGTCGTGTGAAAGGATTAATAAAATGTGTACACACATAGTGAATAAGAGAAGCATAAGCGAAACTGATTTGTGTTTTAGATAAGAAATTAATTAAAAAGCGGGCTAATTAAAAGATAAGGAAAAGTGCATGTAACAATGTAAATATTCATGAATTTTGAAAAATATGATTCATAAGTTTATATTTTTACACCTAAAAAAAATTTCTAAAAGTGAACTCACAAAAACTGACAGTGTGACAACGCTCTTGTGGCCAAAAAATGCTCAAATGTTAGTAAATATTTCAAATGTGATAAAATAATTTAACAATGTATTTAATTTATAACTGCAACTTTTTTTTTTTAAAGTGATTAAAACATGTATAATATATTTTCTAAACATTTAAGTACTTAATAAAAGTTGCCAGAGTTTTTATAAAACACTTGCGATCATATTACAAAATTTTCTTCCTTTAGGCAGGTGGAATGCTATGCTAGGATATAATCACTGTGAAACACGTGACCATTTTTTTTATTCCCCTTAATCTTTAGCCAATGATAAATTTTGTGGTTTTTTTTCAGTTGTCATCTATTGTGTGTGTCACGAAATTAAATGAATGATATTAAAAAAAAAAAAGAAATTGATCGAAAATGTTAATAACTAATAATCTTAATCAATACCCAATGACGCCGATGATAACAGAACTTGCCATATAATAATCAACTTTTATCGACGCTGGATCCATTCATTAAACTTAAAGAGTCATTAAGAACTGTTAATATTGGAACATTAATATCGCTCGATTATCCATTTGCTAGACGAAAACAATGTCAGTTCTAGAGAGAAAGCATTTTCTCTTGTGGACAATCATAATGACTTTTGTGCTGCTTTCGGCATCGGGTCTAGATGCCGCATCCGGTTTACAAGGTGTGCCAACATGGATGTAAGTATGCAAAATCAATTATCTAACTTTCGATAGAAATTTATATCGTTTTAATCACTTTGTCATAGTTCCTTTTAACAAATGTCCCACTTCAAGTGTATCCCTGGAAAAACCGTATCCCTTGTCTGAGAACTGAATTGTTCATATTTTAACTGTTAGAAATTCATGTTTATATGCTTTTTTACCTCAACCTTTTTATGTTCGTTTTTATTCGAGATTAATTTGTCTGTAGTATATGAGTGAGAGACAATGTTGTTTATATGCTATGCTATGATACCCTTACGAAGGATGATTGCAATTTGTAACTTAATGTGTTGCGCACATAAACAGACAACGGAATATTAACGATAAATCTTACAATATGTATTATTATTAATTAAATAATTTTAATGAACATTTTCCATAGGATCTGAAGAACTTAAGTACCACATTTAATAATTGAAACTATTGTTTTCAATTTCAAGGGTGTTCAATTTCCGGCCAGACAAAAGCCGACTTTTTCTATTATTTAATTTATTTTTAATTCCGGAACGCGCTGACGTGCTCTGCTCGCCGTATTGATAAGGTTTTGAGCTTGTATTACTGCCTCAAACTTTGACTCACCCATGATTGAGAGAATATAATATATAATCTGTGATTGTAGCTGTTTGTTTTTTTTTCGAGAAAACATTAAAAAAAACCTCTCCGTTCAACGCCATGAATTAGTTGAAAATCTGTATTTATCAGGAACGGCTGTACCAAGCTGTCTCAATACAATACAAGATCTCTCTATATAGAAAACACATGTGGAGAACACTACCAAATTGCTGATAACACTTCGAAATAACTGTTGGAAATAATAATAAACCTAAACCATTATTATTATCATCATTCTTAAAAAAAATAAGAACAGGATACGTATATACAAATGGAAATGGTTTTAAGTAGTACTTTTGCGTGCTCCTTTTTGGTGTTCTTCGTTTGTTGCTTTGTGGCACCGACTCTCGCCGTATCCAGCACATGGGGCAACATTTCGAATTCGGCTCAATTATTACACGCTGAAAATGTCGTGAATGGCTCATTGCCAGAGAAATATGTGGAAAGTGAAATCAAATATCCAACAAATGTGAGCGCAGCCGAGTAATATTTGTTGTTGTTGGGTATTCTTTTTACTAATGATGTTTCTATAAATTTTGCATGCTCGCTTCATCAAGATTGTTGTTGGGAAAGAAGGCACAAAAAAAAAAAAATATAAAAAAAAAACATAAAATAATATTCTACATACATTTTTTGAACAGCATTCGAATTTGGTTCGTGTTTATTCGTGGCTGTTTTGCTCAATAAATCAAATTTTTATATTTCAGATTAACTTTTAGTAAAATATTTATGTAAAAATGTTTTTATTGCAATCCAAAAATACCAAAATACAAAATTGTCCATTGGAAAGTTTCATAGATTTTAAATTACCCAAAACAGAGTCGTAGGTGATAATTTCGCTTTGTTTTTTTTTTTTTTTTTTTATACGGGGTATAAATCAAGTATATGCATTTTGTCACACAGCGCCACAACGAAACTGATATGCATCAATAAATAAGCTGTTTACATTTATTATAAACAAAGTTTTTTTTTAACATTTTATCACTTCTTCACGACGCTTTTCTTTGTAATAATATCTCTTAGGCAATTTGTTTGAAAAGACATTTTGTTTTATTATAAAATCAAGTTATCTGAAAGTGAAGAACATTTTTTATTTAGTGCTGCTTTTAGTCTACCTCTTCATTTATTCCGAAACAACAACAATAAAAAAACCTCATCTACAAACCATAAAATTGTCATACCAGCTTTTAAGCGTACTAAAACTCAAAAAAAAAAGAAAAAAAAAAACTGTTGGCATTCCAAGTTTTATTTCGCATTTTCTATTTGTACGCACGTTTGTTCATGTTATTAAATATATATAAGATAAGTTCAAGAAACTCAATTCTTAACCACGCTTTACACTACTTTAGGGTATTGGTAATGGGCGCATCATAACGGGAATCCGAGCGTTCGACCAAGTGACCAACAATACGGGCGGCCATGCAACAATTTATTCTGGAGGTCCTGGTTTCAATTTTGTGCACATCAAGCTTCAATCGCAGTATAATTATGGCTTAATATTTCGTGTTGAAATTTATGGAAAATAAAATAATAAATTAGGTCAAAGGCGATGTTTTTACTTATATTAGTTTTTTGTTTTTGGTTGGATGGATTCGCGATTCACACACAAGTCTTGGTTTAACTATTTATTTTTTTAAGGTTTATTTCAAGCACCCCATATTTCAATCTCAGATCTAATGCCGCTGCCGCGCTGTGAGTTAAATCGAACTGTCAATTGTTCTGCACCAACACCGCCACTTGTTATTTCCGCTGTGGCGCCACGCATTCGGCTCAGATTTGTGATTCTGATGTATTCGATGGTTAAGGCTGGAGTCACCTGGGGCAATGTGTACATTTTGGTTGTTGTACCGAACAGCGTTTTGCTTTTGGTGACAATCTCACGGGCAATGAGCACGCTCGTTGCCGTCTTGACACCAAACGTATAATCCTCAGGTTCGCCATTCGTGCCAAATAGCACGCCTAATCCATGAGTCATACAGAAGACGCTGGCACAAATAGCCGCAACGAAAACTATTCGACTGAGTTGCATTGTGTGAATGAAATTGAAGTTAATGTTGAGCTGTTTGTTTTTATTGGAGCTCTTCATGCTTTTTATAAGAATTCATTTGCCCTACTTCGATAACTTTGGTATCCACAACAAAAAAAAAAAAAAACACATAGATTCTGTTCTGTTCGTTTGATAATGTCTCAATAACAAACTTGTTTAATCAAACATCTTGTTTGTACAATGAATTATTAAGCTTTTCTTTTGATTTGGTTCCATTTTACTCAATCACTTAACAATTCTTGTCAATGTTCAATGTTAGTTTGTCGTCGTTCGTACAGGTTAGGTTAGATAAGGTTAGGTCTGATCTGTTCTCTGATGCATTGCAAAAGTAGGTACAATAATTGCTGCTATTGGAGAAACTAAGATTAACGAAAAAGTAACTATAAGATATATAGTCAACCCTTATAACAAACTCCGCTATAACAAAGTTTGTTGTCTGTACTACAAATTAATTATTAGAAAACTGCAACTTTTTGCAATCGAAACAAATTCAAACAAATATAAGAATCATAAAAATCATCCTACATCCTTGTCGGATTTTTACTGTAGGTAAAACAAAACAAATAAGTTTGACTTCCAGACAGGAAGTTCTTTTATTGGTTTATTGGTTTATCGGTTAATCTTTAATTTTCTATGATTACTGCAACGAAGCCTTTAATACTTTTTCGTCTTTCTTTTTCTAGCTGCCTGGGTCTAAGGTCGCCCTTCATTGAATTTGGAGCGCATGAAGAGCAGCTCTTGAATACCAGCATACCGTTGAACAACACCAAAGATGAACAGGCGTACATGCATCAGGAGGGTCTGCGCAAGCTGGGAGCCTTCATTAAGCCGGTGGATTTGCGTGATTCCGAGACTGGCTATGTGAAGGCTGATCTAACTAAAAGATTGGATACGCAGCCGAGTGCACAAGCACGGCGCGTTCATCCCATTCAAGAGGAGATGGATCAGAAGCAAATCATTCTGCTAGACGAGGATACCGATGAGAATGGTCTGCCGGCCAGTCTCACCGACGAGGATCGCAAGTTTATAGTTCCGATGGCATTGAAGAATGCATCGCCCGAGCTACGCTGGCCCGTTGCAGCCAGTACAACGCCAACGCGATCTGCTTACGGAACGGCAGCAAAACAACGGCGCACAACGACAACAACCCATACAAGTACAACGACGCCACCCGATCCCACATCTAATATCGATGATCTGAAGAAGCATATTCTGTTTTTGCACAATATGACGAAGAGCGATAATAATTTTGAATCGAAGTTTGTCAAGTTTCCCAGTTTGCAGAAGGAGAAACAACCGGTTGGCTCGACGCCAAGTGTCAAGCGTCCCCAAAGACCCATACTACAGTATGCGGCACCAATAGCTCCGCCAACACGTAAAGTACCGCTGGGAGCGCATACTCCTGGCCAAAAGCCATTCGGTGGCTATTATCACAACGAAGACGAGTCAATTGGTGACTCAATATCGACGAGCATGGATCGCAGTAAGGAACGTGAACGTAAATTTGATGTTGTGCCACAAGTGCATCTACTCAGTGACGATCTGTCCACAACGAGTAACAGGAACATGCCTCCTCCTCCAACAACAACAACAACAATGACAACATCATTGCCAGATTCCAAGCGTACAACGAAACGACCCGTTTGCCTAAGGAATCCCGATTCTGCAAAGTGTGTGCGCCAACGGCAGCGCGAGGAGCAACAGCGGCAGCGGGAGCGTGATGAATGGTTTCGTGGCCAAGCAGAATTTATGCGTCCACGCTTCGAACCCATCATCCAGACCATCAACAATACCAAACGTTTCGCTGTCTCCATTGAAATACCCGATTCATTTAAGGTGCATTCGGCGCTAGCGCCACCCGACGATGCACCCGATCTTCAAACACTCTCGCGAGTCACACGCTCGCAGCACAAACGTCGCAATACTGGCAGTGGCAGTGGCAGTGTGTCCTCGGATCAGGACAAACATCTTGCCAATCCAAGCAATTTCTTTGCCCATGACATCATTATGACGTCGGCGGGCGTGACAAATGGTCGCGAATTCATGCTTGCCAATATGCAACAATTTGGCATGATGGTGCCGAATGGTGGGGAACATGAGAACGAGACAACACCGGCACCCATTGCATACTCAGAGACTATCGATCTCAATCCAGATAATTGTTATACCCTCGATGGTCTGACGTATGGACAGAAAAAGCTATGCGCCCTGCACACAAGCGTTATGCCGGCCATAAGTCGTGGGGCTCGTGCAGCGATACAAGTAGGTTCGCAAATCGATCAATCCATAGAAAGATTAGTAGAATATTTTTTGTTTTTTTTTTCTATAGGAATGCCAATTTCAATTTAAAAATCGTCGCTGGAATTGCAGTACACCCGATGATGTAACCGTTTTTGGTCCAATGACTGGTTTAGGTAAGTTATGGTTGCTGCGTAGCTAAACAAAAAACCATCAATTTTGTTAACCAACAATTTAAAAAATACGACTTGCAAACGTAAGTTGATAAGGATATTCAATGCTTTTTGAAGTCAGCTAATTCGAAACACTTTATGTTTTCATTAAAGGCTCACCAGAAATGGCATTTATTCACGCGCTGGCAGCAGCTACTGTTACCAGTTTTATTGCACGCGCCTGTCGAGACGGTCAGCTTACGTCGTGCGGCTGTTCACGCGGCTCGCGACCTAAACAATTGCACGACGATTGGACCTGGGGTGGCTGCGGTGACAATCTTGAATATGCATACAAGTAAGTGCAGCAAAGGGACCCATTTTAAAGCATCTTCTTCATTCATTTCTTACTTTAAACAGATTTGCCACCGATTTTATTGATGTAAAAGAGAAGGAGACGCGTCGTGGTACACGCGGGGCTGGCAATCCCGAGCGTCGTCAACAACAACAGCAACAGCAACAAAAACGTAAACAATTGGAAGCTAATGAGGCTAGGGAGTCGGATAAGTCAACTCCCGATAATAAAACTCAAGATTCGAATTTTGTTAAAACAACAACAATACGTCCAAATCAATTGGGGTCATCACTAGAACCGCCCAGGCAAGAGGATGCCAGTGCTAGTGCCGATGCCAATGAGCAACGCATTAATTCGGATGATTTGGCCGAATTACAGGAGCGTATTACAAAAGAGATACTCAATTCCAAATTGAAGGAAACTGAAATGCTTGAATTACAGGTGAGCATAGGTCTATTTCAAAAGAAGCAAAAAGCATATTTGATATATACTAAATCTTATTTGGTTGCAGGAAAAAATCAATCGGGAAATATTAAACTCAAAACTCTTCAATGGCGAGAATAATGGCAAGCGACGTAAACGCAAACGCAAGAATCAGCGGGCGGTCATGGGTGATGCGCCTGTTTTAACCACTACCAATTTAAAGGCACGCAGTCTTATGAATTTACACAATAATGAAGCAGGCCGAAGGGTAAGTTTTGTGTTGTTGTTGCTGTTAAAAAAACTAACTTCTAACTCGATGCATAATAATAGGCTGTTATTAAAAAAACTCGCATCACTTGCAAGTGCCATGGCGTCTCAGGTTCTTGCAGTTTGATCACGTGTTGGCAACAATTATCCTCCATACGAGAGATTGGTAAGTGCATAATAATTGCTTTTAAAATGTATAACAATGTTGAATAATTATGATTTTTAATAGGTGACTATTTGCGTGAAAAGTATGAAGAGGCTACCGAAGTCAAACTAAATAAGCGCGGTCGTTTACAGGTGAAAAACAGCCAGTTTAAAGTTCCCACAGCGCACGATTTAATTTATTTGGATGAGAGTCCCGATTGGTGCCGCACCAATCGTCTATTGCAGTGGTCAGGTAGAGACACTTTATATCTTTTGTTACATTTCACTTAATTGCCGTGACTATCCCCTATTTCCAGGTACGCACGGTCGGGTCTGTAACAAATCATCATCGGGTTTGGATGGTTGCGGTATCCTTTGCTGTGGCCGAGGATACAACACCAAAAATATTATTGTTCGTGAGCGCTGCAATTGCAAATTTCACTGGTGCTGCCAGGTTAAATGCGATGTATGTACAAAAGTACTCGAGGAGCACACTTGTAAATAGGTTCTACCAATATATATATATATAGAGTATATATATATATATATATATATACGTCAGCACACAGAGGAACAAAAAACAAAACAAAACGAAACTGTCCATTTGATCACAATTCACATACACACATTAATTAAAACAAAAACAAAAAGCAAAAAACATATTTATATATATATATCGATTTAGAATATTATTTATTAAATTTAATTAAGTTACATATGGCTGTTGCCACATGGATTTCTTTTGAACCCACTCATTTACAATCACGGTTATATTCCACATAGGTTTAAATTGTGTCTATATATACATATATTCGGTAGCCATATAGACCAAAATAATAAGTATGTAGCATTAAAAATTAGTACAGTAAACAATTTTAAAATTCTTATGACAAATTATAAAATTGGAGAATTCAAACAAAGTGATTTTTAAATTTGGAAAGAAAGTCAAACTTAATTACGTTTATATTAGATTGTTTTCAACCTTTAGAATTTTTAGCCTTTGTTCATGAAGGTTTTTAGATGCGTAAGTATAAAGATTACTTTTTAACCATTTATTGTACAGTTAATAATGTTTTAAGTCACAAGAGCTTTTATTGTACATTTGAAAGTTGTTTTTAGGTCAGGAATCGGTCGGAATTAATGGCAACGGATCGTTAGAAATGCGCGTAGTTCGTGGCTTTATTTGTGCATAGCTCACGCTCCCTCTTTCAGAGAGAGTTGAATGAAATGGACAACTGTCATAGAGGTCAAATTCCGACTGACTACGTGCATCTTCTTGCGGTACTTTATCGAATGTTAAATAAGCCGGTATCATCTCATAAAAGTTTGGATTCATATAGCTATTGCTGCTCTCAATGCTCGCCATCGAACTGCGTCTCGGATACAATGAATCGAAGCTTAAAGATAAAAGAACAATGCAATTTTGACAAAGTTTATGTAAACTTTTATAGTGCTTACCGCTTTTTATTTTGCGATATGATTTCTTCTCGATAGCGTAAACGGCTTGCGGTTTTTGTGCGCGGCAAAACAACAATTTCACCCGAACTATATTTGGGCTTAACAATGCGTTTGCTACCCTTGAGCCAGATTGGTTTCTGCCTCAAGACCAAAAACATTAACAATATGCCCAAGAGCATAAATAGAACAACGCCAAGAACCATTAAAGAAATGCCCTTTAAATAAAATTTATAATTTTGTTTAAGTTTGTTAAGTTATTTCTTTTTAAAATACTTACCGTAGCACGCACGCTGCCTTTTGAATATGTTGCACCATAATTTGTGTTCAAATTTCCACCAACATGAACCGACTTGCAACTGAATGGCGATACAGCAGCCTGTTGTTCGTTCACCAAACAGAAAGTATATGCCACATTGGGCATTAAGTTTTTGACAATTGTTTGCCTGGGCATTGTAAAATAACAACCCAAACCATATTCATCTGGTAACAAATCCATTCTATAATATTTCTTAGATGTTTTCGAGAACCAAAGTAGACCAAAAGAATTTGCATTTTTACTTTGTTCGACTATAACTTTAACAATTAAAGACCCAAAACTCTTTGGAATGAAATATAGTTGTGGCCATTTGATCGACTGTGTTTTGTTGCTTGTAGAGCATTCGATAGTGAATGTTAAATCACTGGGAACAAGTGTTGTCGTTATTGTTGGATTATATATTGGCCTTTTTGTGGTATTTGGTGCAGTGTATCTTTTTGTAGTTGTAACTATTCTCGTAGTTGAAGTGTCAACAATTGGTGGCACTGGTATAATTTCCGATCCTTGAAACTCACAGAGGCGTTCATCGAACACCATCCAGTTCTTATATTTCTCTGGCGACACACAAAACATATCCACTTTGGTATTGTGATATTTATAGATCTCATTCATTTCCTGTTGCAATTGACAGTCACAGTGCCAGAAATTGTAGCCAGCATTGATTTTAAGACTACTCGAAATCTCGTGTATGCCAAATATCATTTTTGATGTTGTCATTAGTTTATTGTGCGATATATCCAAATACTTCAAATATTTCATGCCTGCACAAAACAAAGCATCTTTAATTTGTAAAATCTAATAACTTAAAATTTCTTTACCTTGAAAAATATAGTTGGGTAAGTAGTTGATATTGGAGAAGGTCAAGACCAGAAACTCAACCATTGTCAGTTTAACAAACGTATCCGACAGCAATTGATCCTGAAAGTTATTGTAACTAAAATCCACATGAATTAGAGCACCTAGAATCGGATCCATGGCAGTTACATTGCGTACACAATTGATGCCAATCTGAAGACGCAAAGCCTCCAACTGAAATGTTACATAGTCCAGAAAATCTGGATAAACAGTACGCAAAGGAATGCTTTTCTGTATTATTGAGATGTCTTTCAGATCGCCCGATATGTTAGCAAAGAAACCTTTTTCAATTCTTTCAAGACGCAAATCCTCGAGTGCTATACTTTTAAATATGCCATTGCCAAAGGCACCATCTTCAAATTTGGTTATATTAGAGACTGCCATATAAAGTGCTTTGATTTTATTGCTAAACGTTGATAGAAATCCAACTGGGACGATAGCATTTGGAAATTTATAGTTGTACAGATAAAGCTCTTCAATGATGTCGCAACGATGGGTCTGGTTAAGTAAGAAAAAAAAAACATTAGAAAATTAGTTTATTTTTAGGACTATTTTAACTTACATCCTCAGATTTTGCTAGGGCTAATGTTATATCATTTGAGATATCGTCCAACTTTCCATTGAAACAGATGACACGACATTGAATCTTCAAGCATTTGTTAGAATTTGGCTTGGGATCTTGGTCTGAATCTCCAATATAAAGACTGGAAAACGTAGAAAAATTGAAATTAACCATCCATTAGGAAAAACACAATGATTGTTCGTTATCGCTATATATGTATATGTATGCATATAGGATAAGGGATATTTTTAATCCAGCTTATTTATTGCACTTCCGAAAACGCAATAATTAATAATATTGCACAACGCATATACAAATTTATGTTCTTTACCTAATATTCCTCATAACATCTTTGAGCATCTGAACTGAACTATGGCTTGGACCCAATTCACTTTTTTCTGTTTCTTTTAACCAAGTTTTATTTGTATAGTTTTCAATATCGTAAGCCTCAACCCAGACATGAAATAAGTATAAAATTATTAAGCACAGTGTTGGATTTTTAGACAAATGACTCAGCATTATAAATGTGCATAGATCAATACATGGAAAAAATATAATTCTGATTATGACACATTTTAGTTTTGAGCAAAGTTCACTTCGCGGGCGTCAAAAGTTAACTGTTTGCTGTGTAGACCAACTCGTCGTGCAAATACTTATGATTTATATCCCTATCAAATAAATAAAAAACGATGCAGTATTATAAATAAACGACTGTAGAATACTCTAATCTTAACAATATATTTGAAGGCGATAGCTTTTAAAGTGTAGGAAACATATTAGGGAAATTTTTAATCAAGCTTTGAAGAGGCTTAAAATTTGATAATTTAGGTTAAACTGGTTCAAATTCCCCGTCATTTAACTAAACCCATATACTCTTTATATAAAGTACCTACAATCCACGATAAGCTTTTTATGTTTATTGATTATCATATCCAATGATAACACTGATAGCCGATACAACTATCTGCCTGCTTTTAGGACAAAAACAAATATATGTATGTGTCCTACGCATAAAAACGTTACTACATATCTTAGCTACAGATAGGTTATTCTACGTATTAAATATAATATAAGTATAAATTTATGAGTCTAATAACATTTTAAGAGTAGGTTTCATTCATTATTTTTGCATAAAAAACGCTTTCAAAGACAAATTTGTTTGAAAAATATTTTCGATGTTTATTTTCAAAAAAAAGCTTATATTCCTTCATATATATGTGCAGTTAATTTCTAAGATAATTGTTGATCCTGACGCAATGATAGAGACGAATTCCGCTTTGGTAATGGAGGTGGAGAATTGGGTCTGTCCAGACATTCACTGAGCTTAGATCTTCCCCTATTAAACTGCATTGGCATTTCATACTCGATGCTCTGCATATCAATATGTGAAAATGATTCATCAAAATAGGTTGACGAAGATGAAAAACTTAAAGGACTGGCTACATTTCCCAAGGAGACGTCTGAGAGCCTGCGTTAAGAAAGAAAATATTGAAGATGAAAAATATATGGGTTATACCAAAAAATGATATTACTTTAGATTCTTGTTTTTAAATGAACTATCTGGAATGAAAGCTTTGTTACACGATGTTTTCATATACTGTGGATCACCGATTGTGGATATATGACATGTTTTTTCCGATTCCTTGATGACTAGCACATTTTTGGAGCCCTCCAGTAGATTGGGGAAGGACTTTATGCCCAAATACGCAATGATTGCACCAAATACAGTCGACATAAAGAAGATAAGACAAAGCATGCCAATTGTAAATTGTTTCTCACTCTCATCGATCCAGTTCTCTTCGGATTCATCATCGTTATGATTTATGGGTACATGCAAAGGTTGACAGAATAATGGAGATATAACTATTTCATCCGTCGACATCATACAAAACGTATAAGTATGATTCTCTAGCACTGAATCAATTATTATATATGGATTTTCATATTGCATACAATTGTAGTCTTTTGGAAAGGCGCCAACCGTTTGATTATCAACATCTTCCGTGAACCAAATAATGTTTAGCTTATCCGATAATATATATCCATCGATCGTAGCCTTGACGCTATGGTTTTTGAATAGATCTAGATTCAGATCATATGGAGGGGGTTCAAAGACAAAACTATTTTGAACGTCATTTGTTGTAGTTGTTTCAATATCTCCTAAATCTCGTATATCTCTTTCCGCCAAAGTTTTTTCTATATCTATGGCTTGTGTACAACTTAATTGAAGTATTGGAACAACAATAGAGCTATTTCGGGTATTAACATTGTATTTGATTGTTTCATCTGTTGTTAAGGTGATGTTATATGAAGAATCGTTTGCTGAATCGCAACTTAGCTCAAGATCTTGAACTTCATCAAATAGTTTGCCATATAGACTCAATGGCATTCGACAATATGGAGCACTGATAAACAAGTTTTTATGTTTTTTATAAAACTTGAACAGAGATCGTAGCTGGCAATTACAAATCCATTTGTTGGGCTCAACATCGACTACTAAAAGACTACTGCCAATACCGAGTAAATCGGCATTGACTTGAGTTAGCAAATTATGCTTCAAATCAACAAAAATCAGCTTATTGGCTATATGCTCAAAGGCATTATCATCGATTGCCACTATCGAGCAGTTTTTCAAATGGAGATAAGATATATTTGGGGTACCGCTGAATATGCGCTTACTAAGCGATCCAATAAATTGATTGTGACTCAAATCCAAATGTTTCAACTTGTCCAATCTGATGTTATCGAAAATATTCGAATTGCTCTCAAAAGAGATGCCACAATTCATTCGCAAGTGTCGAAGTGTTAGCTGCACAGGTTGCAATAAAGTTAATCCAATGCTGGGCACTTTAAAATCAATTTCCAACTTTCTCAATGCGTAGAGTCCGAGCAGGGCTCCCCTGCTAATCGCATCGACTTTCAAATCGATCCAAGTCATGTGCACAACTTTGGCAAATATTTGCGAATCGAACGCGCCACTTTTTATCTTCCTTATTATATTTTTATAGAGCTCAATTTTTATCACCGTCGTATTCATAGTAATCCATCTATTTTCAATTGAAGCTTTGTCTGAATTTGAAATCGTTAAGGATGCAATCCCTTCACAATTACTGTTACTCATTGCACCAGCTGTCTCGAGGTAAAAATTATTGCTATAATAGCAATTAATACGGCAGGATAATTCATAACATCCTTTCCCAGTTGGTTCTACCACATCAAAGGAGTCTAAAATCTTTCTGTTAAAATGAAATATGAATGAAAATAGCAAGTGAAAAAAGTAATTATTCAACATTACCCAAATGGTTCGATTGCATATTTAGAAATGTTAGCAATTTTCTTAAACTTATCGCCGATTTTGGTGTCTTCATCAAAAAAATTATTATTGTCTGTTCTATTTAGCCAAACTGTTATATATAATATCGGGCATATAATACACAGAATCCCAATAAACAGCAAAATCCAGGCCATGATTTTTGTGCTGGGATCCAATGCATTTTTCGAATTATCTTTTTGTGAACTGAAATAAATGTAAAGAAATTTAACAAGACTTTTTAGGATGTGACTACTTTTTGTACTTTATGGATTCTTTGTTGTTTGGTTTGGTTTTGCGATAATCCTGTTTCGACTGCATTTCAATGGAACAGCTTTCAAACGACTGTCAAGTGATTGGCAATCTGATAAATACTTTGCCAACAAAATGGCATTTGGAGTTTGGCTTATCTCTGACTGATAATAATAATAATTCATTTTAACAATCAATATTAATATCGGTGTGATAAAAGCTACAAAAATGCTTTGCATCCTTATTCAAATAAAGTTTTATTGTTTTAATTAGTACATAAACAAATAAATATATTACGGTCTAACTATGTTCTTGATTTTATTTTTTAAAATTTATTTTTCTAATATTCTTATCATATAAAAATACATAATTTTTTTCGGATACTTTCATTAATCAAATTATTTGTTAGTTAAGCTCTTCGTATAATTCGATAGATTCGTAGGCATTGGAATTTCTACTTTTAACATCTGACAGTGGTGCAGATGGAGCGCATTCCTGTGGCGGTATACTATATTTATTCGATCCACCTTGGTACAGTTTCGCTTGCTCCAAACGACGATAGTATGCCACGTAATCATCAATAGTGCTATCGTGTATGGGAGATCTATTAAAAAAAAGAAGAGAATTATTTTTAGTTTTCTATTCTCTGTTTCCCAACTTACCCCGCATAATAATCATTTTCATAGTTTCTTGGCAATAGGACCATTGTATGGGATTCTCTGCCCGGACGAACCAATCGTTTACTGCCGCAAAGCCAATTCGGACGAAGCCAAAGCATACCGTACATAATGAATATACCAATGAGGACACTTAGTAAAATGCCAACTGTTGATAAACTTATAATAAGCAAATGATATGCCTCAAACCAAGTTATTATTTGAAGGCAGGGTAATGTTTGATGTGATCGACAATTGAATGGCGATGTCGTATTTCCCTCGAACAACAGGCAGAACACATAGGAAGTGTCACAGTTTAAATCCTTAACATTAATCGTTGTGTGACCTAAATTAATCAAAGCATCATCATTATTCATTAGACTGGTGTCGGATTTAAAATCTTCAAAATAAATCAAGTGCCAATATTCAGAATACAATTGTGATATTTGAAGTTTAACTGCATTCTGTGAATCATCAGAAATTGCAATTTTTGCATTATACGATATTGTTGTGTTACTTATAGTCACTCTAGAAGTATTCACGCATACGATCTGACCAAAATAATGGGTATTATCATCCGTTATAGTTGTTTCCGATTTCGGAGGTGTTGGTGGTGGCGGCGGTGTTGGTGGAGTAATTTTCTTTGTTGTTGGTTTGGCTGGCGTTTGATGTTTAGTTGATGTTGTTTCCTCTTCGGTGGTTAATTTTGTTACCGTTGTTGGTTCCATGGTATCCACAGGTAGTGTTGGTAGGGGAGGATTTGGTGTGGGTAGAGGTGGAACTGGCGATGGCACTTCTGCAGGTTTAGCTGTCGCCAGAGTAGTAAATGTTGTTGCTGTTGTTGGTTCCGTGGTATCCAACGGTAGTGTTGGTATTGGTGGAACAGCTGTGGGTAGAGGTCTAACTGGTGATGGCACTTCAGTTTTTGGTTCCGTGGTATTCAATATGTTCAATATTGTTGTACTGACAGCAACGGTGGCTAAAGCAGTTTCAGTTGTCGGTACAGTGGAATCAACTCTAACGATATTCGTTGTCATTGTTGTTGTTGTCGTCGTTGTAGTTTTAGGTTTAAGAATACTTCGCGAATTTCTCACCATGCATGGTTTTATTTCCAGAGTGTTAAACATTTCGAAACTTGCATAAATACAATCCCAATTATTATTCACAAGATTTAAGCTTATGCCTTTTTGTATGGAATTACATATAAACGAATTACCAAGTTCTTTTAGTAAGTTTCCACTCAAATCCAAGTAACGTAATGAACTAAAAGTTCCTCTAGTTATTTCAAAATCTATACTTTTAAGACGGCAATGGGATAAATTTATGTGTTCCAAGGCAGGCAAGTTTTGAAAATTCTTTGTTTCTAGTGCACTTCCGAAATTGTTTCCACTCAGATCTAAGAACGTTAGCTTCTTATAGCCGATTAGGCCAAAAAATGTTTCTGGTTTATATTCAGAGTACTTGGAATACTGCAACTTAATTGTTACCGATTGTAATTTTTGCGAAAGTGGTGTTAAAAAATGATTACATTTAGAAAGTTTATGTAAATTGATTAGTGTAAAGTTTTGAAGATTAGTAAGTCCGCGAAAAGTTTGTGTTGTCACTTTCCTGAGACTGGTGTTAACCAACTCCAGGTTAAGAAGATTTTTAAAATTATTTTGATCGAAGACGCCATCATTAATGTACTTGAGAGTGCAATTGCTCAAAACTAGGCTTATTATATTGCAATCACTGACCAAAGAATCTTTTTTAAAAGTTCCACCGGAAAATGAATGGTTCTCAATTTGAAGTGAAAGATAATCACTGCAATCCGCATTATTATCGACATCCTTTTGTCCGATAACTAGCTTTCCAAAATCTTTATTGCATCGATTTATTTGATGCGTGTTGCTGTTAACTTGACACCTTTCAGAATATTTGCTTGATTTTTTAAAACCCAATTTCAAGGTATTATTTTTATGCTGTGGCTGTTCACTTGAAAAATCCACATTGGCGATAATTAGTATTATCACAAATCCAATTGCAAATGGTAGAATTATATATTTTAACCAGTGGACTCGCCGGGGTTGATATAAGTTTTCCGGTTGCTTCGATATATCGTCATTTTTGAGATCGAAGGACTTTGAACTAAACATACTGTGAAATCTCACAGATAAAACTTTGCTCGGTTATGCGATAGCCGTCAACTTTCCCAGTTTGTTCTCAACGCACTAATCAGATTTGTCATTTGTATGGATAGTTTATTTAATTAGTCAAGCTTATTATCAGTTATATGGTAAACGTTCTTGTGCATTATTATTATTATTTTAACAAAAGAGATAAGATAAGACAGGCACAAAATAATTCTCTGGAATATTGTCAGTCGCATTCAAAACATAAACAATACAAAAGCTTTGCTATCTTTTTATTTTTAAAATAATTTAAATTATTTTTGTCAGTTTCTAACATAGTTTTGAGAACTTCACATTCGTTGCCGATTTTAATAAATTTCATTCGTTTCGATGAATTCAGAAATAAAAATACGGAACATCACTAATATTTTGCGTGCTCAATCGATACTCGATAACAATTAAAAGTCTATCGAATGCGGCATATATTTTGTTGTTGCAGCAATAAACAAATTAATAAAATTCGAAAGGAAATCGAAGTAAATAAATATAGATTTTATCAATGATAAGTGTGTGTTAAATGTTGCGGTTTGTTTAAAGAGTATCTAATATGTGGGGAAAACCAAGCAAATAAATAAACAAGGGTAGCAGGCATCACAATGGATTTCATTTATGTACATGCTTTTGTATGTTTTCTTTGTGTGTGTGTGTTTTTGTTTCAGAGATGCACATGTGTGAACATATATGTGTACACATTGCCAAACAATTAATGAAGCAACATTTTGTGTTGAATGAATTCAACCATATTAAAATCTAATAATAGATATGGGGTTAAATGTCACCATTAATAGAAATAACATAAGAAAAGTATAGCATTTGCTATAAATGTTTTAAATAATCATTATTTTTCTTTGCAGTATTGAAATGCCCACAAAACAATGGCTAAATGGATACTTTTCCAAACTTAACCCTGTGGCCGAAAAGATAGCGTTTGATATGAGTGAAGTGATATCGGCCTACGATCATGTCTGGCTAACGTTAACAACAGCCCAGCAGGACAGTATACTAAACGATACGATAATCAAACCTGAAATAACTATACGGTACTATAATAACAAATCACAAACTGGAAAAGAAGTTGCACCCACAGCAAGCGTCGAAAGCAGCCGGAAAAAGTCAACTAAAAAAGAACAAAAGCAAAATATAATTTATGCATTTGATCTAATAAATCTGCGCACATTCATACATCAAAGTGTTGGCTTGAAGATATTGCATGACGACAACATTGGAGATTATCGTGATGAGCATTCGTTTCCATTCAGTTACAAAACGAAATCTCAAACTAATCTAGCCGTTCTTGGTGGCAAGAGTGATGATATTGATGATATTGCTGCCATTCGATTGAGCTCCAAAGTCTTGCCACCCATGATACTACCAAGAAAAAATAATACCAACGAATCGGATCGTCGCAAGCAAATAGTTCCATTCAAAGACGTCGAACCAAAAAGAGTGGATATTATTAAATGCACTGAATCTATCGACTCGGCGGCTGCAGATGACAAAGTCAATCTACTATCCAATTTTGGTTCAAAGAATACACTACTAAGCATATCAACAGATTCCAACGATTTTGACAATGATACCAAAGAGCAACATTCCGAAAAATCAAAACTTTTGCCTGAAAGTTTGGAAATGCCTAAAGGATTTGATTTCCTAAGTAATTGGTAAACTCAAGATGAATTTCTTATGTTTAAGAAAAGAACAAATACTCATTTAGATACTAAATTATATATATTTTTACCAAAAAAAAAATAACTCAGTCTGAATTTATTGTTCATAAGCATTAAGCCTGGTCAAGAATTTTTATAAAATGCAATAATAATGCTTAATAAATTTAATACAGAAACCAAACTTATAATCAAAACTCTCTTTAACGCAAATTCAACTTAAAGTTACTTTTACTTGTTTATTGAATGAAATATGCATTAGTTGCCAATATTTGTATTTATTTAATTGTCGAGATTTAAATCGAGCCAAGCATTCATTGCTAATTTAATTAGCTAGATGATCGCGTCTTATTATAGAACTTGGCAAATGTTTAGACTATTTTTTTTTAATGCTCACATTGCTACGAAATCTGCTAGATTATTGCCCCACAAACACGTGAGTTGAAAACGTGTGTCCAACCGCATCGGAATTATTGCAATACGATTTATTTTTAGAACCTATCTAAAAATAATTAAAACATATGCCGCCAAAGTGGTGCAGTGCAAGAACAATATTTGTCTGTACTACCTCTCGCATTATAATGGTTTTTTTTTTGTTTTTTTTTTATTTCCTTCACTTTTGAAATGAAAAATATTTAATTGCATTTAAACTTTGGGTAACTTGAGTGTTTTGTCTTTTACGAATGAGTTCCCTTTGACATATGTATGTACAAATATTATGCTAAACTAAAGAAGATATTATTTTTCGCAAAATTACAAATATAATTATGAACGGGTACTCTTTGTGGCCAAAAGATATTTAAGCGTCTAATATAGTCGTTTGTGGGTTTTGATCTAATCGCTTAACATATTCATAAAAATGGGCATAGCACGGTCACATTTGTCACAAAATAACATTCAAAATAGAATTTTTTGCTGTAGTGGCTTGCTTGATCACAAAAGTGATCTCGACAAGTGCATACATACATACACACTTACATACAAATAGACGCCACTTGTACGTTGGATTTACAGTTGATTTTCCTGTAGATTACCCTAGTTTATATATAAAGAAAAGTGTATGTGCTGATTGAATGATTGATAGATGGACGGAGTGACTGATTGTTGATTTGCTTTATGTCAAGGCAAGTTTGAATAAAATTACAAAGCTGTTGTGCAATTTCACCTTAAAGTGCGGATGCGAGGTGAATATCTTTTGTGTGGGGTAAATGTGAAAGTTTGGAAGCCATTACCTTAGGGTTACAGTTTTAGAGCCTTTATCTTAAGCAGTTACAAATCTTAAGGCGAAATGAATTTTTTCTTCAATATAGATCAGGGTATAGTGCCGTCGGTTTCGTTTAAGTACAACGCTCTAACATTTAAGAATTTGTTTTTATAAATTAATATTTTTTCGACGTTTCATGTAATTGTACTAATGAAGGGGACATGCCTGTACCCATATGGTATGTACATATATGTATAATATATTGCTGATCAGCAATAAGAAATGATTGACATAGGCATGACCGACTGACAGTCAGTTCAGCAAGCTTTAATAATAATTGTATAGAAAAATAAAATTATAAACAATTCAGTTTACTTTTTACATTATAAAAGAAAATAATATCTATAGTTTATAGATTATTAATATAATTTTTTTTAAATAAAAGAGTATCATTAAGTCACATATTTTTTAAGTAAAACAATTTGTCTACTCTTCAGTTGCACTTGACTTAGGACGCTAGTTTCTCGTGACGATTTATAGTGGATTTTCAAAAAGTCGACATCACGAACAGTTTCCACGCCATTTTTCTGTGCAAGAAAATCAATTCGCTTGTACTTACTTGTGTTTTTGCATCTATCTATGAAAAATAAATGTTTGTATCCATTAATATATATTTACACATACATATGTAGATGCAAAATGTTGATGTGCATGTATCTCTTATTGTGCGGGTTCGGATTTATGAATGTTTCCGTTCGTGTGCCTCCATCATATTTTTTGACTTGGTCCAGTTAGTTCAGTTCTGTCATTTAGATCAAACACAGAATTTCCCGCGTAACGTTTTTGTTCGTTTTGTCTAAGGATAATCTAAATATTAAACAATTCCTTTCGTGATCTTAACAAACAAATAAATCATCATGGGTCTAACAATGGTTAGTAACAATTATGAAGGATATTTTTAATTGAAAAGCAGCTCTGTTCAGCGGGAATTGCAATCAAAGGATTTAGGATAGTGATGTGTGTGACTTATGAAAAGGGAATGTCTTAAGTTCCGTCAAGTATAAAACTATCGGTAGAAATTTGTCTTATCCAAACTATTAGTCAAAGCATAAGTAAGTTATGTTAAGAGATGCTTGAAAAATTTCTCGGAGACTTTGTTAAAAAAAAAAAATACATTGAAACTTAAACCTAAGGCTGTTCATAAACTTTGAAAAACTTCAATCCACAAAAAAATTTAACAAACTTTTTAGAAGCAAAACTTTGTCAAAAGCAGTTGGGGTAAAAACTTCTGTAAGAAATCTTTGGTGACAATAAAGACAAATTAAACTGAAAATTTTCATCATTCTTAATTATTGCTCTTGATTGTTACTCCAATGATAAATACATAAAATACATTATAATAAAAGCAACCATATTCAAACAATTAATTTTATTTAATAAGTCATTATAGTACTTGATTTATATGATGTATATATTTCGTCTAGCGTTTTATAGAATCAGTATGACAATTTTTTGATTCGCAACTAACAATAATATGATTTTTGTGGATTTACATTTAGTCTTGACAAATTCTTTTCTTTTCTCTGCTATACACAAAGGTTTTTGAAGTATGCGAAATTTCGCTCATAACCATTGCCCATCTGCACATTAAGTATTTATTTATATGCACATAGAGCCTACACATATTTGTGTTTTATGATATAAATAAAAATTGAAGACGATGCAGAAAGAGATTAATCTTTTGGGAAGACAGACAAAGAGAATTAGAGAGAGAGAGAGAGAGAGAGAGAGAGAGAGAGAGAGATAGATAGATGGATTAAGGACAGAAAGACGCGACGACACCTTTAAACGGCACGCAAAACATTTCATGTGACAAAAAAAGAAATATGAAAACATTTTCAGTTTTGGATGCATCTAATTTATAGTACGTTGTTCTTCGCGCTATTCGCATTCAGGTAAATCGACAATAACAAGAAGTGCCTTGTCTTTGTCTCTCTTTGTGTTGCATTGTAGAATATCTCACCTGAGGTAGCCGTGACAAGAGCGCGGGGTTGCCACCTCTCTGCAGAAAAATACGATATAGAAAATGCAGTAGGGATTTTTGTTATGTTGTTGTTTAGTGACAGTTTGACTGCAGCCTAGGCAGACTGGGCGCGAATTCTGAACAAAATATTATTTGTGCAAGTGATACTACCAGTATAAAAGCAACAAACAGCACTTTTCAAGTTTTACTCGTCATTGCTAACTGATCCCTTAAGCATCCTGCCATTCGCGTAACTTTGATTAACAATAAGAAATATCAATTTAATAATTAGCAATCATGGGTGTAAGTGTTTTAATTTTAAAGAACAATCAAAAGAGTTGAAATACAAAAAAAAATCGATGCTATTAAAATGCCATCTATAATTCTTAAGTGATTAAGTATATCGGTTTCCAAAGACTAATTCAAAAAAAGAGTGTATAATGCTAAAAATCATTACCAAGAAATATCCAACAATAATACATAATTAAATTTTGGAAAAAATTTTTATTTGAATTAAAAATCCTATTAATCAATCTTAAGGGGAAAATTTAAAAATACTTCTGCTTAATCTTTTATTTTAAGACTTTTATAATTCACGGTCTCAGAATATACGTGCAAACCTGGATAGTGTGAACAAACTGGATTGTGTGAACAAATTTGAAAATATTGAATTTCCTCTTGTTAATACTATCTAGGTTTTCCTTAACTACTATGTCTGTGGTAGTTCTCATAATAAACTTTTCTGAACCTTATAAGAAAATTGGATGGATAGAAGTTACCTTATTTTAAGGCATATCGCAAAGTTCTATAAAAGTTTTGAAAGCAATAAATGTAAAACAATTTGATAAGCTCTAAAAATCTATAAAGCTTTGGTAACAACTTAATTTCTCTGTAAACTTTAATTTCAAAGTACATACTTTTCTTAAACTAAAAAGGTTTGGAAAAATGTGAAAGTATTTTTGATTTTTATTTTGTCATATTTTAATAAAGTTCTTTTTAAATTTTCTCCTTTTCATCAACAGGATGAACTGCCAAAGGAACAAATTGCATGTAAGTTTTAATGCTGTTTAATATTTCTTGGGAATTTTACTGATGTTAAAAGTTTGTAATCCTCAATTCGTAGTGCTTCGCAATGCTTTTAATACATTCGATCCGGAGAAGAATGGATATATTACAACTACAATGGTTGGCACCATTCTCAGCATGTTGGGTCATCAGCTGGACGATGCGACGTTAGCCGAAATTATCGCCGAGGTCGATGAGGATGGTTCTGGTCAGATTGAGTTTGAGGAATTTACGACGCTGGCGGCGCGTTTCCTTGTTGAGGAAGATGCCGAAGCAATGATGCAAGAACTGAAGGAAGCCTTCCGTCTCTACGACAAGGAAGGAAACGGTTATATAACAACTGGTGTACTACGTGAAATTCTGCGTGAATTGGATGATAAGCTGACCAAAGATGATTTGGACATGATGATCGAGGAAATTGATTCGGATGGCTCTGGAACTGTTGATTTTGATGGTGAATTATAATTGAGAATTTTAATTGAAATTTATCTACAACTATTTTCTATTAAACAGAATTTATGGAAGTAATGACTGGTGGCGATGATTAAATAGAATGAACTTATTTTCGAATGCTTTCAAAAAACTCATCAAGTCATTTTTAAAACTGGCTCATCTTCAGCTCAAAACAAGACAAAATTTCTTTTCAATTTATCTTTCTAAATTAAATTAAGCATAAAATGCTTGTAAAGTAACTTAATAAATTTGGATTTTAATGAAAATGATAAAGCTATGATATATATATTTAATATGCAATCAATATTTTTATTATAAGGAAATTATATCAGACTTAAAAAATTAAAAAATTTTTTGTACCATTTTTAGTATATAAGATTAATATAATTGTCGATTTAAAGTAACGTCAACCTGTAGACTTAGGTTTACTTGCAATCGTTTTATAATATATTCTCAGAAACCCTTAGATCTCCATACTAACGTTTAACGCAAATATATAGATAAGAAATCTTATAACTTTTGAAATATTAAGCTTTAGAACAGTCAAGACTTTGAAATATTTCAATCTTTTTCATGTTGAAATATGCAAAATACACTTGTTGTTAAGGAGTGTTTTATTCATATTATTAAATTTTGACGCCCTGCATTTTTGTGCTATTTTAGAGAGGGGCATATTGAAAGTTAGCAAAGGGCTGTTATCACTCCTTACGAATTTCAGGGCAAATTCGATATAAAAGATTTCTCATAAAAAAGAATATGAAAGCGTGCAAACTCAGCATATTACAGCAAACATTAATATACTATTTGAAAAATTTTAATTAAATTGAAATGTTTATTTAAACCTTTACATTTATTTCAAGTACTGAGAATTGCATTTGCCGCGTTCAGCTACAGTCATTGATGATTGGCTGATGACAGATGCCATTTGACATATGTAACATATAGAATTTTGAAAAATCGATATGAAGTATCGATTTTTTTTCGATACATGAAAGTTTGATGGCCAATTTCAAATATATAATTTAAACGAAAGTAAGTTCCTTAAACAGAATGAACTCAAACTGAAAAGTCTTTTAAGGAAAATTGACTTTTAACAAATGATTAGTGTGCTTCCCACATAATAAGCAGCGTTTATTTTCTTTTCATCAATAATGCCATGTCATTGTGCATTCGCAGTCATCTCGTGTGTGTGTGCGTAAGTTAAAGGTAAAAAAGCATTGCATCTATTTTTTTTTTTTTTTAATTTGGCGATGACGACGACGAAGAGAAGACAACAACAACATCGTCGACGATAAAGGCGACGAATTCGAATTTGGCATTTGTTTCGACTTTAAATATTGCACGGTTCGTCGTCGTCGTCGTTTGTTATCTGCCGTGGTGACATTTATATCGTTTATCCGCTTATCCGTTTATATACGGCGCACAGAGATCGGAATTAGTTTAGACGTTGGCGCTAACTCGATCTGATCGAAACTTAATTTCAAATCAATCAATTGGTGATTATAGTATATTTATTTTATATAGAGTTCGGCTGTTTAACAAACAATTCCTTATTTTCGTAACTTAGATTTGTTCTTCTCTTTATTTAAAATCAATAAATTCTTTTCAAAAAGTTAAATTCAAAATGGTGAGTTTTGTTATATAATTAAGATGAAAATCAAATAAAAAACACGAATTGTGTGTTTTGCAAATACATCAATTAAATTGATGTTTGGCCTTGATTTAAAATGCATAGAGGACATTTGTAGGGCAAAAAAAAAACAAACATATAAAATATAAAATATATATGTATTTTTACGACCTCAATAAAAAATGTGCTCTGTGCTTTGTGATGGACCTAATGATTAAACAAATTTCCAACTCAAAAAATCAGCTTTGGAAAATCAAATTAAAACAAAAATCGAAAAGAGTAGGTCAATTGCGATGTGTTGATTAATTGCAACTGCAAACGAAAGGTACAAAATCCTATTTTGAGAACATGTGTAGAACACGCAACATATGTATATGTAATTAGATGATTTCACTTAACTAATTAATCTTGTGTGTTTCGGCTTCTTCTTCTTCTGCATTTGACAGGCCGAGACGGAGTATGACAAAGATCAATTGAGAAGTATAAACATTTTTTTTAGTTGGCTCGCTTTGAGATAAAAATTTTGCTAATCCCTTCAAAATTTTTTTAAGTTTTGCGCAACGCTTTCAAAGCCTTTGATCTGGAAGGCACCGGCTGGATTGATCATTCCGATGTTGCTGCCATATTGGAGATACTGGGCCAAAAGCTCGAACCACCAGCTGTGAAAGCTCTCATCAAGGAAGTCGATAAGGGCACAACCAATAAATTGAATTTCGAACAGTTCTGTAAGCTCGGAGCACGTTTCATCGAAGTTGAAGAGGATGTTGCAGCCCTGCAGTCTGAATTGAAGGAGGCATTCCGTGTTTATGACAAGGAAGGCAAGGGCTACCTAACGGTTGCAACCCTGCGCGGCATTCTCCACGAACTCGATGACAAAATCTCAAGTCAAGATTTGGATAGCATTATTGAGGAAATCGATGCGGATGGTTCGGGCACAGTTGATTTTGATGGTAAGTGAAGAACAAGTTTATTTAATTTTATTTATTTATTTTTTTTACATTCTCCAACAAATTGCAGAGTTCATGCAAGTGATGACAGGTAATTATAAAAAGACGGAGGAATATTTTGTGTTCATTTTTAATTTACTTATGTTTATTTTAGGTTAAATTCTGGTGTACAAAAAATATGCAACTTTAATTTTGATAATTGGCAATTCCTATGACTGAATCAGATACCACTGTTTTGTGTTTGAAAATATATATATATATGGAGAATTTAAATAAATTGTGTAAATATTACAAAATACTATATTCCAAAATGTGCAATAAATATAAGAATTATTTTTTCAGGATTAAAAACAATATCTTTTTAAAAAATTATTTAAAGTGAATGCTTATCAAAGAAATAACGACAAGAATTATTTATTCAGGATTAAAAAAGATTTTCTAAAAAATATTCAAAAGTGAATGCTAATCAAAGAAAAAGTTGGAAATTTTATTATAGTCAATTATAGGGTATAAAAAGCATAAAAACTGGAACTCTATAAACATTTAATGTCCGGAGCCGGAAGATAGCGGTTCTTTTGTGCCACAGTTAAGTTAGCTGTGAACCGTTAAAAAAATGCGACGACGACGACGACAAAATGCTTCCACTTCCACATTTTGCAATAATACAAAAATCGCAATTGGTAAACAAGCAAAGGCAATTTAAAATCGATTTGGATCTGGTTTTGGTTTTGGTCTGAGGCTTGGTCGAGTTTTGACTGATTCGCTATTTAATGTTGTTAACTGCTGTTGTAGTTATTTTGCTTGCTTGTTGTTATT
This sequence comes from Scaptomyza polygonia, assembly GCA_035044585.1. Classification (NCBI taxonomy): domain Eukaryota; kingdom Metazoa; phylum Arthropoda; class Insecta; order Diptera; family Drosophilidae; genus Scaptomyza; species Scaptomyza polygonia. The sequence continues at coordinate 1,358,649 of JAWNNU010001690.1, forward strand.
GTTGTTGTTGTGTCCTTGACAACTACATTATTAATTAGTTTAATGTTACGCATATTTTCGAAATGAATTAATTTAGAAACAGAAAAAACAAAAATGCTAATTAGCCAAGCAAGCCAATAAAATAGTTTGAAAAAAAAACAAAAGTTTTGCTGTTGAGGATAAACTTTTATGGCGACTTCATAATTTCGCGAATGATGCAAATCAAAGATACTATTTAGAAGTCCAACTTAATGGACCTAATTTGGCATGTTTTCTCGACAAATGAGGTTATCGAATGTGCCTGCAGTTATACGAAGCCAGGCTCAATGCAAACTAAAAGTAACATTTTAGTTTTGCACAAAAATCGTGATTCACATTTTTACTTGCAAAAGTTGAATCGTTTTTTTCCATTTTTTTCTTTTTTTTAAATTCATTTTCGCAACCTATCACATTAACCAAAGCCAATAAATTTGTTGGAGCTCAAGAGCTCTTTTGTTTTTTTCTCATGCCACATTTGGGCGGAGGTGTTTGGCCAGAAAACAACAACAACTACATTAACAACTAACAAAAACAACTAACAAACAAATAGCAAAATTCTCTGTTTTATTCCAGTTTCTCAGTTTACGCAGATACAAATCTTTTGTTTGCCGAAGCATAATGAAACCGAAAGTGAAGGTATTTTAATTGTGGGCAGGTTTTTTCACTTCTGCATTCGAATCTAAAAAACAATAAAAAAATAATGATATTTGTATTTGTGTGTGAAGGGTGTGTATGTAAGAAAACAACAAAAAACAAAAACGGATATCGATAAAAACAAAATGATTTGAACAAAACAAAAAACGCTATTGAATTAATAATAAAGCATTTAATAGGCAGTGCAAAAGGCATTTAATAGGCAGTGCAAAAGGCATTTAATAAGGTTTTTAATATGTAACTGTTTATGCCCCCCCCCAACCATATTAAAACCATTATTTAATACTGGGTCCTAAAAGGGCATTTATTTTCTTTATGCCTAAAAGTCATTCACAATTGATGGGTGCGGTGCACCTTAAACTAATAAAGGGCGAGGGCTGCTCAAAAGGTTTAAGAGTAAAAAAGATCATTGCAACTAATTAAAAATAATAAAGAGAATTGAAGGTGTTTTGTGACTCAGGGAAAATATTATTAAAAAAATTTAATTATATTTTGCCACATCTGTTTCTGTTTCTGTTCAGAAACTTTACTCAGACCTCAACCAAACGTAGATTAATTTCAGTCAGCAAAATGCTTTTCATCGGGCAAATAGGTTTTGTTCTTGCCTTTTTTGGTTGTGCAACGGGACATTTTAATCATTTTCTAAACGGTTTGTATGAACTCTTGAAGACAGATCAATCAAGTTAATATCTTATATACTTATAAAATAGAGTGCGTAAGTAACGATGTATGGGTGACATGTATGCCATCATGCCCTAGAATCTGCCTCGATAATCTTTATATAAGAAAATGCCGTTTGGTGCCGTGTAAACCCGGTTGTGCCTGTCCCCAGGGCTGGGTGCGAATGGGTAGCGATACGGGAGAGTGCATCAAGAGAAGTGCATGCAGTCGATGGATATTATAATATTATTATGAAAAATAAACTTTATAACCATTATAATCTTGATTTAATATCAATGCTTCAGTGATTCACATTTTTATTTTGTCTTTTGTGTCTTTGTGCAAATTGCACATACAAAGTAATTACTCCAACTAAATTTCACCAACGAAACTTCTCTCTCTCTCTCTCTCTCTCTCTGACATCGACCTTGTCTAACCTTGGCCAGTCGACCGTTCCAACCGCAAACACATGCATGTATGTGCGAACATATACATACACTATTTGGACGTTTTGTATTTCGCTTTTTGTTTTTGTAGCTCTAGCCCCCAAAACCAAATGCAATTTTAAGACCACACATTTCACATTTGACTGACACCAATGCATGGAGATGGAGTCAAATCTGTCTGGGGTGAATTACCGATTAAGTGGCTTTGAGATGAAAACTGCCAAGAGAGACAGCAAACAGCAACAACAACAACAATGCCGGGGCGGGCGAGTATTTGCTTATGCTAGTGTGTGTGTCTAATTATTTGCATGCACATGTTCATTATTTAAGCTATGTATGTATGTAGGTGTATTGGTAAGTATGGTAAATTACTCTGTGGGTAAAAAAAAAACAAAGTTGAAATTAAAGTTCAGACCCATTAAATTTAAACAAAAATATTTGAATGTCAATTATTAAGTTTTTTGTTTGTTTATTTTTTTTACTTCTTTTTACTCCCGAATTACTCGCAAAAAAGGAACTTTTCTAACAGTGTGCAAACAAAACTACATACTTTTGCATACATTATGTAAAAGTGGGTCCGTTAATTGGTTTGAGCGTAGGAAAGACAGGAACAGACAGCTTTGAATGGTGAGCCATAAACCAAAGCATAACAACTTTCTGATACGATCATCTGCGCAGATTAGTTTTACAATTATCGTATACGATATTCAAATAGCAAAGCACTGTTAATGTTTGTTTGTTTTGTGCAGAGGCGTCTTATGTTAATTTATGTAAATAAATATTAATAAGTTTTTGAATTTATTGATATGCAGTAAATTAGTGGCAGTTTATAGCAATAAAATACAAAAAATATTTAATTATTTTATTCCTGTTAAAATACATACATACATTTCCATTTCTCTTCGGCTCGTTAGCTCGCTCTCACGCTCGCCTCTCTTTCTCTTTTGTTTTAAACAAAAAGCTTTCTTGAGCTTGAGCTGCAAAACGGAGCTTGAGTTGAAGTTTTTGAGCTTAAGCTGCGGGCTTAACTGTATTTGCCGTTGTTGTTGTTGTTGCTTGGCTCTGGCGGCTGCAGCGATCAACTTCTTGCGCTCTTGAAGCAGCCATCGCGTGATTCATTAAGCCATTCCCCGCTTGATCGTAAGCTCGAACGCAACGGCTTGCAGTCAGTCATTGCTGTTTGAGACCTCAAGAAAGATTTTATATAGTCAGATCGGTTTGCCTAGTGCTTCAGTTTGGTGCTTAGAAGCGGTGCGCGTGCTTCGCAAAATCGCTGTGCAGCACTCTAATAAAAAAAACTTCACACATACTCACCAACCTACATATATTCGTAACGGTTTCTTTGGATTTCTTGAATGGATAGTCAGCATTTATATATACACACATACATACATCCTGTTGGCCAAGAAAACTACTAGTCCCGAATTTGTCGTTTACGAATATTATTTATCTGCAGTGTGTTTTTCGCAAAGTGCGCTGAGTGGAAAAATTAAAAAAAGCAAAAGCAATAGAAAAAAAATATTTCAAATAAAAATAGAAAATGTTTAAAACGTGCGCCATGTCGCAAAAGGGATTAAAACACTTAATTGCACTTGTGGCTATATTAGCATTATTTTCGGATTTACCAGTGGCTCAAACTGTACGCATCGGTGCTCCACAACAACAAAAGCAACGCATTAAGGGTGAGCAAAAGTTACAAATATTTAAATATTATTAAAAATAAAATATATGAAATGGAAAAAATGTTAACAAAATTGAAAAAAAAAAACAATAATAATTAACAAATTAAATATAACTAAATTTTTAACTAAATTTCAAATAAAAAAACTATACCACTCCTAAAAAAACTTAAGAATGAAAGTAAAAGTTTCTCAAAACGAGCCCCTTTTCAGCCGCAACAAAAAAAAAAAACTTCATTCATGATTAATGTGTTTTTGAGTTTAATCATGAATTTACCTTGTTCTCAGGCAAATTGTCAATTACTGAACAACAAATGAACTTAAAAGTTGTGTGTGACTTTTTCGTTCAATTATAAACTTATATATTTTAAACCAGTTGAACTTCAGTTAGATAAAACGCACAACGAATGAAAGAGCGAGAAACAGAAAGAAAGAGAGATAGAGAGCACATATTATAATTTCAATTTTTAATTAAATTTAATTAACATGGCAATGTGTTGGCCTTGTGCATGGTGCGAGAAGCACTTTCATTTTGTTTGTTATAAAAGATTTGCGAAAAGTAAAAACCAACTGTGACGTATACTTAATATGCAAACGGATGTACACAGATTAATGTACAATGTATGTATGTGTATGTATGTACATAAGCCATACAACAAGCATAACAAGTTTATTAAATTGTACATAAAACAACAACAACAACAACAACAACAACGCACTGCAAAAGTGTCAATAACACGATTTTTATGTTGCATATTAAAAAATGTCTTCAAGCCAAACATCACTTTCCATTTATCATCTCTTTATTATTTATGTATTACATTGAAATCGCACTCGAAATTAATGTGGCAAAGTTCACAAACAACAACCTGAAAGAAAACCAAGCAAAAAATAATTACAAAAAAATCATAATAGAAAGTCCTACAAGTTGATTAAAGCTTGGAACATATCTCAAACTCAAAATCTGATCTCTTAATACTGTGCGAGAAAGTTTTTTTTTTGCAAACTTTATAGAAAATATATTCCAATTTTCCATCAACACATTATTATATTATAACCCATTTTATTATGGTAGGTCATTAAGTTGCCTCACCCACCAAAAGCAGATCCGTATATAAATTCGATATCAAAGCATTTAAACTTGACATTCGAATGTCTATCGAGAGAGCGAATGCATTTCAAATTGTACATTAAATAAATTGCAACTGTCAGTTTGACGTTTTGTTATTTTTACACCGAGTTCAAACTTCGTGTGAACATGTGTGTACAACAATTGGTCTGCATGTGTGTGTGTGTGTGTGTTTATTTATTGTTTTAATACCAGATTGTCATTGACACGAACTTGCATATGGTAGCATTTAAAGATAATCCAATACCAACTTAGAAAGCTGAACAAATTGTTAAGTTTTCGAGTGGTTTGTTATCTTTATAAAGAGATTTCAAATGAAGATAATAAATTTAGAGTCCCAACTTCCTGATAATCAAATCCTTAAAAAAAATTAGGAATTTCCTTTGAAACAAAATACTTTCTAACAATTAGTTTCTTTTTAAATCCTGACAATAAATTAAATCATAAAATAATAATACTTAGCTTTCAATTGCAATTGCAAAACAAAAATGCTTTTACTTACAAAAAATCCCAACAATACTAAAAACACGTCAAACAATTAGCTTAAGTGCAATATATATCTATAAAACGTTGCTTGAACGGATATTTGAATACATATTTTTATTTTTTTTTGGCGAATGGCGCGCGAAATTTGCACATTTGGGAAGCCCATTAAAGTCTGTCTGATTTTGGTTGTTATTCAAGTTAATATCGGTGTGTTATCTAACTGAATGCCTGCGTCAAAAAATCGTTTTGTAGTTGCTGCGGTTGTTGTAAATCGACCAGGCAATTATCAATGTGGACCTGATTTATATGCAAATTATAACGCAGAACCGATATATTTCATAAGTTGCTGATTCAAGTTACGTAATCGCATGTGTGGCATGCCACAGACAGACTTAAAGAAGTCCATAAAAATAGGGTGGCATGTCGAATGAATTTTCTTAGCAATTTTAATTAATCAAAAATTATCACAAGCATATTTTTCTCTTCTTAATAAAGCAAATATTTATTTTTTAATTGAAATTTTTTGGAAAAATTCATTTTTCAATCAAATATGGAATGTGTAACATATAAATAGTACAACAACTTTTTTTAATGTTGTGGTTTTATTTTTATGATATATATATATATATATATATATTTTACGATCAAACCGGGCTGCTGCTGTTTGCGTTCAGTTGCTGTTGTTGTTGTTGTTGTTAGCCACACCCCGTAAAAATTCAAAAATCCAAAACCAAAAAGCCATGCAACTTGTAGCAGTACTTGACTTGGCGTCTGTGGCTCTGAGCACGTTTGTCAAAATTGGCTTTGATGGCAGCGCGAAAAGCAAAAAAAAGCGAATTGCGAATAGTTAAAAAAAAAAACAAGCTAAACGCAATATGGGTGTAATTATTATAAAATAAGAAAAAAAAAATCGATCACTAATTTCCTGTATGTGGCGACACACATTTATCATTTCTTAACACACACACACACATAGTAAGTATCCGCCATGTGGTATGGCGAAACTTACAGCAGTAGTAGGAAGTACTTTAAAGTACTACAAAAAAAACACAAGAGCCCCAAATAAAGTTGGGGTTGGGAAATCTTTTGCCTCAACTACTTTACTCAACAACAAATAATCATTATAATTTTTCACACGAAACGTATGCAAAAGTAATGCGGAAGTAATTTGTGCTAAATTTAAAGTAAGGCACATTATTATAATTAAACGTAACATTTTAATTGGGAATGAAAAATTGTGCATGACTTAATGAAAATTGTCTATTCAGAACTTACATTGGTCTCAAGGTCTCTTTTCGACTACACAGTTACAATCCACAATTATCTTTTAAATTAAATACATGTTCCACTCATATGGACAAAAGCATTTTGTGGCAAGTATGAAAAAATAATTATCAAACTTTAATCGATAGTTTGTAATTCAAAATAATTCATAACATAAAAAAAACTATTTGTTATTTTATATGCAATAATAAAAAATTTACGAAATTAATTAATTAATAAATATTTTTGTGCTTTTGAATATTTTTGAACTATTTTTGTTTGAGCATTGTTGAAAAATGTTTGATTTGAATACTTTTGGATAGAACATTTTTGAAATATCTGAATTTGAATATTTTTTAAATACTTTAAGGTTATTTTCAATTGAATCAAAAATTAAATGTCCTATTTTAGGTTGGCAAAATATATATAAAAAACTACATTTGTACTCTAAAAATTTAAAAAAAAAATGTATAATAATACACAATAATTTTAAAAATTAAATAAATCGTACTTAAGCTTGTTTATATCAGACACGTGTTTCAAAATATTTTTGATATAAATTCATACCCGAATCGAAGGCAATCTTTGTCTGCTAATTTCAGTTAGTCGAGTTAGTACGCCAATGTACTTAATATCGAATATTATTGCTGAATTAAGCATTTGCATTCAATACGTATACTTAATATATTATACTTTTTGCACTTAACGTTCGTATTAATTGTGCATAAATACACATTATCCAAATAGCTGAATTTAATAATAATATGTTCAACAAAAAGGAAAAAAGTATTTGTACATCATCTATTTGTATGTGTGTTGCCAAATTCGAAATTCCAAAAGCAAACCCGTTGAACCCGTTGCAAAACAAATCCACAAAGCAAACTCAAATCTGTATCTGGGCGCTGAGAGTCTGAGATATATATTTTAATTTTTTGCACAAGCAAATGTCACGTTTGGCTTTCATTGCGACACAATGAGTATGTATGTATGCATGCATGTATGTATTTTTGCATGGATGTATTTTTGTACATCCAAATAAATATGCATAACTAATTCTATTAACCAGATGCTGTTGTCATGGCCAAGAATAACTGATTTAAGACTAACTTTCAAATTAAGTTCGCGGATGCAAAAGGATGGAATTTTAACAACAACAACAAAACTAGTTTCAAACGACCCTGCACACGCCAAAAAAACACACATCGCTAACCCAAATCTATGATAAAAAAATACAAAAAAAAAAAATTGTATATTGTCAACGACTTTTCCAAAAGTGTTCCGACATTGTCTATTAATTGTTTTTTTTTTTTTTTATCTGCATATTGCATATAAATAAAACATAAACAATGATATCAACCCAGTTGTAGGATCTGCATAAACAATGATGGCAAAAACCAACAATTATGCAGATGATAAAAAACAACAACAATTAAAATAAACAACAGCTTTTAAGTTGATAAAACTAAATCCATATATTAATAGTTTGAAGTAAGTGTTGATTTTGTTGAAAGAAAACCGAAATGTTGCGAATTTATATCAAGATCAAATAAATAAAAATAATTTAATTTATTTCGTTTGTTTGTTTGTTTGTTATTTGGCAAAAAGCAATTTATGCGGCTTTGGTGACATAACTGGGTCAAAATTTCGCGAATTTACGCGAGTTTTACTCGAATTTACCAATTCCTTTTGCGATTTTCAAAAATACACGTTTATAATGCCAAATGTCTTTTTATGTGCAGATTATACAAGCATATAAAAATGTTTCAAGTTGCTGTTGTTGTTGTTGTTTGTCGCCAATTTTAATTAGCATTTTGCAAACCTTTGCGAATTTCTTGCAAAAAAATCAATCACCCCTCCCATCCCCTCTGCATCGTCTCACAAGTGTCCCTGATGTGGCAATACCCTTGTGCTTCAAAATCTGGCTAATAAATTGCGTCAAGCGACATTGCGAAATACAACTGCCCATAAAAGCTTCAAGTAGCGCAAAAAAAACAACCTTGAGACTTTGTCCGCCGCAAAATGATAAACGGCGCAACAACAAAAGTTTATGACAATTTCAATTTCAATTTCATTTTCATTAGGTGGGCCAAATAGCTTAATACAAGAGTTAGTAAGACTTAGTTTGAGTTAGTATAAATCAACTCAAACTGAAAGTTCAAGCAGCTGCCTGAAATTTTTGGCCAAAGAATTTTTTTACTTTCACTCAGTCTCGGCCAGGTGCTAAAAACAAATGCACAAAAACGGCTTAGAGCATTTTATGATCTTTTATTTGGCATGTTCTTTCTGGTTTAAACCAACTTGAATTATTAAAAAATACAATTGATTTCCATGGATTTTTCGAAAAACTTAAAATCCTTTTTCAATAAATCACATTTTAGAACAGTTTTTTTTTTTCAATACAATGAAATTTTTACAAGACAAGTGTCCTGCTTCCTTATTGGGCAACTTAAGCAAATCGGAAATTATTTCAAAACCAGTATCAAAATTCCTACTTGAACAGGTGCATTTCGAAGCTATGCCAAAATTTCATTATTTATTATAACTCTTTTCCCTTCGTTTGCTATTCGTTTAACGGCATATTACAGGGTATTTAAGAAGAATGACAATTTAAGTGACAGCTGCATGTGTCAAACTGCACTTAATTCTCGACTACATAAATAATTTGGGTCAAATTTAATGCAACGGCGGGCAAATCAAAAAATAGCCCGCAACAACACAAGACAGCAACAACAACTCAAAACTAGTTACCGTGTAGTTACACACACACACATACACACACACACACACACACACACACTTCAATGATAGAGTTGTAGTTTTGTTAGTATGTAAGCAAAATGGAACAGAAAACTTGTTGCGGCAAAGAGAAAAATAACGGAAAAAAAATATAAAAAATAAAATGCTACAGCGGCAAGCAAATAAATGTTTGTGTATTGGCCAAAACCAAAAATACAAAAAAAAATCATTGTTGCAAACAAACTCGCGGCTATAAAGTCGACCACAAAGCGTTAAAGTCGCAACTCGCAGCTCCATCTATATATCTATGTATATATCTATCCATTCATTTTAGCTTCATTTTTAAGTAAGTAAAGCAATAGTAACAACAACACCAAAAGTAATCTCAAATAGAAGCTGGCCAACAACATTGTAGTGCGGCTAATTTGTAAGCATTGTTTACTGTTTTTGTTGTTGTTGTTGTTGTACGCACAGTAGTTATTTATCATTGTTTAAATGCATTTGCAATAAATTAAGTTAATATAATTGCATATTTAATGCTGTCATTAAACCAGTTGAAGTTGAAGTTGCATTTGCAGTTGGGAGTTTAATTTGCATTTTTAGCTCACAAAATTTAATTACTTACCATTTTGAGTTTAACCGTTAAAGCTCAAAGAGTTCTTAATGTTATCGGTAACATAAAATTTTATGTTATAAAGCGTCGTCTAATTTTCTAAATGCATGCAAAAACTAAACATTTCATTGCAATTGTTTACAAATATCATTTCAAAACTATATTCTCCGAAAGTATTTAATATATAATAGTTTTTTTTCATAGACCAAGTAACATACATTATTAGTTTTTTACTTCAAATTTTATTTATCTATTTTATTTTTATGTTTTTAATGATATCTTAATATAATATATACATATATAATATAATAAATACTTTTTAGCTCAAAAGTTTTTTCTACTTGCCAGCTACAACTCAAGTTCCCTTTGAATAAGTTTTTAGTCTCATTTCAAATGGTTTTTTGCCCTGAGAAGCCTTACAAAAAAATAAATGCAACCACAAAAACATTTCATTTGAGCTGGCATTTTGATTTATAAGTGCCGCCAACTCGCAAACTAGCTAAACTTACCATGTTACTGACAATTTCTTTATCAGCATAACGGCTCAAACTGCCAACCAGGCTTTAAGTTTGTTGTTTTTTCTTCTGGCAAAATGTGTCGTTTGTTTGGTATACTTTGTTGTTGTTGGTTGTTGTTGCGAGTTGCAAGTTGTTGCCACCACGTTAAAGTGGCTTTGTGACTCTCCTTAACTTTCACTTAAATACATGTGATAAACGAGAGGCATCGCTGTGACTACAAAACATATATAAGTATAAAAGGATTAACTTTCCTAGAAAAACATAAACAACTTTCATTTGTTTACACAAAACGTTTGTGTGTGTTTTTAGTTAATGCTTAAACGATTTAAATACAGGACACAAAAGTGTTATGTAAACTGAGAATTTTTCACTGTTTGCTGAACCAAAGGGGGAGGAAAAACGTTTTTGTGTGCAAATTCGTTAGCTAGGCAAAAACTAACAAAACTAATTGCCATAAATGTTTTGCACGATTTTTGATTTCAAATCGAGTTCAAGCAACAATAAAAATTTGAACTACTAATAGTTGCTTGCAGCTACTGTAGGATAAGCTCCGACAATTTGATTTTGTATGCTTAATGTTTATAATAATAAACATATATAACAGTTTATCTGTCGAACTTTTATACTATAATGCACTTCCGTAAAATGTTTTCTATATAACGAATTCATTTAGAGAACTCTGCAATTTGTTTATGAATTGTTATATGAAAGTTTGACTGTACCACAAATTTTTTCAATGTACTGTGTTTAGTGTAGTATTACCAAATGGTTTTTGAAACGAAAGACGGCGAACGCCTACGATATTATTCCAAGACAACAGCGTGACCAGGAAGTTGGCTGCGAATTGGAGAATGTGGCTGGCTGGCCGACTGGCTGGCTATTGTGCTGACACACAGACCCCAAAAAACACGAAAAACCCCGAAACCTATGTTTGACAGGCAGCTAGCTATATGTACAAATACCCTTTCAATAGTCGGGGGGAAAAAACTCAAAAAACAAACCAAAAAAAAAAACACAACTTACTACAATACAAATTAAGAGATTGTTGATCATTGGGTTGTCCATGTTGCAAGGCATTTTAGTTCGGTTCAGCGGCTTTGAAAAATAGTACATGTGGGGTCGAACCAAAAAACACACACACACACAAACACAGACACAATGTAGTACAATAGTCTCAATAATTTTAACAGAGCGATCCATTCAAGGGACAAGCCCAGTTGGAAAGTGCATAAATCAGAGCGTGTACATTACAAGGCGAGATTTGTTTTGTATGAGCTTACATAAGTTTTGATTAAGTTTGCATTAATGAAAAGTTGATTTACAAATAGAAGAAAGTACAATTGAAACAATCCTTTACAAGCAATAATGTTATCATCGAACAACCAACTGTTAGTTACTGATGTTATGTCACTGTTAACTACAGAGCTGTCATCTGTTTTACAGTTAACAGATTTCCTAATGCTTTTTGAGTATCCTTTTAACACAAAAAAAAAAATACCAAGAAAGTTAGTCTCCGACTGATAAACTTAATTTAAGTAACATTAAGTAACAATTGCATTTGAAAAAATTGTTGCTTTGCTCTTGCAAAATATTCACATGATTTACAAAAAAAGAGGGTCACGAAAACCAAGAAAAAATAATTATTTGAATGAACTCTCTTGTCTCTCTTGTGGGGCCCTGGCCAAACAACAATTGCGCAGTTGTAACAATTTGAAACAATTCAAGAAGAGTGTCAAAACAGCTAAACAAATTGTGGGAGAAATAAAATGAAAAACTCAACTTTAATATAAGGCATTAAAATTGCAGTAAAAACGAAAAGTTAAACCAAAACAATATCTAATTGATGTTATAAATAGATTAATTCTCAGCGCGAACAGGTGTTTGGCTTAATAAATTAATTCCTAATTCGTTATATTTTTTTTGATCAAAAATAAAAGGAACGTCGTTGTTCTAAGTTTTTTTTTTTTGTTTTTAATATTCTGCAAAAGCTCACAAAGAATTGAAAGGTCAGCTTATGCATAATATTTTCGGCAAATTGCTTGAACATAAAAGTTGATGGGTGTGTCCGACATTTCATATATACCATATATATACGATGTATTGTATATTAATATATATATGTATATGTTTGTTTGTATTTGCAATAAAGTTAATTTATGAATAAAGCCAGCGTGCATAATCAAAAAAACTCGAAAGCGCATGGAAAACATTCAACGTATCAAATGATCAACCTTGAAAAGCAATCTAATTTAGATATATATATTTAATAATAATTGTTGTGTTGTTTGTTATTAAACAAAATTTTGTTGAAATATTCGTAAGTAGTAAAGTAATCAAGTAAAGCAATCTTGACTTTCTTGTTGTTGTTTGAGTGTCAAAAATAAAAACCACTAATTCGATCAGCATTCCAATTGCAATGCATGCAAAAATCGCATGGGAGGCAAATATAGCAAGCAAGTAGCATGTTTTAAGCGGCAATGCTTGGCTTTTGTATACCCTTGTAATCCAGTCAACTGCTTAAGCCCTTTCAGTAGTTAAATGCCCAATTAACTAAACACAACAACACAAAAAACCAATCAAATTCGTTTTAGCTATCTGTCATCGCCAAAAAAAACAAAAAAAAAAAAAAAAACAAGATCATCAATCAACTTAAAACGAGGTAAAAGGTTTTTTTGTTAATGATGGATTGAGCTGTTAATGCTAATTAATCATTACAAATTTCTATATTATAAATAAAGTAAACTTTTTTCGTACGCAGAAAATTCACTTGCATAATTATTATCCCACACATACCCCATTTGGCTTAAAATATTTTTAACTTTGCTGCAGGCAATTCAAAAAGTGAATTATTAAGGTAAATAACTGTTAAATGCAAATGTGGTCACCCAGCGGGTTTCTTGACTACTCTTATTTCTCATTAATTTGCATATTATACCCACATTGAGATACTTTGGTTTCAAAACAGTTAGCAACACATTTAAGCAATAAAAATTGTTACAATGCCGTCGTCACATATTAGCAATTAAGCTCTCTGAGTATTCTCTACTCACAAAGTTTTGCTTCGAGATTGTCGTCAGTTGAAGATTTAAGATCTGGAGCAAATGATATTGTCATCGTGAGGTTTTTTTTGTGTGTTTTGCTATGGGCTTTGCACAGCACTGCGGCGTCGTCTACTTGTTATACTGCAACAAATGTATCAGAAAAAAAACAACAAATATTAGTACATTAAAAAATAAACAACAAATTAATTGAAAAGTTTAAAATAAAAATCTACTAAAAAAAAAAAAACAATTTCAATTGAAGCACTATTGATTTTTATTTGAAGACTTGAGTATTTATTTAGTTTTTATTAAAATTTGTAATGCTTAAAATTGTTAAAAAATACTTAAAATTTTTTTTTATCATAAAAAAGCTTCCATATTTTTCCAGTTTTCAATTAAGTATGTTAAATGATAAAATAATTTATATGCTAATAATTAAAAAGTCCTACACTTGCATATTTTTTCTACTTACTTAATAACATAGTTTTTTTTTATCAAGAAATTGGCTATGTTGGAGGGGGGGGGGGGGTTGGAAAATTGGTAGATTGGTATTATAAAGTCACATTCCATTAAGTGTTAACGATTTGTACAAAAGAAACCGGTCCAAATTGTATGCGCATTGTGCACTCGAGTAGGCCTATGATGCCTAGTAGGAATACTAATAATAGTGTGCGTCTAGACATCTAGACTAACTAACACAAACGAGTTTAATATACACACAAAACTAGTTGTGGCTATAATTTATGTATGTATGTGAAGCTTGGGCAATCTCAGGCAAGCTGCGTGCGAGCCTGTTGCAAATCATATAAACTTTGCTGCTGCTGCAAACAAACCGCAGCGCGAACGAAAGTGCTTCTGGCGCTCTCTGCTGCTGCTGGTGGCGGCAAGTGGGCCAGCTGCCAACTGTTGGCCAGATCTCTTGGCCAGTTAGCAAGCGAATAGTTGTTGTTGTTGTTGTTGTTGTTGTTGATGCTAGTATTTGCCGTTACTTATGTATAACCTAAATTGATTTGCGCGCAAACGGCCTAACCAGGCTAACTGGAGCATTCAACGTTGGCTTTTTTTTTACAGCTGAACCAATTCGATTGGCGACTTGGGCTCTCAAATACAGGTGCTTCCTGCTCACGAACTCAATTCCAAGCGATTCACACAAATGCAGCTTACATGTTTTTATTTTTGTGTTTTTGTATTTTCCATTGCAAAACAGCCTCAACCAACATCAACTAAGTGTCATTTAATAGATATATCTGCAGCTTGTTTTTTCGTTTTTATTTTGTTTTTTTTTTTTTATTAACACACGTCCACACACACACACATTTTTTTTATAAATTTTTCTTTTTTGTTTTTATTTTTGAAACTTTTTTTGATCAATCCGTGGTCAGAACGGTAAGTACGTGACGCTGCTTGCGGCATTTGGGTCAAAATGTTGGTCTTGGTTTTTTCAACTTGTTTTGCGCAAAAAAAAAACTATTTTATTTAGATTTCGCAAGCTGGTTTCGGTGAGATTGCTAATCGGAATTTCCTATAGACAAATTAGCAACTTTCAGTTGGGGGAAAATCATCAAGCAAAAGTGCATCTTCTTAAAGTGAAAATGTATGGCAGTTTTAATAGTCTGAAAGAAATCTTCATTACCAAAAAAAAAATTAGCTACAAACCAGACTTAAATTCTATACATATATCAGTTGATTAGCACATGTATTTTTTAAGTTTAATTTACGTTGTTTGAAATTATAAAACTGAAGAAAATGCTGTTAAGGATTTTATACTGTCAAAATTCTATCAAAATTAAAAAAAAAAATAGTTAAGGAATTGGGAAACAGATTTTAATATATTTGATCAAATTTTTTTTAAATTCTTATTTTTTAACTCTTCAGTCGGTAAATAATGTTTTTTCGCTAACAAAATGATCTTGAAAACCAATTTTTAAAAGCATTAAAAAAAAAACATGTTTTTTACTTGTTTTCTTAATACGATTCTAAGCAGTTTATTTTTATGATTCTGTCAAGGCTTTTGATTACAAAAAATACACTAAGACAGCTTAGTGAATTCTTGAACGATTATAAACATAAATGGTCAGGTCTGATTGAAATTATTAAAAAAAATATATGAAAATATGCATTGATTACATAGTTTTTTTTTTGTTTTTTGTAAAGATAGTTGAATGAACCAGTTGTATCAATGCCATATCGGTCTTTTGAGAGGCTTTTGCATTCCTGCTAACCAGAACTCAAGTCAGCAAAGTACCTTTTAATTGAACATGACATATGGCACATGTTGCTCGGATACAAAACTGCATACTAAAAACAAACACTTCACTCTGTGTATGCAATTAGTCGCTTGTAGTCCGGACAGCTTTTGAATGAAGTAGGTGGCAATAAAACGTCGACATAAGACAACACCAACAACACCATCATTATCAACATCAAGCATGGTTAATAATTTTGTTTTGATTGCTGACACGCAATGCAAATGACGAAAGCAAAAAAACCAGCAAACAACAACAACAACAAAGGAAAATGAAAATGAAAAACTTGCCAAATATGTTTGCCTCCACTTTTGGGCTTTGGTCAATTTGTATTGGCCATTATCGGCTGCCAGATATATACTAGTATTTTGTATTCGACTTGCATTTATTGCCAATTTTTTTTTTCAATTGTGGAGTAATTCGGGCGCACTCCCATTTCAGTTGACTCAGCTGACGGTTAGTTATAAACATTTTGAAATTTTTTTTGCGAACAACTTTTCACTCCCTCAGCAATAATTTCCCCATCGACTAATTATAGCGTTGGTGTTGTGGCTCCAAAAGAAAATGCTTTAAATAAAAAAAAAAAATTAAATAAAAAAATGATTCAATGTATTTCGAGGACGCCGGGCAAAATGCGTGCTGTCTATCAGTACATAGGCGTACATTACTCCATTATGATAACAAAATTATAGTTATTTATGTTGCACACTACTACACAAGCCAACAAAAATACCAAAGTTCAATAGTTTCCGCATTACGGGAGAAAAACAAAAAACAACAAAACAAACATAATTTTGATTTGTTAATTTCGAATAGTCACGGGATAGTTTTGCATCACGAACTACGCTTTAATTTGTAAAGCATTTCCTCCCCCCAACCAAACAAAAAAGCCCTAAATTGTTGCTTACAAATTTTGAATCAAAATTTCCTCAAACAGCCAAAAGTATTTTTTTTTTTGGGCTAATTTTAATTTTTCTTTTGTTAATCAACACTTAAAAGTATTTTTTAATAAGGCATTTATATTTCAAATATTAATTAAAGAGTTTCTAAATAATTGATGCAAATTTTTGAGTGCATTTATTTATTAAATTATCAATTATTAAAAAACTTTTGTATTTAACGCCTTACAGAAAATTTTAATCATAGCTAAAAACAAAAAAAATACCATAAGTCAAAGAAAGTGATTGAGAGAGAAATGCCCTACCCTAAATGTTGCCCACTCAAAAAAAGATCACAGGAATCAACAAACAAACAAAAAAAAAAAAAAACGAGTGGAGTGAAAGGCAAAAGCAAAGGCATGTTGAACATTTAGACAAAATGTATGTTAATATATGACTTATGAACAGAAGAAAAGAAATCCGACACTTTCCTGAAGACTAATAACTAACTAAATCTAATAATGTTATGAACAGACAGACAGAGCACAGAAGAAACACAAAAGATCTTGTTCACATTTCCCTTTCACTTCATATAGGGTGTGTGCATGTGTGTGTGTGTGTGCTTGTTGAATGTATGAATAAGTACCTAATGATTTGGGGCATCTTTTATATACATTTATATACTCTGATTATATAGCTAATTATTTGGGGCATCTTTCATACATACATACATATATTTACTCTGATTATATATTGTTATTATTATTATTTTTTTTTTTGTTTACGCACTCTACGCAAGCTAAAAAAATAAATAGGAACATGGACGTGCCAAAAATAAACATTTTACACACACGAAAGGCAATTAAATATATAAAAAAAAAATAAAATAAAAATAATAAAACAAGTCGAATTTGGCTAAAGTAGAAAAAAAGCAATCTAAAAAAAATATTAAAAAAAAAAATTGTGAAATCTGCAATGACTTGGCCGCATCAACAACAACAGCAACAACAACAGCTATTTACATCAACATGAAAATGAAATTAAATGCTCATAAAAAAGCAAACGCAATGAGACCGTAACAATATTTTGTTATTATTATTTTTGTTTTGCGCCCCCTTTTCCCACCTTACGCCGCTCTCGCCGTAATTTTTGTTCGTTAGCTCGTCATCACTGACTCTCAATTCTCGCAAAGAGGCAGGGCAAGGGTAACGAAACGAAACTTTTAGCCGGTTAAATAAGTTAAAGCTGATCAAATTAGTGGCTTTATTTTGGTTGGTTTTTGTATTTTTTGGCTTTAATGCTATTTAATCTATGTTCGCTCGTGCGTCTCGAAATGCCAATGCAACACAATTACAATAACAACAACAAGCGAATCGGGGCGCATAATTTTGTGAACTTAACCCCAACCCCGAAATAAAAACAACAAAAATAAATTGTTATAGTTTCAAAATAATGTTTATAAAGGCAAACAATGCAAAAAAGCAACATTAAATCAAGCGATATGAAATGATTTTTTTTATTTTTTAATTGGTCTTTTTCATAGAATGTCAATGCAACAAGTGTTGCTGCTGTTGCAGCTCTGACATTTTCACATACTCATAATTAACAGCAAAGCTGTCTGGTTTGTTGCATGCAACATTTATTTATTATGTGTTGTTGTTGCTTGAGGCTGTTGCAGCTTTTGATTTCATTGTTTTTTGCACGGTCTTTGAGTTGATGCTTTGCGGTTGCAGCCTCTCTCTCTCCTTCTCTTTCGCTTACTCTCACTCTCTCGCTCACTCTCACTCTTTGCTGCTCACTAATTGTCATGCGTCGGCATCGCCATTGTTTGTTTTTTTTTTTCATTTTTTTTTTAAGTATTTCATTTCATTTCGTTTTTTTTTGTCTTAATTTTTTTGCTTACATATTTTTTTTTTGTTTGGCGTAATTTTGTGCACGTGAATGGAACACCGGCCACCACCGGCACGGTACACTGCAGTTGCCAATTTTCAAGCGATCCAGCAACAAAAAAAAAAAAAACAATGAATTGCATTAAACAAAAACAAAAACACAAACATTTTTAGTTAGTTGGCTTAAAGCAATGCGGAAGACAAATTGACCATATTTTCTGAAGGTGTTTTTGGTCGCCAAGCGAACTGTATTTCTGCATAAGTATTACACTCAGAAAATATAATAATGATGGGATAAACCTAAACTAAATTTAAAAGCAAACAAAGTTTTCTAATTGTTCAAAAAAACGCTTTCCCATTAATCGAGAATTCTAAAAGTTACTTTCAAAATTTGAACTTTCTTTATTTAGAAAGGTTTACCTGAAAGTTGGTTTAAATAAAGTAATTTCATTCTTAAAACCATGTCAATGTTGATTAATGTCTTTAAAGTTGAAACTTAACAAGTTTTCTGAAAATTATTAACAAAACTGCAAACTTTTTCTTGGGCAGAAAATCAAATAAGTTCTTCAACAATTTATTTTATTTAAATGTAATTTTTATGGCAACGGAAATTCACAAGAAATACAACAAGTAAATTTATTTTGGTTATGTAACAGCAACACTTGAAATATTGCATCGCATATACAGATGTTTTTAACACCTTTAAAGAGCATCTTTGTTTAGCGGCTAACCCTGAACTTGACTCGGCAACTTCGAGCCATCCGCTAGACAACTGCTTAAAAAAGTATAAAAACAAAAAATAAACCCGCCTAGCTGCACTGGCCCAAACACAAACACAAACACACACACACACATACTTTACTATACGATTTGACAAGCAACAACAACAACATCAATTCGAGTCAATTAATAGGCGTCTTAAAGTTAAAAGCCATGCGCCGGCCGTGTCCATTTTGACGCATAACTGTTAGCTGGTTACAAGCCAAAATTCATTCATCGCCAACATCTTCAATGAATGAAAAAAATCTGTGAATCGCCATAAATCGTAAATCGTATGACATCGAAACTTATATCTCTGATCATAACAACCAAAAAGTACCAAACCAAAATACTAACAAAAAAAACTGTGTTTTGTAGTTTGTTTATGCAAATGGACCACAATTAATTAATTAAGCTGCTAATTTATGGGCTAGTATTATCAAGTTCGGTTACAACACGATGATGATGATCATGATGAGCAACTTGGTGGTGAATGTAACATTTAAAAAAACAAAAAAAACGGTTCAAATGTTCAAGTTTGTTGCCTAAGTCTTTTGTTTTTAATGATGCTTTTTGATGTGTTTTCTATAAAAACCCAAAAAGAAAAGTACGATTGATGAGTTACATATGGCGTAAATAATGTCAAGCGTTATTATATTTTGTGAAATATTGTATTTGTATTTTTTTTGGTTTTTTTTGAAAGTGTTTTTCTATCATAAAATCTATTTCTGGGTGACAAAAACGAAGGTCAGGTCTTTTTTCTTTTAATTCCTCTGAACTATTCGTGAGTAACAAACAATTAAAACCATAATTCTGCAAAGTGCATTTACATTAGACCACGAACAAAAAAAGCTTTGAAAAAGAACAAAAAAAATTTGCAACAATGAATTGCTAAAAAAAAGTATATTTGAATTATCACGTTTGCAACTTTGCAGTTTTCTTAATCGTGAGATCTATCTGCATATAAACTCCTTCATTCATTATTACACAAACACTCCACACATTCCACACAATACACCTGACCACACCCCATTTACATATATCTTTTTGAGTTTTGAGTACCATGGAGGTCATTTTTTTTTTTCAAAAAATTCATCCAGTTTAACTATGAAAAGCATTCAATCAGCTGTGCTTGTCTCTCAGAAGGTCGTGGCTTTCAATTACCCTAACTATTAATAGATGGTAACAGCCAGAGATCAGATCAGAGATTAACAATATGACATTGCCCCTCCCTTCACAAAATGATTTAACACAACGGAATGTTTAACTATCTTTGGCTAATCTATCCTATCCCTTAAGCTTCTCTATAGTTTATTCTTATTTTACATATTTAATAATCGCAGTATAACAATTACAGCATAGTTTTGTAATTGGTCATACATCACTGGAAAGTTAACTAGCTGCAATTTCAAAACTTTAACAATGTCACAACTTTTACAGAGTAATTTATAAAAAAAAAACAAAAGTAACAAAGACGACAACATCAACCACATCAAAGAAAAAATAAAAAAAAAAATGTTTTGAAAAAAAGTAATAATAATAATAATAAAAAAATCGCACATGTTTCATAAGCCAATCGAAATGCTTGAAAATCGTAAAGTTTTCGGTTAGGTTTTGATTCACTGAACGATGTGCCACAAGTGTTTGCCACAAGAGTATCCCACAATTGAAGCAACGACTTTTAACTGTGCAAAGAACAAAAAAAAACAAACATTATGGCATTCGCATGTTTTTAACAAAAGTGTGCCAAATTATGGCTTGATTCTTTAGCAAATTGTTGTTTACTTTTACGTCTTCTTCTTCAAGACTTAAACTAAAGTATAAAAAATGAAGGCATGGTTTAAATGGTAATTACAAAACTATTAAGTGTGGGATTTCAGAGAGCTAAAGATTTTAAGCGACGAATGAAAATAAAGCTACAAAGATTTGATCAAAAACATATCACATAAAAATAATAAAATAAAATAAATAAATAGGGTTTTTTTTCGAGCTTTTGCATTGAGATTTTAAGCTATTAATATTTTGTATGACTTATGACTTTTTAAATACCCAAAAAATAAATACAAATCACACTTAATCATACACCAAAGTCATTCTATTATTAAATAAGTCGCTCATATTAAAAGCCATATTTGCCATAATATTTTTTTTATTTTTTTATTTTTTTTTTTTATAATGTATATGCATTAAGTCGCTTAATCGGAACCTTGGCTCACGTTTCATTGGCAACGTGACTATTTTAATCTAGACCATTTGGCATTATATGAGATTCGAGCGGAGTGGGCGTTTTTCTTTATGATATTAAACCAAAGTCAGTTTTAGGGCGAAACGTTCACAGTTGGGCGTCCCAAAAAAAAAAAACAAAAAAAAAACTGACTGAAAATGACTCATGCACTATCTATTCACAAAATACAACAAAGTGCTACACATTTTTGTGTTGTGAGCAAGGTTTGAAAGTGAAAGTACATTGACGGGCGGTGGAAGTTGAAATAAACTAAAGAAACACAATTCAAAGCTAATATTGTGCGACCTTGCTTGGAGACCCAACTGCTCAGCTCGTAAGTAAGTAATAATAATAGTATATTTAAAAGTGCTAGTGGTAAAAGGTAATAGTTATCGTTATCGTTATCGTAATGTTAATAAAACATAATCAAAGAAGAAATAAACCAAATTAACCAGATTACTATAAGCAACAATGATTGCGCAACACCCCTTACTGAACTGTTGTTGTTGTTGTTGTTGTTGTTGGCTACGAGCATAACGAACACAATTAAATTACAACCGCAACGTGAGCGCATTTTACATGGCAACAACAACAACACGGCCAATGACCATAACCCTAGCCGTCTTTTCTTTCCAAAGCAAAGCAACATTATCCTGATCTATGTTTAAAAACAAACTAAGCCTAATGAACACTTAACCCCTGCTAGTAGTGCAACATAATAACTAAGATGTTAAACACAGCTAAAACGTATAAATAGTAAACCCATAAAAAAAAAAAAAAGATTTTGGATTGACTAACTGATTAACTTTCACTTTGACCGTTTTAACAAATCTATTAAGATTTATGAGCGTTCCGACAAGCTTCATATTTTTGTGCAGCTTGAAAATCCGGCTTGAATAATATTGTGTGTTTGCCTTTGTTTGCCCCACACTCACCATACAAATAAATACATACAAACAATATATATGTGTAGATGTAAATGTAAGGCACTGAGCCATTGTACAGGCAGCGGATATAGAGCTTTGAAGTAGACTTTAACTTGTAACTTAAAACTCTTTTTACGGCATTCTCCATTTCGTTTTCATTTTTTGAATTCATATGTCCGACACAATTTTTGCAAAAATGAAAACGCAAATGCCAAAAAAAAAAACAACAAAAAAACTGACTGACTGACACACGTCTTAGTAGTAGTAGTACTTTCTACCAACCAGCAACTTGCAACACTTTGAAACGCAGCCAAAAAATAATTATAATGACACAACGCTTAAAAACATAAACAATAATTAATTTTAATGTGTCCAAATTAGAGCGTCATCAAAAAAAATAAATAAACAAAAACAAAAAATAAATAAAAGACGACACTTTTAGCCTGAATATGCAACATTAAGTTGCATGCAGCAAGCCATGAAAGTAGCAAGTTTACAAATTCCACAACACATTATTAACTTAAAATTTTTTGCGTGTTTGACTTTTTGTAATAATTATTAGACCAGAATTGTTTTGTGTCAAAATCAAGTTTGGTTTCTTATTATGTTTGTTGTTGTTATTTTTATTTTTTATTTGTGATTATTTTCTTTATATTCTGCAACAATTTATTGAATTTGTTGGTATCATTTATAATTGGCATAATAAAGCTGCACAAATAATATTTACAAATTGATAGTTTCAACGTGCCTTTTGAAAGCACTTAAGCACCTATACTCTAGACTCGAAGCAGGTTGCTTGAGTGGCGTATTTTGGATTTGGCAATAAAACACTTTAAACAATGATTAAAGTTCTTTCAAATATATCTTGCTTTGATTCTAGTTAGCAATTAACTGCAATTTATATTCAAAATCGTCCCTCAAAACTTAAGAACGCCTATTTTATGTTTATTATTATCTGCCCCGCCCGCTTTATGCCCCTTGTTCTACTTACGCAGTATCTTTTAGTTGCACATAATTCTCTTTCAATTGGATTGGCGACTTGTTTTTGTTTTGTGATTTTTGTAATTGCAGCAAGTCGGCAAGTTGAACTAATTAATTTATTACCCCATTGCCTCTGAACACACTGAGCAAACACACACACACATACTGTTTGAGTGTCGCTAATTATCCAATAGTTGAGTTTTTGGTTTCATTGTGAAAGTAAAGCAAAAATCAACAACAACAGCCAATAGCCAATCTGATTGCTAACATGTGCATATAAATGTTGTGTGTGTTTGTGTGTGTATGTGTATGTGCTTAGGTGTTGCCTGTTTTCAGCTGGTTATTGCCACCTGATGACAACTGCTGCAGCTGCAAAATTGCAAATCGTTAATCAATTGGCAAAGTCTCCACAAAATGCATAAACAAAGAAATACAATAAATCCGCATATATTGGCAACAACTTTTGATCAGTTATGGCCCTTATAATGTCTAAGCCGACTTTAACAAAAACTCTCTCCTTCAAATTAACATATTTATTTTTTACGCACTTTGCGGGAGTTGAAATTAAATCAATAGATAAATCGAAACTGAATAACGTTCATGACCATGATTTAATCTTCTTCATTTAATAAATAATAAAATAGGAAATGATAAGAAAATTATATTTATATATATAAAAAAAAATTAACAGAGTTGAATGCCCAGGTTATTAGTACTCTAATGTAATATAATAGTTTATTAAAAAAAAAAAATAATGCATCTAATGTAGCGAAAAAAATCGATTAGAAAGAATAATAAACTTAAATGAAAGTTTAGTAATCATTTATGGCATTTAAACTTTATCGTTTTTTGCTTTCTATTCTTTTAACTTTTCGGGGCGTTAAAAAAGATCACTAAAAAAAATAAAAAAATTAAATGTTAAAATTTTGCACGGTTTTTAAACTCTGAAAACTTGATGCTTTCTATTCTCTTACATTTAGGGCATTATTATTATTGTTTAAAGTTCTCAATTCTATAAATGGGCTCATACAAGATATAAACACACACACACACACACACACACACACACTTATGTATAAGATCTTTAACTACCTGCCGCGTTGTGCACCGGTTATTAGCAATTTTCACGGCAGTAATGTGAACAATCATAAAGTAGACGATTGCCTGGCGTAGTTGGGTGTTGCTGCTGCTGTTGGCAACAATTGTAATTTAAGTCAAGGTTACAATCGATTTAAAGACACACGAATTCCACTTCATAAAATACTCTGTACGAGATCTAACGCATTAAACGGGTATAATAAAGATCTTAATTGTAATGAAAAAAATGTCATTTGTCGATTTTTGAATTTAATTTTAGGTTGTTATGAAGTTCTTAAATGAAGAAAATCTTTTCACAGCCAACAAACTAAAAATCTTAACTAATCTTTAAAGGCCACATCATGATCATGATTAATGTAAAACTTTGATATACCAATCACGTTAGTAGAACTATGTTCCCATAACGTCTAAACAATATCTAGGCCTAACCAACAATGTTTTGGCTCTTGTTAATGCACCCACGTTAAGTTTTATGCCACATTTGGCCAATGCCAAAACCAAACCTAAAGTGCATATACAATATTGTTGCAACGTTGCTGCTCGTTGAGGCACTTTGAGTAGTTCTCTTGCCATGTCAGCTGGTCGTCGCTTTTTGAGGCCGGAAAAGTCATTAACTGACAACAAACTTTTATGTAGCTGCAGCTTTGTTGACCTTCCTGTTTAGGAATTTCACACCATTTCGGCACCAAAGTTCTATGCTAATACGATTTATTATACTTATAAGTTTGTGGCACCTGGGAATTCTTGAAATGCTTTAAATACAAATTTGGCAATATCTGCATGCTTGCTGTAATTATTTATCACCCATTCTCCGTCTCTGTTTCTTTCTGTCTCCCTACTCGTTTTGCTTTGTAATTCAGTTAGCCGCACGTTTAAATTTGTCCATTAATGATTTGGCTTAAATTAAATCAGTTAAATCTGTTGAGAACTAGCTAAAAGAGTATTTCTTTTAACCAATAATAAAGTTATTCAAAAGGTTTTTGCACTTTTTTTTTTAGATATTTTAAAGCGAGTTTTTACAAACATAAAAAATCAATATTATTTTTCTATATAAGAAAAATACTTTTACAAAATCTTATCAAATGCACTAATTACTCAGCTCAAATGGGTGCAGCTATGAACAAGAGTTTAAAAGTCAAAAAAGCCCACAAACCTAAGCATTACAAATAAAGCCTAAAAACAAAAAAAAAATTCTTCTTAATTGCCAACTGTAAAATGGTCAACAACAACAATAACAGCAAACAGCTGGTCAAGCGGAACAAAAAGCGTGGGACAAATTTGCCGAGTAATTTATCTATTTCAATGTATCATTGGGACATGTTTGTTAAAAAAAAAAACTTTGCTTTGCTTTCGTGCAATGCATAAAAAAGCAAAAAAAAAAAAAACGTTTGCAGTATGTAAATAAACTAACACAATAACCAAGCCAAGACAATCAGTTAGCAAATAAAAAATTGATCCGGGTTTAAGTACTAGACAGAGATACCAAAAGGGAGGGGAAAGGCAGTTGATGTTTGATATATTAAAATATTTAATAAAATCAAGTGAATAAATATATTCAAAAATAATGATAAAATGCAGTGAAAGTCGAAGTCTTTGTTGTAAATATTTCATTATTCAAAATTCTTGCAACGTGCTACAGTCAACAATCAAGTTCGTGTCCTCAATCATTTGATTTTATTGCATTTATTCATTACACCCATTCGAGTGATAGTGCAATTAAACAAAAGGTAGACAAAAATAAATGTTGGGTGTGGATAATAATAGAACTGAACTAGCACACAATGCAAATTCAATGATTATATTGCAAATTTCTCTTTTCTGTTGTTGTTGTTGTTGCAATACAATTGCCATAAATTTTGTTTAGAGGAAATTACGCATGCAAAATAATAAAAAAAGGAAAACAATAAAATCGAAAACGAAATCACAATCGCTTATTGTCATTAAAAAAAAATACATTTGTTGCTTTTTTTGTTGTCGTTTTTTGCTTCTAGTCTAAAAGCAAATACAAGATTTTTGCACTTAATTAGTTGCTCGCAACGCGCACCTTTTGGCGGCATTGCGTCATCGTTTCGAGCTGATTGAACTCTTGCGATTGCACAAAACCAAATAAAGCAACAAAAAAAATATATATATACTATACTTTATGTATACATATATATATATATGTACAACAATGCATAGAGAATTAGTAACTGTGGCCAATTTGCACTTAATTTAAAACGTTGCTGTGCACGATTATTTTTTGTTTTTGTTTTTTAAGTACCTGAGAAGTTTGCCCCAGACCGAGTTTTTGTTTGAAGCAAAAAACAAATTAATTGAAAAGCTCCAAGTTCAACAACAAAAGAACTTATTAACAAATTGTGTTTTTGTTTCTTTTGTTGCAGACAAACAGGCGGATCAAGCAGCGGCTGGCTCCTACTGGCAACAGCACGTGGCCACACCCAGCAGCTCAACGCCCTTCGATTCGCCATTCTTTTCGGCCACGCATGGCCTCGTCCAGACGCACCCTTCACTGGGCGCTGGCATACCCCGGCCACAGCCGCTCAACAGCAACAGCCTGGGCAGTGGCGCCTCCAATCCATCTTTGACTGCTGGCAGCGGCTATCTCAACTCGCGTGGCACTTTGCCCAGCTCGGCTCGCTACCCGCCCAAGATAAGTGGCACTGTCGTCGAACCGAATCCCAAATCACCCTTCCGCCATTTAGATTTCTCGACCAGTGCCACAGCCGAGTTGCGTCGCAATCCAGCTCTGTCCGCTCCCGATGAGTGTGCTCGTGCCTGCCGCGAGGGCGAGCCGCCAAGGATTTGCTATTATCACTTCACATTGGAGTACTATACGGTGCTGGGAGCGTAAGTATTAAACAAAAAAAATTTAAGCTTAAAACTATTTTTCAAAGTATTTTTTTACATATAAATTTGACTTATTTTTTGCAAATTTTTTTGGCGATTTAAACTCATTTTTAAATTTGCTTTTTGATTTCAATTTTATGTATTTAAAAAAAACTCTTTTTCATTTAGTATTTAATGAATTATTTTTTGTATAGTTTTTATTGACATTCCGAAAAGTATAACATAGGGAAAATAATTATGAAAAATTATTAAATGCGTTTTTTGGTTTTTCCGGTAATTAGTTGATCTTTTTATGTATCTTTTTTATTTGCATATTTATTAACTTGTATATAAATAAGCTGACAAAAAAATGACAAATTTACCCAAAAATAGTATTAATAAAATGCAAAAGTTTGAGTTTTAAGGCATTAAAAAATATTCGTAACGCGAGCGTGGCGAATTAATCAAAATTTGAAAGTCTGTCGACAATCACCTGACTCTGACAGCTCATAAAACCAGAAATCCAATCAAGGCTTATATCATAAGTAATAGCATATAGTCCGCCTTGTTTGTGGGAGTTTGGGAGTCATTCACACTAATAATATATATATTTAATGCTAACTAAATATATATTATTTTAATTAATTTATGAGACTATTCAAGTGTCAATGCATGGAAGTTCAGTCTTGGGGAAAATTAGTACAAATATATAAATACAATTAAATATTGCAAGTCAATTTCAAGTACCAGGAAAAATCACACACAAAACTAAAGCTAAGCTGTCACTGCAGCAGCTACTACAGCTGAGTTCAATTACTATAACTGTACAACAACATCAAATTCCCACGCCATAAATACCGTATTTCCATAATACATACAAATAGAGAGTCAAGCACGAAAGCAACAACAAAAACAACGCGCATTTGCGGTATAGCACAAATAATCGAGTAGACAACGACGACGACGACGACAAGTTTCAATGACTTTTCTTATATAATGTAAGTTAAGTAAAATTAAGTAGTCCGGTTGAGAAACACACACATAGATACCAGGAAGCAATTGAAAGAATTTAATACGGCTAACTAAATAGTTGAAAGGATCATAAATAGTTAGACTATAAAAAGAAAGATAAGAAGTTAACAGTACAGAGCACTGAACAGCACTTTAACATAGTCGATATCGAATCACATACATATGTACATTCCCGACTTGCTGTTAATGACGAATGCAGCCTAGCGGAATCGGGTTATTAATTAAGTAGAGTTCATTTCTAAACTCAACACCTGTGTCACTTATTTCGTTTACAGTGCCTGCCAGGTGTGCACACCAAATGCAACAAACACTGTTTGGAGTCACTGTCAGTGCGTTTTGGCCGATGGCGTTGAGCGTGGAATATTAACAGCAAATCGTATGATACCGGGTCCTAGTATTCAGGTGTGCGAGAACGATAAGGTTGTCATCGATGTGGAGAACCATATGGAGGGCATGGAGGTGACCATACACTGGCATGGAATCTGGCAACGTGGCTCCCAATACTACGACGGTGTACCATTTGTTACCCAGTGTCCCATACAGCAGGGCAACACGTTCCGCTACCAATGGACAGGCAATGCTGGCACACATTTCTGGCATGCGCATACCGGATTGCAAAAACTCGATGGCCTGTACGGAAGTGTTGTGGTGCGACAGCCCCCTTCGCGTGATCCCAACTCTCATATGTATGACTACGATTTGACTACACACATAATGTTGATCAGCGATTGGTTGCATGAGGATGCTGCGGAAAGATATCCGGGACGTCTGGCTGTTAATACTGGCCAAGACCCCGAGTCAATGTTGATTAATGGCAAGGGTCAGTTCCGTGACCCGAACACCGGTTTCATGACAAACACGCCACTCGAAATATTTACGATTACACCGGGTCGTCGCTACCGTTTCCGCATGATCAACGCCTTCGCCTCCGTCTGCCCGGCTCAGGTGACAATCGAGGGACATGGCATGACTGTAATCGCCACCGATGGCGAATCCGTACATCCTGTCAATGTCAACACAATCATCTCCTTCTCAGGTAAATTACATAATTTACTCCTTAATCCTAACTTGTAGTACAGTAACTTAATTGCTTCTTCAGGTGAACGTTATGATTTCATTATTACTGCCGATCAGCCTGTGGGCGCCTATTGGATCCAATTGCGTGGTCTTGGCGAGTGCGGCATTCGGCGTGCTCAACAACTGGGTATTTTGCGTTACGCTCGAGGTCCTTATCAGCCTGCCGCGGCGCCACCAACCTACGATGTCGGTATTCCACAGGGTGTGGTAAGTTTGATTGATATTTTTTTGAGATCCAAAATGAGAAATTTAATTTAAATTACCAATTTGTTTTGTCTGTCGAAATATTTTCCTTTTCATCTTGGGCTCACAAACATTTTGTTTTAGAAAAGACATTCAGATATCGAAATCTAACGAACAGAAATATTCATTTTAGTGTTAGAAACTTTCAAAGAATCCTCGTAAAAAGTATTACAAAAGAGTTTCTTTAAAAAGTTTGAAAACTAAACTTTTTTTCAAACTAAATGTTTTAATCTAGTCAACTCAATATATTATATTGTATAGAAGGCAATGTTTGTGTTTATGGATTAAAGGCTTAAAGACTAAAGAAACCGCTGAACCGATTTTGATGAAATTTTGGTGAGTTACTGTGTTTGCCATTCCCACCTTTTACGTCCTTTTGCTATATATATATATCATTAATAACTCACACATATCAAAAGAGTTAAGATATTTTCTTAAAGAATATAATTTAAAATATAATTTTGTAAATTGCTTAAAATGCCGCAAAAAAAAAAATTATCAATTGGGCGAAAAACATCGAAAGCAAAGCAATCAAGCACATCCGAGGGGTGAAACAGACGAAAAACGGCAATATTATGTGTTATATTTTTATAGAGAAAGTCGTCGAGAAAGTCGAAAGTCCACTAGCTTATCTATTTTAAGAAAAAGGTTTAGAAATATTCTGTCCGATACAAAGTTCTGTTAAATATTTTATCCGACCGAAACAAAAAGCTTAAGCTCTTATATTTTAGTCCTCACTGTAAAAAAGTACAATGTAAAATATTATTTTTTTCTGTTGGGAATGTAAAATTTGTATATATCTATGAATGAAATGCATGATCTTGGCATTGTTAAAATTATTGCAAAAAATACGTAAAAAATACTTACTGCATAACTAAATATAATTCTTTATTTTTTTTCAAATATTCCCACGACACAATTTCCCAAAAAAAAATCAAATCCTACACAAAATGTAAAATTTCACCACCCATGCAAAAACGAATGTGGCTTTTCCTGCACATGTATATTGTATATATATATATATAACTATGAACAAAAATGACGACTGACATTATGACGAAAAAAAAAACCAAAAATTAAAACAAAACAAAAGGTCATGAACCCCCTGGACGCTCAATGTAATCGTCAGCGTAATGATGCCATTTGTGTAAGTCAATTGAAAAATGCACTCGAAGTCGATCGTGGAATTCTCGCAGAGAAACCGGATGTAAAGATATTCCTGCCATTCCGTTTCTTTGTCTATCGCGCCGAGGATCTTTTCCAGCCAAACACTTATAACCGATTTTTGGGTACTTATACAACACATAACATAAAAATCGTACATGACAAAGAACTATTTATTGAAATTTTGTTTCTTTCCAGTTGCCCCAACTGGCGATCATGTTATTTCTCTCATCGATGAGATCTCCTATCTCTCAGCGCCAGCTCCACTAACATCGCAATACAATGAAATTAATCCGGAACAGTTCTGCAACGGTGACAACCGACCAGCTGACTGTGGTCCCAACTGTATGTGCACACATAAGATTGATATTCCACTCAATGCGATTGTTGAGGTCGTTCTGGTTGATGAGGGTAAGTTGTTGATATGTTCTATGATCATAGAAATGGACATATGTTGTTTCCCCTGCGTTCGTTACGAGATTGCAAAATGTTGATTCACATAATATTTCAGCTCTTGAGTCCTGTCTTCTAACATTATTATTCTAAGTAAATATTGTTAGTTATTAACATAACGCTTACATTTCGGAATTTCCGTTAACAGTTCAACAGCCCAACTTGTCGCATCCATTCCATTTGCACGGCTATGGCTTTCATGTTATTGGTATTGGTCGATCGCCCGATTCGTCGGTGAAGAAGATTAATTTGAAGCACGCATTGGATCTGGATAGACGCGGTCTGTTACACAGGCAGTACAATTTGCCACCAACAAAGGATACCATTGCAGTGCCAAACAATGGATATGTTGTCCTACGTTTCCGAGCTGATAATCCCGGTAAGTAAATCAATATATTTATAGTAAAAACTTATATCACACACAATTTTATATTATAATTCACAGGTTTCTGGCTCTTCCACTGTCATTTCCTATTCCATATTGTTATTGGTATGAATTTGATACTGCAAGTCGGTACGAATGCTGATTTGCCACCTGTGCCACCCGGCTTCCCGACTTGTGGCGATCACACACCACCCATACCCATTAATTAAGGCTAGGCTTTTAAATCGTCAACTAGATGAAGAAGAAGAAGTTGAAAGGAGAAGGAGAAAAATACGAAAAAATAGCCGCACAAAAGATAGAGAAAGCAATTATTTTTTTTAAACAAAAAAAGAAAGAACACCCTGTCTACACTGAACGAAACAGTTTGTACAAAGTTTGTAGATACAGCACAATGAATGTATGTATGTATGTATGTATTTGTTCCGGCCAACGCCCCCCACACTTAAAACAATGCACAGCAACAAAACCCTCAACGATTTATATGATAAAACTTGCCCCATCCGCATAAGCTTGCCTCTTGCACCATAACAATAAAAAACAACATCTTCCTCTTTGCACTCCAAACGATATCCCAACTGAAGCAAGTGACCAAACGCGGTGCACTGATATTTTTGTATAAATATGTAAAAAAAAATCGCAAACAAAAAAACGGAAAAAAAAACATCTAAGATATTTGGTGCAGCCATATAATTATTTCCAGCAGCTTTGGATTTATCTTTTTTGATTTTGTTATTATTTTTTTTATATTGTTTTTCTTCACACTTTTAAACTGTGACAACATCTTTTCACGCTCTTCAATCTTGAAACTTGGATCAAAAATAATTACAACTGATGTATGTATGTATGTACAATATCTTTTTAAAGTAATGTAAATAGGACCAAAATTAAATCCATGCTGGTGCCTAAGTTTTTTTTTTTCGTTATGCAAAAGCTTCAACTTCTGTACAAAAAAAGTAAGCTATATATATGTGTAAAAAAAAAACAGCAAATGCAATTAAATGAATATAAATAATAATTAATGTACATAAAATGTAAAAACTTAAAAAAAGAAAAAAATAATATCTATGTATTATGCTTAAAAACTACTTACCACTTATGTAATATGCCTAGGGTCTATTAAATGAAATATACTCTGATTGGCTTGTCACATAGTCATATTTAATAGCTGCAAATTGAATACAAACAACAACAAAAACTTGTAAATTTCCAACAATATATATACATATACTTACTACTATATGTGGATAATCTATAGATTTTTGTAAAGCAAACCGAATTAACTGCCGTTAAATCTATATTTATTTCTTAAATCAATTTTAATAAAATATGAAAAAGTTCAATAGTGCACCAAATCTTTTTAAAATGCCATTAAAGGTACTGAACGATGATATTCGAGATTTGTTTAGAATAAGAATTTAATTTGTTGATATCAACTTTTGTTACTTTCTTCCCAGATACTTAACCCTCTAGATGCGATTTGTGATCGTAAGCGACCCGATGCTATATGTGTTTCCAATCTTAAGAATGCGAATAAAGTTGATAAAAGTGTTCTGGTTGAGAGGCCCGATGTGAAAATCTTTTTACCTTTCAGATTTTATGTATACGATCCAAAATCACTTTTCATACCAAACACGTACAACAGATTTTTGGGTATGTTTTCCGCATATATAACTCTTAATTGCCTTTTCCCTTTGTTTATTAACCAAACATTTTTTGCTTTAACTAACTTATATATTTACATTAAATATATTTTAAAATGCTTTGTGTGGTCACAAACAAATGCAACAAACTGTACGCTACAAACAAACACAAACATATTCAGTTGTGCCTAGCGGTGATCATTTAACCTCTCTTGTCGATGAGATCTCCTACATATCGCCACCGTCTCCACCACTATCCCAAATCAACGATATACCGCCCGAGTACTTTTGCAATGGAGACAATCGTCCGCCGAACTGTGGCCTCAACTGTGAATGCACTCACATGGTCGACATACCGCTGGGAGCAATCGTTGAGGTCGTCCTGGTGGATGAGGCGCAGCAGGTGAACATCAGTCATCCGTTTCATTTGCATGGCACGGCCTTTTATGTTGTCGGACTGGGACGATCACCCGATAAATCGATTAAGAAAATCAATTTGAAACATGCCTTGGATTTGGATCGCATGGGAATGCTGGAAAGAGATTTTTCGAAGCCACCGCTTAAGGACACCATTGCTGTGCCCAACAATGGATATGTTGTGATGCGGTTTCGTGCCGATAATCCGGGCTATTGGCTCTTCCATTGTCATTTTCTCTTTCATATTGTCATCGGCATGAATCTGGTCTTTCACATCGGCACACAAGCCGACCTACCGCCAGTTCCGCCAAAGTTTCCTCGTTGTGGAGATCATGTACCGCCTGTTACCTGGTATTAACTAACCTTGTGCTGTTTCTTTTATAACCATTACTATTACTATTACAATTTCATATTTATTTATTAACTCAAAACGCTTAAGCTTAAAGTAACACCTTAGACATTATTAATATTTTAGAGAGTAGTGCAATACCAGGGACGAATACAGGCTGAAGGGTTGTGAAACTCCCCTTGCAATAGTTTTAAAAAAAAAAAACTGTCCAGAAAAATCTATCTATCTGGTTTTTTAATGTTTCAAACAATTTGTTTTTTTAAGTATTAGCCATTATAGGCACTTGACATAACAAATATCCAAAATTAATTTTGATAATGAATTTCGCTAGGGATGCCTCAATATTTCCAGCCCTTAGCTAGTATACGTCCACAAAGAAAGAAGTGTGTCGATAATAATTGATTTGATTTGCATTGAATTGGAGTGGTGATATCGCCTAACATTGGGCATAGGTCTATATATGTGTTGATGTTTATGTTTATATATAAATTGCATTGTTCTTATGTAATTAGTTATGTAAGTGAGTAAAACTTGTATGCTTATAATAAAACAAATACAGATGTGAAAAACTTAACTAAGACCCAGTCTCACATCTTTGAGTTGCTTTTATTAGACTAATAGCACTAATCCTTTAATTCTATATAGTTGCGTCTGATGCGGATCATTTAATTTCACTGATCGATGAGGTATCATATGTGGCACCACCATCACCATTGATCTCCCAGTACAAAG
Organism: Scaptomyza polygonia; assembly: GCA_035044585.1. Classification (NCBI taxonomy): domain Eukaryota; kingdom Metazoa; phylum Arthropoda; class Insecta; order Diptera; family Drosophilidae; genus Scaptomyza; species Scaptomyza polygonia. The sequence continues at coordinate 1,393,214 of JAWNNU010001690.1, forward strand.
ATGTTCCCGAGGAGTACTACTGCAATGGGGATAATCGACCATCGAATTGTGGCGAGAATTGTCAATGTGTTCACAAGATTGATATACCTCTAAATGCAATTGTTGAGATCGTTTTGGTGGATGAAGTGCAGCAAATAAACATCAGTCATCCGTTCCATTTGCATGGCACATCGTTTTACGTGATTGGCATGGGACGATCACCAGACAATAATGTCAAGCGAATGAATCTGAAGCACGCCCTGGATTTGGATCAACGTGGCATGCTGGAGCGACATTTTATAAAGCCATCGTTGAAGGATACTGTGGCAGTGCCAAATAATGGTTATGCTGTCTTGAGATTCCGTGCTGACAATCCTGGCTTCTGGCTGTTTCATTGTCATTTCCAATATCACATTGTCATCGGCATGAATTTAATCCTTCAAATTGGCACGCTAAAGGATCTACCGCCGGTGCCACCAAACTTTCCGCGATGTGGCAATCATCTGCCACCCATAACGTCCCCTAGCAGCTCATGGTAGCTATACTTAGAAAATATCTAACAGTAACAACTACTAGGTGCATTTTAACTCTAAGCTGAAATTAAAATTTCCAAAAAAATTTTAAATCAATTCTTTAAACCAGCGATCAGCGGTAGCAAAATTACCAGCCCCCTTTGTGAGCTAGTATGTATTTGGTTTCAATTGATTTCACAAGACGTAACTGAGATTAGGAAAATGTGTTTCATTTGAGACCCCGAATTTAAATTTACTTATACAATTGTCATATAATCTAATTGTAAACTTAAGTTTAATTTTATAATAAGAAAAATAAACAAAATTATTAAATTCTTGTTCTTACATTCTACACTTTGTTGTCTCACGATATGAGATTGACTTTTGTAAATCGCACTCCATTTTGTTTTCCATTTGCGCGCCTCATATTAAAAAGTGTGACCATGAAAATGTACGATGCAGTTTTGAGTAGCTGGCAGGCCCGGCGTAGAGTAAAAGCGTTGCCAGAAAAACCGAATATCTAGCTAACAAAAAAAAAAACATCATTTGTATCGTTTTAACAAATGAAAACACAAGCATGGGAAAAACAGAAGGTGTGCACATTTAAAATAGATTTATTAATTTATATTTAACGTCAATAAATCGTTCAAGATCGACGCTCAAAACGTAGCAAACGACAAAAACCTGCCAGGTTTGCCTCACCCACAGCAGCATCGCCGTCGCCAACACCTGAAAATTGTGATGCCGAACCAGTTGAGGTGGAAGTTGAGACCAGCAGTGAGCCATCAGCAGCAGCTGTTGAACAAAGAGCAGATTCACCTGGGCAAAAAGTACGACCAGCATCCAGTGCAAAGTCAACAGCATCAACTACTCCACCCGGCAGTGCCGCAAAGAAAGCATCGTCTAGAAAGCGCCGCAATTCAGATACGTCCAGTGATGAGGAGCGTTGGTTGAATGCCATTGAAACTGGCAAACTTGAAGAGGTCGATGATGAACTAAAAAAGATCAAGGATCCAAAGTTAATGACAGCGCGCCAGCGAGCAATGTATGAACGTACGCAGGATACGGAACCTGCGCTCGCAGGATTCGTTGAGGAGCTTATTGCACTGCCCAGCGGGTATAGGGAGAAGGAGAAACCGCAAACAGCGGAGGACATACAGAAGGCAGCACTCAAGTCACAGAAACGTAAACAACAAGCCGACGAACGTCGCGAGAAAGACAAACAAAAGACAATGGAACGTCTGCTAAAAAAGCAGGAAACCGGCAAACAACGTTCTGCAGCAGCGCGCAACAAACTTAATCAAAAGAACACTCTACCTTCCCTCACCTACATTAACAACATGCTTGGGGTATATGTTCTGGTGCCACCTGGCCAAGAGTTTCCATTGCAGCCAAAGTCATCGATCAAAGCACCTCCACAAAAGCTGTGCGGTATTCCCACTTGTGGCAAACCCAAGAAATACAACTGCTCGAAAACAAATGTTCCACTTTGCAGCCTAGCCTGTTACAAGAAGAACTTAGCTGTGTAGTCTAGAAAGGATCAGCTTTTGATTATCACAATATAAATGTTATTTTATTGATTCATTAAGAAACTGTTAATAATCTCTTGCTGCTCGGATTCGATGCGCTGTAAATATTGATACTCGCTCTTCAAGCGCTCCAGTTCGACCGTCTGCTCGAGTATTTGACTCTGGTACACCTGCTGCTCCGTCTGGCGCTGTTTGGCCGCTGTTTTGAGTTGATTTTGTGTGCCGATTGCACGCAATTTCTCACTCTCCACCTCCTTAGCCAAGTTAGAGGCTATCTTGTAAAAGTCCTCGCCGAATTTCTTAAAAATTTGCAAATTTCGAGAATATTCCAGGCATTCCTGTCGCAACTCAACCGTCTGGCTGGCAATCTCCGGATCCTGCACACGCAATCTGTAGATTTCATCTATATAAAGTCCAGCTTTGTTAAGCTCTTCCATTTTGTATGTTGAATGTTTTCGGTTAGTATCTTTTGTTATTCGCTTTTTGTGGTTGCCATGACAGCAAAAAATCAGCCTTTTATGGTTAACACAAACCTAATCAATCAATGTATGTACTTTAATATTCAACGTTCTTTACTTAAAAATCTTAATAATAAAATATTAAATATGTGCGTTTTTTGTATAAGTATAAATTTTGCCTATTGAGCTCTTTAATCGCTTCATTGGTATATAAATATATCTTTTACGTAATACATTTATGTATTTTCATTATACATTGCATTTAAATTGTTTATGTTTAAGATCTAATACATTTGCTTACAATTGGTTAAATGTATTTAATGAAAAGAAAACAGATGAACTTGTATATATCAAATTTGGCCGATTGTTTATAAACGTAAATACAGCAAAATTGCGGCAGTTTATAAATTAATAATTAATTTGCGATACTTGCGCAAACTATGAGGAGGCGAACCAACAATGGCTGCAAGCACCGCAAATTTGCCATCAAATCTGTGGTAGTTCCAGCTTTGGCATAAGTCAAGTGGGATTGTTACGTTTGTTTGAGCGCAATCGGGCTAGTCCCGTGCGCTCTTCCTCCTCGTCGCTGGTATACTGATGCATACCAGCGCCACTGACGCCACCGGCACGCACCGAAGATGTCGCTTGTAAGAGCTCCTGGTCGGGTGCATTGCGATTCTCGTAGAGCAACACCTGCAGTGTTTCCTCATAGATGCGCGCCTCGGGAAACTCTACTTTTGTGTGCTTGCGATCTGTGGCATAAACAATGGAGGTGCAACAAACTTCTGCGACTTTTTTGCCATGCCCGTAGAATGACCAGCAACATATCTCACTTGGTCCAATCACATCTTTGATGAAAAGTATGCGCTCGTTGAAACGCAATGATAGCTTGTCAAACAATTCTATATTCTTGAGTAGATTATCATCCGAGGTGCTCGTGTAAGAGTATTTATTGTTCTGTCGTTGCACCACCAATATCACTGCCGGCTTCGATGATGAACTGATCAAAAGTTGTTCTTCCTTTTGCGATGTTATTAATGGTATACGGCAAATGGGTTTGGGTTCTTGGTGTGTATACAATGCACGCTCACAGGACATGGCCAGCTCTGTAATGCAGTAATATTTTGCTTCAGCGAGTAGCTCAGCAATCTCTTTGTTCGTCTCTGGCAGCGGCACACTGCCATCGCGTAAAAAGTTGAGTATAATGCCAAAATGATTGCCACAACGATCGATCAAAATCCAACCTATTAATAGGGGCATAAAGATAGATTAGATATACATACAGCAATATTAAACATTACCCTCTGAATCGGTTAGCACCTCCATGCGTCCACTGAACATGGCACTGAGCATCGTATCATTATGCTTTGTCAGTGTTCCAATTGTCGTATAATACAAACGGCCGCCCACATTAAGTTTGACATATTGTGAGGCGTGTCCTTTGAGTAGCACTTTCTGATCACCAGACATTGTTTCTGGCTCCTTTGCATGCAGTACAAGCTGTTTGCTGGGTGTGGGCTCTGTTAATTGCACTTTGCCATTAAAAGCGCGACCCAGTTCATCAATATCAATGTTGCTGGATGTCGCTGATGCGTTTGTGGCTGTTGTTAAATTTGAGGAACTAGGCATTGGCAACACAGCCAATGTTCCGTTATTTGCGTTAACTGCGTCCACGCCCTTTGGTTTGGAGCCTTTGCAAACGCTTTCTTTTGCGTTGCTTACGCTCGCCGTCAGCGTTAGCGGATCAATTTTGGCGAATAACTGTAACTCTCAACGGGAATTGTTACAGAATGCCGTTTTAACTAAACTCTTGACGCACTCAGCGTTTTGGTAATCGCTTACACATATGCACATATACATAAGCACAAAATTGTGATTGCATTTCAAAATGTATTAAATTTGTACAAAAACGTCTTTGTGCAGAAAAAAATACTAAAAATATCCTAATGCAAATTGTTTTAAAGTTTAAATTTTTAAAATTTAAACCCATCGAATATTCAAATATGTATACATATATTTGTTTATTTGATTCAGAAGGTAAAAAGATATGCATCATCCAATTTTTGAGTGGAGCAGCGCACACCCATGCCGCATCCGTGCACACCTCTTTTTACCCTTTGCAACATAACGATACAAATACATACTTTATTTGTTCTGTAGACCTGATTTAAAAATCGGGACTTAAGCATTTAACAGTACTTACAATTTTATATACACACTAGTTAACTCAAAATATTTAATAACACAACGTAAATCCGATAAAAAAAATTTAAGGCATCCGTTGTTATGTTAAATATTTCGTGATCATCATCTCAAAACCTGCTAAAATTCTAGCTAAAGTACTAGGCGAACTGAATAAGCAGTTTGAGTGCGCTCAATAATATATGAGAGCATTAGTTTTGCAGCATTCAGCATAGTCAAGCTCAATAATAGATGAGCGCATTGGCTTTGCGCGCCAAACAAAGAAAAACGAAACTCGCTGCAGCACTCAGCTGCTGACTTCTGTTCGCCTGATACTTTAGCTAGATTTTATACTGCCTTTTTACCCATTTTACTAAACAGCAACACGCACAAACATGGAATACACAAAAATACATACATGCAAACACACCAACATACATACAAGTGAAGCTAATAAAGAGCGTACAAAAATATACTCAAAGCTAAGCTTAACAGGTATTGAGTAAACCGCAGTCGTTTGCGTCCGACTGCAACGTTTGCACTTGTTGTTTAAGTGTACCTGTTGTTTTAAAATGTCTTTTAAGTTCTCGAACTTTATGGCTTTAATTTATTTACGCATTACATTAAATTATAGATGAAGTTCGTAACTTCGGGGTTCAACGCATTCGAAAAATAAAAACCTTATCAAATTCATATTTGTACGTATATTATGCATTATAATTATCGTTATGTAAGGTATGATGATACACAAGTTCATTTGTGTTTTTGTGTGAGTTTTCTGTGTTTAAAAAAAAATGATATAAAAAGCATATGCTGGAACATAATTGCGTACAAATGGATTTGCAATAACGTCTGCTTTTGTATTCAATTATGAAGAAGTTGAATGCAATTTTCTTCAATTAAGCTGGTACTCAATCAAGGATGAGAACAGCATTTGAAAATGGCCATATCCATTTTCCATTCTAGTGTTTGCAATTAATGTTTTTTTTTTTTTGCTTATGTGGATGATTCGACTCCGCTGCTTTTTTTTTGCTGATCAACGGATTGCGTTGGTGTGCTACTGCTGGCATCATCGGTGGAGTTATCTGCATTGCCGTCAGTTGACTGGGGCAAATCATCTATTTTCAATCTCTTGGATTTACTGCTGTTGCCAGCATCATCAGCACCGGCATCATCAGTGCTGGCATCTGGTGAGGCACAGCGTTTATGAGCATTTGGCTCCACATTGGCATCGTAGGCTAGTTGGTCGGATCCCAATAGTGCATCAATCGTCTCACTTGGATCAAGTGTGGCTGGCAGATTTTGAAGAGTTTTTTTGAATTTAACTATGACGGCAGTCATGTTATCGCATCCGGTGCCATCACCTAGCGTGTGTGGGGCCAAGCAGTTATCAAAAAGCTACAAAAAATAATGTTTGTATCTTTGAATTTCTATTTTTAATGGAGAACTATACGTGTTACGTACCTCTTCGCAAATGGTGGACAATTTCATGTTTGGAATAGCCAAACGCTTACGCACAAAGTCGACAACCTCTGCGCTGGACATGAAGTTCCAGATACCATCGCAGGCAAGTACCATAAACTCATCGTCTGGTGTAATAATCAGTTTCCTAACGTCCGCCACGGCGCAGATCATCTGTTCTTCTGGCGGCAGTTCCAGATTTGCTTTGTAGGCATGATCACCGAGAGCACGGGACAAATTTAGGCCACCATTAACACGCCCGTCAATTGTGACCCGTCCACCAGCCCTGACAATGCGTGATGACTCCTCGTCATCCTCGGGCTTGTGGTCCAAGCTCATTTCGATTGCCTCGCCATTGCGTGAGACGACACAACGTGAATCGCCAGCATTAGCCACATATAAGTCACGTCCACACAAAAGGGCAACAACAGCGGTACAGCCACTATCCTTGCCCGGCTCCTCAATCATATTTGAGCAAAAATCATCATTTGCATCTTGCTCGTCCTCGGCATAATTGTTTTTCATGTGATTGTCATGCTGTTAATGAAGTCTTATTAAAGATATTGTGATATAAGATGACCCAGATTAATAACTTACATCAAGTTCAACTTCATTGTCATCGCCGTCATCATCGTCGTCGTCGTCGTCGTCGTCGTCGTCGTCGTCGTCATCATCATCATCATCATCGTCATCGTCATCATCGTCGTCATTGTCAATCTCTATGTCCTCTTCAGAGGAACTATCAGTCCCAGCCACTTCCTGGGCTTTAGCTACAGCAACATTATCGTAGTCGTCGTCATCGTCATCCTCGTCCTGTGCAATGACTGTGCTGGTAGCACGAGCTGGTTTGATGGCTGCATCAGATTTGTTGACCTCAATGGTCCCATTTGACTTTGTATTGGTGATATCGCTGGAGCCCGACACAGTTGCATCCTCCGATGTGGTAGCAATATCTTTGCCTGTCTTGACCACAGAGCTGGCCTCTGAGGAGGTGACACTACCGTTCTGCTCCTTGGTAGCATTAGTTGAAGCATCATCAGCTACATTGTTGTTGTTGGTGCTTGTGGAAGCCTTGCAAATGACAACATCGTTTACAATGGAGTTCGACGAATTGTTGCCTTTGCTGGCACTTGAGCTGCTGCTGCTCACTGCCGAATCATCTTCCGGCTGTGCTTTGCCAGTACGTGAACAACTGGGTTCAGGGCCATCGACCTCTTTGATTGCAGCTGCTGCGGCTGCAGCAGAAGTGGACGAACCGACTGGCTTTGCTGTCGGATCCATGACAGCCTTATTGACTGCCTCAGCGGCAACTGCAGCTGCACGACGACCACGCAGATTATCGCGAGCAGCGTCAGGAATTGCGTTGTGCATCGATAAATCGTGTGTTTGTGGCAGACCCTTGTATTTCTCCAACACCTCATTTAATGGCAAATTGCTTTCCTCATGCAGCTCATCTAGGTTTTCCTCCTCACTTGAGGTCTCGTCTTCTTTTTTGCCAGCTAGTAATTTCAAGATGGTGACCACATCATCTTCAAGCAGGGTCTTGTCAAAGTCCATGAATGCTTCAGCAAGTGCTTGCTCATATTTGCCGGCTTTGTATGCAGCGTGGTTCTTTAGGAACTCCGGTAGCTTATCGGCAGAATACTGTGCCACCTCAGCACCACCATGGCCATCGTAGACAGCAAAGAACGAAGCCATTTTGTCATAATTTATGATAGAATTGTGCGCATCCTTAAAAACAAATCATATTTTTATCGAGTCGGCACAAAATTAAATAAAAACAAAATGAAAATACCTCCTGACTGCTACGCCAGCCCTGCATTGAGCTGGCTCCCACGATGAGCGTGTCGCTTTGCTCATCTGTTGATGCTTTTAGCGTCAGCGGCTGGGCTAGGTAAGCGCCCATTATAGATGAAGCCTCCATCGTGACAAAAATTGACAAATTACGGTGTAAAATAAATCTATTGCTTGCTCGCGCTACAGCAGTTTCTCCTACTGTTGCGGAAAATCGATGTTGTTTGCCCAACGCACGCGCGTAATGTGCACTTTTTTTCGCGCCACCCGGCAAAAATAAAGCCGGACACAAAGGGTTTCTTGAGTTCTTGATTTCTTGATTTGAGTTTCGATTTATTCTGTTTAAAACACACACGTTAGTTAAAATTGTCAATAGCAGTTGCCGTTAACTCTGATTTTCAATAAATGATTAATTTAAATGAATTTAGTTTGACATTTGTAAATTCTTTTTTTCTTCGTCGGCGTCTCTATGCAATTTTTCTTTAATGGTCGTGTGTATCTCACGCCGCTTTGCGGAGCACAAAAATTCGCGAATGTGTTAAACAAACAATCATTTACCTTATATAATACCCATTTCATGTCGTACTCACCAAATTTTTACTTTCAAATGCAAATAAAAATGATTTTTACCAAAAATCCTGTTAAAATTTATGTTTCTCAAAATTAAAGCAGAATTTTAGCACTACTCACACCGAAGTCAGTGTGATTAAGAGATGCGTCGAATTTAAGCTGGTATTTTTATAATCGAGTTGATTTTTTAGTTCCAACAAACGAAGCACAAAAGTTTTATAAATTTTTTTTCTTCGCAGCAGAGAATTTATTTCGGAGATGTTGTCTGCTTGACACTTTGTCACCTAAGTGCTGCATTAAAATATAGAAATTAGTTACCAAAAGATTTCCGATAACATTTCGATAGTTTTAAAACGCCATTTCGATAAGTTTTCAGCTCAAGTAACAAGTTGGCATTGCTTGTCATAAAAAGGGCTGTTAACATTTAAAACGTTGAGCACCCAGCAACGAAAAATATGCCAATAATTTAAGTGAAATTTAGCAATTCGAAAAGTTGTTGATGATGATTATTATTATTGATAATGATAATAATATTATTAATATTGATAATGAAAAGCAAAAAGCAGTTTGATTTCAAAATATCATTTAAATAATAAAACTTATTAAATTACCGCAAAATATGCCCAAAAAGATTAATTTTACACCCACTTACATGTGAGTTCTTCGTCATCTTCGCAAAGGCATTTGCTCTCGCCTTTGATTATTTGCTTGCGAATAGAGTGGAAACCTAAAGAGTCAAGCATCTTCTTTTATAACTTTTTAATTACATACTCCGATAACTTTGTTTGCTTATCGAGAATGAAAATGTATGTCCGTCAAAATGACTTTTGGCCAAATATCCTCGTCATTCTTAATGACATTCTATAGTATATAGACGCTAAGCTTTTTTAATCATATGCGTAATTAGTCACGGCAAACGATTTTGATGTAGAATTTACATTAGCGTGAGCTGGCATTATGTTTATTCTTCGTATTGGACATTTCAATGGACTTTTGTTGTTTTTATCTAATTAGTATTGCGTAGTTTCATACTTTTTATGCACAAATACTTAGAGGATGTACACTAAAAAAAAATAGAAGATTAAAACAGGTGGATAAGTAAGATATATTGTTATATCACCAGATACTCTAGATATAAATGTAGCAATTTAAAGGAAAGTAAAGTCTTACAATCCTTTAGAAATGATAAATAAAATGAAAATTCTATTTTGGTAGAATAGTGAGAAGTAGAAGTAGTGTTTCTCAGTGTTCATGGATTGTTGCACAGTTTGCTTGATTTTGAAGGCAAACAAGTTTAGCATTTGATTAGATAAGAGTAAATTTTAATGGATTTGAATTGGGTTTGGTTCTGCTAATCATTGCGCTATTATGTGAAATTGTAAAAGCAATGAGAACTGAGCACAACTTCGTATCTATTTATAAATGTTTCCGTATCCTAGTGATCTGTAGCTTAACGCCATTTTTGTGTTACATTAAACATGAGCTTTGAGTGGGCATTTCTAAGAGATTTGCAACATGTTGCTTATGCTTTTCTGTAAGCCACTGGCCCAAAGCCAACTAAAAGCAACCACAAAAAAAAAATATATACAAGAAACTTAGCACATGTTCAGTATTATAGGCCTGGAGGACGTTGACGGGGATACCCATACGCACCGACAGTGCGTGCAAGTGTTATCTCTCACACCCACAATATGTATACCAATACAAATAAAGCATAACAGTCTGTTGTTTCACTAGCCGCAGCGTCACCCGTTCACTGTGTATTTGTGTGCGCGTGTGTGTGTGTGAGTGTGTGTGTTGGTTGAAGTATAAAAGACAAGGCAGCCAAAGGACCTGCGCTCATTCATTCGGTTGAGTTGTGTGCAAACGTTCGTTTTTTAAAAGCTACAAAATCGCCAAACAATCAGCGAAATTTGTTCTACCTGTGGCAGCAGTGGTAATTAGGCATTAGTGCCGTCAGTAGTTCCAGTTTGAATATCTTTCAAAGATTTTGATTAACGTGAGTTCTATAATACATAATTCAAAAAGGACAATACTTAAACAAGTGCTTAGGCTCGCTTAATGTTTTGATATGTTTATAAAAAGTTTTAAATAATTTCTACAAATAGTTCAGTTTGTAAAATATATTTTAAAAAACGAGTCCTCAATAATATTCCAGCGGAAAACAATATTCAAAAAAAAAAAATTGATGGCATCTTGTTTCATAACTGTTTTGAAACTTTGGAAATTAAAAATTATTATTAAAAAATAAACTTTTTCATACTTGTTCAAAGTTAAAAATCAGGAATAGACTCAAAAAACATTTGAGTTAAATTTCTTATGCAAAAAAAAAAAGAATTATATTCCGGTTGAAGTTAGTTTTTAGAGAAGCTTTCAACAGAATGCCCCAAAATAAATTAAATAGAAATAAAATGACATTAATTTAACTAAATGATATTAATAAGCAAATGGTTTCTTCATTTAAAATTTGTAAATTTTAAGCAAACAATTTAAAATTAAATGATTTAGAATATTTTTTCTGTTACGGATACAAATTTTCCGACGGCATTTCCTGCAACTATAAACCTCGACATTTTGTTACAAAACATGTGCAATTTTTTGTTTTAAAATGCAATTTTATTGATGTTTTTTGAAAATAAAAAAAAAAAATTTTTTACTTATTTTATATATCCTTTTTAACCTTTAAATTTTCTTGAGTTTAGTAAAACAATTGAATGATTAGGCGTAAACAAAAACTTGAACTTAGTTTAAGTGATCAAAGTTGCTTATTAAATATAAAAAGCCGAACTCTACACAAGTATGTACTTCACATAACTTTTGGCTAAGACATCATAATGAGCGACGACGACGCATTGTCTGTTTCACTCAAACCCTTAAGGCCTAATGAATAAATTAGCCAAACAAAATTGCGTAAATGAGTAAGTTTTGCACATAATAAATATGCACAAATTATGCCTGCATTTTTGTTGTTCTATATTTATATTTACAATATTGATGTTAAGCGTAAAAGTTTCGTTTCCTTCGTTGCGAAAAGTCAAAGCAGCTTCTTTCAATCAATATTTATGAATTGCTGGACAAAACCAGCTTGAGGCGAGTTTGGGTTTGAAGTTTCTAAGTTTATTTCACCCACTTTCTCTATCTTTCTGTGTGCACTCTATGCCAAGTTTTGCTCAATACTTGCACTTGCTTTCCCTCACAATGCCACCTCCAGGTATCGAGTCACATAAAAAATTTGAAACAAAAGCAGTTTATGTTGGAGTCCATTGCAAGGTGTCAGCTTAGCCTATGCAATTTTTATTCCCGTTGCGTATAATGACAAAAATAACTATCGTCCTTCTTGTCCTCCGAATTTAATCAACAAAGGTATCAATGCAGCCTGACTTTGTCTCCAAGTATATCTTTATATATAATCTCATTGATCTACTTCGAAATGGAAATACTTTGTTTATAGTATTTAATTCAACAATGGAATTTTTATGACATAAAATTAATCCTTCTTTTGCTTAAAGAATAAAGTATTTGTATTTGTTTTAAAACTAAGTCAACAATTATTTTTATTACCACAAAAATGTGTCCAAAAAAGTTTAACTGTTGACTTTAATAAAAAAATTACTTGATTGACCCACAAAATAAATGATATCAATTTAAAAATATTTTACGACAATATATACAATACATCAAAATTTAATAATTGATAAAAATTAATTTAGAAATATTTTCAATTTTCAAAATTGAAAAAGTATTTTTTTTTAGCCATAACAACAATATTCAATAATTGATTTCCCGATAAAAACATAAAACAATACAAGCTAACACAATAGCGATAGTATGAAAATCAAAATTTTCAACTCGTATATAGTTTTTGTTCCCTTAATCCGTTTTAAGGAAAACAACAGCAGGTATTTTTTGCGCTTGTCGCCTGCCAAAGTCAGGCAAAATGAGAACACAATATAAAAAATCCCATCAAGCTAAACACACAAACACATCAAATGCCTCTCCTATTTACATAAACCACACACATGTGTGGGTAGGGGTAATATTTGTATTATTTTTTACAATTTCCTATTGCTGTCTATCTAGTTTTTTTTATTACTTTTACTGACTAAATTGTCATTTTCTTAGATTTAAAACCTTTCACGCTTGGTTTTGTCCAAGGACGCATCAGAAATTGCTTTTTCAAATTGACAACAGTTGTGAGTAATAAAACAAACTTGGTTAGAATTATTAAATTCATTTTATAAATCAGAAATAAGTAAACATGTTTTAACATCTAACCTTGCCTTTTTAAAAGCTTGAGCACAATCATGCCTGGTTAAATATATTTAATGATGCCGTCGACACCATAAAAAAGTAGTTGAGGAAATTTTAAGCTTTTTTACAGCCTGCACAAGATTTGATTTAAAATGCCTAACACATAACTTGAAATTTTAATATAAACTTAAGTTAAATATTAAATAAAAATAGTTCAAAAAAACTACACTTAAAACTTAAAATATAAAAAATCCGCCCTTAAAGTATGTTTTTAAAATTTTCGCTTTTCTGAGAATCACATAAAACATACAAGTGAGCCCTATCAGTATTTTTGGCTTTGCTGAGAGTAACGAGCACACTCCGATAAATGTGAAGCTAATTAATAGCTATTAAAAAGTTGGGTGTTAAACGAAAGTGGGGAGCTGTCTCTGTTTCGTAATTATTATTAACTGTAATCAAGCTCAAAACTGAAAATAGACTTCTTTAAAATTCCATCAAAATAATGTTCATCTTTTTGGCTTAGCCACGAGCACCGGCCAATATCATCAGCCCAACTCAATTAACCGAAATCTTTTCCAATTTGCGCCTTGTGACCTTAATAAGTATGCCAACTTATGCTAAGTATACGGGCTAAATAAACAAAAGGATTTTTTATGTGTGGCTGGCCTTTTGCTGACAGCTGAAAAAAAATCAAATACAATTTTCGTACGTGTCCCGTTTAAGGTTGTCTTTCACCTGATTTTTCTTGTGTTCTCGCAATCAAATCAAAAAAGAAGACAAGAAATCGTTGCCCTTTTTTCTACTGGATTGTGTGTGAGTAATAACGGTATTTACGATTGCAATGCCGAAGAACACCGCAAAATTATGATTTAAAAAACGGTTCGCAACAAATACATTGATGGCGTGAATGGGGGGGGGGGGGGAGGGAAAGGCAGCGAATTTATGATAGCCTGCAATTAAATGCGGCCCAGTTACACATTTGTACGTGAGTATCATAACTTTGGTACAACCAGACAAAGATATAGCAATATATATATATATATATGTATATGTATATGTATATATATGTAACTACCTTGACGTACTAGCGACGCACCCCAAAAATTAATAAATAAGAGAAGAATGTACTAATCAAAAAAAAGCAGATTAGTGCAACCATCAATTATCAATATTTTGGGAAACTCCAAAACCACAAAAAATAAATTTTTTCTATCTCCTATCTTCAGTCGCTTTTTGTTATCAGTAAAAGTCAACAGTTTACTATAATTTTTGGTGTTTGCTCTCAGCCACAATCTTTTTTTTTTTGTTTTTGTGCTAAAACGCGAGCGTCAATTACCAAATTACCAAATATTCGAGCTAATTACAATTAAGAGCAATTTAATGCGGCATTTGTCACCTGGCGACGCTTCGATTAAAATTTATTTGTTTGTCTTTGTTCAAACTCAAATGAACTAATGCACCATAATATATATCTATGTACGTATGTTTTTATAGGGATACCTAAGACACACATAGCCAAACACACACACACACACACACACACACACACACACACAATAACTAACAGCTTCATTGTCCTGGCAAACTTTATGTGTTTTTTTGTGGGTGGTGGAAAACAAGAGGCAGCCACCTCCTTGTTTTGTTTTTTTTTTTGGCTGTCGCGACATCATTTTACTAAGAAAATCGCGAAAATTAAGAAAATGTGGTAGATGAATTGAAAAAGCGGTTAGTTGCAAGATTAGCAACACGCGATGAATATTTTATTATTCACGGCTTAAGATGGGGAAGTAAAAAGTGTTTGTAAAATATGCCAAGGGCTGTTCAAAAAGAAGCTAAAAAATCTTTTGATGTTAAACTTCTTTTTGTGGATGTACTTTTGGATGTTTCTTGTGTTAAATTACGTTTTAAAAACTTAAGAAACATATTCTTTTTATTCCTACATACAAGCAAGTTTGGCTCCAAAAAACTTATTTTATGTTAGCAATGCCTTTCAATGGAATCCCAAGCTTTTAATGTAAGCTAAACATTGCGTTGATTTTTCTTTATGTTACTCCGAGTTGATTAAAATAATACAATTATCAAATACAATTAAATTTGTCATATAAAAACAAATAAATTAATATTCAAAAAAAAAAATTCGAAAATAGATTACCTTTATAAACGAAAACGAAAAATAATTATTATCAACATTAATTGTTGTTAACATATGGCAATTCTAGAGTTGAAATGGGTCAACACATAAATAGTTATTCTACTGTTAATATGTCACGCACAATTTACTTAGTATTACATCTCCCACGAGAACCAAGCAGAAGCTAACGCAAAAATCCACTTTGAATGGAATTCCACGCGGGCTCCTACCTTGAATCTAATTACTGCCTAATTACCTGTGCAGTTTTTTGTGCATTAAATGCATATACGAAATGGCTTGCAAATTGTAGAGGGGAAAATTAAAGAAAACTAAAAATCAACAGAAACAAGAAGCGACTCCCACGCACGCTCAAACATCCTTTGTAACCGCATCTAACAACAAACATCGGAGTGTGGTTTTGTCTACAAATTATAGAGAGACAACATAAACAAAATAACAAACCAGTAAAAATGGTACGACACAACAGGCAGGGTGGGGTTCTGTCCTGTCCCAAAAGTGCGCAAAAATGTTCAGAAAAAAAGCTAAAAGGCTTCTCAGGTTGAGGTCAGTTCGAGGCGTGCCAACGCCCCCAAGAGAAAAAAAAACCGCACGCGGTTGTTCACAATCATGTTAGAATGACACCAAAAACAGAAATATTTTAAAGGTTTGCACTAACTAAACTAGCACCAAAGTTGGGTTTATCTATTAAGCAAACAATTGTCTGTAATAAATTTGTTTGGCAGTCAACTCACATAATGAAAAATTAAAGGTAAACGTGCGAAATGCTTTGCTGTTTACAACTTTGCAATTGTTTAAACTTATACTTACACTTAGTTTATTTAAACATATACTTTAACTAAGTTTTAATAATAGGGTTCACTTAACATTTCAGCTTAAAATTTAAAACAATTCAACTGAAATATTCTTCAAAGTTTTAAAAGTTCTTTTAACGTTGCTTGGAATACTAATTTCAGCAAAATCAAAACTAACTAACTAAAGAAGAATTTAAACTAATTAAACACAGGTTCAGCGGTGCTAACAATTACATTTTTGAGCAAAATTGCATTTGATTACAAATAACCCAAGAACTTTTTCAAAGTTGTTTGAAAACTGAGAAACTTATTTTCTTAGAAGGAATTTTTTTAAATGGCATCAACGAAAACTTTTACCTCTTTCATTTAACCTTTCAAAATGTTAAATTCAATTTAATAAATTCGTAACTGGCTTTTTGTTTAGGACATTTTTTTTTAACTTAATCGTAAAAGTTTTTGAATATAAGTTCAAATAAAAAACTGCCAAATTGTTAAGCAAAAGCAAGAAGATCTTACAAACAAAAAGAAAAACACTCAAAATGTTCAATGCGCTTATAAAATTTAATGTTAAGTAATAACAATCAATAACAAAGTGTATAAAATGTTAATGCAACCAAGCCGACCCTCCGGAACCTTTGCCCACATTATTGCCACTCAACCAAGGACCAAGACCCAAACTCTCCAGACTAGGAACATGATTTGTACCGGCTGTTATTGGAGAGAAGGCAGCATCCTTGATAATTGTTAAATGATGGGCTGCTCCAGCATTGCCATTGCGTGTAAACTGACCAAACTTGGCTGCCTCATACTCGGTTTTTTGTATCTCGGCGGCAGCTGCATGTGCCGATCTCTGCAGCGCCGAAGCTGCCTCAGCTTCCCGGGCTGCAGCAATTCTTTGCTGATATGAGACAGCTGCCTTGGATGCAGCCAGTCGCTGTTGGGCCAGGACAACAGCTGAGGCAGCCGAAGCTGCTTCGGAACGTTGAATAGCAGCAGCTGCCTCCGATTTGTGGGTTAGGATTGCAGCATGCGTCTCCTTTTCCATGGCAATGCGCTGTTGATTCAACACATTCTCTTTAGCTGCCTGCATTTGCTGTTGGGCAATCAAAACATTTGCCGACGCCTGCTTAGCCGCTGAAATCGCATTTGCTACCTCGTTCGGTGAGGGTGAGGATTTCAACGGATTATGTCCACTACTCCAGCCACCACCAAGGCTGCCACCGCCACCAAAACTAGCCCATCCTCCTCCTGCTCCACCTGCACTCCAAGGTGATCCAAAGCCACTGGCACTGCTTGTCGTTGCCCAGGGTATCGAAGATGAATCCAAACTGCGCTTGGGCAATGTCTTCTCACTGACAGATGCAGTGCATCCGTTAAGTGCAATGCCCACCAACAGCAGCAACATTTTTTGTCTATTATTGAATTGCATCTTTACTTGGTTTAAAAGCTTGGCTCTAACTAAAGTCTACTCCCAATCGACAAAACTATTTATAGGCCACTTCTGTTGGTCGCTGCAAAGTGCATCATAATCCATAATAACTCACGTAGACTGCGTTAGCATCGACAATTGGTTGTGCCATCGATCCCTTTCTCTCTGTCTTTAAAAGAAGGAAACGAAAGGCTCTTAGCCTATTTGGCTTACAAAAACAAAACTAGAGCGTTGATAAGTCACGTCTTTATATCAATTTTAGTGTATCGTAACTTCAATATTTATTTTTTATTTTTAAAGATTAAGATTACGTAAGATTACGCCTTAGCAAGCCATAAGGAACTGGTTTTTAAGTAGGCTTAACTTTGCTTAAACTTAATAGATTTTTTACAAACTCTGTGATTTTTTTTTCAAAAAGAAATTGGTCGTTTTGATTAAGTTTTAAGGCAAGCTATTGAATCAATATTGATGTTTAACATATGTAAGTGCCAAGAATTTACTCAAATAAGTTTCTAAACTTTTTACTAAAGCAGTTTTTCGATTTAAAAAAGTTATGCAGTTTCAGAGAAAAATTAAAAACCCAAAAAAATCTTGCAAAAAGCTACATCTTTTTTAACCGTTCTGCTGCACAGTATTTTTAAAACTTAAAAGTTGGCAACGAAAACTCTGAACTTATTAAAAAACTTAAAAAATTATCCTTATCCTATTTGTTGAACCAATAATACATCGATTTGACACCAAGAACAAAATTACAAAGAGAAACATAAATATTTGTGAATTTTATATATTTATTATTAAATGTTACATACACACACACAGTTTGCCTTTGTTGTATCTTCGCATTATTAGTGACATAAAAAAAATAAAAAAATTTAATTATGTCGCGAAAGCCACGCAATTTACATGTCCAAAAGGTATTACTCGTGGGGCAAGTTGATGGCAAAGTGGGTGATTTTGGGTTGCTTTTGGGTTGGTTTTTGTTGCCGGACATCGGATACAAATTTGTGCAGTTGAGCTGGCGAACATTTCGCGCCATGCAACAACATCAAGGATTGTAATTACCGTTAATGCACATCGCACAACCTCCTCCTCTTCCTGCTTATCTTCATCATTCTTAATCTTCTTCATTCCTGGGCTGGACAAACTCAAATTTTGTTTTTTTACTTGTTTAAATGAATACAAATTGAATACCACAAGCCGATGCGTCAAGGTGTTGCCACAGCTGGTGGATGCTGCTGGGTAGGCTGTTTTTTTTTGTATATATTATTTATTGTATGAACGTTGGTTTAAGATTGACTTGTTTCCTAAAAGAAAAAATTTTGTTTAACACAAAGCCGTTCTAAAAGTGATCATTGCAAATGTTAACATTTTTTATTGCGCTTTAGAATATAATTCAAAAACTTTTTTGATTTTACACTTAACATACTGCTGCCTCTTTTATTATGGCACCCACTGAAGCTGATTCAGAGTTTAAACATCCTTCACTTGAACAAGCATATTTATTTAATTTTTATTGCAGAGCACAAGCACAGCTGGCCAGCAAGCATGTTGCAATCAAAGGTCGTATTCGAGAGACAGACACGCAAATCGTATTTAGGCATTTTATTGCTTACCTTTTGCGCGTTTTTGGCCCAAGGCGTTTTGGCAGCAACACACGAATTATCCTCCTATCAAGAAAATGAACTACAACACAAGGACAATGGTAACTTTGAGTTAAAGATTTCAATGAGTATGAACTTAGGATTTTTTTTTTTCAATTTTAGACTTTTCCAACTTGGTTAAACGTCCCGCATTCTTTGTGGGCAGTCGATATGGACGCTCGAGCGGTGGCAGTGGAGGCAGCGGTGGAGCCACTGTTGGCGGTGTTGGCACCTCAAAGACACGACGTCTAATCATTGTGCCCAGGAACGATCGTTTCTTTCTCGGATCGCGTTATGGCAAACGTAGCGAAGAGTTTCTGTCGCCCTACGAGCAAGAAAGTCTCGGCTTAGCCCTCGGCAAGGCTTCATCTGAGGTGGGCAGTGAGGCAACAAGTGGCAAGACAGCAAGCAGTAGATTAAGAAAAAGCCAAATGATGACCATGTCCTGTGTATATACAGGCGTCGGTAACTTATTTCGATGCAACAATGCTAACACGTAAGTTTCACTTGGCTTAAATACAGAAAAAGCTTTAAATATTCATTTGAAGAATATTTGCAGAGATGAAGGCGTCTCACTGGAAACCAATAATATAGCCTCAGACGATTTAAACACCAACAATAATAACAACAACAACAAATAAGATGATTGACCAATATGTTATGGCATAGATATATCTAATTTATGGATCCTCTCTGGCAATTAATATAATAAATACTACTTGTTCATCCATCTGCTTTTAGCTAGTTATTGTTATGTTTAACATACATGCGAAATAATAATGCAAATGGTATTAAAATTTTTAACGGGGCTGGAAAAGTTTTAATACCCAAATTTAAGTTTGTAAATAATTGTATACACAACTTACATACATATATACTACAATACAATAGGGCTGCATACCTAAAGGTAATACAATTACTTATTATACATACTAACATTTTAGCACATAAAAAAATGTACTTAAAAATGCTTCAAATAATATTGCTTACCATTCAACAATTGTCTTTGGAATATAATAAAATAAAAAAAATATTTTTGTGCCTCAATGTTCTTCTACCAACTTAATAACTTGGCCGCAATAAAGCAATTATCTTTTTGTTAAAGCATTTTTCGCTTGCAAATGATTTTCTTGTGCTTATACATTGTATAGTAAGTAAATGTATGTGTGAGTGTGTGTAGGGAAAATTTAATTACAGTGGCCAGGCCCGCACTGATATACAAGTAATGAGCAAAAAAAGGAAGAGAGTAGGAGAGCACTTATTACGGCAAAATGCTTTCATTGAGCATTAATAGAAAAAAAAGTTGTTTTCTTTAGGTTGGCATTGATTTTAATTGATGGCAACAGTTAGCGGTGGATGATGCCAAAGGTGTCTTTGCATTTCAAGCCTTGTGGCAAAGTGCTTGCTAATTGTATTAACAGCAAATATGTATTTTCCTTTCAGCCAACTAGCTCGCCTGCATCACAACTTTTTGGCAATCAGGACGCGACAGCGTGGCGATAGCTTTTCATCAAACAATTTCTCATAGCGCACTTCCAGAGTAATTTGCTGCACTGCAGCTAATTCTTTAAGGACACACTGACGATCATAAATCACAACATTCTCGCACAGTTGCTGAAAAGGTTGATGGAAAACAAGAAGAAGAGTTTAACATAAGGCTTTGAAGTGCCTTGTAGGCTTTAGATACCTGTATGCTGGTTTGCAGGCAACACAATCCCTCAGCTAAACGAGCACCGTGTCCATCGGAGTACCTGCCAGTTATTTCGTTAAACCGCTTTTCATGAATGGTTCGCCAATCCAAGGGTTCTGCTGTTTGTTGCGATTGTAGTTCATATCGCTGTTGCACATCTTGATAAGTTGGTTGGCTAGTTAGTTGCACCTTACATCGCTTCACTTTTATCACTTCATTCTCATCACATAGAGCTGATGCCAAACCACGCATAAACATTTGAATTCCATGCTCTGTATGTTCACGAGCATCACAATGCCAACGTGAATTTGTTTGCTGGCAAGCCAAACGCATGAAGGGTCGATTAAAGCAGACTTCAGCAACTTTAGCAGCTTCAACAGTTGAAATTGCTAGCCGCAGTTCCTGGCTCAATGGAAAGTTTCGAAATGTTCCGTTCTCATTCAGTGCAAGCTTGTGATAACAGCAGGGCATAATGTGTAGACACCGCACTTGTGGCATTGATAGGAATAAAAACATTGCGCTGACGCTTAAATCTGCACACGCATGCAAGCCAATTAACGTTGTATTTAGACATTCTTTACCCTTTGACAACTGCCTAGCGTACTGCTGGATTTGGGTACGGCAGTTCTCATCCGACGTTATAAATAGCTGCTGGTAGATAATCGAATTATGTGTTTCCGGTGGGAGTAGCTGCTGGCAACGTTTGCCCGCTGTTTCAACTCTACTCTCTTCAGCCTCCAGACCAAGTATCAAATAATTGTTATTTAACTTGAAAAGTGCCTCGCTTAGGTAACCCAGTCCGGAACCCAAGTCAATGATGAGTTCTGTTGTTTCTGCGCAATGCTCGTATATATTTGCAGCCAATAGTTCAATTTCGTGCAGCTTTTTGTGTGCCATTTTGCGCGAATGATTTGAAATATCTTTAAACTTTATAGGCAAAGCTGTTGTAGCTGTTTGAATAGCAGGTGTTAAATGGGCAACTTGTTGACGAAAACGTTGCACCGTTTGGGGGCAACCATCTAATAGCTCGTGAACCAAAGGGAATGTATTAAGATCCTCATTGGATAGTCTTAAAAAGTATTCCTTAAAGTCACATGGCATCTTATCTAAAGATTTAATACACGAAGTATTTGCCTCGCGGTATATCCAGGCATAATTATGCAGAAATTCAACAGCATCTTTGAAATAAATTTCTGCAGAAGTAAAACCGCTTGGCAGAGACATTGCTAAAAGATAAATAAAAATATTCCAGAAAATTTTTAGGTAAGCTCAATCAAAGAATTTAAGGATAAAATTATAATTAAGCTTGGAAAAAATATTTATGTCATCCCGATTTATTTTAATTATAGTATAGACAACTTTAATTACCAATAACAAGTTAAATCGAATGCATTTTTAGTAGGTGGGGAAAACATAAAGCTTCCTAAGGACATACATCGCATTCAAATAAGAATACATTAACATTTAACGTGCTTTGTTGTTGTGTTTTTGGCTATATACAGTCAGATTTTATATAATTTATAATACGATACTAAATTTAGGATATGACTTTCCATTTAAGATTCGTCTCCTTTTCTAATTTATCATTTGCCGGTCCTAAAATGCATTTGCCAAAATTTTTGGGTTCTTCCTTAAAGTATTTCTCAATAACCGAGCGAAGCTCATCGATTGTCACCGAAAGGACATGAGAACGATATTTGACAAACATATCCTGCGAGACACCATAGAGGAAATAATCGATACCAATGTTTCCTGGTGCAATGGGTGAGTCTAACTGCTGGAGTACACCCAACTTAGCCTCGAACAGTGTCTGCTGTTCCAATTTATTGCTTTCCTCTTGCAACCATTCGTAGGTCTTATCAAACGCAGCCAATGTCTTGGTGGAGTGTGGATCACGATAACTGAAGAAACTGAAGAGGCCATCCGAACCGATTTTAGCACCAGCACCATAAGCACCATTCTGCTCGCGTACCACCGGCAAAAGATACTTGGCCGAAACAAGTTTGGCCAGCACACGCAATACAGGATGATCCTCGTGCAAATATGGCACAGCGAAGAAAGTTTTGGCGCAGTAGTTAACAGGTATATTCATAATATAATGTTGACAGCTTGGTTCCAACAGATTCAATTTGACACTGTCCTTGGACTTTTCGAGGCTAGGCAGCTTCTGCAGGAAAGTGTCGTAATGTTTGAGAGCTGTTTCCTGATAGATTTCCGAGGTATTTATGGCAACACTCAAATTGGTCTTATTAAACACCTTCGAACCAATTTGCTTAAGTTTGTCACGAATTTGCTCCGTTGTATTCTGTTGCACATATTTTTTCATAAAGTCTATATGATCAACGCCAGATAGCTGGGATTTCAATTTGGCAGCATCGCTCACCAATGCAGCAGAGCTCAGCATGGCATGCAAGTGACCAGCACTTGCTATTCCCACCGATATATTGGAAATGTAACTTTCAATGAGCATCTTCAAACGATCTGTATCGTCAAGCTTAAAGTTGAGCAATAGTTCCTCGCACAGTGCAAACATATTGGTCACATTCTTATCGAGCGCATGTGTGTTCATCATCAAGCCCATTTTATATGATTTGGCATCCTTCACGTTCTCAACGAGATTTAACTTAAAATCAATGCCCGCTGTCTTCGATAAAACCAGCTTGTCAAAGTCACGGAAATCGTGATTACTGGTGCCCATATCGTTGATAACGTTACAGAATAATGGCACTAGCATGATCTCGTCGTCACTTAAACCAGTTATGTTGAAAAGGCACTTTAGATAGGTGATTTCGTTGGTGGGCACTTTGCACAGCTGTGTGGGCACATTTTGAATGTTTTTAATATCAATTGTTGGCAACTTGGGTGGTTCCTTGACATCGCCGAGTGAAAGACATGGCAAAACATCTGCATCTTCTTTTGATTTCTGGGATTTCTCTAGCGCAAGGCCATTCTCATAGATGTCTTTTTTCTTTTTCTCATCGAGCGCAGTAACCTTCTGTTTAAGCATCTCGGCTTCGGCTCGCTTAAAGTTCTCCTCATACGATTCATCGGGTGACATTGTAAGTGTTAGCTTGTGTGTATTGTTTGTGAAATATTTCTTCATTTTCTCCTGAAAGTAGTTCTTATTTTCTTTCAAGTTACATCGCAGCTTGGCAATCATTTCTGAGACTCGCAGACTGCCGACAACATCACCATCATGATTCCACAACGAGGTCGAGTTAAATAAGAGAGCATTGCCAAAGTGTGGACTTTGATGCTTTAGGGATAATTCCAAGTTGTGTAAAACACTTTCCACATGCTGAGACTCAAAGCCATCTTCGATTGTCTTGTCCACTGTGCAGTCAAATAATTCGTTAAACTTTTTAAAGTCTTCAACTTTGAGATCTTGCAAGCCAACACAGAAATATGTATCCTTGCAATCGGCCGAAAAGCCCGTACTTTGATTGTAGCCACCAGAGAAATTTGGCTCGATCATGCTCTTGTAGAAGGCCGAGTTGGGACCACGTATCAATATTTCCGAAAGTACATTTAATTCAAAACTTTCCTGTATATCGGTTGTGTCGCACATCAACAAAGCTATAGCGATTTGGTTTTGTCGATCGAAACTAGCGCCCATATTATCCAGCCGACTGGGAATGTGCACGTTTCGTGGCTGCTTCCAACGTGGCTGGTTGGGAATGCAACTATATGAGTTATCTATGTGCTTCTGCTGACTAAAGTATTCCTTGTCAACAAACGCCAGGGATTTCATTACATCGAAAGAACCGTAGCAGAAAATTCTTGCATTGCTTGGATGATAGTATTTTTGATGAAAGTCAACCAAATTTTTGTGTGTTAATTTTGGAATCTCCAGTGGATTGCCGCCCGATACGTAGCCGTACGTGTGGTCCGGTAGCATATGGTTGAGCAAATTTTGTATAAACACTTGTGAGTTTTCTGAGAAAGCTCCTTTCATTTCGTTGTAGACAACACCTTTGATTATTAGCTCCGAGTCCTTTTTGCATAAATCTTTGTGCTCCAGGCGCCAGCCTTCTTGCAGAAAATCCAAATACGCTAAATTTGGCCTGAAAATTTTAAAAATAATTGAATAAATATATAAATGTATATAGTGAATAGTTTTACTTACCTAAACACTGCATCCAAATAGATTTTCTGTAGATTTCTGAAATCCACCTCGTTCATGGTGGAAAACGGATATAGCGTGTAATCTGGGCCAGTCATAGCATTCATAAATGTCGCCACCGAACGATTTAGCATTTTAAAGAATGGATCGCGAACGGGAAAGTTTTTAGAGCCGCACAAGGCCAAATGTTCCAAGATGTGGGGCAATCCCGTCGAGTCAAATGGCGTGGTTCGAAAGTTTATCGAGAATACATTATTGGCATCATTCCGATCGATATACCAGAACTCCGTTCCCGTGCCAACATGTCGTAGCGTGCACGATGTTAGCTCAAAATCGGGAATATATTCGATGCGCTGACACTCAAAGCCATTATATACTTTGCCCTCACTGTATTTGTAGTTACGGTCGGACATTATGTGTGGCATGGCTGCTTGCATTGCTAGTTCTGTCTTTGCACCGCTGCCGCGCATCTCGTCAACCGTAAAGGATTTGACATTTCTCCTGATTGATGTTTGCCCATTGAGCAGACGGGCGGGGCGCGGCAGCGCCTTGAACAATTGCACACGAGAGAGCATTTTTCTTGTGTTACTGCGTGTAGTCTATAAATGATAATACACAATACAAGAGAGTTGCAGTTGATATCCACACCAAAGTATCGGGCGGCATATAAATTAATAAAAACACAACACGAGTCTATGTTACATCAGCCGGCATTCAATACGCTTATTTGTATAGGTATGTACATACACACATATGTATGTATGTTTGTCTTGATTGATTTGTGTTTAATACACTTGTTTTTTTTAATAAAAACTGATTTATGTTACATATGCAAATGATAATGATCTGTGATGTGCATAGAATTAACACCGAAGTTGTTCATAATTATTTTATTATACCCACCAGTTGAAAAATCCAGACTTTTAAAATGCAGTCGGCTGCAAACTACATATGTATGAAGTTCATTGTACGAACTTATATCAGCACATTTTGTTGATAGTATATCGATATATCGACAGCACATGTACTGTTTCACATATCGATATTGACTTAAATAATACACAAGATACACCTCTGGGGAACTGTGGCGGGCTGTGGGCTCGCTCTGGGGAACTGTGGTCGCTGAGAGAAACCGGAAACATTATGAGGCGATGCTTTTAAAGAGTAGAGCGGCCGTTTTAGTTCAAAAAGTTTTCGCCTCTTACTAATATATAAAATAAATAAATCTACACGAATATTCTTATTTTATTTTGTAGTCAAATGCATATAGTAGGTGCGAAATAAACGACACCTCTTATAATTATTTTAATCGTTGCTAAAAAATCTTAATGCATAAATATTTTTAAACGATGAATTTTAAATACAATAACTTAGGAAAAACAAAATTATCTTACTTTCGGTTTTTTTACTTATTCTAAGGGTTTTCGGGCATACTGTAGAAATCCATTGTGACTGAATATGAACGCAAATTAAAAAAAATTAGTAAAAAATGTAGTAAAATGGCTCGTAGAACCCAACCAAGATATTAAAGATTTGTTTTGCATAATGTTACAAAATGGTAATTTTTGCATTTTCTTGACATAAAACAAATTAAGGGTTATTCAAGCCTAATATTGCCAAGAATAATTACTTACTTTGCGTTGATATGTATTATAATTTTACTTTGTTTTTTAATTCAAATTGTCAAGTTTAAATTTATGCATGTATATACTATATATGTACATATATGAAGACAATAGACAATAGCAACAAAAAAAATCGTACTTTTCTTAACGAAATTGGATTACAAATGTCCATACTTAGCACTCACACCTTAGAAAAACTATAAAGCCCCATTAAAACCACAAATATTTTGTGAACTCTTGATATTTTTCAAGTGTTACTATATAGTGAGTATGTATCTAGAACTAATAAAATAATTAATAACAAACAAATATACACTTTATAATTGTTTTCGAACCATTTAGATTGCCGATTCGTTGTTGCTAATGACAGCTCCAGTTGCATTCTTGTTATTATTTAAGTATTATTATTAATATTATTATTATTATAACAATAAAATTGTTCCAACATATGTACAATATATTAACCGCGAATTTAACTGTAGTACATTTAATTTCAATACAACACTAAAATTTTGTTTTTATTTTTCAAAACGTGGCATAACTTAAGTCTACTGGTTTAAATTAATCTTTTTCTTTCCTAGAACGCATTTTCCAACATGTTTTGGTTCGTTTAAAAAGTATTTATCAATTGCTGCGCGAACCTGGTCGATTGTCACAGCCAACATACGATTACGATAATTAACGTAGTCCTCCTGCGAAACGCTTGTAATGAAGTAATCCAAGCCCGTTTCAGCAGGCGCTGTTGGCCAGTCCACCAACTGCAACACACCCAATTTTGCCTCAAACAACATTTGTTCGTCCAATTGGTTCTTGTTGGCCCAAAGCCACTCGTTCGTTTTATCAAATACTTCTAGTGTCTTTGTTGAATGCGGATCATGATAGCTATAAAAGAAGAAGATACCATCGTAACCGATCCGTGCAGCAGTGCCATAAGCTCCATTCTTTTCGCGCACTTCAGGCAACAAATATTTAGCCGTAACAACCTTCGAGATTACTCGCAATACAGGATGATCTTCATGCAAGTATGGCACTGCATAGAAAGCTTTCGAGCAGAAATTGATTGGTATAGCAAGATCATAATGTTGGAAACCAGGTGCCAGCAAACGCAGCACGTTCCTTTCATTCATCTTTTCAGTCGTGGGTAAGTTTTGCAGGAATGTATTGTAGTGATTAAGTGCTGTAGGTGCAAAACCCTCCGTGGTATTTATAGCAACACGCATATTACTTTTGTTAAACAACTTCAGTCCAATAGTCTTAAGTTTATCACGAAACTCTTGTGTAGTGTGCTGTTTAGCAAAGTCTCTCATGTAATCTATGTGATCAAGACCAGTAAGTTGGGATTTTAATTGGGCTGCATTGCTTATTAATCCTGCCGATTTTTGCATGACGAGTATGTGTCCAGCTGTTGTGATACCATCCGTTAAGGTAGAGATGTAATTTTCTATCAGCATCTTTAGTCGATCAATATCTTCTAGCTTGAGATTGAGCATAAGTTCTTCACACACTGCAAACATATCGGGCACATTGTGATCGAGAGCGTACGTCGTCATAAGCAGACCCATTCGATATTGATTATAATCCTTAACATTTTCAACAATTTTCACTTGAAAATTAATGCCGCCTGTCTTCAGTTGAACAAGATTATCGAATTCGCCAAAATTGTGATTACTGGTGCCCATATTTTTTATGACATTACATAATAGGGGGACGAGCTTAGCATCTTCTTGACGCAAGCCAGTCATATTTAACATACAATTCATGTAGGTGATTCCCCTTGTGTCCACCTTGCAAAGCTGTGTGGGAACACCCTGAATGTGTTCCTCACAAAGTGCGGGAATTATTATTGGATTCTGGACATCCTTTAGGGAAAGACATGGCAAAGTCTTCAAGTCTACTGGAGCTTTTTGAGCTGCTTCTAATTTGAGGCCATCCTGATATATCTTAGCTACGTCTTTTGCAGTAAAGCTATCGACCTTTTTTTTCAGCAACGCTTGCTGAGCCTTTTCCAAATTCTCATCAAACTTTTCATCCGCTGACATGGTAATGGTGAGCTTATGGGGATTGTTTAGAATATATTGCTTTACTTTATCCTGCAAAAAGGTCTTATTCTCTTTTAAGTTGCTCTTCAATTTCCCCAGTTGTTTCGAGAAGCGAAGATTGGCAACAACATCTCCCCCATGATTCCATAGACCAACTGTGTTAAGAAGGAGCTCCCGACCTAAGTTTGGTATTTGATGCCTTACAGACAATTCCAATTTGTGCAAGCAACTTTCGATGTGTTGCGAATCAAAGCCTTCCCTGATGACATTATCCACAGTCTTATCAAATGTTTCGATAAATTTGCCAAAGTCCTCGACCCTAAGGCCCTGCAGACCGACACGGAAATTGGTATCCCTAGCGGTTAATGCATAACGAGTGTTTTTGTTGAAGCCGCCCGAGCAGTTCCGTTCGACCAGTCCCTTGTAAAAGGTAGCACTCGGACCGCGTGTCAACAGATCCGTTAGGAACAACACTTCAAAGCATTCCTGTATTTCGGTTCTATCGCACAATAGGAAAGCAATGACTATTTGATTTTGCGACTCTGGTGCAGCACCCGTTTTATCCAGTCTACAGGTACAATGCATCCGACGGGGTTCTGTCCAACGGGGCTGTGGTGGCAAAATGCTGTAGGACGTATCTTGAAAGTCCTTCTTCGACAGGTACTCCTTGTCAAGGAATAACAACGTTTCCATTAGATCAAAAGATCCGTAACTATACAGTTGAGCATTACTCGGATGATAGTATTTGCGATGGTATTCAATCAGAGCCTCATGAGTTAAAGTTGGAATACAAAGTGGATCACCGCCAGTCGTATGTTTATAAGCATTATTTGGCAATAGGTTATTGAAAATATGTTGTCGGCATATGCGAGTGTTATCTGAAAAGGATCCTTTCATCTCGTTAAAGACAACGCCCTTAAACATCAGCTCCGATTTGGGATCGTGTAGGTCTTTGTGCTCCAGGCGACAACCCTCTTGGGAAAAGTCCAAGTATAGTAGATTAGGTCTAAAAAATAATATATAGATCAATACTTAAAAGAGTTGATTATTATTCGTGCTTACTCAAAAACACAAGCACAATAGATTCGCATTAAATTCCTAAAATCTACCTCATTCCTAGATGCAAAATAATAAAGGGTCAAATCTTTATAGGTCGTAGCATTCATGTGAGTCGAAACCGATCGATTCAGCATTTTAAAAAATGGATCACGAACTGGAAACTTTTTGGAGCCACATAGCGTAGTATGTTCCAAAACGTGTGCCACACCCGAAGAATCAATAGGTGGCGTTCGGAAATTAATTGAGAACGTATTATTGATGTCATTGCGATCCAAATGCCAATACTCTGTTCCTGTCACAACATGTCGTAGGCTACACGACATTAGATCATAATCGGTGTTATGCTCAATGTGTTCGCATTGAAATCCATGATATACCTGACCCTCTTTATATTTGTAATCACGATCCGTTACGACTTGTGGCATTTCTAAAAGAGGCAAGCATTTTGTCTGTGGCTTTATATCGTTCAGGGCAACATCGAGGCAAAATGTTTTAAGATTTTGACAGCTTAAAGGACGTAAAACGGCCTTCAAGCAATTAAGACGCCGAAACATGTTAATTAATTTAGAATTTTGAAAAACTTTTTAAATTTAATCGGTTTTACTAAAATTTTGATCCATATCGAAGTGACAAAAATTGCTTAGACATACAGTTTAATTAAAATTTATTTAAACGGGGTTAAAATTTCCTATCGTCTTAACCTTCTGCCCAGACCGTTAAATTAAAATTTAACAGCACGTTAACATTTTGTTTACAACTTTGACCTATGCTTGTGCCACCTAATCAAAAAAATTGCTGTATTTGTTTATATGCACATTATAAACTTAAGTGAGTGCAAATGTGTGAGTTCGTAAATTTAAGTAACCGATTCGTGGTTTGTTTTTTTTTCATGGTTCTGGGTGCGACAATATTCACAAGCTATTGTTTTAGTTGAGCGTGGACGATTGAGTGATTCGGTCGTGTGGAAAGATAATATAAATATTGATAAGAATACGGCATTTAAATGTTCTTTATTGCTTTATTGGCAATATTAGCTTTACTGTTCGTATGTACTCTAAGCCTGAACAAGGACTATGACTTATCATCATTTTCTCGACGATTTAAAACCGTCGATGGTGGACCTCTGGAACGGGTTGTTGCTCGAGCTGCAGCCATATCAATGTTCGGCAGTACCTTTGATTTTCTCGGAATGAACTCTGGTTTGTTGTTGTATTTGTTTGTCTGCGCATTATAAATGTTTTTTTTTCGTTGTTTATAGAGGATTTGTTTTATCGTTCTCGTGACTATGCATCGGAGCTGAAGCGAAGCTATATTGAATACATTTTAATGATGCCGGTTTATAATATTATTGATGCCGCTGATGCGGAACTGGTGTTAAGCGATAACAATTTAATAACCAAGGGGGATTTGTATCGGTTCTTACATCCATTTTTAAAAAATGGTCTATTAACGAGCACAGGTATCTTTTCTTTGGTTTTTTTTTTTCAAAAAAATAACTTATTTTTTAGGTAAACATTGGCATGCTAG
Source organism: Scaptomyza polygonia (assembly GCA_035044585.1). NCBI lineage: Eukaryota > Metazoa > Arthropoda > Insecta > Diptera > Drosophilidae > Scaptomyza > Scaptomyza polygonia. The sequence continues at coordinate 1,424,024 of JAWNNU010001690.1, forward strand.
ACGAAAACTTTTAACACCCGCATTTCATTTTACGATTTTAGAACAATTTTTAGAAGTTTTTAAGTGAGTATAATAATAATGAGTTTAGTTTTGGCTCTACGTTAATTTAATTTTTATACAGAAAAGAAAGCGTTAAATTTATTGATCTTCTACAAAACTTATTAACTAATACATTGGGTTCTTGTGAGGTCAATTTAAGTAATCTAATACCACGATTTACACTAAACAGCATTTGTGGTAAGTTTACCCTAAAACCATTAAATATATTATCTTATTATTTTTTTTGTAATAGAAACGGCCCTTGGGGTAAGACTTGATGATTGTGCCGATGGTGATGAGTATCGAAATAATATCACAATTGTCGAACATAGTTTTTTAAATCGTCTTATTAATCCACAAATGAATAGTGATTATCTATACAATAAATTTGGTGATGGACGTAAGGATATTCCAACATTAAAGAATTTGCACGCTTTCTCAAGTAATATTATTGAAAAGCGTCGCAAGAGCTTCGACAGAGTAGCCTACGAAACGGAATCAAGGCACGATACTAGTTGCTATATCAAATACATAAATTTTATATATATATATTATATATTACCTTAGTGACTTGAACACCAAACAACGTTATGCAATGCTGGACACAATGTTGCTTGCCGAATCGGATGGACTCATAGATCATGCTGGCATTTGTGAAGAGGTGGATACATTTATGTTTGAGGGTTTTGATACAACCTCCATGAACATTATACTTGCTCTAGCCTATCTAGCCAATCATCCACACAAGCAACAACGTTGCTATGAAGAGATAAAACAGTTTATATCGAACAAGGGTGAGAAAAAGATATATATGTATGTATATATGAACACACAGTTTTTACTCACTGATTTTATTTAACAGACGATCTTACCAATTTGGATACGCGTACATTGGGACAACTGAAATATTTGGAATGTGTTATAAAGGAGACGCAAAGACTTTGTCCATCGGTTCCTGGCATAATGCGGGTGTGTCATGAGGATACAAAATTGGCAAACAATTTATTATTGCCCAAAGGCACACAGATAATACTGCACATATTCGATATACATCGTAATCCACGTTATTTTGAGCAACCCAATGAGTTTATGCCTGAACGTTTCCTGCCTGAAAACTCTACGCAACGGCATCCTTATGCTTTTATACCGTTTAGTGCGGGTCGACGAAATTGTATTGGTCAAAAGTTTGCCATGTTGGAAGTTAAAACATTATTTGTTTATATTTTATTCAACTTTAAACTGTTGCCTGTAAGCAAACCAGATAACTTGAGATTTTTAGCTGGCATTTTGATTAGAACGAAGGAAGAAGTTTTTGTGAAAATTTCAAAGCGTTAATAAACAAAGGAAATGAAAAAAAAAAACCGGTTAGTAGTTCAATTGCATCACTTTGGATATCCAATCCAGAAGCTTCATGTTGCAGTTGTAGATTTTACAATTGCCTCTTATAACGCCTGTCTGTTCGGCAAGTACAAAATCGTAAGCTTCCGCAGCATCCTCATTTAATGACGTCGTGGGGCTGTGGTAAAACATATACATTTTATTAATATAAATTTAACAATATAGCTTCTAGCACTTACCTAAGCATCAAATGCAACAGCTCATGTACAACACTAAAGTCATTTGAAAATTGAATTGTATTCGCTTCGCAAATTGCTTGCAACATGCATTCGTGACCATTATATCCATAACTAGAGAGTAAGAAAATATTAATATTGGGAAATAATTTTCAAATATATAGGAGACTTACCCATCTAACATGTGTTCAATATAAGCATAGATATTCCATCGCAGCGGAGTGGGCTGATCTTGAATTTTACGTATCTCGATGCCACCATGTAGAGCTGCCAGTTTGTTTTTGTATTCCGGCAGATAGGGATTTTGACGGTAAACGCTGGCATTATATGGCAAAAAAAACTCAGCTTTGAGGACGTGTCCAATGGTGAGAGATTCATATGTCAGGTCAGCTGGAATGCCAATTCCGGCAATAAACTGGCAAAAGTATTGAAATCTTATTAAGCCTTTCAAGTAAATCAGTTAACTTACCTGATGTCTTGTAGGTGCTTGGCGTGGAAATATAAGAAAACGTTTCGATCGACTTCTTTTGTCTCTAAAATGTGCAGGACATATCAGACACAAAAGTAGCAGTAGTAGCGATATAAACCATACAAAGCTGCTCATAATGACGGACTAAATCTCAATGCAAACCAGCTATACAACTGGTTGGCAATTAACAGGCCAATGTCAGAAGTTGTCCCTTACAAACTTGCAACCTATTTACATAGCCGTTGAACTAAGTCAATTGACACCTTACATATATGTAAGAGGCTTTTCTTCACAGTATTGCTGAATTTTCTCAGACCACTTTAATGCTAGAATTACAAACATGAAAGAACTTAACTCAAATTTTAAGTGTATGCAAAAAGTGTTGCAGTATTTATTGGCATTATGGTAAATTTATAATTTCATAAAATATTTCGTAAAAGGTACACAAAATATTTTATAAAAAAAATAAATGGTACGAAATAATCATAAGTATTTAAAATTGCTTAACGACCTTTGTGTATGTAAAAATTTGACTTTTGCGCTGATGGCGGCGGAATACTTAGAATACTTTGGGCGGTCCACATATAAGCGTAGTTACGAATACAAACAAATTATAATAATTAATTAAATAGGTACACGCATACGAATAAAAACGTACTAAGGAATACTTAAAGAGTAAAGTTTTAAAATTAGGACATGTATAAAAGCTGCGTTTTAAGTGCGAAGGGACAAAACAATACATTTACAGATTGTACCGGTGACGCCCGTTTTTTTAATTGTCATTTTAGTTTCGTTGATCTTTATTTGTGCTTGTGAAACTCTTCCATACAGAGCTTGCAACTCCAAGAGCCCTCCGGTGGTGTTACCAATGGCGGCGACAAACAATACATATGATACCCGCGATCACAATCATCGCAGAACAGCAACTGATCGTCATTATCGGAGGTGCCACAAATCGAGCAATATTTACATTCAATACACTGCCAGCGATAGCGTTTCACCGATATTATCATATTGGGCGTAAATTGCAGACACGATGGATGGCCAGAGCGGCCGCAATCGGAGCAGGACACTAACTCTTCTGGCATATTGGTTTTTTTATTCTCACGCTGATCGCCCAAACAAAAGTCACAATACGGCGAAGGCTGTGCCACATCTCGTTCGGCACGCAACTTATTCTTTTTGGGACTGGCCAAGGGATTTGCTTGTGTTAGCGTGTTAACATTTGTGAATGCTGCTGGTGTTGTTGTTGTTGTAGAAGCAGCAACTGCAGCTGCAGCAACAGTAGCTGGTGTTGTCGACATGCTAGCCAAGCTAGCCATTGTGGCCAATGGGATTGAATCATTTGAGGCTCCGGCATCATTCAGTGATGTCTTGTCGAACGATGAGGATGATAGATTTGCCGTCATCACCAGTGCCGACTGTGAGGTTTCATCGATAATGGGAATCGGTGATGCTGAGTTAGAGTGCGTTGCATATAATCCCTGAGTTGCGGCTGCTGCTGCCGCAGTGCTTGCAGCATGCGCGACGGCCGCTGCTGCCGCCGCAGCAGCTGCTGAAGTATTTGCATTATTGCCAGCTGCGTTACGTCTCCTACGTTCCGAAGTCTCGCCATCTATAGCATTGCGTCGACGGCTTCCTGTAGCGTCAAAGTTTTAGTGTTTACTTTGGACATATAAATAAGTTTGTACTGTTGCCTTACCACCACCCTTTCTACCACGTTTCGGAGTACCATCCACAGCTGCAATGGAGCGACGTGGACGCGATCCTCGCTTGCGTTTACCCCTACTACTATAAGACTCATCAAAATCATTGTCCGAATCAAAATCATCTTCGTAGTCATCGGCATGATGATAATGCGATGAATCCATATCGTCATGGAACCAATCTTTCTCGGCATTTGCATGCGAGTCCTTGCTATCATTGTCTCCAGATGCGCCCATCGAGTTGCCATCGGTGGCTGCAATAGCTACAAACGAAAACAACACGTAAATTTTATTTAATATCGCAAGTTTATTTGCACATTATTGTCTTAAGTGTTTGTAAGTATGTATTATTGCAAACAGCATAAATCAGCCCCCAATCTGCTTGGGTTTCTTCTTATTGGGGTGGTAACACGCGACATAATCACTCTCTCTCTCTCTCTCTCTCCCACACAAACACAGAAGTTTACGCACATATTTATATAAGTATGGGTGTTCGTATAGAAAATGCAGCACATGTTAAACTGAGTTATTGTTGTTGGTTGTTATTGAACAGTGGGACAGATGTTGTTATAAATTAAAAAAAATAAACTTGCCGACTTAATAACGACTAAGAAGCTTGCAATGCCAGAAATCATTTGAGAATAATAAATTAAATATTTATTTGCCGGCTGACAGGCATTTAAGGCCCACTGTGCAAAGGTGGTGGATGAGAATTGCGAATGAGGATGAGTCTGCGGCTGAACACAAAGCAGCAACTGTAAGAGTTTTATTGATTTTACAACCGCTTTTGTTTTACACACACACACACACAGATACTTATATATATATATATATTTATATTTCGCATTTAAATGCATAGTATTAATATATTGTTTACCTGCACTTTCCGATTGATGATGATCACGTGTGGAGAGTGCTCCCGAATTGCTTGAAGTTGTTGGCACATGATGATGTTGATGCTGATGGGGTAGATGATGGTTCTCGCGATATTGATAGGCGCGATAACTATGATGGGGATTTAGTAGATACTGTCGTTTCGGTTTGCGCCAACGAGCCGAGGGATACGTATAGATTTGGCCATGCCGGAAGCCGGGCATTCGTTGTTTGCGTTTCATAAAGAGCGCGCAGTGCGTTTGTGCGACACCGGTCTGAGGGTCAAGGAACGGCATTCGCAGGCGACGCTCGATGCAGAGGCGCGTGTTGAAGTTCTCGCTGTTTTCGAGAATCTCCTTGTAGGCGGTGTCATTTAAAAAGTTTTGTATCTTTTCAAAGTTGCCAATGTTTACCACTGCAATTTCGGAAGCCATATTGTTAACGTCGTCGCTGGCGTCGTCGTCGGCGTCAACGTAGCAGCAGCAGCGGCAACAAGACGACGCACCCTCGATTAACAACAGCGTATTTACAAATAAATAAAACAATACAAACGCAACACGAGATGTATATTGATTAAATATATCTTTTTGCAGCGTATATGCCAGCTATTTTATACACCTGAGACGCACATTTTATTTTTTTCAATCGTTTGCTTTCGCAAACAAGTTTTTGTGCCACAAAACAAGAAACGTCTAAAAACGCGTTTTAGAGTTGTCACCAGTACGTAACGCTTGTGTCTGAGAGGTGGCAATGCTTGGACAAAAGTAATTTACAACAGTTAGTCTGGTCACATTGTTCGGGCGTGTTTTGTGTTTATTTCTGACTCAATTCATTTGTTATTAAAGTTTTGTTTTTTTTTTCTGTAATAATTTTTAAAAAGTCGAAAGACCCTATGCAATGGGCGCATCGAATCGCAGCACACGCGTTGCCCTAATCATATCGGGAGTTTCGTTTCTGCTCTTCGTTATCGCATATGCCACTCCCTATTGGCTTGTGACCGATGGCAGACTCCATAATCCACGCTTTACGAATCTCGGTCTGTGGGAAGTGTGCTTCAACCACTTCCAAGATATACACCGATTCTACGATACGAATTTCACTGGCTGCATGTGGGTGTTCGAAGAGGAATACTATATAATACACGACTTTCTACTGCCTGAATTTTATATAGCTGCTCAATTGTTTGCAACACTCTGTTTTGTTATGTGCCTCCTTGCGCTGCCCTTGACGTTGTCTTTCCTGCGCACTTCCCGTGACGATGATCGCTATGTTTTTCTGCTGCTGACGATTGGCTCCTGTCAGGTTCTTGCTTCGATTTTCGGCTTTATTGCTGTGGTCATCTTCGGAGCCAAGGGAGATTCGCGTGATTGGATGCCCGGATGGCAGAATAACGATATGGGCTGGTCCTTTGCTCTGGCTGTAGTTGGAGCTGTTATGTTGCTCCCAGCGGGCATACTGTACATGGTCGAGGCACGTCGCGAGCGCTATAAGCGACTCAATGAGATAAGCAATCGGGAGGTTAGCGAATATGGCGATGATTATTACCAAAGCCAGGCGGCAGCAGCAGCAGCGTCATCATCATCAAGAGCGGGAGGCATTGCAGTTGTTTCGACAGCCCCGGCACAAGAATATTTTGCTCCGGAACCGAGCCGTCCACGTCGTCCACAACCAGGACGTCCACAACCAACAGCTCCAGCCCATGGCAGCATCCAAACTGACATTTGAATACGAAGAGTCTATCAAAGAGGATATAAATAGCTAAACCATAAATCATGCACAATGGGGCCTTTCACGAATGAGTACTGTAATAATATCCGTCCAATGACATATGTATGTTCATATATGTCGTACACGATTTTCTTGATCGTTGCGCTTAGTTTAAGTACGAATAAGCTTCGAATATTCTTTTAAATACCTAATTTGTAATCATTCCACTAACTTTTTATACAAAACTTTCATAAATCAATTGTCTAATATTTTTTAACTCAACGCATGTGCTTGTATTTGTTTACATAAAATTCATTTTGCACTCAACAATAATTGTAAATGTTTAAATTTATATATTGAGAACAAAAACTTGTGAGATATTTCGAGGAAGTTAGTCCATTGAAAAAAATTTTAAAATTTATTTGCTCCGAAAAGCGACAAATTGTAAAATTTTTTTGCAGCCCTCCGAAAAGCGAAATAGCATACTTTTAGGCGCAAAACTTGATGTGGTCAAATCTCATTAGGAGGATAAGGTCCTTAGTTGTTGCGTATGGGTTTGCTATAATAAATAAGATTTTTTACGGTTAGCTTTTATTAATAATAATCTACGTGTTGCGTCTTCGTCTGTTCTTCTATCGATTGGTTATGCGATAGTCATCGACTATTGTTTAATCAAACAAAATAGAAACAAAACGCAGAAAAAAAGGACATTGAAGAGAAGCAGACAACGTGTCAATGAAAAGAACATCAAAACTGTCAAGCGAAGAGAGAAAAAAGAGATTGGTTATGCGATAGTCATCAAATATTGTTTAATCAAACAAAATAGAAACAAAACGCAGAAAAAAAGGACATTGAAGAGAAGCAGACAACGTGTCAATGAAAAGAACATCAAAACTGTCAAGCGAAGAGAGAAAAAAGAGAAGAAAGCTCTATATGAAAAATTATAGAGCCAAAGAGTCAGAACATGCCAGAGAAGCTCGTCTGCAGCAAATGCGTCAACATGGAGCTGAAATTCGCGCCACAGAGTCGGAACAAGCCAGAGAAGCTCGCTTGCAGAACATGCGTGAGCGTAAAGCTAAAAATCGCAGCAAGGAGCTGCTTGATCATTGGGATTCAGAAGATAAAGACTATTTTAATCCGTTGGAGGTTGTGGAAACCTTTGTCGAGCGTCACAGCGATGATAGCTCTCTCGACGACGATGATGATGATCAGAACATTTCAGGCACGGAGGATACTGTGCCCACGTTGGCGCTTAATCGGCTTGTGGGTGAGGTGCGCTGTGTTGTCAATAGTTGCGTTAAGGATGAGGATGCTCTGCCACGTCTGTTCAAGATGCCCAAGCTTGCTGCACATATATCCGTTTGGTGCCACAATTTGCGCCTTGTTCCAAGGACCATATGCGGCACAGATTCGCGAGTGTGTGAGCGCCACTTTGAGACACAATGCTTCAATGTGTACAAAGCGCTGCTTCCAGGAGCCCGACCAACACTAAATTTGGGCCATGAACAGCAAGATTATTTGTTGCCAAATCCAGCTAACTTTGAGGAGGATGCTTTCATGTGCTGTGTGCCAAATTGCTGGCGATCTAAAGATGCGGATAATGCACTACTGTTTGAGCTGCCAAAGGGGCGTATAATGGCTGAGAAATGGTTACAAAATATTCGCCTCAATCCAAGCAAGGACCAGCTAGCCTGCCTCAGAATTTGCAGTGTGCACTTTGAGGCCAAATGTTTAGAGCATGGACGACTTACCTATGCTGCCATGCCAACGCTACAACTGGGTCACGATCCACTGCACAACATACACCTTATTTTTGAAAAGTTGCCAACAAAGCAAAAGTTTTGTTTAAACGACTGCTGCTTTCCTAAGTGTGTGGAGCTGCAGAAAAGCTATCTGCGTGTCACCTACGAGCTACCCCAGAAGGAAGAGCTGCGTGAGCAATGGCTCTCCCATATGGGCCTGCTGAAGGAGCCGCTCGATAAGCGGCAGTTTCCCAAGCTCTGTCCACTACATTTGATCTTGCTCTATGATCACAGTGTGGATAACTTTTCGGCACATGCAGGCGAGGAGCTACTGGACGCCGATTACGAAGCATCGCGCAGCAGCGTTCGCATCCGTATGGTTAGCTGTGCGGTGCGTGGATGCAAAACGCTTAAACCACGCGATAGAGAACGTCTACATGGCTTGCCCACGCGCCAAGATTTGCTCGAGATGTGGCTACATAATATGCAGCTGGTGTTTAACGAGCGGCAGCGTTATATGTACAAAACATGCAGTAAGCACTTTGAGCCCAAATGTCTGACGGAGAAAACCAGATGTCTGAAGCCTTGGAGCATGCCAACGCTGGAGTTGCCGGAACGTCAACCGGGTGAAATGCCTCCGAATCAGAATCCCACAGAGGGCAGCACATGAATGAACTGCATGCCAGCGCCTCGACCCACATTGAGAAGCCGTCAATGCCGCAGAATGAATTCTATTATAGCACAAGTGAGTGAAGCGTGCATGGCTGCAATGTCAACACGGATAATAATATAACACACGGATAATGACATAATATAATAAATTAGCTTGGCATTTTCTGATCGGCTGTCACCATTTTATACCAGATTGCTTTCAGGATTCTCGCATCAGGTGTGATGTAATGTCCACGTTTGTGATCGCGTCGACCGAGGCATATTTATGGCAAAGAGTTTATTAGCCAACTGCAGTCCAAAGAGGAGTCGCAGCAACAGTTGCATCAGCAAATATTGGCCTGCATCTGCCGCGTCCTGCTCCGCCACGCAAATCCATCAAATACTGTCAAATCGAAGGCTGTTCGAATGAATTAACCAGCGAGAATATTAGTCTTCACAAGTTTCCCCACTCGGTGGACAAGTGCGCTAAATGGCAGCACAACACGCAGGTTACTTTTAAACCAGAATATCGTTGGCGTTATCGCATTTGAGCCCATCTGTTTGGGCAATAGACGGCTGATGTCACCAATTTGAGCCGTCTTATGACTAATGCGGTGCCCAGCCTTTATCTGGGACCAGAGAGCGCAGATGTTAAGCTGGCTTCCATTGAGCCAATGTGTTGGATGCTCAATTGTCCCCAGGATGTTAATGTTCAGCTGTACAGCTTTCCAAGTGGTAATTGTATAAATTAAAAATTTAATAATAACCTAGCCAACAATGTTTAATATCGTGCGCACAGTTACAGATCCAATGCTGCTGGAACAATGGTACTAGGAGTTTAATTTACCGGATGTTTAAAGCATTCCTGGCAAACAAAAAAAGATAATTATATGTAATACTTTCCTACACAATGCATCTTAATATTTGTTTAAATAAAATGCATTTTACACTGAACAATAATTGCCAACGTCTTAATTTATATATGCAAAAAATTGTATCCATTATAAAATTTAAAACTTATATATACATAAAAATAATTTTTTAATAATAGCCTAGAAAGAAGTAATTATTCCTAGTCTTATTTTAGCCAACGATAAGCCGTTTCATCATCATTTTTTCGTTCGAAAACAGTTCATACAACTTGTGTTAAGAGGTGGCAACGCCTGGACAAAAGTAATTTACAACTGGTAGTCTGGTCACATTGCTCGGGGCGTGTTTTGTGTTTATTTCTGACTCAATTCATTTGTTATCAAAGTTTTGTTTTCTTTTCTGTATTAATTTTAAAAAAATCTAGAGATAGCCCTATTGTTGCAATGGGCGCATCGAATCGCAGCACACGCGTTGCCCTAATCATATCGGTAGTTTCGTTTCTGCTCTTCGTTATCGCATATGCCACTCCCTATTGGCTTGTGACCGATGGCAGACTCCATAATCCACGCTTTACGAATCTCGGTCTGTGGGAAGTGTGCTTCAACCACTTCCAAGATATACACCGATTCTACGATACGAATTTCACTGGCTGCATGTGGGTGTTCGAAGAGGAATACTATATAATACACGACTTTCTACTGCCTGAATTTTATATAGCTGCTCAATTGTTTGCAACACTCTGTTTTGTTATGTGCCTCCTTGCGCTGCCCTTGACGTTGTCTTTCCTGCGCACTTCCCGTGACGATGATCGCTATGTTTTTCTGCTGCTGACGATTGGCTCCTGTCAGGTTCTTGCTTCGATTTTCGGCTTTATTGCTGTGGTCATCTTCGGAGCCAAGGGAGATTCGCGTGATTGGATGCCCGGATGGCAGAATAACGATATGGGCTGGTCCTTTGCTCTGGCTGTAGTTGGAGCTGTTATGTTGCTCCCAGCGGGCATACTGTACATGGTCGAGGCACGTCGCGAGCGCTATAAGCGACTCAATGAGATAAGCAATCGGGAGGTTAGCGAATATGGCGATGATTATTACCAAAGCCAGGCGGCAGCAGCAGCAGCGTCATCATCATCAAGAGCGGGAGGCATTGCAGTTGTTTCGACAGCCCCGGCACAAGAATATTTTGCTCCGGAACCCAGCCGTCCACGTCGTCCACAACCAGGACGTCCACAACCAACAGCTCCAGCCCATGGCAGCATCCAAACTGACATTTGAATACAAAGAGTCTATCAAAGAGGATATAAATAGCTAAACCATAAATCATGCACAATGGGGCCTTTCACGAATGAGTACTGTAATAATATCCGTCCAATGACATATGTATGTTCATATATGTCGTACACGATTTTCTTGATCGTTGCGCTTAATTTAAGTGCGAATAAGCTTCGAATATTGTATTAAATACCGAATTTGTAATCATTCCACATGTTTTATACAAAGCATTCATATATCAATTATTTGGATTTGTTTACATAAAATGCATTTTGCACTCAACAACAATTGTAAATGTTTTAACTTATATTTTTAGTACAAAAACATGAGATGTATTGCGCAGAAAATGTATTTTTAGTACAAAATCATGAGATGTATTGCGAATATATTCGATAAAAAAAATTTAAATTAATATATACATTCAAAGAAGTTGTTTATAAACTAGAAAGAATTCATTTTTCCTCCTCGTCTTTTTTTAGCCAACGATCGGCAGTTTCATTATCCGTTTTTCGTTCGAGAACAACAAAAAGTTCACGCTGCTGACCCTCTTCGGCGAGTTGCTCCCGCAAAAACTGCAACATTTCCACTTCGTTCCCCAGCAAATCTGGCTCGCGCAATTTGGAATCTAGGTTGTAGAAAAACTCGCCAATGCGACGCACTGCAATCCAATGGCGTCTACCTAGAGACAGCGTTACAAAGCTAAATTTGTAATCAGAAGGAATGTTGAGTATGAAACCAACGATGGCGTCCACATTAATGACAGACGGATCTCTGCATGGTAGGAATTTTAAAATAAGAACAGCTAGATAGATATACATACATATAAGCTGAATTACTCACTTTCGCTTGTCAAACCAAACGGCCTCGCAATTACGCTTCTGCAGGGCTGTCATAATGACGTTGACATCATAGTTGCCTAGTCCAAGAACAGAGCGATGCGGATTAATCCAGACATCAGGGCTTAGATTGCAGCAAATCTCATCCAGTTCAGCCTTTGTGTAGGATTGTTTACCTTGGAATAGATTGTTGAGCGCGTGCAAGGCACATAGTTGCCTCGTTTGTTTTTCGTGGTAAACCGATGGTGTTGGCATAGATAATTTGGTTTACTTCCAATATTTTAAATAAAGTTTGTACTTTGTTATTGTTGACAGAAATTTTGTTAGTGTATGTGATATAAACCCGCATATACGCTTGTGTGGCTGCACGGTACGACTTGTAAAATAAAATATTATAAGCTTTTATTAATGAACCAAATGAACCCAGAAGTGTCAATTTTATGTATTGCCTTTACATTAATAACATTTTAACAAATTTCTTATATTGGATGTTGTAAAATTAGTTGTGCATACCAATTATTGGTAAAACTGGTATTTAGTATTTATAAAATGTACAACATGCGTTAGCATATCAATGACACTGACAGTTGGCCACACTTAACCCACCACGAACTGTCACATGATTTTCACCTGACATTCGCTAGCTTCTGCAAAAAAATCTATCGACGCGAATTCCATTTAAATAGGAATAAATTCACTCCCCCGTCGAGCAGCGTTTAACGAAGCCAGCAAAATGAAAATTTGTGGACCGAAGTGCTCCCTTTGCGGATTGATTATCTCAGTTTGGGGAATTGTGCAGCTGGTAAGTGTGGTGACTGCTGGTGAATTTGGTTTGTTTTGCAGGGTCATACGGGACAGTCACAAGACCAATAAAATACCAAATCTATGCATATATGCAAATCAGATAATATTAATATATATTGTGTTTTAGGTGCTCATGGGCTTGTTCTTTTACATACACAGTGTGGCATTAATTGAGGATTTGCCGCTGGAGGAGGAGTACAAAAGCTTAGAAGCATTTTATACAGCTGCCAATAATGCATACAATCAGGTGTGTTTTTATATATTTTTACTAAACATGTATGCAAGTACGCACATCTTTAAATCTATGTACATATGAATGTGTAAATGTAAACATACATACATATATACATATGTATTTGCGTGAACTTTTATTTCTATCTTTGAGAGTTCGGAATAACACGGAAATTATTCATTTGAATGTTCACCAGAAGAAGCTTTGGCCCAATGCTAATTTACTTAAAACTGCCCTATGGGAAAAAGTTATTTCCCTTTACATTAAATGCAATTTTTAATGTATTCATTTTTCTTATTTTAGAATGCGTACAATTGCTGGATTGCGGCGTGCATATACGTGTTGACTTTGTTGCTCTCTGCGCAACAATTCTACATGAACAGCAGAGTGACTGCCAACTAAAAATCTGTGTTTCAATCAGCTTCAACAACAACTACACGATACTGCTATTTTGCTATTTTGGAGAGTAAACATCTATTAAAAGCAAAAAAGTATAGCTTGTGCAATCATCGCTCCGTTCGCACCTAACCACCACAATTAGTATTGAAATGTTTTATTTTAAAGTTGAAGAAATTTTGTTAATTTACTGTATAATATCCCCAAAGTTTCGTTGCTAAAGTTTAAATTGAATGAAATATTATAATATTTAAGTAAAAAATGTATGTATACAAATTATGTACGTAATACAATTGATTTCGTTTGTAATAATTCACATTCCTTTGTTAGTTCAATTATTTCTTTGTATCGTCCGAACTCGTTAAATCGAATTAAAAACAAGAGCAACAATTTTATATCAACTACATCTGCCTCCAGTAATGACAAAAGGAAATCCATCTCAGATTCAATGTATAAATATATATTCTGTAATCAATGTCAATGAATGGAACACCACTATATATCTAATGTCTAATGTTCCACGCTTTGCACTACTTAATTTCTGGGGTGGTAATTCGAAACCTTAATATTTCGTTAAAAATTGTTTAAAAAAATTCTACGAAATAAATATATTATGAACTAGAATTTCGTGTTACTTATTTATCAAACTTTTAAGTTGGCTCGAGGGTTTCATCACTTTTGAATGTAATTCTAATGACAGGTAAGTTGGCAATTAATTATTTAATACTTACTTTTCTTCATTTAATTATTCTTATTAAAATTAGCTGAACAGATATATTGATTTAAGGGTAATTATTTATTTTAATAATTGTTGTACATATCGATGTGTATATTAATAATCATAGAGAAATATATAATATATTTTCTAAATTAAATTCAAAAACAATTGTCATATTTAAATATTATTACAAGTTCAAGAAATATTCGACAGATCGTCCTTAACAATCAATTGTAACAGTCCTCAAAATACTAAAGAGCGTATTTACTACGGACTAGCAACTAGAAATTCTTAAACATAATTTATTTTAGCAAAGTTATCAAATAATTTATTAACAATAAATACTTAATAGTTTTGATATTTTTTTTGCTTTGATTTTTTTTACTATGTACACTTTTCAAAAAAAGAATAGAATAAATTTGAGAGTTGACAGAATATTTTTGGTATTTCGATCAGACAATCAGAATTGTGTATATATGTATATGTTGATTTTGAGGAGAAATTCAAATACTGAGTTATCTTTTGCGATAGGTTAAGTTTTGAAAGCAAGCCGATTAAATAATATATGTATTTGTATGTGTGTATGTAGGATTGGTACTCCAGTATTTTATTTAAGATTTATTCGCTCCTGATTACAGCTCGAGGATCGTGACGATTTTCGATTGATCGATTCCAAATACGCTCCTGGAGTCCAACCTTCTGCATTGGTATCTGTGAAAAAAAAATATAAACAAAGTAATGAGTTTATAAATTTATTCATTGGTTAATATATTTTTTTTAAGTATAAATAATCAAGCATGCAAGTGAAGGGGTAAATTGAAAGATTTACCTAAGACACGAATATACCACCAACCGGCACAGCCCACTTTAAGTAGCTCGATGGTTTCGCCTTCTCGCATCGAAACTTCTGAATGTCCCATAGCCGTATAATCAGACAGGGCAATGAATTTACTGCCCTGTATCAAATATATATGTATATACAATAGGTTATTATTGATGGTCGGGGGGTTAGCGTTAGTGTTTTATACATAATTCAAGCAGGCATATATTATTTTTAAATGGTTATCCTAAATTAATGTTAGTTGTCAACCTGATAATCAATTAAGCTTCAAGCGGTTCTTAATGTAGCTTTGCAGTTTAAAGTCTATGAACAAATTAAAAAAAAAACTAAAAATACTTTTGAAAAAATAAAATCTTTGTTTGTCTAACTTAATAATTTTAATGTTTAATCATTAATTAAATCCTACTCTATTGAAGTTAGGGATTTTTAAGTTATATGGGTTATTCATTTTATGGAACATTTATTTATGTATCTAATCTGCGCTAGGAGAAACTGTGAAACGGTTAATGAATCGCTTATGTACTTATAAATTAATCACAGTTTTTGCAGCCAGCTGGCAGACAAATCAAATAAGCGACGCATACAACGATTACAAACAAAGTTTCATTTAAAAGCGTGCATACTAGTGTTGTAATGGATCGTACCTATATATATATATATATATAGTGAGTATTATAGGATTTTTGTTGTTCTCAGTGATCAACGGAAACATAAAATTTGGAGTTTGATTTGCTACTGCGCGCAAATGTTGTTGACGTTGTGGAAGACGTTGTTGAGGTAGACGATGCACCGCCATTGATATTGTATGATGCCCACTGCGCCAGTAGATTCAGGAAGCGCTGAGATTTTCGAGATGTACAAATAAGAAATGCATGTACATACATATAATTACACAATGTGTGTATCATAGTAATTTTAAATATACATATATACAAAGTATGAAAGTTGTGTTATTGTGCACAAAGTTATTATAATGTGATTAACCATTTAAATCATATTGCCGATTATAATAAAATTTTTAAGTGTTGACTTTTTGGTATAGCAAAAGAAACTCTTTAGATCAATTTCTGCGTTTACAGACAGACAAACAGACAAAGATTAAAGCACACATGAAGAAGTTCCCACCACTTGAACCTTAATTTTTTAAAAATATATGTTTGTTTATTAAAAGATTATTTAATAGAATCCACCAAGAAGCGTGTTGTTACTCGTAAGAGCTTGAATTACCGGTGTGCTATTATCCTCATTTAAGGACAACTCATCCTCGCTATTCGAATAGTCTGACGACCAGCCGCAGCCCTCTGGATGATCCCTGTCCACAATGCCGCCGCCGCTGCTGCTGGTATTGCCACAGGCGGTTGATGAAGCCGCTGGGCCATTCTCTTCGCTGCTGCAGTTCGAATTGCGATTGGAGGACTCGGAGGATGCATCACAGTTGATTGTGCGACTCGGTGTACCAAGTATTATATTGGGCGTATCCCAAGATGTTGTTTGCTTCAAGCCACGATGATTCATTCCATATTGCTTGATTTTCTCGCCCTTCAGCTCTTCTAGCTGATTGAGCAGCACTCGTTTTATCTCGGATACCCATTTATGCTTCACTTCCAAAGTGGGTGCCTGAATTGTATGCACTTCCTGACGTCCTTTAAGCCAAACCTCAAAACGTTTGGTATCGCCACGAACCGATTCCGTTAGTCCAATGTGTGACATCTGCAAAGAATCGGTATTCATACTTGGTTATACAGATTATATATGTTTAGGACTTACCTTGACGTGATGCTTGAACTGGTAGGTGCTCTTATTGTGACCCGCTTTTGAGGTTTGTTTGCAAAACAGCAGCGATTTCTGATAGAGAAATATGTGACGTTGTTGTGGTTTGATACGCAAACGGATATCCTTTTTTGATTCGGTCCACACTTGAAATGAATCCTGTAGCAGCAGTTCGCCTTGTTGCGCCAAATCGGTCTGTCAATAAACGAAGAGTTTTAAATCGGATAAAAGAGTGAATTAATTTGTTTGCTTACCGGAAAACCTGTGATTGCCACCTGATGCATTGAATCATTAACACACTTGAGCACAATCAACATGCAGTCGAGAGCCTTTTGCAGTTCCTTGGTGCAACTGCCGCTGTCACTAAAGCGCAACAGATCCTTCAACAACAATTGATACTTTGTGATTCTTTGCACTGGCTTCAACAGATATGCAGCTAAGGGCAGCTTGTGACCCAATCTCTTTTGGCATTCTTGCAAAAAGAGATGTGTGTCCACAAGAGTTTCACGCAAACGATCCGAACGTGGTATGTTCTGACAATAGAACGAATACAGACGATAGAAGGTGTCACGCTATAAAAGAGAAAAAAAAAACATAAATTAATACAAGTTATCCTTTTTAGTTAAGATTTTTTATAATAACTTACCCTTTGAACAAAACATAAAGCCACCAGTTCTGTAGTTGAAATACAATTCTCTAGATCCTTGAGAAAGACCTCATTGTGAAAAGTGTAGAGTTCGTGTAGATTGCCAAACAAAGTCTCCTCTTTGCCCTGTAGACTAGGCGGCACCAAATGCATCAACTCATCCGATTGCATTTGATCATAGTAGCCCTTAAAACAAATAAGGAAAAATCATATATTTAATTAAGTAAGGAAAGGAAACCTTTGTAGTTAAAGTTACATTTGATTTTTCTTGTTCGCTGTTGAATGCATTTATTTTTCGGCTTATAAATTGACTAAACTTTTGCTCAACATAATTCTCAACACTTGAGAAGCCCTGCTTCAGCACAAAATCCTTTAGTATACGTTCATATTTCGATAACTTAAACTTGGGGTTGCCCAGTTGAGGCAGCTGTTTCGATTCCTTCTCATCGTTAAAACTCTCATTAAAAAACTGATGACAAAAATTGAGTATTTCGTGATAATTATTATCTGTTAGAGCAACTGCGCTTTGAGCTCGTTTTTGTTGATGTTTTATTCTTTCGTGGCAGGAGCTGCATGTAGGTGTATCTACCAAAATGGGCATATGCTTTGGTTGCTTTAAAGATTTTGGCGTTGATAGCGTCCTAGCGTTGTTTAGTGAACCCATCGAGCTTTGAGCTCTGGCAATGGACGGTGAAATGGATGTATAGCTTTTTGGCTCCGTGTCCTCGAGATAGGCCAATATATCCGTATAGTTTTTGCGTTGCAAATAATCTTTGAACTCCGTATCGTTTTCGATCTCTGAGTAGCTATTCGATTCGAGATAATCTTTGACAAGGCGATACTCCAGCGACTCGTCACAGCTCGAAAGTTCGATGAGTTCCTTGAAAATGGTGCGTCTTTGATCCTTTAAACGTTGTAGACTATTGCCACCAACAGTTGTTGGATAACTTTCCACGAGTTTGGCTTCTCTCTTCTCTTCGCGCTCCTCGCACTCTTTAAGGGTATTGATAATCTTAATGGTCGACTTGCCATTGAGTATATTGTTTGTGGCAAAGTTGCACAAATTAGTGCCAAAAACGTAATTGCCACTTAAATCCGCACTGAACGATGAACGAAAATCGGAGGGTCGATACTGAATGCCACTGCCAGATGCCTGAGAATCAAAGAGTGAGTCTTGAAACGATAGCGGTGACTCTCTCGGCTCATTGGCATTGAAACGTTTGACCAACGAATCACCAAATTTGGTATTAAATCTGCCGACAATATTCGATGCCGTATTCTGTGCGCGTCGCAACCGAAATGAACTTTGTTCTACCCCCGGTGTCTCTGGTTTTGATGCTTTGCGCAGATCGTAGCCTCCGTAACGCATATCGAAATCGCTTAATGAAGTTATTTTGTCAGAATGTTTTGTTAAATGAAATTTTGAGAAGATGTTCCGCAGCGCTCAAGAGTTGATCGGTTAATGATGATTGTTCGTTGCTTGAGGCTTAGAATTGGTAACAAATTATTAAAGAAAAATGTATTCTCTCTCTAACGTAGCTAACGCTACTCACAGCCTAATGGGCTTAATGCACTAATTACAAGCAGGCGCATTCAAGCTTATCGTGCAGAAGCCGCCGCCGACGTTAAAGAAGAACCATAAAATATTGTATATTATTGTGTGTATTGGTTTCAGTTCGCTGACCACCCACTGGGCAACAGCTTCCATAGTTATGAATACTTCATGCTTAATGCTTCTTTAAGCTCTTCAATGAATATCTAGCATTATGCATATCATCTATTTTAGATATCTGACTTACCTTTAGAATTGAACTCATTTCGTTCACATAGATTCGTTCCGTTTCCAGCAGTTCGGATAGTACATGTCCTTGTTTAAGTTTACGCGCCTCTGCGTCCTGTTATATGATGGACAAATATTGGTAGGTTACTCCAAAAATTTAATTCTTATTAATAAATTGAAATTTATACTATTTACAAACTCCTAGGCAGATATGCAATACAATTTTTCAAAAGATGAAAGATCAAACCCAAGGGAGGGACTATTCGGCAGTGGTTATTCTTTCAGTTATGGTTCTGCGTTCCCGATTAATTTATAGTAAACATTTAATCAAGGCTTAGCAATAGGCATCTTACCTGTTGGTTTTGAATTAGTTCACCATTGTCTGGACTCGAGCCGGTGTCGCCATTTAACGAAACGCCCGAGTCAACGACACCATCTATGGATCTGGGTCGCAGATCATGTATACCAGTCTATAATACAAAAAACAAATGTACAGATAAGACGGTAAGTTTATCGCTGATAAAAGTGCCAAAAACAGGTCTAAGAAGAGTAACAAATGCGAGTAAAACTATTTGGCATAGATCTTTGCATGTTTTTTTTTTTTGACAAATCTTTAAGAGTTTCGAAAATTAAGTCAAGTTTTCAAACTGTTCTTTTTGTTGTTTTGGGGATAAGCAACTCTTGCTCGTTTTTTTGTTTTGCTGTTTGGTTGCCACCTTCGCTAACCGTTGGCAATGTTTTGACCGTTAAAAGTCATCCAGGTTTGTTTGTAGGGTAAAACTTTTGATAAAGAGTTTAACTGCATTTTGTTGTTGTAAATATTAAAATTTAAAGACTAAGGTAAAACGCAATTTTAAGTTCATAAAAAAAATTGACGAAAATAATGATTTTTAAATAAATAAATCGCAAAGTGAACAATAAAAACACTATATTGGTAAACTGGAAAACCCCAAATGCATTTAACTTATATTTTATCAGTAATTTTTCAGTTTAAATTCTTTTAAATTTTTTTCGAAAATAATGATTTTTAAATTAATAAATCGCAGTTGTCAGTTAATTTAAAATCAAAAGATATCAAGAAAATCAACAAAAATATTTATATTATGTTTTATTAGCTATTTTTTTTTGTATTTTTCAAAAATATATCACAAATTTTTTTTTTTTTTGCAAGTGTCACCCAGAACAAAGACAGCAGCTTGTTATAATTTTTTTTATTTAAATGGCCAACTGACTTGGTTAACTTTTTGTCTAATTACCTGGTTATGGCTTAGTTCTAGCTAGTGGGAGCGTTTTTTCCACTTTAAACGTTACGCTCAAGCTGTTTTCAGCTTCACCCTTTCGTTCCTTTTGGCTTGGCAGAATGTGTATATTAGATAATTGGTTGGATGAGACGACTTAGCGCTTTCTAAACCAGCCAACAAGCAACAAAGCAGCCCTCTTCAATCGGCCCAAGTAAGCTGGTGCCGTCTGTTTCTGATTTTAATTGCTATGGCAGAAAGTTTTTAGCCGCATTTCGTTTTTTTTTTTTTTTTTTTGTAGCCAGAATAAACTCATTACACATTGGCACTCATTGTTTTTTTTACTTTTGTTTAGCAGGGTCTACTAACAACAACAATATTCTTCACTTTCTGGTTTGCGTTTTGTGTTTGTTTTTCTTCTCTTTTTCATTTTCAATTTTTCTGTTTACTTTCTTAGCTTTTTTAGTATAACAGAAGTGGAGCATATTTAAAAAAAAAGGTCTAATTTTAAGAACGCAAAAACAGAGGACTTTGGTGTGAAGTTTACATTATAAGATTATATCGCTATGTGAATAGAAAACGCTATGGAAATCGATAAAGAACTCCATAGTTATTATCGATATAATTTTTCAGAAATATAAATAAAATTATTAATAGTTTTTAGGAAAGAAAACTAATTATTATGAGCTGCAATAAATAGTGCGTTATCTTGCTGAAAAAAAAGTTGATCATAATTAATTAACGCAAAAAAAAGTTGATGACCGAAAAGACTTTAATAGTTGCCTCTTGACACTTGAAGCAAATAAAATCACAAACAATAGAGTTGAAAAGAAAAAAAAATGAAGCTCAAAGTGTGGCCAATAAACAAACAAAACAAATTTATTTTATGACGGTTGGTGAGTGAAGAAGAGCCAAAAAGGTGGCACACATATTCACTTTGTTCCGAAACGAGGCTAATGATCACAACGTTAATAAATTCCATCTATGCCATGTGCCGTTATTTCATAGAATTCGGAAAGAAAAAAGCTGGACAGATATATTTAAAGAAGTCAAATTTGATGACTTCCTAAAGGTATATAAATGAACTGAGAATCATACTCTTATTTAGTTATTGAATTGTGTCAAATTATAGGTTGGGTCGCTTATTGAACATGTCAATTACAAATAGGTAAAGTGAAAGGCGGTTCATGGCGACCGAACACGCTCACGTCAAAGTCAAAAGAAGACAAGAAAAACAATTCGGCATGTTCGAAGTGAGAGTTCACTTGATATAAATTGTTTGAGAGGTTTTTGGTATTTAAATATTTGTAGAAGTTATATTAAAAAATAACCTTCTTATTTGTTAAGAAAGTGAACTAAGTCATTTAAAATCTTTTTAAAAATTATGTAAATTATGGTGGGTTCAAAATAAACTTAAAGACATATTTCTTTATTTTGGTATGGTTGAATAACCGTTAAGTGAATTTATAAAGGTATTAAACATATTAATGCGGCATCCCATATTTTTATTTCTTAATATCTTCTATAAATTAACTTTTTTTTTAAATAAAAATACACACTATATTTAGCTTCAAGGCGACTCTTTTTTTTTTTGGCTCATTTGGGAGGCGGCGGTTATCTCGAAAAAACTTAAGCCAAGCGTAAAATGTCATTTTAAGTTCGCTAATAAACAACAAACTTTTTTTTTGCTAGATAGACGATTTGTTGCTATCCAATTATTTAACAAAACAACAACGGATCAAGGCTTTTTTGCCACATCATTAACTCATAATAAAGTCAGTATGGTGTTGTTAATAAAGCCTCCGGTTAAAAATAAAAAATGGCACAGTAAAAGACTGCAAGCGTATTTGACAGAAAGTCGATAATAAAAAAAATAAATATGAACCGAAATTATATTATGTGTGTTGTATGCATAATTTTGGTTATGAAACCGGCGAAATGGCAAACCATAACGAGCCAAAAATAGCAGAATGAAATAACACATATAAAAATCAAACGCCAAAGTTCGGTTTTGTTGTTTTTTGCTATACTCCATTTTTTTTTTTTGTATTATTTATTAACGAATTGAAGCTTCCTGCTAAAAACACAACAACAATTGCACGCTACCTTCACCTTTTGAGTCTCATTGTCGGATGTGCGACTTTCAGTTAGATAATAATACATAGTATGTACTTGTATATTATGGTATATATGGGGGAAATACTATATGTTTGCATATAGGCAGCAGCTTTATTTGCTGCTCATCCGTAGCCGACTTCGTAAGTAATTATTTTTTTTTGATTTTCCATTTTTTCTCACTCTAATTATAAGTTTTGAGCGCTTCGTGTCAATGGAGCAATAGGAGATAGGTGAATAGGTTTGTTTATTTCCTGATGCAAAACAGAGATTTGAACATTGTTTGAATTTAGTTTTGCGAAATTAACCCAAACATTACCCGGACACAACAGACGTTGAGGAAAGTGGTACTTCCTAGGCAATTAGGAAACTCTGGCCATCTGTCTTAGGTTTTTTGATTCGGATCTCTTATCAAACTTTCTAACCTTAATAATAAATAAATAAAATAATTATTTTATCATTTAAAAAAATAAATAAATTAAAGCCAAGTAAGAATCTTTTATAACAAAAACTAAAACGCAGTGTGGTAAAACCGTTATATTGGAAAAATCCGTTATATTATATTTTATTATTTTTATGTTGAAACTTTGAAAAAAAAATTATAGTTAATTAATCAGATATATTTCACATAACGAGTTTTAAGTTAACTAAGTTTTGTTCATGCGAAAATAAAGCATTTTTTATTTAACAAATTACATGTTTATATTGAAAAAATAAATGTTTAATTAAAAAGTAAAAACTGTTATATTAAGCATATATTTTAACTAGAGTTCCCTTAAATCATTATCTATCCTTGAAATTCGGTCGTAATTCATTTAAAGCTTCTATTTACCATTTCATCAAAATCTTAAAGCAAATGCAAAGTAAGAAACGCAAAATGTGCTCCTACTTTGAAAAAATCCGTTAAATTATATCCGTTATTATATTTTCTCTCTATCTTAATGAGTACAATGATTTTCACAGTTGAATATTACAATACAGTTTAAAGTAGTAAAAGTTTAAATATTTTCGATGGCGAATGGGCAGAGCAACTACTGCTGAACTCTGCCAACGGAATATCGACGATGTTTCTCTCAAGAATAGAAAGATATTCAATAAACACAATTGGAATAAATAAAATGTGTTCAATAAAAAATCGAGTTTGCTCACTCGAATGAGTGCTATGAAACGGCAAAGCAGCTGCTTTAGATAGGTAAACTATAGGCCCAACCAAACGTTGATTTCTTTCTTAAAGACTCGCGGCACGCAAAGTTTGAACATATGATACGCCGAGTATCGACCCAAACGATGCTTACGCAAGAGTTCGTTGAGTTATTTTTTTAACGAATGCTGTTAAGACTGAATGCATGGTTTGACTGAAGTGAAAACATGCATGAATGCTGAGCAATACAGAGTTGTCGCTGATTTTTTATTCTATGGAAATTATTTAACAAAATTGTTCTATCATCATTTTATTGTTTATAAACACATTGATATAATGCTTTAGATCTATAAAAATATCTATAATATGTTTTTAACATGGTATTACATTAATTGTTAACATTTATTTTCAATGGCATAAACAAAGAGCACATGGCAACAATGTTCCACCGTTAATGCCATATGGTTTGTTTACATTGCAATATAAGAAGAAGAGACAAAGCACTTAAGCAACGTATGGCTATGCCGATGATTCTCAATGCGTAAGCAAACTTTTCGTTCAGTCTTGCAACGAGTCTTTAAGAAAGAAATCAACGTTTGGGTGGGCCTTATCATATCATTATGACCCAACGTCCTCAAAGCCTTAATCAGTAATGATATTAAAGTTTCGAGACAAAAAATAATACATAAAATGAGCATCTACTACAAGATTCTACCAAAGTTAAATCCTCTCAAAGGTAGAAAACTATATGAAAAAAATTCAAAACTGAAGTCAAAATCTTTAAGTGAAATACCGTTGATGTTCCTCTCAAATTTAGGAGTAAAAGAAAATTAGGCAGAGCAACTACTGCTGAACTCTGATAAAGTGATGATGACTTCCGCCTGGGTGGCATATTGGTTACAACGTAGACCAGTTGAGTATTATTAGCCTAAGTATTAATTTTACAAACACTCATCATCTGGTATATTCAGAAACAAAACGACTGAGCGAGAACTGTGTGAGTTATACAAAATCCAATAGTTAATCACACGTACTCCGGACGCACAAATTTATAAGTTAGAAAAATGTTCAATATGCACAATTTATATAAAAAAAAAAAATTGGGCAGAGCAACTACTGCTGAACTCCTCTCAAAGGAAAAAAAAACCGCCTGGGTTACATATTGTTTACAACATAAACCAGTTGGGAATTATTAGCCCAATAATAACATTATTTTATTTTTGATTTTTTGATGTCAATATTCTGTTTGATATTTAAATTTAACAAAAATTATATTTTATAGCATTATAATTTACTTTCTCGTTCAACAAAATTAATTAAAAACAAATGCAAAGTAAGAAACATTATATCAAAAATTAAAACGCACAGTGTAGGAAAACCGTTATATTGAAAAAGCCGTGAACATTTAGATAATATTTTATCAGATATTTTTATGTTAAAACTTTGAAAAACTTTACAAAATAATGATTGTAAATTAAATAAGTGTACCACATAAATAATTAAATAATTGTACCATTTTTGAGTTTAAATAAGTTTTGTTAATGCAGATGTTTTTTTTATAAAAATTATTTATATTAAAATATGTTTGATAAGTTTTTATTTTGTAAGCGAAAGATATATTCCGATCTTGATTGTTGTATTAAAAAATCAAAATCAAGTTGAAAGCATATATTTTAAGTTGATTTATTTTTCAATCATGACTCTACCTTAAAATCCTAAAGATAAAAAACTTTTCCCAGTCAAATTTCCTCGCTGCATGATTTTGAATTCTCATGTCGTGTTTGCGTTATAAGTAAATTTGGAGACAAAATGTTTTAGAGTGATAATAGATAGGTCAACGGTAAATGAGACAGATTATAAGCACTTTGGCACGAACTCAAATACAACTTAAGAGTTCAAAGTCAAGGAACTTAAGTTTAATGAAGCAGGAAACGACGTGTGTAGAGATATGGAAAGAAGAGCAACAGCATGAATTGGTTATCGATTTTTTGCTTCTTCTCAAAAAAAAAAAAAACTTCCGCCTAATTAATTGACGTATAATTATTAGGTCTGGAATAGCGGCGTGAGGCGCGGAAAGTAATTAGTTCCATCCTACCTTTCGTAGCAGCAATTTGTTGTTGCGTTGATGCAGCAACAACTCGTTGTCTCTGCTGAAGCTGATGCCATTGAAACCCGCCTCGTAGTAGGAACATTCGTCATCATCGCAGCTTGAGATGCTGCAACAACAAGCGGCACCAATATCTGCCTCATTATCATAGCACGCATTATTCCAGAAGACACCGCCAATGGCATTGCAGCAATCATTGCTCGAATTTCCTTTCGCATTCGCTGCGGATATTTCTAGGCATGAACAGCAATCCTGTTCCGATTCGCAAAGGGAGCTGGAGCCACAACCTGACGATGATGTTGAGCCGGTCGACGATGTGGCGGCAAGCAGAGCTCTCTCTCTCGCTCTTGACAATGCAGTTCGACTCATTGACTCCCCATTATTATTATCTCGATTACTGCTAACAAAGATCTTGACACTGTTATTATTGTTGTGGCTGTTAATGGATCGTGGCATGGATGGCAGCATTAGGGAATCAGTATCCATGTAATCATCGTTGGGATCAATGCACGATTCCCGCACCCAGCTATCGTCTAGGCATATGGTCGTCGTTGTCTTTGTGGAAGTTCTCGGCTTTAAACTATTCAATTTTCGTTCCTTTTCAATGTTGCATTGTTTTGCAGCAGCTGCAGCAGTTAGTAGCTCATTTGTCGTTGCCTTTGTTACATTCTTCTTGGCAAAGTTTTGCACATCATTGGGATCGACATGAGCTCTGAGTGATGAACTACCAGAGTTGGGTGATCTATCATACTGTTTGTGTTTATCAGGTGAATAGTCGTCGTCGTCGTCGTCGTCTCTCAACAACTGCACACAACTAACGCATTTTTCATCTCGCAGATTCGTTTGTTTTGTTTGCTGCTCTTTTGTATCGTTTGATGAGGAAACGCCAGAGTCGGAACAACAACTTTCTAGGGAGAAACGCTTTAAGCGATCCAACTGAATAGGACTATGTTGTTGTTGGAGAAGTTTGTAGCTGCTGAAACTACTACTGTTACTCTCTTGCGATGCTCTCGGGTCTAGCTGGTTAACAATATGCAATGGCTGTCTCTTTTTACGTATGTGAACACGCTCCAGTTTGGTTCGCTGCTGTCCGAGAACTCGTGGCGATTGCTGTTTCGCTACCAAGAGAGGTGCTGGTGCTGTCCTGGCACTAATATCTATTCCCACCTTTTGGAACATCCAACGAGGTGCTGCACTCTGACTGTAATCCTGTTGTGGTTGTTGGAAGAGCTGCTTCACTCGTCGTTGTAGTTGGGCATTTGATTCGCTGTAGGTTGTGGGAACGGTTGCGGGTGTCGGCTTAGGTATTCGAGACCTCAAAAGCACCCTATTCGACGAAGGTACCAGCTTCCCTTGTAGCGGCTCCGGCTCGTGTATACAAGCAGCGCATTCGCTTGCATCGGGTTTTGAAAATGGTTCCCTTCTTTCAATGCGGGCAATGCGATCGGCCCGGGAACGTATGCCAGCTGCGACACCTGTACGTGACAGATCTCGACGTATATCCCGGTAGTTCCAGCTCTGTGACTTTTCACAATCGGGTGTCACCGTGTTCGTTTCGGTTGCATCGGAATTCGAGTTGGTGTCGGAGCAAGAGCAACCAGAGCGAGAACAACTGCAGTCCAAGTCATCCGGACGAGAAAGTGGCTGCTTGGCTAAAAGTAGCCAGGACTCTACCGTTGGAGGCGGTAGTGCAGCTACCGGCATAGGCTTTGCAGCTTTTTTTGGTGCTTGTGGCGCTTGGCGACGATAGCCAACGAAGCGTGCGGGATTGTTGAGATGCGGTGTGGTTGGTGGAGGTGGAGTTTCATTCGATTTATGCATCATTGCCTGTTTGCACTTGTGCACATAATTCACCTTGAGCAACTCCATGGGGAGCAACTCACTTGAAGACATACGTGAATCAATGGTGCTATCCATGCTGGGTAATTCAATTGACGATTGTTTACGGTTCACTACCGCAGGTAATTTTCCAATAGGCATTTTAACGGTAAGGTTTTTTATTTTGTATAACTCGATTGAGGTTTTCTTTTTTTGTTTTAAATTTATATTAAAGATGGCATATTTATTGTGGCAACAATATATTTCAAAATGTTTAACAGAGATTCGGTTCACATTTCACAAGTCACACTTCACAACCATCCGCAGTCCAGCGTCACTGTCTCGAGCCCGATTTCTGCTCTATTTTTATTTAAATTTCTTTATTTTTTTATTTGTTTGGTTGTTCCAATTGCGAAGGTCAGTCTATTGTCACGGATTCATTGAACGCCGTCTTTATTATCACTTTGGCTCTTTATGCACCGCTTCATAGTTATGCAAATCAAATACTCGACGACTTAACAACTTTGTGTTTAAATTCGATTCGATTTTTTGTTTATTGCGCGACGTTGTTGCGTCTTCGCCAGATCGTCTTACACTGTTGCTTAAGCTTAAGCTTGCTCGTCTAACTATCGTAAGCCAAGTTTGATTGGGTTGCAAGACCTGGTTGCACGCAACGTGATGTTTGTTAGCTTGTAAGTTCGATCGGCAGCTGATAGCCCAAGTTGGCTTTGTAAGACAGAATTCCCGTTTTGCTTACTAGTTGGTTGCATTCGACGTGTTGCGCGTGTTTGTATAATGCGCGCCCAGGTGTAAGCTGAGTTTACTTTGGTCGCATCTAGCGTGCTGCAAGCGGTTGTAAGTCAGAAATCTGTTTGATGCTACCATCTCGTTTCCACAGACCAACAACAAAACGAGAAAACGAAATACAACTTTGTTCTTTAATTTGTTTGCATTATATGTAAATACTGGCAGACTGGCCCAACCATCGTTAGGTAGCGGCATTTTTGAGCAGAAACAAGTTCGCCTGCTGGACAGCATTGCATAGCAAATAAATGTATTTTAGTCTCTGCAAGCTTAAGATTATTTTTAGCTATAACGGCATTCTTATGAATGTTATAATATTAAATCAAATATAAGTATAGCATTTGTTTACATAAAAACATGAAAGTTTATGATTGGATACATCGATATATGAATCAAAAACTGGCTAACAAATATATAGCTTAATTTGTAGTTGCGTGCTTATTCATTTATGGCTGAGAGCATGCAATAAATAGTTGCTTAAAACAAACTGTTGTTGTTGTTGTTATAACTTATTTTGGGCGTCGAACGGCATTGGAAACTATTCGTTTGGGCAAGGCAATTACGTGAAACGGAAGCCAAGCGCCCACAAAAGGATTACGCATGAGTTGTAGGAAAGCAGACGGTAAAAACAAGAAAGAAAAAAAAAAAACAAACTGAAAGCTAAGCAGATGCAACCAAAAGTGGCAAGGTCTTAAAGCGTTTTAAACATGATCAAAAATTGAAGCTTGGTACGTTTTTAAAATCCGAAAAATTAAAATAATTTAATTTCAGGTTTAAAAAAAAAATTACTAGATATAAGATACTTTTAATGCATGTGTTTCACGAAACATCTTCCCCTCTTTGTCGAATCAATTACAGGGTATTAAAACCAAAGCACAACAGAAACGATCTTATAACAAATAAGTATTTCATGCGAGCAAAATGTAATGCCATTAAAAAAAGTGAAGCTGTGCCGCGAACGCATTTTGTTTTTTCATTTCCTTTCTTTTTAATCTTTTTAAGCGTCTTGAATGATTTCATCGCAACGGGCGGCAGGCAGCAATCCAGATGCGATTTCGGCCCTCCCAGCCAGAGAGTTGACAACTAGAAAAAACAAAAATGAAAGCCCAAAACCACAACCAAAAAATATTCAGCTATTAAAGTGAAAAATATAAGCTAAATGCGGCGTTGCAACTTTATACTTTCTGTACGAAGAAAGCCCCTTTTTTTTGTTAAGTTTTCAGATAGCTCAAAAACTGTTTTTTTTTTTAGAATGATTATCAATCAATTTCTATTGGCTAAAAACAAGCAAGGTTCGAGAGTAAGTCAAGGTCAAGAAGTAGCACATATTATTATTTCTTTAAAATTATTGTTTGATCTTAAAACCTTGGATCAGCCGTTCAACTCTACTGGCGTTGACATTGATATTGCCAAATAAAGCTTTGATTCAACTTTTTGTTAATTGTGACCATCGTCGTTCTTTTGTTTATTTTCGTTTATTGTTGACTATAACTGTTTAGTTTCATGATTCACTTAGTTGGTCAATGAGAGCAAAGCACTCAAAATCTTAACCTTACACACATAACAATTAAGACTCGAAATAAAAGTCATGAAAACTTTTGTAAATTTTTTCCATAAAAAAAATATAAAAGAGCAGAAATCTTTTAAAATTAAAAAAAATATATAATATTTTTGTAGATTTTATATTAAAATA
The DNA here is from genome assembly GCA_035044585.1 of Scaptomyza polygonia. Classification (NCBI taxonomy): domain Eukaryota; kingdom Metazoa; phylum Arthropoda; class Insecta; order Diptera; family Drosophilidae; genus Scaptomyza; species Scaptomyza polygonia. Next base: position 1,453,862 of record JAWNNU010001690.1, read on the forward strand.
TATTATTAAAAATTTTAATTATGTGTTTATCAAAGAGTCAAAACAAAAATAGATTTACTAAAAGTGAGGGAAACAATGAAAATTACAACCACAAAAATGGTCGTGTTTTACTCAAATTTATCGTTTTGTAAAAGTACCTTTCCCGATTTAAAAGTACGATTTACTTTTGTTTAAGAAACTCATTTGAGTAATCAATTTAAATTTCTTTTTGTTGTGTTTTTCTCAACCAATTTCAAAATTATTTGTCTTCATTTTTGTTGTTGTAAACGTTATTTTATTTCCGCATTGTCTCTCTACGCATTAATGTGAAAACTGTTCAGCATACCCGCAAAATTAATCATCAATGTAATTTAATGGTAGAAAAATATTCAATATTTAACGGAATATCGACGATGTTTCTCTCAAGAATAGAAAGATATTTAATAAACACAGTTAGAATAAATAAAATGTGTTCAATAAAAAATCGAGTGAGCAAAACTGCTATGAAACGGCAAAGCAGCTGCTTTAGATAGATAAACTATCATATATATGACCCAACGTCCTCAAAGCCTTAATCAGTAATGAAATTAAATTTTCGATACAAGAAAAACTAATACATATAATGGGCAGAGCCTCTACTACAAGATTATACCAAAGTTAAATCCTCTCAAATGTAGAAAACTATATGAAAAGAATTCAAAAATCAAGTCAAAATCTTTAAGTGAAATACCGTTGATGTTCCTCTCAAATTTAGGAGTAAAAGAAAAATATGCAGAGCAACTACTGCTGAACTCTGATAATGAAATATCTTTCAAGGGAAGAAAGATATTTAAAAAAAAATTGGCAGAGCAACTACTGCTGAACTCTGATAAAGTGATGATGACTTCCGCCTGGGTGGCATATTGGTTACAACGTAGACCAGTTGAGTATTATTAGCCTAAGTATTATTTTTACAAACACTCATCATCTGGTATATTCAGAAACAAAACGACTGAGCGAGAACTGTGTGAGTTATACAAAATCCAATAGTTAATCACACGTACTCCGGACGCACAAATTTATAAGTTAGAAAAATGTTCAATATGCACAATTTATATAAAAAAAAAAAATTGGGCAGAGCAACTACTGCTGAACTCGGAAGAAAAAGATGAAGATGGAGTTGATGTTCCTCTCAAAGGTAGTTAACATTTAAAAACAAAATAATTTATCAGAGCAACTACTGCTGAACTCTGATAAAGTGATGATGACTTCCGCCTAGGTTACATATTGGTTACAACGTAGACTAGTTGAGAATTATTAGCCTAAGTATTATTTTTACAAACTCTCATCATCTGGCATATTCAGAAACAAAACGACTGATCGAGAACTGTGTGATTTATGCAAAATCCAACAGTTATTGACATCACACGTACTCAGGACGCACAAATTTATAAGTTAGAAAAATGTTCAATATGCACAATTAACATTAAAAAAATAATTGGGCAGAGCAACTACTGCTGAACTCAGAACTCAGAAGAAGAAGATGATGATATTCCTCTCAAAGGTAGTTAACATTTAAAAACAAAATAGTTTGGCAGAGCAACTACTGCTGAACTCAGACAACGTAATGGAGCCTTTCCCTGGGTAACATATCGGTGATGGCATAAACCTGTTGGAAATTATTAGCTCATTCATAAGCAAATGTTCCAAAGCATTAAACCAGTTGAGAATTATAAGCCCAAATATTAGCAAATGATTCAAAGGACAGTCTTGCAATAAATAAGAGTATCCTTCTGGTGGGCATAATAAACGCAATTGTTGATGAACAGCGAAGTTGATCAAAATGAATAATTTAAGCTACCTTTAACTTTTGTAACCAAAAGCCATTTTGCCTTAAGCAAACAGACAAGAAACGTTTTAAGGATAAATTGCTTAATTTGCATGCCTAAACAAACAGTTTATGAATGTTGTTTTTGTGGTGGTCTGTCAAATAATAGCTTAAATGGCATTTTGGGTTTTCATTGAAGAGTTTTCCATTTCGATCCAATTGACAAAAAGTCGCAGCATGTGGTAGTTGTTCTATTAGTTAAGATGTTGCTTATCGAACAAAATTGGTCGCTTATATTGAATATAATCAGTAAGTGTGGAATCAATAAATAAATTTTAATTTATATATATCTTATTTTAGTTAAGAGCTATTTGCATGGCAGCACTATTTGTGTTCTATGGCATGATGACTACAAATTTCAACCACAAGACACAACTCAAGATTACTCAAGCTATGTGGATATACAAGTTGCGAAACTCTCGGATAGCTTTAAAGATAATGTGGTGGATGCAACCGCCAAGGTACAGCAATTAAAGGATAGCGGTTTAAGCTATGATGACTTATTGCTTAAGCTAACAATATCGATTGAGACATCTCACTGCGAGGTAGGATGGGACTTCCCCAACAAGATTTTTTGTAACTTTTTTCTTCTTTCGAACAGAGTTTTCTTGTCTTTGGTGAACATATTCCGCAGTTTGTGGCTGCTTTTACACAGGCAGCGATGTACTCTATTTGGCGTTCGTTGCATAATAAATTTGTATTTGCCTATGTTGCCGAAGAATTTGATGATACAAGCTGGCGCAACTATTTCTTTAAAGGTAATGCACAATAAAATAAAAAAAACCAACCACCTTTAGCAAATTTCTCATTTCAGAACAACCCAACATACTTTTTGTAGTGCGAGATTATGCAAATGGCACAAACTTTGATCTACAAACCAATAAGTATGTTGGTCCCAGATCTGAACAACAGGAACAGCTGGTACTACTCGACCGTTATGATGTGGTGGACCGGCGATTTCAATATAATAATATACTATTTCCCGGTAAATTTCAAGATTTGCAGGGTAGGGAACTTGTAGTAGCTTGCTTTGACTACAGACCGTACACGGTTATCAAGCATGTGAGTAGAATTGAAAAAAAAAAATTGACTTGTGTGTTATATATGTAGGTATAACTCTCTCTCACTGTTGTTTGCAGCGTATTAAAAGCAATGCACGTGATGTTGGAGTACCGCCAGAATCGGAGTTAGCTAATGTTTACATTGATGGAACTGAAACGCGTGTCGTACTCAACTTTTGTGCGCAATTCAATTGTACAGTGGAAATTAATACGTGTAAGTAGGGCAGTACCAAAGGTTAAGGGTTTTCAACGGTGTTTAGGTTATCCTCTATTCCAGCTGATGCAGACGATTGGGGCACCATCTATCCGAATATGTCCGGAGATGGTGCTATGGGCATGGTTATGAATCATAAGGCGGACATGTGCATTAGTGCTATGTACTCGTGGCACGACGATTACACCTATTTGGATCTGTCAGTGTATCTGGTACGATCGGGTATAACATGTTTAGTGCCAGCACCTTTTCGCCTAGCCAGCTGGTATCTACCGCTACAGCCCTTTCAATTCACTTTGTGGATTGCCGTACTTGTCTGCCTAGGCATTGAGACAGTGGGTTTGGTTTTGGCACACAGAACCGAACAGCAATTATATGGAAAAACTAAAGAGATAGAAAAAGGATGGTGGCCCAGCTCGAAATTTGCAATGGTTACCACCTTTAAGCTTTTCATATCCCAGCCAGCCAGTAGTACTAATGTACATTCGGTTACTGTAAGGGTTTTGCTCTTTGCTTGTTTTCTCAACGACATTATTATAACAAGCATCTATGGTGGAGGGTTGGCGAGCATCTTGACCATTCCCAGTCTGGGCGAAGCGGCGGATACAATGCAACGAATGCTTAGCCATCAACTTCAATGGGCAGCAAACTCAGAGGCGTGGGTAGCAAGTCTACGTGGCTCGGATGATGTAAGCAGATTTCCTTAAGGATTTCCAAGGTTTTCCCTAAGCAGGTGGTTTCTTTGATTATTTTCCTTTAATTTTGTAGCCTCGGGTACACGAACTCCTTGGAAATTTTCGCATCTACACCGATGATCAATTGTTGGACTTGGCCCATAGGGTGCGAATGGGTTTTACTGTGGAACGTTTGCCTTTTGGTAAGTTACGAATAAAAAGTCCACTGAATTACACATCTTCTTTATTGTTACCTTTCAGGACATTTTGCTATAGGAGATTACCTCACAAGAGAAGCCGTCGAGCAGATGGTTATAATGCAGGAAGATCTTTATTATCAATATACCGTTGCTTTTGTACCCCGTTGTTGGCCACTTTTGGAACGTTTCAACGATTTGGTTTATCGCTGGCATTCGTCGGGCTTTGACAAGTATTGGGAATACCGGGTTGTTGCCGATAATCTCAATTTACAAATACAGCAGACGGTCGAGAGCACAATGTCTGGCATTGCTCAAGGGGACATCAATATTGAGCCCGTCACATTGGGCATGTCCAATTTTGCTGGAATATTGCTTGTTTGGATTTTAGGCGTTACTGTGGCCTTAATAACATTTCTGGCCGAACTACTGGCAAGCAACAAGTTTAATCATTAAATTAATTTATGAAACACATTATGCGATTCTTAGAAGATGTCGTCATAATCGCTATTTGCGCAATAGATTTCACTTTATGTAGCTCAGTTGGTAAATAAATCTTTTTAGCGACGCAATGGCATTTTTTGTCGCTTGTTTCACACTTTTATGGTGTAGTTTCACTAAGGGCCAAATCTGCGAAGCGATCTTCAGGTAGCCGCCATTGAAGTAAGCGCGATCTGCGGAAGTGCCGTGAAAGTTCTCATACTAAAAAGCATCGTTATTTATGCCCTCAAACATAAACAACAATATCTTTCTTTTTATTGCATTATGTGTGCGTTAATGGCTTTAACATGAGAGTATGTAAGATCCAATAAAAAATAAATGCGAATAGATACAGATTAATGTCAGAGAGCATCTCTGCTTTATAAACGGTCGAACTTCCATATAACAGATCTTACTTATAAAAAACTTTGTTGAAGAGAAAATATGATTTCGATTGAACCAACACCAGGGTTCTTCAAATTTACTCTACGGTAGTTCGACTTTAGTAAAGTAAGTTTTAAGTGCATTGAACTCTAAACCATCAGTTCTTTCTTCCATCAATTATAGAAAAAATTGTCATTCAAGCTACTTGTCCATAGGACCTCACACTGAGAAAGTCCCAACCATCTTCAACCACCGACTCCACTAAGGACCCTTTGCGGTCTATGTGTGATACTCCCCAGGGAGGGTCAGTCGGTCTAACCTAACCTAACCTAACCTACTTGTTTGAAGAGTATTGTTTAAAGACAAACTCTGAGGTCCTCAACCAAACCATTTTTACTTTAAAAATATCCTATTTTCTATTTTAAATTGAGAAAAGAATATACCAAACTTGTTATAAAATCAAAACAACAACAGTGAAAACTAGTTGACCAAACGTAAGGCTCGTATGCCTGTTAAAACCTTGAACTTTAGATAACTTGACAAATATTCTAATTTCATTATTTATTTTTTTTTTAGTGTAGTTAGTTTCAATGTCAATGAACTGTTTCTGCATCTGCATGCAGCTCCTAACTTTCCTGTTAGATGGCCAGCAGCTTTGTCCACGGGTGTGAAATCTTCGGTTAAGCCCCAGCTGCTCGGCTGGCTGGCCTGTCTGTCTGCCTGCCTGCATGTTCGAGCCATGATCAATTTCCATGTCATTGTAAAATACGCATACAAATGTACAATTCTCGGTTGCAAGAAAAAATCGAGTTAATTGGTTGTCGCATTTTAGCTTTTAGCCTTTTGAAATGTGTGAGTTGAACTTGATTGACATGCACAACACATTGTTGCACTTAATGGTGTGCCACATGTTGTTGTTATATATATTTTAGAAAACTGTTGTCTCTGAGTAATAGATTTTAATGATTTGTAATAAAAGTTAAATAATAATAAAGCAATCTTCACAAAAAAACTGTGTTTAAACTGATGAATAAGAAATAATAAACAGAAGTTGTAGTTTTTACAGATTTTTGTCGATGCAATTCAACTGTCTAAAAGCATAATTAGTTTTAATTGGAAAGACTTTTTTAAAGTTCTTTTTGTTGTTGCTAACTTAATAATTTAGCCAGAAGACAACTATAAAAAGACATTGGCTCTTGCAAAAGTCATTCAGTACAATATTGACGTGATTCTGAGACTGGTTCACTAACAAAACAAAAATGGTTAAAACAGTTTGCGTTTTAACTCTGCTGATGATGGCTATTTCAGCAGTTTCCTGCTGGACTCTTGTCAATATGTTTCGACATTGGGGTGAGTTAATATATCTTTTTTCTTAAAGAAAAAGTGAAGTGATGTGTTTTTCTTTTTTCACAGAGATTTGCAAACAGCGTCCAGCTTATGGAGATTGTGGCGGTCGGGGTCGCATGTGGTATTTTGATTCCAAAACGCAAAGATGTTCTCGTTTTACATACTCAAGCTGTGGCGGCAATCTAAATCGATTCTATAAAAAAGATGAGTGCCTAGCTTATTGCAAATTTGTAAGTTTCCATCGGCTATTGACTATATATTTTTTTTATATAAATTTGTAATCTAATTGCAGTGAAAGTAAGGCACTTTTAATAACTAAGTATTTGGGTTAATACATGAACTTGGATTCAACCTCTTTCAAATCAAAGAAGTACATTAAAATGACGCAAAAATGTGGCAAGTGTGGCATATGGGTTAAGATGGAGTAGTACAGTGCCCCTGTATGCAAATATGCATTATAAAAATTTTTATTTTGTGAACAATAATCACGGCTTAATAAGTAAGTGCAATAAACATTGAGCGCGGGCCCATTGTAAGCAAAAAATGCAGTAGAGAGTCACAAATGCGGGCAGTACACTAAAAATAAAATATTTTGATTGAATAATATGAAAAAAATTAAATAAAAACATAAATTTACAATATTTAGATTTAATAATATGAAAAAAATAAAAATAAATAAAACCATAAATATATTTAGATTAAATAATTTAATTAAGATTAAATAAATATTTAAACATCAAACAAGAATTTAATAATGAAATCTAAGTTTGAACTTTGTTTAAATTAAAAAATATCAATAAAAACTTTTTTCGTTTTGAAACATTTTTTTAAAGGAAAAAAAAAATTTTGTTGAAGAAATTGAATCTCTTTTAAAGGCAAGCTTTTAAGCGTTCTACAAAAGAGATTTGATAATGAGTTTGAATTAAAAAATCTTTTATTCAAATGCTTACTTTCAAGTGTAGTGAAAAGTCTCTCAATATTTGAAAGCCCGCAGATGCGTGTTGCCGCAAGTTCAAAATGTTCGTTGATGTTTGTATTATTTTGATGTTGGTGTTGTTGTAAGTTTAATACATTTATTGCTGTTGTATTTCTGCACTTACTTAACCTTACGTGCGTTGCTTTGACAATGCCAAAATCAGACAACAACATGCAACACAATGTACAAAAAAAATATATATATAAATAATAAAAATATTTCACTTTGCACAGCAGACAGAAAGACAGAGGAGTCGAGAGACATTCAATTGAACATCGTGTCTCATAATTTTTTAATATGTATATCTCTCGCGCATACTTAAATATGTAAACAAATATGAAAGTGAAAGAGTCGACAGCCGAGTCGAGTCGAGTCGGGCCTAATAAAATGACGATTAATTATTTAATTATGGAAAAAGCTTCGATTGCACAGAGCTAAATATATATACAAACTGCAAAACCTTCTCGTAAATTTTCCAATTTTAGAAAGAAATTCAACACCAATGCGACAGCTTTAATGTTTTTTGTCAATTTGTTATACGACGATTTAAGCTGCTTTAACAAACAAGAAGCAGAAAAAAACAATTAGAAACTGAAATGCACGTAAATACTTTCGATTGTTTAGCTTTGTTTTAAAAGTAGTTGCTCAATTGCCACCTGTTGTTGCAGCAAGAGAAATCGTTGCAGACTCCACCTCTAACGATAAGCTATGCAAAAAGTAACTTGCAACAAACATAAATAAAAAATGCTTATGCGACTTTTGTGTCGCTTTTGCTGCAAAGAACGGGTGGCAAGAAGAGCCCATATAATAAAAGTACTATTTGTACAAGTTGCAAGCCAAACAACAATAGTGACATTAAAAAAGCTTAGAAGACAATAGCTCATCATTAGATAGACCATCAATCATGCGACAAGCTAAAGAACTAAAACAAAAACTAAAAAAAAAAACTTAACTGCATTTGGCGCAGTTAGCGAAAACTTGCAAATGATCTGTATTCAAAACCATATCTCGTTTTGAGCACAAAAAAATTATTTGTATCTCTTAAAAATTGTTGAATGATTTTTTGATTAGTAGAAAGATCCGCAAAAAAACAAGTAAAAAATACCAAAACAATAAACTTAAGGAATTCGATGAAACTTTATCTAACAGACATAAAAATATAACATGAAAGCAAAAAAAATTAATCTTGAGAGATTTCTTTACTTAACATTAGGAAAAATGTAAACCTCGAACCATATAATAAATAAAACATAAATATTATATTATTATATTATAAACTTGACACACAAATCCAATTGCGATTCACACTTGATTCTAGACCTAGATAAAACTCAAGGGCATTTAAGACCAAAGCAGCATTTAAATGTGAACTGAGAACCCAAGCAAAGATCTCAGAAAATCTATGAGAAACGGATAAAAAAAAAATAAAAAAACAACGTTAGCAAAGTTAACTGCAATTGGAACGGTCTTGCACTTCGAAGAAAGAAAGAAAAATGAGACAAAAGAAATGAAAGATTATGCATTTATGTAAATTGCTTTGAAAATTTTCCAATGCGGAATTGCAAATCTTTATTTTCCTGCTCATAGATGGCTGCCTAACTGCCCAGCGGAAATGTTTACTATGATTTCTAACCTTTTGTGCAGAGCAACGTTGCAAAGTGCAGTTAGAATGGTTGCAAGATAGCAGCGTTCCCCTCTTAACTTTACTACCAATTAAGCAATGTTAATTGCACTTTACCGACTAAAGTTGCTAGGCACTTTGAATAATTAGAAGCATAGCTGTCTACAACATCCCAACAAGTTAACACAAGACAAACAAATAAAGGCAAAATGTGTTCAATTTGAATGAATTTTCCTTAGGGAACAAAGAATGGCGAGAGAACAAAGAGCTTTTAATACTTTACTCAAACAATTTTTCATATCTTTTCTAGAGTTTTTCAAACTTTCTGCAGTCTTATAATATTGAAACATAAAAATAACTACATATTACTTGAAGGCAAGCGCGAAATATTTAATAGTATCAATAAGATAATTCATTTTTTTATTTGCAAATTCAACTTTTTAAGGCATTGAAGTTTTGAAAAAAACCCTTTTATCATCTTTAAAGAATACCTGATATTCTTCTTTTAAGATTTTAATATTAACAAATGAATACTTTGTAAGAACTAAGTAGCAGAACACTTTCATTAAATTAAAACAAACTTGTTTCAAGACAAAATGTACTTGCGGGTATAAAAAGTACCAAAAAAGATTTATTTAATTGTATTTGTACCTGGTACTATTGTCTGTTTTTCGACTTTAAAGAAACTTTGAGTAGGCGAAACACTTGTTAAATGGTTTAAAAATATAATTGGTACTGGTAAAGGCACTTTGTCGCGGGATTTGTCATTAACCCATTAAAATGAATGCCACTAAGCATTCAAATAAATAATTTGTATTTTCTGCACACAGAAGGTAATTATGATATAATTTTTGGTCAGCTTTGTTCCAACTGTCTGAATGCAGCAAGTTTTGTTGTTTTTGTTATTGGCCTCCGTAGTAGTTAAAACAGCTTGGCCCCTAGCTATGGGTCGGCCAGCTAATCTATCTAACAACACAAAACCAGCAGCAGCAGCAGTAAAAGTGAAACTTGATATTTTGTGGACAGGCATTTGTCTTATCAAAGTACACACAAAAAGTAAACCGAAGTGACTTTGTTAATGTCTCTCTCTCTCTCTCTGTGTGTCTCTGGTCTTTTGTTTTGGCTCTGGTTTATGGCTACGGGCGCAACAATTGCCTTTAGCCCAAGGGGCCTCCACAATCATTTTGTACAGATCAAAAAAAAAAGCACATCGTGTGAATTTTGCACAATGAACTTGAAATTTGTCTAAACAAATTACAAAAAGCAACAAGAGTTTAGAGTGAGACTTGAAAATACCTCACAAAACAAAACTTGAAAGAAAGAAAAATTATTATAGATTCATAGTTTTTTTGTACTTTCAACTTTTTTTTTTTTCTCAAAGTTTCTTAGTTCATAAGACAAGCTTGCTAAACTAAACTGTATACCTTGTTTAAGCAAAATGTCTTTAAAGGGTATACTGCATAACAAAAAAGAAAATTTTGCAGCAACCAGAGCGACCACAAAATAAAGACACTCAGCGCTTTCATTGTTTTTGTTTAGGAATCTTTTGCTTTTTCGCGCGCATTTAAAATTCAAATGAAAGAAACGCATTAAGATATTCAGCGGTTGAGTGGGTTACGCATTGACTTGGCTTGGCTAAAAAGTGCATACAGACAGAAAAGACATGCATTTAATCTTAAAAAAAAACCGTATTATTAATCCAGATTTTTAACTATGAATAAAAAGATGTTAAGTGTAAAATCGGTTAGCTTTTTTCCAAGTAAAATGCTAGGAAATGTTTTCACGTTTAAGCTATATTTTTCTAATTACTTTAACCTCAAGCAACCAACGTTTGGTGGCAACATTCCCCCACATAGCTGCCTCAAAAACTGGGATGCCCCTCACACAAAATGTTTGAGTCGAAAATTATCTTATCTTCAAAATTTTGTGGCAAAATACATTTTCCCATACGCAATCGAATCAAAAATTTTGATGCCTTGAGTTCAAAAAATGTACTTATGTGTCGAAAAATCTCAAATTTTCCATATCAGCATAAAATAAGTTTCGTTACACTTACCTTAATTTGTTTACGTCTTAATAAGTGAGGTGCTCCGCCTGGCGGTTGCAATGGCACCGCTGGCTCCGGTGTTACCTGCTGCACGGGGCGCGGTGGTTTCAATGCCAACTTTTTGAGGCTTGCAATGCGCTTGTCGCACATCAAAGACACATCGTCAATGCGCTGAAGTACCTATAAAAAAAGGTTTGTTTAAATTCTAGCTTTAAACTTTCATAGTATTATCATTATTTAAAGTTTCAAAGCTCTTCCCACATTCCTCTTGAATATTTCTTAGAAAATTCTAGTTGTTTTTCTTTTGTTTTTTTTTGGAAAGTTTCTTGATCTACAAAACAGATCAGAAATCTCAAAGAATCACAAAAATTTTATTGACTACAAAGAAGTTTAAAGCTGTTTTCAGTTGATTGACAATAAAAATAACCCTGCTTCAATGAGTCTTTGCGTTTCATTCTTTAATTTTGAACCGCTTTATTGTTCGCATTTCAAATAATATAAAAAGGCGTCAAGTTCTTAGAGTAAAGAGAAAGTGCCAAAGTAAAGATGTACAAAACTAGGCAATAAAATAAGCAATCAAATTGATTTTTATTTAGGTTATCAAACAATGCAACAAAAATTCAAGCTTAGTGTAATACACAAATAAAAATCATAAATGAAAAATATTTATATGAAACTGTTTAAATCGTAAATAAAAAATATTTATATGAAACTGTTTAAATCATAAATAAAATATATTTATATGAAACTGTTTTAATAAAAAAAATCTGGTTTTAGTAGATATAAAAACTTTTTTTAATAATTGGCAGTTCGGTAGCAGAAAGCTTGTTTATTAAAAAAAATATAATAATAATATTTATATTAAATATGTATTTATTATCTAATCAACTAAAGATATTTATATAAATTTGTTTATTACATCTGAATATCTCCCTATATATAACACAGTTTTGTACTCAAATCTCAACATTAGTTTGAAGAATGACAATGCGTGTTTAATTACTATGTAGGAAAATTAATTGGTATTCTCACGAAGTTTCTCCCTTGGTGGAAAACACACGAAAAAGATAATGAAAAGTGCTCGCAAAAGAAAAGTGAAGTTCGCGAATTGCGAGATATATTTTAGCAGCCCCAGTCTGTTGTTGTTGTTATTGCAACAGTTGCATTAACAATTGAAAATGTGCCACAAGAAGGTGTGGTTTAATTGTCAAAATGCAGCACCCTAATTATTTTGTGAACTGAAATGAAGTGAAGTGAATTACATAGTTTTAATTATAAAAATTAACTGAATGGGTGACAAATGGCGAATACTTTAGGGATTATTATATTAAATAAATATTTAAAGATATGAATATGAAAAATTAAAGATGGATTTTAATAAAAAAATATATACAGAAAATTTTACACATTTTTAACATGTATAAAAAAATCTATAAAACTTTGTTTAAGTACCTACTTAACTAATCATTAATATATTATAATTCAGAATTAATAATAATAATAATTAATTAATACTTTTTTTTAATATTTTTCTTTATAATTTTAATTTCAGTTCGTTGTTCAACTCCAAATCTTCAAACTTTTTTGCACTTTACCAAAAAGTTAGCAGCTTTCAGCTAGTTAAATTGAATAACCTTAAAGGTTGCAAGTTCAAACACATTGAGTGCTTCCTTGGGGCCAGACGATAAACAGACAATTGCATAATATTTGTATTTGTAAAGATTGCGCGCCTGGAGGACAAACGTAGGCATTTTTCCTTTACATGACATTTGACATTTTTTACATAATGGGTCGAAAGCAATAAATATTGCAATTGCCACTTTCACTTTTTGCGCTTCCGTCGGGGTTCATTGTCAAACGAAGCATTCGGTTGGTGGCATCTTCAGAGTGCATCTTGCAACGTGCATCTTCGGCAGCCGGCACAGACAGGACCAGTTATATGGGTTTTGCTGCGAAAGTCCATTTGAACATCTTTAGGCGCTTGTCGCTCGTTCGTTCGTTTGTTTGTTCAAATAATAAATGTTTGCAGCTGTTGATGCGCTAACCAAATTAACTACAACCTCAAAATTTTGTAACGTACTAAAATGTTATTTATATTGCATGTAGTTTGAATAAATCGTTTCTTAGCGGTTTTTTCTTGTTTAGAGTTGTCGAACGCATTTAAATGCCATTTTCATATATATTTCATATTTTCAAATAATGCTTTTTTCATGTCTTTCTTGAACACAAAAAAAGCTATAAAAAATAAATATGTTTTTCTTATTAAGGAATTTTTTGACTTGTTAAAGAATTCCTTTGAAAAAAAAAGAAACATTTTTTAAACTATTCTGTTTTAAGAACGCTTTTAAAAGCTCGAACATAAAAAAAAAATCGCAAGAAAATATTATTTAAAAATACAAATAAGTTGATTTTTTTATGCATTTAAGAAGCTTTTAATAAACTTTTTTTTAATGATTTTTAAAAAATATTTATTAAAGAATGTTTGAAAGTCAAAAATTAATACATATACAGTTTTTGAACTTAATTTCTTTTTGTATAGTTTTATCATTATATAGAGGTAGAAATGAATATTCCATTTGATAATAATTATAAAATATTTTATTAGAAAACCAATACGAAAACGAATTTGGATACCTAATACGTTACTGAATCTTCTTCTTATCACATATTAACACAAAAATATCCATTTTACTGAAAGTATGTTTTAATTTTTTTGTGAAAAACTGCAACTTTCTTTCGCAGTAACTTTAAACCATTTGTTTTCTGTTTTGTTAACAAATGCAAACATCGAACAGAGAATCAGTGACTTATTACGCAATTGGGAAAGTGTCATCGCAGCAGAAGACAGACCAGTTATCCAACCATTGACCTTTCTCAGGAGTCTCCACTGCTCGTTTCACCCACGCTGCTTAAACGACAGTCAATGAACTCTACTAAAGATGCGCATACAAAGTTGATGTTAAATGAACAATTTTTGGCTAGGCAAAAGCCAAAGCAAGTTGCAATAATTCACGGATTTAATTGCTTGATTGGATAAATTACAAAAATTATATACACAGAAGCAACTCTTGGAGTTATTAGCCATGATGCAATTTCATAGTAGCCATGTGATCTAATAACTACAACAAAGAAGTAAGGCAATTTTTGTTTTTTAATATTAGTTCTTGCAAACGCAAGGATATCAAGTTTGCTAAGTGGTCAAACATGCTTCGAGATACTGGAATGAAAGCTGAAACTTTGAATTGTGTCAGAATCATTATACTACATACTCTAAAACAACTGCAGCAGCAGCCGCAAGAAATGTAAACGCTTTAAGAATATTCCCGCAGAGTGTAAACTGGTCTTGCTGCTGCTTGACCCATTTCTTTTGAAGACACACGACATATTTGTACAGATTGCTACAAAATGCATAAATGCCCAAACCAAAAAATAAACGAATACAAAACAAAAACTGGACTTGCGTTGACGTGACGCGAGAGGTTATGAAAATAGGTTGATGTGAGGTCTAAAGACCATTTAAAAATATTTGTTGGAATTTGTGTGCCCCAAAAAATGAAAACTGGACAGCATTCAGATAAGATCAAAAATTAAATATGCAATAAATAAACTACTTATTGTATATACATATTGTAAAAGAGCAGCGCTTCAATGTCAATCATAAAGTATTATATGCCTGATAGACAAGACTTAAAGCATCGAAAATGTTTGGTTCGATGTCGCAAGCGTGCTTTTGTTTGAAGCTTAAGTTTCTATTGAACAAGTTTGAAATCAAAAGCCGAACTGAAATTTAAAAAAGATCATGCTTAACACTCGATAGAAACTAATACTTTAAGTTAATACAATTAAATCTATACAAAATGAGTATGAATCTCTCGCTAAAAGTATAGATAATATCTTTTAATGGTTTTATTCAAGAAAAGTCTACAAATTTTACTACTTCTTAATCCAAATCAAAAGCTGACTTGCTCAACACTTCTTTATTAACATATTCCAGCTTTTATTTGCCTTGATTTATTGCTAATTAACTTTAGCAAAACAAGAAATAAATATTCAGTTAGAAGAACGTTAAGACAATCCATGGATTAGAATAACGAGACTTTATGGCTCTTGACGCCCACAAAAAAATATTTATTGCTCTTGTAGTATGCGCCCACAGTATGATGCTAAGAGCCAGCAGAAACATAAACCGGTTGATTGATAGCATTTGAGTCACATTAAATGAACATTATAGTTTTGAAGAGAATGCACCATTCCAATTTCATAAGCTGTTATCTAACTGTACAGTAATACACACAGCAGAATCACACACTGCACTTGCAACAACAACAACTACTTGTTGGTAAGAACCAGTCTTTAAAACAGTTTGAAAGAGACAATTACATTGCATAGTAAGACATACGCCTATCTATGGCCCAATACCAATTACTTTGGTATGACTACATGATATTATTTAATCGCTGTAGTCGAGTGGTCAATATGGGCATCCCTATTGCATCATCATCAAACTGTTGACCTGATTATTGTTTGATTGGTATTTGTTACAGATTTACAGCTGACAGCAGAAAGTGACTCATACTTATATTGATATGAACATATTTCTTATGCAAAAAGTTTCATTAATGAATTCAGTTTTGACTAAATTTGAGTTATTTGATTAACAGCTCACCTGAGATACAAGTGCTTTGGTTTCTGGTGTTGTGCTTTCCAAAAAGATTTTCTTGAATTCACTTGGACTAGATAGTTTGAAATCGGAAGCCGAGGCAATAAACGCCTGTATTTCATGCAGACTTTGTTCAGCCAAATCGGCTGATACCGAACACTTTTCGATGCGCTGTGAGGCCAAAAGCTCAACGCCATTGGCACACCATTGATTAGCCTGTACAAAATAAGATTTGTATTTGTTAATATGATTCGGAAGTTTGTATTCATAGACAGTTATCACTGACCTTTTCAACTCTCTCCATTAGTTCGCTGTTCTTAGCGAGTATTTCAAGTCGCTTTTCAAGCCTCAATCGAATTATATCGCAAACGCGTTGCAGTTCATCACATTTGGGTTGGACAATCTCCCAGGGATAAACGCCGCGTGAACCAATCAACTGTTGTCCCGCCTGTATAGCATCTTGGGCATGATCTAAATCGATTTTGATAAGAATACAAAATTCCTCGGTTTCCTGAACGAGTGTAGCGACCCTTTCAACACTCTCGCCAATCTCTGTCATGTCAGCAACAGTCTTGATATGGCCATCGAATATGTTCTGCAAGAAAAGTTTTAATTGGCAATGTTTGTTGAATTAATTAATTACTACTTGCCTGCAACTCCCGAAAGTCCTGCTCGAACATGCGAAGGCGCAGGCATTGTTCCAAACGATTGCGATGTGTGCGCCAAAATTCATCGAAACGTCGCTCGGTTTCCTCCAGTTGGACCAGCAGTCTACGATAATCGCGACAATCGTCATAATGTTGGGGTTGTTTAAACTTATATGGTTGGTGATAAATAATTTGTTGACGATGTATTTGCTGCCCTGCACTGGATCTGCACATCGATATCGTGTTAACATTTATACATACACATTTATTTAATTGATTATTGAAATTGATTGTGAAATTCGTTCATTTTTTGTTTTTTTTTCAAAAAAAGTTTTGTTTTTTTTACGCGACAAGGAAAGATAAAAGACAAAAGACGGCAACAGCTTAATGAGTGAGTAATGAGCGACATTTCGATATGATCTTAAATAGTTACATTTACATTATATGTTTGTGTGATAAATTGATGATTGAGTGTTGTGCAAGTTCTTTGTGAAGTTTGACTGTCAGTCGATCAATGAAGTGTATGTATGTATAGTTTATATATATTTATTTATTAGAAAGCCTTTACATAGCTCGAGAGTTCTTAATGCCATAAATTAAAAGAACATCAAAAGCTACATGCATTTTATAGTTGATTCGCATTTAAATCAATGAACATTAAGCTTTGTTTTGTTTTATATTTTAAGTTCTTTAACGAGTGTTTTCATGCATTTAACTCAAAACCAACTGATTTAGTTGAATTTTTAAATCAACCTCCAAGAGTTTTAAGTTTATTTAAGACTTTTGTTTGAGTGTTAACTTGTGAAAAGAGTTTATTTGTTTTTGTATTTAACGAAATAAGAACTTATGTATGCTAAGCATTATTTATAAGGTTTGAAAATCGTCATTTGTATTTATTATAAAACCAAAACCAATATTCTTTCTTAGTCTAAGGTATTCTATTTGTTTTCAACAAATTTCTAAGCAATAAAAAACTATTTTAATAGATTTCAAATAAAATCTTCATAAATATAAATTCTATTTGGAATTAACTTTAAATACAAAAATAATGTTTGTCAGATACAAAAATCATTGAATGTTATGGTTTACACATACATACATACACTTAAAGAGGAAATGAAAGAAATGTGTGTTTTTGAAAACATTTTCTTGAAATAAACGTTAATAGTAGTAATTACATAACCAGTGCAGAGCTATAAGAAACCAAAAAAAATTTCAAGTTAGTAAATAACACAATTATTAAGGTTAGGTTAATAGAAGATCGCGAAGTTAACAGAGATAGAGAAAGAGTAGGTGGAAGAGGTTTTAAAACATCGAGCAGAAAACGCCAGGGCAATTAAAGAACACCAACTCTATATATCTTTATATATATATATATATATATATAGTAATCCGTATATATACCTCTCGATAGCGCTAACATTGCCGGTGCGTTCAGAAAACTCTTTAAGTTCCTCATTCGATTTAATTTTCTCTAGTAGAGTTTCACCGTGTTTGGCAGCAGCCAAGATTTCTTCCTAAAAGTTAGAAGTTTGTTAGTTTCTAGACTTTAAGGGTGATATATATAGAAAGAGCAACCTTTAGTCGCGCATAGTCTACGCCCTGATCTTCTAATAGCTTTCTTGTTGCCTCAACGGAATTGGGAAACTCGGTGTCATGAATGGCTTGAATAAATACATCCAATTCGGCAGAGACTTGATGGGTCAAGCTGGAGAACTTTTCAAGGGACTGCAAGCAATGAAATAAGTTTATTTTAAATAATATAAACTTTGTGTATCTGTACTTACAATTCTCTGCTGTATCCACTCGTGATGTGAATAGATTAATGAACCACCCATATCTGGTGTTAACTGACTGACATCAACAAATTCATGTAGATCGGTTAGAGCCGAGCATACAATTAGTCGAAAGCGATATTCATCTTTGGATGAAAATTTAGAGCTGACCTCGGAGATGGCTTTCTGAAAGAGGCCCGAAGGACGCAGCACATAGACAACATGTATAATGCCCGGGAAATATATCTAATAAAGAAAATTATGCTTTAGAATTGATTCACATGGAGAAAGTATCTAAAATATCATACCGATATTCGCTGCAAAGTTGTCTTGACTGATGTCCAACGATCTTTGCGACGATCAATTATTAAATGAAAGCCAAGATCGGCATCTTGGAGGCTTTAAAAAAGTTAAGTAATGAAACTTTATAAATAAATAAAGGGTTTTAAAGGTTTCTCGACTTACGATGGCACAGAGCTAAGGTACAAAATGAGTTTCTGATAATCGGATTCTTCGATTGAATTGAAATTATTGTTATCCGGAAAGATGATAAGTGGGCAACCTTCTTGTGAACGTCCGCCAGTTATAATCGCATGCTGTGGATGCAACAAATCAGCCACATCAGCTATATTGAGCACACCCTCGCCACTCATTGTGGCAGCCGCTTGAGCTGGACTTATATGCTCCAGCAGCGCATTGATCTGGCCCGAGGGCTTTGAAGCGTTCAACGCTTCAGCGGCAGACGAGACGCCTTGAGAGTTGACAGAAGACGTCGAGTTACTGCTTATCGTTGAGATTGTATGCTGTAAGCGTCCTGATCCTCCTCCTGCACTGCTGCGATTTGTATGCGCCGGTGAATTTGTTAACGATTGAAAGATCGCCGTCTGTATGGAAGCGCCACTGCTCACAGAGATCTGTGAATCGATCATATGTTGGCTGATCAATTGCTGTTGGTGACGTTGTTGCGATGTCTGCGACGAACTCATCACAATTGCCTGGGATTCGGCCAAAACGTTTTCCACGTCATTGTCTGAAATTCAAAGCAAATGAATGAAAATTAAGGTAAAGTTATAAAAATTGCAAGAACTTATAATTTATTTATGTTATAACAGTAGGAAAATTCGACTATTCAATTCGACTATATAGTGTAGCAATTTTATATTTGAGTAACCTACTTTCTAATGGATTCTTTTTTCGTATATTAAAACAATATAAACTTATTGAAGTTCTATATTGGGGGTTCTAAACAGTAGATGCTGTTCTAATGCGATGAAATGATAATTAAAAGCTGCCTTTCTTATCATTTCAATATCAAAGTACAAAAACACGAATAACAAACAAGTTGTCTTAATAGCTAGTACTTTGGGAAACTTGGCGGCTCTATCAATCGTTTTTCATTGCAAGTTTTCCCAATCGAACTGCTCTTAACCCATTAATTTATAAATAATAGACAATGAACTGTAACCTGTCAGCTGTTAGAACTTAGTTAGCATAAGTTGATAAGATCGCTTTTATTTAAAAATATTGAGAACAATCAAAAAAACGATAAACAATAAACATACCAACAGCCAACGCTTGCAGGTTTCCCATCATATCTTTTTATATACTGTTTATGTGTTTGTATCTTTTATAGATAACTATGCACACGTTCACCGATTACAACACGGCCAATTTAAATATATTTCACAAAAGTTCTTGTCTGATTTTTCTTTTATGTTGTGTTTTTCTGCCATGCGGCAAATGGTGTTCGTACACAACTGAAGCTGTATAGTTTAATGACGAATAAATGTCAACTTTAATTTTATAGCTGTTTTACAAGTGAGTAACACTATTAATAGATGCCGTTTTGTTTGTTTTTGCCGTACAAAAAGTCACATAGCACAACAAATAAATAAATTCTAGTAAGTAGAAACGTAGCCGTATGTTATTGCCACTGTGATATACAAAGAGACTCTGGTAATGATTCCAGCATTGTTGGCCTCGGCCAAAACAACAGCTGCTGCCAAGCGGAGAAAAAAGAGTGAGAGAGCGACAGAGGAAGAGAGTGTGTAATAGATAGAGTTTGCTGAGAGATCTTGCGTAAGAGAAAAGTAGCAAGCACTTGAGAAACCAAGTGCCATGAAGGTGCTTGCTCAAAATTGCCAGAATACAATTTAACTTAAAACCGATTCACAACAACAACAAAAACCATTCTTTAGTTTTTTTAGCCGGCCGTTTCTTTTTGCCGCTTTCTTCTAAGCGAGTTGAATTGCATTTGTGTGTGTGTGTGTGTGTGTAAGATTTTTACAACGACTGCACACAAGATACGTTTGCAACACACAAATAAACACCTAATTGGAGCAGCGCGAAAAAGACTCAGTCAATGAAACACTTTAGATCTCTCAAATTTGGAGAGATGCACACAGAAAACGGAAACAAAACAACAAAAAACCCTGTAGAAGTTCTACAGGGTGTTACTTCTTGAAAAATATGTACATGATAATTCATTAAATATTTCATGTAAATATAATTTGTGAATGATCAAAAAGTAAATATTTAAGATGGAAAATTAGAATTATATTAAAGATTGGTTTGTTTAAAGGGTATCTAAACTATTCTGTGTATGTTTGTTTTTTCTCCGTTCAATTGTAAAACAAAGTTGATGTTCTAACCGTTGTAATTAGTCATTAACGTCATGGCTACCGTTAAGTATAGCGTATTTTATGAATGTCTTAATGGTTGGAGATGTCTCCCTTTCAATTCTATTTAATACACTTCCATGTACATAACATTTTGACAGCGATAAGGTTGCTGATATGCGAAAGTTGGTTGATAAATGGGTATAGTAAAATAGTATGCATGTTTAATAGAAAGTATGAACAATGTGAATGAACCACACACAGTCACCGATAATGATTGTTATTTTGCTATTTTCTTAGTATACATAAACTAAATTGAAATATTACGAACTGTATTTAGTGAACTTTTACTTTTTGTCGCCAGACTAGTGAATAGTGGCGTCACAACGCCGACCATGTTGTGTGATCTTTTAGCAAATTACTGTGCACTTTTCTCCAATTTTATTTTTGTCACAACATTTATGTAGTATGTATATGCGTATACGCATACATCAATACATAATCACACAGTTGTATGTATTAATACATATTTGGGGGCACGTACAATATAGTTTATCATTTATTTAGTATATTTAAGCAATCTTGGTTTTTTTATCATTTTTAACGTCGATTGTGATCTCGTTTGAGTTTTTGCCTCAACAAATTTGAACAGATGAGGTGCGAAAAGAATTATTTATGTTTGTGTACAATGTGTGTGAGGTGGAGAGTATTTTTGTACTGAGCTTGTATTATTGCTTATACAAATTTTGAAGTACAGAATTAATTGCGTAACTTTCAACAAGATCACTTTGTATACACTTTCACTTATATACTTTTGTATCAAACAGGAAAGTTTAGATTCGAAAAGCCTTTAATCAAAAATGTATTTTTGTAAATAATTCCATTTGTATATAAAATACGTTGTTGATTTGGCTTGTCAGAGGGAATAACTGTTATTATAACATGTAACTTAATTTGTTAACAGAAAGAGGACTTTTATTTGCAAAGAGATATTGCGATAGATAATTAAGATCAAATATGGGTGATCTAAATCCACCCTGGTAGGAACACAAACGTACATGCTGCATTTATTTATTATTTTCTCAAGGTTGGGAAAATTCACACATACTGGCAAATGAACCCAAAGAGCCCATATACATATGTATGCCAAATTATACATATGTACATACATTCAAAATTTGTTTACAATGTTCACACGTAATTGCACCATAACATTCTGAAGATGGGGAAGCGGATGGGAGGGGAACTAAAGAGCTCTTTATGGCAATTAAGATTCCCGGAGTGTGCATCAATCAAACATAACAAAATGCTTGTTTCATGACTAAAACAAAGGTGAGCAATCATTTTGTTCTGAATCATTCATACAAAAATGCGTCTAAGAAGTTACAATGCCCGTTTATTCACATTTACACAAAATTAATTTACTCACGTACACACGCACACAATATTGTGCATCAGTGTTGTTGTTAGGACGTAATTCACTACAATCAGTTTTTAAGAAAATATTCGGTGATCCGTATGTCTAAATTGCCAAAATTAGGTTTTTAGAAGTTTAATGATCGCAAGTTCAGTATCATCAACACTTGCACAAAATAATAATCGAGACTTTAGTCGTTTTTCACAGCTGCCTTAATTTTAATGGCAACTTGAATCAATCACAGCTGATAAACACCAAAAATATATACATACATACTTTCATACATACAAGCATATCTACAGGCACATTTGCATATACTATAGCCGTTTGTTTCGTATGATCAGTTGCAGTTGATTATAAATAAAGCTGAGCACACGCACATCACGATTCATGTTATTACCTTCACATCCGCTTCAAAAGCAATAATATTAAATTCTTTTATACATAACTTCACATTAATTATTATATATTATATTTATTTTAGCTTCGCGCACCGGGTATGCTTCAAACAGAAGAAGAAGAACAAGACTAACACAATACCAGAGCAGCGAGAGAGCAACATTAACATTTGCTGGCACTGTTATTAGCACATATATACATTGATTAGATATTTTTACGATAGAACGCAAATGATCAATTGTTATAATTATGTTTTACATACATTATGTTATTTTGAATATAAGCACCAACACACTTTTGAAAGATATTGCTAGTTGTGCAGTTTTATCGGCAGATCAATTAATTATATTAACAGCGATCAACAGGGTTCGCTCAAATATCAGACGATCATAAACTATCGATGACAATACACAAAATGAAAGCAACGGTTACATTTAGAATCGATTCTTTAAAAGCAATAAATTTCAAACTATCAAAACGAAACACTTTTTAGAGTAGGACTTTTAGTAGCGAAGGCCACACTTATACTAGTGCTTATGTATGATTCTATGCGTGGGCTTGGCGCAAAGCAACAGGCAATAACAAATACGAATTGTGGGCACCGGTGATTAGCACTAAGCGTCGTGTACCCTAATTGGAATTGAAACCCACTTGCAGCTTTGCACCAATTGAAATGGGGGTAAAACTTGCAGCGTTTATGCAGTATTTACACAGCCACATATGCATCTGTGTGTGTGTTTGAACTTTTTTCATAAAAGCGGCCATTAAAGTGCAGCTAAATGAAAAGTGCAATATGCATTTCACTTTTTGAACCTATAACATATAAGATTACTTCCAAATGAGTTGATACACATGTACCTACTAAGATTACTAAACAAAATAACTACTTCTAGTTCCATAGAGAACTTCTTCTTGGAGCGAGAGAGAAAGAGTTTAGCCATGACATTAACTAGGGAGTGTAAATGCCGTTGTTGTTCATTCTAATGGAAAATCAATACACAAAAATATGCGCGAGTGGGGCGAATGGGTGAATCGAATGGCATAAGGCAACCTTGATGTTTGAAATATATTTAATTTCTAATGAATTTTTGAATGATTGATAAACTTACCCGACATTTCGGATATGTCTAGACAACTGGAACGACTCTTAGTCTTTTTCAATAAACGTTGCAAAGGCGGCTGCGTTTGTGGACTACTTGGGGGTCCATTGTTTATTGTATCTGTGGAGACGCTGCTCCAGTCCGTGTCGATGGCCTTGGAAGCACTACGTTTAAAATGCTCCAGAAAATGATCGATTTGCTTTTCTATCGAGCTGGACGGTGAACTTTCCATATTTATTTACACATATTTGCAACCTCTTTTTAACTTGGAAGCACACAATTAACAGTTAGGAAAATAACAATATATATTTAAATTCGTATGTTTTAACTTTGGCAAATGGACGATGGTATTATGTTTGATTTTTGTACATTTCACATAATTTTAAAGTGCTTTTTCACATTCCAATCACTTTTTTCTATCTCTACACTCTTTTTTGATGAAATTTTGTTTGAAGTTTTATGATTTGGTTTTTTTTTTTTTGATGACTCAACCTTAACCGTCCTTCCGCATCGCTCGGCAAAGACTGAGAGCACGGTCGGTGCTTGTTATGGGAAGATACTTTGAGACCCTCTTTTGATTGTCAATGAGAACCCGACTGTGGCGCCGCAACGACTGCGAGAGCCGGCTAATATTGTTATATTTTATATGTATATACATATGTACATTGACTCTTGTTCTTTTACTGACGCAATAGAGCTTTGGTTAGCACGTGTTGTTTGGAATTGTGATTCTTTGACATGCGCAGTTGTTGTAGCATTTACAGGTTTAAAACATGTTCGATAACAGCTGTTTAAGTCTTTACAACAAACTACCGTGGTATGTTCAATATTTATTCATAAAGAGTTTTTAAAAAAATAAATTTTAGAGTTTAAACATCTGTTATGCAATTCGAACATGATTTTAACAGCCATGAAATAAAATCTCTACATGAACTTAAATTAAGATCACTTTTTTTATTCGACCATTCTCAAGTAAGTCAATCTAAGTCTTTCATAAAACTTAAGAACCGTATTTCAAATTTCAAGAAAACTATCTTTTATTATTTGCCGTTCGATAATTGAGTGAAAACAAGTTCGATATACTTAGTAGTAAAATTATCGAAGTACCGATTTAAGTAGTTCGATAAATCGGTTTCAATGAACGATACCCTCAACTGGGCCAACACAACTCTACAATCAATCCATAAACAAAAAAAGTCTTGTGTATAAACCAAAAAAAGAAGAACGGATGCGGAAGTAAATAAAACTTTAGATGCATACATCTTAACATTTGGCAATTGTTAATTGTTAACTTCCACCGGAGTATGGGATATTAGGGTCCTGCATTATTCGTGTAAGTTGTTTGTCATGACACATTTGGAATTTATTTACATATACATATGTAAGTGTGTAAGTATGTATAAAGATGATGAGCATATAAAGTGTATGTAATTGAACATATGTGCACACAAGTGTAATTTTTCTTTTTACACATATGTGTATGCATGTGTTTGCAAGTTTTGAGACTTTAAGTCGCAAATTTAAAATTTAAACAAAGAATAAACAATAAACTTGAATTTTGCTTGCAGTATAGAAATAAAACAAAAAAAAAACACCAACAAACGCATTTAATCAATGTTCTCCAACGGGCTGCCGTGCAACCTGTCATTTCCGAGCTGCCTAAGTGTCCCAAAAGATGGCAACGAGGAGCTCTTGCCATCAAATATGGGGACAAGAGAACCAGTTATCCTCAATGTATATGATATGGTAAGGCTGACAATATGCCTAAAATAGAATAATATTGAACTAAAGTTTCTATTTTAAATAGTATTGGATTAATGAATATACCACTTCAATTGGTCTGGGCGTATTCCATTCCGGCGTAGAAGCATTTGGCACTGAGTTCGCCTATGGCGGGCATCCGTTCCCGTTTACGGGCGTCTTTGAAATCAGCCCACGTGATCACGACGAACTGGGCGAACAATTTCAATTCCGGCAGAGCATACAAATTGGCTGTACGGATTTTACGTATGAGGAAGTGCGTCGCCTTGTCGAGGAATTAGGCAATCAATTTCGCGGCGATCGTTATCATCTTATGAACAATAATTGTAACCACTTTTCGGGCAATTTGACACAGGTAAGATAACAAAAAGTTTATAAATATCAAATGAATTTAATCAACAATTATTTTTCACACAGATACTTTGCGGCCAAGAAATACCCAGCTGGGTGAATCGTCTAGCACAGTTTAGCTCCTGTGTACCCTTTTTACAAAGATGCCTGCCAAAGTGCGTGTTTGGCTTGAAAAAGTTAAAATAGTTTTTTAAGTATATAATTAAACCTTTTCTTCTTTTAGGGAGTGGCTCACACCGAATGCCTTGCAGCAAAGTATAACAACAATCCAAGAGCGCGAAGACTCGGACAATAGTCCTCTTTGAGACATTACCTGATCAGAACTCATCCATGCTGTCATCAAATCCAATCAAACAGCTTAAAACAACAACATCAACAATTATTTATTAAGTTCAATACGAACGGTGAAAGCCGGGTAATCGACACTCATTTTACATTAAAGCCAACAAAATAGAAAAGAAGCAAAAAAACAAATAATTTCCGATAGATTGCAATAAACAAAAATAATGTTAATAGTTTTAAAAAATATATTAGGCTACAATTTAAAAAGGAAGAAAGTCGAATAAATTATTGGCTACTTATTGTAAAATGTAATTTGACTATGCAGATATTAAGATTAAGATAATTGAGTAGCCAGATAATTGTCTTATTTGAGACGGCCAGACACAGCATCATTTATATAGAATTTTCAATTAAATAGTTATTAAAAAAAGTAAAAACATCGAGAGATCATTGCTTAAAAAACAACAAAATTGTATTAACAAGCATATTATATACATAAAAATATTATTATATTTAATAATATCAAAATGTTGTCATCATCATCATTGTCGTCAGATAAAAGAAAACCAAATTGATTTTATTCAATGTCGTAATTGCCGCATTTGTCTATCAAAAACATCAACAAGAAAATGAGTCACACACACATGGATCTGTTATCAAATAAATATTATGTACTTGACATTATGATATTTACACACATTACATTAAAAACAAAAACTATTATATTTAAAAAAATTTTTAATGAAAATATATATATTTTAATTCAATAATTAACACTATTACGTAGTTATCAATATAGTAGATCGAAGACACACATAAAAAGCTACAAAACTTAAGTACATAAACATTAATTATATATACTAATTTGTATTTACAGACAGAAAAAAAAAAATTAGTGCCAAAAAAGAACAAAACATAATGCTGCGAATTTTGAAAGTTTTTTTTGTCGGCCACAAACGTCCAACATGAACAGGATTACATACACACACACATACGTACACTTATAGAAAATAATGATAAATACATTGTGACAACTATTTACAAAAACAAATTCAGCACATTTACTATATATAAATATTAGAATTATAAACTTAAACTAGACTGGAAACATTATTATATAAGCCAATCTCGTCAACATCCAAGTCAACATCATGCGGCAGAGGACTGCGATAAATCAGAGGATGTTGTGCTCTAACTGAGTTAGGATTATGCGCCAGATGTTGTTGATGGAACTGATTCCTACTTAAATACTCCTCCGACTGATGATGTGCATGATGTTGTGGCTGCAAATGGAGTTGCGTTTCCTGCTGCCGTACATAGCCTTGCATTTTATTATCATTGTATCGCGCACCAGCCAATTCGGCAGAGTAATAATTTTGTGATTCTCTGGAACGATTTGGCAAATCGTGAAAATATGCATCTTTGGGTATATGCCTTGTAGTTTGCGGGTTCCGGCGCATAGCATGGTTGGCGTATAAAGCTGATGGATTTTGCATTGGCAGCTGTGTTGCACTTTCAAAGTTATGGTATCCATTATTCAAACCAATCTCAACATCCGCTCTGCAATCGATTTTACCTTGTAGCTGTGCCACCATTCCCTTAACTTGACCCGTTGTGGGTTTGTTAAGGTATTTTATTTCGCTGTTTTTAATTTCCAACTTGGCCACGGTTTCAACTTGAGGCAAGCCGCTGCGATTTCTATAAAGTATTTGGGGTTGTGCAGCAGCTAAATTATCCTCCAAGCAGAGTGTCTGGCGTTTCATCAAATTCGACATGTTTGTTTTGTGACTATTTGGAAAGAATTGTTGTGGTTCTGTGCTGCAGGATGTCGATGAAGTCTCTTGCAACTGTTCCTTGTACATTAGTTTATCGCCCCGCAATCTATCTGGATTTTGATTGAGCTTTAAACCTTCCTCCTGATTGTGTTCCGCAAAAGCGGCGTCCTTGCGCAAAGCTTTAATTACTGTGTTAAGCATATTCTCACCGCGACCAATGCAGTGATGATAATACTTTTGAGCATCCGGTGGAGTTGTTTCATATTCCCAACTATTTGAGTTCTGTGAGGGATTTGAGGTTTCACTCGAGTTGGGATAGCGTCGCTGTTCATTCGCATACTCATCATCATAGTTGGGACTGGCTTTGTTCTCTGGATTCTCTGGACTGTTCATCGATGGATTGCTTTGCTCCGGCGACAAAGAGCAGAGCTGTAGCTTATTCTCCTGCTCATTGTCGCGCTCCATAATGAGTGTTGTTTTCTCCAGCAGATCACCCAGCCGTTCGGAAACTTTCAAAAAATCCAGCTTGAGTTCATCGAGTTTTGTTTGCTTTGAAGCCGCTGGAGCTGCTGAAAGCGGCAGCTCCAAAGCATCCTCGACTCCGCCAGCACTAAAATTGGATAGCGTATCCGCATTTGAATCACTCTCGGCTCTCTCATCTTTCGATTGGGTATGATAGACATCAACGACTGTTTGATTCTCTTCGAGCACATCAACACTCTTCGAATTGGTCATTTGGTTACTCTCGAAATTACTCTCAAGCAGATCGAGGCTACGGCACCGGGACAACGTTCGCTCAATCCTTGTGCTCTTGGGCTGATTGTCAAATGTCGAGCGCAATGGTTCACCGCGTCGCAGAAATTCATTGAGATACTGTCGCTTGCTCTCACAACGCATCCGATCTTCGATCATGGTGCGCGTGAGTTGCTCGATTTGATCATTGGTTTTGATAGCCAGCGCCTGGACCTTGTGACCCAAACGCTCCTTGGTCTTGTGCACATATTTCTTTAGGCTCTTGCGATTACAATTCAATTTGTTCTCAATATGCCGGAAGAAGGGTCCACAGTAGCAGGTGTTGCCCACACTCACCGGACCCTTGTGGATGTGTCCAGCCAAATCGAGAAAATATTGTTCGCCCTGTTTGAGCGGCTCTTTGGGTAAGGTTTCTAGCTTGGGCGATGGAAAGCTGCGCGGATCGGGAAAATAATGACAGCCATAGGGTGACCAATTAATAGCCTTGTCCACACTATCTCGATCCTTGTCCTTATCCTTGTCCAGCACTTTGTCCGGTTTCTCATGCTCCTTTGGCTTTTCTTTCCGATTGCGTATACGTTTCGGCGTGCTTAGTATCTCATTTATTTCCCGATAATTTTTCCTTAACGCAATGTTGTGTGGCGTCTCTCCTTGTGCATTTTTAATGCTCAATCGCGTCTCTGCTTCGAGCAGTATTCGCGTTAACTTGCGCCGGCCCATGGCACAGGTGATGTGCAGCGCAGTATCTCCATTCAGATTGGTTTTATTGGGATCACACAGAGCCGAGAGCAGGATACGTGTTACTCCTGCATGTCCATAACGACAAGCCGTATGCAAAGCCGTATCGCCGTACTAAAGTCGAATATTATAAGATTATTAAATTGATATAATTGGCTAATATTATTGTCAAGCAACCTTATTTTGTACATCGGGATCCGCACCGGCCATCAATAGCTCGCGGGAACTTTGATTGTGACCAGCCTGAGCAGCCATGTGAAGAGCAGTGAGTCCCTCATTATTTATAATGCTCAACGTGCTATTGTGCAGGGCTTCAATTGTGTTTGCAGCCCGCGTTTTCAACTTGCTCTTCTCCTTGCTGCTGTTGCCCTGAGCAGCCTTGACGTTTATGGGCGGGAGGGTACAAAGAAGCTTTACGCAGCGACTAAAACCGCGACTGGCTGCCTCATGCAACGGTATATTACCCTGACCGGATTCTCTGGCCAAACGATCAGTGGCACTGCTGGAGAGAAGTATTTGAACTCTTTTATCATCGCCTGCGGCAACAGCTTCATGCAGAGCAGTCCAATTTCTGCAGTCATGCTGAAACATTTTTAAGTCACCAATAAGAACTAACGGTTAAATTTCTCTTTCTCTTTTTGCAACCTACCCCGGAAACGGCATTTGGCAAGGCTTCCTGTTTCAGATTGCGATCCATGCTGCATTGTCTAAAATTAAGTATCAAAATTGAATTATCTTGTCTTTCAAAAATATGACTAAAAATTTGAAAAAATTTTGTATATAACTGTTAACTATTTATGTTTGCCGTAAAAGTTCATGGCACTCTTCAGTACACACACACACGCACTCACACACATAAGTACGCACAGAAATCGCCACATAAATACCACGCACATATGTATGTACTGCCAACAAGCTTTTAACTATATTATAACCTTTGAATTTTGCAAAAAGTCACTTATATATAAGTGTTTAATCAATAAACTTTTATTAAACTATAGAAACGATTCAAGAAAACACTAAAGATTTTCGCTAATCTAGCTCAAATGCTTTCCAGCGAATTACAACTTATTTTCACGACTTACAATTTGATTCGCTGTTCAATTTTAATCCGTTACACGTTACATTACACTTATTGCCCAAGCATCTGTTAGTTTATTGATTACCAAATTTATAAGTAATTTGTTTGTTATTTCGCTTTTATTTATTTTAATGTTCAAACTATCTTTGGCTTTAAGCCAGGCCTAAAGGAAAATAGAAGAGAAAATTAAGGCGAATTGCAAAATTGGCAACAGGTTTCGTTTAGGGCTGCCAACCTACTGCACTTATTTTAAATGTCATCGGCAGTGCTTGTGGGTTATCGAAGTAAGTTCAACCATCAGCTGTGCTGTTAAAACCAAAAAATCGTCATTTTAGGGTACCACCAGCAGTGCAATCAAATAGCTTTTGCTATCGATGTATCGATGTTTTCTGTTAACGTTCAGTTCAGTTCACATGTTCAGTAACTAACTCATTGTTTCAATTTTTGTCATCTCATCAATCACAAAATATTTTCAATTCCGTCGGCAAATTAGCAAAAAAGTTGTAAAAAAAATGGCATTAGCAGAAATTTGTAAAATTTCAAACGCTTCGTACATGAAGCCGGCAGCTTGGACTTCAGATGAAGCTGAGAATGAGCTTAACGCATACACCTGCAACCTTGCAAATCCCTACACATTGGCAGCGCCGCCATTTGAGAATGTATGTTAATGTTCAATAAATCCATTTTAAAAACAATTAACATAACCTAATGATGCTTTGCAGCCATTGGAGAATCTGAACAAAATCCAGGCAAATGCTGCCAAGTCCGGTGTTAAGATAAACTTTGATCACGGTACCACAACTCTTGGTTTCAAGTACAATGGTGGCGTCATTTTGGCTGTGGATTCGCGTGCCACTGGTGGTCAATATATTGGATCGCAGACAATGAAGAAGATTGTCGAGATAAATCAGTTTTTGTTGGGTACATTGGCCGGTGGTGCAGCTGATTGCGTCTACTGGGATCGCGTGCTCGCCAAGGAATGCCGCCTGCATGAGCTGCGCAACAAGGAACGCATCTCGGTGGCTGCTGCCAGTAAGATTATGGCCAACATTGCTCACGAATACAAGGGCATGGGTCTGAGCATGGGTATGATGTTGGCTGGCTACGACAAGCGCGGTCCGGGTCTGTACTATGTGGATTCGGAAGGATCTCGCACACCTGGCAATGTTTTCTCTGTGGGCAGTGGTTCTATATACGCCTTCGGTGTTTTGGACTCCGGCTACCATTGGGATCTGAAAGACGAGGAAGCACAGGAATTGGGTCGTCGTGCTATTTATCATGCCACATTCCGCGATGCTTACTCCGGCGGCATAATTCGTGTCTATCACATGACTCCAAATGGTTGGATCAAAATATCCGACACAGATTGCATGGAATTGCATTACAAATACAAAGAAGAAAAGGAATCCAAGTAATCGTTTATGGTTATTGTATTGTAATTACAAAGCAAACAGAAATATGTGAAGGAAATAATAATTTGTAATAAAAAAAAAACTTAAATAGTTGTATATGTTTTTCTTAATACAAGTAGTGACAGGCTATAGCTGCTCAGCCTCTCTCTGGGTCTTAATGCTCTCCAAAGTCTCTTTATGGCGCTCTTCTGCTCGCTTTTGCTTGAAAGTGCGCTTGGTATTGGTTTTCTTGTTTCTCGCTGGCCTTTGCAGTTGCTCTAGCTCCTGTTTAACATCAAAATCCTTTGGAACATGCAGCAGTCGAATCATACGATTGCGTATCATGAAATGATCAAAGGCATGTTGCTGACCATTTCTATCAATAAATACAGCACTTGTTAGCTCGCAATTCATGTGTCCATCGGCACAGCTTATTATTCCTGCTACAGAAGTTTCATTGTGAAGATCAATGAGCACAGCGCGACCTTGCATCATAACTGGTAAACAGTTTAATGTATTTGTTATTAGATATTTCTCACGTGCGCTGAATTGCTGCATATTGTCTTTCTATAAAAAAAAAATAATAACCAAATATGTAAACAAATATTGCGCGGAGATATAAATGCATGCAGCAGTTTCTTTGTGGTATTTAATACCAGTTTTAGGGTATTCTTTTAGCAACCGTATTTGGGTATTTTTGTCTGGCTTGTTTTATTTGTTTATTAATTTGGAGGTTTGTATTTGCTTATATAGACTATGTACATATGCATTTTATGTACACAATGCACTTAAAAACTGTGTGTTAAAAACAAAAATTTAATAATATTTAGATAGCTGTGCCACGTTCCAAATTTTGTTTGATTTCGGCCGTATGCTCTCCGTAGAAACGATCCAATTTCTTGTTGAATTTCGAATTGCGTTCGTTAATGAAATCGACGTCGGCATCGTCATTGTAAATGCGACGCCTGGAATATTTCTTTCTGCGGTCAATTTGCTGTTCAAGATCCTTGACCATATTATTAATGGCACCTGGTGTGTCTTTCGTTCGTGAATGCAGCGTTGTGTTAGGACCGCCATAGAAAGCCTCACCGAGTTCAGCCTTTTGTTTCTCATACTTGGACATATCGCGAGCGGGCATACTTTTAACTAGTCGATTATATTGCCTTGCAGTCTGTGCCTCGTACGTAGAGAAGCCCAAATCGGGGTTATCCTTGCGTTTTTTCTTCTTCTCAATGCGTTCAGCGTCGACAGCCGAAACCTCCAGAAGTTTAATACGTTCGTAGTCTTTGCCAGCTGCCTGCGCTTCTTCGCGTGCTTTATCATCTGCAAGCAACCATTCTGCTTGTCGTTTTCGTGCCTCCCAATTGCTGGGCAGCTTTTTGCGCGAGTCTTCCGCGAGTACTTCCTGATGGTTCTGAGTGCGCGCCTCTTGGCGCTGTTTGTGCAGCTCAAGCAAGCGTGCCTTGCGCTCGGCAAGCTTGTTTGCAGTCGTCTTGCTCGTTTCCATTATTATTTATCAAGTATTTTTAAATACTTTCACTGCGAAGCTATTTTTTGTTGTGCTCCTTTGTGTTAAATTGAATGAATGGCAGCACTTTAGCAATCAGCTGTAATTTTTACCAAAATACCAAACTAAAAATGTTGTCCCTGCCAAATTGTTTTTAGTATTTTTATTTTATATTTAGGGTATTTTAATTTATCGCCACACTGATAAACACGTGCAGTTCGTTTTGTTTACGCCCACTGCTTAAACTCATTAATTAAATATCATAACTTTATTAAATAAAACAGCAATATGAAGTTTTCTTACAAAGTAAGTTAAGAGCGCCATTTGTATAATAAGCACCTGAACTAAACATAGTTCTTATTTTTGACTCGCAGTTTTCGAATTTGTTGGGCACAATTTATCGCAATGGTAACTTGCATTTTACACCGGATGGAAATTCAGTAATAAGTCCTGTAGGTAACCGAATAACCGTCTATGACCTGAAGAAGTAAGTCATCAAATACTTACGCTCCCTTTCAAGTTTCAAGTTTAATCTCTTAATCTGATAGCAACAAGTCACGCACATTGTCTTTGGAGTCTCGTTATAACTACACAAACCTCGCTTTGTCTCCGGATGGCAGCTTGTTGGTCGCCGTCAATGAGCAGGGCCATGCACAATTAATAAGCATGGTCTCCTGCTCGGTTATACATCGTCACAAATTTCAGTCGGGAGTGCAATGTATCAAATTTAGTCCGGACGGATATTTTTTTGCGGTGGCCAGAGGGAATCTAGTGCTTGTATTCTGCACTCCGGGTGAAATAACGGGAGAGTACAATCCTTTTGTTTTGAGACGCAGCTTCCTGGGTGGTTACGATGATATTACATGGCTGGATTGGTCCACAGATTCAAACTTTCTTGCCATTGGCTGTCGCGATAGCTCCACAAGAATATGTGGCATGAAACGCACCAAAAACTTTCGCACATATAACTTAAGTGGACATACGGATGCAGTAGTTTCGTGCTTCTTTGAAGCAAATAGCTTGGACGTCAACACTGTCAGCAGAAACGGTCAATTGTGCCTGTGGGAATGCAGTCTGGAGCCCTCGGATTTGACGGAGACAGATGAAACTGGACCACCTGTTACGAAACGAAAGGCCTTGAAAAACGATTTGGATAGCGAATCCGAAGACGATGTTGACAATAATGTGGAAAAGCAAGTAGCCAAAAATGGATCAGAAACTGTTGGTGAGGATCCAAATGAAGTTAAGGATGAAGGTGTTAAGAAATCACATCCATTCTTCTACAAGAAGTTGGGCAGGCATTACTTAGCCAACGAGCCACGCAAGGAGAAAAGAGATGCATTGCTGACAGCAGCCAATTACAATTCTTGCACCAAGATCCTGGTTGTAGCCTTTAGCACGGGTGCCTTCTACTTGTATGAGCTGCCCGATGTGAATATGATTCATTCGTTAAGCATCTCAGATTATCCCATCTCTGCAGCTGTCTTTAATTGCACTGGAGATTGGGTAGCATTGGCCTCAAAGGAGATTGGACAGCTACTTGTATGGGAATGGCAAAGTGAGCAATATATTATGAAGCAACAGGGACATAGTAGTGAAATGTCTTGCATTGCTTACTCTCCGGACGGACAGTATATTGCGACAGGTGGTGAGGACTCCAAAGTGAAGCTTTGGAACACTCAAAGCAGCTTCTGTTTTGTAACATTCAGTGAACATGCGAGCGGTATAACTGGAATCCAGTTCAGTCGTAATAAAAAGTTTCTTGTAAGCAGCTCTTTGGATGGCACTGTTCGCGCCTTTGATATTATCAGGTATGCTTATATAATCTTCAGTTTATTACAGCTTTGATTTAATTATTTTTATTTTTAGGTATCGCAACTTTAGAACTTTTACTTCCCCAACTCCTGCTCAATTTGCATGTGTCGCTGTGGATTTTTCTGGTGAGCTGGTTGTAGCTGGTGGTCAGGATGTGTTCCATATCTATCTGTGGTCCATTCAGACGGGCAAACTACTAGAGGTGATTAGCGGACATGAGGGTCCAGTAACATCGGTAGCCTTTTCACCAGTCAGCACCTCATCGACACTGATTTCTGGATCGTGGGATAAAACTGTCAAGATTTGGAATTGCTTGGAGAGCAACAGTGAACATGAGACAATTGATGCGCTCGCTGATGTCACCTGTGTTGCATTTAGTCCGAGTGGTGATGAGGTAAATGAATATAACTAAGCTTTTGCGCTGTACTCCTATGATTCTAATACATTCTGTTGCAGGTGGCTGTTGCCACACTTGTTGGTAACATCATCGTTTTTGATGTCAAATCTGCAACACAAGCGGTCACAATTGAGGGACGCAATGATCTTGGCGGCGGTCGTTTGGAAACTGATGTTATAACAGCCAAAAAGAATGCCCAGTCCAAGTGAGTACAGAAGTTTAGCATTTATGTTTTGAAATAAAAGTGTTGGTCTCTTTTTTTAGTTACTTCTCTACAATTGAATACTCAGCGGATGGAGAATGTTTAATAGCTGCTGGCAAATCTGCCAACATTTGTATATACCATGTGCGTGAAGCTATTTTGCTCAAGAAGTTCCAAATTACACAGAATCACAGCTTGGATGGATTGAATGTGGGTCGCACAAATGTATTATTATATAGTTGATTGCATTTAATACTTTATCGTTTTTAGGAGTTCATCAGTCGCAAGCATATGAGTGAGTTTGGCAACATGGCATTGGTGGAGCAGCGCGAGGAACTCGAGGGTGGCAATATAGCAATCCGTTTGCCTGGCGTACGCAAAGGTGATATGTCTGCGCGACGGTTTCAGCCAGAAGTTAGAGTATTCTCCGTGCGCTTCTCACCAACGGGTCAGGCATTTGCTGCCGCTGGAACCGAAGGACTTTGCATATATGCATTAGATAAGGGTATGAAAAGTCAATTGCAATTGTTATGATGCTATGCAATTTATCTAAATTTGTTATATTATTTTGCCTAGGTGTTGTTTTTGATCCGTTCGATTTGACGTTGGAAGTGACACCAAAGTCAACACATGAGGCACTCAAAACAAAGGAGTTTACAAAGGCGCTCATCATGGCCTTGAAACTAAATGAGCCCAATTTGGTGACCTTAGTATTGGAGCGCGTGCCATACAGGGATAGTAAGTATAGCTATATTTCGTAGGCACAAAAAAGGCATTCTATAACAACCTTGCAAACGGAGTCAGCTTAACTACCATTTTTTTTTTTTTTATGTTCTTTTATATTTCATACTCAATATCAATTTTCTTGCCGTTCGCTCGCATGTCTAAAAATAGATGGAAAGTTAAATTTTTCACCCTTGCATTCAAGGTGCTTATTAGCCCCAACTTTATATGGATCGAATGTGTAAATTTTTGTGCTGTTAACTACTACAACAAAAAAAGTTTCAAGGTTCTAAGCTGCATTAACGTGGCCGGCAGAGCATTTGGCAGGCAAATCGAGTTGTTATTTACCTCAAGAGGGTATTATAACTAAGAATATGGGTTTGTAACGTTGTGAAAAAGCGAAAAAACTCTTTAAAAAGTACAGCATTCTATATATTCTAAAGCTATTAATCTTCTCAGAATGAAACTCCTTGCTGCAAGAGTATTTAAACTTCGTTCAGTTGAAGTTTGTTTGTTTTCTTATTGTTGGTTTTAACATTGTTAATAACCCCTTTACTGCCCAATATAAATGCATATGTAAATTGATTGCCATTGAGTTGACTGCACGTGCCTCTTTATACACATATAAATTGAAGTCAATGTCTCTACCTTCCCTTGTGCCATTTGAATTTTACAGTTGAGCTACTTTGTGCGGATCTGTCGCCCGAGTTCGCCCAACGTTTGCTCCAACAACTGGCCCGCCTGCTGCAGTCCTCGCCCCACATTGAGTTCTACTTGCAATGGTGCTGTTGCCTTCTAACAACTCATGGCTATCGTGATGGGGTCTTCCAACACACAGCTTTATTGGCGCTACACGAAAGTATATCCCACAAATATGATATGCTCAACAAAATGTAAGTTTGAATTGGAAATTAAAGAGTCTCAGCTTAAACATCAAATTTTTTAAAATTGTTCAGCTGTGACTACAACAAATACACAATACGCGTTCTTCTCGAGAGATCAGAGCATCTGAAAGACTCAAAGCAATCCACAAACGATGCACAAAGTGATGACGACAGTGATAGTGAAATGTTGATAGCAAGTCGCCAAGAGGATGAAGCGCTGGAGGCCAACTTTAGTGAACAAAGTGAAGAAGAAACGGAAGAAGATGATGAGGAGGACAACGATAAAGAATAATTTTTGTTACAAATCTAGAACTTAAAATTAAACCCACTAAATATAAAGTTTACATTGATCTTTAGACCTTGCTATTTGTCTTGTTTGAATTGATTTTTTTATTCACTTAATTTTTTACATGCAAATTGTGATTTTAAGATAGTTTGAGAAAGCTTTTTGAGGATAAATTTAGTTAGAGCAGAATTGGTAATTAGTATTCGATTTCTTTGTAAAAAAGACCTGTGAAATATTTCGAACTTAACTTATGGAAACTTTATGTACACACATATATATTATGTTGCCTACAGTAAATCAATTTTTCTAAGTGTAAGTTACTTAATATAAATATTTACAGCACGTCGTCAACTTGTTATACAAAATATAATCTTCCTATTTGAACTTTTACTTATAAAGTATAGATACTCCTAGCATTATTTGAGTGTGCGCTATTCCAACTACATGGTAAATGTATAAAATATATAGTAAATGTATATTTATATATAAAGCCACAGCTCTAAAGTTCGTATTAACACGCTAAATTGATTATTTGTCTCATTATTATTATTTGGTGTGTGTAAAAATTTCTAAATAGCACTTATTTACATTTCAAATATGTATTGATCCTTAGAGGTTTTTTTTATTTATTATTATTTTTTTAAAGCACCAATCAATTTTTATGGCTGTTTTACTTAAGCCTACTATAATATAAAAAAAATTAAACATGTTTTAGCAAAGGCATTAACAATATTTTGTTTTCTTTGCATTATTGTTCCTAGCAAAAAGTGTTTTACTTATAATAAAAATTAAAGTAAGTATTAAGATGAGCAAGTGTCAATTTTTGTAGCTAAAGTTTTTAAGTTTCGTTTTTAATCTTTTTTAGGTAACTGTTGAGGATGCAATTTAATTGTTTTATGCTTTAAGCAGTATATTAATCAGATATTTAAATAGTTTTAATGCTCAGTATTGAAGTGTAGAACCGTGTTGTGTTTTATAAATTGAATTCACGTTTCGTTGTGATATTGAATTCCATTGTTGTTTATTTTTTTGAGTATAATTTTTAACGGAGTCCAGAAAGATGTGATCTGGAACTCCCCAAATCCTAGGACGATTTCATCAGCAATATGGGCCAATAAAGCAGCACAAAAACAAAAAACAATATCGGAAATACGGCTCGAGATACTTTATCAATCTCACGCCACATGATCTTCTCAACGCCCGTATCCGTGTCCGTCCATGCAACCGACAAAAGACTTTGACGTCGCGCCGGTTTGGGGGGTCCACCATTGCCCTGCAGCGATGTCTGTGGTTTTAAGGATTACATTTGAAAGGTTTGAAAGTGTTTTAAAATCGAAGTGTGTAGAAGCAATTTTGATGATGTGTGTAAAACAGTTATAAAATTCGCTTTCGTTTTAACAACAATTTTCTCAGAGCTATGAGGTACATCCCTTTTAAATTCAACTCTGAATCGCTAATCAACTTCGAATTACAGTTAATATCGATATTAAATGACTAATGGGTAGTAGGCCCATTTGACTTGGCAAAGAAACTCACCTGTCCCGGCGTTGTTGGCGTTTGTGTGGCCTTCCTCGACCTTACCGCGCCGCCCTCCCAACTGGCGACCGTTGCACATTGACCCTTTTCCATATTGCTAATGCGCTGCACATACATACAAAAAATAAATGTTTGTGTGGGTGTTTTCACTGTTATTTATAAGCAAACTCGGTCTGTGTGTGTGCAAGTGAATGGGTGTGTAGGCTTACCATTGGCAATACCTTTGGTATGCGATTCACCTGGTACTGGTACTGCACATCCAACACTTTGACGACAACAAATTCGGCCAAGGCAGCGAATACAGACACCATGCAACCGGCCATCCATAGGTCAAGAGCCTGCATAGCAATAGTATACATAAATATAAAGTTATCATTTTGCATTTATAGGTGGGCGTTTTTTTTTTTGGGTTAGGTTAGATAATTGCCTTTACATACGCAACGGGTGGTATATCCGCCCGCAAACCCGTAAACATAGTCACCAGCGTTAGCATACAGGTAACTAATAGAGTAACGCGTCCTGGTATCGCATCGAGGCCGAGCCAGAAGCTAAACCAGGATAGCATTACGACCAGGGAGGAGGGTGCAAAGGTCTGTATTAGATGATGTCCGATTTGTCGCTCAAAACGAAAGTAGACGGCTAAACGTGAAAAGTTCCCAACTTTCTCTGGCATATAGCCATCGCTCTCCTCCAGCTCCAATGGCTGGCCAAGATTATATTGCAGCAATTTCAGCTCCGGATTAAGTGTAACGCCCGAATCCGACCAGCGTAGCTTAACCTTTTGATTATTGGACGAAACTAGAAAGAAGATTCTTATTAGAAAAGATTTTCATATTTGTCAAAAGTTAAACTTACAACTCTCAATGTATATGGGACAGACTTGTATGTCCATGGGATATAGTTGAAACTCCATCTGGCAGGCAATTATTGCATGCATTCGGGCCGCATATCGTACCGTTTTATTCTTATACAATGTCACCGATGTGAATTTGTGCGTCAGCGTAGCTATTTCTATAATGACAAGAGAGACATCGAAAAGACGTTGCAGAGATGCGGAATAAAGTTTTTTCGATTAGAACTATAGAATTGGCACTCATTTGTTTTTCTTTTTCTTTTGTTGTCTGATGTTTTGCGTCTACGGAATGTACGAAATGCGAGTGTACAGTTATTTTGCAAGTGCTTCTTGAAAGGACAGTACAACTACAAGCAAAATGAAACTCGAATTTATATCGAGTGCTGATCAGAATGCTTTCTTTTTTCTGTGCTAATTATGAGCTGCACATTAATTTGTTGAAAAACTTTTTTTTTGGATATACAGTCGTGTTTGAATATCTATTTAGTTTGTTTAGAGTATAAAGTTTGATATATATTTTTCATATAAAATAATTAATATAGATTAACATTTATTAAAAGAATTGGAAAATGATAATGAACTACTTTTATGCGCAGAAAAAAACGTTTAATACAAATGTAGTTTACTTGCACTTTATACAGACACGACTGTACATAACACACCATATTACGTATACGTACAATAATGAAAAAACATAAAATTAAGACTAAATCACACAAAAATTCAAAAATGACTATAAAAATAGAATTGCTATTTAAATTGCTTAAATTTTTGGAAATCGATTTTTTTTCTCTAGCTAAACAAATTGCTTTACTGAGGGCCTTGTCCAGGATCTTATCGCAAGCAACGGTAAATTTTTAACAATGGTACTTTGGACTTTTGAATTGGCCAACCCCAAAAAAGGGTGTTATAACAGGTATTATTTCGTTGACCATGGCATTGAAAATGACTTTTTGGTCAGCGTGCGAATAAATAGCCCGCCAGCTAGAAATTGTTCAGGGCCTGGCCAACACGTGGAGCAACCATCAGAATCCATTTCCGAATAAAACTTTCAGAAAGTACGTGGGCGATTTATCAGTTGCACGCAATGCCAAAGATAATTATATAGTATATAGTAGCAAGTGTTGGCTTTTTTGTAGAACAAAAATAATATATAAACTTAAATTTAGTTTGTTGTTTGAGAATTGAACAAATATAATTAACCATATAAATATTTGTACATGAATGGGTTTGCTTTCAAGGGTGTTTTTGAACCTTTATAACAACAAGATGAAAAAATACCACAAAAGTAAAATAATACTACTACTTATAATACTATCTAAATAATGTTGTTGTGAAAAAAATGCTCATGAATGTAGAGTACACTTATAATCTTGCAGAGAAAAATACCATTCACAAATTTTATAAATCTGCAAGTTTATTTAAGTCTTCGGCTTGGCCGAAAACCGATTATTTTTGCATGAGAGATTTTGTTTTTGAAGTGATTTTGATTGATGACACCACAATATTGTCAAGACAATAAAATACACATTTTCTAGATTTGGTTGTATGTATACTTAAAGTTTTGTTCAGATGAAAGTTTTTCGATTCTCTTTCATCCTTATTGCGTAGCATAGAAGCCGCAGAAATATATGGACTTCCGAATCCTAGTAGAAGTTTGCGTTGTTAGTTTTTTTTTTTGTTTTTGGAAATGTTAAAAAACAATCAAAATTAAAAGTAAAAAAAAAAAACAATATTATTATATGTACTATCCCAAAGCACGAGGGCATTAAGGATTTTCTGAATAACTATCTCAATTTTTGTCGTGAGTACATTAAAAATCTTACAAAACACAAATACCCTATTATTATAACAAAGACGCCCTCTGAGGAACATGCAAATATTTGAAAAAGAAACTTAAGAATACTTACCGGCAATTTTTGAATTTAGAAAATAGGGATCCGGTTGCCAGAGGTTGTCGAAGAATTCGGGAAGTAAGGTAACATAGTCGTCCCCCTCCTCAAATATATCATCCGAGATTTCTAGTCGCGATTCCAACCATCGTTGATGTATAAACATGTCTACTCTGAAAATAGATACGTAATTTCTAGCTAATATTATGATAATTCCTATTGAGATATCGGAGGGTTATCTTTTGACTTACCTAAAGTCCATATCCTCTACGTTTATTGAGTTAATATCTACAACAAAAATGCTAAAGTCTACTATTACTGGGGAACCCTTCTTTGAGGGAGGTCGCATTTCTAGAAAAATAAAGTTTATCAAATATTTAAATGTCAAACCATAAACTTTTTCTCCTCACATGTTAACTATTTGCTTATATAAACACATATTGATAGTGTGTAAAATATTTCGTGCACTATTTTATTGACGTGTTAGTTTTGTACAAGATGTGCACGTACTTATGGAGGTAAAGGTGTTCCACAACAATAATTTCGGGAACTCTTCAAGTTCATGG
Source organism: Scaptomyza polygonia (assembly GCA_035044585.1). Lineage (NCBI taxonomy): Eukaryota > Metazoa > Arthropoda > Insecta > Diptera > Drosophilidae > Scaptomyza > Scaptomyza polygonia. Next base: position 1,496,118 of record JAWNNU010001690.1, read on the forward strand.
ACACCGGTTAGCCGTATTGCACAACCATGAAAATCGATATTGTGGTGTTAGGAGCATGAGGTTAAAGTTTAATTGCCTAGAAAGTTGATGACTATATATGTATATGTATGTATGCATGCGTGTGTATGTGTAAGTTTCATGCAGCTTTTTTACGAGTCTAGCTTATAATATGAGTAAGAGTAGTTGTAGTGATGGATCGGCACGGCAGTGTATAAGAGATAACTGCAAGTTGTTTTTCGGTGCGTCAGCTTAAAAAAAAAACTTGCCTATTTAGTAGTTGCATTTCGTTGTGCCGTTAGTTTTCGATCACACAAACAAGCATCGAGAAAGGAAACCAGGGATAGATAGAAAACTGCTGAGCGCAGAAAACAAAGAGCGAGAGAGATCGTCGTTGGAAAGATTCGCAAACACATTTATCGATATCAGTAATTGCATAATGCATTGCTGCGTTCTATAAGACAAACAAACTCAGATAAGCTCTCTTTTTTGTTCTTGTTCTCTCCAAATAATGCTTGCATTCTCGCATTCTTTGCTGACGTCAAGAAATTTCATTCATATTTAGACACACAAAATATGTACTACATACATTTTATGCATTGACATATGCACATAAGTTGTAATTACAGAATATATACTATGTCTAAAGACAAAAAAATGGAGCTCTGCCAACGAAAAGCCCTGAAATTGGCTGTGTCACGAAAACGCAACACGCAATGTTCCAACCATTGCAAAAACAAAAAAAAAAATCATTAATCTATAGGAGTTAAAATAAAATAAATACCCTCCATTGTTATAAACTGTGTAAAAATGTCTGAAAAAAAAATGAGAGCTTAACATATTTAAGTTTAAGTTCGAACTCCTTTAAAGGTACTACCAAGGCTTTTCTGATTTCTTATATGCCTACTTCAAAGCCCAACTGCACAAGTTGTGACGTAGGTAGTTATAATACCCCATGCTTGAGAGCAAATAAAATCCATGCGATAAACACAAAAAAGCAAGCAAACCGTGGAAAAGGCACTTATTTAATGTTACTGAGTCATCATTTGTAAAGTCGCAATGTCAGAATGAAAAAAAATACTAAACAAGCATTGCATTTAAAATTTTTGGGGACGGGTACACAAAATAAAAAAGAAATTATAAAAAATAAAAGAAAAAGCTAAACTTACCCTTGACATAATTAGGCGGAAGAACGACTCTCGGCTTCGCTGTGTAGTTGTAGTTCATGTGGGCGTCCGTGGCCTCACTAATCCTGAAAAAATGGCCAAAAAACAGATAGAATAACAAAAATTCAAGCAAATACAATATATGTATATGTATATACACATATGTACTATATTATGAAACACATATGTATATATAGTCAAAGTTAAGTACATGCATGTCTGTGCCTTTTTAAACATGGAGTTGAGGCCCAGTTTTGTATTTTTTTTTGGCCCTCACGGGCAAACATGCAACTATTGTAAACTTTGTCAATTTAAGTCTGAACGGCAAATTAACTGACTTCGTGTCTGGGTTTGTCTGGCTGTATATATTCAGATTTTTATATTTATTTTTTTTTAACCTGACAACCCTTAGCCTATAGCTTAAAGTTGAATAATATTCGTGCTGGAAAAACATTTGCTGTGATTTGATTGACCTTGGTTAGGTTTGGTTTGTCAAATTGTTTGTCAGTTATCGGAAATACCATGTTAGAATTTCTTATTCTTCAAGTGAAAAGAAAACTGCGGATATGTACAAATTAACAAAACAAATCTGCTCTCTGTGGAAAATATATGAATTCAAACAGTATAATAAATCTACAGGACAAGCTCTAAACATCCCGCAAAGTTATCGAGTTTGACAAAGCTATCGATTATAAGGAACTCTGTGACATAAAAATTGTAAATCCACTCCGGATGAAATTTTCCAATGAATTGGGTATTAACAATCGTTTACTTAAAAATTTTAAAATATTAAATCCAAACCATTTTCAAAAATATAAAAAAAGTCTAATTAAATTGATTTATAGATTTTTAATGCAAAACGAACGAATTTGATGTACATACTAAAAATATACAAAAAAAACTATAAACAATATGATTAAGTTTAAAAATTGATAAAAGTCTTGGTAGACTAACGGTTTATCAAAAGAAATTTGTTATATGAACTTACCATATTAATAAGAATGGCAATCCAAGCAATATGAATGCATTTATGTTGTGTTTGCCCAGCATGATGTTGACGACGAAACAGAAAATGAAACCAAACCTCAAATCATCTCACTTTACATCGACGTGGGAATTTCATAATTCGCTTTATGAAATCTGTAACACGATACGAAGATATACCGTTTTATCGAAATTTGAATTAAAAATCCATACAAAAAATCACTCACACACACAAACAACTCATTGAGTAGTATTTTAATTTTTTAAAGAATGCTTCACTCCGTGTGTAGATTTTCAATATATAAGGATAAAATGAGCACTTAATGTTTTTTTATTTTTTTTTGGGAATTCTTTAATGTAATTGGGATAAGTTCGCGAAACCGTTGTATTAAAACATCAACAACATCATTAATGATGTATGTATGTGTGTGTGTGTGTGTGTGTGTGTGTGTGTGCACAGCTGGCTAGTTGGTTTCGACTTCGACTTCGACTCGGTGTGGAACCAGCTCAGCTTACTTCCAAATATCGAATAAATAAAACCGCCAACCAGCCTCTGAAGCAAACGGCTACTAACAACTACATTATAACATATGCCCAATGCATGTAAATACACACTAGCAAAATGTGAGTCGGATATGTGTGTAGGTACACTCAGAGAAAACTTCAAGCATTCGCTGTCATTTCAAATACTGGAAAAAGTCAGAATTCGGTTGATTTAAGAAGTATTTAATTCAAGTAATGAAAAAAAATTAGCTGAATATTATTTAATTTTTTTATCTCACACTTAAAATGTAGTTGGATTGAGTTAAAAGAAAGTTTCTTTAAAGGAAAATCAAGTTCATGGAAGCAACTTAAAATTATTTTAGTATTTTTCATAGCACTTCTATAAAAAAACTTACGACTTAACGAATTTCGTATAATTTTTTGTTGGATTGCAAGTTTTTGTATTATTAAATTATTACACATTTAGTTGAAAATGTTAAATAGTTTTTATTTTTTGGAAAGTCAATTATTATTTTTATATAATAGAGTTTTTTGTTGTTGTACTGCACAAAAATATTTTTTTCTTTGATTTTTTAAGTTTTTGTTTTTTCAAGTGTAAATTACAATTTGTATGTATGGTTGTATGATTGTTTGTATGTATTACAGTCGCAGAGTCTGTGTATAGCACTTATCTCATGATTTCTGCTGTCGGATATATGCACATATGCTCGTGGATTGTCGCGATTATCGGGCCAACTGTGTGTGGGAGTCATTTGTTGTTGTTGTTGTTGCTGTATTTTGTACTACTAGTAAAATGATAGCCACTGAGATAGATAGATGCCTGGCAAGCGGTCAAGTCATGTGTTTGGTTGTATGTATGTGTATGTGTTTCTTACATACATTGATAAGTGTAATTGCGGCACACTTCGCGCCTTCTGTCCATAGTAAGACAATTGAATCGCGTGCCGATTTCATTTAAGCGCTACGCGCGCTTTAAACAAATTTTTATCGCTGCAATTTGAAAGCGGTACGCAAAACTACACTACTTACATACTAATATGTAGGACATAATATATATATGATACCATTTTATGTAAGAAGTTCAAAATACCCATAAATAATGATATGAAATATATTAAAGAAACAACGGATACTTAATATTTAGATGTGACCCTTTTGAATCGATTGGAAGAACTTTAAGAAATAATATTAAAATATGATTGAAAACTTTTTTTTTAATACATATTAAAAACCTTTAGACTGGGAAACTAAACTTATTTTTTTGAATTCAACATTTGTAAGTTTAATAATATAGTTTTAAGGACACGATCTTTATTTTATGCTCAAATGATTTCAGTTATTCAAAAACCATTTATGTTAGGGTATTGTCACAAAATTTCTGTTTCAATTACAGTCAATTGATAATTGTAAACAAAATACCTTTCAATGTTTAAATATTGAATTAGCAAACTTATTAGGGTGTAGATTTTGATAAATACTATGTAGTATATATATTTGTTTGTATATAGGATGGCATTGACATTGGCACTGAGAATGGCATATGGAAATGACATTTCTCGCCATTCAAATTAAAAATTCCACTTCAATGAGTGGACAGACGAGATGAAGTATATCCGGCTAAGGCCAAGTAGAATCATTTGCAACTGTCACACACATTTTAGATCTACTAGATCTTGTATATACATATGTATGTATATATCTCGATTAAAGATCTGCGTCTCTCATTTTGTTCACACATATTTTTAATTGTCACGAATTCTTTATATTTTTGTTAAAAATCCATTATAATCTTTTTGATGTTTTTTTCTTTGATGTGCATTAATTACATCTGAAAACCCATTTGGTTTAATTATGTCTGCGTTTTAATTTGTTTTTAGTTTGATATCTTAACTAATTAGTTTGTTGCAATTAATATAAATTAATTTTAAATTAAGTCCATTTTTCTGTTGCATGTTTTAAGTTTTTGAGTTTTATTATTATTTTTATTCAATTAAAATTAACTTTTTTTCTGTCTTTTATATTTAATTTTTCATTTTAGTTTTTCACTTTTGTTTTTGCCACAAATTATTATTATAGCCCATTCATAAACGCAATTACAACAATTATATTAATCGCTTCATCAATGTTGCCAAGATAATTAGCCTAGATTCACTTGGATTGCAGCTAACAAAATTTGATTTTAATTTGATTTGAATAACAACCGAAATCGTAGCACATTTATCAAGCCAAAAATCGAGGTGCAAATTGTGTTAATATGAAAACATTTATTAAGACATTTTTTCATACGATATGTCTTAGCTTGTATTGTTGGTAATAATGTGGTTAAAAAATTACCGCGTTTGTTGGCCGACTCGCGACGTTCGAATCCTTTCGGCTTCGCTCAGGAACTGAACGGTACTGAAAATGCGCGAATTTCTTTGCCTGACTTTCTTGCCACTTTAATACAAAAAACTAAAAAAAAAAAGACAAACAGCGCTGACGCTGCTCGCCAGTTGGTAGTTGCAGCAAAAAGAGGAGAGAACAACAACTGTGACGGTTTCCACTTACCAATGAGTTTTCCCTGTGCCTGTGTGTGTGTGTGTGTGTATGAGTAAGCGTGCTGGTGGAAAAGCGTGCGAGCTCGAGCTTGGTTCCAAATTGGTGTTAGGTTCCGTTAGGCGCCATGCAAATGTTTTGGCCATGTGGATTTTTAATCATTTGCTTGATTTTGTGGTCGTAGCGGAACTACAACTAGCTGCGACAATTATTTGACTATATACTATAATAATATTCATTGTAGGGAATATTATTAGGCTATTGATATAGTATAGTTTTTGCCTAAGATTTATTGACTTTTGGCTTTAGGTCAACATGCTGCATTTTTTATATTGAATGTGAAGACTAACGAATATTAATTGAGGTTAAAACCTTTCTTTACTTATATTTTTCATGACAGTATTTAATTGTTAGGTGCAAAAATTCGCATTTCGAAATTTAACGTATACTTAATATTAGCTAACCTCAATTATAATTTACAGTGCGATTCTAAGGTCACCGACATGTCGAATTATGATATCCTTAAAGGAGCTAAACAACCTGCTAAATACCTGCAAAAACAAACAAAATCAGCTCGATATGAACAACACGCCTACACAATTTAGTTTGCCAATGACTGACAGATTGTTTGGTTTTACCAATAAAAAATATCTATATATTTTGACGTTGAAATATCCACAAAATAGCCAAAAAACTAAACGAAAAGCGACAGCAAAAGTCACAAATACAATTCGATAAGCTTTAAAATGTTAGTTCGCAAGTTTGGGCTTTCCCCGAGGCGGCAACACCTGCGTGCTGTATAAAATAATAAAAAGCTAGCTGGCGACCCGGAAAAATTGCGCCTACTTTCACAAAAGTCTCGTGGGAAGATCCTAATGGTGTTTTTATCAATTTAATGAGTGCAAAGAAAAGCTCATACATAAAACATATACTATAAAAATATTTGTTAGCGAGCAGTTATCATCGAATAAGCCCAAATGCTTTTAGGGTAATACAGTCTGAAACTTTTACAATTAAGTAATCAAGAAAGATCTGTTATTAAATATGTTAGTTTATGTACACAAGCAAACACATACTATTGCGTATTATTCATGTATTCAATTAAAATTTACAGCTTAAACTAAAATTTGTATACCGAATGCAACGCAAACTAAACTATTGTTGAGCCCTGTTGATTTGTACGCTGATTGATTTTGACATGTGTTTGACGCTTTTTCTCCTCCTTGAAGGCATCGGCATTTGCCCGCTTCTCAATGCGACGCTCGCTGCGATAATCTTTAAGCAAACGTTTACGTTCCCGTTTCTCTTCAGCAGTCTCGTCCTTAGGGCGTAGGGAGAGAACACTAAGCGTGGATACAACAGACTTGGCACACAGCGATTTGGGACCGGCTGCATTTGGTGAATTGTCGTCAAGGTTGGCTAACGCTTTGGCTGTCAGCTGTCCATCGGCGCCGTTACGCAGCACATTTGTTGGTAGACCTGTTTTGGGATCGATTTGAACTCGTCTGGGACGCGGCTCATCAATCAGTTTGGGATGATTGTAAATGTTCGAATAGGTTGAGAGTATGGATTCACAGTCCCATTTCCTTTCTTTAGCGTCATTTACTTCGTAGTCGACGAGCTCCTCCGTCGGATCCTGTTCACCATCGACAACATCACAGTACTTCTTGATGCGTTCGCGATCCCAATCCTTGTTGTAGCTAATATCAGTGTTTTTCTTTTTGAATTCCTGGAAACATTGCATTACCACTGGGTGCTTTTGATGCCAGTGCCCCTCAATATCCTCTATGGCAAGATCTCCCAGCTCGGGATCATCGTAGCTGGCATAGAATTTCTCAAAACGATCGTCAAGCAAGGAGAGCTGTTCGTTTCTACGGATCACACTCGAGGACATTGAGTATTCGGTGAAGCGTGATTTTGTTTCTTCATCTTCGAAACGACTTTTACGCATCAGTGGACCAAGGCGATCCATAAGTTCATCTTCGTTTTCTTCATCATTTAATTCATCTGAATCAAATTCCATATCATTTTTATCATCATCGTCTTCGTCTCCTTCCTCATATTCGTCACCGTCATCTTCCATGGCTTGCATCACAAAATCATCCTCAAGTTCTTCGTTATCCTCGCAATCACTATCGAGAGCTGCAACTACATCGGGATCCCAATCGGGACGTGGACCCGGCTGAGGAGCTGCTTTATTCAACATTCCTTCAGACTCTTCGAATTCACTGGCAAATACGGAGCTAGGAAGCATAAGATTATGAGGTTTCGATTCTTCAGCGTTTGGCTTTTTGACATGGTTCGGATTTTCCATATACTCCCAGACGACATCATTCTCTCGCTTCTTCAGATGCTGCATGTAGTCATAGTCATCATCATAGTGAATGCCAAATTTTTTAAGTTCCTCTTGACGTTTGGCCGGGTCTGCGGGTGTTGAAGCAGGCTTAGCTTGCGGCTGCCTGGCACCTGCCTCCAGGAGCACACGCTGTGGAGCAGTTTCATCGGTCACCAACGGATCGTGCTGACTGCGATGCACCAAGTGAAAGGTGACAGCTTGCTTGCGGTCAATATATGGCTTTTTTCCTTTAACCTACAATGAAAATACACTTAGTTAGTTGTTGACTGTTTATTTATACACGTTTTTGCTAACCATTATTGCACTTTTGGCGTCTCTTTCCTTTTTCTTTTTATGTGCGGTTTTTGCGTAGTGTTTTTTTTTTGTGTTCCCAAAACACATGTGCATTAGAGGTGTGCTATACAGCTGCAAAGGAAATCGATATGCTCATGATAATATATCGATACTTTTGCTGTGATTTGATTTGATAGGGTGTCGCCCGTCACATTGAAAACTTAAATCTGAGCATGAGATTAATTGAACATATTGCATGTCAAAGTTTTGTTATAGTTATCATTATTTACTCATACCGATCTTCACCTGCTCAAAAACTTCATTGCAAATTGAGCTGTCTGTTTTAGTGCTCAAACTAAACTAGTTCACAATGGCATATGGCTACATATGGTACATGTACTAGAATACACAGATCGAATGCATCGGGTGAATTTTAGTATTTCATACATAGTTAAGTTGATTGTGCTGCATCCCTGTTGTAAACATAAGTGTTGTTGTTATTAATTTGCATTAATTTTGATGCAAAATGGAAGAAAATGAGAATACGTCAGAAGCCACAACTAAAGTCGCAAATGGTAAGCGTAATGAATCATATTCAATTCCCTACACACTTCTATCACATCGTGCACTTGTTCTTCAGGGGATGATGACGCGACATGCCAGCATAAATTGGAAGAACTCCAAAACGAGATGCGCAAAATGCAAAACGAGTTCAATACGCAGCGAGCAAAAATGAAAGAGCTCTATATGCAAAAAGAGTTGGAGCGCAAGAAGCTGCAGGATGAAATGGATGAGCTTAAGACGCACGTTATGGTGGCGGACCTTAAGTCTGAAAACGAAATGCAAATGAAGGATATCAAGGCACAAGAAGAGATATCATCATTGCAACAGCTAGTGCAGGACACTATTGAGGAATCTGCCATATACAAAGCCGAATTGGAGCGCATCAAAGTGGAACAGCTGCGTCAGCAACAACTGCAATTGCAGCAAATGCAACAACATCAGCACTCAACTCAGGTAGAGTCATCTGGTGGCCTAGCAACGGCAGGTGGAAATGTTATGAATCATGTTAAGAAAACGCTGGTATCCGTTCGGAAGCTAGGCAGTGATTCCTTAAACAATAGCTTTCAACAGGAGAGTGCCGATGGAGGCAATGCGCGTGGGTCAAACAGCAAAAGCAACAGCAAGCAATTTGTGAGTTTGAATGGTAAAACATGCCATGTTTATCTCTATTAATATTATCTTGTTGTACAGGCTACAGAAGATGTCGAGATGATGAACTCGATCGTTGAGCAGCTGCAGGAAGAGATGAAAGCACTCAAAGAAAAGCTGCGCGAACAGGACGAACAGTTGCAATCCAAGACGCTCATGGAGGAGGAAGAGGAAGCGGAAGCAGGTGCTATGCACAAATCAACCTCAACAGATGTGCTGGCTGTCAATAATTGTAGTGCGTGCAAGGCGAGTGAACAGCTCAACGAAGAGCTAAGTACGCAAGTGAAGCAACAGCAAAAGCAACTGGATGTCATACAAAAACAACTTGTTGAATCTCGCGAACAATTGAGCAAAGAAGCAGCATTGCGAAATGATTTGGAAAATCAATGGCAAGCAAAGCGTGAGTCACACAAAAGTGAAGTACAAAACCTGCGCGAACAATACAAAAACAATGAGCAACAGCTGTTGAATATGCAACAAAGATTTCTTGAGACCAAGGAGGATGTGATGCGCCAGTTGCAACGTGTCACCGATGATCGCGAGCGAGTTAATCAACAGCTTGAGACGCTACAGGCTGACAATGATTTTATGTCTGGTCGCTTTCTCGCCACCGCCGAAGAGATTGAAAACCAATACATTAATCTGCCCAATACGGTTGTCGAGCTGCAGGAACTAATGCTGCGCCAGCAAAGTGAACTAATTCAAGCTCGCGTCAGCAGCGAGTACGAGAAACAAAAGTGTGTCAGTTCTCTAGATGAGATACAAATACTACGCGCTCAGCTGGAGGAGAGCAACAATGAAAGACGCGCGTATAAGCGTAAAGTGCAATTAGATATCAGGTCGCTACAGTAAGTGTTTATTAGCATAGAAACTTTAAAAACGTATTTAAACTTATTCATATTTATTTTGCACAGGGATCGCGTTACGGAGCATTTGGTTGCCGTGCAATCGCATGAATCAGCTAAAACAATATTGGAACGCAAAGAGGCTGAATTAAATAAACAGCTTTCGGAATGTCGTGTTGAAATTATAGAATTACAAGAAGCCAACGTAAGTGTTTATTATTTTTATTTATTACAAATATTGATATTCATTGACATTAACAATTCACAGGAAAAACAAGCTAAAACCAATTCAGATTATAGATCTAAGATAAAGACGCTTCAAGAGGAGCTGTCCACAATGGAAACGGTGCAAAAAGATTTTGTCAAACTATCACAAACACTTCAGGTATCATAAGCTAAGCTTTATTATTGTCAAGTATCTAGTATATATACTTTTTTATTGTCTCAGATGTCCTTGGAGGAGCTGCGGCATGCCGATACTGAGGTACGCTGGCAGGACGATGATGATGTCAACAACTGTCCCACATGCAATGCGGGCTTCACTGTGATGGTGAGAAAGATCCATTGCCGTCATTGCGGTCACATCTACTGCGATAAGTGTCTAACAAAAACGGTGCCATCGGGTCCACGGAAACGTGTCGCTCGCGTCTGTGATATCTGTCACACATTGCTCACACCAAACACCGCTCCCTATTTTAGTCATGAGCCACAACAGCAACATCACCAACAACATCAACACCAGCAGCAGCAGCAGTCAAACTAAATGGGTTCACCTACCCTAACTCTCTCTCTATTTTCTTCTATCCCTTTCGCTGCTTTTGGTCAATATTGATAATATTGTTTATTTGTTTATACTTTTAATTATGCTGTTTGTTTATCGAATTGTTTATTATTTTTGTCACATTTTGAAAACGAGTCATATCCAGTCGCAACTCAATCCTCTAGTTATATAGATAAGTTTCTCATTATTGAATTTGAACGCAAGCAGAAGCCAAAACACTATATTATATAGTACAACTATGTACAACTAGTATGATATGCTTGTGCTGCTCATTATTTTTAAATTACTTAAAGCAAGTACGCCTGCAAAGTTTAAAAAAAAAATTAATGTGAGGTGATTGTATATTTCGAATAACAAAAACACAAAAAGAAGATAAACCGAACTTCATGCAACAAATATTTGTGTTTTATTTGGGAATTAAATTTGGCAACATATTTTCCTTTTTACCATTATAAAAAGATATACATATAACAAATTTTGTGTAGGTTTTTTTGATGTCTTCATGGGCGTTGCGAGGATTATAACTAAAATATGTATATGTATTTGTGTAAATGATTTGCTCTTAAATATTTGTTTAAAAATTAATAACAATTCTAAATTCTGTATGTACAACTTTCACTTTAACTTATAATAAGTCAACTGTATATTGTATATAATTTTTATAGTACAACTATATCTAATACTGCAACCTCCGCATTCAACAAGGCAAAAAATCAACTTAAAACAATGAAACAACACACAGACACAGTGGTAGGGGAATCACATTTTTCACAATAATATATATGGGGCAATTACAGTTGACATTAGAACATCATTTCCTGAAATGATAAGATAAAAACGAGAAATAAATGTCAGTTAAATTTGCTGCACTGACAAACAATATGCAATTTATAAAAGCTATCAATCAGTTGAGTTGTTTGCAACTCGTTACTCACCTCACCAAATGAATCTGCCCGCAACGGCACCCAATAACGCGACAGCTGTCACGCCCAATACGCTGATGAGCCGTCTGCTCGGAGCTGTAGCATATAAGAAATTGGCAATAAAATAGACAATGTTAGAAAATGCACGAGTTTCAAATGAGACTAAAGAAAACTACTGATTGAGTTACGCTTAAAACTAAAATCAAACTTCTCTTGACCTGAACTTGAAGACAAATATTCAACAAAAAAAGAGTATAAAACTCTAATTTCATTTTCTTTATTGATTTGGTTTGATTTGATATTTTAAGTTCGAGAAGTTTGACTAACGAACTACTATTAAATTTGTTTCTCAAAAATTATAAAAAGATTTCTCATGCTAATGTGTCGAAAAAGATTATTTGGTTAGAAAAATAATGAAATTTAAGTGAAAAATGAGCAAAAAGTTTATGCTTTAAAAATAATAAATAAAAATGAAAAGAAATAATTCGAAAACTTATGCTAAGGAAATAAAGACAAATGAAACAAATTAAAGACACTTACGTATTTAAAAATTTTGGCATTGAGACGAAGGCAGCATAAATAATTTGAAACAGATACAGTTACAGATACAGATGCGAGGCGAGACGAAGACGAGGCGATGCGAAGACGAAGTCGCAGAGACATAATGAGAAGCGATAAAGTTAAAACACATTGCGAGAGAGAGCAAGAGAGAGTGAAAGAGTTAAATGTTTCTGCTGTCGTAACGGGATTCCAATTTGTTCTTCTCGTGCGGTGGATGCTTATTTGTTGTTGTTGATTTTTGTGCTTGTTGAACTGACATCGTTGATGGAATTTTTTTATTTTTTTACCGATACAGAGATAGGTTATAGACAGCCAAGGGAAGGCGACAGGTGCGATAGATAAAGAGAGATAAATGGACGAGAGAGCTTATCCTACGAATTGATGAATCGATTTTAAGATTATAGAAATATGATGGATACGCGCTTTCAAATGGTTTGTTTCTGGTTTTCTTATTAAATAATTATACAATTATTTGTGAGCATCTCTGTGAGCTTCGGGTTTTGTTTTTTTTTTTTTTTTGTAAAAACTAAAGTACGTTGGGTTTTTCTCTTTTTAGAGGAAGACAATAACGGGTTATAATGGTTTTTATAATTTGGGTTTTTGTATGCTTTGTGTTTTTTTTCCTTTTCTCATAGGCTGTTTTTTTCTTTTCTATTTCTCATCTTCACCTGCACCGCCGCCGATGTTGCCATTTAGAGAGATATTACGTCCATATTTCGCCAGCCATTCAATAATGACGCCATTGGTCCAGCCAAAGCCCTTCTGTACACCATACTCTCCACCCCCGCCATGGCCGCCGAACTTCTCAGCATCGTACTAAAATGAATTAAATTGAATGTTTTGTTTCTCGGCATTCTTTTGATCTCTTTTACCTTTTCAAACATTGCCAATGTTTCGCGGTATGCCTCAAAGTTGGACTTGACCCAACGATGACCCCATTTTGTGGACAGTTCCTGGGCTTCTGGTGTGCCCAGATTATCCAGACCCTCGACCAACATATACTGCATGGGTGCCCAGACATTCGGATAGTCCCATTGCTCACCAGTCTGATAGATTGTGTTTGGCACACCGCCAGGGAACTTATCTAGTTCATTCTGCTCAATGTATTTTAATATGGAAGCGGAGATTTTTGCCGAGTCCGAAATATTGTACGATTTGGTCCACAATGGTGACAGATTGCTTGCCACAAAGTAATTTCTTGGCTTGTCATTGATCAAATCGTAGTCCAGCCAGCAGCCAGCTTCTTCGTTCCACAAAACTGCCTGAATTGCCTGGGTTAATCAAATAAGGGTCAATAAGATGTCAATTCCGGATATAATAGAAGAAGAAGTCGCGTAGTAGAAAAGGTATAAGTAGAGTAGTAGGAGATTAGTATTAGTAGAAGAAGAAAAGTGGTAGTAGTAGTAGAAGAGTGGTTGAAAAAGAGTAGTACATAAGTGTGGTCGTCGCAATAGTTGTTGTATAGGTGGAGTAATAGTAGAGTGATGGTAGTAGTAGTAGAAGAGTAGTAGTTAAAGAAGAGAGTAGTAGTAGTAGTAGTTTTATAAGAGTGGAAGTAGAGAGTAGTAGTAGTAGAAGATGAGCGGAGTTACTAGTCGAAGTTGAATTTGTAAGTATTAGTCGAGTATTAGTAGTAGTAGTAGAAGTGTGGTAGTAGTTGTATAAGAGTGAACAAAGAGTGTCGTACGGAGGAGTAGTCGAGTAGAAGTAGTTGAATTAGTAGTCGATTAGAAATGTATTGGTAGTAATAGTAGTAGAAATCTAGTAGAAGTAATAGTAGTAGAAGTCTAGTAGAAGTAGTTGTATTAGTAGTTGATTCGAAGTTAAAGTAGTATTTATGTAAATCAAAGTAAATAAAAGAAAATCTTTTGTATTTTGCACTAACCTCTAATATCTTCTTAGCCTTTGTCTGATATTCGATCATCTTTTCAATATTGCCCGCCTTGGCATGGAACTCGGCAATCATTTTGGCATTCCAATGCAGCATTGCGTTCAATTCGACTGGAACGATGGAACGAGTCCTGATTTGTGTTAGATTGCCAATATTGGTGCCTTCTGCATTGATGTACCAGCGCGAACTGAAATCCATGCCCGATTCGGCAGCTGCTTTCAGTTCGCTATAATGATCCTCCTTCTCTTCGGGTGTATGAAAACTGCCCGATGTTTCGACATCCTCGCTGTAGGATTCGGGCCGAGGTCCCGTTGTTGTGTCACGATACGCTGCCAAATTGTGTCCCTTGGCCTGGACTGTGTGATTGTTCATGAAATACTCGAATTCATGCTCGAGAATCTCCAAAGCATTGATGGCAAACAGTTCGTCCTTGGTGAAATCGACATAGGACTTAACCATACCGGTTAGGAGCGGTGGCTGTGATCGTCCACCATAGTAGACACGTCCACCATTTGGAATGAAACCAATACGCTTTACAATCGACAGGAAGTTCTCAATCATGCCGCGTGCTGTGTCTTTCATCTCGCTGTAGAGCAGACCACGAATAATCCAATACGAATCCCAATAATAGAACTCAATGAAGCGTCCACCTGGCACAATCACAGGATTTGGCACCGGTATAATGGAATAGTATTGAGGATTTTTGTGCACATCGTCTTTCATTTTGCGACCAAGCTCCTTCCAAATATTATTCAAATCAACACCCCATTGCTTGAGATCGGGATCGTGGATTAGATCGAGGAACGCGGGATGCTCATGCCAATCCGTTGGCGTCCAAACATCCAACTCGGTGCCCTTTTCACCAAAATGAGCCTAGAAACCAATTTAGTTAGTATACAAAAATTGAATATATTCCCTCATTTTCGGTCGTACCTTGACAAATGCACGTAAATCATCATGACTTGGCTTATCATCCTTGGCTGCCATCAATGCCTCAAAATCCTCCATTGTCTTCTCAGGCGAAACATTTAGTTTCATATCGACAAAGGTCTTCGAATCGGGATATAGCTTTGCCATTTGTACAGTATGCAAAAGGGGTCCATAGCAATAGATTGAGCTGTGATATATAAAAAAAAAATATTGAAGATAATATTTTGAACTATTGAGAACTAACTTAGCTAAGTATCATTCATAATGCGTTTTGAAAGCTTTATGAGAGCCATAAAAAATGCATAGTAAAAATATATATAATAGTTTTTTCTTTTCAATTCATAACTATGTAACTGATTTTAAATGGTTTTTTGGTTTATTTTCAGCCCCTCCCTCTAAATGTTCCATAATTTCATTCACAGTTGCTTCTTTCACATCAAAATTACCGGAACGAAATCGATGGAACCCGTTCGATATTATAAAAGTATATGTATTTTTTTTGTTATAATTTTTAACAGCTTTTAAAACGACTTTTGATCTTTCTTTTTTCACTCATATACTAGTTTATTATTTAAAGAATTATAAAAAGTTAAAGCCAAAAGAAAAAATTTTTTTAATATAACATCTGTGTTTTTAGTTGAATCAAGTTTTAAATGGATTTCTAATTAATGCATATTATTTTTAAGATTTAAATAACAGTGTTATTTCAGTGCAGTGCTAAGAATTCCAACGTAATTAAACTGGTTATACTTTTTGGTGTCTCTCTATGAGTTAATATAACTTTGACATTATGTCGTTCTTTTGTTCAACTCGAAAGTATTCAAAAGTACGTTAATCAAGCGCTATTTTAGTTGGGTTAAACATTAACTTAATGACAGCAGCCTTAATGACTTTATAGCCCCCCATTCACCTGACGTCACTAATTAGTGTAAAATACATAAATCATTTTAGTTTGAGCTGAACAGGTTGGAACACCTGTCAGATAGGATCTGCAAACAAACAATATATATTTTATATAATATATATACACATTCGATTCGACTCACGATGATAACGCGTCACGTTTATTGATCTCGTTCACGTTTTTACACACTTTTCTGCTTGGAGCTTGGAAAATTGTGTTTGTTGATCGATCGGAACGATTGGAATGCAAATTTGTATCAAATGTTGAACACACAATTAAATTGCAAGTGTTAATACATATTTTTGTTGGTTTAATTACAGTTGAACCGGTTCACCGATGGAAAGCAAACCAGTTGATAAAATACACTAATTATTCGAATGTATTTTATGAATATTAATATTAAAGAAGAAAGGGAAAAAATTATGACAAATATTCACATTTAAAACACATTTTTGTGTTAATTTTAAAATTTTTATTTATTTTTTTTTTTTGCTTTAGAAAATAATTTG
The DNA here is from genome assembly GCA_035044585.1 of Scaptomyza polygonia. NCBI lineage: Eukaryota > Metazoa > Arthropoda > Insecta > Diptera > Drosophilidae > Scaptomyza > Scaptomyza polygonia. The sequence goes on from JAWNNU010001690.1 coordinate 1,512,489, forward strand.
TTCTTTTTCACAATTTATTATAAATAAATTTTCAAAGTTGTTTAACCGTTCATTTATAAAAAAAAGCTTTTAACATTTATATAACAAGGAATTCAATTTCAGATTTTCTGTTCCTTTTTCAAAACTTACCATGATGGAAAATCGTAGATTTCATCTTCCCAAGCAGCTTTTACAACTGCATCGTCCGAAACATATTGGATCAAACTTTTAGATTTTACCTGCGGCAACAAAGCTGCTAAGCACCAAAGGCCCAGGATCAATATGAGATTGAGACCATTTAACTTGTTCATTATACGAATTATAGGAAGGATATTTGAGGGGACTTAAGAACTGTGTTGTATTTGAATTGCTTTTGTTTAATTATATATTGTGTTTATTTTAAGAACAATTTGTTAATTTACACGGTTAAACGCGCTCACTTGTTTTAATAACGAGTACACACACACACACACACACACACACATACAAATACGATATGTATTTATATATATAGTATAAGTACGATCAAGTACCGAAATTAATACACTGGACTGGGACTTGCATTTGAATTTGCTTTTTAAAAACGTTGGCACAATTAAGATTTAGTGCCGCACTTTGCGCGTATTTATTTTGTATGAAGGACAATAAATAACTGTAACTGCATACATACACAAAAACACACACGCACAGAAAAAGTTTCGCTCTCCCTGCTACACTTGACGTCAACGAGACTGACACAACCAGCGCCCTGTCAGTGCAAGAATACTTCTAACTGTTTCAACCGTTTTCATTTTATAAAATAAGTCCCCAAACGACGACAGCGACGGCAGCGACGGCGACGCCAACGACGACGATCAAAAGCAAGTGTGTGATCCGAGTAATCGGGGCTGACGACACGAGGCACGAGTACGTTATGTTAAACACGAGGCACGAGTACTACGAGGTGGGCGTGGGTAGATTGTGTTCTTTATTGTTGTTGTTCTATTTATAAATCGCTTTTTGAGCGGCAATTGCTGTTGCAATTGTCGGCTGAGCCGAAGTAGTACGATTATCAACGGTTTTTTATTATATCCGTTGGGTTTTGCTGTTATATTGTAGTTGTTATCTAATTTAATTGCAGTTATTTGAGATATTTTGATTTTTTACTACGAGTGAACATTAATTTGTGTATCTTCCAAGCAAGAATTTACTATATTTAAGGCTTTGCAGAGAATTTTGGTTATACTCAAAACATATTATGAATATGCAAAAATATAGTGCACTGAATTTTTGCATAATGTTTTTATTTAAGTTCAATGCACATTCTAAATATTCATAGGGAAAACCAATCTTATTTTTCAATAAACGTTTATTATGGGCGTTTTATTTAACTAGAGATACCACAAACGAGATAAATACTGAATAGTGTGATGGAAATATTTTTAAGAAAATCTAGAACACAAATATTTATTTTTAAAACATTTGAATATAAAATGGTTTTTAATATTCTTTTTAATTTTGTATAAAAAATATGTGTTCAAAACTTAGCCACTATTGCCGGTCATCACTGTAGTAGAAGAAATGACATGACACGACTCATTAAGTTCATGAATGATAAGAAATTGTAACAGAAATTTTTGGGCATATCGAGGACTACTAAATAGCTCAAAAAATGTAAATTAAATTCAACCCAAATCACAAATCCAAATTTAATTAATTGTCTATTGTTCTATTTGGAATTAGTGTCAAACTGATTGGAGAAATGTAATTAACTGGGTAAATCCAAAAAAAAAATAAACAAGCCTAACAAATACCTGCTATACTTAAGATCGTTTTTATATTTCTGGGAATGTTTAGATGCAAAGATCGGGGTTTATTTATTTATAGATCAAGTGCGGGAACTAATAAAGCTCGCATTACGTGGGAAATTTTTTGTAAAACTATTTTTTTTTTTGTAAAACTATTTTTTTTTTTTATTATTCTGTCAGGCGACTAGAATTTGTCAAAAGAAAGGTGATTGTTCCAAAAACATCTTTGCAGACCCATCAGATGCTCCTGGAGCTCGAATCGAGGTCCTAACGCATCGGTCGAATTTGTAAGACTTTACAACTTTACGGGCTTACGACTTTTTTACTTGAGGGATATGAAGGATTTTCTCTTTGATGCAAAATTTTTTATTACGTAGCAAAGCTGTCTTTAACAAGTCTTAATTGAACTGATTTGCTGTGAATGCGTTTTAGTTTGTGAAGCCCAAAATCAACAATAATCTTATTTAGAAGAGATTTGCATAGAAAATTTGAAACTGCGACTCAGTAAAAAAAAGAACTGAGAAATTTGCATACCAAAAATGCGAAAACAATTTTTGCCTCTGATCATTGACCGGAAAATTAAGCGGAAAGAAAAATGAAGCGTGCCACATGTGTTGCATGTGTCGCACGTTTAGTGATTTATCACATTTACTTAATATTCAATTGGATGAAATAAACATGTTCTGCTCTCGTTTGGGGCATATTGTTTTGACTTAGTGCGACGTACTTAATATAATCTCAAGCGATTATATAACACGAATCTATCTCTTTCCCTAGTATAAAAAATAACAACAAAAGATACTTAATTTCACTACCCGTCTAAGCATAACGAAACGCAGTTGTGCAATGCTTTTTTTATTGTGTGATATAGCATTGTCTTTTATTGAAATATAGATAGATACAATCTATGACGACAGCAGAACGGAACTGAATAAAACGTTTAATTCGATATTAAATGCATTTGAATTAGTTTAAAGGCGAAAGATATTCGAACTGAATCGTGATTTAATTAGTAAAACAATTCGACGCGACATTTTGAATCTTGATACAAATATCAGTTAAGAGTGCATGCTTTGACTTTTGAATAGTTTAATCAATTATGTAGAGACTATATTGTCTTTATCTCTAGCTTAAGTCTACTCGGTTTAGTTCAAATATAATTAATAGCTTCAATGACAAATAACAATTAAATGTGACATTTATCTTATTAACACGTTTCTTAACATTATTTGTACAAATGTTCTTATGAAAAAAAATAAATAATCAAATAATTTAGATCATTTTTGTAAGAATAAATGGAAAATGTTTCTGTATTTTTTTTTATTAGGTGTAGAACCTGTAGAAATTTTTTTCTCAAGACGTTTAATATATTTCTTTTTGAATAATGATAAAGGGAATATGTTTCTTTATGCTTACTTTTCTATTGTTCTAATTGTTTTTTTTATTTTTTTTTTTATATTAAATATTATATGTAGAACCTGTACAAACATAACCTTATTTTTCAATAACAATCAATAAAGGCATGTTTTTCTTTTATTGATCACGATTTTTTAAAACAAAACCAAGAAAAGACTTCCTATTCATAAAAAAAAACTTATAATAACAATAAAAACAAAAACTCCTACTCATACTTACAATTCTATGAAAACTAAATTGAAATACACCCCAAAATTAACTAAGGTCATATTTTTGTTCAAATTGTTGTGACTGAATAATAACTTGCTGAACAAATATTTAAACGAGTGTAATGGACTTATTCATAAATAATTATAAAGGCGGCCAAAAGCAAACACGATGACAAATAGACGTCAAAGTTGTTTTCAACGTGTTTCGAATAGTTAACATTTAATATGTATTTTAGTTATTAAAAAGCCAGGCCAGGGCATACATAATTATTTTTAATTGTGTTTCCGATTTCGCTTAAATCAGATTAAAAAAAAACAAATACAGGAAACTAAATCCGGTTTAGGTTCTAGATAAAAAATATATATTGTATATATTAATAAAAATTGTTTTACTTTGTGTGGAGTTAAAGATAAGGTTTTTTTGTGTATGAAAACAAAAATTATTAAGAAAGTTTTAAAAAAAAAAAAAATTTCATATTTATCCAATTTAGTTTTACTTTATATAAACTCCGCCTAATATCACAATGGAATAAAAACAGTTATTACAAATCAAACACGTTTTTAAGCACAACCGATAATATAAAATAATCATTCATAAATTATATATGAAAATAATGCTATACATTTAACCCCACAATTAGCTTAAAAACGTGATTTATTTTTTCTGCATAAAATATAATAAAGTTTATTAAATAACAAATACATCAGTAACATTCAATTTAAAATAATTTTATTATGTGAAACATTTATTATACAATTAACTTATGACTTTACTTTTTTATAATTCATAATCGACCTTTTTATCTTAAACAAAATTGGTTTTTAATCTCTAAAATTGTTAAATATTTTATTGGCTTTATTGTGACGTCTTTGTTCGCGTTTTTTGGTCAAAACTCAACTCGACTCTCTGACTCTTGGCTAGTACCGAAGCCCGTTTTGAAATATGGTCCAAACAAGCACGTTTTTTTCTTCTATCTTTTATTGTTAATAATATTATCTTTTATTGTTAATAATATTATATTAATTGCAGGCAACCGCAGCCTATGTAAATAATGCGAATTGTTTGAGATTCAAGGACAACGTTGAAAAAAAGTGAAAAAAAAAATACATTGTGCATTGTATTTTTTAATGGTTAAAATGGTCAATAAACTTGCATCGATTTAGACCTTAGCCATTTGATAACTACAAAAACTGGATTCAGTTGTTGCTATTAACTGCAGTTTTAAATTTTATAGTAGAAGTTGTAAATACTGTAGACTATTTATAGATAGACCATATAATTATAAAAACTTTTGTTTGAGCAAAATATAGAATTATAAGAGAACTTATACTTAAAATATAATGTAGGCTTTTGTTTGAGAGAATTTATTAGCAACACTTAACTAAAAACGGATATTAAAAAAATAAAAAACAAACTAATAAATAAAAAGAATGTGTTGTTATAAAGATAATTGTATTTTTGATACTACAAAATAAAATATTTATAAAAAAATAAATAAAAAAATATACAAGCAACTAATGAAAATTTGCCATGCGTTAGCTGTACTTGTTAAATAAACAAACCGATAAAGACTTAATAAATTTTTTTAAAGAACATATACTGAATATTTACGCATAAGCTTTCAATTTGCTGTTATCCATAAAAAAAAAAAAACAAAGATAAGCGCATATCGGAAAGTTTTATATCCTGTACTTGACACTGAATTTAAGCATTGATTGTGATTTAATTGTAACTTGGTCAAGTTGCTTGTTGAAGTGCTTAACGAACATGAATTAATCCCTTTGAGCCTTGAGGCGTTTATGATAAGGTAACAACCAAAGAATCTGGAATATTTTACACTATTAAACAAACGTTCGAATCTTGAAGTCAAAATATCAATCACGACTATCAACAACCTACTTAAAAGTCGGTAAGTTATTGAACAATATAATCTAATAGTTTGTTAAGCACATTGTTAACAAATTCATCAAGTTCTTTGTTAGCGACACTTAAGAATTTACAACTTTTCCTACGCATTTAAAGTCACAAGTTCATTGGAAAAACAAGTAGAAACGTTGCAGTCGGACGCACCCGACTGCGGTATACTCGATACCAGTAGTAAAACAGATTAAAAGAGAGAGCTGATTGCAATGGTGTGTGGATACGGCAGGGGTGTATGCTGCTGCAGGGGTGTATGCTGCCTCAAAGATTGTCTGGTGCAGATGGGGATGCCAAAAATCTATCTTCCTTCCAAATTTGGTGATTCTAGCTCAAAGTTAGAAGAATATGGTGGATGGTAGGCTTGGGGAGGTATGGGGGGGGGGGGGCTTCGCATCAAAATTTTAGCTGAAGATCTGTGTATGATGTCAATTGCTATCCTCATACCAAATTTGGTGACTCTAGCTCAAAAATAGTAAAATTTGTGGGGAAGGGGGGATGGGGTTGGTAAGGGGGGGCGTGGCATCCAAACTTTTGCTGCAGATCTATTTATGATGTCAATAGCTATTCTCAAACCGAATTTGGTGACTCTAGCTCAAAGTTAGTAGAATTTGGTAGAAGGTGGGCTGGGTGCTGGGGGCTGGTATGGGGGGGGCGTGGCGTCCAAAGTTTTTCTGCAGATCTGTTTATGATGTTAATTGCTATCCTCATACCAAATTTGGTGGCTCTAGCTCAAAGTTAGTAGAATATGGTGGAAGGGGGGCTGGGGGCGGTATGGGTGGGGGGCGCCATCCACTTTTTTTGGGTTTCTTCATCACCTATCTTGGCCCCAAATTTGGCGGCTCTAGCTCAAAAAATGTGGAAAATATAGGCGTTTTTGATTTCAAAATGCAGGGGGCTCGGGTTCAGGGGGGGCGCGGCTCCAAAACTTTAATGCAGTTTTTTGGGGATTGTTATTAGCTATCTTTCTACCAAATTTGGTGACTCTAGCCTTAACGCTTTGGAAAATACACGCATTCCCGTTTTTAGTGAAGCATTGGGGCGGTTTGGGGCAGCTTGGTCAGTATGGATTGGCGTGGCATCCAAAGTTTTTATGCATTTATTTTGGGACTATAATCACCTATTTTGGCACAAAATTTGGTGGCTCTAACTCAAAAACTGTAAAAGATATAAGCATTTCTGTTTTTCAACTGCGGGGGGGCTGGGGGCGGAATGGGTGGGTGGGGCTCCAAAACTTTGATGCAGTTTTTGGGGGGTCGTAACCAGTTATCTACCTACCAAATTTTGTGACTCTAGCTCAAACACTATGGAAGATACACGCACTACCGTTTTTAGCGAAGCGTTGGGGTGGTTGAGGGCGGATAGGGCAGTATAGATGGGCGTGGCATCCAAAGTTGTAATGAATTGGGTTCGAGATCGTTACCACCTATCTTGGTACCAAATTTGGAGGGTCTAGCTCAAAAACTGTAGTAGATATGGGCATTTTTAGTGTTAAATTGCGGGGGGGCTGGGGGCGGTATGGGTGGGCGTGGCTCCAAAATTTTTGATGCAGTTTTCTGGGGATTGTTAGTAGCTATTTTCTCCCCAAATTTGGTAGTTCTAGCTGTAAGGGCTTGCGAAATAGCTGGATCTATCGATTTTGCGTTATCGAGTTTATCGATTTGCCAGCCCCCTAGTTTTCGTAGAACTCCAATCTTGACACTTTAATTTACTATGCCATAGATAAACAGATTTGCAAAGTTTGAAGTCTCTAACTTGAAGGGTGTTGAAAAAAGTTGCGAACATACAGACGGACTGACGGACAGACGGACAGACGGACAGACACCATGACGGACATTGCACAAACCCAATATACTCTTTACCTTCGGTATCGAGTATAATAACAAACTGATAAGCGTTTATCATTTTATTGCTAAAGCAAACTTGAATTCAAACAAGTTTTAAAAGTTGTCCCTGGCACTCGATTTTACTGATTTGTAATTTATATATTATCGTTTTGTTCAGCAAGTTCAATAAACCCAAGTATCTAAATCAAAAAGTGACAAGAACTTGATCGCAACAAGTACAATGTAGATTATATATTCGGGTCTGTATTGGATACATGTACATATAAATATGTCGATCAATATTTCATTTACTTTGCGTTTCTTACTCCCCCTGTCTTAGCCCCTTTCATAAATTCTATCATTTGCACTCTTTTTCCTCTCTCTTTCTCTCCCTCTGTCTCTCTCTCTTTGCTCTCTCTCTCTCTTTGCTCTCTCTCTCTCTCTTTGCTCTCTCTTTGCTCCTTTAACTATCGCTCTTCTATTCGATTCTCATGAATTTAGGTAGGTTCGTCAGTTCCTTAGATATCTGAGTACTGCACTGTTTGATGTTTTGTTGAATTATCATGAAGACCTATTCCCCCATAAATCTACATCATTAGACGTGAGAGAAAAACAAAAACTAAAGAACAAAACAATGATACCTGTCCCCTAAACACAAAATTTAATGAAACTATCATTTTAAGTGCTTCACATTTTGCACAATTATAGAGTTATGTATTTTGAGAATTAAAAAAACAAACAATGCATATTAATTGACGAATGAACCGGGAATTTAACAATGAAAAAGTTCTTGGTCATGGTCGAGTTTGTATAAGTTAAAAAATATGATTAAGTCTGTTCTTTTGGCTTAAAATTAAACATTAAACATGAACCAAAAAGTGCAAAATTATTAAATGCTTTCAAATGTTTGCAAATAAATAAAAAACCCTCCATGAATATGAATAACAGTAAACATAACAAATTTTAAAAGAATAAAAGGTGCTAAACACAAAAGTAAAAAAAATAGCACCAACGTTGGAAAATTACAATTTAATTGTGTTGAATATTTGCTGTTGAGGCTTTTGTTTGTTGTTGTTGGTTTTGCGGTTAAGCGTTAATTGCAATTATTAAAATTAATTTTTTTTTGTGCATTATTAAGATATATTTATATAATTACACGATGTATATGTACATATATATAAGTACATTATTGTATATTCTACAGAGAGCTTTGGTTTAGGTTTTTTGCGGTTGCTGTTTTTTGTTAAAACTTTTTATGGTCAATTGTTGATTGCTGGGCCCACGTGAGGTTTAGTAGTTTTTCCATTATCTTTGGCACTGATTTTCGGACAAGATTATTAATTTGTTGATTTGAAGTTATCGTGCAATTGTTGTCTTCTTTTTTTTTTTAATTACTTTTAATTATAATTTTGATCTCCAGTCCGCGTCGCGTTGTTTTGCGTTTGACACCAGTTTTAATACTGCGCGAAGCAAACGCAATTTCGAAGTTAAATTTAAATAAGATTTCATTTTTTTTAACACCAAACAGCCTCAGCACGACAAACCATGAAACAAAATTATTGTAAAACAACTTGATAGTTTTTTTTTTCTCTTTGGACAACTAAAGTTAGTTCACATTATAATTATTATTCGAAATTGTGAATTACGCCACGTTTATTTTTGGTAGACTTCTTTGATATGATTTTGTCAATTAACATCAAAAATTTGATTGAGCATTAAGTGATTTAATCATTAATTGAAAAATTCTCAATTCCTGGTGTTATAAAAATATTTGGAAAAAAAATTGTCCATTGGCTCAAGGCCTTGCCAGATTTAAACTAGTCTTATCAGTCGGAAATAAGTTGTGCTTATCTATTTGCGAGTGCTTTGAGTTTTTAAATCAGCTAAAATTGTTTTTTATTACATTGACAGCGATTAGATTAAATTGAAAAAATGCCTACTTTACCTGTCGCCAAGCTTCTTCCAATCAAATCTTCTGCTATTTTCTATCCCATTAGGAAGTTTGCGTTTGATTAAAGGCCACAAATCGCATTGAAATTGACCGATTCGGTTCAATGTTTTGACCAAACGCATTTTTCTAGTTCGAAAAACATTTACCAGCTGAGACTGAAAGTTTAAGCACTCTCTCTCTCTTTCTTTCGCTCTCGCTTTTGATAAGGCAGCAATTGTTGACTGATAATAGCAAAAAGTAGTACTAAGTAAAATAATATGCAAAGCTGATTAATATAATGCAACTTGTTTTTTTTTGCGCCAAGTTTCCCTGTCATTTAAGTCATATCAGTTTTTCAGCTCACCTTACTACACTTAAAAAATAAAAAACACAAATATTTGTAAAGTTAAAATACGAAAACCAACTGATCTTCTGAGATGTTCTGTAGAAAGGCATTTATTAAAAAACAGTTCAACAAAAAACAAATTGAATCAAAAATAAATATTTCGCTAGTCAAGCGTCCATCTGTTTTTATTTATAAACAAATAAAATTAATCATTAATAATATCAGATGCGATTGTGAACAGTTTTCAGAATGTGATTAAAATGGTTGATTACTTTAAACAGAATCTCACTAATCTAAAACCAGTTTCGTTTGGACAATTGGATTTTAAATTCAAAATTACGTATACGCAGCCGACACACCGCCAAAGTATTAGCCAATCAGAAAACAGCAATACCGAACAAACAATCGAATGCTGGAAAGTCCAACAATTGTTTGTGCGAAAACAAATCGTGACTTTTTTTTTGTTGTATTGCACACCTGCTTCAAATCAAATAGATAGTAGTATATGAGAAGTATGTTTAATACTCATAATTACCGAATTATTAAGTATTGAATAATGTTATTTGTTTTTGTTGTGAAGTGTTGATGTGAGAAAACAAAAATCTAGTGACTTAATTGTTTCGATTGAAATGCTCGTAAATAAAGATATAAATCTTAATAATTTTCATATGACTTATGTCTGCTTAGATAAATGCATAAATCATTTGAAATGAACTTTAATTTGGCTTGATTTGTGTTAGATTGTTAGAATAAAATATATTTATAACATAATAGAATAGTTTGAAGCGAAAGAAGAGAACGTACAATAACTTAAAAATGTTTTATCAAATGTGCATATAATTTGCAAAAATAATTTTTTCAAGTTTGTAAAGCCCAAATAAATTCAAATCAAGTTTGACTTTATTTACACCTTGCAAATGGCAACACATTTTGTGCAGAGCATAGCAAGCAGCTTTTGTTTACTTGCAATATTGATGTGCCTAAAAGTAGGCAACATATATTTTGCTATTGCTGCAGATCAATTGCACGTTACATTTTTGAATTGATTTGATTTTTGAATCGATTTTTATCTGCCCACAAATTCCCTGAGCATTCCATAATCTAAGACTTAGTGTGGAATTTAAAAAACTGAGTCAAATATTTGTAAGAAACTGGATCGTTTTTTGCATCTCCTTAAACATGGCTAGCAGTACATCAACTTTTGCTGTGAGAGCTTCAATAGCTGCCTCCAGTCTTGAGTCGAATTTTCGATGCGTTTAACACTTTCAAATTATAACGCTAAGAACATGGCATGAAATCAACACACGTTGAATCTTTTTACCAGCCATTACTTTGTCAAAACTCTATCGATTCCTAAAAGCAATGAGTAAATTATTGTATTATAATATAAGAGTATTCGCCGCAATGGGCTACTGTTGTTAATGATATGATTGTAACAGGTATTGTGATAAGAGAGTGCGAAGCGATGAAAAAGGTGAATGTGCATTCAAATTAATTGGCAACAATCTTGTGAACAATCTTTTAGAAGATGGGCGAATTCTGAGAACGTTTTACATTCACCATTTACCAAAATATATAAAAAGGAAATTCAAAAAGTTTTGAAAAACAACAACTATGCTTAAAAGAGCACATCTGGTGGAATAATTTTATTTTATCATTTAAACTGATTTTAGAATTGCTTCAAAAAAGATTTCGATTTGTTCGCTAAATTAATTTGGCACTTAGCACAGCTATCCTATAACAGATGCTATAATGTTAAGATTGTTGTCTAAAAAGTTCATTGGCTCGAAAGCAAAAAGACCAAAATTTAACAGATGATTAGAGTAAATATATAATATATATAATTTTGTGTGTAAAATTGGATTGTATTTGGTTTGTTGCACGGGACTTTTTTCTGTATAAGTGCCAAAACCAAAGTTAATCAAATCTTTGTACAAATAAACCGATTCTTAAACAATTATTTTGTTAGGAAGTTTTTAGACGATACATAGAGCGATCAACATATTTTAATAATGTCCTTACTATACAAATTAATCGTTTTTTACTCTACAATAAATCTTCCATCCTGAAAATCAAAATTTATATTTGATTTTTAATATCTATAAGACTTTCGGTGCAAAATATCTTGTAAAGAACTTTTATGTATTTGAAATAACAAATTTAACGAATAATTTCATTTTGTCAGTAAAAATATACAATGCTCTGAATGCATTGACGAATAAGTGATCTTATCTAAATATAATTTATTAGCAACTATTAAGCTTTTAGTGTCTTGAGACCCATAAACACAATATTCAAATTTTAATGCAAAAAAGGAAATATATACATATGTAGGTAAAATATTTCTAGCCGAGATCAGATGATACTTAATATATCTAATAAACGGTATTATCATATTTTGAGTATGCGTTACAAAAAAAAAAAAAATTGATAATTGAAAAAGTTGTTCTTACCAAAATGGTTTTACTCTAAAAAAAAAAAAGGTAAACAATCGAGTATAAAAATAAAAAATAAAATGTTGTTCGATTGACCAGCTTAAAGGTCAACCGAACAACATTTTATTCCATACTACAAAATATATAGAGGGTATAACAAAAAAGAAACAGCTGATAAAACAAAAACCACAAGGTCGTCTCGTCGTTAAGAAACTGGGCATGTAAGCATTTATGGCTTTTGTACTGCAACACGTGTTAAACTGCATAATTATTTGTCACAAAACAAAGTTACAAACAACTACAATGCATACTATCACTACTACTATAACTACTACATACTAATATTTAGTCACGTCTGAAAGAAAGTGAGTTATTTAGAAAAGTTCTCTTGAGAAGCACATGATAAAGTTTTATTAGCTTTTTAATAAAACTGTTTGCAGTAAGCTTTATAAATTGTAAACTATTATTTTTTGTATCATTTCACTTTCAAGCATTTCACTGTCAATGATACATATCAGAACCGTTGTTGTCGTTTTGTTTACCTTTTTGGCTGACACTTGAGGAATCGCGATTAACAAAATGCCAACAAAACATTTTCTATTGTGACGTTGGTGCGCTAGAGAGATGAAAACAAAATGTCCACGAGACAAATTGGCAAAACACGCGAAGAAAAAAATCAAAGAGTATTTTTAGCTCAACACACTTGCTTACAATTGTACATACGCACATACATACATGCACACAAACGTACTTAATGTCTACGCATAGCTATTGTAAAAGCTTTTTGGGGTTGGAAAGTGAAAGCACCTCCTAACTGGCAGACAGACAGTCGGTGTTTTTCTGTTTTTCTTGATTTGAAAAATTGCCAATTATGCAACTAAATTGCGCAAATCGTTATTGACAATGCAAATTAGTAATACAACTTACCAGTTAGCATTCATAATGATGTGATGTAAATATTTGAAGTCCTTACGAAATAAAAAAAAAATATCTTTGTTCGGTTTTTATCTTTGTTAAGAACTCAAAGCCACGCGCCAAAGTATTGTTTAAGTTTTTATTGATTTTTTTCTCCACTATTATAACTTTGCTTATTAGCAATCTAAAATTGTATCACTCAAACACGCGTTGTTTGTTTGCTTATGAATTTTATCACAGGAAACAAAACGATTCCTGCGCGAACAGAGCGCGTCCGAACTGCTGAAAAATCGGTTCAAAACTGACTATAACAACGATCGCCAAGTTGCCTTTCCATGTAAATAAATAGTTTTTAGACGCTCTCGTGTTTCGCACGTCTGCACACATACAGATGTACAGTCATGTATATGTACATTTCTGCATATCTAAGTTTGCACGGGTTTGAAGCAGCGCCAGCTGTTTATCGAACGAAAGAGCAAGAGAGCTGAGTTGAGAGGCAAAAAACGAAAAGAGCGCAATAAATGTTGACGGTTTGTGTTATGATAAAAAGCAAGCATGAACTTTGTAACCTTCAGAGCGCTTTTGACTTGTTAATACCCTGTAACCTGTTGCGATATAAAAATCGTGCATCCAATTATTACAAAAATATCGACTTATTTCTGCAACGATGTGTAGTTACCCAAAAGTATCGCAGGCGGGTGATCCTTCTCTGAGTACTTCTCTGCAGGCACGCATTTGAGTCACAAGCTTTGCGCAAACCGAACATACCCTCTGAAAGGTTTATGAGAACTTACAAAATCTGAGAGAACAGAGAGTGTGTAAACGAGTTCTTTGAGTGACGCGTCAGACGTGACCAAACTCCGCATGTAGCCGGTAGACGGCAGTCCACTTGATATATTTACTCTTCTCTCGGGCACCCCCTCTTGAGCCTACTAAGTATTCACACTCTCAGTAAATGACGTGTGAGGCCTCTGCTGATGCAATTTGCAGCAGCATTTTAATTTTGGCGTGTTGATGGCAAAGTGTTGCATTTTTGCGTGCAAAATGATTAGATATATGACAATTTTTTTAACACACTGTGACACAGACAATATAGTGAATATAGTATGTGTATGTATGTATGTATGTATGTATTTAGTAGTGGTAAGCATTTAGTTGGCTCAATTTCAAGGTGCCCTTGCCAACTGTTGCTGCCGGCTTGTCCCATTGTTTTGACTGAGAGCGAACCGGTTCCAAAACTCGTGCTTTTTGTTTCAAAAACAGTATGTGAAAATTGCCAACAATATAAATAAATAAAAACATGTTTTAATTCATTCAGTTTAAATACCAAAGTGAAAAGACAATAACCTTCGTACATGACCTTTGATTGGGAAATTAAATCAATGTATTATCGTTGATACACTCAACATTTAATGAACATAAATGTGTTTATCGAGTGTTGCAATGACTCGAACGAATAAATAAAGGAATAAGCTTAACGGTTATTTATCTTATCGGTACAAATACACAAAAACAAGAGAGCGACAAATCAAACAAGCTTCTGTTAAAGAAACTATAATTGTGTTGGTGAGAAGTATGAGCTTAAGTGTGTGTGTGAGTAATATTATGGGGGCTCGTCGGCCGTGCATATTTGTTGTATGTAAACTAGTTAAAATAGCCAAAAACCAAAAACTTTCAAGCTATTACATATTGTAAGGCTTTTGCTGTTAAAATATTTTTTACACACATGTTTTTGTATACGTATTTAAATGTAAATTTATTACACTCAAAACAACACTCTACATTAGGTTCAACAAAACAAGCAATTCGGAAAACCTCTTCCAATGTTTAACATGCTTCTTTCATTGTAACTGTAGAATAAGCTCCCAAGCGAAAGTGTGACTGTCGCAATTGAGCAATTGAGTAAGGGATTAGGGGCATTGCGTCAATGAGAGAAAGAGACTAAATTAACGTAAATTGAAAACGGTCATCCACATACAGCGCAGATTTACTCAACAGAAATGTGCAAATCCATGGCGGAAATCTTAATTGAATAGTTTAAATTTATTTAGTTAGAACAATAGACAATGTTCTATCCAGAACACTTAGTAAGGTCAATTGGTGAACAGTGAGTTAAGTTGTTTTTTTTTATGATAATCAAACTGCATTCCAATTTGAGCACTAAAAGTTGAGAGATCCACATAACACTACAAAACGAGTAACCAATAGTAAAGTGAATAAGTTTGGTGTAAATAAAGCCCGATGCAATGCAATGTGAAAAACAATAAAATTTAATCAACTTGTTTACTTGTAAGTTTACTCGTTAATTGCCTAGTTGTAGCAGTAGTACTACGTTTGTTAAGGGGGCTCGTTGTTTACACAAATTGTTCGTATAGTTTCTTATAAAGCAGGGCACATTTATTTTATTGTCCACAGTTATGATAAGCCCATTCAAAACTTTGAAAATGACTCTAAATAAGAATTGCAATGAAAAATTTACGCACACAACAAGTTAACATTATTATTTTAAGAAAATATTCACACAACATTCACGCATGCGTAATGACAACTATATGAGATGAACTCAGCAGAACCGAATTGGATAAAGAAAATCAGCGAAAAATGTAAAGCAAAAGAGCTGAGAATACTCCAGTTGAGTATGGTCGACTTGACAATACACTCAAAAAACATAATATGTATAAGCTAAAAAGGTGGCAACTTATATAGTGATCTCAAATTGCAAAATATTATATGGTTCAGCCTAAAGTTATGCTTTAAAAAGTTTATGCATTCGTTTTGATTATTTCGTTATTTTTCAATTCATTTCGATTATAGTGGCTCTTAATTTTTGAATAGATTTTTTTAATATTATTTATTGTTTTTTAAGGTCAAGCTTAGCTCATTTATGACGCTATCAAAAAAGACCATTAGATCGGATTATTTGAATGACAATTAATACATATAATGAAAGCCGTCATATGACGGCATAAGTTTATTTAAAACTGTTACGACTCAAAAGCAAAAAGCTCAACGTCTGCTCAAGCTCTTTGTCTCTTATTTATGAGTATGAGAACATTTATATGTATGATCTGTATCTTTTAAGCTTGTGACTAGTTTCACATTCTACACTAGCTTTGAGTATTAGAATTATTTCAATAGATTTGTAACCTGATGGTAAAGCTGCAAAAAAAGTGTGAATATAACAACAACAACAAAGGCTTTGAGTTAGAGCTATTTAATTAGCAAGTCGACAAGAGTATTATATATTTGACTAATTAAAAATATTTAACTGTAAACAACTTTTTTCACCTATGCTGCATTAATATTAACTATGATTTCAAGTTAGTTTAGAAATCAATTTATACTTGTTCAAATAAAAGTTAATCCGTTCCGCATTGCAAATTTGCTTTATTCTATAAAACAAACTGCATTAAAATAGTTTAATACCCACTGCAACTATATAACATTTTACTGTTTGCTAAATTTCAAAGGTTTTAAGCTAAACGTTGGAATGTTTGTAATAAGGTACAGTCTGACTAGCATTCACTAGACGAAGAAGATCCCAATCCCTCCCCCTGTGCTGACCGATCCAAGACAACTTCGTATAGTTAATGTTACTGTACTCCGTCAAGCTGAAAAAAACTCTGCGAGAACGTAAACTCGCTCTCTCGCTCAAAGCTTTATCATGTGGCATTGTCTCTTTTAGCGAATCAGGTGTTTACTTCGCAAACGAAATTTTGCCCGTCGTGTCAGTTTGAATCAGAATCTCAGTCAGCGAACAACGTCGAGTTTAAGTTATTATAACAAAAAAAGCAATCATGCCAGTTGGTGAGTCGTGAGTGCTACTTTATAGTTGTTTTGTGTGTTTTCACTTAGTGCATAAAATATACATATAAATGGAATAATAGATTGACCTCATATTATAGAGTGCCACTATTTTATTTCCCAGCCCAAATTTGCCGGCATAACAACAACACTTACCTCACACCTTTCTCCTATACTATTTGTAGTTGTATTAGATTTTTTGCTGGCTGGCTTCCAAAAACCTATATAAAAGTAAATTGTGTTCACAATTCTTCGACATTCGTCAAAGATTTCTATACGTGGGCTATATATTTTTTATTAGGGCGTTGCCTTCTATAGAAAATAATAATACAAAATGGTAAAATTACCGTTATTGCGAATACCGCAAAAGTATTAAGTATTATAAACAGATCACGGAGTCAAATGACATCAAATTTGCCCAGGTTGTTTGCCTGTAAAACAGTTAACAAATTTTTAACTGCAGTTGAAAAAACAGTTGTACCACGTTTATATAAACACTTGTTTAAATAAATTAAATTCCTTCTTTATCAGTTTCCTATGAAGTTATTTTGTTTACTTATACAAATAATTACATCTTTCTTTTAAATTCTTTAATGAAATAAAATAATGTATTAAGTCTTGGCAACAGTAAATGAGTCATTCTATCAAAGACCAAACATATCACAAACAAATTTCTTATCTTCAGTTTGAACTTTGACAATAATCAATAAGACAAAAAGAAAAAGAAACTTGACCTTTAAGGTGCATCAGAATGATGTCATTCTCGACAAGAAAAATACGTGCTGTGAAATT
Source organism: Scaptomyza polygonia (assembly GCA_035044585.1). NCBI lineage: Eukaryota > Metazoa > Arthropoda > Insecta > Diptera > Drosophilidae > Scaptomyza > Scaptomyza polygonia. Next base: position 1,529,846 of record JAWNNU010001690.1, read on the forward strand.
TTCAGCAAACATTTTTTTCTACTTTTTAGCATACATTTCCAATGCCGACAGCTTTTCGATATACATACATAAGTATCTATCTCCGATTTCTCAGAGAGAAACCGCTAAATATTTTGTTGTTTTTTTTTTTTGCATGTTAAATGAATGTGTTAGAAACATGCATACATATAACCGAAAAATGTCTATGTGTTGGTGACGAAAGCTTAGCTCATTGTAGAGCTGGGCTTCAACAAAGTGGGCCGAACTGTACAATGTGGAATGAGTAAGAGCTCGTTTGTTTGTTTGTAAGGGAGATCTAGAAAATGCTTTGGCTGCCGGCGTCAATTTTAATGACATCATGCAAACCAAATGCGATGTTGTATTCGGTTGTTGTTTTTCTCTTTGCTACACAAAAACAACAAACCCAAAAGCAAATACTTTGCAATGTCTTTGAATGGAGGGACTAGGAGATATCCTCTATAGAGGAAAATCTTGATTTTTTTTTTCCGTGTATGTTCTTAAGTCTGAGGTGGTCTAATATCTATGGAAATTTGAATATATAATTAATTTAAAATTCTTTATAGTTTAAAAACGTTTTAATCAGTTTGTAATAATTTTTTAAGATTTGTTGTTTAGGCGATTTCTATGTATTTTTTGTAGGGTATGTACTTTATTAGTAACGAAATGTTTACTTGTGCATTCACATCAACAAAGAGTCTATTTCCAGATGTCAGCTTCTTAATTTTAGAACGTATTTTTTTCCAACAATTTATTAAAAGTTTAAATTTCTGCTTGATGTTAATCTTGAGGAGGCTTGTTAAGCTAGTTTTTGTCATGTAATATGTGCATTAAAATAGGCTTATTTAAAGACCGAAAATAATTAAATTCTTAATTCCTTTTTGTTAGAAATCAACACTCCCGATAAACTGGAATACCAGTTCTTCCCAGCGAGCGGCGGTGTCTTCACCTTCAAGGTTCGTTCGGCAAAAGATGCCCATATTGCTTTGAGCCCCGCTCCGCAGCAAAGTTCGCCCATTTATGAGATCTTCTTGGGCGGCTGGGAGAACAGCAAGTCTGTCATACGCAAGGATGGACAAAAGCCCGATGTTGTTGAGGTGCCAACACCTGGAATTCTGAATGCTGGTGAATTCCGCGGCTTCTGGGTGCGTTGGTATGACAATGTCATTACCGTGGGTCATGAGGGTGATGCAGCTGCATTCCTTTCGTACGACGCCGGCTCCCTGTTTCCCGTCAACTTTGTTGGCATCTGCACGGGGTGGGGTGCTGCTGGCACCTGGTTGCTAGATGGTAAGCGAATTCATTACTTTTTTTGCACTTTTGATTGACTTATCTTTGTTCTCAGATGCTGAACCAACTGCACCAGCGATGGGATTCTCTGCTCCCACTGGTAGTGGACCCGGTTGCTGGGTGGCTGCCGCCAATGGTGAGGTGCCACCAAATGCCATGCAAGGTGGCTTCGATGGCAGCGAACAGTTGTACATTGCACGCGCTAGGCATGAGGGTGATCTCATTCCCGGCAAGCTGCATCCATCGCATGGTGTTACCTACATTGCCTGGGGTGGCGGCGAACACGGCCACAACGAATACGAAGTCCTGTGCGCCGGTGGCGGCCAATGGATCCCGGTCGAGGGAGGAAACATTCCACCCAATGCTGTGCCAGCTGGCGAGACATCTGAGGGTGAACCTTTGTTCATTGGCCGTGCCACTCATGATGGCACTGTCACCGTCGGCAAAGTGCAACCATCCCATGGCTGCTGTTATATTCCCTATGCTGGCGAGGAGTTGGCCTACAAGGAGTTCGAGATCTATGTGTCCAACTAAGGATTCAATCCTCCCCAAAAATGTATTTAATAGTCGAAACTATGCATCTTAGATGCCTTGAGACGCATGCACTGAACAAAACAAAAAAAAAGTTTGAATATATTTAAATTATATATTTTTTTTCAGTTTTATTTGATTTTAACTTTGTTGTTGAATGAATCTCGTAATCAAAAAAAGTAAGAGCAATTAATTATTTTCTTCTTTTTATTATTAACTTTGGCTTAATTAATCCGAAATGTTAAATAAACATAAAGTTTAAGAATATCGAGAATAGTTTTTACAGTTCTAAATTACCTTGGAAAATGGGAAAGCTATTAACGCTGCTCTTTTTTCTCGTTCTTGGCTCATCGATTATTGGGGAGCGTAAGTCTGGACTTAAGGAATATATAGTAGAAGGCTATAATGTCATTAACAAAATTGTGTTTAGGCATTGTTAACTGTTATTGTGACACTTGGGCTAATTACTGAAATGGCAATGGAAAATTCGATGTATTCAATATCGATGCCAACCTGTGCATTTTTTGGCATCAATAATGATGGCTATATTTATTCGATTGACACTTAGCTAGACTAGAGGTGGGTACGAGCCGGGACTAAAAATTATTTCCGGGCTTTTTACGTGCGTGTCCGGGCCTTAGCTCATAAGCCCGGAGAAGCCCGCGGGCCTAAGAAGCCCGTCAGGCCGGACAAGACACTGTGCCCATCCTAACCAAAAAGCACTATGCAACACTTAATTTGTTATAGATTTAATACATGTGTAAATCATCGCACTAGTTGATATTCTATCGATCATTGTGAGTAATCGAGCTTACTTTCATACAACGACCGTAGCGTCACGACGCCAACTTTTATTTTGTAAAAATGTTTTAATTTGTTTTTTGGTCAAATTCAAGAAGCTGTGTGCAGCAAGGACAAAAAAGATGTGGTCACATCAGGCATTAAAAGCGATGTTATATTTTGATGCTTTTACTCCGGGCCGGGCCGGCCCACGATACGGAAACACAATTTAAGATTTCCATGTTTACCCATTCACAGTTTTGCTCCCCATGAGCGCTGTTGGCGCTGGAGAGGCTCTGGTTAGGTCTTCCTATGAGATTTTCAATATTGCACAGCAAGTCAGACTTGTACTTAGGTGCACCGGCTCATAAACTGATGCTTGGCATTGGTCTTTATGGAGGCAGCTTTCAGTTTTCGGATACATGGCACAATTGGCCAGGTGCACCAAGCCTCGGTGCTGGTCGCGCCGGCCAATACACCGGCGATGATGGCTCTTTGGGCTATAATGAGATCTGCCAGAACAATTGGCATACAATCTTCGATCAGAATAATGCAACACCCTATGCTTATTGATCACCGTCAATGGGTCAGTTTTGACAATGTGCAAATCAGTGCAAATAAATACTCTTTTTATGATTATTAATTTTAGTATAGCTTTTAACTTATCTGACATCTATCGAAAAATATACTTAAAAACTAATCAAATTTTAACCTTGTTTACCTTAAACAAATTTCTTACTGCGATTTTTCAACTGCCCAAACATACTAGGGTCAAATAAATTACTAATCCAAAAGGCATTTTCAATATTTATAACGAAATAATAATGCAATATTTTTATTGAGTGGATTTCATTGGTTGATACAATGAAAGGCTTGAGATATATAGAAGCAAAATAAATCGAGATAGAGTGATATTATAAAAGTGATATGATTATTAACTTTAAGAAAAGAAAACACCTAACAATGATAACAAAAGAACATTTAAATCAAACAAAATTTGAAAGTTTAATAAAAAACTCTAGGAAAAAAATAGATCTATTTGTGTGGACTCTTTATGTGGCTAATAAAAAAATAAGTTATAAATATTGAAAAAGCTGTTAAATGTTAGCTTTTGTGTCGTAAATTGACTTTTCTGATGTAAACATGTTCATAGATTTGCCGAATTGTTATATATCAAAAACTAACTAACTTCACATCTGTTAAGTTAAAAATGTTAAATAAATATGTTCTTAACAAACAAAAAGTCACTCAAAAACAAACACAAAGATTCTTATTTAAGCGTGTTGTACTTGAAAATTATCGCAGTACACGACCAAGAGTCTTATAAATCGTGTCAACTACTCAAAAGTAATTAAACCACATTTTTACTAACTAACTAAAGTAATCGAGTGATTGAATATATATTTATTTCATATTAAAAAGCAAAAGGATTTATATTTTGTAGTCGAGTGTGGAATTATTTAGAAAAATATCACTTCGATTAGACCATAAAATCAAGTAAATCATTTTGTTGATTGTTAAATATGTTGAAGAATATCAACACTTAGACTCTCTAAGTTTTCTATTTTATTATTTTCGATTGCTAATTGCTGTTGATAAGGTGGAAGTAAACATAAGTCAATGAATGACATAATTTATTCGCACATTTCGGCGTTTTTGTATTGATGGACATATTTTATATAACTCAAAAAGAGCACGTATTGTAATCTTAATGACGATTTATTTTATGGACATTTATTATCAGGTATTAAGAGTGCACGACCTATAAAAGCAACGATCAGAACGAATCCAGAACTTAAGCGAGAACCATGAAGTCATTATTCGCTAGTTTGGTAATATCCTTGATATGCGTGGGATTTCCCATTTGCAGCGGAAGTAAGTTTTCGCGAAATCAGTAACGATTCGTCACTTATCATTAATTTAAATTTGTAATTTTGCTTTGCAGAAATACTCTATTGTTATTGGGGCACCTGGGCCAATTATCGTGCGGGCAATGGCAAATTCGAACCCAAAGACATTAATCCTTCCTTATGTACGCACATAAGTTACACCTTCTTTGGCCTTGACGACAAAACTAGTGAGTTTAAGTCACTGGACCCTTGGCTGGATTTGGACGATGGACTGGGTATGTAGTTGTAAAACTTTCAGACTTTTCGGCCATGATTATTATCCAAAAAAAAAATCATTTTTTAAAGGCTTTGTAAACAAAACGGCTGCATTGAAGCAAACAAATCCCAAACTGAAAGTAATAGCCGCTGTGGGTGGCTGGAACGAGGGCTCTGTCAAATACTCAGCTATGGTTGCTGATCCTAAAAAGCGTGCCACATTCATTTCCAGCACTTTGTCCTTCATTCTTCAAAATAACTTTGATGGTCTGGACTTTGATTGGGAATATCCGGGACAGCGTAACGGCACTGCTGCCGACAAAGTCAACTTTGTGACTCTCCTGAAGGAAATTAAGAAAGCGTATGTCGAAAAATTCTTATTGCAAAAACATATGTTCCTTATAAATTATTGCCAAAAACTAATTTGAAAATATTTCCAATCAATTACAATATGATTAAACTAGATTTAAACCATATAACTTGGAATTGATCGTTGCTGTGGGCGCTTCGGAAGAAACTGCTAAAATATCGTACGATATTCCTGGAATTTCAAAGTACGTGACATATATTAATGTAATGACCTATGACTTCCATATGGCTTCCGATGGCGTTCTGGGCTTTAATTCTCCATTGCCCGAAGTGGAGAAATCTATCGACTATTGGCTAAGGAATGGTATAAAACTTGCTTTACATTCGATTAAGAACATTTACTCAAGATATTGTTGTTTTTGTTATTCGTTCAGGTGCGCCTTGTAAGAAAGTCATTCTTGGAATTCCTTTCTATGGCCACAGCTATCAGATGGCGAATAGTTCGCAAAATCTTCCGGGATCACCTTCCATTGGACCCGGATTGGCCGGAGTTTTTACTGGGGAAAGTGGTTTCATGGGCTATACCGAAATATGCCAAAATAAATGGACGACTAAATTTGATAGCGTCAGCCAATCACCCTATGCCTTTAAGGATGATCAGTGGATTGGCTACGATAATGTTCAAAGTATTGAGCTAAAGATGAAACTTGTGAAGTCAAGAAATTTGGGTGGTGCTATGACCTGGTCAATTGAGACGGATGATTTTCGTGGCCTTTGCGGCGAGACTAATCCCCTGCTGAAGGCAATGAACCGTGCCTTGGGTAGATATGTGTAATAGGATTGTTATAGCTGGCAAGATGGGGACTTTGGTCGGTATTATCGGTGTCACGAAGGTCGTCGCAGCGAGTACCACTGCTCCTTACGAACCCACTTTGACACTGAAATGTTAATCTGAACTTGGCCGGAGGATTCCAATTGTCCGTTTTCAAATTTTTATAAACATATAAAATCGTGTAAGCTGTTACTACTAACATATTACAAACAGCTTAAGTTGCTATAAACCATTTAAAATTACAGTTGCAATACCGTGTTTTTGACTTAGAATACGTCTCACCTTTCGGTAAGAAGGGTGCTATCTGAAAAAGTTGTTGTTGTGATACGAGAGTTTCGCAAAATCGATTATTGCTCATGAACTAATAGATAAATTTTCCTTTAATATATTCTATCGATAGTTCTGACTACAAGTAAGTTCGTCTTTACGGTGGCAGCCTTGAATTTAACAACTTTTAAACAGCATCATAATTGTTTCATCAAATAAATTTGTGAAAAAAATTTCTTTTGCGCATCATAACAAAGGCATAAATATGCATTTCAGCTTTGTTATATGTTAAATATATTTCAATTTCAAATCATAAAACTACTATATTTACTTTCATAATTTTTGTTGCACAAGGACAGACATATTCTACGGCCAACCTATGCGCGCGATTTAACACATGCTAACATTTTTTTTGTAATTCACTTTTTTCTAAGTAATATTTAAATATTTAGTTAATTCAGTGCTGCCAGATCTTGTGCAAACAATTAAACGCAACATTTTGAGCGTATAAAACGCAAAATGCTAAATGTATTTGACAGCGCGATTGACTTACGGCACAGCCGTCAACAAAAAAGCCGGCTTGTTAGTATGTGCAAAAATTTAACGCCGCATTCAAATCGTTTTTTCACGTGCGCAAAGTGATTTTATTCGTGCGAAATATCGAAAAAACTGCTACAAGTAAGTGAACAATTCTAATTAAAACATGTAAACAGTGTGGATTATCAATAGATCAAGAATGCCGGTATTTACGGAACACAAATTTTCGCTTGATGACAGAAATCTTGCGAAATTGTCCGACGATTCGGCAGAAATTCGCATGACCAGCTTTGAGCAAGTGGAGACAAGTTTTATACACTGCATTGTAACTGGTGGCACCGTAAATTTCGATCCATTGTTTCTGCTTCAGCAATTGATAGTTTGGTTTGGCTTCTCGCCAACAACAGCTTCAGATCGTGTCCTCGCCCTGATGCTTGAGCTATTGCGCTCCAAATACGCCCCCGACATATGCTGCAGTGGGCTTACCGATGGTCTCGACAATATACGCCTAGTTTTGGAAAATACAGAAAATGTGCCGAGAAATCGGTGCATGGAATTACTAGAAGATTTGAGAAGCCAAATAAAATCAATGTCTTCCAAGACTCCCACAAAAGGTAAGCTTACAATCTGAAAGCTACTAATAATGTTATATATAATGGCAATGAAAATTCATGCGAAATATATGTGCACATACATTTGTACATATGTTTGTACTTAAAAAAGAATATATATATGCGGTGAAATATGATTTCACCACAGGCTAACGGAACGCATCCCATCACTATTTCCAACACATTATAAGGTTCGTGGTGAATTTATAAACATGGCCTTACCATGGAACCAAACCAAATAATTAAAGTGCAAAATACATAGAAAAAAATATGGGTGTGCTTTGGTGAGTGTGAGTTTTGAAGGCGTTTCATGGTAAATGAATTTATTGATATTCTTAAGTTATAAATAATAAAATTCGAAACACAAATTGTTTAAACTTCTAGCTGTTCGGTACCAAACAGTTTGAATAATTTTACCATGGCAATTGGCATACAAATCAAAGAAAAAGACTAATATACTTTATTCTTTATTTATATAGAAATAGAATTTTCGATCGATTTCTTTAAACTGGACCCTAATGACGCCCTTGAACGAGCTTGGTCTACCGGCAGCCGTGACGATCTGATCACACAGGCCACGATTGTAGATGGTCTAACCTGCGATAACGATGAGCAGTTGCAGCAGCAAATTCTCAACATAGAAATGAAAATATGCGATTATCCCGTGGAGTATATGATACAGCCGCCGCACATCTTTTTACGTCTATTGCACGTGCAACAAGTAAACAAATCGGAAGAAATACAAAGCTCAATATATCGTGCGCTGTTTAGGATTGTAAAACAATTACAGCGTGGCATCAGTGATCGCTGCAATATTCGCAACTATGCCAAAGAAGGGAACATTAAAGCCCGCCAACTGACCATACCGACCGTTTTGCGTCTGCTGCTTAAATTTAGTTGCTTGGAACTTATAAAAAAGCCGGAAACTAAGTTCAACTATCAGTTTTGGCATTGGTACGAACTAACCGATGAGGTAATCCAAACGTATGGTCAGCTTAATGAACCCATTCCAAGCGGCCAAATGGAGATACTGCAAAAGATTGTATCGGCATTTTTGGTCGAATGCAAAAGCATAAATGTATCTTATAAACCGGACGCACATATCATGGGCAAAATACTGATGAAAACGCGTCTGAAATCTATTCTATGTAATGAATTCCTATTCAAAGCACTCAAACAAAATGCATCCCACAACGCATGTCAGACAAATGGAAAATTCCTTAATTCGTTGTTTGAGGACAACGTTTACTGGATGTGTATTCCACAGCGCCTGGACGAACTATGCAAGCTGTACAATCAGTTTGAGATAGCTAAATCGCCCATGCAAGGAGGTTTATTGAAGTTTAAGGATAAACTCAGATTGTCGATTTGTCTGCTTAATAACAAAACTAAACTGCCACCGCAGAAGATGTTGAGATATTTTTATGAATCTTTTTCGGCCCTTTTGCATTTGGGGAGCAAGTCATTGGTGGATCAGCTCGTCGAAATAATTGTCAAGAGCACCATCTTGTTTATGAACCAACCCGATTTACGAATCCTAGCACAAACACTGCTCATCAATCTTTTTGATATGACTATGGACCCGGAATTGCACCGCTACGCATTGCAATTGCTTAAGAAACCCGTCAGCGATCACTACAATGCGCTGGTAACTAAGACCAATTATTTGCCCAACTGCAGCAATATAAAGCTAATACGCTGTCATATTCTGGGTCTGCCGATGAGCACAAATCTGTTGAGGGAACTGCTCATCGTGGCTTGGCACCCATGGCATTCAGCCTTAAAGCAGTGGTGCATTGACTATCTAACGATGCTGCTGGGTTTGTTGAAACTAATACCGGCCAAAGAAATAACGGATGTTTTTGAGTTGATAAGGCCTCTGCTGCCGCTAATTGTTTATCGCAGCATCGGTCAGCCGGAACTGCATCGTTTGCTGTGGGAGTTACTCGAACCGAATGGAGAATATTTGGATCGGCTTGTGGCGCTTAATGCTAATGCCTGTTTTCTTTATCATCCGGATATTCAAACGCGTAAAAATGCCATTGTACGCGTGTCGTTTTATCTAAATTGGCAGCATAATCTCGGAAAAGGTGATGGGTTAGCAATAAATATAAAGGATACGGCGCAGGTACCGCAGGATTTATTCATAGTTCACCCACCAATTGACTATTCCAAAGCATTAAATGTCAACCTTAATATGCCACAATTTGAGAAAATTGATGCGTTGCTAAGTTTGCTTTCACTAGAAGCTGTTGTGAAATCTTCATTGCCGAATGTGAATAATATTTCCCATGTCTTGCGTTTCGTCTTAATGCAACCCGATGCGGAACAGAGATGCTATGGATCCACTGTGCTATTCCTGTCCGTTTTTCGCGACTACGTCGTCATTAAAGCAAATACTCCCGAGCTGCTGTTTAATATGTCGGCATTATTAATACCGTTCAAATACAAAATAAAAGATTTAAAGCAGCCCCTAAAAGAAGAGCCGTTACACAAAACGGTGACATCTCCGTTATATTTACATAAGCAGTATCATAATGCTCAATATTGGCGTTTCTTTCTTGCACTCAATGCCTGCGGCAGTCTGGACGAATTATCACTGACCGCGATTCAAAATATGGACATTGGAGAGTCACTTAAGTTAACAGCATCCGATTTGGCCTTGTTACATGCCAGCCAAATACAACGGCAGTTTGAAAATCTACTCAACGAGGAGGCAAAGCAGTGCGATAGCCTATTGAAATTTCAATTTGTGGTTGGCTACCTAAACCTATTTCTGATCCAATTGCGTGACGATATTACGCCGGATAACGCTCAAATACTGTGGCAGTTTATGGACAAATATTTACGATTCTTGCCCAGCAACATTAAGGACATTAAGTGTTATACCTTAGTGTTGGAACTATGTCTCCGATGTTTGAGGCTACACTTGCCGGCGGTGCATCAGGGTTTGAGAAATGAACTACGAACTGAACCCAGTCACAGTTTCTTAGAGATACTGAAGGATAGCGAGGTCCCCATAAAGCTTCTTTATATGGTTTCTCAATGTATGGTTTTGCTTATTGCCGACGACGTCTGTTCCAAAACCGTTGTCTATTTGTTGCACCAACTACTTTTCACAGACCTAAGCTTAATGGCACGCAAGCATTATGAGCTGCGTCAACTGCAACATCTTCGATGTATTCTCAGTGTTTTGCGGGAGCTAAGCGACAAGCCTCTCTATTTACATGAACTCAATGTAGAGGTAAGCATATTTAAACGAAACAAATCAAATTGCTTGTTGCCCTACTTTAACGTTTATTGGTTTCTCTCTCTCTTTATAGGCACATTATCAGCATTTTGTTCAGCTATCGAAGAACATAAAGACAAATACACTTACTGGATCCCAGATGCAACGAGACTGTCTACTCATCATTTGCCAACTGCAGTCAAACACTGAGTTGAAGCCGGCCGACAGTAACCCAACTGGAGGAAAATCAAAGGTTCTACGCTATCTAATCAGTCTGACCAACCAGCGTGATCGAGAGGTGCGCGCCTTGGCCTGGACAGCGTTGGCCAATTGGTGTCAGAGCGCTGGTCGTGAGATCATTCCCGCTCTAATAAATTTGAATCAATATCTGCCAGCAGTTCTGCGCAATCGTTGCCTACGCACGCTGCTCAATCCCCGTGAGGTGATGATAGTGCGTGAGCTTGCCGGACGTTTGTTTGAGATGCTTATGCCGTATATATCTGCCGCGGACATCATCAACCCGTTGGAAAAATTTTCGTTTCTCAAGGAGGCAGCCTCGCCATTCAGTACACTGCGTATATCTTCAACCATCTCGCTGCAATGCAATAGATGGAATGCCAAGCATTCCAGCAAAATATTGAGCTGTTATGTTGCGATATGTACACGTCTGACCGTCATAGAGCCAAAGTGGCATGCCAAAATTTGCGATACTCCGTTCTTCCATAGCCTCACGGAAACTATCAACTTAATTAAACCAATGGAGAACATCAACAGGAGCTATATGGACTTATGCGGTGAACATATCTGCAAGCTATTTGCACGATGCTATCAGCTCAATAGGTTGTACATTCAACGAACCATCTGTCGTTTGCCGCTGATGCTCCAAAACTTCTACAAATTGATAGATATGGGTCTAAAGCTAATGTCACCGTTACCGCTGCCGGAAAATTGTCACGTGGAAATGCTTAAGCTACTTATAGTCTTTCTCAGGGAAATGAACTCATGTTCATATCTGTTTTCGTTTCGGGAACCCAGCCTGAGAATTATTGCTCTGATCCTTCAGGGTTTGAGGGTCGACAACGTTGATGGTGCTGTAATGGGATATTCATTGACAGCGCTTATAATGCTGCTAAACAGGACGCTGGATCCAACTATAGGCAAGGATATAATCTTATTGTTCAATGAGTATGTGGAAATGGACGAAGTTGTGGAGGAACTAGACACCATAGACAACAACAACAGCTGCAAAGAGAACTCCAAAAATCCCCTATGCCAACAGTTGAGAATGTTAAGCCGTAAACCAGAAACAAAGGAAACCAAATCAACACCGAAAGAAGCTCAAGAACCGAAAGCCAAATTGAACGGAACTATGTTGATATATCAGAGGTTGGATGAACTGTTCGAGAAGTACTATCCGACTGGCAAATACCCCTTCAGCGATCCGTACACAAAAAATCAAGTGCACGTCTGTGAAGCTCTCAGCAAACTGATCCAGGTACTCCCACAGGCAATGGAAGGGGCAGTTAAAAACAAGCTACTCCACCGAATTATTGAACACTTTGAAACGTTCTACAACAAGATCAGCTTTAAAAAACCCATTGATAAAGTTCCGGACAACTATCAGAAACACGCGACTGTCTATAATCTATCGGTGATTTTGAATATGCTGATCAGTTGGCATGCGGCATCGCATTCTGCCATCGAGGATCCGTTGTTGGCTATGCGTCTGGTGGGTGTCTTGACACGCTTGTGGAAGTGGTTCTCGGATTGGACGACGCTTGTGCACTTCACAATTCGTCTGATGACAGTGCTAACCGAACACTCCTTGGTGATATGCAAGCACGCATCACAGGCGCCGATCGATATGACCCATTCGATGTTGCAGCGTATGATGAATGTCGTCGTTCAAACTATGTCTAACGACCATTCTCAAACCGGCGACATGTTGCATGGCGCATTGCGCGTCATGAACAATTGTTGCGCCTGCATCGAGGGTCGCATGTCTCTCGACAAGATGGGTGTACTCAATATGATGGATAAAGTTCTCAATCCGAATCCAATAAGGCTAGACGTACAGAATCTCTGGCTACGTTTTTGGGAGACCTTCTCGCGTTACGAGTACGGCTCAAAGATGGTTCATTTTGACAAACTTCTCAGCACCATCCGTGGCTTGAAACCTTTATCGGAGTTACGTCTGACTTGCCTTCGCATTATGCGCAATATATGCTTCGACAGTGGCAATCGAGATCGCTTGCTCGGCATGACCGAATTCATGGCTCTACTACGTAGCACTATGACAGTGAAGACGCCGTCTACGGACATTGATTCTCTCACCTATTCCTACGAGGAACCGTATATTGTTATCGTTTGCCTGCTGAGTTTGTTTAGCGTCAAAGATGAACAGACGGCAAAGTTCCATGACAGTGAATTTCACCAAAAAATTATGATGTTGTCGCTTGATTTGGTGGCGTCTGCCGCCGACGAAGTGAAATTTAGCGAGATCGGCTTTGCATTGAAGCTAGTGGATGTTCTGAAAAGGTTTCTCGATTTGATTCAGTCAGCTAATGCAAAATAGTCTTTTTTATTTTGATGAACGATTTAAACTGATATATAACTGAAATACATTAAAGCGATTGTTCATTACTTATTTGTTTCCTGTTTTATTAAACTTAATCCCTTTATAGAATATTTTACTACAAATGCTGACCAGAGATCTCTCTTAACACATGTGAAAGTAAAAACAGCTGTCTATACATTTCTATAGACATGACAAATCGCATTTGGGTTTTTCGCTCTCGGAAATTGGTTTTGCTCTTGATTTTTGTGTTTGATGTCTTTGCTGTGCCTTGTAAATTTTTGTTGGCTTAAGACATGCCAAGCGCTGCATTTTCTATCTCTATTGTGGAAAACTGCATTTATTGATAAGTAACAAAATTAACAAACTAAAAAGAAGAAGAGGAGAAATTGCCAAAATCATGAACGAACACAAATTAACAATTACAACATGCAACAACATTCACGCAGGTGCACAAACAAAATCAAAAATTATTTTATCGTTCCACTTTAGCTCGGTGCGTTTGAAAAAACAATTTTTAATACACATATGTGTATGTATATAAATATGTACCTAATTGAGCCCGCATATATTTCTCATACGATTTCCACTTAAGAGCGAATTGTCACATCTTTAGAAATGTTTAGTCGTTGCTGTCTGTCTCTCCTTTCACTATTCGCTCTCTGTTTTCGTTTTCACTTGAAAATTTCAAGTTGAAATTAAAACACTTGCTAAATCAGCTGTTAATGTCGTGCAAATACTTTTTGATATTTATGGGCAATACTTTAAACACAATTTATAGTATGCTTCTTATAACGTAAGTCTTATCACAAGATATTATTATAAAAGTATAGCAATCATTAAGTCAAGATTTCGTCAAGATAAGTGACTCGCATAAAATTCTAAACACGTATGTATGTATGTACATACATAATTACATACATGGTTACTCTTTATATGTTTGTAAAAGCTTTGTAAGAAGATATATTCTATTATATCAAATAATTTGCAATGCACAAATCTACTTAACAAATTTACAAAAATATGGATACAAATTGGCATGCACAACAATTGTTGAGATTACAACATTCATTAGCAATACATACACCCCAAAACATACATAAATATTCTCAATGTTCTCGGAAAACAAACAACAGTTAAATAAAGAAAGAGCGGGAGAGATAGCTTCTCGCTCTGAGATTAGTATAAAAATGCACAGAAAACGTAATACGCATTCAGTAAGCGACGATCGCTCTGCTTAGATACACGCGTGTAGAACAAAAGTTATGTCTTCCACTGGCAAATACTGTTTTGCTATCGATCGTGGCGGCACCTTTACCGATGTGCTATGTATTTGTCCCGGCGGCCGAGTGCGCACCATGAAGCTGCTCTCTGAAGATCCGGAACGTTACAGCGATGCACCACGTGAAGGCATAAGGCGCATTCTAAAAGAGGTATAGTTTAAACAGTTTAAGTAAGGATGAGTTGAACAAATAAGAATTGTTTGTAGGAAACTGACACAGATTTGACTGCAGCGGGTCTTGTTGATACCTCAAAGATTGGCTGGGTGCGCATGGGCACCACTGTGGCAACAAATGCTCTGCTCGAACGCAAAGGTGATCCTGTAGTTCTGGTGGTTAACACCGGTTTCCGAGATCTTCTCTATATTGGCAACCAGGCTAGGCCAAAAATCTTTGACTTTAACATACGCAAACCGGCTAATCTCTACCAGACAGTTGTCGAGGTCAACTGTCGCATTGTGCCAGAGCAGCCGGAACGCTGTCAGCTTAGTAAATTGCCTTTAATTCTCGTTTATTTATTAGTTTACTAAAGACTTGCCTTCCAGAACACCAGTGGAAAGTTATGAAGGGCATCACTGGAAGCAATTACTTAGAAGTAGAACCAGTGAATGATTTGGCTGTGCGAGAATCCTTAGCGAAAGCTCGCCAACAGGGCATTAACTCGGTTGCTGTGGTTCTTACCCACAGCTACGCTTGTCCGGAGCATGAACTGCGCATTGGAGAGATTGCCACACAGCTGGGATTCAGTCATATCACACTCTCCCACAAGGCCATGCCGATGTGCCGGGTGGTGGCTAGAGGTTATACAGCCTGTGCAGAAGCATATTTGACACCACATGTTGATCGCTATTTGGCCAGGTAAGTAATCGTAACTCTCTCTCTTTGTTTTATTTAGATACATATTGGTGTGTGTTTTGCGGCCTAACTAACTGTTTCGCATAAATTAGTGAGATGATAATGCAACTTTTCGTTTTTGTTTTTGGCGAGAATAACGCAATATATAACAACAATAAAAAAAATAAATAGAATTCGCTACGAGTCGAAAAGCTCATCACACAAAACTTTTTGAGTATTAAATGCAACAACAAAAACTTTAAGCTATCTAACTTTACAGTAAAGGTCAATAAAGTTGGCAAGCCTAATAAAAACAATGCACTCATTCATTCATTGAACCTAAAAGGAACCTAAAAGTATTAATTTAACTGCTGTAAACAATTTATTATTAAATTCTTTGCACATTATTTTTTTTCTTTCAAATTTTCGTACATTTAACATCTGTTATAATTATAATTATTTTTTATTTAAGTGTTTCTGAATAATAAAAAACTCATAAAATATTTTTTTTATCAATTGCAGCTTTAAGTCTGGCTTCGAGAACCAGTTGAGTGGCGTTGATGTGCTCTTCATGCAATCGGATGGTGGCTTAACTAATATGGAGAATTTCCGTGGCGCTCGTGCTATTCTTTCTGGGCCGGCAGGTGGAGTTGTAGGTTACGCATTGACGGGCTGCCGTGAAACCGAGCTGCCATTGATTGGTTTTGATATGGGCGGCACGTCAACGGATGTATCTCGATATGCCGGAAGCTATGAACACGTGATTGAAAGCACCACGGCGGGCGTCACAATCCAGGCACCACAACTGGACATCAATACGGTGGCGGCAGGTGGCGGCTCTCGACTCTTCTTTCGCTCTGGCATATTTGTGGTGGGTCCAGAGTCGGCGGGCTCGCATCCCGGTCCGACTTGCTATAAGAAGGGTGGTCCATTGACTGTCACGGATGCCAATCTAATGCTTGGACGCATTCTGCCGCAATACTTCCCCAAGATCTTTGGTCCCAAGGAGAACGAACCTTTGGATTATGAACTGACCCGAAGGAAATTCAGTGAACTGCAGTCGGATGTTAATGCTCACTTGAAAGCCACCGGAGATTCCCGTGTTCTAAGCATAGAGCAAGTCGCTCTTGGATTTATTCGTGTTGCCAATGAAACCATGTGTCGCCCGATACGCGCTCTAACCCAATCCCGTGGCCTGGACACTGCCAAACATGTGCTCTCCTGTTTCGGAGGCGCTGGAGGTCAACATGCCTGCTCCATAGCTAGAAATCTGGGCATTTCCAAGGTGCTGGTGCATAAATATGCTGGAATACTTTCTGCCTATGGCATGGCCCTCGCTGATGTTGTCCAGGAGGTGCAGGAGCCCAGTGGCATTGAGTTCCATGAAGTGAATGCTCAGCTTCTCAAAACACGTCTAGATGCCTTGTCGGAGCGTTGTCATGCTCAGCTAACTGAGCAGGGTTTCAAACAAATTGAATTGCAATCATTTTTACATTTGCGCTACGAGGCAACAGATGGCGCTTTAATGTGCTCACCCACTGCTGGTGCTAAAAATCAATCTGGATCAGTGCTAGTTGCTGCCTATGGTGATTTCAATGTGACTTTCCTGGAACGCTATCGCACTGAGTTTGGCTTTGTGCTCCAGAATCGACGCATTATCGTGGATGATATACGCATACGTGGTCTGGGCAAGAATGAGACACCTCCAGAGGCTGAAGTGGAGCGTGCCCAGGAACAAACACCAACCGCCGAAGGGAACATCAAAGTGCACTTTGATCAGGGCTCCTACGATACGCCCATCTTTTTGACCAAGCATTTGCGTGCTGGTAATCAAGTCCCTGGACCCGCTGTGCTCATCGATCAGCTGTCCACGATCATTGTCGAACCCGATTGCCAAGTTTACGTGACCAGCTATGGTGACCTGATAATGGATGTAAAAACCAGCAACAAGCATGGCATCAATTCAGATTTGGATCCAGTTCATCTAAGCATCTTTAGTCATCGCTTCATGAGCATTGCCGAGCAGATGGGCAGGTAAGATTCTTTAACTCTTCGACTCTTTTCCTTTTCGAGATCTAAAGTTTTTCTCTTTTTATTTTCAGGGTACTTCAGCGCACTTCAATTTCAACTAATATCAAGGAACGTTTGGATTTCTCCTGCGCTTTGTTTGGTCCAGACGGGGGATTGGTTAGTAATGCTCCACATATTCCAGTGCATTTGGGTGCCATGCAGGAGACGGTTCAGTATCAGCTTAAAGTTAGGGGAAATACATTGAAAAATGGCGATGTCATCTTGGCAAATCATCCACAGGCCGGTGGCTCTCATCTGCCGGATCTAACAGTAATAACACCAGTGTTTTATGAGTAAGCAGAAAAAGGTTTAAAAGATTCGAGATTCGACATTATATTCTCTCTCTCACTTTCCATGGCAGTGGTCAAACTCGTCCAGTGTTCTTTGTTGCCTCGCGTGGACATCATGCGGATATTGGAGGCATTACGCCGGGTTCAATGCCGCCGCATTCGACATCTTTGGCTCAGGAGGGCGCCGCCTTCAAGTCATTCCTCATAGTGGAGAATGGTGTATTCCAGGAGCAACAGATTGTGGAACGCCTGACAACACCAACAGGCGCCAAGGGAGCTGTTGGCACCCGGAATCTCAGTGATAACCTTTCCGATCTAAAAGCACAGATTGCGGCTAATCACAAGGGAATTCATCTGGTATCGGAGTTGATTGATAGCTATGGCCTGGATGTTGTCCAGGCCTACATGACGCATATACAAAAGAATGCTGAGCTTGCTGTGCGGGACATGTTGCGTCAGATTGGCAAGGATACGTTGGCAAGAACGGGTTCAACGGTGCTCCAAGCACAAGAGTTTATGGATGATGGTTCACCAATTACACTAAGGGTAACCATAGATCCTGATAATGGTTCGGCGCTGTGTGATTTCACCGGGTCCGGGCAAGAGGTTTGGGGTAACTGTAATGCTCCACGTGCCATCACACTGTCAGCTTTGATATATTGCCTGCGTTGCATGGTGGGACATGACGTGCCCCTTAATCAGGGATGCCTTGCACCCATTCAGGTGATTATACCAAAAAATTCGATATTGGATCCGTCAGAGGGCGCCGCTGTTGTTGGTGGCAATGTACAGACTTCGCAGCGTATTGTCGACACTGTGTTGAAGGCATTCCGGGCTTGTGCCGCCTCCCAAGGATGCATGAACAACATCACGATCGGTGACGATCAGTGGGGTTATTATGAAACTGTTGCCGGAGGATCGGGGGCTGGTCCTGGTTGGCATGGTGCTGGTGGTGTACACACACACATGACCAATACGCGTATTACAGATCCGGAGATTCTTGAATTGCGGTATCCCATGATACTGAAACGATTCTGTTTGCGCACCGATGGATCCGGTGGACGTGGACAATACAGTGGTGGCGAGGGTGTTGAGCGAGATTTACTTTTCCGAAAGCCAGTTACATTATCGGTTCTCACCGAACGTCGCACACTACAGCCTTATGGTCTAGATGGCGGCGAACCGGGCAAAAGTGGACGCAATCTAATCTTTAAACATGATGGCCGAGTTATTGCTCTTGGTGGAAAAACATGCATCGATGTTGAGGCAGGAGTAAGTATAGCCGAGCTAATAAATACAAACAATAATAATATATCGATTTTGTTCTAAAGGATACGTTTTCAATGAAGACACCTGGTGGTGGTGGCTATGGTGACGCCTCCAAAACTGATCTATCCTCAAAAAATAATGAAAACACACAGAAGTTTATTGAACGGGGTACAGTTCATGATTATCGCCAAGCACAGGAGTCTGCATAAAAATGTATTATAACAAGCTCTTTTTTACAATATTCCATTTGAACAAGAAAAATGTTTTTTAAAAAGAAACAAATGCCGCTTATTTTATGAGTGACCAGCTCTTTAAGATATATTTTTGGTTTGAAGCAGCTGATCGATTGTTGAGGCGAATTAAAAAAGAATTTTACTATCGATTGCAAGCTACTCTTCACCTGTTGCTCAGCTCAAACTCGTGGCTAATGTTGTCAATGCTGCCAGTTGAGTTGTGAAATAAAATACCTGACAGAAAATATAAAATATTCTATTGAAATTGTATCTTTTGATTAAAAACAATTAATAACAATAACCGGCACTTGTGCCCCAAAACAACACACCTGTTATCGATAAATACGGCTGCTAGTTTAACCATCTCTATTAGCAGTTCTATTCTCCGCAATTTAGTAAACAATGTGCACGTGTTGCAGACATAAATCAATTTAAATTAATAAGTTCTACTTATTAAGTGCTTTTAACGCGTGCTTTTTACACAACTAACAAACTGCACAAGCTGCAAAATGGCGGCAATAACAGAAAAGTCGAAAGACACAAATACGTTTCGGGTAATTAAAATACACACAATATATACGGTGCGCATGGGAGCCTTATGCTAACTTCATAATTTTTCTTTGCATTTGCAGTTCAAATCGTTTACAGATCGCGTTAATGAGATTGATTTGCGTCATTTGGCACTGTATCACATAGGCCACAAAAACGAACAACTCGAGGAGGCGGAAAACGAAACATATTTTCAGCAAACGCTACAAAAATGGAATGTGCTCAATTTGACGGAGGAGTACAATGATTTTAGCAAGCGTTGTCGCAAAATTGTCACTCTACCACAGTTGTTGCACCAAAAGGACTTTGTCATCGATCTGCTGCTAGAGCGCCTGTCTACAGCAACCAATTTATCCCAGCAACCGCTGCTTGAGCTGCTCTATGTCCTGGCACGTGATCTGCGCGAGGAGTTCTATGCATATTTTCAACGTGTGCTGGATCGTTTAATATGTCTGCTTAATACCCAGGATGCCGAGCAGCTGGAATGGACTCTCATTTGTCTAGCGCATTTGTTTAAGACACTGAAATCCTATTTGAAACGCAACATTGGCATCGTCTTCAATGCCATCCTGCCGCTCTTGGATGAGCATCATTATGCGGAGCATGTGACCAATTTTGCTGTTGAATGCTTTGCCTATATAGCAAGAGATGTTCGCGATTTTCCACGTTTCCTTGCCTACGTGCTGCAAACAGTGCTGCGCGAGCAAGTAGCAAGTGTCCATGGTTGTGGACGACTGCTCTACGAGATCCTGCGTGGTGTCAATGGACATCTGCACACTTGTGCTTCGGATTTGCTCTCACACGTGCTTCAACTGCTTGGCAATGTAGAGGGCACTTACACAGAGGCACAAACAGCACTGCTTGCTGACATTGTGCAGCATTGTTTTGGATTGCTTTTAAATTTTATAAACGCCGATCAAAGTGTTGTCCTTTGGCAGCAGCTCTGTGCTGCTGTCTCCATCGAGAAGCTTAGTTTGACTGCCACATTGCAATTGTTGGATTTAATATTACCACTTATTTCGCACAAGGATGGCAAATACATTGCAGAACTTTCGCTGCTTGTGCCTTCAATATTAAAGCTGCTGGATCGACACGCGGCAGAGCCACTGCGACAGCTGAGCACATTGGTTAGCAGCCTGTTGCAGGCAAAGCAGACGCAATTGAGTCAACTCGATGCCAGTTGCTTGCTACAAAAACAGCTAAAAGTTAGCCAAGTGTCGCGCACAATCTACGCTGATTTTGTACTTCAAATGCTGGACTATAAACTCTTTGAGCTCCTCGTGCTGCCCCATGTCGTGGCGCACTACGAAGAGCATCTGGATGGCGCTGCCTTGGAACTCCTCGCACGCATTATACAGCACAAGCGTCCGCTGCTCGTGGATGCCACCAGCCTTGCCAACTGGCAGCCATATCCTTTGCAGCTTAAACAAACTGCAACTCTTAAGCTTGTGGAGCAACAAATACAGCATATTGATGTTAAGGAGGAGCATCAGTTGTTGCTGTTAGTGCTGCTGCCTCATCTGCGTGGCTTCGACAAGCAGCCGCTAGAGCAGAGCCTGGAGTCTGCCGTACAGCAGCAACTCGTTTCACTGGCTGACTGCCAGCTTTTGCTGCTTCTGCTGCAAACACATTCATTGCTTCAGTTTAAGTTATCGAAAAAACTCAGCGCACAATTGCAACGGAAACTGCTGCCACTTCTCAACCAGGATCTGCGAGCCTTGGCCTGCCTGCAGCTTATTCTGCTCAAGGCATCAAAGAGTGAACTAACAGAGGAGATTTTAAGTGCTGTCTCCAAGCAGCTCAGTCAACCGGACCGTCAGTGTCGTCGCATTGCTGCACATTGCCTGGAACTCTTAAACAGCAACAAGCAATCGAACCCTTATGGCTATTTTGCTGCTGCCTGTGGCATTGTGCCCACCGTGCACAATTATCGGGATCTATTGCTGCAACTGCAACAACTGGAGCCAACAGCAGCACAGTTCAAAAACTACGAGCAGCTGCCTCACTTTAGGGAGCATGCTGTCAGTCTGCTGCTCGGCTTGCTCTTCAACAATTTTAAGTTTGTTTGGGTTCCAGTGCAGCAATTGCTCGCGGAGTATGTTAAAGTGATGACTACCGATGAGTTCTGGCCCCAGTTTCATGAGAAACTTTTGCTGACATTCACATGTATAAATGCCAAAGAGAAGGCATCGCCATTGGCACAGCACAATTTCAATTCCCAGGCTCTGACAACACTGTTGCCACTTGATGAAGAACAGGAGCTGGAGATGACGCAGCAACAGGCAACTAATTATCGTCAATTGCTCTGGCAATGCATACCCATGTTGGGTCAAATTGCAGAGGTGAAGAATCGTGATTTGGTTAGTCTATTCATGCAGTTCGTCGAGGTTGAGTATCGCGGCCAGCTGGAGCGAACGGAATATACGTGGAATCTAAATGAAATAACAGGTAAATTTATTCAATAAATTATACAAAGTTTCAATTTGAATTCATTTTTTGATCTATATTGCAGCTGATATGGAAATAGACGCGGACAATGATGCCGATGAATCAGTTGACAAGACGCGAATACAGGAACGCCAGAAACGCAAGACACGCAATTCCCAAGCGAAATATATTCTACAAACACTTCAATTAAAACTGGCCTGTTTTGTTAAGCAACCCAATCCGAAAGCTGTTCATCGGGAGGCGGAGATGCATCAATTCTATTTAGAGCTGCTAGCTGGACCCAATGGACAGTTGCAGCAGTTGGCATTGGATTGTTTGGTTGCCTACAAGCAACCCTCAACACTGGTGCAGCACAAGCAACAGTTAACGGGTCTCATTGATGATCTTAAATTCAAGAGCGTACTCAGTGGATTTGACTTGGCCAGCCTAGACGAACAGCAGCGTAAGGATCTGATGCCATTCATACTACGTGTGCTCTATGGTCATCTGACAAAAGGTGGACAACGCCAACTGAGTGGACAGCAGCGCAAGACGTTAATTCTACGTTTCCTGGGCCAATTGGAGGAGCAGGAGATTTTCAGTTTTCTCAAAATGGCTTTTGGACGCTTTGAGGAGTATACGGACCAGCCCATTGAATTGCTGCCGGGCTATGTCAAGGAACAATTCAAACCCAATGCTGTCATCTCTGCACGTCAGCTGCAACGCATTGTTAATCTTCTAGAGCTTATACGAAAGGAGTTTGCAGGCAGACTGAGTATTAATTTCCAGCAGTATGTGCTGAAGCTGTTGTTACTGGCGGGCAGCGTTGCCCAACAGGTGCTAGGAGGCGATGGCCATCAACTGGAGGCTGCCTACAAGAACGTTCGTCATGGAGCACTGCAAACGTTAGTCAACTATTTCGAACAGCTTGTGGATATGTCCGAGTTGTGGCAATCGGAACAGCTGCAAGCCATTTGTGCGGTGTTTGTCTGGCCGGGATTGGAGCGTTTGTCTCAGGATTCCATACATACGCCAACGCCACTATTGAAGCTGCTTCTGCTTTGGGGTGGCGAGCCATCCTTTCAGCCCTGGCTGCAGCAGCGTCCAGCGCCCCAATCCATGCCAATCATACATCATCTAATGGCTCTGCTAATGAACGACAAGGCCAAGTCTGTGGTGCGACGCGTCCTACTCCAACTGGTGGAGCAGTTGCTGGAGAGTGCGAGTTCCGATGACGAACATAGTGCCATTGCTCTATCCATACTGCAACCGTACATACCCGATGTACTCCAACTGATGCAGGCCAGCTGGCGTCACAAGCGTGCCGGCAAACAGACGCTGGACAAGCGGGAGCTGAACATCCTGAGTCTGCTCACGGTGCATGTGCATCAGCCGGAAACTTGTGAACTTCTGCTGCAGACACTTCTACCCATTTTTACTAAGCAGGCTGCTAGTGCTGGACCCGAGACTGTGCTCCAACTAATCACAACGCTATCAAATCTCTGTCAGCGTGTGCCTGCTCCGCACAGCTATGTGCGTCAGGTAGCGCCACTTTTTGAGCAGGTTCACGTTCTGCCTGCGCGCAAATTGCTTTGCGAGATGCTCGCGGAGATGGCCAAGCGACTGCATAGGCAGGCCAAGGAACAGATGGAACTTTCAGCTGCTGCAGCATCGCTACGGGATTGGGCACGCATTGTGGTGCAGCTGAATGCGTGGGATAAGCGCTGGCTTGAGCAGCCCGACTACGACAAGCGGCTTCAAGCAATCACTGAACTGAAGCAGTTGCTGGAACGGAAGGAGCTTAGCGAATCCTCCATCGCCTTGGAACTGGGCCTGTTGGTCACGTACAATTGCTTCTATATGCTGCGTCATGTCTCGGATCTAGGCATGCGTGTCAATATTGGTGAGCTGCTCAAGCTGCTGCTCCCAAAGCTTACCCAACAGCTGCAACAGAATCCCGATGAGCTCCACTTTTGGCTGGATGCATCTTTGTTGCCGCTGCTGCAGCGCTGCCTGCGCGATGAGCGTCACGAGCATGCTCGGAATGAGGCCATCGGCTTGTTGGGTGAACTAGCCCGCCAGTGTCCCGATGCCCATGAGATTCTGCGAGATTTGGCTCCATTGTGCGATTCCCATGATGCGGATGTGGATTTTTTTGAGAACATGCTGCATTTGCAGACACAGCGCCATGGACGTGGACTCCAGCGACTTGTCAATATTGCTGGTGGTGCTAGCTGGCGTCAAACTTGTCCCACACCCCGCACCCTAACCCAGTTCCTAATGCCATTGACCACAAGATATCTGCTAAGCGAGAAGCATTCAGGCAAACATACATTGGTTGATGTAGCCATCGAGTCGGTGGGTGTCATGTGTGAGCTATTGCCTTGGCAGCAATATCATGTCGTGCTCCGTCATTATTTACAACGTTTGCGTCTTGCTCACGGCCAGCAGAAGCAGTGCGTCCGTTTGGTTGTGCGCATTCTGGATGCCTTCCACTTTGATCTGAGCAATGCCGATGGCAATCTTCCGGCGCAAGTCAAGCAAATGATTAAGGAATCAGAAACGGAGACGAAACAAAAAGCAAAGAATACTGATGAGGATACCAAAGAAGATGCCACAGACATTGATTTCGAGGAGGAGGAGGAGGAGCAGGTTGACAATGAGGAACCATCAAAGGAAGAAAGAGTCAACTCTTTGGCATTAGCACCAAATGCAGCCAAACGTGTCATGGCCACCATTACCACTATTCTCTTGCCCACACTTAATCGTGCCATCACTGAGAAAACCAACTATGACAACAAGCATAAGGTCAATCGACGACGTTTGAGCTACGAACGTGAAGAGGAGGAAATTCAACGAGTGCCCATTGCTCTGGCCATGGTGAAGCTGTTGCAAAAGCTGCCACATGAGCTATTGGAGAATAGTTTGCCAGGTGAGAGTAGGGTGCTAAATATCTTTGATAAATATTGTGTTCAACTGATTTTCTTTCCAGGCATCTTTATGAAAGTGTGCACGTTCCTGCGTTCTCCTTTGAAGTCCGTGCGAATGTTAACTCGTGATATATTGAAGAAGATAATGCTTACGCTGGGTGGCAGTTGGTTGAGTATGCTGCTGGAGCAATTGCAATCGCTGCTAACACGTGGCTTCCAGGTGCATGTGCTTTCCGTAACGCTACATGGTGTATTGGATGCACTGCGTGATCAGCTGCAGCCTTCGCATATTGAATTGTGTCTTCAAAATCTATTGGAAGTTGCTCTGAACGATATCTTTGGGGATGTGAGCGCTGAGAAGGAGGTGGACAAGATAGTGTCACATACGCCGGAGGCAAAGCCAAGTGCAAAAAGTTATTTAACGTTGAATATTGCTGCACGGCATATTCGGGACAATTGTCTGTTGGATTTGCTGTTGCCGTTCAAGGATCAGTTGGCGCGCACCCATTCCCGCAAGGTAACACAAAAGATACAGGAATGCTTTGCCAAGATTGTTTCGGGCCTGGTGGAGAATACGCATATAGCAAGGGAGAGCCTATTGATTTTCATCTACGGCACCATGTCGGAGAGCATAACGGATCTATTGCCAGGCACTCAGAAACGACAGCTAAGCGCCAAGCAGAAGGACTTAATGCGTCGGTCGCGCTCCGATTGTTTGCTGCTCCAAGCGGCACCAGGAAGACGCAGTGTCGCAACGGGCAACAAGCAGGTCAAATCCAATGCCCAGGCCAATGCTCATATACTCATTGAGTTCGGTCTGGAGCTGCTACACTTCGTGCTCAAACGTAAGAAGCTAACGGATTTAGATTATCAACCCTTTTTGCAACCCCTGCTGCCACTACTTAAGGATGCCCTGAGCAGCAATCACGCCAGGACGACAACCTATGCTTTGAAGTGCTATACGGCAATCTGGATGGGTGACTATGAGCTGTCGGAACTGAATACAGTGACGCTGTGTCCGGTGGTGAATCGCATGTTTGATATTCTAAAGAACTTCTCCACATTTGGTGCAACGCGGCAGGAGGAGAATGCACAGCTGGTTCGGGCTAGCTTCAAGGCTGTGGTTGCCCTGCTGCGCAAATGTGAAGATTATGCCTTGAGCGATGAGCAAATTGAACAGTTGCTACTGCACATTGAACAGGAGCTGCAGCAGGGCGAGTGCAGCAGTCAAACCATGTGCTTTACACTGCTCAAAGCACTCGTTGGACGCAAGGTGGAGACGCGTTCGTTGCACGATCTGATGAAGCGACTGGCTGACTTGTCCATTATCTCACAGTCAGATTATGTGAGGGATGAGTCGCTTGGCATTTTGATCACCTATCTCATGGAGTATCCATTGCAAAAGCGTGTGGATCAACTGCTCAAGTTCATGTCCGTGCAGTTGGCCTATACACAGTCAGCTGGACGCCAATCGGCCATAAAATTTATGCACACAATCATCAATAAGTTCCCGCTGAAATTGCTGGCCAAGCACTCGGAGTTTCTGTACTTGTCGCTGGGCACTCGGCTTGTGAATGATGAGGATACTGCTTGCCGTCGCACTGTGGCAGCAGCACTGGAGGCAATGATTGGACGTCTCAATAAGCCACAGCGTCAGCCACTTCTTGATCTTACAATGCTCTTCTTCACATCGCCACGGTCCAGCCAAAAGCCAGGAGTTCGTGAACTGGCCTCAGCACTGCTTTCCCGCTTTGTGCAAGCTGAGCGTTCGGGATTTGCAGAGAGATTGCCAGTTGTGTTGCCCACTCTCGTGACCATTCTAACGCTAGGCGATGCAGATGCTGGTGGCAAATTTGTACGTGCCCCGAATCGCGAGCCTCTCGAAGTTGACGAGTCAAAACTGCCTCAAAAACGAAGGCGTAAGGTATGTGAAAATAATAATATATACAGAAAATGAAGAACATTTACTAATACTGCACCTGTTTTTCTCGCAGCAATCGCATAAAGCAGCGGGTGAGGAACTCCTGCTTAATGATCTGGACCCAGATGCTCAAGTGCAGTATCAACAGCGAAATATTGATCATCAGCTAATACAGCTGCAATACTGCCTTCTGAAAATCTTTGAGCATTGTGGCGAGGCATTGATAAGCGACCAGGAGCTGGCATCCACGGTGGATGAACTGGCATATGACAGTCAACGTCTGCTTGGACACGAGCACAACTGGGTGCGCTGCAATGCAGCCAAGATGTTGACTCAGATTTTGGCGCACTACGATTACGATTATGTCGGCCAACAGTTGGTTGGCATTAAGCAGGAGCAAACAGAGAATGCCAAGCTTTTGGACTTTATCTATGCACAGCCAGAGCAGGGTCTAAAGAGCTTAGTGCTCGATTTGTGTGCCCAAGTGAATCCTGGTGAGACGGCAAAGGAAATGATTAGCGAGATTGTCAAGTTGCTGCTCTTTGTGGCGCACATGCTGCGTGATGTGCCTTTTAGCATTAAACAGGAGGAGGAGCAGCCAACTGCCAGCAAAATCAATCTCAATTGGCTCGTGCGCAACATACGCATATTGATTAACAAAGAGGTGTCCAAGGCGCCGCACGATACCACAATTGTAAGTAGCTATATGCTCTTTCCAAGTCTTTAAACTTATGCATTCCATTGTTTTTGTAATCTCAGCGCACAGCTTTGTTTACGCTTATTGAAGGACTTTCGACGCTGCTCAGCATTGATGCAGTCTCTCGCTTGGCTCCATCGCTGCTGCAGGCACTGGTGCGTGAAATGTCCGAAGAGGATCAGAATATCGATCCGGATCTACGACAGCTGGCATTGCGTGTGGGCAGTCGACTGCGCAAGCGCATCGGTGCCGAAACCTATGATAAGCTGCGCAACGTTGTGCAGACCAAGCTGATGGTAAGACGTGCTGAGCGCCGCAAGAACGTTGCCCAGGAGAAGATTAATGATCCGATGCGTGCGGCCAAGCGCAAGGCGGGCATGCAGGAGCGCAAGAAGGTTGCCAAGCGCCTGAAGACAGCTGTGGTGCGAGGCAAGGCGCCGGACATGAAACAGAAGCTAAAGAAACGCAAACGCAAAGCGGAAATGGAAGGATTTTAATTAGTTTAATATTTTTATGTTTAATTATGACACATTTGTAAATCTATATCTCTTATCTATCTATATATATATAAATGAATCCCTACTTCCTTGATCACGACAACCGCTGGACCGATTTCACTTTGTTCCTTAATCCAGTTCGCAGTTCAATAGATTTAGTCCTTGCGATGTGAATGCTCCATGTCCTTTGAAAATCAGCAAAGATTTGGCCAAGTTTATCAAAGTTTTTTTTGGTCAAAAAATAGTCCTTGGCTTGCCAACTCGTATAAGTGAATCAAAAGGATGAAAGTTACAAACAGCTGATATATAAAGACTTTTTTTAAAACAGAAAATCATGTTTTACTCAGCCATATCCTAGCAGATCTTGTCGAGACCTAAGTCAAAAAAATTTTTATTATTTGTCCAAAGGACACCTAAATCCTTGCGATGCCAATGCTCCATGTCCTTTGACAATCCGTAAGGATTTGGCCAAGTTAGAGCTAATTTCTTAAAACGACGGCCGTTTTTTGTCCATAACTCCGTCATATCATTAAGGATATCAAAAGGACACATATTTTTGAGCTCAATGAAAAGAGGTCTAACAACCGGCATTCAAGGATTCTCTAAATTCGACCAAAATATTTTGACTAAAATTTTTCAAGGGGGTAGGTCAGAAAATGTATGAAAAATCCCAAAACCCTGTATAACTCGTCCGTTTTAAGGACCAGCCGGATGTCCTTTGGTCAAAAAATAGTCCTTAAACTGCCAATTCATATAAGCTAATCAAAAGGATGATAGTCCTTCAAACAGCTGAAATATAAGGACTTTTCTTAAAACAGAAAATCATGTTTTACTCAGCCGTATCCTTACAGATCCTGCCAAGACCTATGTCAAAAAATTTCTATTATTTAGGGCTATCAACTGTCCAAAGGACATTCAAATCGTCCTTGCAGTTGTCGAGAAAACAAGGATTTTGTGGTTTCAACTCAAATTTCATTGCTTTCCGATGAAAATTTGTAAGTGTTTGGGTTCTTAGAATACCCCTTAAATCTTGAATGCAGTTCGGTAGATCTGATCTTAGCGATGCCAACGCGCCATGTCCTTTGAAAATTTCTAAGGATGCGACCCAGTTACAGCTAATTTTGTAAAGCCATTTCGCCCAGTTTAAGCTAAATCCTAAAAGTATGCTATAAAATTTTGAATGTTCAACATCCAACATGGAACAAAAGCTAAAGAAACTCAAACGCAAGGCGGAAATTTAATTAGTTAAATATTTGTATGTTTAATTGTGACACATTTTTGTAAATAACATTAAATATTATACTTCTACATATAGATGATAGTAAAATTTTGCAATTAATAAATTGTTTATTGAATTGAGTTTTATTTTATAATACATTTAAATAACTTTGTAATAGTTCTTTATTTTCTATTAATGTTAATAAGTTTTGTAATAATTTTACTGCAATTTGGAAACAACACGATTGCAGTTGGCCAGACGTAGCAGTAACTTGGCTGCATAGGCCAGAAGTAGCAGTACCAACGTCGTCACCTCTATGATAACAAAATGCGATATGGATGAACCAATTTCCAGCCAAGAGCCCGTATTACGCACCAAGAACAAAAAGTTCAGACCCATGATATCGCAGATGATCAGCAGGCAGATGAAGATTTGTCGCTCATGCTGACGTGTATACTCGCTGTGGGTATACACAATGGCCAAGTTAAGCACCAAGGGCAACAAAAGCTTGACCATCACCAGCGACATGATCACAAATGGCGCAAACTGACTTAGAAAGCAGCGAGCAATGTTTGGATCAAACGAACTGATCGTTGCACTGTTGCCGCTGCCAAAGAGCGAGAAAAATGTGTAGAGAAGAATGGTAAAGGCTAGGCGTAACGATGATTGTAGTGACTGTGGCTGCTGATGCAGAGGCTCCAACTTTGCACGCTGTGCTTCCAACGCTGCTGTCAGCTCCATGGCCAACAGTTGCATAAAGAGTGCCTCATACGAAGTGCAAAACAGAACGTAAAGTGCTCCGAAATTATAACGAATCTGCGCCAGACGCAACTCCAAAGCCTTCTCCTTGCTTAACTGAATGGACACGATGGCATAGATGAGAAACAGCCAACTGACAAGTTTAAGTGGCAATGGTACAGCCAACTGATGGCTGTGTAAATAGATGCATACAGTGGTATTAATCAGAACTAAAGCATTGAAAAACTTGGTATGCCAACTGTAGTTCCTTTTCTCCTTGTTCATAAACTCACGGAGCAGCAATACCACAATGCCAACCAGCAGCAAATAGTTATTCTGGTAGCCCACTGACGCTGGCAACAGCGGGAAGCCGGTGAGCGTGACAACCAGGAGCTGCCATTTGTATGATTCAAAAGTTTTGAGCTTAAAGCTGCCCCAATTGTTGTAACAAGCAAAGGCAAAAAAGCACACCGAAATCAGGCGACGATCGAAGAAGGTGAAGACCAATAGTTCGGCACAAGCAATAAGCAACAGTAGCTGAACCGGAGATGCCGTTGCTTCATTGGCAGCTGTTGCTTGTGAGTAAACTTGAGATTCGGAGTCGCTCTCCTTGCCGGGTCGCACAGCCAGCAGCCAGACAATCAATGGCAAAAGCAAATAGAACCCTACAGCGATTGGAACACGTTGTGCCACAACAAAGACAACCAGCAGCACAGCTGCCACACCTAAGCCAACTGTTAGCTGGGATTTCTGATGGTTTGTAACGGCTTCTTTAGCTGGTGCAGTTTTTTCCTGGCCAAGCAGCCGATAAAGATATAGTATCCAGCCCAGAAATGTTAAGGTGGTGCATAGAAGTAGCACATTGCAATAGTATCCATGATAGTAATCAATGCCTTCCACAGCCAAGTGCATTATGAGCTCTGAGTTAAGTATCGTGTCCTTGAAGTGCTCCAACTTTAACGCTGCCTCCGTATGGGTTTTGTAAGCATTAATCTGCATGGATGTCAGCTGCTTGAAGCTATTTAAGTAGGGCGCTAATATGCCAAGCTTGTGCTGCTCCAGCAGCTTTGTGTATTGGGCGAGCAACTGCAGCGCATTGCTGTGCGCTGCCAACGCCTCATATTTGTCACCGGCATTCATATAACCTAACGGTAAAATGCCAAAATTGTTCATTGGCGGCGGCAGACCAATTAAAGCAGACATCAATGGTGTAAGTTGTGCCTGTTCAACTTCACGTAATGGCAACTCCAAGCCCTCATCATTCGCCATAAACGTGGTGCGGGAGTATGGACTATTAGCGACACCAGCACCCCAGAGCATGAAGGGTGTATCCGTTTCATAGGCAGAGCCAGCACCATGTGAACCTTTAATTAAAATTCAATAAAGCTATATCTATAAACTGCTTAAATTATTAACTTACCCGAGTCCGTCATGCCATGGTCTGAGGTAAGTAAATACGCGGTACGCTTATCGGGAAAGATCTCTTCAAAATACTGATAAATCTTATAGATTTCTTCCTCTGTAAACTGTAGATTCTCAAGAAATAGAAGCTTGCCCGGTTTGTGCACATGCCCAGCCGTATCTAGACCCAGCAAGTGAAGAAAGAACACCACCTTTTTGGCATTGCGCAACTCCTCCTGCTTGCGGTTGAGTAGCAGGCGCACCCGTTCAAAAACCCATTCATCCTGTTTAAATGTCTTGTCCTGACCAGAAAAATCCAAGTGGTCATAGGTATCGAAATGCATGGACCTGCCGCTACCGGCAAGCTTTTCGAATATGTGAAGTACATCGTGGGCACCCCAAGCATAAGTCTGTTCACTGCGGTTGAACACCGTATCGAATTCAATGGGATTCTCTTTCCAGCCGCTTGTCACTGCTGACGGATCCTCGTACAGTCCGGCTATTAGCGCTATGTGGCCGGGTCGTGACTCTGTTGGCACACGTGTATGTGAGATGCCAACAATGCTCTCTTGCATAAATATCTTGCGCAAGTGCGGCACTCTATTGCAGTTCTCATCGAAGAATGATTCAGCGCG
Organism: Scaptomyza polygonia; assembly: GCA_035044585.1. Classification (NCBI taxonomy): domain Eukaryota; kingdom Metazoa; phylum Arthropoda; class Insecta; order Diptera; family Drosophilidae; genus Scaptomyza; species Scaptomyza polygonia. The sequence continues at coordinate 1,561,899 of JAWNNU010001690.1, forward strand.
CAGACCATCGGTAACAATCAGAACGAGACGATCAGCTGGAGCTTCAGCATTCAGTGCTGCCTGTGGTTGCAGTCCTTTGATGACTGGCGATCGAAAGTAAATCACAAATATTGATCCTAGCAAAAGCAAATGCACTACCAGCGCGTAAGCAATCCACATTGCTGCACAGCCACAAAAATAAAACAAAATACTAAAATATTAAAAGCAGCTGTCGAAAAAAGTATCGAGTATATTCGTAAATGAGTAATGTTGTTGAATTTGCCGGCAGTAGTGTTGGGCAGTACATTAAAAATAACCACAAACATACCAATAAGTCTTTTTTACAAATCAAAAGCACAACAATAATATATAAAACAACACGATGAAGTGTGAAAATATGAAGTATTCTATAAACGTTATGCTAAGCCATAGAAATTTTCAGATTTATTTTATGAATCACTTCCAGCCAACAGCAAATATCCACCACTGAAAGAAAAAATGAACCAGCCAAAAGAACGCTGAGCAATAGTTCCCATCTGTTCGTTTATTACGAATGCCGTTAAATGCAGAACTTGGGGCTTTGTGCACTTCGTGGACTAAACGCAAGGCGGTTTAATTGCACACAAGCCAAAAGAAATGTTATTTATGATGTAATAGTCATAGGCGGCGGACATGCTGGCACAGAGGCCTGTTCAGCTGCTGCACGCATGGGCGCTCGCACATTGTTGCTCACCCACAAGATGGACACAATTGGTGAGATGTCGTGCAATCCATCTTTTGGCGGCATTGGCAAGGGACATTTAATGCGTGAAGTGGACGCGCTCGATGGAGTTTGTGGGCGCTGCTGTGATGTCTCCGGTGTGCACTATAAGGTGTTAAATAAGCGACGTGGACCAGCTGTCTGGGGACCCAGAGCTCAGATCGATCGTCAGCTTTACAAGCGCGCTGTCCAACGGGAGTTGTTCAATACTGCAAATCTAGAGATTCGAGCAGCTGCTGTTGATAATCTACAAATCGATGTGGATGAGAGCACAAATGGTGGCACACGTTGCACTGGTGTTCTGCTGGAAAATGGAGAACTTGTGCGCAGTCATTCAGTGGTTCTGACCACGGGCACATTTCTGCGCGCACACATTAACATTGGACTGGAGGTGCGTCCGGCAGGGCGTATGGGTGATAAGCCAGCCAAAGCCCTTGGTGAGGCACTGAATCGCCTGAACTTTCGCATGGGACGTTTGAAAACTGGAACACCACCACGCATAGCCAGAGATAGCATAAAATTTACACAGTTGGAGAAGCATGATGCTGACGATCCGCCCGTGCCGTTCTCCTTTCTAAATCGAGAGGTATGGCTGCCTGCCTCGGAGCAGATGCCTTGCTATCTGACCTATACAACGCCACGTGTCGATGAGATTGTGCGTGAGAATATGCACCAGAATCGTCATGTCACGGAAGAGGTGACGGGACCGCGTTACTGTCCATCGATAGAGTCGAAGGTGTTGCGTTTTGGGGCCAGGCTTCATCAGATTTGGCTCGAGCCAGAAGGTTTTGATAGCCCATTGTGTTATCCGCAGGGTATCTCGTGCACCCTACCCCATGCCCAACAGGTGGAACTGGTGCGAGCGATAAAGGGACTAGAGAAAGCTGAGGTTGTGCAGCCTGGCTATGGTGTTGAATATGATTTTATAGATCCTCGGGAACTGTTTCCCACTTTGGAGACGAAACGCGTTTCAGCTTTGTTCTTCGCTGGACAAATAAATGGTACCACTGGGTACGAAGAGGCTGCTGCTCAAGGCATCATTGCTGGTGCAAATGCTGCTGGCAAAACTCGCCACAAAGATGGCCAACAGCTAATTATTAGCCGCACAGAGGGCTACATAGGCGTCTTAATAGATGATCTCACCTCGCTGGGCACCAATGAACCTTATCGCATGTTTACGAGTCGAGCTGAATTCAGGCTATCATTGCGACCGGATAACGCTGACATGCGTCTCACCGAGAAGGGCTACAAGTTTGGACTGGTCAGTGAGCAACGATTCAAGCATTTTAAGCAAACGGAACAAAATCTCAAAGCTGGCATTAAGGCTTTAAAGGGTCTGCAAAAGAACAGCAGTTATTTCCGTCAGGCTTTGGGTTTGCCACAAACCAAGACATCTATACAAAAATCGGCCTTCGATATGCTAGCCGTGCCAACAGACAACATTACAGTGGACCAACTAATTGACTTGGGTCCCAGCGAACTGAGTTGGCTGCGTTCGGATAACGATTTGGCTAATCGGATAAAAATCGAAGCACTCTATTCGTTCTTTGTGGATGAGCAGCAGCGTGATGTGGAGGATGTGCGGCGAGAGGAGCGTCTATGCATACCTTCAGACATTGACTACTTCTCCAAATCCCTAGCCCTGTCCAATGAGGAGCGTCAAAAGCTTACTCTTATACAGCCACAAACAATTGCTGCTGCCAGTCGCATTCAGGGCGTGACGCCAGCAACAATTCTACGTATACTAAAATACGTAAAAAAGGCGGATACTTTAAGAACATGATAATACATTTCTTAACTAGATTTGTAAATATATCTTTGTAAAAATGGTTCGAATATACCCTGACTTTTTGATAATTAAGAACCATTGTTTTTAATTTCTTACGTACAGTTTATTTAATAAAATCATAAATGACTTAAGTAAAGTTGCACAAGATTGTTTTCAATAATTTGTTTTGCATGTGCCACGCTCATATTGCATGCCACATGTCACGAGTATGACGTAATGTGTTAAGTGTTTATTTTATTGGATGTGTGTTTACTGTTTGTTGCAAACATTATTAACGGGTATTGTTTTTATTTCTTTATTGCTGTTCAATGTTTTCTATATATTTGAATTTGTTTGTTAGCTTAAAAATTATGTTTTACACATTTTGTATTCTGCTTTACACACACAACGAAGATTGAGGGAGAAATACGTTTAATTTATGTACTTTGTTTTTTTTTTTTCGTTTAAGGTTTTTCTTGTATTTGAAACTATTATGCATCATTATCTATTCTTTGTGGATTAAGTTTACATATAGTATTTGTGTTTTTTTTTTTCTTTCATTCTGTGTATTTATGCGCACCAATCAATAACCGTTTTTAATATTTCCAAAAACTATTCCGATAACACTAGCTTACAAATGCAAAAAAATAAATGTAAATTATCAAATTGAGTTTTAGGCATTACATTTTAAAGAATATTGAAAAGTTTTTATTTAAGTTTACAATTGAATTTTTTTAAAGCAATTATTTTAGAAATATATTTGTAAACTAGTGTTATTAGCAAAATATATATACTATTCACTTTCAGTTTAACTGATACTTACATACCCGCATCTCATATTATACTTGTAAGAAAAGAAAAACATGACTTTGCATTTATGTAGCATGTCTGAGTTTGGCATGGAAATGTTTGTTGGAAAATGTCTTGAAAAATGGACTTGTAAAATCTAGTAATCCAGCATGATCGATACGAATGACAATGAGTTTTATATATATTTTTGTTATATGTTGATATTAGCGGTCAAAATGTTTTAAGCTTAATTTGTTGAGTTTCCTTTTTTTTGTTGGTTTTTTTTTCTATAATATCACAGATTGCTCGAGATTTTGATGCATAATAAAATAAATGTTAGTCTTGATTTTAGGCAATCTCAAACATAAGAACATTGCGGTGCGATTTGTGCTTAAAAAAAGTAGATTAAAAAAATACAAATTAAAAATAACAAAATTAATTTGGATTAAGTGGCATATGGAATTTGCGCTACTTAATATACATTTGTATGTATGTATCAATTAAATATAAACATTAATTAATAATGACAATGATAAGCTTAGGTGATACAATTGTTTTGGGTATATTTAAGTTATTTTTTTTTTTTGCTGGTGTTAAGTTAAGTTTTCTTTCTTTTCTTTTTTTTAAATATTTGCTAAATAATTATTTGCGTAGTTTGCATCAGCATTATATAAAAACTTGTATAAAAACTGAGAAAATAAAAATATATATATACATATATTTAGAAACTTGTTTATAAGGGCCAAAAGTTGCTCAAGTAACTGTACAAAAAAAACTTTGACAATTTCGAAAAATAATTTCAAGCCTTTCGCGATTTAGCTAACCCATTTCAAAATATTTGTTTTTGGTTTTTCTTATTTTTTGTTTTACCTAAATTTCAGTTCCGTTTTTATCCACCTTTTTGTATTTGAAATCAATTTACATAATACACATCTTTTCTTTCACTTTTTTACTTCGTACTCTCCAAATCACAATTATTAGCAATTTAAGAATTAAAAATATAACTGTTTAGTGTGAATTTGTTTTTGGTTTTGTGTGTTATTTTTAGTTTGTATATATATATAAATTTTCTTACGAGCTTTGTTTTTTTTTTTGTTGTGTTTTTTGGTTTTTAATTTTTTAATCTAAAATGTACAATTATTCAAAGCATGCAAACTACATTCAGAGTTCTTTGAATTACATTAATCAAAGTAAGTACATGCAGTAAAATTCTTAATTTTGTAATGCTTGTTTTCAATAACTTTTGAGTGTCTCACAATAATATTTATATTTTTACATTTTATGTTGAATTCCAAACATCAACTATTTTTCGTATTTCTTTTTTTGGTTAGATTAATGTGTAACACCGAGAACAAACAAATATCTGATATCTGCTAAGTTTAAGGGGGATTCACATAGATATTCATGTATATGTATTTTGTTTCTTATATATAATATTGAGTAGTTTTTGTGTTTTTGTGTTTATACTAGATGGCGATTCCTTCTGTTTGCTTGCCCTTAGAGCTTTAGAAACTCGTCGAGCATTCGTTTACGTTGCTGATGAAGCGCCCGTTCCGATAGAAGATACATCCCAATATCGCCAAAGTTTTTCATTAGTTAGTTATTCGTATTGCTAAAGAGTTGATGTCATAAGGCTGTTGCCTCCTCAGCGCTGTTGCTACGTCCAAGTGCACCCAAAGCAGTTTTGTTATCGTCTAAAATAAAATCATTAAAAATTCGTTAGTAAATGTTTTTTTTTCATTAGTATTAAGTTTATAAAATCTTCTTCACATTCAATCTGGAAACACAAAAAGAAATGCAAAAAAAAGAAATACAAAAAACAATAATGCAATTATAAACAAAATGATTTATTTGGGCAACTATTTAAGCAAAAACATTTGACATTTAAATAAAGTGAAAAATAATAATTAGGCAATAGGTATGTTTTAATAATAATAATATTAAGATTAATGTTTGTATGTATGTTGTTTTTGTTTTTTTTTTTTTTATAAAATGAGGCGTTTGATGCAATACGTTACAAAAAATGTATTGTATATTGCTTATATAAATAGGCATTTAAAATTAACGGCTAAGTTGAAGGTAGATTGTGAACTAGTTTCGATATCTAACTACCACAAAAGAATAGTTATATGTTCTATATATCCTATATAGTAGTTAATTTTTGCTTTTGTTGTATCATCTGGATGTCTCGGCAATAGGCGTGGCACTTGTGGACACCTCATCAGCGGAAGCTGAAACCGATGTAGCAACTGCTGCTGCTGCTCCTGCTGTTGCAGGTGCAACACCAACATTGGTGCTGCTACTGACAACCGGTGGTGAGGTGTTGCCACTTGTCGTTGAGGTAACACCGCTAACACAACCAGCCGTATCTGGCTCATCTGCATTTCTCTGAATTTCCTCGGCTAGATTCTTTGTACATGTTGCTGGTTCCGCGGATTTGTTGTTGTTGTTGTTGTTGTTGCAATTACCTTGTGCCACTCCAGCTGCAGTTGTTGTTGTGTTGCTATTTGAATTGTTATTGTTGTTTGCATTGTTGCTGCTATTGTTGTTGTCCGAGTTTGGTGGACTGGCGCTGCGACGAGATGAATTCTCTGGCGAGCTATCCGGCAGCAGCGTTGTTGTCTTCTCAGCTGCATTTGGTGTTGCTGGCTTCTTCTCCAGCGCCACTGGAGGTGTTCCACTCTGCTCCTTGAGTATGGTTTGCTGCGTTGCCTCCTTGTTGTTGGGATCCATTGTCGGGCCATTGGACTCAATGCCGTTGAGCTCATGGCCAGCTGAGGCGCTACTATTGCCAGCACTTGACTGCGCCTGCTGACTGGAGTTCGAATTGGAACCGGTTAAATCCAAGGTTGTTGGCTCATGTGAAACTGGCGTCGCATTGTTCTTTTCCAGCATTTGTTGTTGTTGTTGTTGCTGCTGCTGTTGTTGCTGCTGCTGTTGTTGTTGCTGCTGTTGTTGCTGCTGCTGTTGCTGCTGCTGTTGCTGCTGCTGCTGTTGTTGTTGCTGGGCAGCAGCTGCCACGGCGGCAGCAATATGATGTCGCATGGCATGTGGACTGCTAGCGGCACGTGATCCACCATTCGATGCCGAACCCAGCGGTGGCGTTATCTTCGGCGATGTAGGATGCGATGCAGCACTCAATGGCTGCTGGTGGGCAGCAACGGGCGTAAGACCGCTGGCAGCAGCCGCTGCATGCATGGCCGCCAAATGGCCATGATGATAATAGTGGCTCATGGTCGGAATGTGCGAACTTTGCGTTGGGGTCGTCTGGGCCATGCTGCTGGTGGCCACCGTTAGATTGAGACTGCTGTGCGGCGAGGATGAACTGACAACAGCGGCACCACTACTTACTGGACTCGGGCCGGCCGATGAGGAGGAGACGGCAGCAACCGTATGTGGCGGCAATTGATGCACGGCATGATGAGGCGACAGATGGGCGTGACTCAAATTGAGGCTGTGCGGATGTGGACCCAAGCCCAACGCAGCTGCGGCCGAGAAGCCAGGATGTGCACCCGGATGTCCAGCCAAACCCATTGCAGCCTGTTGCAGATGATGCTGTAGATTGCTGGGACCATGTCCAGGTAGCGATTGCATGCCGGGCATGCCCAGATTCAGACCCATGGGACTCTGACGTTGGGCATTGGCTGCGGCTGCATGATAGTGTGACATGCCAGCGAGACTATGGAGTCCACCAGGTGGACCACGCAAACCCAAATTGATGTGCGGCATCATTGAACCGAGCAGATTGCGATTCAGTGGCGCATACAGCTGATTCGAATAATGATGTGTGGCATTCAGTAGCTGTTGACGTTCCCTCTCTCTTGCCTCGCGCTCTTCTTCACGCATTTTACGCTCCCTGGCCTCCTTCTCTTTTTGCTCCTTTTCGCGCTGCTCCTTTTCACGTTGCTCGCGTTCGCGTTCTCGCTGCTCCCTCTCGCGTTCTCGTTGCTCCTTTTCGCGCTGCTCGCGCAACTCTCGCTCCTTTTCGCGCTGCATTTCACGTTCACGCTCCTCCTCGCGTGCCAGCCGTGCTCGATGCTCCTCCTCGAGCTTGATGCGATCGTGCATTGCCGGCGAGATGCCCAACGCTGCTCCCGGCATCATCGAGTAAAGATGGGAATAGGGTGAGGCCATCTGTGGATAAAGTGCGGCGGCATGGGGATGTGTATGATGGCCGCCAGCGGCACGGAACAGCTGATAGCGATGCTCCAAGTAGAGTGGATCCGAGTATGGCAATCCTGCCGGATTCAGAAATGCTGCAATAAAATATTGAATACAGATTAATATTGGGATCAAATGGTGCTTTAGGTGCATTCACCTGCTGGGGGTAGACCTTGCAGGCCTGCAAAATGTGAATATGCCTCGAGGGGGAAGGCACCCGCCGGATGCATTAGACGCTCATCGGATCTGTATGGCTGGAAGCCACTGCGTGCGAGCAATTCCGGTTGCAGCGATGCCGCCTGTGGTGTATGACTCAATCTGGCCATTTTCTCGGGTGGCTGTGGTGAAGGCACCGTGCGTTTCTTGTTGCTCAACGAGCGATCATCGCAACCAACACCACCACCACCGCTGGCTGAACCACGTCCCGCCACCGAGTTAAGGGAAACGGGCACAGGTCCGCCACTATTGGACTGCGTCTGGGCTCCCGAAGTGGGCACATTGCGTTCCCGGGCCACTTGACTGGCATCATCCTCCTCCTTGATGTCGGCCTGCTTGGCCAGGGTACGCAATGCCGCGGCAAATGAGCCACGAGCACTGGCCGCTGTTGCTGCATTGATCGCACCAGGTGGCACACCAACTCCTGCTAGCTGTTGCTGCACTGCAGCAGCCACTGCTTGTTGATGTGCCTGATGTTGTTGTTGTTGCTGCTGCTGTTGTTGTTGCTGCTGTTGCTGTTGTTGCTGCTGTTGGGGTGATTGGCCGCCAATGTGATTGGTGGGCAGGGCGTGATTTAGTAATCCACTGCTAGACGTCGGCGGCGCTGGACTATTGGCAACCGATGCCGAATTTGGCGGTGTTTGCAAATGATGGGGAACGGGTATGTGGGGAGCAGGACTCGTTGCCGGTCGCTTCTGTCCAGCCTTCGGTGGCACTGAAAATAATAAAAATAAACAGAAAAATTTAGTTTTATATAAGTGAATTAAACTTGATACAAAAAACAAGAGAAAATTGTTCTTAAATCAAGTGCAAATAGTATTTAAACCCATGATCGGAGATGGAGCTCCTTACTTGAAGAAAGAGCTCTTGAAATTTGCAATCAAAATATACTTAAATCAAGAACAAATAGTTTATACCAAGAGAAAAATATCTTAAGCCAAGTAAAACTCTTCTTATATTAAGAATGAGAGAAATCGCATTTCCTACTCGAAAGAACAGAACAAGGTTGTTCTTGAACAAGTACGTGCGAATTAGGTACAAAGTTTTCAAATACGTTGAATAAACTAAAATCAAGTACAAAATGCATTAAAATAAGAGAAAATAATCCTAAAGCAAGTTAAAAACTTTACTGCTTAAAATAAGTAACCTTCTTATCCAATTAGGATCGAAATTCTCTACTTCTTTAACTTGGATTATTATTAGGAAATCAAGCTTGATACGTCGAGTTTAAGTTCTACCTTGAAGTTGGCCTGGACAGATCAGTTGACTAAACTGCATACAAATTGCTAAAGCAAGTATCAACGAGCACACTTCAATACGAGAATACTCCCAAAACGAAAGGGTATAAAGATGAAGTGAGATGAAGGAGAGAAAGCGTGTGGAGGCGAGGAAGTGTTGTGGCGGCGGCAGCGGCGAGGGGTCCTGTGTGCGGATATCCTGTGCTAATAACTGATTGATGTCGCTGAGCCTGCGGCTTTTTGGTGGGCGGGGCGTACAAAAATTGCGCATACGCCTCGTTGCTTTTGATACGGTGAACACGGTGGTAACGTTAAATGGTAAATTGCAAATGGAGTCCCAGGCACCGAGAATTGGGAACTGGGTAACGTTGTACTTTGCGACCATCGCGATACCCCGAAAATGTAAATGGCAAAGGCCTGAAACTTGAATTTCGTATACGAACACGTATACGGACGGCACCTACTATATCCCCAACCCTATCAAACAGCTTTCGATTCGAATCCGCCCTACCGTGTCCAGGTAATACAGTGTCCACGTGGCTGAATGGACGACTGTTCCTTTTGAGGGCTCCCGTTGCTCACGGCGCAAATTGCACGCCCAACGAGTTTATCGATCCTTGTAACCCGTTGATGGGCGGATGGTGAAGGGAGAATGATGGGGGGTTCCAAATTGCTTTCAGATATGACAGCCACGCCCCAGTGGTCCGCCTCTTTCAGGTCAGGCAGCAACAGAGCACAGGTGCTTACTTCACAACTCCACGTCTCTGACACTCGACTCGACTCATTCAGAACAACGAAAACCATTTGCTGCGAATTCTTTTGTGTGCAAGTGGGAGTGTGCGTGTGTGTGTGTGCAACACGATGGCAACTCTGGATTTAAGAGTATCAGCATCATCATCATCCGGATCATAATCATCATTCAGCTGCATTGCTTTATGAAATCTAAGTTTGAGGAAATGGGGTGTAAGACTCGAGCAGGGTAGTCAAGACTTGAATCTTGAGCTTCAATGCTAACGGTACAAACTTGTGTACTCATTATGGTTCTAAACTTTGATAAAAACTCGATTTCATGTGATTTCGCTTTACAAATGATGACTTTTCCTATCTGATACACAAGTCAAAACTAAATCATTTCGAATGTGATTAAATTCACAATTGCTTTTCGCCGTGTGGCAAGTCATATTTGTTTAGTGCCACCACCACATCATTCGCTTCATCTTATATTTGCTTGGACACAATACGAGTGAACGACGCGTCGGTTGTAGTTTGGCCAAAAAACGTTTTCAACATAGTTTTCATTAAATGCACACACGAAACGCATTTAAGCATTTTTATGGTGCGTGCCTCGTACAAATGCAACTATGCTAGGAAAACCTGCCAGCTGAATGCAGATTCTACAAACGAACAACCGTTCGTGATGTTGCTCATGCTGATATTGAAGTTGGGACAACAGCAGCAGCAGCAGCAGCAGTTGTTGCCTAAGCCTTCCCGAACTGCAACCCCGCCTCCTTCGATTCCAAGCTTGGATTGGTTGCATGGTGGGTGGGGAATCATTGTAGGTTTGGGGCATGTGCTGCATGAGTATTTACCAAACTAAACCGAAATAATGCCAAAAACTGCTGCAGCAACAGCTACAACAACAACAACACTAACAATGTTGCACAACTCTCGGCATACAACAATAAAACGCCAACAACTGCAAAAGCGACTACCAATCCTACTCTCGACCCCTCCCCCGTCGACCTCTCTGCTGTCCACTTATAAAACCAAACAAAAGGCGGCTGCCAGTTTGCCTAACTGCTGCGTATGGCTCGACCCGGGAAATAACAGGAGGGAATATAAAGTGGGGGGAAAAGTCTCGAATGCCATCTGAATATTGGGTTCGGGTATTGGGGTTTGGGTGTTTACTATTGAAGAGAAGGATTCTCTCTGCTCTCGCTTGTTTGCATTGAAATGCCTGTTTGTTTGCATTGGGTTTTGGCTCTATATGTGAGTGTGTTTATTCTGTGTGTGTGTGTGTGTTTCTAGTGTGTACATACTTCAAAATGGCCGACAAAACCGTTACCCGCTATTCTCATTCCTCCTTCTGTTGTTGGTGTTGCTGCATTGAGCGGCGATTTGCAAGCATCAGCAATACTTGCCGAATTTAATCAGAACAACAATACGAGAGTGCAAAACAGAACTCGTCTAAACTCAAACTCGCGTTTCTGAATTTCAATTCTCAACGCATTCCATCAATATTTTGTTCAAACTTATTTGTTAAAAACTCATCTTCTTTTTGGATTATTTAATAACTGATATTAAAAGATCTAGCCAAGCTTAAGCGAAGAGCTTGAATAAAAATGATTTAAATTGTATTTCCTTAAATGAAAGGAAAAAGTTAGCAAAACTACATCTTTCAGATGTAATTCAAAGATTTTCCAACTATTTGTAATATGGATTATTAAAGAAGAGAAAATCTAGCATAATATTTTATTTCAAAAGTGTTTGGGATATCCCTTTACCGTTAAACGTATCGTTACTTTCTTGGACGAGTATTCAGTATTGCAACGAATTTTTACTCGTTGGCACTTAAAACCAGTTGGGAACTATAAGTTTTATTCGACTTTCGACGTGTTTTAAAGCATTGTTTATTAATGTTAAATTTGTGCTTATTTAGCAGTCAATTTTTGGTGGCTTATTGACTCCTGTCCTCTCTCTTTCTAATTGTATTTTTCGTGTTTCTCCCAGGTGCAAATGCAATTTGTGAAAAGTCAATTAAATAGCAAATTATATACAAAGCTAGTGTATACACCACCGCATAAAACAAATCATAACTGCCAAATAAATAAACTTTGAATAAATTAGGCACACTCAATTCTGTGCTGGTTAATGTTGTTGTTGTTGCAAAATTGGTTTTTGTCGTTTTGGTAAATTAAAATGTCACCACTCGAAATGGCCAAAATGCAAAGCAGGAGGAGAGCCACCGAACCCAACCATGCCAACTAACCAGACAACCGACTAACCAACCGACCGACCAACCAACAGACAGGTTGACAGACAGAGATTCACATTTAACCAACCACACACACACACACACACACACACACACACACACACACTTCAAACAATCTGCCACTTGACCCCCTCCCTATGCCCCACCCGTACCCTACAAAGCGGCACACATTTAAATAATAGTTACCAGCATTGAAATTCCTTTGTGCCACAGGATGCCAAAATGGAATGAATGAAAGGACAGTCGCCGGTTGCTGGGCGATTATTTCACCACAACTAATTACAGTGGCAAACAGCAATGCTGCCACACTGCCCCCCTTCTACAACGAATGCGGACATGTTTTAGTCAGCCACACAAACAGCACAACATTCACAAGGAGTGCAATCGAGCGGTCCATGAATAATTTATTTAATAAATACATTCACAATTAAATCAATTGCGAAATTTTTGAATGTGAGAGCTCGAGCGCATATGCAGCATGTGGTAGCATGTAGGTAGGTATACAATCATATCTAAAATTCAAATGATGATGTCTCTGTCTCTCTCTCTATCGCTCTTAAAAACAAAAATTTTTAATTCAACTTGATTAAGTCAAAAGTATGTGTTTCGACTATTTATAGACCAGATAGAGATTGAATGGGCTGAATAGGTTCCAAGAAACTTTCCTTTGAAAGGGTATACAATTATTTGATGGGGCTTTGCAATGAAAAAAAATTATACTTTCGTTTTTTGGTTATTTATTATTGTTTCGACTTCAACCAGCTTAACTTGTTCAAAGGAAACTTTATTAAAAATCTATTAAGCATGTTTTAAATCAGAAAATTCATCCATTTGAAAGGAAAGTTCACTTTCAGGTGCTTTTAAGAAGTATATCATCGTTGTCCTTACTACTTTTGATTAATGATCGAATTCTGTTTCTAAAGATAAGTCAAGAAAACATATGTATTATAATTATGTACTTGTAATCAGGCTCAATCGTAGGCTCACACAACTGCCTGATCGGCTTGATTAAGAGCACAAAGCTCTAAATTAATAATAAATTGAGTTGCATGAACTTCTGTGTGTGTATTCACAATACCACCATTGTGTGTGTGTGTGTGCCGTCAACTTGCTTTAAAACTGGCTGTGACTGCGGTTTCATATGCAATTATTTGTCGTAACGACATCTCGGCAAAGGCAACGGTTTCCCTGTTTGCGGCAACAACGTCCAAAGCAGCTGCCGTTTATGTATCCACTGTACAATGCCACACACACAGACACACACACACCAAACTTGTGTCCCCCAGGCCGAGCAAGTAGCACATCTTGGCCCAAACGCTAGGCAACGAGTTTTGGTTAGTTTGCAGCTCATGCATTAATTATTGCTCGGCTGTTGCGGTCAACATGGTCAACACGGTCAACTTGGCCAGTTGGCCACAGTCCAAACGTATCGAATGCAAAGTACACTCGGCCCTAGCAAAAGGCGCTACAACCAACCGAATCCCGTGTCTAAAGCTACGCAACGTGGCGCACCAAATGCTGCCAAGAGACATTAGAAGGGCCAAGAACTGCCTTCATTTAACTAACTGAAATTGGCAACATTTTGCATACATCAGCCAAACCCAAGCCCAATCCTCACCCCAACAAACAAGCACACACACACATGCTCAATATAAATGGCAATACACACAAAACAATAATAAATATATGCTTAATAATAATTTGATACATTAAATCTTTGGCTATTGTTGTTGCACTGCTGCGGTTCTTGCCACACATGCTCGACTCAGCAGTATCGTTGCCTGGCAGCAGCACAAAATTCTCGCAAACTATGGAGAACCCTTATTGTTGTCGTTGTTGTAGTATCATTAACCCAACTTGTACAACATAACAAGCACCACCAAAAATTCATTTGGTCAGCATGCATAAAATAATCAAAATGAAATGTAATTATCATTAAAATTTTACAAACTATGCAAAAGAGAGTGAGAGAGAGAGAGAGAGAGAGCACTTGGGATGCAATCGAAAATGTTGTTAGGTATTTTCATTATAATTTGGTACTTCATATAGCTACAAACATATTGAACAAATTCCTTTAACTTTACTAAAATCGATAAATATCGATAAGCTATAGAACAAACATGGGAATGTTATGGAAATTGATGTTAGGTAAATACATTATAATTTAGAACTTGATATAGCTAAAATAAACTAATAATCAAATTCCAATCACTTTACTTAAATCGATAGTCGATAGCAGTAAATGCTACAGTCTTTTAACTCTGAATAAAAGTATTATCGATATTTATATTTTTATATCTACTCAATTATATTTTTTTCTATTCATCCCTTAAGTATTGCATGCAATCCAAGGTTTATCTTGAATAAACATGGGAATGTAATCGAAAATGTTGTAATGTTTATGCATTATACTTTGGCACTTGATATAGCCACAAACGTATTACTATATATGTATTACTATAGTACATTATATATATATACATATATATTCTTTAATCGCGAAATTCCTATAACTTTACTATATTAGATAAATATCGATAAGCGATAAGTCTGAAACACTAGATAAATGTGTCATGAATGCTTATAATATTTTTACTTAGTCAATCATATTCTTTTCTTCATCTGTTCTACCTTTAAATATTGCATGCAATCCACGGTGTATCCAAAAAAAATATGATTAGTAATTAACTTCGATTGTTTTTATTACTTTTTGGAATAACAAACAGATAAAAAATTTCATTTCACGATTGCTGGTCACAATTAAAAACCCTTTCGACACAATATATACTTAGTGCTAGGTATACAAATACATAATTAATATGCCACACAATGCAAATTTCCCAAGCGAATGGCATTTAAAAGTTAGTAATTAATATGAAACATTTCATATCAACAAACTGCCCCCTGGTTTTTCTAGAGAAATACGTCCTTAAAGTAGTAATTAAAAGTCGCGTGTAAAATGTTTTAAAAAAGAGGTTAATACTAGAATCAATAACAATAAATGCTGTTTGTATACCTATTAAAAATAATTTTATAGCATTAAGTTCGGGTTTATTTTGTCTTTTTGAATATTATTTGGGAGGTAAAAAGGAGAGGTAAAGTACTCAAACTGGTTTTCAATTAATTGAACAAGGCCAAAAGTATTTCAGTTATTTATTTGTCTCTGTTCAAAGCTCGAATGAGTTGCAATGTTTGAAAAACTTTATATATATTTTCTTTATGTTTCGCATTCGTGCACAATTTAAATACTTTCAGCCAGGATGCCTCGGTGTGCTTTTTTGTGTGTAGGAGTTTTGTTCTGGCTTCTGAATGTCCTGACACTGCGGCAAATAGTGTTGCACAAGCACCAAATTCCTATCAAAGGTGGTTTGTGTCTCTCTCTGTCTCTGTTGTTGTTGTTGTTTATCCTTGTCCTTGCTTTGGCCTGCGTCGACAATGTCTGCGGCATGTCCAGAATGCAGAATGCTGGAATTCCACACTAAAATGCTCTACACGCGCGCTAAGAAATGCACAACTTCATAGCATTCCAAGTGCAAAACGCATTCATGGCGAGCATAAATGAAATTCCAGCTACCCAGGCACCAAACAAATGACTCCCATTTCCCCACGCCGCCCCCACAAGCAGTTGTTGTTGTTGTTGGAGAAAGCTAAAGTGAGTTGGCCTGCAACTGAGCTGCTAAGTGTAAACATGACCAAAGCTTTGGCACAGACTGACGACAGGACTACACCGAGGACCGAGGACACTGCGGAACTCATTTAGAGCACGTACAACTTTTGTTAGCACTTACGACACAGAGAGAAAAAGAGTTGTACCAAAATCAAATTGCAAAAGTGAAATTCCTTTTTGATTTAAGTATGACTTTCCTATATGCAATAATTAAATCATCTTCATAAAGTATTTTATTAGCAATCATAGCAAAACTTAGGCAAGTTTCTGTTATCGATAAACCATTTCTGGCAAAGCTTGAAATAACCTTTGCTAATTGTACAATAATGCAAAACAAAACTTGTCCTTAGCCTGTTAGAAACTATTTTCACAACTTTTAACACAACCGTTCTATTCAAATAAAAGTTCAAGTGTTTCAATGCATGTGTCTGGGAATTGACAGTTTGCCGACGGGACTTCCCCGAATAAAGGAAAAGGAGGATAAGATGGGATGTACATACATACAAAAGTGTTGTACATAAGTTAAGATGGTTGCGTGATGATATCAAGAGAAACTTGTGTGCTGAAAAACGTGCTATGTAGATGTAAAACGCCTGACGAGCCAAGAAGACTTAAATTGGTCTTCAACATCAACTTTGACATTGTTAAGAGAGGGAGTGGGTGTTGCTGTGTTTGGCGAGACATGCTGAGACTTGCATGTGTTCCTAGACACATTTGGGAGTCAAGAAATAGAATGAGTTGCCGAGTTCTTATATCTACTGCTACAAACATAAGTGCATCTGTATCTAGATGGTTTTTTGTATCTGTATCTTTCTTTCCCTTTTGTTCCGTTTTTGCATCCTTGCCACATGGAGTGGCAAAGCGATAAGCGACTTTTCTGTATAACCTCAAACGCCTTCAGTTTAACTTTTATATTTTACTCCTTTTTCCTTGTTCTCTTTGTTTTCTGGTTATGCTATGGGAGTTGGGTTTGCTTTTGTCATTTGTTTTACGACTTGTCGTTCGGTCCTGCCATTCTGATCAGCTTAGAAGGATTCAACTCTTTCGCTACAACAAGGATATGCACTTTAATGTAAAGCTGTTATGCGGATTAATAACACACAAGGTTGTGAAAATAAGTGAGAGAGAGAGAAAGAAATCAAGGAAAATCTTTTGCGTCACCTTTTAAGAGCCAAGAGCCTCAGAGTTGAGTTCGAGTTCGGGGGGTTTGGGTTTAAAAAGGTACAATACTTACAGTAACTGCCATTTGTTAACGTTTCTTTTGTAAACAATTGATATGAAAACTCACCTGTAATGAAAGAAGAACAAGGATTTGCAAAAAATGTAATTAGTATATTAAATATTGTTTAAGCTATGAGTATTTATTTAATCAACTTAAAACTCTTTATTGGCTTTACCTTATTTAACAGAGAACATTAGAGTCTTATTTGTATTGTAACTAAACTCAATTGTCCAGCTGCAAATCTGTTTAATCCCATAGGATAATATGTTCTATTCTACTTGATGGATTGCCAATCACCCTTATTAGGCTCAACCAGACAGGGAGAGTGAGTGAGAGACCCAAGGGAATTTATATCCAAAAGTCTTAAGATGTCTGAATTTATGCCAAAACTAATACCACAAATCCCTGTAAATGCTTCACAGGATTGTCGGGGCATCGAATTGGTGTCCCTTTTTTTATGATCACACAAGCTGACGAGATGGCTAAGCAGGATTTTATATGCACACACACACACACAAACACATTGTAATGCCTAATTTTCTTGCGAATTTGGAAAGAAGTTTTAGTGTCATGAGTAAGACGACTACACTTAAAGAAATTTTAACGCAAAAACTAAATAAAATTATGAGGAAGTAGAGCAAAAGAATGCAAAAAGCCTGTGAAGTAGTTTAACTACTTTCAATATTTATTTTTTTATGGAAATAAATTCGGAAACTTATTAAAACAACTTGTTTCGAGAAGTTTCTTATTTTCTAAGCAAAGTTTTTTGCCAGTGTTGCCTAACCAGCATGCAATAAAAACACAAAGCCGACAAACCAACAACAAGCAACCAAAAGAAGGACAAACAGACAGACGAAGCACTTTGTTAATCCCGTATTTATGCACAATTACGTATTTTTCGCATAAGTTAGCCAAGCAACGAAATGAAACCAAACGAAAGGAATATGGAGTCAGTCAATGATTCAGATGTGCTGATGCTGATGCTGAGAGTCTCCGACCCTTGTGGGTTTGTCGTCCCTTTAAGTCCTCTTCTGCCCTCACAACAGCAACAACAACTACTACTTCTCATCATCTTTTCCTTTTCAATGTCCTGGGCTGCCTTTTATTTTAGCTTAGCGCACAGTTGCCTTTGTTTCCCATTGCTCCTGCTGCTCTTTATCTTTCGCATTGAAAGGAAAGGCGTTTCTGTTTCGCCTCCGCCATTGCTCTTGCGCCAACCTTCCTTCCTTCCATGCATTCTCTATTTTATATATCCTCCTTGCTACGTTTCTGTGTCTGCTTCTTCTTTGTTCTTCATGTGCCGCCTCCGCCCTTTTTTGTCTTGTCTTGAGTCATTTACTTTTTACTGCCGCATAATATTGTCCCGATTAGCACAAACACAACGTTTTACCACAAAATCATCATCATTAGTGACGCTAACGCCTGGGCTCAGCTCAGCTCAGAACCCCGGACCCACACACACACACACACTAAGAGACACGCACACACACACACACACACACACACACACACACACACACACAGCAAGGACTCTTTCTCTTGTCTGGCGTAACATATAAGGCACAGTGGTGTTGAATGTGTCAATAAATGGTTGAAATCTTGCATTTTTACTATGAATATATAATTTATAGTCTTAATAAAAATTTAATTTAAGTTTTTCGATTAGAAAAAAAATTCGAAAAACTTATTTCAAAAAATATTTTATTTTAAAAGTGTTTTAGCTCAGTTTTAAAAATCTTTCAGACCTTCAAATAATTTTTTTTAACATAAATAATTAAATAAAACTAAATACATATTATTTATTTTTCGTTTTTGAAAAAAAGCATTTTCATGCCACTGTAAGACAAAGCGCAACAAAGCAGAAACGTGGCACGAATTGGCAAGGACGACGACGACGACGACGACGACGTTCAGGCATGAACAAGGGGATATAAAGACGTCGTTGGCGGCTGCTGCGCCGGCGACTGAGTCTGAAACAGCGGCGGCAGTAAAATAAGCAGCAGGCGTCTATTATGCGATGGCATCATTTAAGGGGATTATTTTATTTGGGCTCTAAACAATAAAGTGGGTTTATTAAAGGCAGCCAGCCATTTGCCACAACCGAGAAGCGCTAAAGGACCACAACGACTCCTGTCTGCCTTTCACTGTATGTGTGTGTGCGTGTGTGTGAGTCCTGTGGCTGAAACTTTTGTTTGGCCCTGCCAATGGACGATCGAAGGCTCCTTTTTCTCTCTCTCTCTCTCTCTCTGTATAAAAGATGTTTGTTGCGCTATAAAAGTGCAAAAATGTGTTGTTCGTTTCGGTTTTTTTTTTTGGTTTCGCTCTTAAAAGTGGCCCGTTCCTTAAGCCAAGCCCACAACTCGCCCGCCTGCCTTTTCGCGCTCCTCTTCTTCATTATTTGTGCAACTGTTTGTACAGTTGCGTAAAGTGACGCCTTGCAACAAACACACACACACACACACACACACTCACATATATACACTTGCTTGCAGCTACTCTGGAAAGAAGCAAGGACTTCATTTCTCTTTCCCCAAGGTGTCCTTTTTGTTGCTGTTTTTGTTTGTTTGTCTTGCATGCAAATATACAACAACGCAATGGGTTTTTAAATTAAGTTTTAATACTCTCTCGCAGCATCTCCAGTCTCACTTTACATAAACTTATTTATCCAGACAAATTCCCCCGACCACGTGTACACAGCAAAAAATACACACACACGCACACACACTTGTATTCCCAGTTGGCAGCTTGTGTTTTAACCAAGGAAACATGTTTTAGCCATGGCATTTCTTTTCATGCAAAATCGTATTAGCAAGCATTAGACAAAAAAAAAAACCTTATTAGCCAAAATCATAAAAATGTGGCAGACAAAAGCGGAAAAAATAGATAGAAAATGAGGACAAGGGAAAATGGTTAGAAAAGTTTATTTAATTATGACTTAACTCGAAATCATCTTAAAAAAGATAAGCACAAACTAATTTGTCTGAACTAAAAATTCAAAAGTTTTTAATTTACTTTTTAGTTTAAAAATCAGCTAAACAGTTTTCCCAAACGTTTTGATACACAATCTAAATTCGAAGGAATATTTAAGAACCCATCGAATTCAAAATCTAAATTGGTAATAGCAAGGTTAAAGTTCCAAACAGTATAAGCTTGAGTCATAAGTCATAATAAGCCAGGATCGATCCATGCTGATTTTACTCATATCTCAACCCAATATAAATTTGAATACAAATTTTTATAATTGAATTTCAAACTGACAAATTTTTATAAGCAAAGAAGCAAATACTTTTAACTTTCTAGTTAACTTTCCACTTTGCTAAGCTGATGAAAATTTCTCACAAATTAGTTTGCTTGACCAAAATCCGTAAAGCCTACCTCCCACCCCGAACCCTATCCATAAAAGCATACAAACACACACTTTTTTAGTCAAGAATATTTTGTTTGAAAAGTTTCAAGCGCAGAGAGGTTGTTTTTGGTTTGAGTTGAAAAACTTTAACACCAACATAACCAAAGTTCAAACAGTGCCAAACTTTTTGGTCGTCCATCGACGTCAACATATTCTTTGCCCAGGGTTTGCCACACACATACACGCACAGTTCATCTAAAATATGCTTGCAGCATACATATACTAAAATATATGTATGTATATATAAAACAGGATGTATAGGAATTGTGGAGCTAAAAAAAAAAACACATCGAAAGAAAGGTTAAGTGAAACGAACTCCAAAAAGTGCACAAAGGCCATGGCCTAAAAGTGTCTGCGTGTGTGTGTGTGTGTGCATGTGTGTGTGTGTGTGTGTTTGTGCTGAATTAAGCTGACAAAAACTCCTAGCCACAAAATAAAAAAAAAATATTCTGCAAAATTTTCATAAGCAAACACCGATTTTTGGGGGCAAAAATACTATTTTGATGATGTATTAAATTTTTGGTTGGTTTTGTCGACTTTTCTTCTGTTGCATGCCACACACACGAACACAAACATGTTTTTGCGTCCTGCTTGCTGCCAGCCAGCAGCCACTTCATCTGTATGTTGATGGGCGTGGCACAAATGCGGCTGGATTTTCGGTGTCAAAACTGTCGCCTCTCTTACAGTCTTTCTCTCTCTCTTTGTTCCTTTCTCACTCTCTCTATTGCTCTAGCAATTGTCCCTTGCGGCTTGGAGAGTGTCAGACAGCAAAAAAGGTGCAGATGTCGCCCCTTAATGCTGCTACGAACACAGCAACGACAACAGCAAGTTAATGACTCTGACCCTTCTAAAGCCAAAGCCAAAGCTAAAGCTAAACCAGTCAGCTTCTGTTCGAAGAAGATGAAGAAGAAGGCAACGTTTAGTTTGGGTCGAAAAAGGCTCGTTCGGTCACTTGTTTATTTGGTCTTTCTCTCTCTATTTTGTCGTTTTGGTCAATTGGCAGCGTTTGGTGTTTGCTTTGCTTAAGTAATTGGTATACAAATTTACTAACTTGGCCCAAAAACGTAAAACAATATTTAAATAAAATATAAGAATAAAATATTTTACAGAATAAAAATGGTGCCAAGATATCAAATTTCACACTTAAAAAGATAAAATAAATTTAGTTATAACAAAAATGCTTGTTGTTGTGCTCATAGCTAACAATAAACAATTATATAAAGAAAATAAAAAAATATTTCAAGGGATCTAATAAATTTACTATTACTATTAATTTTAAAGGTGATATTTTAATCTTTAAAAATACACTTATTTTTTCCAAGTGTATATACTCCTCATAAAAAAACGTTACAAATGACAATAGCTTATCGAATTCGATGCAAGGACATAGTAGCCCTAACATCAACCCCCGACATTAGCCCAGAGGTGTTCCGATCATTTGTAGGTAGCTAAGGCTGAGGATCGTTAATCGGGGTTAAACACAAATGCCATGTCAATTTTGTTCCTTCACACGCAAACGCACAAATACACACACACAAACACACATTAATTTCCAATCCAAATTCATGTTGCACTATCAGAAACAGATACAGAAACACAACCAACAACAGCTGCTAGTTTATTCACATCTAGTACTTCCATTTCCACATCCTTGTTGCTCATCCGGATTCCCGTTCGTGGCATGCAACAACAACAACAACAACAACAGCAACATTGTTGCTATACAATTCCTAGCTGACATTTTAATTGAATAGCCTCCGAGGAGACAGACAGAAGGCAAGTCAAACCCAAGAGTAAAATATCTTAAGATGCTATGCGATATATCTATGTGTGTGTGTGTGTCTGTATATATGTGTGTGCGTATGTATGTGTTTGCGTATATATATTTTAAGTACGCTGAGTGTTTGTGACACTTAGGGATTATAAAGCAGTTGTTGTTGTTGTTGCTGCTGCTGTTGCAAGTATATTCAAGTGCGAACAGTTTATTGTAATCGCTTCTGAAAAGGACACACAAATGACTTGTTGTTGTTGTTTGGCCATTGAAAGTTATTTAATGCGATTTAACTGCTTGTTAATTGCGTTTCATAAAGCCATCAAATGTCTGTAAAGGGAGTTGTTGGGTCTATTTCAATTTCGATAAAGACAATCGATTCGATTGCCCATAAAATGCAGAGAAACATACAAAATTGAACACAGCTAATTAATCTATATATAAATCTGGCATAAATATGCTATTATGCGAGACATAATCTGATAATAAACTGACTTTAATTTTATTATGCATTGGCATGAAAACACAATAAAGCGATTAGTTGCAGAATGTTAAACTCAAACGGGAAGTATTTGTTTAACGTAAAGCATAACTTATCGATATTAATCGATTTATTATGCATTGGTATGAAAATACAATAAAAAGATGAGTTGCAGACACAAAAACGGAGAGTTTGTTAAACGAAAAGAAGTACTTATCGATATTAATCGAAATACATATTTGTCTAACGAAAAGCATTACTTCTCGATACTAATCGTAATGGATTTTGTTTTTATTTGTATGTTTATTTGAACGTTTTTGTTATTTTCTTGCTTATCCTTGAATAATAACAAAATTAAATTCATCTAATGAGGTTAAAAAAAAAACCTTAGAGAAAAACCCTTTCCACACATTTCATCTTCTTTTTCTTTGTTTATTTTAAGCTTGTTTGTTATTTTTTAAGGCGACTTTGCCCATCGAAATGTTCCTTGAACACAAAGCAGCTTAAAATGCTCGCACATGGATGCTCTTCTTACAAATTGTTTACACAAATAATTATCATTTGGATGCATATTGCACTTCGTTTATTGCCCAAGCTGAGCAAATATTGACCCTAATAAAAGAATGGAGAGAAAAAGAGGTTAAGAGCTGTTAACAGCAGTAGGATCTACAAATAAAAGGCGGCGTCAATAACTCTCATAAAATAAGTGTCATTTCAGTTGAAAAATAAATCAACAAACCGAATGCCCTAACAAGTTTAAAGATCTTAATTAGTAGAACGAAAAGTTGTGAAATTTATAATAGGAAAATGGCTTTTATGTAATTTAAAATTTGTTTTACGAAAAAAAAAACATATAAAAGACGATGCAAAATATAGGTTATTAACATAGTCAGCAACACCATAATAACATTTGAGTCCACACAATAACTTATTCGTTAAACTTTATGACTTTTATCGTTATGACAAGAAGTCGATTGTTTAAATAATTTTCTTTTGATTTCAACTTTCAAAAGAGGAAAAAAAGATTATGAATTGATAATTTGACAGACATTTAATAGCCGACAGGTCCCTCAACGTTTGTATGTGTTGTATATTCGATTGGAATGTGAAAATGCATAAATAAATAATGCATTTGCCCTAAACTAAACATGAGAGAATAGTATTTGCTTGTTGATTGTCCGGGCGAATGAAATGTGAGTTCAACATTTCATTTTAATGTGAATAAAATAATAGAAACAGTGAAATTTATTTATGTTGCTGCTGTTGCTTTTGCATATTTACATTGACTAGCAAATGAATTACAATTGTTTATTTGACAAACACAATATGCTGCGGGCGAAGGATTCTACAGAGAAAGACAGCGAGAGAAATAGAGAGAGATAGGTAGTCACTAGTTGTCTAAATTTTAAATGACTTTTGCCAGAGCACAAAGCTGATAATTTAGTGATTAGTTATGCAAATGCAAATAAAATAATTCAAAAGATTATACAACACAACAAAATTGGCCAAATTTGTTTAGACACATGTCCCAAAGCTTTCGAGTTCATCAAAAAGTCAATTAAAATAAACTTTCAAAATTTATATTGCTTGCGGTTTTTGATATTTGATAAACATTAAGAAAAAATTTTGTTTAATTCATTGAAATCATCTTGGGATTGGCTAGGATTTAATACAACGGAATAATTTCTCAATAAGAACTGAAACTAAGGGAAACTTTAGCTGCAGTTGGAACGAAGAATGTTTAAGGAGGTTATAAAAGTCTTCCTTTTTTTTTATTGACTAGAGAACCTTACGTCTAGTTTTTTTTAGCTCATAACTTATTTTTCAGAAAACTCTTCTCCCAACTCTTTAAGCCCAAGGAAATAAAATCGTAGTTAAAATGAAGAAAAAAAGGTTCCTTTATGGCCTTGGGGAAACTTTTAATATGGATTAAGGGCACTTTTGATATGATAAACTTAAAACATAGAAAAAAACATCAGTAGATTCCTATAATTCTTTCTTATCCATCGACTAGTTAATAAAAATTATGGTATTATAGGAACTCAACTTGTAATTAATCGAATTTGATTTTTTTTTTTTTCATTTTATTGATACCTCAAAAAAAAATAGATCAATAGCTGCTCGGGATTTGTGTATTAAGCTATAATATACATGAAACACAACGCACACCGGAAATCGCTAAGAAAACAAATAGTAACAGAGGAACATAAAACACACGGCAAAAATGCTCGGAAGAGTTCTCGCAACAGCTGCACAAAACAAAAATTTGTTCAGTAGCAAAATACTAGAGATGATAGCTGTCTTACCCTCTTCATGACATTCCCCCATCAGCTGTTATACAATAACAACAACAACAATAACAACTAACAAATTAATCAATTCTCGCCTCACGATCTCTTCGCATTTACGACCCGCGTGGCACAAGGTTTTCTTTTCTTTTATATGTGTTTTTTTGTTTATTTTTATTATTTGCTTTAAGTGATGCGATGCCAAACGATTCCATTTCCTCCAAACTAAAAAAAATAAACAACACGCAACTGGGAAATTAATTCTTTAGTGTGAAAAAAAAAATAAATGGGACATATTGGGGCCCAAAAAAAAACTACCACATAACAGTTTTGAAAAACTTTTCTTGTTGTTTGACTACATTTAATTGCCTGCTGGCTCAAATAAATAAATGGAAATTAAAATAAACTTATTGATGGAGTCAGTCCCCCATAAAACGATTGCATTTCTTTCCGATTTGAATCAACCCCAGGGACAGAGAAAAAAGTGCGTGTTGTGTTTTGGGGAGGAGTAGCGGGAATATATTTACGAGTCAAGCGAGTCGAGTTCGTAAACGTATCGTTTTTGAGTTTGAGAGACAATTAGTGCCCAGCATTTGTTTTTGAGTGTCGAGTGTTTTTATGGAGGTTGTCGGAAATTTTATTGCTTGTTTAGACATTGTTAAGTTAGGGAGGGGTTGTGGGATTGCGGGGAGGTAATTTAAATCATGCGTTTTATGGAATGCTCCATTTGAAGAGTGTTGTCAGCTCGTTGTCAACAGACCGCCCTTCCAACTCGAGATTGCGAGATGTTATCCGAAATTATTTACTCATTTCTAAGACATTCATTTCATACTGTAGAGTGAGCCATATTAAGATATTTGTTGCTTATGTGATATATATAAGTCTGATGATAATAATACATTTAAATTTGATATATATCAAGCATTCATATTGTAATCCCTTGCGTAATGCCAAAATCTACTTCTTCACGTCTTTAATTCAATTTACACAAAACTCAAATTCTAAGCTCAACAAAAATGTTTCGGTTTCACTTAAGATTATATGGATTATGCAGCTTGTTCATATATATAAATCGGGTATTGGTTGTTTATCCCTTATGCTGCTTTGGTTCCCAAATAGTTGAGGGGGGCGCGAGACGCGACGAAACCAGACGACAAACTTTACCAACGACTCACCACAAATCGGTATCGGTGCATGAATGCTGGGTAATCCTCTTGGTAGCCATTCCATCATTTATTATGGTTTATAATCCAAACAAGGTGAAGGCAAAACGGTAAAAGCACACACACTCACACACGCCTATCAGCAGAGGACAACAAAGCTTGCTTGCTCGCTCGTTTGCTCCTCTGCCTGTTTGTGTGTGTGTGTGTGCGTGTGTATGTGTGCCTGCTGCTGTTGTTCTGCTCCTGTGTATCGAATTGCACTACGATATATATATATATATATATATATATGTATGCGTAATTCCCGTTTCCAAACTGTTTGCTGCGTTTCTACAGTTATTTGCTCTTATTCCACTTGGTGTTGTTGTTGTTGTTCGCCACTTGTATTTCGATTTTTCACGAGCAGCGCGTCGACCGCGACGGCAACAAATTGAGTTAATCCAAGAAAACGGAATAATAAAACACACTCACACACCAACCAAACAACAAGCACGTTGATAGATAAAGCGAGAGCGACCGAGCGAGTGAACGAGCGAGAGAAACAGCGCGCAACGGTGCTGTATAAAAGCGCTTTATAAATGATGCCGTCGAGCTGTGTGCAAAAGGTTGAGATTTACTTGGCCTCCAGCGTGGCTCGGTAAATGCATTAATGAAGGCAACGCAAGTCCTGGCTGCTGGCTGCGCTGCTTTGCTCTGTTTTTGCTCTTTTTGTTGCTCCTTCCACTTACGCACACACACACACACACACAAAGGAACACAAATTCGTTCGTTTTTTTATTATTTTTTTTAATTTAATATTTACTTTGCACTTTGTTTAACTTTTACTCGAGCGCTTTTCTTTTCATTTTACTTTTCCAATTTAAATTCCTCGCCCAGAAACTTTTGCTTGACTACGCGACGACGTCGATGCTTCAGTGAGGAGTAAGTGAGTGTGAGAGGGACGTGGGGAGTTCTGAGGGGGCAACTTTTTCGAGCTGTTGCTCTGCTGAGAGAGTGAGACCGCGACACGCACTTTTACATACACACACTAACACTACGAGGAACTCAAAACTTTGCCGCTTTCTTTATGGCGAAAAAGGTTAACGGCAAATCTTGAAAACTGCATTGTTTGAGAGGGGCGGGGGCTAGTGTGTATTGCTTGTCAAGAGGGGGATGCAGTTTCCTTATTGAAATATTTGCACGTTTTGTCGCGCTTAACCAGCGGCAAATTTGGGATGCTGATTACGTTTTGAAAGTCGCATTTACTGCGGGCACCCTAACGCCTTGCTCCTTTGCTGGCATCCACACCTCAAGTGGCCGCCATAATTACACTAATTGCGATTGTAATTGTAATTGAATTCGCTTGAATGCCCTTCACACCGACAACGACATTGAGACACACACACACACACACACACACACAACGGCGCAAAACAAAACACGGCACTTATCACACACACGCTGGTAATTGAGAATCGCAATTTTAATCGTAATTTGCAACGGTAAATCCAGTCAGAGTTTGAGAGCAGGGCGAACGCAACAAACGAACCGACCGAATATACCAAACAAAGCAAGACAAACGCATACGACGCTGACGACGTTTGCGAAAGGACTAAAATGCTTTGCTGTTCAGCAGGCGCGTGAGAGTCGAGAGTTGAGTCGACAGTTGAGTCGTTTCGTTTTTTTGGTTAAGACGTCGCACTCGCACTCACACTCAATCGCACACTCACGCTCGCACTTACACTGGCACAGTGCGCCATGGGAGAGCCGTATACTGCTTAGAAAACTCAACGTGTGTGTGTGGGGGCTATTGCTACTCTCACAGCAGGCGGCGTCGGCGTGTGAGCACTGAGAGTGTGGCAGAGCCAAAGCATGAGAGCAATAATTATTGTGTGATTTTGGTTGAAGAGCAATATTCGCTCGCTCTCTCTCTCTCTCTCGCATTCTCTCTGTGCAGTTTATGTGCATTATATGGTATTGCCAACTTGGGATGTGCACTGCGCTGCTTCACCACCAACAGGCACTATCAAAAACAAACAGCAACAACAACGACAACAAGGAGCAGCAACCTCTGTCGTCGCCCATGCTGCATAAATGCAGCGCTGGGGGTTGATTTTCTTGCAGCAAGCACGGGACGACTGCTTGTCAGTCAGTTAGTTAGTTCGGCCGGTTGGCTATAGTCTGTCAGTGTGTCTGCCTGCCTGCCAGTGTTGGGTCTGTCAGCAGCAATACAGTGCAGAGCAGTGAGCGAGCAAGACTCAAAATGGTAGCCACCACCAGCGATACCACAACAATAACAACAATGTCGACATCGACATAGCTGAGGTCGTCGGTTGTTAGTGTTGGTGTTGGTATTATTGTTGTTCTTGTTGCTGTTCCCCTTTTGTATTTAACACGAAGCACGCGCTCATAAATGTTGCTGTTGCTTTGCCAGAACATAGCAGAGGAACATAGTCGACAGAGATATACTCTTTACGTTATTTAAAAACATACAACAAATCATTAGTTGATTAAAAATAATATCAGATACAAGAGATCTAAATTAAATAATGTAATTTGTTAACTATGATTTTTTGTAATATGTTGCCATTTTCTATTATACATATTGACCCACAGTATATCTCCTTTTCGTCACACACTACACAAAGAGTATACAACAAGCGAGTACTGCAAACAAAAATTTGCGGTTCATGTGCTCAACACCTTCGCAGCTGCTGCTGCTGACGTCGCTGCCTTCTGACTGCTGCCAGTTGTGCTGGGAGTCAACGTTGGCAGTGCGACTGCAGAGTTTTTGTTAAAATGCAAAATGCTGTTGCATACTTTTTTGGGGGAAAGGGAAGTTAAGTTGTGTCAATTATTGGGGCAGGCACATACAGAACACCAGAAAAACCAGTTCAATAACAGATGTTGTTGTGGTATGTATGATAAATTTGTTTGAAAATTTGGCACAATTTCAAAGGGAAATGGTGAAAAGGTCCACGGCAAACTTACTAGGGATATACTAAACGATACTATCGAAAAGAAATTGTACGTAAAAAAAAAAATTTTAGAGCTAATATGTTATGAAATTGAGAACAAACTTGAAAGTCTTTAAAAAACAGCTATAACTGAACTCAAACCTTTGATTTGATCGTTCAGAATAGCTATGTACGTATGTTACAAAAGATTTATTCCTTACATTTTCTGAGGATAAAATTTCCGAAAATCCTTGTTTTACAAACAGAAGAATCGTTTCACACAGAAAAAATTCAAATGAGTCATGAAGTTATTTTCGAGAGCCATTTAGGATCTGAATATTATATAGAATGCCAGACGAGAAATTTTCGTGTTAAGCAAGGTGCAAAAATGGAAAAGAGTTGCACACAAAGAAAAAAAACTTACACACGCACTCAAAACCACACACATGTAGACAAATACATATTCTCGAATGAGCATTTGACTGTTGTTGCATATATATATGGCAAAGAGGCATCTGCAGCATCAGCTTCTGCTGTTTCTTCATCGCATTTGTGGTTGTTCGTATTGTTGTTGTTGTTTTCAGATCTCTGCACTACTGTTTATGTACACAAAATGGGCGCAGTGCCCAAGGCAAAATAGTTGACAAGGCGTAGAGGAAGAGGTTGAATGGAAACAAGGATGCTGTGGACGAGGAGGTCGATGAGGATGAGGATGTTGGACTATGTGTGCACATTGGCACATTTAACAATAGCTTAGCATGTATACGAGTTGTTATGTATATACATATATAAGTATGCTTGCGATTGTGTGTGTGTATGTGTGGCAGGCAGGACCTCCGCTAGGCGAGGCCGAACTCAGCAGGCGATGCGTGTAAAAAGGATAATTTGTCAATATGTTCGTACGTTCCGGATTTTGCACGGCCCTCGAGTGTGCACCGCACAACAGTTGCTGGTTCCGGCAACCTCATCATCATCATCATCATCATCCCAAGACCCTCTCTATCCACTTTAACCCCTTCCCCAAACCTACCCTCTGCCTCATACCTCTTGTTGTGCATTCGTGCGTGCCTGTGCAACGAAGTCGGTTGTCGGTCGTCGGTCTCGTTCTTTGTGTGTGCCTTGTGCCGCTTATTCAATTGCTCAATGCAATACCAGCTAAAACACCCAATTCCAATACCACCAACCCCGCCCAAACCTCTACACGCCCCCCTCGAGCGTTGTTCGCTTGGTTGCTTCCACCATTCCGGTTAGCAATGGTTAATAGGGCTTAGAAGCTGAAATTATTGGCTTGTTCCAGTGTGAACCAAAGCCAAATCGGATGAGTCCTGTTCGTCGTCCAGTGCTTTTGGGACATGCCTATGTGGGTGTGTGTATATGTATCCGTGTGTGTATTTTAGGCGATAAGAGATATATGAGCTTGTATTGGATTTGATTATTAGTGGCTTCAATTTGTGCCTAAAGTGTGCAAATGATTCAATATTGACGAAGGACGAGGCAGTAAAATGCAATGCATGAAATGATCCTTATAGGATTTTTACCAATTTAATCAAAACTGTAGCGGTTTGTAAACTATAAAAAAAATCGATGTTGTTGTTTGAAAAATTTTGATGAAATTCCGGAATCCAATTTTTAAAAGAAATCAAATTTTATTCCGTTTTTATCCTTCAGTAAACATGATAAGTTTCTAACTAAAAATACGATTCTTGAATTGAATTTATGTAAATAATTTAGTTTTAAAATATAATAAGTAATTATATAAATATATAATTCTTGTATAATATGGGAAACTAGCTGAATTTCACATTATTCAAAACTTTTTACGCCCTTAATAAGCTTCATAATCGTATTTATATTTTGTTTTCTTTCATTTCTGCTCAATTTCAATTCCAATACGATATGTAAGCCATTAACTATATGAAAGAAAACAAAAAATCGACTCTTCTCGATTCCAAAAATAGAAACCCCCAAGTTACAAACAAAAAAAAAAACGTCAATTGGCAAACGTGGCGACAATCAAAACGCAAGTCAAAAGCAAAAATGAAAATAATAAAAAAAAGCAAACATACCAATAACACAATCAACTGTGCATTGCAGTTGCTCACTCCCCTAACCCACTCCCCGTTTTACCACTACCACACTTGATGCTAGCAACCGTTTACAATAGACGAGACACACACAGCACACACACACTGACAACCACAAAAAGTCCTCTCGCATAGCCTCGAGACTTTGCCGAGGACAAAACGTTGGCGATGAGATTTTAAAAGCCATTTAGAAAAACACCCTCAGACACAAAACAAATCCACAAAAATACCGACACGGATACCAACCAGCCAAGCACTAATACTAACACTAAACACTAACACACACCGACACATAGACAAGCAAAGCTTACACAAAAGTGGCGTTAAAAATGATGCGGAAACACGATGTTCGTCACGACGACGACGACGAGAGAGCGAGGGAAAGACGATACGTCGACTAAGAGTTGCGACGGGGAAAACGGGCGAAGAAACGATAACGACAATGAGCCTTCAAGCAAAAACCGCTGCTAAAACTTCACGCTTAAATATTTTTCACACCACGTAGAGCGACAAGTTTGTGTATAATCTGAGAGTGAGTGGTGAGTGGAGATGGAGAGAGGATAAAAGTGTGGGCATAACAGTGCGGCCACGTCTTTAAAGAGAGCAAGAAGAAGTAGAAGCTCAACGGATGTGCGTGGAATGTGACGAGAGTCGAGTGGAAAAAGGAAAGAGAAGTGGAATGCAGTGTAAGTAGACGGCAAATGTCTAAATACCCTGCTCGGTGCTAAATGCCTGACATTCTGGCTCCGACCACAACGAGTGCATCCTCCTTTTGCATCCCTCTCAGCACTGTTTTTTTTTTTTGGTTGACAACGAAGCGGGCGCAAAAAACCCAATTGAGTGGATTGAGTGCTGATGTTGACGCTGTTGAGTTGTGTATAGAAGTTATCGAAAGCGGATATATATCTACAGCTGCATATATGTACGTTGCTTTTTATACATATAAATCCGGCTGGATGACAAATTCAATGGGAATGTGATTATGGTTGTGTGTTTAAGCAGTTTATCGAGTTAGGGTTTTGACTTAAAATAGTTTTATGTTACGATTTATAATCGATAGAAATAATAGATTTCAACTTAATATTCATAAAATTGAACCTAATAAAACAATACGATCTAAAATAGGTTAGCACAAACGATATTAAAAACTTTTCTTTTAGAATTCATGCAATTAAAACTATTTTTTATATATTTTTATTAATAACATCGATATATATCTATTAACAGTTAATCTAGCTGAACAAATGGCCGCTTTTGCAGTTTAACATGTTTTGCGAAGAAATAGATTTTTGATTTAAATTTTTTTTTTATATAGCTAATGTTGAAAAGTAAACATTTCCTACATGAAAGGCACTAATATGCTCAGGATTTAAAGTGTTTTGTTTAGGGTACCGCTGTACAAACTTCCCAAACACCACAAAAACCAAATCTAAACCGAAACACAATTGTTAGAAATTAAAAGGAAAACTTTAATCATAGCCGCGGGTGTGCGGCGTCAACGTTGACAGCGACGACGGATGTTGGACGTCCAAGAGGGTGAAAAAGGATGGAAGGAAAAGGAGATAGAGAGGGAGGAAAAGTTTAAACAACTGCAGACCGGTTGTGGAATTGCCGTTTGCCACACTGTCTGTCTACGAAAATATATATATACAACAACAACAACGAAACTTATGCAAGTTTCCGGTCGTGTGTACTATTTTCCGTGCTCATTTCCGTTTCCATGTCCCTCACCGCGAGCAGAGAAAAGGAATTTTCCTTAAGCAAAGAAGACAACGATTGCTGTTGTAAGTCTTGGACGAACACACAATCACACACACAATAGTGTGTGCAGCAAGCTTGACGTTGCTTCCTGCAACTCTTGGAGGTCAGCAGCAGCAGCAGCAGGAAAAAAAGGGGATACAGGCTAAAGTTACAGAAACATCTACAGATACCGATACATAAATACATATATGCTTGCAATACTTATGTAGCTTGAGCTTAAGCTATCTCCC
Organism: Scaptomyza polygonia; assembly: GCA_035044585.1. NCBI lineage: Eukaryota > Metazoa > Arthropoda > Insecta > Diptera > Drosophilidae > Scaptomyza > Scaptomyza polygonia. The sequence continues at coordinate 1,594,814 of JAWNNU010001690.1, forward strand.
TCACTCACAGATTCATTCTATCCCACTCCTTCTCTTTCTTTGTTGGTCGGTAGTGCAGGCTGTGGAAAGCCGAAAGCCCCAAAAGCAAACAACAAACGAGACAAGCAGAGGGAGTGGGGCTTTGAGGTGCGTTTGCCACTTGGCTGTTGCAACCACACTTCACTCAATATTTTGGCAAAAAAAAAAAAAACAACAACAACAGAAAAAGCTGAACCGAACTTTTCTGCAATCTCTTCTGTAGCTGACAGACGTCATAAATGTGAGCAGCAGGGTTGGTAGAAGGCAGGTGGTACCTCTACGACCAAAAAGAGAGGGTACGTAGCTCGGTTATTCTTTGCTCTTTTCGTCGAGTGCATAAGTGCGTGTTGGTGTTTGTGCAGAGTCAATCAATACGTCAAAAGCGAGGCTCATCAAAAATTCCAATCACATATTGTCGACGATAGAGAGAGAGAGAGCGAGCATCATGAGTACCAGGAACACTAACCACACCGACCAACCCAGCAAAAACCACAATCTACCTAGCCGTACCTTGGCACCCTACAAACACCCCAGACCCATCGACCGACCACTCAACTGACGTCAGGCATCGCCTTTGAGTATTGGAGTGACCAAACGCTAGGCAATAATGGCATTTAAATGCAGGGTCACGTATCAATTTACTTGGTTATTAGTTACCAGCAGGCAGGCTCATAGACCCAAAATCCATACCTAAAGCCCAACCCACTCTACCAATTGTCAATATCTCACTCTCACACACTGAGAAGAGCTCTCTCACACACATACTGATATCACGCCAAACCACTTGCCCTCTGAACCGATGCGCAAAACCGAGATGAGCGGGCTTCCTCTCCCTGGAGCCAGGATATGGCTTTGTGCTAAACTGACAGCAGTCGCAGCGACAACGACGACGACCCTTTCGGTAAACCCCTCTACCCTACTAACAAGCCGCTGTTTCCTCGTCGAGAGCAGCTGGCGCCAGGACCTGCTATGACCCTATTCTAACCACACACACACACACACACATTTTTCCTATCTCTATATCTATCCATCCGAGTCAAGCCTGACCCGCACTTTAGGTTTTTTTTTTTCATTTTTCAACTTTCAACTCCGTCTGCATCTCCAAACTAGGCAATTTCAACAGTCTTAGAAAAAACACACAGAATGCTGTCAACACAGACACTCAGCACGGAGTGGGTTAAAGAGTTGAGGAGCGAAATAGTCGAGAAGCTTTGCTCTTATGATTTCTCTCTGTTTGCTGGCTTTCGGCTCTCCTCCATCATTTAGGCCTCTCGCTAGCTTTCTCGCTGCACTTTTCGTGCTCAAGATGGGAACACTCGAACAAAACCCATCTTACTTCGGTTCCGAACACAGAACGAACCGAACGACGAGTTCTTCTTGCTTGCTTGCACTCTACGTCACAAAGAGAGCAATATGCAATGTTTCTGGAGGGTAACTAGTTAGAGGCTGCATGTAGGCAGGAGGCGGCCAAGAGAAGTTCTACGTTAATTGCCAAGTGCAGCATGCAGCAAAAGCGTTGCAAGTGATGCAAATACACTTAAAAAATAAAATTATGTATTTAAAAAATGAATAAAAAAAATTAGTCATTTTACACAATATGTCCGCATCAATATTCATCTGACAGCACTTTAAGGATAACAAAAAATGACCCGGAATTATAATTCTTCTTGAAATTAACTCAAAAAGCAAAATAATAAATGTAGTTTTAAACTGCTCTCAGCTGAGATGAGTTCTCTTAAAGAAGTTTTCTGAAGATACTTTAAAAAAAATATTGCAATTTCAAAACTTTGAACCGTTAAACAAAACTTTACAAAAATTATTATTCTCGCAGTGATTTTGAAGTCGTAGAGTTGTTTGTTTGATTATCTTTTATAAACCATAGATAAAAAGTAAAACATTCAACAACAAAAACACTTTTGGGAGTTGAGCATAAATGCATTTTGTACCTGAGAGAGTAAAGAGAGCTTTGAACAAGGAGTTCAAAAATATATATTTTTTGTTAACTCTCACACAAACAACAAAACCGAAACAGGCACAGGAGAGAGAAAGGAACATGGATAGAGCGGATTGCCGCAACCATTAGGTTGGAACAAATGTACTGTGTATGCTGTACAACAGTGCAACACAACAACAACAACAACAGAGGAGGTAAAAACCAGGAGCATTAGGAATTTTGAAACTCCAACTTCCGTCGTCAACACCAAAGCCCGACCGAACACAATATCGTTCCGAATGTGTTGTCCTTTGCAATATTGGCGCAGGCGTCGCTGCTACCAATGCTGCTGCTGCTTCTGCTGTTGCATGCTGCATATATAGAGCGGAATTTCCGGTCTAACCTCACAGCGCCCATGCGGAAATACAAGCGGATTAGCTTTTAGATTTATATACTAACAAACACCGATTAGACAGGTAGGGTGTGCTTTTACCCAACCTTCTTCTCTCGTTCGAGAGAGAGAGAGAGAGAGAAGAGAACCCTCTTGTTGTTGCAGCATGAGACTAAGAGGGAGAGAGAGATTATTTGGCATGGCTTTGGTAAATGCCAATCCAGGCTACAGGCAACCAATGCGTTTCTATTTTTTTCTGTTTTCGTTTCTGTTTTTGTTGCTTTTTAGTGTTTCCTGTTTTCGAAGTTCAAATGTGAGAATATTTTCATATGGCAAACGTCACCGACACACACACACACATTGAGAAACTCACCACACACACACTAACACTAACATTAACAGCCACAGTGAACGGCTATTTTCAGTTTTTGCGGTTCCTCACTTTTGGAACTTTGCTCATTTTTAAGATGCCCCAAAAACTGAGCTACGTTCAAATCTAATTGAGTATGCGGTTAGAAGGGGAATTAACAAAAAATCTCCGATTCAGATTGTATCCCTACCTCAACTAAAATCGGAAGAAAATTCCCAAATATCAAAGCAAAGATGTTCAAACTCTAAATTTGTAGAAGTAGATTTTTTTTTTATTGGAAGCTTTATTTTATAGCAAATTTTAAGCTTCTTTGAAACAGTTGCGAGTTTCTACAAACTTGACGTCAAACCCTTGGCTTAAAATATCGCAAGATTATAGCGGTGTATAATGACATAACTTTTGTCTGATACTACAAGTAGGACAAAGAAATAATTTTAGAATTTTAGTCAGAAATTCCTACAAAAAAAAAGCTTAACACGTAATATTCTCAAACAATTTGTTTGAGGCAGGGAAAAAATTGAGGCTTTTTTTTTTCAATTTTTTAATCTGGATTTTTCATTTCAATCTTAAGTAAAGATTCTGTTTTTTAAATAAATTTATATCCACCACCCATCTCAAACCTGTTCTTTATGTCAAAAAGGAAGATTTGTAAAAGAGTAATGGGATTTTTGTGGAGCGAGCGAATGGACCGAAAGACCACCTTTAAAAATTGCTATGAAAGCTGTCGTCAAATTGTCATAAAAATGCGATAACTTTGTTTTGTGCGTTGTTATTGTTGTTGCTATTGTTGTTGTTGCTGTATACTCAACTATGGAGGAGTATGATAAATTTTTACGATTTTGCCATAACAATAAAGCCCGGGCGGGCTTCATCTGCTTTCGGCTTCTTCACTTTTAGCCAAACACATTCAGCCAGCTGCCAGTAGTTGCCACACAGCAGTGTTGCAGCATGTGAAAAGCGTGTGGATAAAAAAAAAAATAACGAAGAAAAAGAGATGGAGAAACCTAATAAAAAATCCTGACTGGCTGCGAAAAACTTTTATGGCAAACTATACGCGCCATCATCGAGGCCAACAACAACAAAAACAACAACAACAACAGAACGAAATAAATAAAACGTAGAAAAGCCGCTGAAAAAGCGTGGAAATCCGAAGAAAAAAAATGGGGGCAGGTAAAGAGGGTTGCAGTGCAAATGTGAAAAGTGCAAAAATAGCTCAGGTGCAGCCGTGGAATAAGCGACGAGGTCGTCAAAGTGACGTTAGGGTGTCATCGGATGATGCTCTACCCGAAATCCCATATCTGCACCGTCCCCACTCATCTCCCGGTCAAACTTTAAACCTTTCAACTCTCTCACGGCCACTCGCTCCCTTCGCCTTGACAGCCGCTAACAACATGAAAGTTGGCTTCCATTTTGATGTCGAATCAGATTCTTTTTTCTCTCTCTTTCTTTTTGTTTTTTTTCTCCCGTTCTGATTGCCTTTGGATTGAATGCTTGAGGCTTGAAAAGACAAAAACAAATTTTTACTTAAAAGCTCCACGATTAAATGAGTTTTCTTTTTGAGCTTTTGCACGCATTTCGATTGACTCTTGTCTGTCGGAAGATAATGCGATAAAAACCAAAAATAAGTCAAACAGTGTTCGTGTTGACGTGCAGATACCCTTCAGATGCATTTTTTTTTAATTCAAAGTTTCATGAAATTTTTACTAATATCGAAAAACTTAAGAAATTGTAATTGTCAAACAGAATTCGATTGTTTTAAAGTTTTCATATTAACAGGGTATTCACTCTCGCCCTTTAACATTTTTATCCTTCCCCCCTTTTAACACATTATGTGCGGTCTACCCAAGGGGATATCATTTGGATAAACTCAAGATACGCTTTCATAAGCATATAATCTTGCATTCGTACACGTGTCCCAACCAACTTTGGTGTTTGCCTCCAGGCACGAATAAGAATCTCTGTGTGCGCGTGTGTGTGTGCGTACACAGAGTGGGTACAAATTTTATACTTTGCTGTGGAATAGCAGATGAGTAGTAGTCCTAGTTAAGTTGCCTGGATGACTGCGTGTCGACTTTACGCATCAGTTGTCAACAACAACATTTGCAAATTCAATTGAATTGCTACACGCACCACTTGTTAACCGTTTTAGCATGAGAGAGCACACACACACACACACACACACATAGAAACGAAACTAGCCATTGAGAGGCCTATGGCGTGTCTCACTCCATTCTATTCCATCTCATCTCACCTCATTCCATTCTGTCTCGTTTCATCGTCTTATTATTGGTTTTGCACACACAAACAGAAACATCCGTTACTCAAATTTCATTACAACAGCCCAACACGCTCTCTGACTCCCTCTCTCTATGTCTGGAGCAACAGATAGAATCGGTTACTAAGTTCTAGCTCACTCAAAGCACAAAACTCATGTATGCTCCATTGAACACATAGGCATAGAAAATATATATATATGTATGTATGTACATGGAGAGAGTGAGGAGTACTATTCGTTTTCGGCTTATTTGAGCAATGACTAAAGGGCCTATAAATTAAGCACAAGAGGGCTATAAATCCAGTTTCCACAACCAAAATCCAAAAAATAACCTTAAGCTAAACATAGTATACGTTCATATATTTATATGTATATATGTATAAGTTTCTAATCCATTCCAGTTCACCCGCCACCCAAAAGGGATACCCAAAAGTTGACATGCAAACACAAAAGTTATCGAATCGAAGAGGGGTGGACGGAGTTGAGAGTGCATTCGTGCGTGGTCGGATTGATTCGAATTTTACAGACATGGAAAATTACGCCACTTGTCGTATAAATTGTTGCCCAAAGTTTGCGATTTGAAAATTTCAACAGCTATTTTGACAGTGAGAGAAAACAACTATTAAGTTTTTTATAATATCTAAGTTAGTGAAAAGTTATATTGTTTTGTATGTTAAATAAAATATTACTAAATATTGTTTTTAATTAATTAGTTAAGAAAAACAAAACACAATAAATCAATCAAATGTTCGTAAATAAGATCATTGGATTAACTCTGACAGCAATTTAATGTATAAATATGGCAAGGAAGAATTTTTAAAGGAATGGCGCAGTTAAGGTTCGAACAAAATAAAATTGTTCAAATCGCTTGGTAATAAGATATAAAATCTCTTGCTCTCCCTTCCCCCACCTCTACCAATTGGTTTACGTTTCTCTCGCTCTCACTCACTTACAAGTCGAAAGTGTTGTTGTTAATTAAAAAATCGTGATGCCGTGCAAAAAAGGCACTGTAATAAATACCAGTCGTCAGCAGCAACAACAACAGCAATAAGCCGTGAGAGATGGCAATGGCAATGGCAACAATTCAATTAAAATGCCAGAGGCAACACAGAAACATGAAAAGTTTTTGCTTCGGTTGGAAAATTAACCCCTATAAACTCATAATATGCTCAAAATGACGCACTTAAAAACACGTTAATCACATCGACAATTACAGCTCTCTTTCTCGCTCCCTGTGTGTGTGTGTGTGTATATCTCTCTTTCTCTCTTAAAAGTGGGAGAATGAGTAACGGACGCCGCCTGGCGCGTGCTTGAGTGTATGCGTGACGTGGCAACCTTTGTGAATGAACACGAAGCGAAAGGGCGACTCGAGTGTTGTACAAATGAGAAAGAAATGAGTATTAACAACAACAACAACCAGGCAACCACCAGAAAAATAATACAAGAATACTTTTAGCGCACTGCAAGAAAAGCAACATAACAACTGCTAACAACTTGAATTGGAAGTAAAACGAAATGAGTATAAAAGAAGACACTCTAAGTTAAGATAAAAATCACGAAATTTGTTAAAGGAGAACTTTAATTTCGTATAAACCTATGTGAATATTATAAAAAGTAGCGTTATAAAATAATCATTTCTGAAAATTATAATGAAATAATTTAAAAAATTTCTAATATCCTTCTGAATTACAATAAATATGTAAGTAAATTATTATGATTAAGAATCATAAGTGGTAAATAAACCAACAAAATATAAGTCAAAGTCTATAACTATTTCAACTATACTATTTCTTCCGGTGTAGCCTTTTTCGGTTACCCACAGGAGTGCATTCAAAGTATAAAAAGCTTTCGTGTCGTCATTAAAAACTGTTTTTGCTAATTAAGTGCTCAATTGAGCATTCAATTTCAAACATACACACACACACAGCACACAGAACCGAGGGTTAATATAACCATTCAAGTAGAAGCACACAAAAACCTACCCGAAAAAAACGAATATATAGCGGAGCGGGAAACCAGATTAAGAAGCAGAAACCAAAACCGGCTGAACAACAACAACAACCAGCATAAATAATAACAACAACAACTCCACACCCCACCCCACCGAAACTGAAGAAAATAAATGGACGAAAAATATAACAAAGTTGGTTATTTGCTCAGTTAATGCAAAATGATTCCCCTGGGGAGCGTGACGCCAATAACATCTCAGAACGAACGAACAAACGCACAACAACAAAAACAACATGGAAACGCGGACAAAGCATCAGCAGTAAGCAAAGGCAAGGAGAGGAGTGGAACTATATAAGACCAGCGTTGCCAGAATAACACAAAATACGTTTTGCTCAATGTGCGAATGAAACCAAAAATAGAAAAATACGAACAAAAAATGTATATAGCTCAAGTAGTAGAAACCAACATTGGGGCGCAACATGATTCAATAAAAATTACGCTGAAAAGTATGCAAGTGAAATATGTACATACAAGGCAAAGGTAAACACGATACAAAAAAAAAAAAAAAAATGGCAAGTGGAAAGAGAGGCAAAAGGGCAGCTAAAAAGCAAACGTGGCGAGAAAGCACGCGATGGGGGGGCCTTATGAAAAGAAAAAGTACTTAAAAAGCTCACGAGCAAATATTTATAACAGTAAATCAGTTTGGCGCTAACACAAACCGACACACACACACACACACAAACGAACGAACAAACAAACAAGCGGGAAAGCAGGCGTGTCAACAAAGTGCTAGAAGAAGCAATGCCTGAAACTCAGGTTAAGTGCAAGTGCGAGAGAAAGAGAGAGAGAGTGCAATTGGAGCACCGAACGCGCTGTGCAAAGCAAAAAGTGCAATATAAGCGAAAGCAACAACAATGCAACAACTGTATATATGTGCGCTTGTGTTTAGATGGCTGCCAAAGCAATCAACGAAAAACAAAGCAAACTTTGGTAGCCCACAAAATGAAACTTGGCAATCGAAAAACAGAATATAAATAAAAACAATTGTAAAATGAAAAAGAACGGAAATATAAAACTTAAATGAATAACAAATCAAAATATTTATTGTTTGCCCAAAAATGTATGCTATTAAAAGTTTAATGCCTATTGAAAATACCATGGGTTTATTCCACGCCAACTTAGACCCACAACGATAACTGATTGATTTATCGATAACTTAATATATATATCCCCTTTAAATTAATCAAAAAACAACCCCAAATCAATTCAAAATCCTACTCAATACTTTTTGGGGAATGTGTATTGAATACTACAATAACAATAGCATTCTTACACACACACACACACACACACACACACACATAAATAAAATGCTAATCTCGTGACGAATTTTTTAGCAGAGAAAAAGTGGATAAACTCAAAACAGAAGCACAAATACCAAATAAATATGTTTAGGCCAAATTGCCAAGTGAGGCACAAACCACCCAAAAAGCACCTAAATAAAAACCCCAACCCAAGCGAAGACAAGCTAAGCAACTAACCAAAACTAAACCAACAACAAGGAGCAATAGGAAAAAAGAGAGTCGCATCAAGCGTAACATATTTATTGACATTGCGGTTGCCAGTTGTCGGTTGCCAGTTGCCAGTTTTTGGTTGTTTGGGGCATTCTAACGCACATTGGATTTCAGTTACAAGCCAAGCAGCGCTTTGAAACCACATCGACAACACTGAAACTTGAGCCCCTCCCCCCTAAAAGAAGCAAAAAATTGTGTGTGTGTTTGTGGCACTTGCAAGTGTTGTTGTTGGTGTAAATATGTTCCATACATCAAGGGTTTATGGGCTAAACGTTTATGGGGTCTGGCAACACAACAAGCTTTTAAAGGGTTTTTACACACACGCACACTCTTGTCAACACACACACACACAAGCTGAGAGTCAATGTTGAAGTTTACTTGCCACTTGAAATTTCACTTATACCAAGGCAAAGTATTTTTTTCGCTTCCCGCTTCAATGACTTTCCAAAAATGTGCCCACTTACAACACAAACACACACACACCCAACGCCCCCACCCACTATCCCTCCCCATCCGCCCACAAACAAATATTCACATATGTGCAGCATTACAAGAAAAAAGAAGAAAAAAAATGGATTTTATCTTCATCGATTGGCCAAAATGTATATATTTTTTCATGCCACATCAGCGTTTTATGTGATGATGCACACAGAACCCTCGCCAAAACCTCTTCTTCCTCGCTTTTGGTAAAGTTATTTTATGTGCTGACAGCAGCTACAACCCCAAGCATATGTCTTTCTTTCTTGCGTGTGCGTGATAAATCAGCTGTTGCAAATGATATAATGTTCTATAAGTTTGGTTAAGTAGGTGATTATGATACCAAAAATGTATATGTGAAACTAAAAAGGGGATTTATGTTAAGCCACAACAGGATGAAAGAGGGATAATCAAACCAAGAATGTGTGTAAGCCAAATTTTGGCTGACAATGGATAAATGAAATGTGGGTAAACTTAAGATAGGGATGAGAAAATTATCCAACGAGAAAAAGTCTTCATGCTAGATTTTCTACATGAGAACTCTTAAAGGGTTGCATTCCAGTTTCTGTCTAACGTGCCTCAAACTCATTTCATATCAACTTTTACACAACGTACTTTCCAAATTTTCCACACTTGGGGGTAGAATTTTCCAAAACGGCTTCTTAGTAATAACTTTCGGTAAAAAAGAAAACTACTCTGAAAATTAAAGCTTTGTAACTCTCATGGTTATGGCTGTGCGATGATAGCAAGTTTTTAAAAATCGTTTTTATCATCATATTGCAAACAAAATGGTTTACTATGACTCATCACGTTTTGGCAGTGCGTTAATAGCAGTCAATCAGAGAAAAACTCTTAAATTTTATTTCCAATTATTTCCCAATTATTCTTCACTCTTATGGCCTTTCCACTTAACATTAAGTAAAGCCAACAAACAACCGTTTCAACACTCAATTTTTCCGAAACGCTCTTTGCAATCAACATCATGTGTTTTGTCCAATTATGCAAATGCGTTGTTCCACTGTGCACGGTGGGGCATAACTTTGTAAATACTGCAAACACTTGGCATCGTGTTTACCACAATTTACTGCAACTCGAGTTAACACAAACACGCACACAGCAACAAAACCAACAACAACAACAACGAATAAAACTTCAGAAAATAAATGCACATTTTTTGCCACATTTCCGGAGTACGTTCCGACTCGTAACACCCTGCCTTACACGCCCCCCAACCCTGCCTCTCTATGGCATAACCAGCTTACTATCCTGACCGACGACGACGTCGTTGTCCTGACAGCCGCCCCGGCCAAGTTGGCCCGACAATAAAGACGAAGAAACCGGGGGCGGAGAGGTCGAAGAGGTCGCCCTGCTTTTGCCCATAAGCCAAATATGTCTGAGTGTGTCTGTGTATGTATGTATGTGTGTGTGTGTATGGTGTCTGGAGGCAGGAGAAAAGTGTGGCAATAAAAAGGATAATGTAACTGTTATTCTACGCAAAACGGAAACGGCTGTGTGGCCAACCTTCCAAACCTTCCTTAACCCCAACCCCAACCCACAGCTCTTCTTCTAGACAGTCAGTTGCTTGGTTGGCAAGTGTTTGAAATATTTGTGTGGCAAAGGTGGCAAACGATGGCAAAAGATGTGGGCGCAAAAGTGAAAAGCACAACCGGATGAAAGGAGAAGGCAATTGAATGAAGGGAGGGATCTTTCAGGATGGGTCTGTCAAGAGAGGTCCGTCGGGAGGGGTCTGGCAGGAATTTTTTTTCTTTTTTCCGAGCAATGAGTGACTGAACAAGTGCCAACGAGGAAACGACTGTCAGTGGTTAAGGGTAGAGGGAGTGGGTAACGAAAGTGTGTGTGTGTGTGTGTGTGTGTGTGTAGGGGGAACATTTGACTCGGGTTGACAGCGCTACGAGAGCGAGAGAGAGTTCCAAAGAGCGTAGCCGGACAATTATGTGTGAGTGTTGGGAAATTTGAGCTTCTTTTGAAATTGAGGCCGGAAATGGCACGGCCCCCCAATCAAGAGAAAAACTGAGAGTTCCACACAGAAAGAGAGAGAGAGAAAAAAATGACAGAGAGAGCAATAGTCGAATTGGGCGGGGGAGAGAGAGAGAGAGGGCGAGAGAATTGTGTTGTGTTAAACAAAATGTTTGCGGGTGCAATAAGCGTAAATTCAGTGGTTTTATGTTTACTTATTCAGCACGTACCAAAAACACCCTTCACTAACTCAGACCCTTGCAAGGACCCCGGCACGAGGACAATTATTTGATCCACCTACGAAATGTTGTAGACCGAGACGGGAGGTTAAGGGGTAGAGAGGTATGGCAAACTGGGTAATATACTTTTGCAAATCGATGGCAACTCCTTAAACGATGGGTGGCAACAACAACAACAAGTAAGAGGGTTTGGATTTTAGGTTGGGGTAAGGATGTTTCACGGAAACGTGTGGCATGTTGAATGCTCTCGAGTGTTTTCGTATGGTTGACAGGATAACACGAAGTAATTCAATTCGAAATACTTTATGCTGTTGCTTTCATATTATTTGTGCTTGGCTTTGCTTGTGGCTTGAAGAGGAGGACAGAAGACGGGGAAAGGTTTTGCAGGTTGGCTGGTTGGTTGGTTGGGGTTTCATTTTGTTCGACGTTTTTCGTTTCTCGTTTCGGTTTCTTTCGACGTTTTTTTTTTTCATTTTCGTTTTGCCTGTTTGTCTGTCTGAGTCGTTTTGTTGTTGTTGTCGGAAGTGGCATTTGTTTTGTGGGTGGAGTGCGTGGCAGCAAGAGGGAGTTGTCTGTGTTTGGGGGTGGGTGGTTGTTGTTGCTGCTGCATAAAAAATGTTGTGCAAAGTTACAGTTGCCTTCTGAATTTATGTATGTGTGTGTGTGTGTGTGTGTGATTGAGAGTGAGTGTGTGTGTTTGTGCGGTTTTACTCTGTTTATTTATTTTTATGATGTTTCCTTTTTGGCATTTTATTGAAGAAGTTTACCGACGCCATTGCTGCTGTTGCATAAATAAGTGAGTGGCATGGACCTATGAAACCTCTAGACCCCCTCCCCCCTGCCCTCACAACCCAGCCCCCTCTCCCATAAATACACACACACAGGATATGCTTTCGACCAGCGTCTTTTGCAATTCATAAAAAATCAATATTTATTGCAAACCGTAGCACATAAAGTTTTTCCTCTCCCGCTTTGCCTCTTTTCCCCAACAACCCATTCTTCAAAACACATTGCACCACTAACAATTTGCGGTCTTTGCTTGTTATTGGGCTTTTAATCAGTTGATTTCTTATTCAGTTTTTTGCTTCTTTCCCTTTTACGATATAAGTTTTTTTTTTTTTGGTAAATTTATTGAATAGGAAAAATAAAACTTGAGAATGGCAATTAGGAAAAACTTTTTTAATGCAATTAAGTTTAGTCTCTCGTTACAAAACTTTGAATATTTTGTTTATATAAAATTTGAGAGCAAATTGGAATTTAGTTATTGGTATTATTCCCAAGTGAAACTGGATTTTTAATTGGGTTTTAAGATGTCTCTTTATGCATTTAAGGCTAGTAAGGCCAGAGACAATAATTAAAACATTTTGAGTATGATTGTAGAAAAACTGGATGAAGAGTGTTGCTTATGGGTTCGGAAGAAAATTGAGCAAAGCACGAAAAAACCATTACTTTTTTGAAATAAATTCGGCATTACAAAAAGTATTCTTAAATCTAAATTCATATCCTTTATAATGTTTTTTATTTATGTTAAAATAAACTTGTATATTTACAGATCTTCATTACTTTGTCCATAGTTTCTAGCACAATGTTTGATTTCTATTATCAATAATATGTATCGAACTGCCTCATTTGCATAGAGAACGTTTTGTTTTGAACCAAATAGAATCATATCTATGGAAAACACTTTCGCTACTGCACATATGGATTCCCAACAAATGCATTTGAACTCTTTGACTTTTGAAAGAGAAAGAAAACTTGTGCAAAATTGTTGAAAAAAACACACACACGAAACACGATTAACTTTTAAGTCTATTACCAAGAAAGAAAGGGGGTGCTAACCAAATAAGTCAGCTCACAAATGTTAAGTGAAACCAATTCAAAGTTTATTGACGCGAATTGGGTTTCACTTGAACCTTGCTTCACCTCCAAGCGCTTAAAGTGAGTTTCGAATTACTGCAAAAGACAAAAACGCTTACCTTCTTTCGATTTTTCGTATTGCTTTGGCGATGTTGTCTTTTTGCTAGGAATGGGCCTCAGTGCATTGCTCATTAACTGCTAGAATAACAACAAAATTCATTTAATTAAAGCGTTTTAAGTAGAGGCCTTAATACTCACCATACGATCGGAGCGTTCGCCGCAGGGCAAACGTGCCACTGCGGCCTCCGGACTATCCTCCGGCGGTGGTGGCTGGGGCACCCAATTGTAGGCCCGCCTAGAGATGGGCACCCCAAAGCGATCATGTTGCGAAGCTTGTTGTCTATTAAGAGTAACAAAAAATTTATTCTAAAACTTGATAAGTTTAAAAAGGCATTTCTGAACTCACCTTAAGCTCTCATAGCAATCCAAACACACCACAGCATATTCACCATTCTCTAGCAATAATCCATCATCGCTCTTCTGATGCTTGACAAAGGGAAATTCATTGACCGGCAAGGCTCTAACCCGTTTCCTATAAGTCGTTATGCCGCACAGATGACAATTGTAATCGTGCCAATTGTATTTACGATCCGCTGGACTAAGACTAGGACTCTGAGCTTCATATCTGCAAAAGGTAATATTTATATGATTAGTGTTTAATTTTTAATGAATAGCTGAATTTTGTTAACTTACTTGCGCCACTGATTCAACATGGAATGATAACAAAATGTGCAAACTAATGCAGAATTATTACGCAGCTGTTCAGCATTCGGCAAAGAGTTGTGTTTCAGCAACAATGGAAAATAAGGTCTGGAACCCTGTAAAGTTATAATAGAAATAGGATATGGCATTTAATTAATAGAGAGTGTAAGCTTAAGCTTAATAGGTAAGTGCCTCTGTGTAATATTTCTCTGAATTCATTGCAACAATCATATTTTAAGTTAACTTATGCAATCATAACCATTTAAATAACCCGTTAGATGTTTGTTTCAATAACATAAACTTAAAAGTTATCTAACGCTTATTCAAACTGCTTAACTCTTTAATCAAAACAAGATTTAAGTTACAATATCCAAAAGGCCGTTGAAATTATATTATATTATATTATATAGTAAATTTCATTTGTGAAGAGTTCATTTTTATAATGTCTGCAAAAAATATTTAAAGCAAAGTATAAAAATATTTATGTAATATTTAAATTATATGCCACATGAATCTAAATTTGTACAAAAAAAAAGTCTCGTAACATTTTATGAAATCAGTTCGATATGTTGCAATGCGTTTTTAGCATTTATCGTGGAAGAAACAGAAGGTTTTGAATTCATTAATTTACAACGAGTAAAATCGGAAATACACAAATACGCAAATATAACAAATAGTTGCTTTTGAACCCTATTATAAAGCTTAATTTTAATGTAACTTTTAAATTAATTGAGATCTAATGACCAAAAAGCTAAAAATCAAAATGAAATACAGTTTATACAAAGTTGCCCGCAAATTGAAAGTTGAGTTAGGAGAGTAAGAGCAACAAATGCTATTGTCAGGGTTAAGTTTAATTTTATGTACAATTAGTTTGAGAATTCGTGATTACGCATGTTTCAATAACTCTCCTTGATTTTAGGACGTCAAAACTATTTAATCATAATGCTAACTGATATATACATAATGCATACCATTCTCAATTTTTAAAACATAATTTGCCGATATTGTTGTTTTTTTTTATCCTTAATCTGCATAATTATTGATTTAGATATGTCCGAAGTTTTGATGGTTAGCTTTTATAGTCTTATCTACGCTAATACATATATTTATTATATTAAGCATGCGATGTTTCAATAGCTTTTAATATTATGTGCACAAAGTATAGCTTTGATGATATATGAAACTTCAGCCAATGGGGATTTAAACATTCAGACCTTAGACTTTGTTTTTGATAGCGATGCGGGTTTAGAAATTCATTGTGATATTTATTTGCTTTCTAAAAGAACAGAAACTAGATTTATCAAAGAGTTTGAACAGAAGTATTTCATACGAAATTAACTTATGATTTTGGTTTAATTATATTTTAGAATGATTTTTTTACTTGTCAGCGTTAGTTTGAAACTGAGAAAACTGATTTAAGTCAATTAAGACTATTGTTCATGTTGCATGCCTAACATTGTTTATAAATTTATGTTATCGAGGTAAGCAGGTCTCAGTATCTCAAGTCAACATAAACTGTATTAATCTGTGACATAACATTAACAATGGTATTTATCTATGAAAACAGTTGTTAGTTCGTATTTAACAATAAAGATGTGGCTAGCGTTTGAGTTGTTTCTGTTAGTTGGTTGCCATCATTTTAAAGTTCTCATATGCGTAACTTCTAATTGCAATTTAAACAAGATATAAAAGCTAACTTATACAGGTCAAAGATAACATATCACAGCAGATTGGTATACATTTTAATCTAGATTCTTAGAAGCTAGCTTATTCTTAATTACTAACATAAACTAAGCGAAGTGTCATAATATCTATTTTAGCTATCTGCTTACAATTACTTCTTAATCTTAAAAGCACAAACAATCTTTTCGCCTTGCGAGAATCACTTGCTAATACCTCTTTGCTGCCATACAGGATTCTAGCCAGTGTTAAATCCGAATGCAGACCACAAAGAAAACAATAGATTGAGGTACTGGCGGGCGTTGATGATGAAACCGATGGCGTTGAGGGCGGTGTACAGGTACTCATTGCACCATGCCGAGATCCATTCGGTGAACTCGATGTCATCATGGGTGAGGGAATGTTGTATCTGCAAGGCAAAGAGACAAAGACAATGTTATAATAACTCAACTAATTGAACATATAATTCCATTCAAGAACCTTCTGTGCTCTAGGGGCACACGTTCCGCATCCATTGACTCCCATTGGCTGGTTAAGTAGTTAATGCAATCTTTGCAGGCCAAAACACGATTGCTATTCAATTCGTTGTTGTTGTTGTTGATGTTATTGTTGGTTGTTGTATTGTTATTGTTGTTGTTAGTAGTTGAGTTGTTGTTGTTTAAGCCATTGCTGCTGCTGCTGCTGGCATTGACCTTGAGGCAGGGAAAGTGCATAGCATGCGAGTTCATATGCTCGGCACTCGTCGATAGCCAATCCATTTTATTGGACGAACAAAGCACTCTGCAAATGGAGCAGCTGCTTAAGACACGAAGAGAATATTAGTTAGCTGTCAGTGATATATATATATATTGTGTATACACTTACGAATACTGGGCATGTCCGTTCTCAATGTGTCCTTGGGTGGAACTCGGTGAACTGGGTCTCGAATCACTTCGTCGACTAATCTGCCTAAAGTCACGCGCCGTATTTGAGTTCGAGTTGTTGGAATTCGTTTCATAGGGCTGAAATACGGTAAGAAAATTTAGCTTTAAACGTTTCGACTGTTTGCCAAGAACTAAAACAAATTAATGCAAAGAAAGAAAAAAATGCCGAATCAGAGCGTCGCACATGGCATACATTTTGAACTCAGCTCGAACTTATCTAATCGAATATTTTTGTATAAATAAATAAAAAAAAATTATTTCATGTTTCATACAATTGATTTTCTATTCAAGGGGCACCACTTAAAACTAGATTCATCAACTAAATAAAACAGCTTTGAGCCGGTTTTTTTTTTACGAGCGGATTTCTAATCAATTTTGGCATTATTTACCTTGTTATGGGCGGAATGGGGGGAGGGGAAGGTGCACAAATGGCATTCAAAGTACGTGAGTTATCAGTGCAATATGTTTTATTAAGTCGTAAACTCAATCAAGTAATTATTCAAAGTTGGCGATATTCAGCCACAAAAGAAAAAAAATTAATAGATTTTTGAGTATAAATCATTGCTTTAATTGAAAGATACTTAAATCGTGATCTTGCTTTTATTTTTTTGTTTAATTTAAAAGTAAATTTGTAATTGTAATATTTTTCATTTTGGTTCTGTTTTTCATAGCTCTTTCTCTCTCCGCTTGAAGAGTGTTCTTCGACAAAGTTTTTAAATTAAAAAACAATGACTTGCCTTTTGACTTAACTGTAGCAAAGTCCGCGGGGCACATTCGCCATTTAAAATAATAGAAAACACTTACAATACTTGTTCCCATTGCGAGAGTGTCGTATTTATCAAGTACCATTGAAGCTCAGTACACTGTGCCATAAATGGCAACAACAAAAAAATGCTTAACGTTTTTATTTTTTTTTATAGCTTTACATTTGGCCTCACAACAATTAACTTGTTTAATCGTGGGACCAACGAGACTTAATGACGCATCATCATTATCAATATTATTCATCTATTGTTAACATCAAAATAATCGTAAATTATGACGGGCATATAACGACTAAATGCTTAAAGTGATTAAAAATTTATTATACAAAATAGCATAAAATGGTCAAGAAATGCAAAATACAGTCATAAAACAGAATACAAAAACTAAATGGCAAATATGTGAAAAATCAATCTATGCAAATTAAAAGGAACATAAATAAATGTTATAGAAAAATCAAATATTTTCAAAATTTAATATAAAATAAAATAATATAAGATATTAAAACTATATAGTAAAACGTTTTAAATCAATATATAAAAATATTAAGAAGACGAAAGTGAATATTCTTTACAATATACAATAATAAAGCTTCACAAAAAGTAATATTTAAAAAAGATATTATTTGCTAAATCTGAACAATTTTTCAAGACAAAATAAAAACGAAAAATACTTTTTAATAAAATAAATTGGTAAAACTCGACTTTTTTTTTTAAAGTTTTAAGTTATATAAACAATAATACCCTTTAAGCATCAAAAGCAGTTTAACTGCATATTTGACGCAATTTTTGTTTTATTTTTCGTATAAACACTTTTGAAGTATTAAAGTAAATTTGAATGTACTTGAACAAGAAATGTTTACTCAATTTACATATTTATTTTGGCATTATATTTGATGTTAGATAACAAACAAACGCCAGCTGTTTGCGCAATTTACTATCGCTATTTAATTATGTTTTATCTATGTAGAAGTACAGTAAAAGCAGATAAAAAAAGACCATATTGGTGCATCCAATATCAATCAAGATAATCAACAAGTATTAAACTTTTATTTATTTAAGAGTGTACGAAACTTTATAAAGAATAAACGAGTAATTTTTTTAAATTCCACATTAATGGTTTTTTTCCCCTCCATAAAAATAATTTTATTGTTATCATTTGTTATTTAATAGTTCCATTTAACGAGTTACTCATTATTTTGAAGCAGGCCATTGAAATTGTCAAAAAGTAACGCACGCTTACTAATATTTTTACACATAAATTACACACACACACACACACACACACATCGCACTGACTTGCATGTGCAGCTAACTGGGCCAAAAGTTTTATTCTATGCACCTGTTTAAAGATATTTTTCGAATGTTTTTGTTTTTATTTTTTTTTGGCTCAGCTAAACAATTATTTGCATGCTTGAAGACAATTTCATCGTCATAGACACGCTTAACAAACACACACAACAAATGCAGATAAAAAGAAACAGTGAAGCTTAACGAAAAGCCTAACTAGGAAATACCCTGAAAACTTGACTAAACTTTAAACTGCAATGTTTCCAGTGTTTCTCAACCGATTTTGATGAAAGTTTTACATATTTTTAATGTTTTTTTTATTTAATTGCTTAAAATTATTATCAAGAATTCAAAATTCAATATATTATTGTGATATAACATGTGATTATCTGAAACTGGAAAAGTTATCGATAGTTTGGCACAATATTGGTATTTTGTTGTTATCGATTACATGTGCCTAGCGTAAAAAGTTATCGATAGTTTGTAAACATTCCGATAGTTTGAAACAATATTGCTCTGCCTGTGGCATAGAAAGGATTTTGGTTGAAATCCGGACACGGACATTATACCCATTATACATGGGATCAGGGTATAAAAAAAAATTTTAAATGAACATATTTGTTAAGCAATTGTTTAGAATAAACAAAATAGACGTCACCCCTGTTTGCATGTTTCCATTTACAAACATATATGTATGTTTTGTTGTCTTGTTTGTGGGTGGTTCGATTGTTAAACCAAGTCAAGGCTATAGTACAATTGATAATGGGGTAACATGATAATGCTGTGCAGGTACTTCAATCTATTGTAAGAAGCCTTGGATAAAGAACCAGTAAAAAAACTGAATGCCATTCAATTCAAATAAAGTTTGTTATCAAATGTAAAATCAAACTATAAACCGATTAATTCTGCTGATTTAATTTGAAATCAACAGTTAAAAAAAAAAAACAAACAATTTTGGGTTGTTTAAAAACAATAATGCACATTGAAAGTTTATACTAAATAGAAACTTAAATCTAAATAAACGCATTAAAAAGCAAATAAACAGGAAAAATTATAATAAATAAACTACTTGTCTCTACAATGAGCTATAAATAAACGTATTTTATAAAAAACAACAAATTTTTGTCTTATGAGAAACAAAGTATTAGAAAATAAACCGGTTCGGGGTTAAATGGCTTTTTCATTATATTATTAAGTAAGTACTTGTTTTAATTCATTTCTTGCTTTTATGCTTGAGTTTATGCAATAATTTTTCTTTAAAAATTATTTTGTTTTTGTTTATGAATTGTTGTCTTTGGATTGCAGGCCCCTATCTTCTACTCTCTCTCTCGCTCTCTCTCTCTTTTCACCCCTCTTGTTTAAGTCATGTATAAGTGCCGTGAGCAATGTTTGATTATAGTATTCCTTTACAATCTAATCTTGACATTTGTCGACTCAAATTGGTTAACATGTTGACACGACGAGCTTTGCCCTTTTTTTTATAAGTTAACCCCAACAAAATGCTGATAAGACAAGCGAACAACTAATGAAGCTATTTGTCTCTACCACTACACACCTCTCTTTCTCTTTTTCTGTCTCTCTATCTTTATTCTTATCAGTTCTTTCCCCTAGTCATTACTTTGTTTGTTTATATATTATATATTGTAGTATATTCATAATTGATATCGCCAGCTGACCGACCTTCAGCATTCAAATGAATTACTCAACAATAAATGCCCCACCATCATCATCATGCTCATCATCATCATGAGAAACATCATCAATATTCTCGGTTTATACTCTGTACATTCGTCTCTTTGTCACTTCTGTCTGCCAGTTTGGGTCATCACCTTTACATTTGCATGGCTCGACTTGGGGTTATCAGCTTTGTGTTGCTGGGTTCACAGATGTCAGGAGGAGGTCTTATCGCTCCTTCCAAGAGCTGCTCTCGTTTTAATATGTATATATATATATATATATATATATATAAATTCTTGTGTTTACTATAAATATGCTGTTTACCCTGTAATATAGTTAAACATAAGTTCGATGTAACGAACTTAAATAAAATTTTAAAATTAATCTAACTTTATGACCTTAATTCACTTATTAAATCACCAAATTAAAAGATTAAAAGAAATTAACTACGAATCGACCTCAATATCGGAATGAACTTAATTACTAATTTGTTTATTATTTATTAATGGAACCGAACATTGTGAAGATTTGATAAACAATCTCAAAAACAGTTAGATAATAGTTTTAATGTTTTATAAGGGTTACAAAACAAGCGGGAGTCTAACTAAAATCCTTTTAGTTAAAAGTCTTTCGTAAAATACATAAATTAAATTAATTACTCATATTTTCCTAAGAGAAAATCAGTTTTCCCTACGTTCTCATACTTCTCTGTCTTCACATTAACAAAATTTGCTTTAAGGTAAAAAAATTTTAATAGTTTTGGTTGTTTAAAGTATTTCAAAGTCGTTCAAAGTGCGAAGCATAACTTTAACTTGTTTTTCTCTTTACTCTGTGTAATCGCTTTTCTTATATATATTTTAATTCCAGCCTGCAATCGACAGCTAGTAAATTTCCGTACGATACGACGACAACTCAATTACATATATATATATATATATATATATATATATATATATACAAACATAGAATAAAATTGTTGAGAAAATGGAAAAACTAATCGAAAGCTGGCTGCATATATAAAAAAAAGAATACTACAAATTGTTATTGACAATTCGAATCAAAATCGATGCGTTTGTTTTGCTTTGATTTTGTTTACGATTTGCTTTCAATGTTAAGAACTAAATGGAAACCCCTTCAATCTGGCAACAATTAAATAAATAAATAAATAAATAAAACAAACAACATCCTTTCGCTCACCTTAAATCGCACATTGCATGTGGAATCGGAATTGGCAAGCGATTTTTCCGATGGTGAATTGCGACCCATAAACGTTGTTGAATGATTAGCACTATAGATGGCGCCACTTGATTCCAAGGAGTGCGTTGCGCCAGGTTCGGAGACGGATGCTGCCACAGTCGTGCCACCTTCCGCCAAACTATGATGCTTCTCACTGCAACCGGCACAAATCTGAACCATGCCTGTGAAAAAAGAGCATACGAAAAATTGAGTTATATTTCAGGTTTCCTTAACTTTATTGACTCACCTTGCGGACTAATTGGACTAGCATTCTTGTAGACCTTCATGGTCTTAATGAAGGGATAGTAGGGCTCTCGTTCGGTGTTGGGACAGCAGTAGACAAGTCTCAATTGCGATGATTGCGTATCCATGCCACATGTATAACACACAAAGGTAGTTCTTTCCGCCGAGGGCACTGAACGTTTTCTCAACAAATAGGAACGCTGTGATTCGGGCATTTGGGAAGACTGCAAAGCGAGAGAGAGAAAAGCGTGAGAGATAATTAGTTAAGATCGATCGAAAAGTTAACGTTATTGTGTTAATTATATGCCGGAAACTTGTTAAGAAGAATCGAAAAAAAACTGTTATCTTAGCAAGTTTATTTATAAGTCAATTAGTTGTTTAGATTAAGAAAAGGTTTCAACAAGATTTATTCTCGTTTAAACGTTTCTTAAAGCTAGATACCAGTTATTAAAATAAACCCCAAGCAAATAAACATCCAAGTGTGATGTTTGCAAACAAATTGTGTGAGTTTTGTGAATGTTTTTCTAATTGTTTAGCACAATTGCCAAGTTTTTAGCATAAAACAGGCAAAAATATATATTTAATGAATCATATTATTTGTCATAACAACAAATGACATAATAAAGTCAAATAAATGTGTAAAGTCTTATTTGTTACTTAGAAGCGTTTGAAGAACGAAGTTGTATAGAAAAAAGAAAAAAGTACAAAGAAACTAAAAAAAAACAATATGGTTTTATAAAAGAAAAAAAAATTTCACAACAATTGCAAAAACTTTGTTTTAGATCATAATCAAAATTCAAGATAAAACACATCAACTAAAAAAAATACAGAAAAAACTAATTTTATTAAAAAAAAGTAAATATATTCCTACTAGAATGTTAGAATAAATATGTAGTTGATTATCTTGTAAAGCTTCTCAGATTAAATAAAAGTTAAGAACTGTGTAATCACGTCTTTAATCCGCTGACTGATGATTAATGCCTGTTAGCTTTCCAAAAAACCCATTTAAATACAATTTACATGCATGCGTATACGTAATATGTTAAATGGAATATCTACTTATTGCAAACACGTCTTGTCTGATTGTCACACACAAAATTATACACAGTAAATTAATTCGCATGGTTGACGTCCTCCCCTCATTAAAGTTAAATGCCAAAAGAGCTATTTGGATATATATATTAAGTATACAAAACGCCGCCTCAAGTATCATACAAATCTATATGTATTTATTTATTAACTGTGCTTGTTTTGTGCACAAGCAAATCCTCAAATTGTATCTGTGCCAATGAGTGTACAGAGTGTATATAAAGTATCTCATTGATAGACAGATACAAAATCCGTTAATGGGCAGCTGAGCTGTCTGCTGTTTTTCCAGTCATATCTGGTTCGAAAGACAAACAACAAACTCAACTGGCATTCAAACACATTTATACATATATATTTTATTAGGCACTAAGCTATTTAATTGTTTGTTTACTTTATTTCATATATTCTCCCCATTGTGTGTCAGATTTTTTGACATTGATAGGCGCGCAGTTTTATTATACAATTCACGATAAACATGATAAACATGTGCACTGAGAAAAATATTAAAAAATACAAGTAATATTCATGTTTTTTGTTTATAGTGAAAAAAAAACATATGAAAAGAAAACTTTGGTTTTGTAAAAGGTTTTTTTTTATACTATTCATTTTCTAATTTTAAGACTGATTAGTTCGTAGATCGAATTCAAATCTGTGCAAATAGTTACAGAAAAAAAAAAATAATAAAAAAGAAAACTTATTTATTTTAGGATATATGTATTTTAATTGTTTTTGACTTTAAATATTTTTGAAATTAAACTTTAAATATAGTAGTTTTATACTAAAGTTAAATATGTAAATTTATTTATTTTAATTTATTAAATTGAGCAGTTTTAACTCAACATTTTTTCTCAGTTGACATGAAATTTATCGCTTCTGTGTTTTTCTCTAAATATATCACCCTGCCTCATCTCTCTTCTCACTTGCCTCTCCCCTTTCCACCATCCTCATTGCTGTTTGTGCACACACCAATATTTCAATCTCGAACTGCGCCAAGTCATCCATATTTATTGATCCGACGCTCAGCGGTCAAATAGCGTCGCCGGCATCGTTCGGGCTTCTGTTCCCCCATTTAACTGTCCAAATACCGAATCACACCCCTCCCTCCCCTTCTTTCGACGACGACATCATACGATTGTTATGAGAACGCGTTCGTCGTTTTTATGTTTTTCGTTTTTTTTTTTATGTTGCTTGTTTTGCTATTGTCTTCCCCGCCGCCCCTATACCTCTTCAGCATCTTCTCCACCCACATTCTGTTTTTTTATCGTTTGTTGTTGTTGTTTCGGTTTTTCATGTTGCTGATAAGCATTTTGAAAATGGGGGTCATGACCGTTTAATAACTTTATATTTGTATGTGTGTATTTGTGTATGTGAATAAGTTTTTTTTATTCTTGTTTTTTTTTCTGTTTGTAACTTTTTGTTTTTGCTTTTTGGGTTTGTCGGTTAATTATTATAGTAAAGCTTAAGTGAGACGTAAATATAAACGTGGTTGTGATTTTAACAAAAGGTCACATAATTAAAATGGTTTTTTGAACTTTCAAAGGAACACAAAGTAGACCTAAAAATAAACATTGTGAGAGAATACTTATTTTTTTTTTTATTTAGAATTAAAATGTTTGTCAAATCAAAATTTTTTTTATTAAGGAATCTCATGATGAGAATCTCAACTATTTAATCAGAGAAATTATATTCACACAATACTTAAACAATTCAATAAAATTTTAATGCAACAAATATTATTAAAGAGGAATTCTCATCTTTTTTAAAATTTTTTTTTTAATCAAAAATTTTTCTTTATACCAAACATGGCGTCGAATAGTTTAAGTTATTATCAGAGTTTGTTGATAGCATTAAAAAAAACCCCCCGATAGAATGGTGTTTCTGACACGTTAAATAGATTCCGATAGAAATCAATTTGATTTTATTTTTATTTTATTGTTTGCAAATTTATGCATTTTTGTAAGTTTCGAGTTCTTGAATTTGAATTGGGTTTTTTGTTTTCAAAGCTAGAAAAAAAAACATGTTCCATGCATTTTTATTTACTTATTTGATTAATATGCATTGATGTCTAAGCACACAATAAATTCATTTATTGCAATCGCAGGCAATTTGGGTCAACATTGATTGATTGATTGATTGGTTGACAACTGCGCATTTTATCGCCTTGAGATTAGTTATACATCGGCGGTTTGTTACAAGCAAAAAGTGTATCTTTCATGCAACTGCTAGGAAATTAATCGATCCATTTAAAGCAATAATTATTTATTGTTTCGTTTATATTTAATGTATCCCCATTAAACAGATAGACACGATAGATACGATAACAATCTAAAATCGATTGTGTTATCAATAATAATATTGCCATTATCTTTCAACGTTATTTGTTGTCGGGTGAGATGGTAAATAAAAGATAATAAGAACTGAAAAAATACTTTTCTAATCACATATAAGTACATATAAAGTATATATATAGTTGACGTAAATCATAGCTTCCCGTTATTCGTTATTATACTAGGAAGTTCCCCATAAAGTTGCGCAATCTCACAAACGGTCTTGTTTCCGTTCTCAATATATTGAATATATATTGAATATATTGAATATTATCATTGAATATTTCGTTTGAAATTTGTACAGCTTTACATAATAATGGGAATTCGAATGAGCTGGGAACAAACAAATCAAGGGAATACTTGAGCAATTAATTAGTTAGTTAAGGTTGAAAAGCCGGCAATAGTTACTTTAACAAGTCACAATAATTCCTTAAGTATTTTTTATTAATAGCTTGGAGTAATTCAACATAGTTACTTTAGTAATTCAACATAATTACTTGAGTAATTACATTCGTAATTGGGTTAATGCATCGCCAAAAATTAATTTCTTCGAACTTTCCCATTACCTTTTCACTTTGCTGTTCTTTTAGTATCAGATATGTTTTAAGTTTCTTGTAATCCTTCCAGCCATTTGTATCCCTTGGCTTAAAATTAATAACTGGCGTATCCGTTGGTGTTGTATCCTTATTATCAGTATTATTACTGTGTTCACCCACAACAACTGTTAGATTTTGTGCCATATTTATAGGCTATTTTTTTTATATATTGTTTTTTTTTTTTATTTTTAACTTTATTCACTGCAATTTAACAAGCTTCTCATTTATTTGTCTGCCGATATTCACGACATATAATTTAATTGCTTAATTGTTGAAATTTGCACAAATTTGCTTTTGAATGAATAATTTTTTTTTTTTGTGTTTACATTGTTGCGGTTTGTTGTTGTTGTTGAATAAATGAATTCTTGAGCCGGCGGCAGCCACCTTAATTACAGCACGAAACAAATTAAATTAAATTGAAACTGAATATAAACGGCGTTGTTGTTGTTGTGCAGTTGAGCGTGATATAATGGCAACGACAGAGACAGACGAGGATCGACGATGTGTTTGGATGCATCCGTATCCGTTTCGAGCCAATTGATGAATCAAACTGCAAACTGAGGGCCATCGACACAAAAATCACGCACGCGATCATTGGATACACCTCAACAAAATGATGATTATGATGATGATGTTGTTGCAGATTAAGTTATACCTTTAATTATAGGTGTGTGTGTGTGTTATTGTTTGTACGTGTTACAGTTTAAGCACGATCATAAAACATTGCCAGCTCAGTGCCTCCGTTACATCGTTTACAAAACTACAGACAAGCCTCTAAACAATGAAAAATTGTTAGCTTTGGTTTTCATTCATAGTTGAAATCAGTTTTAAACAAGTTTTTTTTATCTTTTAGAACATAATGCATGACATTTTCTATTTATCGATCGATAATTATCGATAATAATGTTATAATTAGAGAAACAGATAAGTTCAAACGACATAAATCTCTGATGCAATGCCAGCACTTAAATAAGTTACAACGCACTTATCCTGCAACAGCACATTACACTTAATTGACGTACATAAATAACTAAGGACTTTAGGGCATGGCCTTGCCAGCAGACAAGGACAACTAAACAAGACGCCATTTTTTTCACTTGTACGACGATTGGGTTGGGGCAGTGAAGGCGTGGTGGTGTGCCAATTATTCGATGACCCACTTAAGTGACAATGTGCGTGATACTTGGTCTAAAGTTGCCAACTGCTGTTGTTGTTATTGTTATTATTATTGCTGTGGGCTTATTCGAGCGATATATATATATATATACACATAAATTAACAGTCACACGCAAATAAATCAAGTTAAATAACCGATAACAAATACAAAGAAAGATGGAAGCAGAAGTAGACTAAACAGCCACTGCACATGAAACGGTTATTTTTAGAACGGTTTACTACAAATGCAAACGTGTCACGCACACAAACGAAACGATGACAATATAAGCGAGAGCGTGTTAAACGGTAGTTGTTGCTGTTTGTTGATTTTTATTACTTGGCTTGCGCGCACTTGTTAAAGCGCCTTTTCGTAAACGATGACATTCATGTAGTTCACACTCATACACACACACACACACACGAAGAGAGAAAGAGAAGCACTCATAGAGGTTAAAGCAATTCCACTCTGCAAAATGGCCGGCGAACTCTAATTAGAGTAAACAGTGTAACTTTTTAGAGATGGCAACGTGACTGTTAAGTTAAAAAAGTTGCACTTTTTTTCTTTTTCTTGTTGAGTTTAATTATTTTATATTTGCAATTATATTTTAAAAAACTCATTTTGATCTTTATTCATCGTTTTCACCCATCACTTTAAATGGCATTCGTTACTGAATCAATATTGCGCACACTTAAAAAAAAACTATAAGTAGCCTTTTAAACAGACGCGGCGTTTAAAGATGCTGCCATTCATATTGTTGCTGTCGCTTTGGCTTAAACCAGTTTGCGGCAATGCCAATATTACCGGCAAACGTTGCGATTATTACTGCTATTATTGTTGTTGCTGTTGTTGTTGTTGTTGTTGTTGTTGTTGTTGTTGTTGTTGTTGTTGTTGTTGTTGTTGTTGTTGTTGTTGTTGATGTCACACTTAAGAGTGCTTTTCTGCTGTTGCTGCGGCTGCTGAGGTAGCTGGAGACATTGAACCGAATTGACAGCCGTGACTTTTTTTGCTTGTTTATTAACACACTCAATCATTTACATGCATACATACACACCCTGTACGTCAGAGCGTATGTTTGTCGGGATGTAACTGCTTTTATTTTTAACAGCCGTTTATGCGGTTATCAATTTTGTATTTAATATGCCTACACTTGACTGAAAGTGTGAGTGCACATTAAGCGATCGACGCAATTGGTGCGTGATAACATCACACGCACACAAACACACTCACGTTTAAACGTCGCGACGAGCTCAATAAACAAATATGAACGGTAATTCGAGTTCGAAACGTGCGTCCCAATTGGAATGACTACGCCTGCGTCCGACAACCGACGACGACTGACTGACTGCGACGTCGCGCTAAAAAGCTGATAGAGCTGGTGCCCTGCTATTGTAATTGTTGTTGCTGAAGCTGCTGCTGCCGCTGTTATTATTTGTTGCTTTTGTGCTGCGGGCGCAAAGAAAACAAAGCGAAGGCAGCTAAAACAAAAATGCAAACAAACAACGCAGTCGCAGCCGTCGTCGTCGTCGTGGGCAGCAAAAGCAGCACGAGTCGTCAACATAACTCTACGAAAAAACCGAAGCTAAACAGAACGAGTGAGCCACAAATTGGATGCGGTGAATATGCTAAAAACAACAACAAAACAAAACCAAGGCGTCACAAAAGAACCAGCCAGTCGAAGGAGCAACGTAAGCGTGTTCTCAATTATATTAATGCAACAAAAAACAACAATGTAAATCTCGAAAGCTAGACATTCCTTATTGGAATGTTAAGGCATGCACATGAATTAAATTCTTAGCGTTTGCCCAGCCCTGAAAATTGTGAACAATTGGAAAAACAATTTTTACACGCGCGGCTCTCGCTAACGTCAACAAAAACAAAAGGGCAGGCAAGCAAAAACAAACATTCAGCACAAGAAGGCAAAAACCAAACAACAGCCAAGCAATGGAGCAGCACGATGAGACACTAAGTGAGGGGGAGAGCCGGCAAAGGAGAGGGTCGTCACCTTTAACAGTAGGCGGCGTGTAAACACAATGGAGGCGAAGACAGCGACGACGACGTCGCCGAAGTCGATGACGATGACGACAACATAACGAGCAAAAGGAGTGAAAGGAAAAGAGAGAGAAATGTGAAACGTTTGCACTTGTGGAGGTCGAGACAAGAATCATCATGATGATGATGGCACCAGGACACAGTTATTCTGTGCACATGTATGTATGTGTGTGCTTGTTTGCGCTGCTTGTTGATGCGTAGCCTAGACTGCATTGGCAGTTGGCGCCGGCAGCAGCAGCAGCAGCAACAACAAAGTAAGCTGGAACAACAAGAACTACAGCAAATATGAGCAAAACAAACAAACAAGCATACATAAATTGCAATGTTTGTATGTGTGTGTGTGTGTGTGTGTGGTTGTATTTATTTATTTAGTCGATGGCAACACCAACGCCAAAATGCTACAAAACGGAATCTGCACAATGCTATGGCAACTAAAGAATGATGTCGAATAATCGTGAGAGGGGATTGGGATTGGTATGGCAGCACTCAGACGCACTCAGGCTCAGGCAATACTATACATACTCATACTCTTATACGGAGTACTTGTGTTTGTACCTGGCAACAGTCAAACAGACAAAGAACGAGACAGACAAAGCCTTTGGTATAAAAAGATCGCAGAGCGGGGGGGCAGAGAAAGACAGGTGTACAAGAGATGTTGGGAAATTAAATTAAATCAAGAGCGATTTTTATTTGTGAAACTAATAAATTATGTATAAAGAAAGTGCACATAATAATAATTTAAATAATTGTTTAACAACATAGAAATGAGTTTAATACAATAAAAGTAATAAACAAATTGTAAGAAAATTAATGTCTTCATCTACCATTTAAACATGATACAAAGTTATACATACATAAATACAAAAGTAAATACATATTTTATTTGCCTTATACGAAAGTTTACACATGTAAGTTAGGAACCCAGCCAAGACCCTAAGATAACAAAAAGCAAGAAGCGTAAATTGTTTAAAGACCAAACAAGCCTAAGCAACAATAACGATAACAAAAGCTAAACAAACACAAAGAGCACAAAGGGGAAGGAGAGAGCGCAGTAGTAGGAACGGGTGCCAATATGAAATGTTGGTTCAAGGCAGACCAAGTGTGAAATAATCACATTAACTAACGTACATAAGTAGACATTGGAAGCCGGGGACAAAACCGACAATAAGTATATCCCCTTCTTCCCGCCAGACTGAAGAGGGAGTCCAAGTGCCACCAATTGCAAGAAGATGGTTGTTAGGGACAAGTTGTCCTTTCTCTTCCCACTCTCTTTCAAGCGGATTTCAAAGGACGACAAGTCAAATGATTGTTATCAAGTGCAATGCCAAAACATGAACAGAGAGCAGCACACAGACAGTCTGATGAAGTCAGAAGGGAGCGAGAGCTGAGCAGGTGCAAAGGTTATCAAGTCCTTAATGCCTAATTACTTGCCGAAGGTCGGAGTATTATTAATTATGATTGAGGTTTACGACTTTATGCATATCAAAATATTTAATGATGCGAAATTGTTTAATAAGAACAAAAATAATAATAAATTAAATATCCTTAAAACTTTAATATAATATATATAAAATCTCAATTTTGTCTAAAAACATTATTTTTTTGGAAATATTATTAAATTTCATAGTGCCAAGAAAATTATAACATAAAAACAAGATCTTCGATTTATGCTATTTTTCATTATTGCTTGTTTGTTTTGTGTGAATTACTATCGATAAAAATCGAACTCTTCTTGTTATTGTCTATTTAACAGCAAGGTTTAGTTATCGAACTTGAGGACTAAGGAAGTAAGCAATATAATGCAAAAGTTTCTAATAAAATGCAGGGTGCTTATTTATTTTTACACATTCAAAAAAGTGAGATCATTTTTGACCCTGGTTATACAAGTTTTTAAACAGGAAACCTGCGAAAAGAAACCTTTTTCATATAAATATTTTTATGTCTTCAATTTATACATATATCTTTAACATAAGGACTCAGTCAAGTTCGCCACTGAAATTCCCATTGTAAGACAACTTTGTTCTCATTATGACGATGCCTGTGGATGACTCTTGCTCTTTTTGGCAAGACTTTCCTCAAGTCCCAACTAATTTGATGGCCTAATTGTGTTTGTTAAACCATCCTATTGCATTCTTTTTATAAGTACATTCATATTATTAGAGCGTTGTTTTTTTCTTGAAAAACTTAGATTTACTTTAACACATTTCCTGCAAACCGCAAAAAAATAATATTTTATCTTTGGACTAAAATCAACTAACAATCAGGCAAAATATAAATGAAAATATTTGTTGTACAAATACTTTATGCATACTATTATGTTGCCAGCTGCTAGGTGGGATTTTTATCTAATCGTTTAGATATATATACTTCTAATCGAATTCAAAAACGGCGAGCAGGGTTTTAGTTGCTGATGGAAGTTTGAACGCATAGGAAGTGGGCTGCGAAACATTAGGAATTCATAAAAAAATAAAACATAAAAAAATTTATATAAGTATATATATATTTGTATATAGCTATGGATTCGGGCTTGAGTATAAGCGATAAAGTCAAACTGGCTGCCAAGTAAGTGTGTAAAAAACAAAATTTTATGATTCAATGTTTATTGTTTATCAGTTTATATATATATATGGAGCTTACAGATTGGTAAATTTTGCATCAAAGTGCTTATTTAATGCGACGCAGCTTATTTATTTATTGTTGGTATAGAGGCCTTAAGATAAGGTATATAATAATTCCATTTTAACAATAAGTTGAAATTGGGTTCAATCAAGAAACATCCCATGAGCCTACCGAATAAACAGGTTAGCAAAAAAAAAAACACTTACACAGAGCTTAAAATTTAACTATAAATGGCAAGAACAATTCAAGGGTTTGCATGGAAATACCACTGTGACGTTGAAAAAAATGTTAAAATACAACTTGTATGCATAACTAAATTTATAAGTTCATTGTTATTAGTAAAATTAACTTCAATAAAAACCATTTCAGGTTCTTTGTACACAAGGCAGTGCAGTACCGTCTTAGCACTGGGCGCACTAAGGAACTGGAAACAAAATGTGGCAAGGTGAAGGGCATGGAGAGGAAAACCTACTATGATGAAGAGTCCTTTTATTCTTTTGAGGGCATACCCTATGGGCAACCTCCTTTGGGGGCACTACGCTTTGGGGCACCGCAACCCGCCAAGAACTGGAAGGGTGTTAGAGATTGTACACAAGCCCGATCACGACCGTTGCACAAGTGCTGGATATTGAATACGGTAGTTGGTTCCGAGGATTGTTTGTACTTGAATGTGTATGTCAAGCGTTTGGAGACACCACAAAAGCTCCCGGTTATGGTATGGATCCATGGAGAGTTCTTTCAAATTGGTGGTGCCGTGCGTGATATTTATGGACCGGATTACTTTATGAAACAAGATGTAGTGCTTGTGACTTTCAACTACCGTGTGGGTGCTCTCGGGTTCCTGAGCCTTAAGGAACGTGAGCTGCAGGTACCGGGCAACGCTGGTCTGAAGGATCAGGTGCTCGCTCTGCGTTGGATCAAAGATAACATTGCTAGCTTCAATGGCGATGCAGATAATATAACTGTGGTGGGTGAAAGTGCCGGAGGAGTCTCTGCACACATAATGATGATTACGGAACAAACGAGAGGTCTCTTTAATCGGGCCATTGTACAATCGGGTGCAGCTCTCTGCGAATGGGTAACCCAACCGGATCGCACTTGGGCTCAACGTTTAGCCAAACGATTGGGCTACAAGGGAGATGAGAATAATGAGTGGGACCTTTTGCAATACCTAAGGAATGCACCCGCTAACCAGCTGGCACAGTGCTGCAACGAAATTGTCAGCCAGAAGGAAAAATCAAACTATGAAATCATTGCTTTTGGACCTGTCGTCGAGCCTTATGTGGGTGAGGATTGTGTGGTTCCTCGACCATTTCTTGAGCAATTGGCAAGTGCTTGGGGCAATGAGCTACCGTTGATCATAGGAGGAACATCGTTTGAAGGACTTTTTAGCTATCGGACTATGACGCAGGTTCCGGAGCATATGTTGAGTGCTTTTGAGGCATTGATTCCGCAATCAGTGAGAGATGCCATCGATTTCACGGAGTTGACGGAGCAACTGCGTCGCCTTAAGTTGTCCTACTTTGATGATGCGGATAGAAGTAAAATGGAACTACTTGAGTGTCTGCGTCTGTTAAGCGTTAAGCATATCTGGCATGGTATTCATCGTTCCTTGTTGGCTCGTTTGACTTATGCGCCCGCCACACCCACCTACCTTTATCGCTTTGATATGGATTCTCCCCACTTCAATCAATATCGCATCTTGAACTGTGGACCTAAGGTGAGAGGTGTCTGTCATGCAGATGATCTCTCCTATATGTTTCACTCATTTCTCTCGAGTCGATTGAATAAAACTACAACTGAGTATAAAACTATTGAGCGTATGATTGGCATATGGACAGCATTCGCGACAACAGGAAATCCCAATTGTCAACATATTGAGCCTACACACTGGGAACCCTTACGTCCAGGTGGTTCCGAACTCTGTCTCAGTATTGGAGTGGAGGTGGAGTTTAAGCCGTTGCCAGAAAGCAAAGAGTTTATTGTTTGGGATAGTTTCTATACCAGAGAGAGTTTATATTGAGCGGAAGCTAGGGATCTCTAGAATGCCAAATCAAATCTAATAGATATAGTATAAAAAATATATCAATGAGTAAATGTTTTGTTTTACAGCAGGGTATGAAATTCGATTCGGTTTGGTGCCCAGATTTGTTCCAATTTAAAAAGTTTACATTATTTTTGGCATTTTTCTTGTTAAGCAGGTCAATAATATAATTCAATAAAAAGATGCATTTAAGGATTAATTCAAAAACTATATCAAATATGTATTTATAGTATATTAAGCCTTGCCATATAATTTATATTTTATGAGTAAATAAATATTTACAATTAATTAGGATTCTGCTTTTATTTTCTTCTTTAATAACAAATATTTGTGTATATATAAATATTAAACACAAAATAAATAACGATAAATTATGAAGGATATAAAGTAGGAAAAAACCAATGAACTTAATTGTTTTAAACTATAAAATTCGTTTTCACAAAAAGAAAACCAAACTTTTTTATCAAATATAAACAAGTTTATAAAAAGCTTTTTGAAATCAAAAAATCAGAAAAATTCTTTGTAAAAAATATATTCTCTTTCTTAGATTTTGAGATATGATATGTAAAAATCAATCGAAGATTAAATACCCTTGGCTTTGTCGTTTCTAACGCGTGACAAATTATTCATGGCCTTTAAATGGGTTTCTATAAAAAATTATTAAATTTATTTATAACCGTTTGTGAAGCAATCAACTCTGGTTTTTAAGCTAATTAAGGCAACTGAACCGGTTCAAGCTTGTGACAATATTATGAATACTTAAAAAAAAAAATAAATCAACATAAAAATTATTTATTTAAAACACATTTTTTTCAATGAATGTCTTTTAATTTATTTTGAGAATTTCTCATAATTAATCACAATACTTTTGAATGTGTTTAACCAGTTTTTTCTGCTATTTTATTTTTGTTTGGCATTTAGCTCTGTTGGCAATGTGCCATTCGTTCATTCATTTGTTGTCATTTTCATAATATTTTTTTTATAGTTCAACCATTCACAAAAGAAAATAATAATTTGCCAAATGATATCTAACCGAATTGCGAAACCTAATTAATTATAAACAAGCGCCGCGACGAACATTAAACAACCATTTAAAATTGTGTAAAATTAAGAGCATAAATTCAAATATGCAAGCTTCAATGATTTTCAGATTGAACGCAAATTTTCAATAACAAAAGAAACGAGCCAATTTGAAATTCTGTTTAAACAATTAGCCCAATTTGTAAACGATAATTTTATGGATTGTTTAAACATAGTTTTGTTTGTATTTGATAAAAGAAATACACTGCATAAAAAAAACATATAGCCAATTTGAGCTTAATATTTTATTCATTAGGCGAGAGAAAAAAATAAAGCAAAACTTGGCGTTCAACCAAATTGATTGAAATTCGCTTAAAATTAAATTCGATTTTTTTTTTGTTGTTCTTGCTTGAAATCATTTTTAAAGTTAAGCATAAATAATTAAATGCTTTTTCGCACTTTCCGTTCCGTTGAATGGAAATTTTCGTATACGTCATTCGATTGACGGAGGGGTAAAGGGATGGAGGTTTTGGTTTTGGGGTTTCGTGGTTTGTGTGTTTTTGGCTTGGCGCCAGAGGATGAGAAAAAAAAAAACGAACAACAAAAATATCGCGCTGTTGAAATGTTTCGCTCTGCTTTTACTGGGTTAAATTTAATTAATTTGTCTCGTTGCCATGCCTCGCCCCCTAAATACTCCCCTCCCTCCCCCCTCCGTTGATTTGCAATGTTTGATTATTTATTTATTTTGAATTTTTCACTGTGAATAGGCTGCAACCTGCCCCCTGCCCCCTGCCATGTCTTTCAGTCACCGCCGCCGCATTGCAGCAATTTGAATTTTATTGCATTTATTTATTTATTATATCATGTGCGTAAGTGTGTATGTGTGTGTTTGTGTGTGTGTACTCGACGCTTCTCTGAAATTTACACAATTCCAATTAATGGCATTCAATTATTTATCCGGCATTTTGCACATTTTTGGTTGTTGTTGCTATACAATTCGTATTTCTCCAAAAAAAAAAAAAAACCAGACCAGCCATGTACATGTCTATGTAAGTGTGTGTGTGAATTTTGCATTTTTGCAACATTTTTGTGTGCGCTTTAAATATAAATATCAAATGACTGTAAATTTTGGAGGGTTATGTCAAATAGAGATTTCTATTTATAACAATGCAAACACATTTTAACTGAGTTGGTTTTTTGTTGCCTTTTTTTGAAGTGTAAAAAATAGAATATTTTTCAAATATTTGATTACAACTGCGGCAATATAAATCAAAATATTTATTGTTTATTTTTTTTTTATAACGAGTTAAAGTTATCTCTAAAGGGCGAGAAATGTTTTTGTT
Organism: Scaptomyza polygonia; assembly: GCA_035044585.1. Classification (NCBI taxonomy): domain Eukaryota; kingdom Metazoa; phylum Arthropoda; class Insecta; order Diptera; family Drosophilidae; genus Scaptomyza; species Scaptomyza polygonia. Next base: position 1,630,690 of record JAWNNU010001690.1, read on the forward strand.
TAATTTTAAAGTTAGTTTGAAACAAAATATTTTCCTGCTTTTTCATTATTAATTATTTTGATAAAAAAAAAACAATTATTTTTTAACATTGAAGATAACAAAAATTAATTTTATTTTTAAATATTTTTCTCGAATTGTTTAAAATATCAAGGGATATTTTGACTTTGAAATCGGATTCCGCATGCTAAAAATAATTCAGAAAAGTCAAGTCTAGTTAATGTCATTAAAAATCTGAATAAGAAACTCAAATTAAGCCTTTTCGCTTATTTCCAACACATTTTCTAATTAATTATTTGGATGTAAATGCAAATTAAATGATAATATCCCTTTGCCCAGCCCCCAAGTGATTTATAAATAAATAACTGCTAAAAATAAATCCACTTAAATTGAATACCAAATTTGCAGCTGTTGCCGTTTACATTTTTTTTTCGTTCTGTTCCTAAATTTTATCAATTAATGTCGCAGCAATCAAATTAAAGCAAAAGTGCGTTAAGCAATTTCAAAATTTAATCAGAAACAGAATCGAACCTCCGGTCTGAATTCCCACCAAAATACAATTTGGATATAATTATTGCGAATTTACTGACTGATTAGTTGTCTGAGTTATCGGCAAATCAAATAAAATTGATATTTTCGCGTTAATTTGAGAAAATTCGATAAAAATCGATTGGCGATAACAATGAAATTTATAATTTTAACGAACCAGCCGTTTAGTTTTTAGAATAAGCTATAAATTAGCTATCGGGATATATCGATAAATATTGATATCGAAAACATATTAACGATAACAAAGAAAATTATGTTTTTTTACGTTGCAGCCCTTTAGTGTGATTGTAATAAGCTTTAAATTCATTTGCAAAATGTATCGATAAATATTGGTAAACGTATTTAATAAGAACTTGTCAAAAATTAGATCGAAACTTACTTGATGATCATTCCACTGCTGCATTAGATCCTTATGGCATGGAACACATGCCTGTATCATGCCCCTCGGATCCTTGGGCCTGGAGCGTGCGGGACGCGGATGTTGCTCATTGAAGAGCGGAAAGTAAGGACTGGTATGACCAACTCCTCGCTCCTTAGGTTCAACGGTGCTCAGTTCAACGAGACTGCCGCGACGCTGCTCATCGCCACAAACATAGCACACCTCGGTGATGGAATTCTTGTCCGGCATGGAAAGATCCAAGATGCCCACCTCAGTTGCGGGCGCGGCCGTTGTTGAATTGTTAGATGCATTGGAACAGCAGCTACCCGATTGTGTAGCAAGTGAATTAGGTGTAGCTGCCGCTGATGTCAGATTCGATGGTGTCGATATATTGCGTAGATCCAGCACTGTGGCATTATCATCGTCCAGGCTGGGCGGCAGTGTTGAGCTAATGCTATACGGATTGCCTTTGTAATGATGCGATTGGGCATCGACTTGTTGCAACATATGATATGCCGCCGTCTGTTGTTGCAATTGCTGATATTGAGCGGGCTGATATTGTGCCGTGGATTGGGCTGACGCCGGATAGCTGGCCAATTTGAATTTATGTTGAGCAAAACTGGAACTGGAACTGCGAGCTGGTGGTTCGCTCGGTGGACGCGAAAGCGGTGAGGGCAGTTGCATGTCTCTCGACTGTGGTCGACTCAGGTATTTGTGGCTTGTGGGCGTAGCATTTCTTGGATAATAATCCGGTGAGGCATTCGTTGAGGTACTGTTGTGGTGTTGGTGCTGCTGTAGCGGCGTTGGCGGTGGTGCTGCTGCTGCTGGCGACGCATAATGACGACTCAGCGCATAAGGATCGAGCGTCGTCGTTGTTGCATCGCCAATGCCATTCTGACTTAGATGATCGGCACTCAAGCCCAACATTTGTGCCGCGTACTCCGATTGTGTGGCTATATCAGCACCAATATAACCCTTGCCATCCACTCGTTTCATATGATAAATGCGTTGAAGCATTGGTTTCTTTTGCCGCTCATACGATTCCCATTGCTCTAGCAGCGAGCGAAAGCACAGCATGCAGGCCATGACATAGGCTTGACTGGGCGCCACCATTGGCAGGCCGTGCGGTGGCTCGTGCCGCTCCAGAAACGGAAAGTGCGCCTCCTGCGGTCGCTCCGGATTCGCGCGTATACGCAGAGCATCGTAGCTGCCTTGGCCGCCGCAAACGTAGCAAACGCTTGGGGGGGTTGAAGGCGGCGGTTGTGATAAACTGTAGTGTTGTTGTTGGAGCTGGTGTTGTTGGTGTTGGTGCTCGGGTGGTGCAGATGCTCGACCCGTTGACTTAACGGGATAATATTGTTGCATTGTTATTGGATAGCCGCCGCCGTGGTGCGGTGATGGCATCAGCTCTGAGGCAGTTGTTGCTGTTGCTGGCTCGGATGATTGCAAAGGAACGCTGCCGCCACGTAGTTCATTTTTTATATAGGCTTTCGCTTTTTCCATAATATTTAACTGAAAAATGCAAGAAGATAGATTTCAGTTAACTTTATTAAAGATTGACTAAAATCCGATTCAAAAACTTTTAAGGAACGATTTTTATTTAAGTTAAATTCAAAAACTTTCAATGAAAATAATAAAGCAACTAAAGGCAAGAAATTTGTAAAACTGTCTTGGTTTTTAAGCTCAAGATTAGAATGCTTATAAACCAGAATTAAGTTCAAAAGTCTATAATAAAGATACAAAAAATTACAAAAATCTTTGAAACGGTTTAATACTTTACTACTACTATACTACCCAAAAAGAAAAACATTTTTAATACTGATTCTTATTAAAACAAAAGCTGCATTTAAATTTTTCAAAACTTGATTTTAATCGAAAGGATCTAAGCATGCTTTTCCTTGGTAAAACTCGAGAGAAAATACATTTTTTGAGCTGATTAAGTAACAAAAATAAATTAGTATGTCCAGCTATTGATTTCCTTATTATATTTCTTACTTTAAAGCATTTATTAAATGCGAACAGCAAAGAATTTGCTTAGCGTTCATTTATTGAATATTATTTTTTCTGATTCAAGCAAATTAGCACCAAACAAATCTGGTTTGCAGCCAGATTAGACCATAATAAAACGCAATGTACACAAAAGCAACTGAAAGTAATAAAGTGAATTTTGATGCCATGTTGGCCATAAACAAAGTTAACCAGATTTATCTGGATATGCAGCAGCAGCACAAAAGTCTTCCAACAAGATTTTCGTGACTTGTTCGTCAAATTTGTTTTATTTATTCTTTTTTTTTTTTGTGTGAATTGTACTACAATCTTTCTCTTACTTCTTGTTTGTTATCAAAGTTTTTGTTATGAACTACGTCATATATAAATATATAGAAATGTTAATAAATTCGATTGAATTTGCTTTAAATATAAATTGAATAAATGCGCAAAAAAAAAAAACAAAGTAACAAAAACCGAACCGAAAGCAATGTCCGACAACAGATCTCGAATCAAATTAAACAAAAAATAAATAAATATATTTATATACAGAAAAAAAACGAATAAAGCTCTTCCCGCATCCCATGCCAAAGATCACGATCGCCGATCATCAGCTTTAGCTTTGGGTTATCGAAGACACTGCTGATGAAATACTATAGGTTATCATTGCCGTCAATCGTTCAATTAATGTGCAAACAAATTTGTTGTTGTTGTACATATTTTTAAAGCTTTTTTTATTAAGCTTACGAGCCTTCTTAAACTTAACTTTTAGTTAGTAACATTATTTTGTGCAATAGTTTAATAAGTTATTAGCAAAAGTTTGATTAGAAGAAGTAATTATTGCACTTTCGGGAAACTTTAAAGGATTTTGATAACCTTTAAACTTTCAGGAGCTTGAAAGCTTAAAGTTCAAGGTTATTGATTTTGTTATATTCTTATAGAATTTATTTTTATTTAAAGTTATTTTATTTATTTCCAAAAAAATGCTAGTTCTAAGAGATTTTGAGATTTTTAAAGGTTCAACAATTATCTCAAAGAACAAGGTGGTTTATAAGAAAGTTTAACTAAAAGTCAGAGCATCTTTAAAAACCTAAAAACATCAGAAAAAATAAATATTTAACAAAAGTTAAACATTAATATGGAAACCAAAAGCCCTCAAATTTTATGTGATTAAAAATATACGGTAGAAGTTCAATAATTTTGGTTTGTTTTATATCAAAATCAAAGTCAAACAGACGTGCAGCAAAGAAAAATATCAACATTATAACAGCCAATTACGTTGCATTATTTTTTTTGTTTGTTGTTTAACAAACGGCAAAATTTAATTTCTATCAATTGTTAAGTTGTAAATGTAAAAACTTTAGCCCCCAGCACCATAAAGTTTACAGAAACAAAACAAAACAACAATAAACAAACAGCTAACAAATTTCCTGTAAGTCTACACTGCCCCCAACCCAACTTTCCCTTTCCCCCTGTCTACTCCATCAGCGATGTGCTTCAAGCTGGCCATGTTTCAATTATATTTTTGTGTTTTTCTTTTTTATCGAATTTTTGGAATTCTTTTCACTGCAAAGTTTTTTGGTTTTTCTTTCTTTATTTTTATACCCTGAACCCATAAAAATGAGTAAATCAGGGTATAATGGTTTTGTGCAAAAGTATGTAACAGGCAGAAGGAAGCATCTCCGACCCCATAAAGTATCTATATTCTCGATCAGCATCAATAGCCGAGTCGATATGGTCATGTCCGTCTGTCCGTCCGTCCGTCTGTCCGTCAGAGAAAGAGACTACAAGAGCTAGAGACTTCATACCATGAGCAGAACAAGTTTATTTCAAATTATCGATAACTATTCTGGTTTTTGATATACACATGGAATCGATTACAAAAAAATATTGAATTTGGAAAATGTAAAAATGGGGGTTAAAATAATGGGTTATCAAAATTTCGTCCAAATCAGTTATTAGTTTTGTTTAAAGTGATTATTATTTGAAGCATACTTTTAGGGCGCTAGGACTGCAACTGGGTTCAGGGTTCTGGTCGGGCTCTCCCGACTAGAGCCTCCTTACTTGTTTTTTTTTTGGGTTGCGCGGCGAGTACATATTTTATTGGTATTTATTATTGGTGTGGAAAATACCATTCAAAAATAAAAACTGTCCATTTTGACTAGTGAAATCCGCTTTGAAATACATATAAAACAAAAATAAACCAAAACTAGAAGTTCATGAAATGTAATTGAAAACCATACAAAAAAAATCAAAAGAACATTATAATATTAAATTAACAATTTTTAACCTTAACAAAACATATTTGTAGTTACTTTAATTCTCACAAGTGAAAATATTAAAGATCGGAAAAAATCATTAAGAATAAAATACAATTCAAACCTCAATAAAATGTCTTTAACTATTGGAAATGTTCACGTTTATTTTTGTGCTATAAACTCACGTTTATAATATTTTTAAGCCGTGATAAAACATAGACCAACACAAAAATAACGTTTTTTTACAGAGTATCTAAAATTTGAGCAATGTTTTTTTTTCTTGGCAATTTTGTTGTTGCATAAACATTTGTAGAATAAGCTCATTCTTTTTGCTATTTTTTTTTTGCTTGTGCAACCTTTTAAGAGTTGTTGTTGTTTGTTGTTGCTGTTGTTGTTTTTGTAGGCGAACGTGCACTTCAACAATCCATGTTGTCCTCAGTGTCCTGCTGTTTTGTGTTGTTGTTGTTGTTGATGCTGATGCAGTTGTTTTTTGCAAACTTTTGCTTCACTCGCAGGAAAACATTTTTATGGCCCTTGTGTCCTTCTTACACAAACACACTTGCCACGTGCAACGCCAACAAAAATGTGCAGTGGAAAACACACGGCAACCCTTAAAGCGTTTGCTGAATCGAAAAGTAAAAAACTTTAAGAAACGCGAATAACACAATTTGCCCAGTTTTTTTTTTATTGCTGTTGATGTTCTTGTTGTTGTTCTTATTGTTCTTGACATTGTTTTTTGCACAGAGTGGAAGTTCCCAACTACAGCAACAATAACAAAAAACAACTAATAATATATGTATAAAAAAGTATCTGAAAGTTTTTAGGACGAGAGAGCAAAGAAAAGTTTCGCTGTTGAAAACTTTGAACGCTTTCGGCAATTTTATTTTTAACTTTAGTTTTTTTACTCTTTCTATTTTGCTTCTTGTAAAGTGAACTCTAAGGTGCTTAAACTTTGCCGTCTTCATTGTTCTGTTCTGAAGTTGTTTTTTTCTTCTTTTTCTTTCGTTTTTTTGTGCCAGTTCTTGTGACTTTGCTGAAATGGAAAACTAAACGCAATGCCAAAAATAAAACTTAATTTCCAAGAACAAATTTAATAAAAATGATTATAAAAATAGCTGAGCTATAGTCATCAGCGGGAGTTTACGACATTTAAATACCCTGATTAACAAACTTTTTAATTATAATTATAATTGATTATAGTTATAATTATATGTAAAATAAAATGATTTATAGTAAATAATAAATGTTTATTTTAAACATTTTATTTTACAAAGATTTTTTCGAAAAAAGGATAATAAAAATACAATATAAAAATAATAACAAAATAAAAACGTTTAATACAAATCTTTTATATCAGAAAAGTCAAAAAAAAAATGTGGAATAATATTTCAAGAAAAATGTAAGCTTCAAATCCTTTCCCTTAAAAGAAAAATCTCATGTATCAAGCAAATAAGAGTTTATCGTAAAAATATTTTTCAACGAAAAAATAAATATTTTTAAAATAGTTTCAAATTGAGCTAGTTTTATAAAGTAAATAATATTTCCTAAGATTTTGGCTTACAAAATGAACAATATTTTTAAAATATCAACAAAAAAAACTGTCTAACACATTTTTTAATAAATTGAATTAAAACACTTAAATGGTTTTAAAAAAATGTTATTTTTTCAAAGTGAACAAAAGTCTGAAAAACAAGAAAAGGCATCATTGATTTTAATTCGTGTATTATATATTTTAGTACATTTTATGCAAAATATTTACGGCACCTTATATAAGTAAGGTTTGTGAAATATTCTAAGCGCTTTCATAAAGGCCAACTAACATCCGAGCACATTCTACCTTATATTTTGTTGTTCCATTTTGCAATTTGTTATTGCAATGACTGAAAATTGAATTTCAAAATTTGCATTGAGCCAACACGACCAACAAACAAACTAACAACAAAAACTGCATATAAATCCTGGGCTAACACAGCAGCAGCTGCAACAACAACAAAAACAACCGACAACATGGTCAACAACAACAAGCAAAACGAACGATGGTCGAAAAGGGCGGAGATTGCGAAGGGAAGGGGGGCATAAAATGGAATTTATTAAATAGCATTCCACGCAATAAACTTGGTCAAAATACAACACAAAATAAAAACAAACACAAAATAAAATAAAGGCAGGCAACAATATAAAACAGCAGCAGCTACAGCCAAAAACAAAAGCAACATCAAGGGGCGAGGACAGGAGAAGGAGTGGCAGGAGGCGACTGCAAAAAAAAAATGGAAAAATATACAAAAATATTCGTGCATGCAATTTTATGGCAGGACGTTCGATGTCGGCCTGGCTTTTTTGGGCACGCATCCCAGTCGCCAAAAAAAACGACAAAAAAATAAATATATCCCAACACTTTTCCCCGAAAACCCTTTTAGGGCCATACGACACTTATTATTAAAAGCGCACATAAAGCTGTTAGCATAGGTCGACTTGGAAATGCTCTGTAAAACATTTGTGTCGAGTATAATATTGTGAAAAAAATATATATTTAAATAAATTCAGTTTTTTATGAAAAAACAAAAATATTTGCAATAAACAAAAATCTTTTGTATTGAAATTAAAGCAAATTTTTTACCACGATTTTTATTTTGTGTCTTTAAGAAAACTCAAAAAACATTAAAGTGCAAAAACTGTAATAAATTGTTTTCTAAATAAAATATTCTACAATAAAATTAGAAAGATAAAGTTAGCAGTTCATAAACTTTTATTCAATACTGTTCTACAAAACCTATAAAATATTTATGGTATGCTATCTGTTAGAGTATTTAAAAAACAAAACGAGCAGGGCGCATCACATACTTTTTTCCCATTAACGACTGTCGCAACTGGACCCTTGCGTCTCCACGTTCCGATCGAGCCCTTGCTTCAGACATTTGGACAGCTTATAAAAAAAAGAGGCTGGCTTGAGCGCCAGGCTCCCAATGCTGGAGTGAATTAATAACCGTTGTCGCTTTTAAAGTTCAGTCGAAGCGACCGCAAAAGCGGAAAGCAAAGCATCGCAAAAACGGATTGGAACACAAAAGCAAACAAGAGCCAAGAGAGAGAAGGCAGCCCAGATGAATTGACATTTAATTATTGTGTAAATCATAATTTTGCTTCTTTATTTTTATGTAGTATTTACGTTGCTCCGTTTTTTTTTTCATGTTGTTTGCTGTTGTTAAGCTTCCTGACCACGAATCTCATTAAATATACGTTTTGACTTTAATAAAATTTGCAGGAATTTAAATGGAAATTGGGTAGTAAAAAAGTAAAATATGGTAAATAATCTATAGGAAAAATATCTTTTATCTTATCTTGCACAATTAAAAGTGCAATTTGACATTGATTGGTAGTTAAACAGTGCTAGCGTTAAGATTTTTTATAGAATAGAGAATAGCACAGAAAAAAAACCAAACCAAATGTCGTGTCAAATTGATTGAAATTAATTAAACTTATAATGTGTGGGCCGCTGTGGTCTACCAGGAACCGCTTTAAATTAAAAAGATTGATTATAAAGTTTGCAAAAAAGTACAACAATTAATTATACAAATTCTTTTTAGTGTTCAAATTGAAATTGTCATATGTCAATTGGAAAAAAAAATGCCTAAAATGTCATCACTCACTGAAATATGTACTGACCTCTGTGCGGTTGTATAATCCAGGTCCAGATTAAATTAAATGCGGCTGCACACACATATACATGCATGTATATATGCAAATATTTTTAATGTGTTTATATGAAGGTATTTTGTATTATATCCAAGTCACGCGTGAAACGAGAGCGCTCGAGAGAATGAGAAAATCAAAAGCCTCGAAACGAAACGCATTTGGTACCAAAGATGCGCGCGAAGCGATTAAAAGAGTGGAGACCTCCTTAAGCCGCGGGGCAAGGTGTTAGGTGGAGGCAGTAGCAAAACACACCACAACAACAACGACAACAACAATGCTGTCAAAGAGCGGCTTTAATTCACACTAAAAACACAGATGAGACAGACAGCGAAAAAAAAGGCACTTTTTGTTTTTTACTTTCTTATTATATGCTTGATTTGCTAATTTCTTCTGTTCACGTTCAAATTTTGCTTCAAAAGCTTAAGAGCACAAATGGAATATCGACTGACTGACTGCTTGTTTTAAGTATATATTTTTCAGCTGTTTTTGTTGTCAGAGCTAATTAACGGGTTGAATTTTGTTGTTGTTGTTATTGTTGTTGCTGTGATTGCATTGTAGAAATTATTGTGGTTGTTGTAGCTTTTTTATTTCGCTTTGCAATTGTACAATTTAAACATTTTTAGGTATTTATTGTAAACATCCACTGAAATGAGAGCAACGCGTCGCTTCATGGTCACTGCGGTGGTCTCTCAACGCACACAATAACGCACAATCGCTCACACACACACACACACAAATACGCACGCAAACACACGTAAATCTATACGGTGAGTTCACACACTCGATCCGATCACGATCAAGAGAGAGGCAGCAGAAGGCGAAGGCGATGGCATGATAGCCGCCCGCAGGCCCCACGTCGACGTTCTTTTTGACTTACACCAGCTGCTTGTAATAATAATAATCGAGAACTGCAGCCGCGTGCAAATTTCACCAACATTAAAATTGTATTTAGTTCACGGCGCCAACTTGCGCTACAGTCGATTAGTAGTGGGAGCGAGCAGGCAGGCAGTAAGTGTAGCAGACAGCAACGCTTATTCAATTGTTTGCATTGTTGCCTTGCATTCACGTCCGCAACGACCACTGACCACTGTCGCTTGTTGCTGTTGCGTTTTGCTACCACTGCTGCTGATGCTGTTGCTTGGCTTTTGTCGCTAGAGCAAACGCGATTTTTATGCAGTTAACGCCAACGTCGGTTTTGGTAATATTATTAGAATTATTTGTTAAATGGAATATTACACTGTTTCGGCACAGACGAGAGCGATATTTACATTTATCACGCCGAACTACTTATGGCAATCTCATCGATGACACTAACATTAATAAAGTGTCGATGTTTCTTCAAGACTATCGATTGCGTGCACGACTATCGCAAGAATAATACTGTGGTGTGCAAGTAGCTAACCATTTTTATTTAATTCTTTGTACTTCATAAACTTTTCATAAAGATAACATAACTATTTAAAAGCAAGAGAAAAACCATAAATATGTTTGAGGCTTTCAGCTTTTAATGAGCTGAACACAATAGATAATTATTGCAGGAGTACCCCAAATGATGTGCCAACAAACTGGCCATCTCTATTCACTACCGACATTTGTGTGGAAGGTGTTCAATCGATCATATCGATTCTGCTACCACTTGATTGACGCGTTCAATACATCGTTAAAAAAAATAACAATCTTTATTGTGTATCTCTATGCTAGGCGGGCAACTTGAATTTTTTACAGCAATTGCATGTTCAATGGCAAAAACAAACGCTTTTATAAATTTATTTCTGCTAAAGAAAACAGAACAATCCAATTGTTCAGATAACATCCGAGATTTCATGACAGCATTTGTTTAAACCAGCATTGTTTTTTCTGTTTTATGCACATAACACGACAGCCTATGTATCAGTTATCCATTATTACATGTGAGACAAGAACAAATTCACTGTGTTTAGGATTATTATTTATTGATAACATTTAAAAAATTCAAAATTTGAAAATAACTTTCGTACGATAGTTTACTAAGTTTTTGCGCCAAGCATATCGAAACAATCCAGTGTGTACACATTACTATCGCCGTGCAAAGGATGCCAATAAGGCGGCAAAACGATAGATAATCGATTAGTAGCGTGCTTGCTTTTGAAAAGTTGTTCATGTCAACTTTAGTTGCAAATTGGTAAACATAAAGCAAATTATTTATAAGAATTTCATCCAAAATGGATCCAGAACTGATAAAGGTTGTTTGTGTTCTTTTTTGTAAGTTGTGAGTGCTTATGAACATATGCGAGAAATATGTAACACAAAGCCTTATGTCAACAGCATTGTTCATGTGTTTTGGGGGCGCCGATTACAAACCGGAGGAATCAAATGCACGCATTATTGAAATTAGAAAGCATACATCCGAAATGAATGCAACGCAGCTAAACACCAAACCAGATAAAAATTCAACAACGCCTCTAATTGGCTGGCCTCGCCAAATCAAACAAAACGTTAACAAGAAAAAAGTGGTTGTAGAATTGCCGACAATGTCGAAGCGGGAGAAATTTGTCAAGATGTTTCATATCATAGAAGATATGTTTTCTCGTAAGTACATAATTTGAATTTAGGTATCGTCCAACACATTTTCACATTGATATTTAGTTACAGCTCCTTTGCCGGTGAAACTCTTAAATAGCTATGCCCCAATTGCGGGCAATATTTATATTGATTTTCTAGATTAGCTTATCGATAACAAAAATCACAATGATGGGAAGGAAGTTGGCATTAATGTTTTTGAGATGATCGGATGAGGGATAATTGCATGAAGTTCAAGATCACATATATAATTTATTTTATTAATTTTTTTTGTATACGATATTTGATGTATAGAAAAGGATAATCTAAAAGAAACTCGAAACAATAACGTAAACAGAAGATTCGAATTTTTAAAACTTTATCAAAAAGTATTTTTATAGAGTGGTATTTTTAGAAGTATTTTTTTAGAGTACTTTGTATTTTGTATTAAATTCAAAATTTGTATAATTTGAAGGCTCTAAAAAAATGATAAATTTGTTTGTTGCTCCTAGAACTGAAAAAAATATAAATAAAATGTGAGTTCGAAAAGTGAATAAAAATAAAATAAATTCGTTTGATTGTATATATAGTATAACATTGTTAACATTTATTATTGACTACGCATTTAGCAGTTTTTTGTATTTTGTTTTTTTTTTTGCAGGTACTTTTAGTCCTACTTTTTGCTCCTTAAGTTTGCGATTATTATTGTACGCTTGTCCTATTTATTTACTACATTTTGTATACATATATTTATATTTTTGTTTTTTCTAACACATCCAAATAAATATATAAATGTATGTATGTATTTATCTCTGAATGCTACATGAGAAATTGGACTGCGCTTAGGCAAAGTAGTTTTTGTTGATATTATTAAAATACATAAATACTAATTGTTTTTTTGTTTAGGCATTAGGCGTTATTTAAATAAATACATCTTGAGTTTCAATATGATAAAATTATTTAAAATTAAATAATAAAATGTACATATATATATATATAGATTTGTTTGATTTGTTAACTTCCGGGCATATATATATATATATTGTTCGTACTACTTAGGTATACAATTTTATTATAATATTTATTAGCTTATTTATTTATATAGTTTAGTTTTAGTTTTAGTTAGTAGGTTGCTCTTAAAGAGGCTAAGTAGTAAAGTCTTAGATAAATTTTAAATAGCACTTTATAGTCGTAGACATATCGAAATGTACACATACACTATATATATATATATATATATCCATAAAATACTTGAGTAAAGATACGAGTATACAGGCTAAGTGTGTGTGTTTTTTTTTTTCTGTTTTTTGTTTGTTTTCTAACATCATCAACTTGTTTTTGGTTTGTTCCCTTCAAAGTGTTTGTTTTTTGTTGTTGTATTATGGTCATATACTATATATATATATATTCAAAATGGATGCAATTGCAACACGAGATCTGTAGTTAACGATATGGATCAAACGATCGGCACGCAAACCCATTCCATCAAACGGAACAGCAGCGAGCACAGCCAATTCTAGGCAGCCGTTGTCACTTTTGGTGCACCGCCAACCGACGACGAAGTTGAAGCACCAATTCCAGTTCCAATTGTTGCAATGCCTGCTGCCGATGTTGATGCAAGTTCATCGAGCTGTTCGAGCTGCTGTTCGGACACCTCGACATCGATGCTGCTGCTGTTGTTGTTGTTGTTGTTGTTGCAACTGTTGGTGCTGCTGCTGCTGCTGCTGGCATTGACAACGGTTTGGCTGTTGGTGCGCAGTTCCGGTGGCAAATAGATTTTGACTACGCTCGTTATCTTAACACGGCAATTAGGGCAATTGTTGCATCTAAAAACAAAAACAAAAGAAATTTATATAAGATAATAAAGCATTTTTTTTTAGTTTTTTTTGTTATCTCAACTCACCTTGCTGCACACTGGGCACAGGCAATGACGTGACAGCATGGATTGAACACTGTGTTGATCGCACGATCCATACAAATTTTGCATTGCATTGCTTCGAGAATGCGCGTATCGACGCAACGTTCAATCGCCGCCTCACGCTCCTCCTTTTCGCGTATGGCCAAATCTATCTTGCCGGCCATGGAACCACCACCAACACCGCCAGAGGCGCCACCATCGTCGCTGCCGAGCAGCTCCAGACCGGGCAATGGACAGCAGCTGCTGCCACTGCCACCGCCGCTGCCGCCGCCGACAACAGCACCATCGATGGCCGATGCGGCTGCTACGTCGCCGCCACGCTCGTGCAACTTGCGTCTAGCCTGATCGTGCACCTCGCGGCACGTATGCTGTATATCGAAAACATAACGCTTGCCAATTTCCGTGGCCGTAAACATCGATGCAATCGTTCCCTTCAAATCGCGCGTAAATTGATTCGTCACCACGCATCGCACCTTGTCGCACACATAGAACGCATGTCGTTCGGTTATCGAACGATATAAGCCCGCTGCAATCGGTTGTTTGGTCAATTTAATTTCCAACTCCTTGCGATCGTTGTGATCATCGACATACTCAAGCTTGAAAGTGCGTCTCAATGATTTCGCTGAGGCAATTGCACTAAATGGGATGCTGTGATGAAAGTAAAGTCGATTAATATCGATGCATTTCGATAACAACTCTAACTTACCTTTCGGTTTCTTCCCCACGACTAACGGTTATGCCATGTGCACCAACGGCTATCTCACAACGTGTGGCACTCTCATTGGTCATGACGCCACTGAAAATCTCCTCGCCATAGCCACTCAGCTCCTGAATCTCCTGCAACAGCCAATATCTCGCCGATTTCGCTGACATTGGCAATTTGGCCAGCTTGCTGTGCTCGATGGCAATCTGCCGTAGAAAGTCCAACGGCGGCTCCGTTTCCTTTAGACTTGGCACTATAACATAATCCTCGTACAACCGCAACGGGTTTGAGGCGAGGCGTTCATCGAGACCGGAATGACTGCTGCTGCTGTTGCTTGGACTGCTCGATGTGGATGCGGATGTTGATGCTGAGGCAGAGATTGATGCGGATGGAGATGGTTGCAAGTTGTTGTTGCTGGCAGGAATTGCTGCTGCTGTTGTTGTTGTTGTTGCTGTAAGTGTGCAGCATTCAATGTGTTCGACAGATTTCTGTTTGGATAGACGACGTTTCTTGAAGCTCAAAACATGTTCCTTTTCCTTGCGTTGCTGTTCGATTTTGTGTTGCTGCTGCTGTTGCTGCTGCAACGCCAACTGTTGCTGCTGTGCCAACTCACGACGCATTCGCATCGGGCATTCGGCACGCAACGATTGCTCATTGAAGCGCAATCCGTCCGCCTGGCACAGCAATGCCGCCAACTTGGCTGCACTCGCCCAATCCTGAGCACACAGTCGCGCCTCCAACAAATCCCGACGTGCTTGCATATAAAACAAATTTCGCACACTTTCCTGCAGTATATTGTGCACTGGCACCCAAAACTTCACTCGCAATGCGAGCATCAATTGAATGCTGCTGCTGCTGCTGCCGCTGTCGCCATGCAAACGATTCCTCAGGTTGTACCATTGTCGGGTTCGGGACTCCTTTTGGTTTGGTGTCCATGGCTCGAGGCCAAAGTATTCCATTTCACAGACGATGCCAAGGGCTTTGCAGACCTTTAAAGAAAGTCAAAGGAAACGAATGGATTTATTAATTGAATTTTTAAAATTTGTTTTTATGATTGATTGATAAAAAGATTGATTGATTGATTGACAGACTGATTGATAAACAGGATAAATTTTGATGATTCGATCATTGAATTAAAGATTGACTTACTATAAGACTGATTAACTCAATCTAGGAATTACTAAATGTTTGACTAACCGCTTGGCTGTCTAAAAGGCTGACTTACTTGTTGATTGAAGGACTATTTTGGCGATGATTGATTGACTGCCCGAAAGATTGATTAACTTACTGAATGACTGACCGACTAACCAACTAATAGGTTGACGGATTGTAAGCCAAACTTACAGAAAGATGGTCTTACAGGTTGACTGATCTGATTGCTTGATGTGTCAACAGATTGATTGACTTCGTACTGTTTTAATTTGTGACTAACTAATTCACTGCAGACAGTCAGTCTGTGGACTTGAAACTGATTAGGCAACTGACTGACAAACAGATAAGCAAACTGATTGATTGATTGATTGACTCACCATTTGATTAGCGAGCAACAAACAAATAAAACCTTCTGATTAAATCAAATGTGTAATATTCTTCAAAGTTTTGCGTAATCTATGGAAAGTTTTTTGACATCATTAAATCGAAACTTGTTTTCATCAATCAGTGCATTAATCATCAGGGTTTGCCTCCACAAATACAATCATTACAAACACGAGCTTTGTATCCAAAGTTCACGACAGCAAAATGCTTTTATTTTGTCATTATGCATTAAATTACTTAATCCAAGTTCTTAATCTGTTTTAACGCGCTACAGCTAATTTTAACTTTATCTATTAAAAGAGAGAGAGCGTGGGACACAGCTCGCCAAGCTACTTATTTTCAAATTATATGTGACAAATAGAAAAATACTTAACAGGGGGGTTGTCTGGGGGCCTGGGGTAGAAATCTAATCGCTGTTGAGACTTATCAGCTCGACAAGCTGAGTTGTCAGTCGGCTGTCAGAACCAAACCCAGATACATAAATACTTTACAGAGCTGAGCTCAGTTAGCTTGGGACCAGTTCTACGACTATAAACCAACCAGCAGATATATACTACATATAGTAGCATAAGTATATGTTGTTGAGTTGAGTTAAGAGAATGTCCTGTCAGTTGATTTCATCCTTCTGTTCTGTTCGGGTTGGCAAAACCGTTGCTATGGCAGCAAAACCAAATCCAAACCCAAACTCAAACCAAAACCCAACCAAGCAATGACAACTGCGTCTGGCAGGAGCTTTTCTCTATCTCTATCTGTGTGTGTGTGTGTGTGCGTGGGTGTGTGAGGGTTTGTATATTTGTTTATGCAACGAGCGTGTGTCATCATTGCGAATGGAACAAATTCACATGTTTGCTGCACGTCAAACTTTAAGCTAAAAATAAAAATTCTTTTCTATTGGCAATGATGGAATTCGTAATATTTCCGAGCTAACAAAAACCTACCTCAACAAAAGTGTTGGAAAGCGTGGTAAAGTGAGAATTTTGAATGTGATTTCTGATCAAGTTTGATTATTATGTGTAGAAATTTTCAAATACATCTTATATTTTTATTTTTTTGTTATAAGTTTTTGTTTTAAATCGATTACAAATGAAATTAACTTTCTAAAAACTTACAAAATTAGTTTTTAATGTTTTTAAACAATTTTGTAAATGAGAGAATACTAAAGACTTTTATAGGTATTTTCTTTTGTAAAATTGTTTGAAAAATAAATTCAGTTTATTTAAATTAATTATAATTTTTTTAATAATCTTATTTATTTTCATAAATTTATTAAGGAAAATCTTCGAATGCTTAAAATAAATCAATGAAAAAGATTGAGGGAAAAATTAAATCTTTATCAATATTTTTTCCTACTTGTATTAAAAACTCATAAATTTCTTTATGTTTTATTTTTATCCATAAAATAATAAACTCTTAGGTAAGTGTACCCGTTCTTGGTACACTCCGATTAATGGGTAAAACTTGAGCAAAAACCAAATCGACATCAACAACAAGAATGTCAGCAACAACAACAATAACAACAACAACTACAACAAACGACAACATAACCAACTGCAAATCAGCATAGTCGATGCTGTCGTTTCTATATACTAGTAGCTCTGACAATCCTTGCGATAGTATGCCAAGTATTTACACAGAAAAAAAATAGTATTAAAAAAAAAAGATTTCTAACTAATAAGATTTCACTATCTTATATTTATTTTTTATATTCGTAAATAAACTAATTTAAAATAAAATATTTTGTTTTCATTTTACAATTTCGTTTTTTATTGAGTGCAATTTTTAGATAAAAAAAACCATTTAACATTTTTTTTTTCAAGTGTTTCAATCCTTTCAGACCAACACCGCCCCACCCCCTGCAGCTTCTACTAGTTGCATGAGCTTGGGTTAGAAACGAAATACAAAAAAAAAAAAATGGGTGAACGGAATCGAAATGAAATGAAACTTGCACAGCGCACAAATTCGAAATTCGCCCAAAAGCGCCCAAAAGCAAGAACATAAAATTTTGTGTATACACGATTTTGTTGTTGCGTCAACACACAGGCGATGCGCCCCTGCCGCCCACCGCCTCTTCGATAACCGCCCCGCCGCACTTTTGCTGTCAAGTGACAAGGGAGCGTCCCTTGTTTAAGCCCCTAGTCCTAGCACTTTGCATAATGAGGCAACTTCTGGGGCCAAGAAGCATGCCAAGCAAAGGTAGCAAGTAGCAAGTGGCATGCAGCATGTAGTAGTAGCCAAGGCAACAAGTTGCTCTCCAAAGGAGTCACGCGTCACCGCCTCGCACATTTTCACTTTCCAATTAGACAGCCCCAGAATTTTGAGATGAACTTCTTCGCCCTTTCTCTTTCGCTCTCCCCTTCTGTGAAACGCCATTTTGTGTGTGTGGGTGGAACTGGAATAAGCCCTGGCTATAAATCAACGTGAAGCAACACAAAATGTTTGCCGATGCCAAAGCACAAGAATCAAAGAAGAGGAAGAAAAGGCAGGAAAGCAAGTAAATCCTTAATGTGGGTGGAATGAATAAGAGGTGAATATATTAAATAATAAATATGAAAATGTTTATTAAACGTTGGTAATGGGGAAATGTTTGTGGTGAGGCTTAAATTTTGTTATGTCAATAAAATTAAGGCAATATAAGTTTTTATGACTTGAAGCTGAATTTGTGCATTTTTAAGTAATTATCTATAGTTGTGAATAAGGAAAATTTTAAAATATCAATTTTTCTACAAATTCTCATAAATTTCTTGAAACAAAATTCCTTCCAAAAATCAATCAACTGCAAAAATATTTTGCATTTTCATAAATTCAAATCAAAAGGATTTTTCTCTCGATTGAGAGGCTTCATTAGATACACATATATACACGAAAACACATACATAAATATGTACATACGAATGGTTTGGCTTTGGACACATTGCTGCTCAAGTGGTTGCGTCAACCCCACAACCCCCGTCACCCACACGCAAGGAATACCATGAATACCATACACTGAGCTGCAATAACAACAATGAACTATGACCCTGAAGACGATGTTGGTTTTTGTGGTCGCCCAGCCTGTGACTGACTGCGACCTGGGAGAGACACACTAACTAACACACACTCACACACATACATTCCCACTTCCGGCAAAGGCAAATAATTTCAACACAATGAAGATGATGACAATAAAGAAGACGTACAAGAAGAAGAAGAAGAAGATGAAGGTGACGCCTGTGAGCAAAGTGCAGTTAGAGAAAAGCAAATAATGGGAATTTCAATGAAAGAAATTGCCAAAGGAAAAAGTTTTTTGCCATGCTTAATATAAAATTACTCAAAACAATAAAAATATTAATATCTTTGATAATTTTATATTCGCAAAACTTTTTTAAAATCTAAAAATAATTTTTTTCGTTTATATTAAAACTTTTATTTATGTTTTCACATTTATTTTTTTTACAGTGCTGCCAATTGTGTTTGTGGCATGAGATTGAGATGCAAGTGTTGCATTTTGGTTTTGGAAATCTCAAGTCGAGTGTTGCATGTAAATCGATCTGCTAACTGGATGTATGTATGTGCAATTAATTGGGGTTTTGCATGTGGAAAATAGCTCAACACGATTCAACCGCCATCTTCCATCTTTCTCTCTCTCTCTCCCTGTCTCTTGCTTGAGATATACCGCAAATGTAGCTGTCAACAGCATTTGTGGCTTGATTAGATGAATGAATTGACGAATTGTTTGAGTTGTTGTTATTGGCATTTAAAAACGACCTTATAATGAATTGTTAGCTCAAATAACTAACTGACTAAGTAATGTTTGCCAGTAAAGCAAATCAATATAAAAAAAAAACATTTGTAAGTTTGTCAAAAGAACTCAGTATTTAAAGCTTTGATTTAAAAGTGCGAATTTAAGCCAAGGTGAAATTGAGAGCAATTTCCCATAAAGGGAACCATTACATATATATGTATGTACATATTAAATGCTCATTTTTTATTTGCTACCTTTAGATTTTTGCATTTCTAATCACCAATTAGTTGTTGTGGTTTATAATATACAATTATTATTAGGCATTTTTCATTCTTGGGAGCTAAACGTGGCAACTTAGCAACAATGGCAACAAAATATAACAAAAACCGCAGTCGCTAATTTCATTGGCACATACAAAAAAAAAAAACTTTGCTGTCGACTGCGACGGCGACAGCGGCAGCAAAGGTGTCCAAAGTCCACAAACTGTCTATGTATATATTTTTGTCGTTTCGTTTCGCTAAAATTAAATAAAATGCGAAACGTATCAAAAGGCAAAACGTGAACTTATTATTTAGTTGTTGGTTTTGGTTTTTTTTTTTCTTCTTTGTAGCTTAACAAAAGCCGGCGATCAATGTATGCGTGTATTTTACGTGTGTGAGCTGTAGAGCGAGAGGTAAAGAGAGAGGCTTTAATAGAAACTGTAATCAGCGACCACTGGAGTTGGGGGGCATTTCAATGGCGTTGAAAGTGATTGAGTGAGGATTACAAAGGCTGCATAATTTGTATAAAATTTATAATAAGATGTTGTGGGCGAATGACGTCAGCAGCAACAGTGACAACAGCAACAGCTGCAGCCGGGATTCGTGCTATCAAATTCGAAAAAAAAAATTGATCTCTGCCCCGAAGGTGACACAAATTGAAATGAAAACATTGCCCCACGGGACCTTCACAGTCACAATTTGGCATTTATTGCATTTCGTAATACACAACTCAAAAACACACACAAAAGCACATGTGCACATGCTTAAATATAAATAAATGCCATAAAATGGGGCTGTAATTTTATTATGTTCGTAAAATCAACAACAGCAGCAGAAGTCAGTAGCAACAGCCGCTGCTGCTGGCGTTATTAACTTTTTCTTAACATGCAATCAACAGACGCGCGGCCACATGTTTTAAGAGTTTCAAGAGCGCCAATCTTAAGAGAGCTACAGTCAAGAGAGTGACGAATACGAAAACGATGTTACAACTGTTCCGAAAGGTAAACAAAACACAAGTGTTGCTGCTGTTGAAAGGCTGCGGGGGGTATGAAAGAGCGAGAGAAGCAACGAGTTTTGCTCTTTGCAAATGAGATTATACGTGAGGATGGTGGTGGGGGGAGCTACATATGACTCGCACAACATGCTGCTGGGGCCGATGAGCAGAAAACCCGACCATTGCATTCGAATTGGACTTTGGACTTATGCCTCTGAAACGCCGTTTGGACTTTAGACCCGCACTCGTCTAGTGAGTGTTCATATTGTTTTGTTGTGTGTGTATGTTGTGTCTTGTAGTTGTTGTGTCGATTTTTGGCGATCGCTCGCGTTGCTTTTATGCTTGTTATCTTTTTGTGTGTATTTGCTTGCTTGTTTGTGCCGTTTTGTTGTTGCTGTCATAAATGGAACTGTAAAAACGAACAAATGCCATATGATGCTTGAGAAACTTAGTGGAGCTACTTTGCTTTGAGCGTGACGTCAGCGCTCGCCGGGTTTGGACTTTGCACTCACAACTTTGCTGTTGGTCTTGGGCTCTATGTAGCTCTATCTCTTTCCATGTGCGTAAGCCGCACTGGCAATTTAAATTAATTTCAAATGATCGCACCAGCAACGAATTATATTTAAGTTATGCGCCTTCTTAAAAATGTACATTTTTGAGTTTCCCACGTGAGTTTTAGTAATGCACTGTCAATGAGAATGTTAAACATATAGAGGTTCCAAACAGGCATATTCCAACCAACCTAACATTTCTGGAACCTGGCTATTTTTCTCTCTCGCGGGACTGCCGTTTGTTGCTTCGTGAATTGAGGGCGAATTCGATGTCATTCGGCTTGCTGGTTTCGCTACGACATGAGCTGCCGTAGCACAGCCAGCCCAGCCGTGCTGTGTGTGTGAGCGCGATCGCTGCCAATTTCAGAAGCTACTGCGCGCAGCGATCGCGCTCACACACACAGCACGGCTGGGCTGGCTGTGCTACGGCAGCTCATGTCGTAGCGCAGCCAGCAAGCCGAATGACATCGAATTCGCCCTCAATTCACGAAGCAACAAACGGCAGTCCCGCGAGAGAGAAAAATAGCCAGGTTCCAGAAATGTTAGGTTGGTTGGAATATGCCTGTTTGGAACCTCTATATGTTTAACATTCTCATTGGCACTGTAATCTTAACAGAAGCAATGAGAATGTTAAACATATAGAGGTTCCAAACAGGCATATTCCAACCAACCTAACATTTCTGGAACCTGGCTATTTTTCTCTCTCGCGGGACTGCCGTTTGTTGCTTCGTGAATTGAGGGCGAATTCGATGTCATTCGGCTTGCTGGTTTCGCTACGACATGAGCTGCCGTAGCACAGCCAGCCCAGCCGTGCTGTGTGTGTGAGCGCGATCGCTGCCAATTTCAGAAGCTACTGCGCGCAGCGATCGCGCTCACACACACAGCACGGCTGGGCTGGCTGTGCTACGGCAGCTCATGTCGTAGCGCAGCCAGCAAGCCGAATGACATCGAATTCGCCCTCAATTCACGAAGCAACAAACGGCAGTCCCGCGAGAGAGAAAAATAGCCAGGTTCCAGAAATGTTAGGTTGGTTGGAATATGCCTGTTTGGAACCTCTATATGTTTAACATTCTCATTGACAGAAGCTATCAGCAAGAGGTGAAAAAGAAGGCGTTTACAGTTTATAACTGTATACTACATGCTCATCTTTTAAGAGATTAACTGCGACTCACATTCCTTAACATAATCGTGCATGACACGTTGGCAATACAACATTGTTGTACTCTTTCAGCGCTATATAAAATGAAATAAAATCAAATAAGTTCATAACAAAATGGCAAAAGTAGCGCAGAACCAAAGACAAACATACATGAATTCCCCACAAATGGTTAGAATTGTTGTTGTTGTTGTTGGTATTGTTGCTAACTGAGCACGAGCTCGCTGAGTGATCAGGCAAAGATGATGATGCGATGTGAACAAAACAGGCGGGTGGGGAGAGCGCAGAATGTGCTAATAGAAAGAGGGAAGCCAGCCCTGCTCTCTGCAGCACGTTTGGCAATGAAAGCGATGATGTGCGAGAGAGCGACGGGGAAGAGCATGGTAAAACAGGTTCAATGCATTCAAATTGATTGTCAGCAAGGGAAAAAAACCTGGTTTCTTGCTTGAAGCTTTTGAGTGCAAATGTTCTGGCCATAAATTGCAATTAATTACGTATGTGGCAATAGATAAATTAATACAACGGGCACACATCACGTACTGCAGGCGTGCACAATGTTAAATAACACATAATAATTGGCAGAATTAAAAAAATTGATCTTTTTGCATTAGTATTTTTTTTTTTTTTTCTTATTCTCTAGTACATGATAAGCTTTTGTGCTTACGTCAAACAAAGCCAGCGAATTTAATTGTTTCACTTTGAATTACTCAGCATTAAGTTTGCACTTAAGTACATACATACATGTATGTATACAATGTACTTTACACATGTTAACTGACAGTAAATGAGCAAAATCGAATTTCACTTTCATTTCATCCCTTTTGTTCTTTCAGCTGTTGCATTTAAAACTTTTTCTAATCGCACTCAGTTACAAGTGGTTCGCACCGTCCCCTTTTCTTTTAGTTCGGGGTTACTCAGATTGTTCGTGTATACATATGTATATCGCCTTCCCCCTTACACACAACCAAACACACTCTAGCTGTTTGCTATTTTGTTAGGGTCTCTTTCGGCACTGTTTAAAATAGTTTAAGTTGCTTGCTTGTCCACAGACTGTTCTCTTCTTGCATTTACGTGTGTGTTTTTTTAAGCTGTTTGAATGCGTGCGCGTATGCGTGCCTTTTATGTGTGTGAGTGCCGACCGACTGACCGTTGGACTTTGGACATTGCACATAAATTGCACTGCAAAATAAGACTGCAGAGCGACGATGTCTACAACGACGGCACCAAAACAAAACCAAACACAAAAGTGCAGCGAAAAAAAATTTAAAAAAATGCAGATGGCAACACAAGCATCTACAACAACTAAGGCATTTGAAATGAGGAGAAAAAATGAGCAAATTCGCTGAACAGCTGCGATTTATGGCATTATAATTAAAGACCTGTGACATTGATGGAATGAATGAGCAATCGATGTGTATGTGTGGCACAGGTGCGCTTGTCACTTTTGTCGATGTCCTGTTAACTTAATTGAGTTTCAGTGAAAGCAGAGCTCGCAATGCTGCTGGCTGTGATTTCATTCGCTCTGCGGCGCAGCAGCGGCGGCGAAAAAATAAAATGCTGCGAAATGTCGTCAGCGCCTTTTTTGGGCAATTATGGTACGAAAAGGTACCGTTACATATACACTACATCTGGTGTCGTGTGGCCCCAATTCGCAGCATGCGGCTCGTTTTACTTCATCCTTCTCTCACTCGCTGCTGCACATTTTAAAACAGGCGCGTAATAAAAATGCAAAACTCGCCGCGAACTACGTGACTTTAAGCACAGAGGAGCAGCGACTCTGACGCCAACTGTAACGTTAGCGGAGGCTGCGAAAAAAACAAAATTATGTTTAGCGAAAAAAAAGAAGAATAAAACACCCCAACAACAACAACAAGAGCCAGAAAACAACAAAGTTTAAGCACGCCAAAAAATTCGTTGGTTCCCATTATTTTTCGTATATGCGTCATTTTCAGTAGTGGCGAAATTGCGGAAAAGTCAACTTCCAAACAAAGACAAGGAGAGCATTACAGACATACTGCACTGAGCAAGGCAAATTGTAGAGTGTAGGCTTGCGTGTAAGTATGTGTGTAAGTGAGTATAATTTTTTGAGTGTGAGTGCAATGCAAACAACTTTACAGCAACGATTTGCGTGCTTGTGCAAAAACAACAACAACGGCAACGGCAACGAAAAAACATGAAAACGCATTAAATTATTATGCCACATAAGAACGCATGAGAGTGGCGGTAAGTAAGTTGAAGTGGAGGCTGCGGTGGCTAGTTGGCCGACTGGCTGGCTGAGCATTTTTATTTAAGGGCCAGTCACTAATTAGCATGTCGCATTCTCAATTGCCAGAACGTGACACGAGGATTGGACAACTTGTTTTTTTTTTTATTATTTTTTTTTTTGTCAACTGTGAACTTTGTCAGCTGCTGAACTTTTCAACTGAATTTTATGGCGGGAAAGTTGATGTGTAGTGCGAAGCGAAGTGTTCTGTTGCAGTTAATGTTAAGTACTGGGAAATTTTAAGTTCAAGCAATATTGGAAAATGAAAATGGAAAATGTTTTTTCAGAACTTAATTTATAAAAATAATGTACAACAAATAGTGCAATAAAAAATAAATATTTAAGTAGCTTAAAATCAACGCAAACTAAAAATTTCAATAATATATCTTAAATATTTCTACAAAGAAATGGCAACAAATAAACCTACAAAATTAAAACAAATGTTTGTTGGCCCAAAAATCACATCACATTTTAAGCATAATAAATTACATTTGCGTCTCTCTGCCCAAAATGAAATGCGCAAAACTTTTGCAAATGTTGCAAGCAAAATGAATGTAGAAATAGCTAAATGTGAGTATGTTTGTTGTATGCAAGAGTTTTGCCACGAAAATTGCTCATACGTACGTACAAACGAACATGTGTGTACATGCATACATATAACAACAACAACAACTCGGCAAGCCTTACATTCTAAACATTTTGTGAGATGATGATGTGTGTGTGTGTGTTTGTTTGTGTTAGCAGGATATAGCCAGGACTTGTTGTAAATCAGAGGTCAGGGTCTTGAGGCAACAGAAACGAGTCGACGAGTCTCTGAGTCCTTAGCCAAATGAAAACGAAATGCGGCGACTTACAACAACAACAACAACAACAAACAACTTGCAAAGTGAAAAGATGGCCCGAAAACTGCTGCGGTATTTTTGCCTCGATCTAGAATCGAGATGGTAGCCAAACGTTTTTGTTGGATTTTTTATACATACATACATTATATGTTTTTTTTTTGTCATAGCCAAAGATGCATAATACGATTATATTAAGCTGCACTTTGCTCAAATGCATGCAAAATTTGTCTACCACAAATAGCAAATGACCGACTAGAAAATAGTCTGTAAAAATTAAGAGAATTTATAGAAAGCCTAAAAAATGTTAGTTTAAATTTTAATGAAAAATTAAAACTAAATAAAAATTAAAAGGCATTAAAGTTTCTAAGAATGTTTAAAAATAATTAATAGTTACTTATCTTTATCTTAAAAAAATGTTATTCCTTATTTTCTTACATTATATTTCTCTTCAAATTTTATTATACCTTTTCTCTATACCAAAATGGTTTGTTACTTTTTACAACTTTCGTTTGGCACTTAGGGTTTATATTCTATAAGTATGCATCGTAGGCGGCTTTAGCTATTTGAGTTTGATGGCGCGCTTCCAAAAAATTGTTGTGACACTCAAAATTGCAGATAAAATGTGCTGGCGGCAAATGCAAATCGGGTTTTAAGCACCAGCCCCGAACTAAATGGAAGAGGGTTCTTTCGAGTCGAGGACTCTCATTTTCTAGCATTTTACTACACATCCTAATTTGGCAAAGTATGGTACAAAGTATGTGTGCTTGTGTGTGTGCAACCAACACATAAAGAAATGTAGTACAAGACCATAAACCGAAAATGTTTGGCGCTTAAAACGCCCACACAAACTGGGCAAGTAGGGATGTACCGAACGAAAAGGGGAAAAGTTTAGAAAAGAGCACTTGGAAAAAAATGTGTGTGAGTTTTAAAATAATATATATAAAGTTTTTAAAAAGTAATTTGAATAATTAAAATAAGTCTTGATAAGCAAAAGTAAGTCGAAAGTTGTGACTTGCTTTAAGATAAGAAATTTAATCAAAAAATCAATTTATCAAACTTTTTTATATAAGAAAAACTTTTTTAAAGGAAATCAAAAGATACTTAGTTAAAAAGTGCTTTTGGTTATTTTTTCCAAGCTGGCTTTAAGAAAACTCCTGCTTCGCCTTTGGCTTAACACACTTCTGGACTTAATTTAAGGCTCAATTAACTTAATTTTCTTTGCCTGTAATTATGTATGGCATCTTTTTATGGCACAAAATACATATATATCTGTTAGATTACATTGCAGCTGCTGTTGATGATTTATCCTACCAAAAATACAACAGCAACAACAAGTGCTGCAGTCTGTCTCTTGACCATGGCCAAAAACTCGCTTGTTTACCCATAAATTCCAAATGTAGTAATTCAAAAGTAAAAAAAAAATAAGTAAATTGAAATGCTGAAATGCCACAAGACAACATTTTGGTTGTTGTTGCTTCGTTTTTTTTTGGCCCAGCACCAGGAAATATGTATATGCATATTCACTGCCAAATGTATTTCAATTAAGTTATCAAATACAAACACACAAACACACACACACACACACACAAACATAAAGTACTTGACGGCTTTTCTGTGTGTTTTTTGGGTCTGCCTGTTGCCAGGTGGCTGTTGTTGTTGTTGTTGTGCTTTTCTTCGTTGTCTCATATTGATTTTTGTGTTCCGTTTGTTATTCTTTTTTATTTTTTATGGCATTGTGGCACCTTAGCGTGTGGCACCACAACCGCATGCCTCCTGCCACCAACGTCAATCAAGCATTTCATGTTTGCACCTGATCATTTTCGAATTTGATATGCAAACTGCAAACAGAGGCAGCCCGAGGCAGTCAAAGGTTAAAGTTATAATAATATATCGTTAAATATTCTGAAATGCAAACCGCTAAAACTGCTTTCAACTGGAACTCTTCGTTTCTTTCTATTGTGTTAAGGATGGCTTTCGTGTTTGGCTCTAATTGTGTGTGTGTGTGTGTGTGTGTTTGACCCTGTGCCCATTTTGCCCCTATTTGAAAATTGCATGTGCCACGCCTACTTTAATTTCCTCTTTCCCCAGGCCATTCAAATGACTTTGGTCATTGCAGTTAATGATGCCTGAACACCAAAGTCAACACAATTTTCCCATTCTAACCACAAATTTGCCATTTCTCAACCCACACACAGAATTCTTGTCGATTCAAGATTAGCAACAGTTTTAGCCTTGGCATGGCAATAGAAGGTGTGAAAAGAATATTGACAAATTGTTACTTTTGAATAGTTTGTTTATCTTTTTAACAACTTATCTATAGAATACTTTACCAATTAAACTTTCTTTACTATTTATCCACATTTTTTTTTTTCATTTTGTTTTTTACTATTTATTTTGGCATGGCAATAGAAGGTGTGAAAATAATATTGGCAAATGATATTTTTGAAAAATTTGCTAATCAAATATGCAAGTTATCTTAATAACATTTTATCTTTATTTCTGATACTTCACCAATTGAAATTTCTTTGCTAATTATCCACTTTTTTTTTAGAGGTTTGCTCATTAATTTTTATTTGACATTTCTTATCGAACTTTGTTGTTTGTTTCTTAATAAGAACTTTGGTTTTGTTTACTTAATTTTCAAGCTTGTTTTCCACAAAATTGTTTGTTTTTATTCAAGGTCCAAAGTTCTCAAAGTTTTGTACATTGGCTTGTTGATTCTTTTTTTGTTAACAAATAATGTCAATAATATCTAAGGTGTACAATTGCTAATTAATGTTAAGGTAAAACTAGATTAAGTTGCCACTTCGGTAGTAGAAAGCCTGATTATTAAATAAATATAAAAAAGACATTTTTTTTGTTGTTTAAAACCTCGAATTTGATACTCTCTGATATTATAACAATACAGAAAACATGCTAAAACGCGTCTCGCTCATTAAATCAATTGGACTTTTAACTTACTTAATGTCCCCTTTTGCCCCCTTTTGCCATTGTCTTTTATGCAAAATTAAACATTTACACATTTAATTAATTTTTCATGCAAGTTGGAAAATCCCTTCAAGGGGCGAGCCAACCAATTAAATAGGAATTAGTTGCATTCAGCACAAAACAAAAAGAAATCCATGCAAAATGTTTTTTTTTTTTATTATTATATAATGCCCTTTAGCCATGTTTGTTGCCGCGTGATTATTATTCTCAGTGGAGCTTGAGATAATACAAATAATTGGATTGCCGTTTAATTACCATTTACAATGAGATTGTTTGTGTGTGTGTTTGTGGGGGCGAAAATGCGGGAAAATGAGAGCGAGATATTATTTAGAAATGTTATTCCTATCATATTTTGCTTAGGGGCGTAATTAGAGTAAGACTTTGATGTTGGGTTTTTACTTGAAAAAAAGATTTTTAGCACAAAAATTCACATTTAATAATTTTTTTTTTTTAATAATTATTTACTTTTTTTATATAATATTTTTTTTTAGTTTAATATTTTATAGACTTTAAGTAGATTGATTAAATAATTTTTTAATTTTTTTTTAATAAAAAAATATACCGCTATAAATAAATTAAAGTTAAAAATTCAATAAAAACACTTTTTTTATTGGAAAAATCCCTTAAAATAAATTAAAGTCAAAAATGCACAAAAGAAAAGAAATTTAAAAAAAAGCATAAACTATTTTAATCATTAAAATTAATTATTTTCTTCCGTGCTGCATCTTTTAACTCTTGAAAAATCCTATTTAAACAAACCTGGTAACAATTCGTATTATATGTCTTTCTTCCATTCGCTTATCAACAATGTGGGTGGAGGCCATCAGTATTTCCTTATTTATTTTATACTTTTATGTGTTTCGCGGCTTGTTTGCTTTTGTATAACCGATTTTTTTTTTTGTAAAGGCAAAGCAAAGAACTATATCTGATATGTGCATATATACTAGACATCGTTGATATATGCATTTTCTATAGAATGCCTTTTATTGTGGCAAGGAAAAACAATAAAAGCCACAATATAAACAGGCTGACAAAAAAAAAGGCGAAGAACAAAAGAACGAAACGATGCCATTAGAGACACATCACAAAATGGCACTCAGAAACAGGAAAGGCATGCAGGAGGGGTAAAGTAAAGGTGTTGTGCTTAAAGTTAAAGGTTTTTGTTGTTATTGTTGCCTTTAGTAAAAAAGGCTGCATCCCAAATGCATTCCAATGCATTGTTTGTGGTCGGCGTTTTGCGGTTTTTTTGGGCTTCATTTTCAAGCAATTTATTGTTTTAGCCCAAAGGAACCACAAGCCCGCAAATCCACCCAACCACAAAACTGAAACAACAACAACTATGAAAAAACATTCCATATAATAGAAAGAAAAAAAAACACACAAAAAATAGTTTAAGCCAGGCGCCCATTTTATTGTTTATTATTGTTCTAAGCGATGTTTGCTTGTTCTCAAAGGTTAGCGGGTTAAAGGGGGGGTGATGGGAGAGCGGTGTGCTGTTCTTGTATTTCCGTTGCAGCTATATTGTCGGTGGCGTTGTGCCCCGTCAGGTTTATATGGTTTTTGCACGCTTTCCTCTGTTTTTTTTTTTCCAGTCCTGCTCTAAAGCAGTTCAAGGATTTTTTAACATCGAAAGAATAAGGCTAGAAACAATGACTATAAAACTGGGCTTAAAAGGGGTATGGGGTGTTGTTATAATAATAATAAGACAGTGTACTCGGTTGCACCTCCAAAGCAAATGGCATTATTATTATTATTATTATTTTGTGACTGCTGTGACAACATTGATTCTCAGGCATTGATGCCTCCCGCCGGGCGCCGGGGCAGCAACCATTTTTTTTTTTTTTCTTTGTTGGGTTTCTCTTGGCATCATCATAAAAGTATTACGGCCAAAAGGCAGCTGCCTGTCTCTATCCAAAACCAAAACAGTGGTTTGAAAAATATCAAATTTTTGATTGCATAGAATTTTTATTTAAGGTTTTTTTGCTTGTACGAAAAATATAAAAAAAAATCTTAATATTTTAAGGCATTTTGTGAGCTATTTTCCTATTAATTTTCATAAAATTTCATAAATGAAAACATTTTCGCCCCACTGTAGCGCTTGGTAATTGCATTAAGTGTCGGCTTAAAAGCCTTCCCAAACCAAAGCCAAACCAGAACAAAGCTGGACTGCTGGTGCTTCGACAATGGAAGGAACTAAAACTGGAGGTCATCACAGAGAGGGAGAAGGCATTGTTGTAGTTGTTGTTGTTGTCATTGTCGGTGGATTAGCGGGGCTGTTAAGATCGCATTGTCGAGTGTATATGCGCTTTGTGTCGCTTCCAACATGTATACATACAACAACTACTACTACTGGGCTAATTAGCCATGCCTGACTTGGCCAAATGCCCAACTACAGCCACTTGAAAGCTGGAAACCCAACGCCCACCGCCCACAGTTGTTTGGCTTTAACAATTAAATCGATACTCTGAGCATGCTCGCTCAAGAAACTGAATAAGCGCGGTTTTCAAAAACATGCACGTGACATGACGTGAACTGACTTCATTATCCCCCACAAAGCGCACCAAACCGAACGACGCTCATCAATTTAAAACAAAAAAAATAAAAATCTTAATCCAAAGCCTAACGGTTTTTGCAATATTCACTTTTTATTTTTATATATTTTTTTTTTATATTTTTTTCAAACTCTTTGGAACTCTGCTAAAGTGGAAAAAAATTTCTACTTTTTTAAATTAAGCACGTAAAAAAATAAATTTCAATGTAGAAAATTTAATTCTCAAGTTTTTTAGCATTGAAACGTGTTTTCAATCAAGAAAAATGTAATCAAAATTTTTGGCGCTTAAATTTGATGTTTTGTGCTGAAGACTTTTTTTTTTAAATTTTGCACAAAATTGTTAATTATTAAAAAAAAAAATTTTACTTTATTATAGTATTTTTTATATACTATATATTTAATTTTTTTTCGCTTAGTGCAAAACTTAATAAAGAAACAGTTTTAACTTTTTGTGCCTTGTCTTTTCTTTAATTTCGTTTTGATTGGAAGCGATTTTACGAAGATACATTTTTGGCGTAGCTGAATGTAAACATAAATTGTGTGTGTGCTGTCATGGACTTTGGACAAGGACACGCACTAAAAGCAAGCGCCAGCCGCAATTGGGGAGTGGCATATTGGTGCAGCTAAGGGAGTTGGCGGTGGCAAG
Organism: Scaptomyza polygonia; assembly: GCA_035044585.1. Taxonomy (NCBI): domain Eukaryota; kingdom Metazoa; phylum Arthropoda; class Insecta; order Diptera; family Drosophilidae; genus Scaptomyza; species Scaptomyza polygonia. The sequence goes on from JAWNNU010001690.1 coordinate 1,662,216, forward strand.
GGGAATGTGAGGAAGGAGTTGGGGCAGCAGGTGCACGCACAAACGAATTACGACTGCTGGGAACAGGAAAGGACACCATGCAGCTACCACAGTATACAAAATAGAGTTGCCAACACATCGGAAGTTAAGTAGGGTAGAGTTTTGTGTGTATCAACTGCTTTCCAATTTAGTCGAAATGCATTTGAGCCTTATTTCCGAATTTAAATAAAGTTTTTACTAGTTATGATTTTTAGCAAATATGTACTTATATCAAGTAAGGATTTTCTTAACTTTTTTTTTATTATTTGTCCTAGCGATTCAAGCATTACCAATTTTTTTAACGGCGCTAGTCACAATTTGCAATTACAATGAATTGAAAAAAAAATATTTTTATTTATAAGTTTTTTTTGCCAAATTTACACTTTTCTACCTTTAAAAAAAACCTAAATGATCCAATAAATATTCTTGCTATTTGTGAGTTCTTCAAATTGATTGAGTTAAGTTGGGTTTTAAGCTGCACTACAACTCTGGCGCCACATTGTCCATTGCCTGTGAAGCTGCGTCTGTGTCTGACTTGATGTCTGGTGGCAGTAACAACACTCAAAAAAATAAATATGGCCAAGAAAGTAATAGTTACTTTATAAAACGAACTATGTATTTATAATAATTTTTGTCAAAGAAAATCTTTAGCAAATAAAAATTTAATATGCCCTAAAATGGATTTGTATTTCCGTTGTAAAAATATTTATCAGTTTTTTGAGATTTCAAAGAATAAGCAATTTAATTTTTCAATTCAAATAACATGTTCACTGTTTTGTTTTTGCTAAGTGTAACCAGCTCCCATTACGCCCCGACCACATTTCCCAGCTGCTCGTTTTGCATTTTGGGCTAACAAATGTGAGTTTTGGGGCGCCTCGCATGACCCACAAACAACAACAATGGAGAATTTATACAACAATGCAGTTGATAGACGACACAACTGCAATGAAAGCGACAGCTCTGGCCAAGTGAAAGAGAGGGGAAGAGCAATAAAATGAGGTAAGAGGCTACAAAAAAAGAAGTAAGAGTTTTGGGGTCTTGTTTGCAATTGCCCCATTTGCTGTGCGTTGCATTTGCCAGCAGTTGTTGCAATTAATTTTTGAAAATTGGCCCAACACCAAAGCAGATAATGATGGTCAAGGGGAGATGGATGGTGAGACATTGAATGCTGCTGCCGCGGGTGCAGATTTAATTGTTTGGAAAATTGAATGCAAACGAGATAGAACGCCGTTTGCAACGAGTATGAAAAAGATGCGAAACGCTTAGCTTAGTTAGACAATTAAATTATTGAAATATCTTCCGTTCGATATACAAAAATGATTTGCATAGTAAATTCATAAATAACAACTACAACAAACAAATGCAAATGAATGAAAGAAGAATATATTTTTGTGGTAACGCAAAAGCAATTTGCATGCACTGACAGGAAAAACAATGGTGATGGCATTCTTGCAAGAGCTATAAGAAATTTATATTTATTTCTTTTCCTCTTAGAATACATTTCCAATAAATTTTTTTTTTTTTTTGATATTATTTTATTTTTATGCATAATTAAAACGAATCAAACTATTTTTAAACGTTGCCTTGATTTTCCTCAGTGTAAAGTACACACATGGCGTATTTGATTATCAAACGGGGCTAAAGGAAATAATAAATAGGCAGTGCCCCATGCAATTTTTGTGTTTAGTCTATCCGATTGCTTTACCAAAAAACTGAGTCCGCTGCTACATGGAATTTGCGTTCATTGGCTTTATCCACAAACCAAATCCACATGCTAATTAAAATCGCAAAAATATGGCAAAATCAAAACAACAACATTAAAATTAAAAGCCAAAAATAAAAAACAACAATTGAACAACAAAACAAAATTTCAAAATGCCAGCAAATTAAATTGAGCATAACAAAAATTTTATGGCTACTAAAAATTGAAGTGCAAATTGTTGGTTTTTATTTTATTTTTTTGTGTTTCCTCGTTTTATTTTGTAAATATTTTTGTTCTTACTTATTGCGCAGTTTGGTTAAAGTTGAGTTGGTGGAAACAATAAACATATAAATATATACGGATAAAAATATATATATATATATGTTTATACACATGGGAACTGTGTTTAAATTTATGGCGAAACTTGTTTGATTTTTTATTTCATTTGTTGTTTATAGCGCCAGCAACAACATAACAAATACAAAATCAGGGCAAGAACACAGAAAATATATATGAAAAAATAAAAAAAAATATTGATGTGGAATTTCATTTAATATTTATGTTATAAAGCTTACAACCTTCACTATGAAGCAATTCCCAATTGGACCATATTGTGAACAAAAAATAAAAAACTACTAGAAATCTTTATGATTTATAAATAAGTTGATAAAATGAAATCAAATCAAAACCCAATACCCAATTTTCTACATACAACCAGAAAGCTAAACAATTGATTTTTAGCTACATAATAAAATTCATTGTCATTTGCAATTTTTAAAGCATCGACAAAAAGCACAAAGAACTTGCGAAAAGTGACAGCAAATATTATTAATATGAATCGTGTTTACTAAAATTGTTAATAACTCTTGACGTCAGGCAAAATGTTAACAAAACCTGACAAGAAGAAGCAGCTTAAAATACATTTTATGAAAACGCAACTTGAAAAAAAGGCAATATATATACTATATATATATATTTATATATATATATATATGCATATGTGTGTAGGTAAATCGTGTTTGTCATTCTTGTGTCTGGGGCTTGGCACAATACAACAACAGCAACAACAACTACACCAACGAATGCAAAGATGGAAGAAGAAACAGCAGTAACAAAAGTCAGAAGCCAAAAAGAAATGTGATAAAAGTCAGACAATGGCAATAAAAGTATAAAAAATACTTTAAGCAAGCTGAGGTTTTTATACACTTTTTTTTTTGTCGAAGTTAAAAGAATAAGTTAAAGTTTTATATACATAAATAATTATTATCTGACACATTGTCAATTATGAAAAAAAAAACGTATTAATTAAAAATAGCGACAAATTATTATTAAATATTTTTTTACTTCCAAACTTTATATTAAGTTTAGTATAATATAGTAGATTAAATTTATTTAACAAAATAAATATTTTTTTATTTTGTTTTTTTTTCTCACACTTTTTAAGACATAACTAATATGCCCATTTGCAAACAGTTCTAAATATGTGGTTTTCGTTGAGTTTTGCCATTTTGTCAAGCACAAATTAAAGTCGCTTAACAAAAGTTTTTTTTTATATTATCATCATGATTTTCTTTAACAAAGAACGAAAAACTTTTATCATTTTGGGCCAAGGCTAGTTATAAATGAAGCAAATAAACACAAATATGACTAAATTTGTTCAGTGGTAAAGTAAATGCTATTAAGACAAAAAAAAACACACATCACATAAAAAAAAAAGCAAACCTATAAAAAGTCAGGTACACAAATTGCGTCTTAAGAATTTATTTATCATTTGCGCTTTGACTGCATTCTGCATACAAATTGTATCAACTTTATTTGTCCGTTTGTCTTTCAGTGTATTTTCGAACGCTTTTGTCTAGGTTTTTGGCTTATCAGCGCAGATTGTTTGTGTTCTGATTTCTGTTGCAATTTAATGATTTATCATCATTTTCTTGTTGTTGGATTGCTTGTTATTTTTAAATGAAATGTGTGAACATGTGCCATTCTACTACTAGGTAGAAGATACTATAGTTTAGGTTATAGAACTCGTATACAATTTGTTTGGCACTTGTCAAGTAACAAAACTGCAGCCAAAAGGCGCCTCTTTTGTTTGGTTGTAGCACCGCACCGCCCCGCCCCTTCTATGCAAATTGGCCAGCGGCATCTAAGGCCTGCCACTTGACCCGCTTCTCCATCCAAGCTACTTGAGATGCCTCATCAGTGTTTTCTTAGATTTCGGTCGTTGCTTTCTTTCATTTGTTAAAGGCACTCATTTATTCACGTCGCCCAGCCAACCTTCTTTTCCGTTTCCCTAATCCCTGCACTTCAATGGCGTCTAAATCTCAGCCATATGCTTTGATCCTTTGGCATTGCTAACAGCACTGCGCGCAAATATAATTACATCCCCAGCAAATGACGTCTGTTATACAAAATGAATATACAGCAATGTCAGCTGTCAGCTTTGTTAAGGATTTGTAGTAGAAGCTTGCAATCAGGTCATCTGGATGAATGGGAGACGATTTACAGTGGGAAGCCATAAGAATGCACCAAGAAACAAGAAAACGGTTCTTGAAACAGGTTTCGAATAAATTTGTATTCATATATAAAAACAATTTACTTATCCTTGGACTATAAAATCTAGCGATTGAAAAACACTTCGCTTTAAGAAAATTTAGTATAGAATTAAATTTTAATATTTCTTTTTAGTTTTTCCCGATAAAATATCAATATAAATTTATTGCTTATTTACGTCATCCATAATTAACCGTTAATTATTAACAAATTTCAGTAGTTAACTTTGGTATTTATTGATTAAGATAATAATTGATTAAGCAACGTATTTAATGATTTTTAGCTATTAAATTACCATTTTGAATTCCGTTCATGATTATCACAACTTTATTAATTAATTCTGGTGTCATTTTGTTAACAAGTTCTCTTGTGGTTTTTCACAACATTATTAATATTGATTCATCATAGTTCTCTCCCTTTCAAGTGACTGCAAATGTGCAATCTCATTGTGCCATGAAATTGCTGGTTTTTCTGAACTTTGAGCATTGGAATTGTTTTAAGGTTTTGGTTGACAGTTAAAGTTGCAGTTGCAGTAAGTACTTGAAATAAGTAGCCACTCGTTAAACGCGAAAACTTAATTGCTCAGTTGACTGGTACAGTGGGAAATCGATACAATTAAAATAGTTTTTTTAAAAAGAATTATTTTAATTTTTGCTAAATAAAACTGTAAAAATCTTCAAACTCTGTTAACGACATGGTAAAAATCAATTAATCGTAAAATAGAGAAAAAATCGTTTGAAATTTTTAAACTGACTTAACAAATGAATTTACTTATTTTTCCAGAAATTTAATAAATATTCAAGCCAAAAGTTTAAATTTTTTGCTAAGTTTGAAACGAAACTTCTCTAAAGGCAGCACTTCAAAACTTTATTTATCCTTTCTTTAACTCTTTTTATTGCTAACGATGGCTCTTCATTTTTTTTTATTTTTATTTTTTTTATATTGTATGTGTAATTAACTTCTGGTTGCTCTTTTTAAGTAATTTCTACTGTTGCAACAAGTAACAAGTAATTAGCAAAGTCATTAAAAACTGCCACTGCCATTTTCAACAAACAACTAAAACAAAACAAGAATGAAAAATAAAAAAACTGTTGCGTGTGGCCCATGGTGCAAGACAAGCAAACAACACCACGCCCCCCTTCCCATTCCAACCATCCAATTGACCTTCACCACCCACCCACCCACCCACCGCCAACTCCTTTTAGAGGCGCTATGCAATTGCAAAGCGAATGGCAAGCGTTTGGCATACGGGCATTAAACGGAAACTCTGCCCCCTGCAGGGCGGACTTTGAATGCATTCGGATTCAATACAACTCTGTATGTGCTAGTATAACGGAACATTTTTCGTAATTTGCCTTTAACATGCAATACTCACTGACTCGACACGCTCCGACGTCACAAAAGGCCATAGAGAGAGTGTGAGAGTGCGCGAGCGAGAGAGCATTTTAAATGTAATTCAAAGTCGATGTGAAAAGTAATTTACTGTTTTTTGGTTGAGTTCAATACCCACAACACTGGGTGCGATAAGCTTTGTAGCATTTTCTTTACTTATATAGTATTATGCATTTCTAGAACCCCCAGCTTCAGCTCCATCCCCTGCTGCTGTCTTATCAGGGGACAGGGCACAGTTCATTTACACTAATCTTTCGATCGGTTTGACAAACTGAGCTTTAGCTTGTTGTTGTTGTTGATTTTTGCTGATAAGCCAAGCTGTTAAACCCATTTGCGTGTTTTACAGGTCCTGCCCCCTGAAGCACAACCAACCCCTTTATTTTTTTAGAGGTTGACAAATGCTTAATGGGCACCTAGGCCAAATTCCATTTGACAAATGTGAGCTTGGCATTGCGAAAAAAAATCAAGCTTATAAATAAAAGCTGCGTAAGCAAGAAATCTATTTTTGTTTTCTGACGAAAAATATTTGATTTGCTAAATAACAAATTATTAACAATTCCAAAAACAAACTATCTATTCTTTATTATAGCTTTGTTTTCTTAATAAACTCTTTTTTTAATTTTTTCCCCCAAACTGGATACAGTAGGATTTTAGTTCATATTATTAAATTCAGTCTAAAAACTATATAATCATTTCCCATTATTTTATAAAGCTTTCAACGTGCATTTAATCAAAAATAGTTGTTTTGTAGAAATTATTTATTTTTATCTTCAAGTTGAAAGTATACTAAAAAGCTGTTTGTAATGATTTTACATAAGTACTAACTGTTATATGATGTTATGTGTCGCACCTTTGTGATACGTGTTTATCATATTTGCAATAAGTGAATCTAGTACCTTGCTGATTTCTAGATTGTTCGATCGTGCTGTAAACAACTTAAAGATAATATAAATACTTATTTAACCGAATTTTGTTTTTTTTTTTGTTCATAATTTCAAATCGCATTTAAGACCTTCAATTTTGAAGTTGCACTTCAAATCGTGTAAAGAAACTTGAAATAATTGATGAAATGCCAAACAGAAAGATTGCCTCGATGAGTGGTCAAAACACACTTCGAAACGGAAGTTAATTGCCTGTGGAATGCATTTTGCATGCGCTTTGATTTTGTGAAAAAAAAAAAAAAATTAATTAAAAATCCGACTGGCATTTAACAGTCGAAGCGGAACCATTTTTTAAATCGATTTGTGCGAGGTGGATTTGGGGTTGTCGTTGGGGTGGCAGGGTAAAAAAGTGGGCGTGGCATATTTACAGTCATTAGGTGACATCATCATCATCATATCAAAGCCAACTTACAATAACCGCACTGATAATAAGCTACACAACAACAACAAAAATCTTTAAAGTCGATTATCCGCTTTAGCGAATTCCCTTTGATGGGGTTGATGCTTAAATCACATTTGATGATTAAATATTAATTGGAATAATGCGGCAAACTGTCTATAACAGAGGCTTTGTGCCTGACACAAAGTCGCTAAGTCGCACACGACAATAAATTATGATAAATAATTTACACTCAAGTGAATATCTCCTTGATTTGAATCTCGATTTGGTTAGATTGACATTTGTAAAGAATCTTAAGAGCCTTGCTTTACATTTAATGTTTATGCTTGAGTTAAAAGTCAGGCTTAAAAATGTATTTATTAATAAAAGAAGTAAAATTGCTTATTACCAAATTTTTAAGAGACAAAGCAAAATGTCATAACATGGTTCATAAAAATAAAAACAAAGGTTGGTCATAAGAAATTTATATAAATATTTTGTTAATTGAAATTTAAAGACAAGTAGTTTTTTTTTTTAACTATAAACAAACTTAGTTATTACCTGGCTAAAAAAAAATATTACATAAATTACAAAAAAAATACCGGTTTTTTTTTGTTTTGGCTTTTTTTTAAATATTATTGCTGACTTCAAGTTTTTTTTTTTTTAATCATTTTGACCTTATTTTGATCCTTTTTAAATTTTTTCAAGCATGTTTATAGTATTGCTCGTTTTTATTATTAACGCTTGCATAATTTGTACTTAAATCTTAAATTGTTATTCAATCTTAAATCGCAGCGCGTTTTTATTTTCGTTTTTAACAACGTGTTTTGTACATTTTTTGCTGAGCTCCGATAAGATATAGTAAAGTGGCAAGGAACAAAGTGCTCGAAATTATATTTATAGCATATATATACCATATATATCTGTTGTCACTTTCTGACATTTCGATAAGAAACTTGAAATTGTGGTTTCAGGCTCATTAGAACGTTAACATATTTACAGTTGTCATTAATACTCTTAGTATATAACACATACACACAAACGTCTTTAGATTACTTTGCCTGATTAGATTGCACACAAACACAAAATCAAATCTATTTTTAGTCATGAAGGATGGCAAAGAGGGCTACAGCAGAAGCTCAAAACACAAATACAACCAAAAGACTTAATTAGGCTGGCAAACAAGTCAAATTGCCTAAATCTGAGCCAACTTCGAGTAGTAAGGGGTGGTGTTAGTTTTACGGGTGGGCTTAAAGGTATTTTGCTGCCTGTTGCTAACTGAAAGCAACGCGTTCTGATTTTCAAGTGTTTGCTGTTTAGACCGACTCGAGTGTAGGCATATCGAGGTAAATACACATTGCACATTTGAACCGCACAATGTTGCACTTTGTTACTTTGTTCGATATATGTATATATAAAAATACGACTTGTTGTTATTACGCAGAAATAAAACCAAATACCCGATACCTTTTTCTTTTTAAATGTACATTTAGAATTTGTTCTGGATTTCACTTGAAGTTTAAAATCATAATTTTTATCGAAATAATATCTATAATAAAATATATATAATCAAAAAAACATTATAAATAATCGTAAGTCATTGAAAGTCAAGAATCACAAAGAAAACTTAAAGAAAATAAGTCACAAAGTCAAATCATTAGACTTAAGTACTAAAATAATAAATTGAATAAAGAACATTAATCGAAAGTCAAGCAAATGTCTTAGTTAAGAAGTAGAGCCAACAAAATATTTAACAAGTAATGAAAAATATAAGAATTGAACGAAGTTTCTGGATTTTATACAATGGTCATATTTTAGGCAGAAAAAAAAATGTTCCTAGTGTATTTAAGTGCTATCGATAATAGCAGAACCAAAGACCATATTGGTTGCTGCTGACGAAAGCAGGGCCGCTTAGCGCAAGGGCAACCGAAACGAAGCCATCTGCACATGCTAGCTGCTATCGCGCTCGCTTCCACTTATGTCAAAGTTGGTGACTAACAGCGGCTGCCTGAAACGAAAAATCTGTTATGCCTGCTCTTACCAACGTCTTTATATTATAATGTCTTTGTCAGAAGTACCCATAGTACCTAGTACTTTTACTATAAAGTTATACATTTGATCATCTACATATGGTCAACCCTTCAACAGTTGTACTTATTTCTTGATACTTAAGGAACAGCTAAATGGCGCTTAGCCAACGCCACTCTTTTCGTGCTTCTTCTTTTTACTTTTCCACTCGATTCTCAGATTCTTCTGCGCAGTGCACAAACAAAGCAGAACATCAAAGTTGATAAGAAAAGTATAACAAACTTTGCTCAAGACGTCAAGCAATGTGAAGAGGCAGAGAGAGAGACACCAAGCACATTATGAGAGAGAGGACGGGGTGTTAAGTTATGAAAGAAATATGCCTTCTCTCTCTCTCTATCTCTCTATCTCTATCTCACTCTTACTCAAGGGCATTTTGGTATTTAAAATGAATTAGCACAAACAAACAAATAAACAACAAGACATTAATAAGCGAAACAAATATGTATAACTGATAAGCATAACAAAAATGCGAAAACAGTTGAAGCGGGCTTAAAATATAAAAATATTTTAATGTGATAGTTTTGACACACAAATATTCAAACCAAGTAATAAGATAAGGCAAGGTGAATGTTAATAATAATTGCGAAAAGTTGTACCAAATAACGCAGTTATGATATGTGTAGAGAAAAGTGAGAGAAACTAATTACTCAAGTTTGTGTTAATACAGTTTCATAAACTTGTAAGTTTTTGCTTCGTTACAGTTAGTTCAGTTTCTTAGCTTATTTTTTAAACATAAGCAAAAGTGTTGTTATAAGAAAATTTTTAGAAAAAATAAAGAAATGCATTTTGAGGCAATAATATTTTAAATTAACTTTAATCTAACATATCGAAATGCAACTTTGTCAAAGTTTTTATTTAAAGGATCTTATTTTTAGAAAAAATGTTTTTTAACTTTTTAAAAATAAAGATAAACCTTATCAGTAACAAAAACAATTATATACAACAGCTCATTATATTGTTCTATTTATAATCCCAAAAAACTTGGACTTTGCTTTCAGATAAGTTTCAAATTTTTATACCCTTCTCAACGTTCAGATAAGGTCAATCTTAAAAAAACACCTAAAATTCCTGACTGAAAAAAAAAAATAACAAAAACAACTAAAAGCATAACAATTAGCTATGGGTGAAACTAAGTAACGAATTTTAAATTTTTTTTTATGGTTGAATGGTTCAATGTCTGTTTTATGTTGTTTGTCTGTAGTGTATTTTTAGTTTGATCTACAATTCAAATTTGTTCAGTTGTTGTTTGTTTTATAAGGGCTCTCACCTTTTCTAGGCATTCTTGGCCGATGGCTTTGGGATCCAATTTGACAGCTTGTTGAGTGCCGTTTGGCAAATCTACAATGCACCACATTTTGCTAAACTTTTGATCGACTCTTTGTAGTTAATAAGTAAAAGCTATATGCTTCTCTTCCTCTTCTTCAGTTTTGTTTATATGTTTTTTTTGTTAACGCAATTGCATTGGTTTTGTTTGTGCTTCCGCGTTACGAGCGAAAAACAAAAAGCACAAAAACAACAAACACGAAAACCAATTTTAAAACTCCGTCAACGCACAAAAGCGGCAGCTGCGCTGCCAACGTCGCAGTCTTTGTCGCAGCAGAGAGCTACAGGTTGTGTGCTTTTGTTTTTGCTTCGCTGGTTTATTACAGCGCGCGGGGGCGTTGCAGTTGGTTTTGTTGGTGTAGTTGCGGGACCAGCCGTGGTACACAAAACGTAACTGAAAACTTTTTAAATGTTTTGCACAAATTATTTATAAAAATGTTATATTTCTGCGTATAGATTTTGCACTCAAATATATTTGATTCACATTTTCACTTTTCGATATAGCTTGTCTGAAATATATGTTATTTAGCTTTGTTTGTTGTTGCTATTTTTGGTTCAAACACAATTTTATTTTGGCAGACGCCGTTTTCACGATTGACGTCGAAGACGTTTTTTTTGCGTCGTAGAGTTGCTCCGTCCGTTCAATGCAAAGATCCCGATACAATTGAATTCAAGCTGGTTGGCGAAGCCAAGGCAAAGAGTATTTTGAGCAGCAAATCTCAGCTGTTAGCTGTTAACAGTTCAGAGCGCTGTTATGCTCAAATGAGCTGCTATTGGCTCACACCTGGTCTCTTTCGTTTATGCTCTTGTGCTCTTAACTGTAGGTGTTATTGGACTCTCTTTAAGTGTCTCTCTGGCACGATGCTTGCCAACAGCTGCGCGGGGGAGTGGCAGCTGTTCGTCGTTTGCCGTTTCATTCAATTGCCCTGCACAGCTGTTGCTTTGGCTGCTTGTTATACAGCTTCTCTTTTGTCATCAAATTTTTCACTCCATTGCACTCCGCACGTACACCCGAACAGACCAAGCAAGCAGGTAATCGTATCAACTGTTGAATTAGCAATAATCACCATTTGTTGTCACTCTCTTCCTTTGTTTTTGTCTCTAAGCAGCAAATGAATGCATGGCACGCATGTGCAGCTTAGCAGCAGCCGCAGCAGCAGCAGCTGTCCTTGACTAGAAAATGCTATTTAAGGATTTTTGTTACGCATTCTACGCATCTTTGTTTACCGTAAGCGACCTGCACAATGTGAGCTCGTCCTTTCCTTTCAACACAATGAAACTAAATGGGAAATTTGATACAATGCAACGTGATCAGAAATGGGTAAACTGTTAACTGGTAACATTTACCATTTACAGTTATAAATCAATATTGGGAAATAGTTTATATTATTCAAATATCCCATTGTATTGACTTCATTAAAACTTTTTGAACCAATAAAACTTTATCAAAACTTATAGCTTTCAATCATTTTTTCAAATGTTGTAAATTGATTTCATAATCCTTTACAAAACAGTACAACATTTAAGCTGGCATTCATTGATTTGATTGCCTCAATTAATATTGTTTAGAACTTTATAAACGAAGACACACATTTGTATATTGCTCCAATTATTAAACAGACCGTTTATTGATTGAGTACGAACAAAAAGAATAATTAACAATTAAAGAGCTGTCGTAATCTTTAAGAATGTAACTGTAGCTGCAAGCTTGACATACATTTTATTTTTTGCTTGTTTTCCATTTTTCTTTTACACTTAAAGCCTTCGATTTTTAGCATGTGTCAGTTCACGTGCTATTGACGGACATTTAAATAATTATAACGGTAACCATGGCACAGTTGAACTTAATCGTTTTGCATGCCCAAGAAATAACCTCAAGTTTAATAAGAGAAGGCGCAATTGTATTTAAAAATCAATACAAATCAATATGCGAGCAAATGTAAAGCTTTCAAGTTAAAGCTGTAAGCGAATATCGTTTGGGTTTGTGTCTAAATAGAGTAAAAGCTCATCCGACGCGCCAGCTATTACGATCCTATATAAACATCTGGTTTATGATAAGAAGAAACTGAAGAGTAAACATAATGCATATAAAGAAGGTTTTATTTATAACCCTCAGACGCGAGATTACAATGAAAAATGTTTAACAATAAAATTTTGTTTGCGTATTTTGCAAAAAATAAATGTTGAGTTAGCAACAATCTTAACAAGAGAAACGATTTAAATGTTTATGATGATGATAATGAGGGGAAAAGTTTTTAAAATTGATCTCTTTGCCCCAACATAATACAATGGAGAATAATCGAAAATTAATTAGACACATTACAATTGTTGAAATGACGCATGCCAAATTCCTCAACTCGACTTCCAATTTAATCTCTCAATGGACTCAAAGTTCGTTAAACAAAAACAAAAAAATGACTGAACCAAGGTGTTGTTATTGTCATTTTTAATCAACAATTTCAACAGTTGATAAGACGCCCCCAAACATTAGTCATTAAAAAATGTATAAGAAAATTAGACACGCCTATGATAATAACAGCATGATTTGTATCAAAGGTTGCCACGATTCTCAAAAGATAAAATGAATAGTTGAATGACAAAAGCCCAAGCAACTGAAAGTTAATTTATTGACTGATTGATGATAAATAGTTAACTGATTGATGATTTTTTGACGGATGATAAAAGGCTGAACAACTTCCTAACTGGCCGATTGATGTTGAATGTCTAACCAACTTATTTATTGATTGACTGATAAAGAAAATCAAAGCAACATTAAAGATTGACGCTTCGACTTTTTCTTTAGGTGTTGGTCACTGTATAAATATAAGTTTTGATATATAAATGGAAATAAATGTATTAATGTTTAGTAGACAATATTTATTTATAATAAACAATGAAACGGTATGGTTGATTGAAACGCGATGATTGCGAATTATCAGCGGGTGCTATAGACTATATAGTACTATATAATATGTATATATATATATGAGAATAGGTAGTAAAAACAATACATTGTTTGTTTGCCACAATCATTGTTGAAAGTGGGTCTTTAAATATAGAAAAAATCAATATGTAAAAAATTTAAATGAGACCTTAAACAATTAAATCGTTAGCTATTTTTTATTTTTTTTTTTCATATCGCACATAAACTTCATGCCCAACTCAATATCTTTTTTGAGCAGCTCAACGAGTGCCTTGACTTGCTTCTTCTCCAACTCATCCAGCTTGGGCAGACCAAGATTCCTTTCGATGCCACTCGTTCCGAGCAGTAGGGGCGAGGCAAAGTATTCCGCCTCAGTTACATTCGAATGGACATAGGCGCATTCAACGATATTCTTCTGGCCGCTCAAGCCGCGCAGCAGCGAATCAACAAAATTGGCTGCGCCATAAGCCATTGATAAGGTTGCAGAGCCTTTGCCAGCCTTGGCCTGCACTACCTCGGTGCCCCCTTCCTGTATGCGATGCACCAGCTTGGCACGATCCTCATCGCTGCACGGGTACTTCGGCTCGCACTGCGAGATAATTGGCAATATGGTTGTGCCAGCATGTCCACCAATTACGTCAATCCGAACCTTTTGCGGATGCACGCCCAAAATTGGAGCTAAAAATGTTTTTGCACGAACCATATCGAGAGCCGTTACACCAAACAATCGATTCGGATCAAAGCAATTGTGTTGCTTCATTACCTCGGCCGCGATCGGCACGAGAGTGTTAATCGGATTGGTAATAAAGCCGAGCATTGCCTTGGAACAAACATTGGCCACAGCTTCGGTCACACCCACGGCAACATCTCCGTTCACAGTAAGCAGATCGGCACGAGTCATGCCCGGTTTGCGTGGCATGCCCGCCGGAACTATAACCACATCGGAATACTCCAAGGCACACTCCAATTCCTTCTCACCAATATATGATGTCACCTCGGCCGTTGTGCTCATGTGCGATAGATCGGCCACAACACCTTTCAAATCGACCAAGTCGTGCAGCACCAGCTGTGAGATGCGGGGATTTAGTTTCAAGAGCAAAGACAGCGGCTGTCCAATGCCACCAGCTGCACCCACAACAGCCACCTTGAATCCTCTCTTGGGGCTTTTACTGTATCGTGCCGCTTGAAGCAAGAGGTTCCTTTTTAGTAGCATAATGGATTTTTTTTTTTTTTTTAATTTAAAACCGAAAATTTATTTTTTTTGTTTCTGAATTTAGATTGAGACTACCAAACGAATAGATTGTTCAGTGCTTTAAGACAGCAAAGTCGGAAACCATGTGATTTTTTGTTTGGTGATGGGTTCATTTATCATAAACAAGACCGGGTTTTCCCTATCGTTTAGGTTTTTTTCTCTTTAACTTGGTAGCCCTTCAAGTCAAAGCTGTGCAAAATTTCACGACAAAATATTCATTAGTTCCAGAGATAGGCTTCGTTTTGTGTGGCTCTTAGAAATCATTTTGCGATTTTTCCCAAAAAAAAAAAAAATCTGCTGAAGAACACAAGTTCCCATTATTTATTAACGCACAAAATTTTCAAAGGATTTTGCTAAATATGTCAAACTACTTATTAAACTGTTTTCTCGATACCTTCTATATAATATAATGTTGATTACGTGGAAGACATAAAAGAAATTTTTTGCAAAATTACAAAATTTTGCTATGTGTTGCACATCTTAATTTTTTCTGTCTTTGGGGGGTTTTTCCTGCTTGCATTTGTAATCTATTTGTTTATTGCATTTGAATAGTTGCAAGGTCAATTAATTGTGAGCCCCTTCACGCCCGTCGTGTGATGTCATTTATCAATCAAAAAAATGTCCAATCAAAAATAACATCAATTAATTAGTTTGTGCAATTCTCGGAAGTGTTATTGGAAAAACAAAATTCAGCTTAATAGAAAAAAGAAAAAACACAAAAAAATAGAATCAAATGCAAATGTTGCAGTTTGGCGCAACCGACTGCGAAACACTCTAAGGAAAATATGTTCCAAATGTGGCGTGGCATCCAAACTTAAGATCTTTCTTAGGGAAAAAGTCACATGCTGACTTTCCGCGAAATTAACTGACTCCAGCTGTTACAGCTGTGCTCCTTATCGATTTTTATCGAATTTTTATCGATTACTCAAATGCAAACACAAACAGTCGGATATTGCACCGAACAAACAAAATAATCCATAAAAACTGTTTGCACTCAATGCTGAAATAAATCCACTATTAATATTTCTTTATAATTTTACTTTAAGCAAAAGTTAAAATAATAAATAAAAAAAAATAAACATGGATTATGTATTGACATTGAATCTGTGAATCGGATTCTCATCCTGTTTCCACTTCATAATCAGTTGTGTCGCCTATGCATTATTATTTCTTATCAGTAGAAGAATAATTATATGACTAGGCAGCATGATGTTTTACCAATTGACTGCGACGACCCCAAAGCCCCAGCATACGATTCAACTCAGTTACATATGCACATAAATATATATTTTAATATATGTATGTATAAACATTTATGTCTAGCCTTTTCGAGAATGCAACGAGTCAATGGATGAGGAAATTGCTTCAAGATTTTGTTCATAGATTTGTTGTTTCCTTATAGTATAAGCAGGAATTTAGTTTTGAATAATTATTTATGATTTTCTTTAAGCTAAGATAGTATTAAAAACTCTTCGAATACCAAATTCGTTTGTTTGTAGGAATATTTTTAACCTTAAGAAAATAATTTTTATTATTTACAGTTTTTTTGTGTTAATTTTTGTTTTTCTGGTTTGTATTTCCATAATTGTAAAAAAATATTTGAACCAATTTTTTTTTTGTTCAATTTATTTCTAACCAATTAAAGCAGGATATTTTTGTTAATATTTTATTTATAACATATAATTAATAAATTAGATATTTTCTTTTTTTTTGTATTTCGAATTTAATTCTTTTTGTCTTCTTCATTTTATGAAATTTGTGCCGATTTGTCAGCCTTGAGCTTTTTCTGTTCCTCATATTTATGTTTGGAATCCTTCAAAGCAATGCCAGCAGCAATAATTCCGGCATCAATATTCTCCTTTAGCAGTGGCATCATTTCTTCCAAGGCGATTTGCTCCTCGTTAGCCAATTCGGGCAAACCCAAATTCTCCTTAATGCCGTGCGGACCCAAGACCAATGGTGTGGCAAAGTACGGCAACTCTGTCACATTGGAAGCGACATAGGAGCACTCAACAACATTTGGCTCATCATTCAATCCTCGCAACAAGGCATTAACAAAATGCGCCCCGGCATAGGCCATCGATAGCGTTGCCGATCCTTTGCCCGCTTTGGCCTCAACCACCTCAGTGCCAGCATCCTGTACGCGTTTCCTTATTGCCAACATATTCTTGAGCTCACCCTTCGGCAGCATTGGGGAGCACTGTGAGAAGAGCGGTAGAATGGTAGTCCCAGCATGTCCTCCAATCACCGGAATATCAACCATTTCCGGAGCGATATTCATGTAATGTCCATAGAAGGTTTTGGCACGCACAACATCCAGAGTTGTCACCCCAAACAAACGATTCGGATCAAAGACATCCCGGGACTTGAGGAACTCGGCCGCCATCGGCACAATCGAATTGATGGGATTCGTAATGAAAGCCAACAAGGCCTTGGGACAAGCCATGCTCACGGCATAGGCAACAGTCAAGGCAACAATGCTATTGGCACTCAACAGATCGGCCCTGGACATGCCCGGTTGGCGTGGCAACCCTGCTGGCACCACAACCACATCCGATTGCCGCAAAGAGTCCAACATCTGCTCGCCACCGCAATAATCCACCGATGTTTGGGTGCAAATGTGCGAAAGATCGGCGGCAATACCCTTACAATCGTTCACATCGTGCAGCGTCAGTTTTTCAATCAATGGATTCTGTTTGAGCAACAGGGATAAGGGCTGCCCAATGCCTCCCTCAGCGCCAATCACAGTGACATTAAAGTTGCGCACGCCACCTCCGCTTTGGATGAAACGGTTTAATGGCAGCTTTATCCATTGCGCAACGCAGCTAAGCATTTTAATGTTAGTTTACTTGAATTTTTCGAAGCTCAAATAAAAATGTTGAATTAATAAATTGGGAACTATTTTTGACAATTTTCAATAGAGGACGCAATTTTTACTGTTGCTAGGGCTGATTTTTTTTTTTGTTATCGATTTTTAGACAAAAACGCAAAGCACGATGTGTGATTTTATGAGTAATGAAATGAACATCAAATAGTATGTTACTTGTTTATACCCTGTAACGTTTTAAAGGGAAAATTCGATACCTCAACAATTCTGATGGAAGAAAATAAAATACATTTCGGTCATTAGCTTTAACTGTTAACGCGAGAAAGGAGAGAGAGAGAGAGAGAGAGAGAGAGAGAGCTTTAATCTCAACAGCATTCGAAAGCGATCGAAATCGACCAATGCCCGCGTTGCCGACAAACTGAAGTTGTGAACCGAGCACAGAGCCGAAGCATTGCTACGAGGCACTCGATTCGATCGTGGGTGAGCGATCTTTGCTGTTGCGGTATAAAACGTTTGGCGCTGTCAACGCTGACTTCCAGTTGCTGCCGGTTCCGCTATCAATTCGCTTAACAACACAAATATATAAAGAAAAATAAATAAAAAGGAACGTATTAACTGTCAACGTCCTCGTACGAATAATCGGAATAACAATTTTTCATATTATTTAAATCGCCAACAGAATGTGCCAAAAAGTTAGTAAGCAAATTTATAACAAAGACAATTTTGAAAATTGTGAAATTAGTTAAAAATAAACAAAAAAAAATAAAATAAACTCAGACTCAGTGCTGTACCTAAAATACTATATAAAATACAAGAAAATAATGCAATAATAAATAAACTTACTCATGAAAACCTTAAGGAATCAAAGCTAAAAATGATCAAAGTTGGAAAATACCAAAAAAAAATTATAAAACAAAAGTTTTAACAGTATTTTTTCCTCTTTTATCGTAAATGTCAATTTAAACAGGATATCGTAAAATTCATTATTAAAGTTTATAAAGGTTAAAATTTTCACCAACTTCTAAAATAAAGAATATTCGTATTTGAATTACAAATTTTAATCTTGAGTTCTTGTTTCAATAAGAGAATTATTAAACATTTTTCTTATTATATATTACTGCGTAAAAATTAATAAGACTTTGTATTATATTAAATCATTTTTGTATATTATCAAGTTTAATACATTTGAAACTTGAGTAAACCAGAAAGCATCCAAAAGCTTTTTTTTTTTTGAAGCGATTTAGTCGATCTTCTAAGTAAGGAACTTTTTATAAATTAGTTTTCTATACCACGAATTCATTCCATTGTTTAAATCCTAAACCCATTATATGCAACGAGTTTTCTCTTAACCGAAGTTTCTAGCTTTCCGCTTATGTTTCGTTGTATGTAGCTTTGACTGTACTGAGTATGATTTTCAAAATATTTAAGATTACCGGCACAAGTAGCTTGTTTGCTCTGGTTTATGATATTGTTTAATGTTATTAATTGTCCAACTACTAAATTGAACCAGAAAAAAGCGCCTGTCACCACATTTAAATTCATTGATAAAAAAAAAACCACACCCCAAAAATTCAACTAGTATTACCGAATTCTAAATAGGGTCAATGTCTGACCAGCTTGAAGCACATCGACATGCCGAACCTTGTGTCACGTGATCGGCCGACTAAGCGTGTTATCTCTTTAATGCTAATCAAGTGCTTACTTCTCTGCACTTCCAGAAATTCGACAACATGATGTTAGTCATACCTCTTCTTTTGGTCGCCTGCCTTTCAATCAACAGTGTCCAAAGCAAACCAACAGAAACAATCGCCAAACAACTGCCAGTTGATCCCAGTGATTATCCGGGCAATCTACCGCCAGAGACGATACTCAAAGTGCAGCAATGCGAAATGAATCAGGCCGCCATGGAGCTGTGTATGAGATGTGCTAAGGTTACCAAGTCTGAGATCATCTATCCCATGTGCTGTAATAATGATGATAGTGTCAAGGATTGGTGTCATGCCTACGTCTACTATGGCAATGATGAAGGCTTTTAAATTGAGCTGGATTACTTAAATCTAAACCAAAAATCTATTAGGAAACCGAACGAAATTTTGGTATCCTGCATTTAGCGGATCTATTGGCTGTGATATGAATGGCAATATTAATTATGTGAAATTAAAGATAAGAAACAAGAAATTTACTAATAAAGTTTCTCTCCTGTAATGTGTTGGAAATGTTGAAACCTGTAAATAGAGTAAAGGGGTCTTTTAAAATTAAAATTTTTTTAAGAAACAATTTTGAATATAAATTTAAAACAAAAATTATCTGTTTCAATAATTTACAAATCAGCTTTGTTCTATTAAGTCAAATTTAAAATAATTATTATTTATATTAATTTTAAAATTTTTTTGGATAAAAAATTCTTTATGTTGTTAAGTTATTGGGCTAAAATTTCCAATTTTTAGAGCTCATACCTAGAAAATAATTGTAGAAATATAATTTTCGTAAAATCTAAGGCAAACTTTGAATAAGCCAAGGACATCAGTTTAAATTTCCCAATGATTAACCTGTCTAAAAAATAAAAACTAATTTCTTGATTCTGAAATTATTTAAATAAAATACACAAGTTACAATTTTTGTATTTATAGTAATTTTCTTTTTATTTTTCTCTTTTTATTTGGGTATTTTTTTTAATTTATATATTTTTAGAAAACTTTATAATGATTACAAGTGTTTTTTTAAAAAGTGAATTATTTATTTTGAATTTCGAAAACGACAATTAAATTGCCATCAAAAAATAATCGGCGGTAAAAAATCAAGTAATGTAAAATGACTATATGCATTTATATATATATCAAAGGAAAAAGGCATAAAACGAAACATTTATTATATGTACATATGTATGTAAAATTAACCGATTTAGCTTAAAGACAATTTACTATATTACAGTTCATGCTGTTGCTCAATAATTTGTAAAGTTAGTTTTTTGTGTTTTTTATTTATTTATTTAGTTTATTTATTTTATGGCAATGAATAAAATTCACAATCCGTTTCGACCGTCGCGACTTCATCGAACTTGCACTTAGTTTACAACACCACAGACTCGGATTATATATATACATATATATATATATATATATATACATATATATATATATATATATATATATATATATATATATATAGATATAAATGTATGTAACAAAAACAAAACAAATGTTTCAGCAACAAGAAACAATATATATATATGTTTTATATATAGTTTAAGTCACTCGATCGATTTGTGCGTTTGTTTGATCGGCAAATCTCCAATTGTGTTGGCATTAAAGTTGTTGATTGTTGTTGCTGCTACTTCAGTCTTTGTTTGATTTCTTAAAGTTGTTTCTGTTTTTATTTGTTTATAAATTTTTATTTCTTTTTTTTTTTTGGTGTCTCTTTGTTGGACTGAAAGCAACATTTTAAATATAAAGTCGCGTGAAGAGTTCAACTTACCAGAAATCAAGCACGCTATTTAGAATGTTTTTATGGATTAACTTGTTTTTTGTGAAATGAATTTGGGTTTTTTTGTTTTTTTTTTTCACTTCTTTTAACTGTTTTTCGAAGGACGCCTTAAATGCAGATAGGCACAGTCCGTATCCTCGCAACGACCCATCAAATCAAAAGGACATATTGTGGCATTGATATTTAGCTGGCTGCAAATTGAAACGAAAAAAAAAACACACACACACATACAAATGCAATTCATTGGTGGCAGCCACTAAATGGACACAACACACCTGTTGTAATTCCTTGACATTGGCGTACGATATTCCTCGAGCAGCGATTGCTTGGCAGGCGGATCGGTTAGTTCACGCATAAAGGGCGGTGGTTGCACAATCTGTGGCAGTTTCTGCAAATAAACTCGAAGCAAATTGTTAGTATAGGAATTTGGGTTAGCACAGTTAGTACAACAACAAAGCAGCTGCTAGTTCGCTGACACACACAAGCAACAATTAGTTCTTAAGTACTAAAAATAATCTTTTTGTATGTATAAAAAAATGTTAGTTAAAAATCCACGCACATCAACGGACTCCAACGTTGTTTGTTCATCTCTCGTTTTATCACAAGCATTTGGCTGCTCGATTTCAGTTTTATTAATCTCTTGGCTATCACAATTGCTGCTTGGCTCCGGCTGTTGTTCCGTCTGATTATCACAATTTTGGTCGATTTCAGCAACAGTTGCAGTCTCTGCTGACGCCACCTCGTCATCGGGTATATTCTCATATTTAACAATCGAATTATATAAACGTATATCTTTGGTTAGCTGCTTGTATTTGCCAATGATTTCCGTTTTGCCCGGATCCAATAACCTGCAAATAAATTCAATTTTAATATAATTCTGTTTAAGTTGTTTGACAAATTGCCGACGCGTCCTTTGTAGGCACATTCCGGCGATCTTGCAGCAGCTTGCGTTGTTTGTCCGGCTGTTGTAGTTGTCGTAGTTGTAGTAGTACCTGTAGTCATCGCCCTTAAGTCCATTGCCCAAATCCATGGCTGCATTGCGTAGCTTAGTGCGCTTTTGCTTGAGTGATATGATTATCTCGTGACTGGTTTGGATCTCTGGCTGTATGCGCTTTAATTTTGACTCCTCCAGCATGACAGCTTGCTTGATTGCGTTCATCTCCGCATAGAGTTCCCTCAAACGATGTGCATGACGCAATCGTGCTATTTTTGATTTTCTCGCCTCATCGACCAGTTGCAATGATTTATCCAGATTGGTTATCATGCTGCAACTGCAAGAAGTTGTTGACAAAAGTAACTTTGTATTTTTAAAAGTTTATGACATAATAATAAATACCCGATTTTATGAAATGAATTTTCGAATGCTTTCAGTCGACTTTCTTTGGATGGTTGGGTGGCCTTTGTCGCTGCAACTGCAGCTGCTGCAGCTATTGAGGTAGTTGGCAGTTCAGTTGTGCTTGGATCCGGTTTGTTTGCCACTTGGGATCCAGCCCTAAATGAAACCTTGTTAAGCACTTGCTTTTTGGCTGCTGTCGCTTTGACAACGGCAACTTTATTCAAGGTTAATGCAGTTGCTGCTTTATTTTTGGCAGTTGGCGTTGTTTCTTTTGTTTCTTTTGGTGCAGCAACATTTGTTGGTGCAGTTTCTTTTACAGCCGCAGTTTCTTTTGTCGCTGTTGACTTGACAGCTTCAATTTTCTTCTTTTCCAGCAACTGCATGCGCTCAATTAGCCGCAGGTATTCCCTTTGAGATGCTACAGGTAAATGACGAACAGCCTAGAAAACAAAGTTTTTACATCATTTATAATTCCCAACTAGTTTTAGCATACATACCACGGGTGTTGCTTTCTTCTTTGGTGACGGTAAAGCCGCTTGTTCAGCAATTGCTTTTGGCATTTGAGAGTCGTTTGACTTTTCCACCTCCGACTCCAGCTTGGATTCGCTATTTTCCGATGGCTGCGCTGTTGGCACCTTGGAGCGTGCCTGCTTTAGGAAATCATCCAGTTTCTTTTCAAAGAATTCATTGATAACGGTGCGACGTAAATTGGGATTACTTGGCGCTGGTGTCTCGCCGAGCAGCTCCGAGTTGGGCGTATTGGAGCGTGTTGTAGAGTTGCTGGCACTATCGATGACCTGGCTAAAGGGACTGGCATTGTCCGCATAGCTGTTGAGGCTGTTGTTGGTGTAGCTGTTGCTCATTTCCAGTTCATCATCGCTGCCTGCCGATGATTCCCCGAGAGCAATAATCAATCTTTTCACCTTTATACTAGATGGAACCACGGCGGTTATCAGTCGTGTGGAACTGTTGCCATTGCTATTCTGGCCATGCAGTGGTGCTATTGGTTCCTTGACCAAAAGCGTTGTTGGACGTTTTATGGGCGGTTCGGATTCTGGTAGTTTGGAGACAATTTTGCGTTTCTTATTGATAACCTTGTTGGGTTTCACAATCTTGATGATGTTCGAGGGTGGAGCGGGTGTTGGAACTTCTAAAGCTACTTGTGTTGGAGACACAGGCAATGGGAGCGATATGGACAAGGGTTCTGGTTCCAAAACCGGAGCGGGAACTGGCTCAGGCATTGCAGGCTCTGGTATAGGCTCAAGAGCGAGCGCTGGCACAGGCTGTGCAGGTTCCTTGGCAGGTACGCTTTCTAGTGAATCCTTGACATGCACCGGAGGTAAGTCCTGCTGCTGCAGGCAGGATGAAACTTGGAATCGACGCACTGCATTCAATAGAATCTCTGGACTTTCTGCTTTCAGTTCACTTTCGGGACTTGACTTCTTTTTGGATGCAATGCTGGTGAGCAACAGCTGACGCAGCTCCTCGGGATCATCGGAATCGTGGCCAATTGTTTCCTCCTTAACTATGCTGAGTGCATTTCGTAATGGCTTTTCCGGCAAACGAGCTGCTGCTGGCTTGAGTCTGGCGATGAGCAAGGCACGCAAGGCAGCTGCCTCATCATCGCTCGACTCGATTTCGAATAGACGTGAGGCTTGTGTTTGCGTTTGTGAATTGTCCATCGAGATGGATTGAATATCGCTAAGCGTATCCTGATTATGTTGCTCCGAGTGCAGATGCAGTGCATCCCGGGCATCATCATCGTCTAGCTGCATATGTGGAATGTGATATGATGGCGCCGGCGGCGGTAACTCATCCTCATCATCATCAACATTGTTGTTAAACTGTTCCTGCTCAATTTCCAGCTGCTGCTGCTGCTGCTGCTGTTGCTGCTGATGCAGTTCATCGTGCTCCTCCTCATCATCATCGTCTATGACAATGGGCATGGATACAGGTGGCAGAGAATTTGGCGCAAAGCAACGCCAACTTCCCCCACTATTGGGCAACGAGTCATAGTTTTGGGACGACCATTCCTTCTTATGATTATCCTCCTCACTGTCCGTTTGGGCGAGCTCCATGTCAACGGGTTCAGTGAAACGAGCATGAAAAGGCGGCGGCGGCGGCGTAGGACTGTAAGCTACACGTTCCGGTGATGCCGCTGGACTAATCTCCATGAAGTCATCGATATCGTCACTAATCTTTGGCTGATGCACCCGATTGATCATATCAGTGGGCGAATAGGCACGCTCCGCATCACGCTTCTTGCGCGCCATATGCTTCTTTAACATGGCAGATTTAAGTGCAATGAGACGCAACCTAATCTCTGGCTCCTCAAGATCAGGTTCTGAATCCTGATCATCTTGTTCGACACTGCTGCGACGATTGCCATAGCCCTCAAAAGAATGGGCTGGCAGTTCCTCATCCGCCTTGATTTGCTTCCGATCCGGACTTGGCGGCGTCTTGCGCATCCGATATTGTAAGCGTTCCCTTAGACTATGCTTTGGCTTGATATCGTCGTCGTAATTGCCAGGACGTGCCAGTGCCATACGCAGCTTGTTTCTGCTCAACTTTAAACGCTCCTCATACTCATCAATCCCTCCATTCTCCTCCATATTCATATCATGTTCACAGATCTCATCCTCTGTCACACATTCCAGCGAATCCAACAAAATGCCACCACCATTGTTATTGTTGTTGTTGGTGTAAGGGTATTGGTGGTTCTCATGACGCCGCTTCTTGCGTATGTGCGAAGTTTGGGAGCGTGCTAAGTGATTGAATACACTGAAAGTTTTGCGGCTTTTGATCGTCGGATTGTGTCTTTTGCTTTCGTTGCGTTTAGTTCGATGTTTGCGATACTTTTTGGCCGGTTCAAATTTCATGTCCTCCTCCGATAGACTGGTCACATCCGACAGTATGTTGATGGGTGCAAAATGATGATAATTTGGGACAGTATATGCCTCTGAGAACCGCGCTCGTTGGTAATCTATGGATTTTTGTAAGGATATAAATTCTAAACAAAGCAGATAAGAAAATCAATGCATTCTACTGGTATAGCCCCAAATACAGATGAATTTTTTTCGAAATTGAATCTAATCTTAAAGTCATTTTGTTCTTATCATTTTTGACAACATTTCAATAGTAAAGTTTAACACAAAGCTATCCACATTCTAATGGAATGTTTTGGAATTTGTTATCTCATATGGAAAGGTCACACCCATACCAAACACACACACACACATAGACAAATATGAACATGTTGCTTTACAAGAGCTTACTGTATTGATTGGCCAAATTAGCTGCAAGCATATTCATTTGTTCAATATCCTTGCTTTTGTCCTCCAGTTGCTGGATGCGTGCGCGCAACTTGAATTCCTCATCCTCCGAGGATATTATCATTTCGAATTCATCAACTATTTCACCTTCCTCGCGATCTTCGTCTTCTTCGGCGCCATTTCCATTATCGACAATTCTAGCTGTGTTTTGGATTTGTGTGGCTTGCACCGATTTTAATTGTTCAACTCTTGTATAGTTCTGCATTGTGCAGACAACCATTGCTCAAAAATGAACAAACGTGTACGCTTTTAAAAGTTATGCGAATTCGACAGTTTTATGACACAGAAAAATTACGAACTGAAAATTATTGCATGTGTGTATGTACTTTTCCTAATGAAGAAGACAACATGAAATCTGGACAGGGATGTTAGTTAACATAGCAGTCATGCAGCAAGATAACATAAACAGCTACCGTAGCCCTGGCATCACTGCTCCAAGAACTATCGCTTGAAATTCTTTTATGATCCCCAAAAGATCACTTATATACTTATATATCTTAATTGTAAAACTTCAAAGTTAGTTATAATGCAAACATACATTATTAAGCTAAGTTCATTGTATAAATAACTCAACCTGAATCGATAAGTATTGCATGATCTCAACGTGTTAAACGAACCACTCCAACGGCAATTTTCAGCAATTCACAGCAAAAGAAAATTAAACATCTCTTAACATTTGACAACAAGGGTATGGATATGTTTATTTTTTGTAAAAGTATCATACTAAAATTTAAATAATATTAATGTAGGGCTGTCTCCTTTTGCCAGTGTTAGCTAAGGGAAACTGCGCCCTCTAGATTTCATAAAGAGAACTAAAAGTTACAGTTCTGTGTCAAAAGTTACGTTTCCGCTCTTTTCTACCCAACTCGCGGAGCAAAATGCAGCAAAAGGTATTTGTGCTTGTGATAATTGTGCGAAAATATGTTGAGCTAACTACAAAAATGTTGCAAATATTTAATTTTTCTAGCGCAGAGAACCCGTGCAGGCAGTACAAGTCTTCGGACGCAAGGTGTGTGTAAAACCAACAATATATATCGTGAAAATCATTGCACGTGTGAAATATACAACAGCAACAATTCAGCCGACCGACGCTCGTCTGCTGAGGTTATGTTTTGTGTGGTGATTTTTATGTATTGTATTGAAAGTTGCTCAACATATCAATATAATAAAAAAAATTGTGCTATTACAGAAAACCGCAACTGCCGTGGCTTACTGCAAGCGTGGCAGCGGTCTCCTCAAGGTGAACGGCCGCCCTCTGGACCAAATTGAGCCGAAAGTATTGCAGTACAAATTGCAGGAGCCACTTTTGTTGCTCGGCAAGGTAAATAACGTTACCTGTAGATTGTGCCACCCTAGTTCTAAGACATAATATGATGATAACATTTATCCCGAACTTGAAGACAAATGAGAATACTCTTGTATCTGATGCTTATAAAATAAGTCTTCAAGTGTCTTTTGCGTAAATTTTTATTTATTGATTGTTTTTGTTTCTTTTTTGTAGGAAAAATTCGCCGGTGTGGATATCCGCGTGCGCGTCAGCGGTGGTGGTCATGTAGCCCAGATCTACGCCATCCGTCAGGCAATTTCCAAGGCCCTAGTTGCCTTCTATCAGAAATGTAAGTGTTAATAAATATGTGCAGAACGTGCATGTTTGCCATATAAAGTTTTTGTTGGAAAGAATGTTATCTTTTCTGCAAATGAAAAATGGTGGCCAGAGAAACGCCAATTATGAGCATATACCAACCAAACTGAATGCAATATATAAACTAGCACAGATTGGGTGATGCGGCAAAAACATCAAAAGTGTTATTATTAATTAGTTATTTGCATCTTCTACCAGATTTTTGTTGGAAGTAAAATATGTCATTTCCAATGAGCGACAAATGCAAGGGAGATTAAATGAATGTGGCAATCAAAAAGAGTGATTTGTGCAATTGCAATTGCTATTTGAGGCTACATCGACATGTCCTTAAGATAATAACATTATTTTCTACTGTGTATGTCCATGTTTGCCCCATAAAGTTTTTGTTGGAAAGAATGTTATCTTTTCTGCAAATGAAAAATGGTGGCCAGAGAAAACGCCAATTATGAGCATATACCAACCAAACTGAATGCAATATATAAACTAGCACAGATTGGGTGATGCGGCAAAAACATTAAAAGTGTTATTATTAATTAGTTATTTGCACCTTCTACCAGATTTTTGTTGAAAGTAAAATATGTCATTTCCAATGAGCGACAAATGCAAGGGAGATTAAATGAATGTGGCAATCAAAAAGAGTGATTTGTGCAATTGCAATTGCTATTTGAGGCTACATCGACATGTCCTTAAGATAATAACATTATTTTCTACTGTGTATGTCCATGTTTGCCCCATAAAGTTTTTGTTGGAAAGAATGTTATCTTTTCTGCAAATGAAAAATGGTGGCCAGAGAAAACGCCAATTATGAGCATATACCAACCAAACTGAATGCAATATATAAACTAGCACAGATTGGGTGATGCGGCAAAAACATTAAAAGTGTTATTATTAATTAGTTATTTGCACCTTCTACCAGATTTTTGTTGGAAGTAAAATATGTCATTTCCAATGAGCGACAAATGCAAGGGAGATTAAATGAATGTGGCAATCAAAAAGAGTGATTTGTGCAATTGCAATTGCTATTTGAGGCTACAGCGACATGTCCTTAAGATATTCACATAGTTTAATACTGAATTTAAATAAAATTTAAACTAATTATTTGCTAATTATATATTGCAGACGTCGATGAGGCCTCGAAGAAGGAAATCAAAGACATTCTGGTCCAATACGACAGAACCCTGCTGGTTGGCGACCCACGTCGCTGCGAGCCCAAGAAGTTCGGTGGTCCAGGTGCCCGTGCTCGTTACCAGAAGTCGTACCGTTAAGCTTTCAAATTGGATTAGATATTTTGTACAAGTTGAAAAACATTTGCGTGTTTATCTCATTAATATCGAGATAGAAAAACATGTAAATAAACGGAATAAGTAACTTTAACCATTGGTTTTCACTTGAGTTACATGTATTGCAAGGGAAACTTAAGATATTTAAAATTTATTAAATTTCTAGCTTCTATGCTTTTTCAATTTTATTAGTCGTGTTTCGCCAGATTTTAATAGAGTATCAAAGAGCGATGGCTATTTGTATATTTTAATTCTAATAGTTTGCAACACATTATTTATTTTTAAAATACCATTAAATAATTCATCCTAACTAAAAAATAAATGCAGAAAGATTAAAATTTGAAATCCATGGAACTTATATGTCTAGCGTCCAGTTCGATTGATAGCAAATAAATATCGATAAGAAACAAGTCAGTCTGTTCCTTGCGATAGTTACAACCTATCGAGCTCATCGATCGAATTGGCGCATCCATAGCGTCGGCATCGCAATTCAGAAGAAACGGCGGCACTTTTTTTTTGTGAATCTGTAATTTTCCTTGTAAACATACAATATGTATGTTAAGAAGTTAGTGCTTGATGGCTTCAAATCCTATGGCAAGCGAACAGAAATCGAAGGGTTTGATCGTGAATTCACTGCAATAACAGGGCTAAATGGTTCAGGCAAATCAAATGTCTTGGACTCGATTTGCTTTGTGCTTGGCATAAGCAATTTGCAAAATGTAAGTAACTTGAACACGTCTTTGATTGTGTCAGCATTTTTGACTGTGTGTTTTTATCTGATTATTTTAGGTGCGTGCATCGGCGCTGCAAGATTTGGTTTACAAAAATGGACAGGCAGGCATAACGAAAGCAACTGTCACAATTGTCTTTGATAATACAAATGCACAACAATGTCCGCCAGGCTATGAGAAATGTCGTGAAATATCTGTGACGCGCCAAGTAGTTGTTGGTGGAAAGAATAAGTTCCTTATCAATGGCAAATTGGTGCAGAACAAGAAAGTGCAAGACTTTTTCTGCTCCATGCAGCTAAACGTGAACAATCCAAACTTTCTCATAATGCAGGGCAAAATCCAACAAGTTTTGAACATGAAACCCAAAGAGGTACGAGCTAAAATAATTGTTTTTGAAAGTGAAATAATCATTCTAATTATGTATAGGTGCTGTCAATGATTGAGGAAGCCGCCGGCACCAGTATGTACAAGTCCAAACGGGACGCAACCAAAAACTTAATTGAGAAAAAAGAAGGCAAAGTGCGTGAAACTTCGGCGTTGCTCGAAGAGGAGGTGCTGCCAAAATTGGAAAAGTTGCGCACTGAGCGCGCTGCCTACCAAGAGTATCAAAAGACAGTACGTGAAATTGAGTTCCTAACGCATATTCACATCTCAGCAAAGTATCTACATCTTGGCGAGGCCCTCAAGTCTGTGGAGGCCAACCAGCAAAAGATTGAGCAACGCATTACCGAGTATCGTGAGACACACGCTAAAAACCTAGAGGAAGTGGATCGCATTGATGGCACTGTCAACGAAATACAACATAAGATCGATGGTGAAATGGGCGGCAGTCTGAAGGCTTTGGAATCGGAACTCTCTGCCAAACGCGCTGCTGAGGCAACTGCCTCGGGCAGTTTGAAAGCAGCCAAGGGCACCATTGGACAGGACGAGAAAAAAATAAGCATGGCCAGCAAGAATATAGCTGAAGATGAGCGTACGCTGTTCAAGAAACAGGAGGCAATGTCTAAGGTTGAAGATGAATTCCAAAGTCTGAAAGATGCTGATGTTGCCGATGCCAAAGCCTATGAGGATGCGCAGCGTAAATTTGAAGCCGTATCGCAGGGCCTCTCAACCGATGAGGATGGCCAGGCTGTCACACTGCAGGAACAGTTAATAAGCAAGTCTATTTGCATTTATTCGCTATTGAATATAACTTATCTTATGCTTTTACTCTTTAAGCTGCCAAGCAACATTTGAGCGAGGCACAGACAACAATAAAAACATCCGAAATGGAATTGCGCCATACGCGCTCGCTGCTTCAACAAAAACAGGGCGAGACGCAGACAAATGATGCAGCCTATGTTAAGGATAAGAAACTGAACGATCAGTTGGAGAATGAAGTGAAGAATCTGGAACGCCAGCTACAGGGCCTCAACTATGAAAATGGTCATTTTGAGCAGCTGAAAGAGCGTCGTCAACAATTGCACAATCAGGTGCGCGATCTTAAGCGCGATTTGGAACGTCGCAGCGGCTCACGCTTTGAGCTGCAATATCAAGATCCGGAGCCCAATTTCGAGCGTCACAAAGTACGCGGCATGGTTGGCAAATTGTTTAAGCTCAACGACATGGCCTATTCAATGGCTCTGATGATGGCAGCCGGCGGTCATGTGAGTGCCTGAAAATTGTTTAAAATATATACTGAAAATGTAATTGAATCGTTTAATTGCAGTTGTATAGCTTTGTGACTGATGACGATGTGACAAGCAAGAAGATTCTACAGAAGGGCAATCTGCAGCGTCGCGTCACCTTGGTGCCAATCAATAAGATCAGGTCAAATCCATTGAGTCACAAAGTTATTAAATATGCCAAGGATAAGGTAAGATTTAGAAAGAACCTTTTAAAATATGTTTTAAATCGAGTATAACTTTCAAGTATGGACACGATAAGGTTGATTCAGCTATGGAGCTCATCTCATACGATCGCTATTATGATGCAGTTATGGGATTTGTTTTTGGAAATACGCTCATCTGCAAGGACTTGGAAGTGGCCAAGGGAGTAAGAGATGGGAAAAGTTTAAGTCTTTAAGTTTTAAATTATTCAAATGTTTTGCCTTTTTAGCTAAGCGCCGATCGAAACATTGGCGCACGTTGTGTTACTCTCGAAGGCGATGTTGTGGATCCTAGTGGCACATTGTCTGGTGGCTCGGCGCCCAAAGGTGCCAATGTGATCGAAGAGTTGAATCACATATCAGTTTTAGAACACGAAATCAAACAAAAGATGCAAGAGCTACAGAAAGTTGAGCAGGAACTAACGTAAATATAAAAATCAATCAAACGGCAACAGCTTAAAACTAATATCACCTTCTTGCAGTGCTATTGAGAATGTGGCACACAGCCATAACAAGTTGAAGGAGGCATATGAGCTGCGCCAGCATGAGTTGTCCATGTGCCAGAGTCGCTTGGCTCACACCGCATTCCAGCAGAGCCAGGCGGAAATCGAAGAGATGAAGGAGAAAGTTAAAAGTTTGGAACAGGCAAATGCCGAGGCACGTGAGAAACAAAAGAGCTCTCAGGCCAAAGTAAAGGATGTGGAGGCGAAGCTAGCCGATGCGAAAGGCTATCGCGAACGAGAACTTAAAGCGGTCAGCAATGAGATGAAGGTCACCAAACAGAGGGCAGAAAAATCGCGTGCCAACTGGAAGAAACGCGAGCAGGAATTTGAAACTTTGCAACTGGAAATATCGGAGCTGCAGAAGAGCATTGAGACGGCCAAGCAGCAGCATCTAGAGATGGTTGACAACCTCGAGAAGTACAAGGCTGAGCTGGAAGCACTGCAGGAAACAAGTTCGAGTGCGGCGTCAAAGGTGGCCGAATTGGAGGCAGCTATAAAGAAACAAAAAGATCAACAGAATCAGCACAATAAAGAAATGCGTTCGCTTTTGGGCCGAAAGGATAAGTTGCTCAAGGAGAATCAGGAGATCGAACTGAATGTCAAGAAGAAGGAGAACGAGAAGAACAAAATAAGCAACGAGTCAAAGGATGCCAAGAAGCGTATGGATGCATTGGAGGTGAAATATCCGTGGATACCAGAGGAAAAGAAATGTTTTGGCATGAAGAATACACGCTATGATTATAGCAAAGAGGATCCCGTTGAGGCTGGCAGCAAGCTGGTTAAAATGCAGGAGAGAAAGGATAAAATGGAACGCACGCTGAACATGAATGCAATGCAGACGCTGGAACGCGAAGAGGAGAACTACAACGAGACAGTGCGACGTCGCCAGATTGTTGCTTTGGACAAGGAAAAGATCAAGAAGATCATTGTCAAAATGGACGAAGAGGAACAGGGTCAAGTGAAACGTGCCTGGGAGGCGGTCAATGAGAATTTTAGTAGCATCTTTAGCACACTGTTGCCGGGTGCCGAGGCACGACTCAATCCTGTCAAGACCAACGGCAAACTTATTGGTCTTGAGATAAAGGTGGGTTTCAATGGCGTCTTCAAAGATAGCCTGGGCGAGCTGTCCGGTGGCCAAAAGTCTTTGGTAGCGCTCTCGTTGGTGTTGGCCATGTTGAAGTTCTCACCAGCTCCGCTCTACATTCTCGATGAGGTGGATGCTGCTTTGGATATGTCGCATACACAAAACATTGGCAGCATGCTCAAAACGCATTTTAAAGATTCGCAGTTTCTCATCGTTTCCCTCAAGGATGGTCTCTTCAATCATGCCAATGTCCTGTTTCGTACTCAATTCTTGGAGGGCGTCTCAACCATAACCCGTACTGTGAGCCGTGCTCTAAGGCGTTAATTAAATTATTGTAAACCATGTTCTTAAGAAACCATATCATTATCTTATTATTTGTAAAATGGCATCGTTCAAAGTGATTCCACACCTTCAAAATAATTTAGGTTCAGAAAGTTTTTATATTAAATCACCCATTTAATGTTTAATTTTCTTGAAAATTACAAAGTGGTTTTAATTAAGGTACAGGCAATAACCAAAAAGTAAATGAATTGTTTTTATTTTAAGCATTGATAACCCAACGTTGCGTTTTCAGACATATGATTGCGAAAATTTTATTTTTTGAAATGAGAGCTTTTTGCGCCATTTCAGTGCTGAATAATGATAGTATTAAATGTCAGAGCAATCAGCCTTGTATGGCCTGCAAAGCGAACAACTGTTGCACTAAAAATACACTAAATAAGGCCAAGCGCTTATACTATGCACGTGGGCCTGTTTAGAGTTTTAAATTTATAGAATTACAAATTAATAAAATGTCCTCATCGTTTTTTCTGAAACCCGGTGCCGCTAAACAAGCTAATAAAAAACGCAAGGTAAGCCCAGTCACTGAATGAAATTTAAAAATCCATCAAACGCTTATTTTACAACAGATCAATGCAGCAAAATCAAAAGGCAGCTCAAAACCGGGTAAAAAATCACAAACAGTAACACCTGCGCCAAAAAAACAGCGTCGCTCAAAAGTAGACGATGAAGAGATTGCCAGCGATGATGAGGAATATAACAGTGATGTGGGCAATAAAACTTTGGCCTTCTCAACAGACGAAGAGGGTGAGGAGGAAACACCACAGGACAAACGTTTGCGTCTGGCCAAACACTATTTGTCTGAGATTGAGAAACAGGAAGCGGAGCGTGTTGAAGATCGCGATTTGAGCCAGAGTGTTGAGCAGCGTCTACAGACCGAGTATTTGGATAGTGTAGGCCGACTGCGTCGAAATATTGCTGGTAGCATTACATCCTCTACAATCCAAAGCGTGCTAAAGCACAAGCTCCATCATAGTCCAATGTGTGCCCTGGCACTAAGTACAGATGGAAAGCATCTATACACTGGCGCCAAATCTCAATTTGTGCTCAAATGGTGTACGGAAAGTGGCAAAGTGCTAGACAAATGCGATGTTCTGCCACATCGCGAGGAACCTGAAACGGGCAAAAAACGACGATCGCATGTCATAACCATCTGCTTGTCGACAGATATGAAGTTTCTGGCTCTAGCGGAAGGTGGGCCACATATACAAATCTGGTGTCCACAGACAATGAAGCATTTGAAAACGTTTAAGGGACACAGGGATAGCGTTTCAGGTTTGGTATTTCGCAAAGGAACCCATGAGCTTTATTCGGCCGCCAAAGATCGAGCCGTAAAAATTTGGTCTGTGGATGAGCTGGCCTATGTAGAGAGCTTGTTAGTTAAGTCACTGTTCTTGTCCAAGCATGTTTTGAATGTATATTCTTTGCAGATTTGGTCACCAGGCTGCTGTCACAAGCATCGATGCACTTAGTCGGGAGCGTGCGATTTCCGCAGGCGGTTCGGATTGCTCACTGCGGATCTGGAAAATAACCGAGGAGTCGCAGCTGGTTTACAATGGACACCGAGATGGCATTGAGTGCGTCAAATTAATCAACGACGAACACTTCGTCTCCGGTGGAGTTGATGGGTAAGTTTGGGAACTTTCATATCTGAGCTACCTTTGCTGATCTCTTTTGTTGTCTTGCAGTGCCCTTAGCCTGTGGAGCGCAATGAAGAAAAAGCCAATTTGCACCGCACAACTGGCGCATGGGAAGGGCGACAATGGCGTCGCAAATTGGATAACAGCAATTGCTGTCGTGGTCAATACGGACTTGGTAGCAACAGGTGCTATATTACAGACTTTATCAATTACAGCAAATATGTTAATTTTCTTACTTTTTAGGCTCTTGTGACGGCTGCGTCCGACTGTGGCATAGTAATCCCAATGCGCGCAAACTGCAACCGATACAAACTATATCTATTGCGGGCTTTATAAATTGTCTGTCTTTTAATGCCGATGGCACAAAGTTGTTTGTAGCTGTGGGTCAGGAGCATCGATTGGGTCGTTGGTGGCGTCACAAAGAGGCCAAAAATAACATAGTTGTAGTTGATATTAAGTTACAAAACACAGCCAGCAAGTAAGTTAATAATAAGCAGAATTAAATTGTTTATAGAATTTCAAGTAATGTGAATAAAAAATGTGTAAGTCGATAAGCAACAATATTTCTTCAATTCAAGTTTCTAACATATCGCCTTAATAAACTCGATAGTTTTATTCAAAACAAGTGGCGGTTTGTCGATTATTTGTGGTTATAAAACAGCCAAGCATGCAAAAGAAAGCCGGTGCTGGCCTTTTAGGCTTTTTTAAAACAGAAAAAGGACGAAAACTTGTCTTCTATGCTGCGGGCACAACTACGGCGGGTCTATTTGTGACGAACTTCCTGCCACACACGTTTGGTCTGAAGTATTACCGCGATTTTGTGCAATGTTATCAGTGGGTAAGCATATAAACGAAGCATGGGGCAAGTTTTAATTGAGTTTGTTTGTCTTATAGAAATGGCATTGAGCGGCAAGTGCCTGAGAATGTGCAAAGACGTGTAGAACATGCGCTGGATAGACTTGAAGTTGATGAGCGTGAGCGCAAGTTCATAAAGCCATTTACCGTATATGGCTTTGATCTGTTCCAAGCGGGCACAACAAAGTTTCGATTTGGTGCCGCATTGGGGATTCCTGTAAACTATGAATACGGCAGCACAGATGAGATTAAGCGTACGGATATACGCTTTCGTGATAGGCAAATCGATTGGAAGTCGGACAGTGGCAGGCTGTTAGAAAAGGCTTTTGTCTTGACAGAGGATGAGCAGGTGTTTGGACTGAGCAAGGCAATCCTACAACTACAAACACATCGCGTACTTCTTAACTCAATTTATCCCAGCGTAAGTTTCTTTATGGTCTACACTATAGGACATTATTTGAACTTGCGACTCAATCTCTTCGAACGTCATGGCAGCGTAAGTTGAAATATTTGGATTCTAGTTCATCTGATGCTCATTTCCTTTTGATTAACAAGGTTCGTTTCGTGTTGTATACAATTTTGGGATTGTTTGGCGTAGGCATCTGGTCTTTTATGAAGGACTTTAATCAGGTTTCCACTGATGCGGAGATTGATAAACGTCTCGCCAAGCTGGGACCTCAATTTGTTGCCGCCGGCGTTAGCTTTTATGATAAGCATTTGAAAAAGAACATTGCTCTAAGAAATTTAGTTGGAGATAATACTTACACTGCTCTTGGAAACGAAAACTATATGTTGCGCCAAAAGTCCATGCCACTGACGGCGCGCAAATCATTCTTTGAGCAGGAGTTACAAAATGCACAAGTCCAGGAAAAAACAGAGCCGCAATAAATAAACATATACTGAATTTACTTATTATTGTTTACATTTACTAAACATATATATTGTATAGGGTCACTAAGGCATTCCTGGCTTACCTCGTATGCCTTAATAAACAATATGAGAAAAAAAAAATTACATTTGGTAGTCTAGCTTGTTCACAAGCACAAGACCCAGACAGAGCTTGTCGATTTTTATTTGATTTTTAGGTAGATTGCCAATTTTTGGTTGATTTCGAGCAATAAGTACCAGTCAAACAGAAATCAACAGCATGTGGATGATTTTAAGAACAAAAAAGAGTTGCATACATTTAACCCTGCACTCAAAAATAGAATTATTATGCGTAGCTTGAAAGTAAGCAGTGATTTTTTAATTAGAGCTTAGCCGTAAAAGTATGCTCTGCGTAATAAACTTTTCTCATATTTTGCCGAAGTAAAAGTATGCTGTAACTTTTTTGATTTAAGCTGCTTCAGCTGCTTGCTGCTTATTTCTGTTCGCCTGGTACTTAAGGATGGAAATCAACCAAAAATTGCCAATATGCTAGAAAAAACAAACCCTCATGTGAATTCGATATGCTTTGAATAAAATTTATACAGAAAATTGTTAAGATATTTTTAAAGGTCGTTTACATCGATTTTGACCTTGTATAAGGGTCAGTTAGCGAACTAGTGTTAATTTAGAGCAGTAGACAACATTTTTTGGAATAATTTTATGGGATTCATTTATTTATTTCCACATTAAAAAATGAAACATTTAAATTTTACAATTTTAAATTTTTTTTATAGAAAACATATATTTACTATTGTATTGTAAAGAAAAATTATGCAATCATATTCATGTGGATGAATAATTTATATAAAATAAGTCTTAAATCAAGCATAAAATTGACTAGCATCGTGGGGCATAAGAGTGTTCTTTGGAATGATACATTATTAATATTATATAAGATTTTTAAAATTTAAAATGTCTCCTCGCCAACGACATCGCTTATGGTGGCAACTAGGCGTCGGGCATGCTCTACGGCACAGGTGGCTGTAACCAGACCCAAATGAATACAGTACAATTCATAGACGCGCACTTTGCTTGGCGAGAGTTTTGGAAAGCAAAGTTCAGCTAGATCGCTATAATAATCCATCGGCAAGGCACCTGGCTCTGGTGGAGTCTTCTGTACATTGCCAGCGGCACCAAAGCCAGTTGTGAGGAAATGTTGCTGCAAGTCCAGCGAGCATTTCAAAATGCCACCGGAGAGGTCCTCAAACCAAAGAAAATACGAATAATGAAATGTACGATCCTTCCACATGACCGTTGTCTGACCCTTTTTCAGATAGCTACGCGTAAATTCGACCATCTGCCACAGTTTGGATTTAGGCAGCAGTTGTGGATTGTTTTGGCGTAAGTCCGGTGCCAGCATTTGTCCCGTGCTGCGATTGACGTACACAAAATGCACCAAACCAGGAAAGTCCTCCAGATAGGCATCAATGGAGATGTTATGTGCTGCCTTAACAGCCAGAAATTCAGCAAATTCCAGCAGCTTGGCTTCCACAACAGCTGCCGCGTCAGAAAGCTGGTCCAACTGAGCGTTACTGGCACTGTCGCACGAGGCAAGCGAAAGAGTGAATAGCTGTTTTAGTTCCTCGACAAAAGCTGGCAAATTGGACTCAATGCGCACAAGCAACTCCCGTTCGTAGCTTTTAAAGAACTCGGAATACATCTTCCGTAGATTCTCCCAGCGTGCGGTAAACTTCTTCACACAGTTCTCCAAATCCTCATGTCGTTGCTTAAAATGCCTCTTGAGCGCCGTCAGAGTTTGACTTACAAAAGATTCTAAACTCTCAAAAGCGGGCTTGAGGGCGTCCGCATCGCCCTGCTGCTGAACGGCAACAATCTTCTGCAGCACAAAGAAGGTGTCGTAGATTGAACTGGTCAGCGGCATATGACCATATTCAATTAACTGCAGCAGCACCTGATTTCCATGCAGGCGCGAAATGTGCACAATACTTGGCACACAGCCGGAATTGACATCATGCGTAACACCTTGAAGGAAGACAGCAACGGCTCGTTGGGATTTCTGTGCTTGAAGGGCTCTTGCAAGAATGGCCAGGAAGAGCAAATCTGCAGGCGCTAAGGGAAGTGCTAGTCGTGTGCTATTCAGCGCCACCAGCTTGTGGGAAACCAATAGGAGAGCATGCGCACGCTGCTGCCCACCAGATTGACGCAGTTGCTCTAACGTCGCATCCAACGTCACGTGCACCGTGCGCTTCAAATCCGTGTTGATGATCAATTTGGGTAACGCTTCCAGCAAATAAGCCTGTTCATCATTGCACAGCTGCGTCTCGTAGCAGTTTAGGCACAGCGTCAATAGTTCCTGTTGCATCGCTCCAGCCTGTGAGCCAAACAAGTTGGCGCCATAACAATAACGGGTCATTGTTATGGCCACGCCAAGTTGTCGCTGCATTTGCTCTATTTTAAGCTGTCCAATCTTCAAGAACGTGAAGCCCAACAGTTCGCCGAACACCAAATTGAAGCCCTTTTCGCACTGGAAGCTGGCGTAGGCATTATCAAACTGGCAATGCATTATTCTCTGTGAGCTAATAATTGGACTAAATATTTGCAGCAGCACATTGCTGTCCAGATGTGCTCCAGGCGGTGTTACACTGCCCTCGGGCAGCAAACCCTGTGTAATGGCTATATCACATATTTTATCGGTAAGAGCAGCATTCAGATTCTGAAAGGCCACATCGTTTGCGCTATTGAAAACAATCAGACCATTCATTTTTCTTATCAGGAAAAAACAACACAATCCACGAGTTTCCTTAATTTGTGCCGTTAGTAGAACGGAGTTACTTATGCTAAACCTATAGAGATTCAAACAGTCCACTCTGTACACTTTTTAATAACGTATATAAGCACAAAATACTATAGAGTTTTAAGTGCAGTTTTGCAGCTTTTACTCCATATTTGTTTAATCGTTTTGATAAGAAATCGATGTTTTATTGTTGACATATCGCCAGTGGTGCCTAACGCTAAAATTAATGTTCAAAGATCAAGGCGATCGAACTAGTTCACAAGTGAGCACTTGGACATCATCTGTTTTTTTCCCCTCACATGCAGTGTTATTATCATATATAGCGAAACCTAACATATAACAAATAAAACTTGCCATGGGCCGCCTAATCCTCGAGCACACACTGCAGGGTCACAAAGGACGCATTTGGGGCGTCGCCTGGCACCCAAAGGGCAATACTTTCGCATCTTGCGGAGAAGACAAAGCAATCAGAATATGGTCACTGTCTGGCAATACTTGGAGCACAAAGACAATATTATCAGATGGACACAAGCGCACTATTCGCGAGGTACGCTGGTCACCGTGTGGTGAATACTTAGCGTCGGCCAGTTTTGATGCCACAACCGCCATTTGGTCTAAGCACGAATGCAATGCGACGCTGGAAGGACATGAAAATGAGGTGAAGAGCGTTAGTTGGTCACGGAGTGGTGGATTATTGGCCACTTGCTCTCGCGATAAGTCCGTGTGGATCTGGGAAGTTGCCGGCGATGATGAATTCGAATGCGCAGCCGTCCTTAACGCACACACGCAGGATGTGAAGCGTGTGGTATGGCATCCTACAAAGGAGGTCCTAGCATCTGCTTCATATGACAACACTATCAAAATGTATGCAGAGAGCGCCCTGGACAGCGATTGGGATTGCACGGCTACGCTTAGCTCTCACACGAGCACCGTTTGGAGCATTGATTTCGATGCAGATGGTGAACGTTTGGTATCATGCAGTGATGATGCCACAATGAAAATTTGGCGAGCCTATCACCCAGGCAACGATGCCGGCATTGCCACCCCTGATAAGACCACTGTGTGGAAATGTGTATGCACCTTGTCGGGGGCGCATTCGCGCGCTATCTACGATGTGTCCTGGTGCAAGTTGACGGGTCTGATTGCCAGCGCCTGTGGTGATGACGGCATTCGCATTTTTAAAGAGGCCAGCGATTCCAAGCGAGATGAGCCCACATTTGAGCAGCTCACTGCAGAGGAAAGCGCACACGATCAGGACGTAAATGCAGTAGAATGGAATCCGGTGACAGCAGGACAACTAATTTCCTGCAGCGACGATGGCAACATCAAGATATGGAAACTGCAAGAGTAAATATAGTATGCCTAAGATGATGTGTATGTTGGTTTTGATTTATTTATAAGTACAATGGTGGCTGGAAGTTTTCAAGCGACCAATTCCCTCTTGTAATAAAAACCTGTTACAGTAATCTAGGACTATTTACTAAGAAACGGTTCGTGCAGTGTTTTGTATAGCTTTTTGGCCTTGCGTGGACCCAAGCCCATGACCTGGGAAAGCCTTTCTTCGCTGGCATTGATGAGATTTTCTAGATTGCCAAAGATTTGGAGCAGCGTTACAGCATCCGTCTTGTTCACTGGTTTTATGTTGGTTAAAGCTGCAACAAGCTGTGGAATACCTTATATTAATATTTATGCACTCAAAAGCAAACACCAACGCAAGCACCTTTTGATGTGGGTTGGATTCGACACGCTCCATAATCAAGTCTGGTGGACGCTTCTCAAACTGTTTATACGTTTCGATTATCTTGCCAGCCTCCTCGGCGTTCCAAGCAAGCATCATTGTTAGATCCGCTAGAAGCGATATGCGTGTCAAACTCTTTAGAGCATTGTGCGGCTCTGGAGTGTCTACTTGCACTAGCATAACACGCAACTCATACATCTTGCCCAGAGCTTTCAGTCGTTGGCAAATGTAATCAGGATTCAGATTATGGTATTTGAGAGATAGGAACAGGATGCAGGATGTACGACCTACCACATAGTCGGGTATTATATCATCTCGAAACTCCAAGGGGACATTCAGAATGGATTTTAGAATCGGGTTTCCCCGCTGCTTGCTGTGCACCAAAACACTGTGCGGATTTGAAGGTGGAGGCTTGGCTGCGCCTGCAACGATGACGCTACTGCTACTGCCGATTGTAGATGCTGACGAATGTACTTTGGGCTGCTTTGGAGCCGTAGGCATTTCCATAGAAGCCAAGACATCATCAAAGGAATCGTCGTTGAGGTCTTCCATTTTTGCAGCCCGGGAGATCAAGTTATTTCTCGAAATAAAAATATCGATAGCATAATCGATACATATTTCGGTGCGGTGTGGCAGCACTGTTGTTGTTTGGCCCTTTCCTTTCGAGTTGTCAATTTAGCGACGACGACAACGACGTGTGCGTGAAAATTTGTTTGTTCTATCGCTTTTATAAATAATTAAATATACAATTTAACCATGGCATCGCATCCGGTGTTTATCGACCTGTCGTTAGATGAGCAGGTAAGTTTGCAATAATTTAGATTCGCGCCGTCTGTGCTGCAGTCAATACCAAAGTGAGGTTATGTGGTCAGACGGTGCAAAAACAAATTTGTAAATACAAAATCAAATATGTAATAAATTTATTATTTTCCAACAGGTGCAAGAGCTACGCAAGTTTTTCAAGAAGCTCGGTGCCGAAATCTCATCGGAGAAATCGAACAAAGGCGTAGAAGATGATTTGCACAAAATAATCGGTGTGTGTGAAGTTTGCTTTAAAGACGGCGAACCAGCGCAAATTGATGGAATACTAAACAGCATTGTGTCCATAATGATAACGGTGCGTAAATTGATCAAATTGTTATCCTTGAATCGGTAACGATATCTGCTTTTAGATACCTTTGGATCGTGGCGAGAACATTGTGCTTGCCTACTGCGAAAAGATGACCAAGGCGCCTAACCAGCCGCTGGGCAAAGTTTGTCTGCAGTCGCTGTGGCGTTTGTTTAACAATCTAGACACCGCCTCACCGCTGCGCTACCATGTCTACTATCATTTAGTGCAGGTGGCCAAGCAATGCGACCAAGTCTTGGAGGTTTTCACTGGCGTTGACCAGCTGAAATCTCAGTTTGCGAACTGTCCGCCATCTAGTGAGCAAATGCAAAAGTTGTATCGCTTGCTGCATGATGTCACCAAGGACACTAATTTGGAGCTATCATCGAAGGTCATGATCGAGCTGCTGGGCACTTATACGGCCGATAATGCATGCGTTGCTCGTGAGGATGCTATGAAGTGCATTGTCACTGCTCTGGCCGATCCCAATACATTCCTGCTCGATCCTTTGTTAGCTCTGAAGCCAGTGCGATTTCTGGAGGGTGATCTTATTCACGATCTGTTGTCCATCTTCGTGTCGGACAAGCTGCCATCGTACGTGCAGTTTTATGAGGATCACAAGGAGTTTGTCAATTCGCAAGGACTAAATCACGAACAGAACATGAAGAAGATGCGCCTGCTAACGTTCATGCAGCTGGCTGAAAGCAATCCTGAAATGACCTTTGACACGCTTACCAAGGAACTGCAAATCGCGGATGATGAAGTTGAGCCATTTGTTATTGAGGTACTCAAGACTAAGCTGGTGCGTGTTCGTCTCGATCAGGCCAATCGCAAAGTGCACATCTCATCGACAATGCATCGCACCTTTGGTGCACCACAGTGGGAGCAGCTGCGCGATCTGCTGCAGGCCTGGAAGGAGAACCTCAGCTCGGTCCGTGAGGGCTTAACAAACGTATCATCTGCACAACTTGATCTGGCACGCACACAAAAGCTAATACATTGAAACGCATAATACAACAACGTTATCAAAAAAAACATAGTGACGTCAAGAACAAAAATAATACAACGCCGTTTGAAGGTTTACATATTTTAAATTATTTTCGGGAAAATGCGTTTAAGCTCATGCTTGAATAAATTTCTAAGTAATATCCGAATATGGAAATCATCGCTTTTGTTTTAAATTCTACTTTCTAGCTTAAAATTAAACGCTATGTTAAGAAATAGATTGAGACTGTATATAATTGCCAATTTGGCATAAATATGCTTCCACATAGGATTTGTCCAGAGATTCTTCGGATCTTATAGCTCCTCATGCACCTTGGCCTGCTGACGCTCTTTTTCCTTAGGAAAGGACCAGAAATACGAGGGAAAACCATGCGTATCTCGTTCACGTTTAACAAACGCACTATATGAAGATATGCAGTTGCCAATAAAGTGATTTGACTGTCCCAAAATGGCCAAGTCCAAGTACGGATCATCTTCGGGCAACTTATGCACACTTATATCCATGCGACCGAGAGCTGAGTTTAGTTCGTTTATCAAATGATTTGCATCGGAAGCGACAAATACGGACTTCACTTCGTTCTTAGGCTGCGTCTGGCGCACATTCTTAATGGTACGCTTCAGTTGGCGAACAATTGCCTCTTTAGTGGGCATGCAGAGTTCCGGGTAGAGCTCGCCTCGTTCATTTTTATAGCCTAGACACTGGGGGGATGCAAAAAGTTGTTGGCTATCCTTAATATGCTCACAGGCGCGAACCCAATCGATGCCGTTGCGTAAATGTAGTCCAATAAAAGCCCCTCGTGGTAGAACGTTGCGAATAAATTCTCGAGCCGCTTCTCTATACTTTCTACTCCACTTCAAATGCTTTTGTAGATCACGATTCTCAAGCTGCACTGGGTAACTGGCGGGCGCTCCTGTAAACGCCAGCACCGGCCATTTTTCGGCAGGATAATTGTTTTGCCATTTGGTTGCTATGGCACTGTGATGGACATCAAAGTGAAGTGGACCATAGAACTCGGAGGACACAAAATCAATGCTGTATGTGTCCCAGAACGGACCAAATGGATTGCCATCTTTGGCATGGCAATTCGGCGCAGCTGGATCATTTTTTTCCTGCTGTAAACTTTTGCGCTCCATGTAACAGAAGGACGCACGCTTTTCTGCCGGCCAGACTTCATCTGCTAAGCTTGACATGAAGTCCGACATGAGAACAACGCGATGATAGTCCAGCAGGGGTTCCACCTCAAAGTACGTGTCGAATGACACCTGGTGAGAGCGCATCTCTCCCTTACGATACTCAACCCATGGTGGCAGTATAAGCGTTCGATTCAGAGCCTTTGCAAAGGCAAGGGAGCCTAGAAAATGATCCGCCTGGTTGCCAAAGCGTCCTGACAACAAACAGTTAATAGACTGTATACAATTAAACAAACAGAATAAAACGTACCCATGCACGGACAGTAGGCAATATAGCCATTATCATCACGCTTAATTTGAGCATTCGCTTGTAATATTATTGTTGAAATAAAATGAATAAACAATTTAAGCCACTGCATTATGCCGGCTTCGTTGGTAAGCCGCTGCTAATCGACATTTTGTTATCGTGCTGCCATTTCAAGCTTAGTCAAAACTCTGGCAGTCTCGCGCGCCATGGAAATCTGTTTCTGTTGACATCGTTATCGATTGTATACAAAA
The DNA here is from genome assembly GCA_035044585.1 of Scaptomyza polygonia. Classification (NCBI taxonomy): domain Eukaryota; kingdom Metazoa; phylum Arthropoda; class Insecta; order Diptera; family Drosophilidae; genus Scaptomyza; species Scaptomyza polygonia. Next base: position 1,706,925 of record JAWNNU010001690.1, read on the forward strand.
CACTGTGGCAGCCTTGCTCACAGGCTATTGACAGTTGTTGTTATTTGCTTATTTACCCTTTATCTCTTTCATAATTGCTGTACCCTAGCTTCCAATGCTCTAAGATAAGATCTTTTGCCAAAGACCAAAAGCATACAAATGACTTCACAGATCTACAGTCAAAAGAAGTTCATACCGACAGCGCCGGAGAAAGGTAGTTTTCCATTAGATCACGAGAGCTTGTGCAAGAAGCACTTTATTTTCTATGCAAGTTGCTTGCGCCGGAACGAGAACGACAACGCCAAGTGTCGCCAAGAAGCACAAGATTACTTAGGTTGCCGCATGGAAAATAATCTTATGGAAAAAACGGAATGGGCGAAACTGGGCTTTCCGGAAAAACAGCAGACGGCCAACGAGCAGGCGAAGCATCAGCAACAATAACAATGAAACTCGAGCGGAATATTCTTATTGCAGCCACAGGCAGCGTGGCATCCATCAAGTTACTGCAACTAATATCTGAATTAAGCAACGAAAAGCTACCCTACAAATTTAATGTAAGCAGTGATAGCAATCCACCACCTACCACCCCACATAACATAACAATAACTAATGTTCCACAGGTTAAGGTCATAATAACTGAGCATGCGAAGCACTTTTTCGAGTTGGAGCAAATGCCAGAACATGTGCCCATTCTACATAATCGTGATGAGTGGCTAACCTGGAACAAGCGCGGCGATCCTGTGCTACATATTGAACTCGGCAAGTGGGCGGATTTACTTCTAATCGCGCCACTAAGCGCCAATTCTCTGGCCAAAATAGCCACAGTAAGATTATACACTTATCTTGTTTAAGATAGCAGATGAATTATGTTTCTTTATCATTTTTGCAGGGAATTTGCGACAATCTGGTGCTGTGTGTGGTGCGTGCCTGGGATTTGGATAAGCCGCTGTTTTTTGCGCCGGCTATGAATACACGCATGTATGACCACCCCATAACTCGGGAACAGATACAAAAGCTTATAAGCTGGGGCTACAAGCAGATACCCTGTATTTCCAAGACTCTCATGTGTGGCGACACCGGAAACGGTGCCATGGCAGAGGTGCATACAATTGTAGAAACAGTTCTCTTCGCTTTCCAGTTGCCCACATAAAATATATATACTTTTATTTTATGGATTATTGTTAATTAAGTTGTGGGTAAAATTATTAAACGACTGCAAGTTATTCTATTTTGGGTTTCTCAATTTATTTGTAATAATGTTTATTGGTTAATTTTGAGTGCATCTAGGAGCAAAATGATTTTCGTTACTTCATTTCATTTAAGTTTGGTTTTTTGTTTCGAATTTTGTTCCTCGTCGCATTATCATATTTTTTGTTGCATGTTGTAATTTTATTTTAGTTATTAATTTACATTTATGTATATTTTGATGCTGTGTTTACTTGTGGGTGTTTTTATCAACAGTTTTATGCATTTGCGAATTACAGTTACATTTATGCGCTATATGTTATGTGTATTCAAGAGAGAGATGTTTGTGGATTGTATGTTTTGTGGGTGAAGGTAGTGTTTAAAGTGAAGAGTGTTTAACTTAGATTAGAAGAAATTAAAAGCTTAGGTTGTAAATTACACAGTAAAATATATTATGTATATGTATGAATCGTATTTAGACGTACTATATTAATGTAGTTGCTTATTTATTTTAGAAACGAACCAACTGAATTATCATCACGCACATGCTGCTGACAAAAATTATAAAAATATAGTCTTCAGGCATATGTCAACCTAAGTTTGAAGTGTCTCAATTCTATCTTATTTCATTTATAAATTACAAGTTATATTTAAACATAAATATTTACATAGCTTTTTTTTATCGTTATTGATTTTGCTGCATTTGCCGCTGCCTTTTGTTTTTCTCGTTCAAATGAGTGTTTGTTACATATTTATGTTCATATGTTTTTTTTGATTTTATGTATGTGCTTTTGTTATATACTCTAACATGAAGTACATATACTATTAGGGACATGCAAGAAGCACACAATACACAACACTTTCTTGCATTTACTTATTTAGCTTAGATCCCGCCCCTTTCCCAAACTATATAATAGTTTAATTTCTTAGTTATGCTTTTTACAAAAGGTGTACAGTTTACAATGATTTGCTTTGCGAATGAAATTGAATATACATTCTATGATTCTTATTCATAGCTTTGTGTGTTTTTGTTTCTCTCTATGTGTGTGTGTGAGTGCGCACAAGCCTCTGCACTAAGGTTTCATAATTCTCTGGTTTTTTTTTTAAGTTTTCTAGCAAACCAAATTGTCGAGGTAATTATTTAAAAGTCCGAAAGTAACAATTTGCCAAGGACATACTTATCAACATACATAATAATATGTATCTATATTAGTCGTTGCATCTAAATAGGGATAAACTCTATATATAACTATAATATTTTCTCAAGTTTCAACTGCGTGTTTAGCTCTCATCTGATCACACACGATACGCACAGTTTTGACGCACTGATGCAGTCGTCATGACAAAATGCGCCACACTGCTGACAAATCACCATCGCGTTTAAAGCGCAAGCGCAACTGTTGTTTGTTGCCTCGTTGCTGGGTGGCGTATTCTCGCCACTTTGGTGCAGTTGCAGTAGAGCGTGTTGCTGCTGCTGCTGATGCTGCAGTTGTGCTGTTTGTTGCGTTGTTTGCTGATTTACTGCGCCGCCCGCTGCTGCTGCTGCTGTTGTTGCTGCTGCTGTTGTCGTCACTATGTAGTTGTTGCTAGCATCGATAAGAGGTGCCGAGCTACTGTTGTTGTTGCTGCCGTCAATGTAGGTTATATTGGTGCCTATTAAAGAGTTGATCAACATTTTTAGTAAGCATATTTAAGATATCTTTTCTAATGTATTTAAAACCATAATTTAAATAATTTAATACGTTTATGGCATTCACAGGTAAGGCAGGTTAGGAGCTCTATTCCGTCTCAGCTCCTGTGTTAACCTTAACACATGTGAATGATTGTAAATAAAAAAGATAAACATGCAGTTTAACATACTCGAACATACGCAAAATGTTACGTGGAAATAAAAACCGATATGTCAATTGTTTTTGTTTTGCCAACTAGGTAAATCTAACAAATCTATGTGAAATGAGTGCGTGCCAATTTGTAATTTATCATGAACTAAATGAAATTTGTGGATGGTGATTTGAAAGACGTACCTCGCTAAGCACACTAATAAAACACCAATTTACCTGCAGCGATATTGCGCCGCACAATATTCGCGGCCGCGTTGACATTGCCCAATTGTTGTTGCACCTGCTGCTGCTGCTGCTGTTGTTGATGCAGCTCATGATGATGCATTGCATCATTTGTGGCGATGACTGATGCAGCATTGCCAGTATTGTTGTTATCTACAGAAGCCGGACGCCCGCGTCCGCCCATAGCAATGCCATTCAAGTTGTGCAGCGGATTTTGCACGGTGACAAACTAAAAATGAACGAATAATAAGTTATGATTGCAAATTGGATGCATATACATGGTACTCACCTGATTTTGATGAAGTGGCGGTGCACTAGAGGCCCGCGGCGCCTGATTATCAGCAGCTCCAACGTTAGCCCGATGCACAAGAACATATTGACCTGTGCCGTTCTGATGCAGCAACTGCTCTTGCGCAGTTTGTCCCTGTTGTGTTACCTGCTGTCCTGTAGCTAGCTGCAATTGCTGTGCCGTTCCACTTGTCACTCCAGGTGCAGTTGTCAACATGTGCCGTATCACTGTTGTCGGCGAGGGTTTGCGCTGAACATACTTTTTACGTGGAAAGCCACTCATGCGCGGTCCAATCACCTGGAAATTTTATTCGATTTTCCATAAGAAACATTTTGTGATAAGCAAAATCAAAATATTTTGGTCTTTACCTTATACACTCCTGGCCTGCCCACGCCCATCAGATTTGGCGGTATGCCAGCGGGCAGAACTGTAGGCGGCATGCCAGCGGGTAGAACTGTAGGCGGGGCAGCAACGGCTGATGCAGCGCTAACCAGCAGCTCTTCTTGCTTGATCAGATTTTGGGCTGGTGGCGGAGCAGCTGCAGCGGTTACTGTTACATTGCCGACAGCTGTAGTTAGGTTACTTAGCGGCGTGGCAGCCACCGTAGATACATTTAGTGCTGCATTACTGCTGCTGCTTACAGTTGTTGCTGACGTCTGATGCTGATTGAGTATGGCCGCTGGTGGACGAAGTTGAGCTTTGAGGTTTTCCCGATTGGGACTATTCTGAATGACAGCCTGGCAGATTTGATAGCTGCGTTCTAGATTGACAGCACCTGGTGGTAAACGATTTGACGTTGCTTTGCGTCCCTTCCCCGTTGGCACTTTTGGCTGCATTCGCTGTTGGGCAATTGTTGTGGGGATGCCCGAAGGTGGCAGCGTTTTCATTGTGAGCACATTGTTTACAGGAACAACGGGTAGCTGCAATGATTGCAGGTTGCTGTTGTGATTGTTTTGTTGCTGTTGCACTGTTGTTGGTGGCTGATGTTGTTGCTGTACAACTACATTGGCATAGGTGGACGGAATCTGTGAATTATTTACTGCTGCTGCTGCAGCCACGACCGCTGGCGGTGGTGCAGCGACTGCTGTGTTTGGTGAAGCATTTGCGGGTCGTGTCATGGAAATAATATTTAATGGCTTTGCTATAAACTTGGGCGGCGGTGGCTGCTGCTGGTAGTTATGTTGTTGTTGCTGCAGTTGCTGTTGTTGCAACAGATTGTTGTTGGCTGCCTGCGCGAGCAGCTGTCTCTGATGCAGTTGCGCTTGTAGCGCATATTGCTGCATTTGTTGTTGCTTCTGCTGTACCTGTTGCTGTTCAAGCTGCTGCTGCTGCTGCTGCTGCTGTTGTTGCTGCTGCTGTGCAAGCAAATTGGGCGCTAAAAACTGCTGTGCACCATTGCTATTGATCTCAAAAGGTTTGCGCACGGTGACTGCCAATGTTTGATGTGTCTTTTGTAGCGCATTGCTGCTGGTTGCCTGCTGCTGCTGTTGTTGTTGCTGCTGCTGCTGTGTAGCTGCTTGCAGTGTGAACTGCTGCAACAGTTGCTGTTGCTGCAACTGCTGCTGCTGTTGACGATGTTGTTGCTGCTGCTGCTGTTGTTGCTGCTGCAGCAGAAAATTGCCAATAATTTGTCCATTCGAATCAACCAAAATTTGACGTTGTTGCTGCTGCGGTGCTGGTGGCGTAGGCGGAGCAGCAACAGAAGCTGTTGCTGCTTGCGATAGCTGATTCATAGTAATGTTACTGCTGCTGCTGCTGCACAGGCTTAGATTATTGCTGCTGTCATTGCTGTTGCTGCTGTTCGTTATAACAGTGCTGGAGACCTCCATGTCAGCAGCGGACATAGGCACCGCATCGCATAATAGCTCGTGGGTCAGCTGTGGAGCAAACGGTGGAGTTAAATATTATAATGATAATTTGATTGTTTCCAGAACTTACCTCATTGGTATAATCACTGTTATGGGCTTGGGGCATAAAGGTATGCGGCGTTAATTGCACCACTTCCTGAAGTTGTGCTTGCAGCTGTTGTTGCTGCTGCTGTTGTTGTTGTTGCTGCTGCTGTTGGTGGTGCTGCTGCAATTTGTCCACAATATCACGCACCTCATTGCTTTCGCTGTCTTCCATGACATGGTCAACCATTGCACTCATTACTCCATCGTGATCGTGATTCTGATCTGCATCGATGCATTCAACAATTTCATCAACATCAACAACTTCTCTTTCTACATCTTCTTCTTCATCATCCTCATCATCATCAGGTTCGTCGCCACCGATATCATTATCTAGCAGCTGATGACACTCGACATTGTCATCGATAACCTCCTCCGCCTCATGCATCACATCCATTAGCTGAATTGCCTCATGATTTATATGCTGGTCCGCTTGCAATTGCTCCACATTGCTCGAAGCTGGCGCCGCAGCTGACATCAATTTTAGACCCCCAAAATTCCAATCGTGTTGCACATGTTGAAACATTTCATTTGAGTTCAACTCAACGGGCAGCTCAACGGTGGGAGACACCTGTTGCTGTTGTAGTTGTTGCTCCTGTTGCTGCTGCTGTTGTTGAAGGGTTGCCACCGTGGTGAGCATTGCTTGCATATCAGCAAGAGATGTTTCCGCTGCGGTGGAAAGTGCTGCTTCCACACCTCCAACTATCGCTGTTGTCGTTGCGGTTGCTGTTGTTGATGAAGAGTTGCTGCTAGAACAGGACGATGATTGAGATGAGGACAATGAAGAGGAGGCACAACTGTTGGATGCCAATGAACTGGCAGGCGTTGCGGTAGCTAGTGATGAACCCGAAGAGGTACTGCTAGCCATTGCAGGCATGCTCATAGTCAGCGACATGGCCCCAGATTCCTCCAGCTGCTTATCACAATTATCGTCCAGCTTAATGATTGGCGCAGTTGCTATACAGGATGTCAAAGAAATATAGTTTGTAAGCGTACAACTGAATGTAGTTTAAGATATATATATATATATATTACAATTGGGCGATGATGATGATGAGTAATAGGCGTGGTTGATCGCTGCTTGATGATCGTGGAAATAAGCTGCGTTTGACAAGAAATGAAAGAAAAAATAGCATTAAATGGAGTTCAAATTTTGAATAGTAATTATACAAAGATTTATGCCAAACGAAAATATAGATAAGGGTTCTTCATTTATTGACTTAAACTCAAGCGAGTAATTTTGAAACTTAGTCAAATAATATTATAAACAAATGCAGGCAAGTACATAAAACAGTAAAAATTTAACAGTTTTTCAACATAGTCTACAATAATGCAATTAAAGGTAAACAACTAAAGATGATCGCAAACAGATAAAATTGGTTAAACATGTTTATCAATAATTTTGAAAAGGTGTTACTAACCAAATATACAGCTTATTATAAAAGATTCAAAAAAAGATGATTTATATAGAAAAAGAACATACAATTCAATAAATTCATAAGACACATATAATATAAATAGCCAGAACCAATCTAATAATAAAGTTTGTTAGCATTCAAAATGGTTTAAATTTGCTTACCATGATCGATCGTATCGGCAAATACAAAGTCATGGGTTGATGTTGTTGTTGACGCGGATGTTGCTGCTACATTCATCGTTGCTTTGGTATCTATTAGTTTATTTAATAATACATATTATTCTCTAAATCAAAATACCACAATATCTTTATATATATTTGTACATACCCTCTACAAGTTGAACGTCCTGCACATGGCCCACAAAGTGGTTGACTGTCGCAGAAATAGTTGCTGCTGTTGCAGCCATTGTCATCGTGGTTGCTGTTGCTGCTTTCGTTGCTATTGTAGTTAACGTCTGGACATCAGGTGGCTCTATTTTATCACAGGTACTGTTGATAAGTGGCTGCTGGTTGTTTGTTAAAGCTTGTGTGGCTGCTGCTGCTGCTGTTGTCGCTTTGTAATCAACAACATCTTCGAATTGAGGAACAATCTCAGCCATTTCACGTTTGATTTGCTTGCTTTCCCTTGACGTCGTTGGCAGTTCATCTGCCAAATCATCATCATCATCATTGTCAACCAAATCTATTGTTTCAGGATCGCTTCGTTTGCGTCGTGACGGACTATTCGATGGACGTTTTAGAATCCGTCGCTGTTGCTCCGTTAAAGCGTTGCTGTTGCTGCTTGATGTTTCAATTGTTGCCGTTGGTGATGCTGCTGTTGTTGTTGTTGCTGATGCCATGGGATTGCCATTTGTTGTCGCTTCCAAGCTGCTTGCTCTAGGTGGTGTTAGTGTATCTGTGGTTTCGCACTTTGTGCTCTGTAAGTATTTGTTTGAAGTATTAAGCTCATTAATATAATTAACAATTCAAAGTCACTTGTCTTTTACAAATAAATAAGTTAACATGCAAAATATTAGGAAGTTCTACCATATTAAATTTCAGTTCAGTCTCATTATCACATGTCGCTTGTTGCTGCAGCTGCTGTTGTTGTTGTGTTGGTGTTTTTATTGGTGGTGCTGGTAGAGCTGGATGTTGCAGCTGCTGCCTTGTCGGCTCCAGCTTCATTGGTTTACTGGGTGGCGGGTTTGTTGATGGCGGTGCACGCTTAGCATTCTTCTCGCCCCAATAGGCCTCAAAATGTTTAAGCTTCCATGGATCAAGCTTATTCTTTTCGCGCTCTGCCTCCGATTTCAGTTTGATTTGATTTTCAGGTGTAAACTCGCCTTCGCTGAGACGTTCTCGCCACTCCAAGCAGGCGCGCGCAAAGAACTCATTATTCAGGCAGGAAGCGCTTAAGCGAATAGCTTCTTGAGAGTTGCTGCTAGTGCTGCTGCCACTGCTGGTGCTTGGCTGTTCCAGCTGCTTCAACAATGGCTGCACCACCTCGCTGGCCTCACGATCTACGCTCGGCAACAGTTGAATCAGATTGTGCTGATACAATGGCGGCAGCAATGAAAACGTTTGCTTATTGAGCAGCGCCCGCAGATTGGTTGAGGCCAATATCGAATCGGGCGTTTCCAAATCAATTTTGCCATCCTTTGTTTGTTCGATTTGCGCGGCAGTCGTTAGCTTTTTATTGCTGCGACGACGCGGTTTTACACTGAACCCTGGTATAGAGGCAAGAACCTCACGCATCATGGATGTTTGGCTAACGGCTTTTGGGGCACCGGGTGCGGCAGAGCTTAGAGCATTTGCGGCGGCTGCTGCAGCTACCTCTGCTGCTGCCGCTGCGGCAGCCGCTGCTTTGGCCTGCTGCTGCTGTTGTATGCGTCGACTGCTGATGGCGCGCACAGCTGGTATAGCTGGTATGGGGGCGGCAGCAGGAGCGATAGCGGGTGTGGGTAGCACGTGCAACGATGGCGCTGGCGGCATTGTAGCTGCGTTATGCAACGCTTCTTCACTGGGCGTTGGTTTTTTCTCAGGTGGTATGGGTTTCATTATGATGCGTGGCAAATGGCGCCTGTAAAAAGGTTATTTATTTATTAATTGATATTTTGAAATTATTTGAAAAAAGTACTGCGCTCGATAATTATACGAGCATTGTAAACAACTGTTCAAAAAGTTACCTCAGACTATGTGTGTGCTTGTTTGGTGACAGCTGCTGCTGATGAAGCTCAATTGATGACGATTGCTGTGCTGATACATCCAACGCAAGCGGATCCTTTTCATCGTCATCATCCACGAGATTCACATGCGCCGTTACTTCCATAATCACAGGTGTTATGTGTTGTTGTTGCAGTTGTGGAATGATGGGCAAATGTTGCTGTTGTTGTTGCTGCTGCTGGAGTAGCTGATGCTGCTGTTGTTGTTGCTGCGGCATGGCAGATGTTGATGCATCCGGCGTTATGGTTTTCATATTGATTTATTTACTATTTACAACAATGCACTGCAATTTTTCCAGATCGTGTTCTTTTTGTTAATGTGTCCATGTCAGGTGTTTTTGTTATTGCGGCAGAAATTTAATTGTTTTTTTGCGAACATACTGGACATATGAAAAAATAAATCAATTACAAACAGCTTAACGGTTAGCTGCATAAGTGAATGCAACTCACCTGGCCAGCAGCAGTTTTAGCCATCACAGGCGTCAGGTGTGGGTGGCCTGAGTATTAAGCCAATTTTGTGAGCGGCCGTCCCTCTTGTTGTAAAAGTTAACAGTTATTAAAGACGTCGTCGTAGTGTGTGTCTTACATTTACTCTTAACCCTTACTCCAAGTCACTATTACACACGCTAATTTTCCGATTAAATTCTCTTTGCCTTTCCTTTTCCACCGTGAATTTCATGCCTACAAAAACAAGCACAACAACAACAAATAGCAAAGTTGGTTGGTTTGTTGCTTTTGCCCCTGCAGGAATAACACATATGTATGCACAAACTTACATACATATATAATTATAATGCGCACACACACACAAAAACAGGCGCACGCACGCACAAATATATGTACAAACTTTTTGCGTGGTTTGTTATGGCTTTTGTTAATTGCGTTGCACTCAAGCCAATAGTTGGAATGCCCCTATACTTCCACTTGTTTATTGTTAGTTCTCATACACTAAGTCGATAATAAAATATTGAATGAATGGTGTTGCAAAGACACAAACAAAAGCAGAAGCAGAGAGCCACACAAATTTTGGATTCTTTTTCTGCTTCTTGTGCTACATAGAGTTGATTCGTTCTTACGCAAGCGTTTGCATATACCTTGGCTGCACGCCAAAGTCTGTCTTTGTTGCGCACACGGCGAGAAGCTACGCAGCAAAAAAATATCTGGCCAGTTAATTGAATGAAATTGTATTTACTTTGCACACTAAAAACTAAACACATAAAGCGCGCACTTGCTGTACTACATTTGAATGTTTAATAGGGTTATTTTTTGATAAATAAAATTATTTTGTGCTCCCAGTTTGAGAGCAATAGGGATGGATGTTAAAAACTGCACTACACTAGAACTAGGGCTGCAAATCACTTGCCATCACCTATCGATATTCTTAATCGAACCAAAGAATGGCTAATCGTCGGTTGTGTAACCACACGATTATATTGTGCAAGAGCAATCAAATTAACGATATGTTTTCATTCTGTGGCCGGGTTCCGGGCTCTACTCCTACTGGGGGCTGGCAAATCGATAAATTTTATAATCAAAACCGAAAGATCCAGCCCTCCCGCACATTGAAATCGTGAACGCCTACAGCTCCCACAGTTTTTGAGCTAGAGCCACTAAATTTGGATGCCACTCCCACCGAAACCACCTTATCCGCCCCACTTTTGGGCTTAAAATTGAGTTCTTGAGCCAGAGTCACCAAGTTAAGTTGGAAGGTAACTGGTGGTGGTATCCTTGTCTGCATTAGAAAATCTTTGAATCCAGCTCACACCCCTGCGCATTCGTACCCTTTTGCAATCAGTCCTTTTGTTACCCGTTAATAATCAGGTATCGAGTATGCAGCAGTCGGTTGCGTCAGACTGCTCCGTTTCCACTCTCATAGGTTTGTATGCACTTAACGATAAAGTGCTGTGTTGCCATCGATAGTTTAAACTATCGATAGCTCAGCATCTTTAAGGCTAAAAAAGATAAAGAAAAACAGATGTAAACAACGCCGGCAGTTCTTCAAGAGTGGGAAATGTTATAATTAGTTGTTGTTAATAATAGTAAATTACCCCGCCAACATGTTTTCAATGTGCAAACAGACACACGCAGCAACCGCTGTCGAATTCGCCATCTCATGCCGTTTTTTCAACAATGTCGAGGAAAACTTGGTTGTTGCCGGCGCCAATGTGCTCAAAGTGTATCGAATTGCGCCTAACGTGGATGCAGCGCAGCGTCAGAAGCTTAACCCTAGTGAAATGCGGCTGGCACCAAAGATGCGTCTCGAGTGCCTTGCCAGCTACACACTCTATGGCAACGTAATGTCGCTGCAGAGCGTCTCGCTTGCGGGCGGCATGCGGGATGCTCTACTGATAAGTTTTAAGGATGCAAAACTCTCGGTGCTTCAGCTAGATGCTGATACGCAAACGTTAAAAACACTCTCACTGCATTACTTCGAGGAAGATGATATACGAGGTGGCTGGATGGGACGCTATCATGTGCCAGTTGTCAGAGTTGATCCGGATGCGAGATGTGCTATAATGTTGGTCTATGGAAAACGTTTGGTTGTCCTGCCCTTTCGCAAGGACAACAGCCTTGATGAAATTGAGTTGGCCGATGTGAAACCTATTAAAAAAGCACCAACTGCTATGGTTACACGCACTCCCATAATGGCATCTTATCTAATCGCTCTGGCCGATCTCGATGAGAAACTGGACAATGTAGTGGACATCCAATTCCTGCATGGCTATTATGAGCCAACACTTCTCATACTCTATGAACCCGTTCGCACCTGTGCTGGACGCATCAAGGTGCGCTCGGATACTTGCGTCCTCGTGGCCATCTCCTTGAATATACAACAACGAGTGCATCCCATTATTTGGACGGTGAACAATTTGCCCTACGACTGTCTGCATGTCTTTCCCATACAAAAACCCATTGGTGGTTGCCTCGTCATGACTGTTAATGCTGTTATCTATCTTAACCAGAGTGTTCCACCTTACGGCGTCAGTTTGAATAGCTCGGCGGATAATAGCACCGCCTTTCCACTCAAGCCGCAGGATAATGTGCGCATTAGTTTGGATTGTGCTAATTTTGCGTTCATTGATGTGGATAAACTGGTTATATCGTTGCGTACCGGAGATCTCTATGTGCTCACATTGTGTGTAGATTCAATGCGAACGGTGAGAAATTTCCACTTTCACAAGGCGGCAGCAAGTGTTCTCACCAGCTGCATCTGTGTATGCCACTCGGAGTATATCTTTTTGGGCTCCCGCTTGGGCAACTCATTGCTGTTGCACTTTACCGAAGAGGATCAGAGCACGGTAATAACCTTAGACGATGTGGCTGCTGCTGTGGAGCAAGAAAACAGTGAACAGTCCCCCGAAGATTTGGATGAAGAGCCCGTCTACGATGTGGAACAGCACGACCCACCCCAGTCCAAATCTCGACGCATCGAGGATGAGGAGCTTGAGGTCTATGGCACCGGCGCCAAAGCCTCTGTGCTGCAGTTGCGCAAATTCATCTTTGAGGTTTGCGATAGCTTAATCAATGTCGCGCCCATTAACTACATGTGCGCCGGCGAACGTGTCGAATTCGAAGAGGATGGCGCTACACTACGACCCCATGCGGATTCCTTAACTGAATTAAAGATGGAGCTGGTGGGCGCCACGGGTCACAGTAAAAATGGCGCCCTATCCGTTTTTGTCAACTGCATTAATCCTCAGATTATAACAAGTTTCGAGCTAGATGGCTGTCTGGATGTCTGGACAGTGTTTGATGATGCTACAAGGAAAGCGAATACGACACGACAGGATCAGCACGACTTTATGCTTTTGTCACAAAAATCTTCCACATTGGTTCTGCAAACCGGGCAGGAGATTAATGAGATCGAAAATACAGGTTTTACCGTCAATCAACCGACAATATATGTTGGTAATCTTGGCCAGCAGCGATTTATAGTGCAGGTAAGTGATACTTCGCTTTCATATATGTTATGTTCCATTATGTATCATCCACATCTTCATAGGTAACCACTCGGCATGTGCGTCTGCTGCAAGGCACGCGACTCATCCAGAATGTGCCCATTGATGTGGGTTCGCCAGTGGTTCAGGTCTCTATAGCCGATCCCTATGTGTGTTTGCGTGTGCTCAATGGCCAGGTGATAACGCTGGCGTTGCGCGAAACACGTGGAACACCACGCTTGGCCATCAACAAGCATACGATAAGCAGTGCTCCAGCTGTGGTGGCCATTGCTGCATATAAGGATCTGTCCGGATTGTTCACAAGCAAGACTGATGATGTGCTCAATTTGACGGGCAGCTCGGGTGCCGGATTTGTTAATAGCTTTGGCGGCTATATGAAGGCCGAACCACATATGAAAGTAGAGGATGAGGAGGATTTGCTCTACGGGGATGCCGGAAGTGCTTTCAAGCTGAACAGCATGGCCGATCTGGCCAAGCAATCGAAGCAAAAGAACTCAGACTGGTGGCGACGTCAGCTAATACAAGCAAAGCCCAGCTATTGGCTAGTGGTTGCCCGTCAAAGTGGCACTCTAGAGATTTATTCCATGCCCGATATGAAACTTGTCTATTTGGTCAATGATGTTGGCAATGGTGCTTTGGTGCTAAGTGATGCCATGGAATTTGTGCCCATCGCGCTGACGCAGGAGAACTCCAAGGCAGGCATACTGCATGCCTGTATGCCACAGCATGCAAACTCTCCGGTGCCGCTGGAACTGTGCCTGGTCGGTTTGGGTCAGCATGGTGAGCGTCCGTTGCTGCTGGTGCGCACGCGACTAGAGCTGCTGATCTATCAGGTGTTTCGGTATGCCAAGGGTCATCTGAAGATACGTTTTCGTAAGCTGGAGCAGCTGCATCTGCTGGAACAGGAAGCCACACACATCGAATTGGATGGCGATGATGCAGATGAAATGGAATCCTATAATATGCAGCCAAAATATGTCCAGAAGTTGCGCTACTTTACCAATGTCGGTGGCCTGGCGGGAATTATGGTCTGTGGCGTGAATCCCTGCTTTGTTTTCCTCACCTCACGTGGAGAGCTGAGGCACCATCGACTTCTGGGCAACGCGGATGTGCGTAGCTTTGCGGCTTTCAACAACGTGAATATACCACATGGATTCCTTTACTTTGACACAACCTACGAGTTGAAGATCTCGGTGCTGCCCAGTTATTTAAGCTATGATGCAGCCTGGCCGGTGCGAAAAGTTCCCTTGAGGTGTACACCCCGTCAACTAGTGTATCATCGTGAGAATCGGGTTTATTGCTTGATTACCCAGAAGGAGGAACCTATGACCAAATATTATCGTTTCAATGGCGAGGATAAGGAACTGTCCGAGGAAAGTCGTGGTGAACGTTTCATTTATCCCATTGGCTCGATATTCGAAATGGTGCTCATCAGCCCCGAGACATGGGAAATTGTACCAGACGCCTCGATTGAGTTCGAACCCTGGGAACATGTGACGGCATTCAAAATTGTTAAACTCTCCTACGAAGGCACACGTTCCGGTCTGAAGGAGTATCTATGCATTGGCACAAATTTCAACTATAGCGAGGATATCACAAGTCGCGGCAATATACACATCTATGACATAATTGAAGTCGTCCCAGAACCGGGCAAGCCAATGACCAAATTCAAACTCAAGGAAGTCTTTAAGAAGGAACAAAAGGGACCTGTTTCTGCTATTTCCGATGTTGTTGGTTTTCTGATCACAGGGCTCGGACAAAAGATCTACATATGGCAGCTGAGGGATGGTGATCTCATTGGTGTCGCCTTCATCGATACGAATATCTATGTGCATCAGATAATAACCGTTAAATCCTTGATTTTCATTGCCGATGTTTACAAATCAATCAGTTTGCTGCGCTTCCAGGAGGAACATCGCACCTTGTCACTGGCATCGCGAGACTTCAATCCCATGGAGGTCTTTGGCATTGAGTTTATGGTGGACAATTCAAATTTGGGCTTCCTGGTCAGCGATGCCGAGCGTAATTTCATTGTCTACATGTATCAGCCAGAGGCGCGTGAATCTTTAGGCGGCCAGAAACTGCTGCGCAAAGCTGATTATCATTTGGGTCAGGTGGTAAACACAATGTTCCGTGTGCAGTGTCATCAACGTGGTGTACACAAGCGTCAACCGTTTCTCTATGAGAACAAACATCTGGTCATCTACGGCACATTGGATGGCGCCTTGGGCTACTGCCTGCCGCTGCCGGAGAAGGTCTATCGCCGATTCCTTATGTTGCAGAATGTGCTCTTGTCGTATATGGATCATTTGTGCGGTTTGAATCCCAAAGAGTATCGCACCATTAAATCGGTCAAGAAAATGGGCATTAATCCATCGCGCTGTATTATTGATGGCGATCTGATTTGGTCCTATCGCATGTTGTCCCATTCGGAGCGCAGTGAGGTGGCCAAAAAGATTGGCACACGCACCGAGGAAATACTTGCCGATCTGCTGGAAATTGAACGCATATCGGCGGTGTTTTAGATGGATGACGACATTAAAACATACCCCCACAATTGTAAAGTTATCTTTAGAGCTTCAGTCTTTAAGTCTTAATTCTATTCTATTTATGTTTAAGTAACGCCAGCTGCAGGTAAATTCAATCTTAGTCCAAAACTTAATCCAAACTGCTCTACTTGCAGCTGCAGCAATCTAATTTTGTTAAGATTTTCAATATAAATATCTTTCTATTTAAATTCGATTTTGTGTTTTGTTTTTTTAATAGGCTTTTGCAGACTTTATTTTGTATTTATTTGGGTTGCATGTCGTGTGTATTTGTTTTTCGTTTTTGTTTTTTTATGTATTTGCATCAATATATATATATAATTAATTCATTGTATAAGCTAACAACATCATCAGTTAATCAATTAATTCAAAGTGTGACACTAGCCATCAACATTTTTTGTTTACAATGAAAGCAAAAAATATAAAATACACATTTCAATCGAAGATCATCCGAGAAAAAAATAGAAACAATTCTGTATTTTTTTTTTTTTGCACTTAATAAAATAAAAAATACACCAAATATTTATATAGATATAGTTGGATGTACAAGTATATGTAAATCGATAATGGTACTGCAATTATATCAGTTTTATTTTCACTTTTTTCTTTTGTAAGTTCAATGTTAGAGTGCATATGTATGGTATATGCAATGTGTGTGTGTATGTGTTTGATGAAGGCGCTTCAAGTGTCCAATATATATATAATTTTTTCGTTGAGCAAACTAATTTAGTTTAGAATTAACAAACAAACAGAGCTGAGGTCTTGTTTCTTCATCAGATGATAATGAAAATACGCAGATTTTTTGTATATATGGTGTTGTTGTTTCTTTTGCAATTTGTTTCAGATCTGGGAGCGCAAACGTGGACGTGGCAAATCACCAAAAACTGGTTCGCCATGTACGCTCTTGGCCAATGCCTTAATGCTAGCTGCTATGTCCACAGTATTGTCCAGGACCTAAGTGAAAATGAGAACATACATATATAATTAATTTACTTTGTAGTTGAATTTATCACAAAACTAACCTCCTCATCCTCGAGCACAGTATGATGTTGCTGTTGTTGATGATGATGTTGATGATTGTAATGATTGTTATTGTTGTTATTGGCACGTTCAGCACGCTCAGCCAACGGCGAGTTGGATATCTCAACGGGCAAACTCCGAGCGAAATTGGCATAGAATTGACCACGTCCAATGGTTCCACCAGCACCTCGCATCGGTATGGGCAACGAGCTATCCAAATCGAGAGCATCTACATACAGCGAATAAAAATTATTATATTTAATATTTTTGCATAACTATATTGACTAACTAACCTTCAGCTTCATCGGCATCGCTCATGTTGTCTGCTTGCTGCTGCTGTTGTTGTTGTTGCGATTGTTGCTGTTGCATGCGTTGATATTGCTGTTGTTGTTGTTGATGTTGCTGCTGATGCTGCTGCTGATAAACATGTACAGCCTGACTACTGGGTCCATCAACATCTTCCAAATCAAACAGACAATCATCGGCATCATCTGCATTGCCAGCCGGCGACGACAACAACAATGTGCTGCTGGCAACATTTTGCTGCTGTTGCTGCTGCAGCTGCTGCTGCTGCTGTTGTCTAAAGGTGGGACTATTGCCCACGCTCATCGGCGTGGCTTCTGGTGTGGCAGGCGGTGTATCAAAATTGGACATTTTGCGCGACGTTATGATTGATGCGGCATTTGGTGCCATCGGCGGCAACTGTTCCATAAAACTGGGCGGCTGGATTAGCGGTGTTGTTGGCGTCGTCGGCATCACAACCAAATCCCGTCGGCTGCTTATCGTATTGCGGCGGCGTGCAGCAACTGTTACCTCCAGAGCAACGGGCATGGCACGATCCAAAATCTCACTGGCCTGCTGCGGCACCTGTTGTATGAGCCGGGTTAGCAACGCACCCTCCTGCTCACACTTCTCCCGGAAGCTCTTGAGCAGCGCAAACTTTTGCTCCGTATAGCGTTCGATGCGCTCATTCGTCTCATTGATCTCCGCCTGGACACAGGCCTGCTGAAAAGCCTGCAGTTGACGCAACCTTTGCACTCGTCCATCCAACGGGCCCTGATTGCTGCTGGCGGTGCTCAGCAATGAGCCAATGGTCAAGCTGGCTGTGCCGTTTTGCGGCGATATCACTGATGATAAGGATGATGGTGCGTCCGTATCATCGCTGTCCAAGATCAACAGACCATAGCTCTCCGAAAAGGATTTATGGCTGCGTCTCGCTTTCAAATCCTCATCGCTGCACACTAGCTGGCTATTGAAGAGATAATGTGTGGGGGATGTGACGCCAGTGGCCGTGCCGGGGCCAGTGATTAGCCTTTTGGCACACAGCACCAGCTTGCAGTTGATGCAAATGTAAAGTTGCCAGCTCTGGTTGTGGTACGGAGGCGGCATATCCAATGTTAGGCTATAAATTAAATCACGCTGATTTATGGCATTTACGGTTAGATCTGGAATGGGACCATGTGCCTGAAGGCAAAAAGAAAAAAAAAAAATTGAATTAATATGTTAATTAAAAGTTAATAAATAAATAATTGTTTATTATATTAAGCCAAGAAAGTGAAAGTAAGGTGCAAAGTATTTTGAAACAAAAATAAAATTTATAAAAAAAAGAAAACAAAATTTAATAATATTAAATTTTATTCTTTTGTTAATTTTCTTTCTCTATTTTTCTTATTATTTTTTTTTAAATGATCAACGACCGATTAGGCAACAGTTTTGATAACAATAACAATATTAACAAAGAAATTATTGCGCAGCTGTATTTTGTGAAATCGATTACAACATATCGAAAAGCAACTTCCTTTTTGCATAAGATTTTACATTACAACAAATAAATGTTGCACAATATTTGCAGAATAATTGTTGATTAATTATGGAACAGTTAAATTTTTCTCGCGGTCATTGGCTGATAAGGCTCTTTCGATAACGATAACGCTTGCAAACGTAATTATCTTTGCCATTCCGCGCACAGTAGTTCCATTGAAAATTTGTCAATTATGTTTGCAAAAATGTTCAAGTCAAGTGGCTTGCTTATCAGACAGAGACAGAGAGAGAGAAAGAGGGGGGAGGCACAACAAGCTAAAACAAGTAAACAACAAATAATTAGTGCAATGGCCAAATGTTGTAGACCCCAAAAACGAAACCGAACTACTTGGTTTCTTTCTTTCTAATAAAACCTTTCGAAAATATCTGACTTAAATATTTTATAGATATAGCCACGTGTTTTTTTTTTTTTTATCAAAAACGATCGAGAAAGATGATAGATATATGTATATAGAAATAGCGCTAATGCAAGCTCACAACAAATTGTCATTTGATTACAATGTGAAATCGAATATATATATATAAGAATAAGAACAATATAAACTCAAAGTACCCTGTAAATAGGGCGGCATAATTTAAAAACGAACTAAGCATAAAAATTGTTTTTGAGAAAATGGCAAATCTAAAGAACAACTTGAATTGAGTCCGGGAAAATCTCAAGATCTAGGTTTATCCCTAAACAGAAAATTATCGATAAGCTTGAATATATTCAAAGCTTTTTTATTCAAAACCCAATTGCAATTAGATTACTTTCTATCATAGTATAATATTATGTCAAGTTCTCTACAATATACAATATAAAATTTAATCAAAGATAGAAAGTTTTACCTTAAAGATTTCATTCCTTGATTTTCGAAATTAATGTTCTTTCTCATAGCTAGTACAGGGTATTTGCTGGTCAGCCCGTTATAAAATCTTTGCTCAATTGCACGTGTTGGCTGTGTGACAGCTATGCTATATTTGACACTTAGTTGAAAAAACATATATACATATATAGTTTTTTTTTATTTTTATAAACCCAACAATGTGACAATAACCTAACTGAGACCGAACGACAGACAGACAGACAGACGGCGGTAAACTGAGTGAAATTAAATTGAATTAAGGTATGCAAAATGCAAACGTCAACACAAATCAAATGACAATGTTTGTTTTTGTTGTTTGTTATTTTGCCCCCTTTTGGTTTGTTTATTATTTATTTTTTTAATACGCTGATCAGCAGAAATTCTTCTAATTTGTTGCATGTGGCAAGGTTAACATGATCATCATCATCATCAATTAGAATAGAATGCATTAATTTTGTTTCATTTTTTTATTTTTTATAATTTTTTATGCAAATTTATATCACTTATGTAGATTGTTTCGTATTATCAAAGCGAAGAGTTTCCGCCTTTGCAATTGACCCCAACAAAAGAAAAATAGGCCTAAACAATAACAGTGTGACCATATTTGCTCGCTTAATTTTGAGCTTTAGTTGTTAGCTTTTTTATTGAATTTGTTATGAACTTGACTTAATTGGTTTTCAGTTGCTTTTAAGTGTGACCATATAAAAACTTTTGTAAATGCATTCACTTTAACGAGCTGTAAACATGTTTTTCGTTTAGTATCTAATCAGGCGAGACGATTATTATATTTATGCAGCACTTATTTTGTTTTGTTATTCACAAATAAACAAAGAACGCATTCATTAATACCTAAGAGTTTTATAGGTATTATTATGAATATAAATACATATAAACTTATTTATCTTGTTGTTGTTGTTGTTGCAGTTAAGATAAATATAAGCATTATAACAAATGTTGTTGCTGTCATTTGTTTTATTGCTATTTGCCAAGTTGCAATTGCAATTTTTATGAACAGTTGTTGTTATTGTTCTTAGAGAGGACAATATTCTTGTTGTCGATTTGTCTGCTTGTTTGTTTGTGGCTTTAATTTACAGTTGGATTTTAGGCTTACATTTGTATGCACTGATAAATTGAAGGTGTGATGCGAGCATAAAGAGTATTATATAGTCGCTAATGTCTTATCGAGTATTTGCCTTTACTTGCTGTTTGCACATGTTGGCTTTTTGTGTGCAAAATGTCAATGACTTTTCCCCCAGCGGCAAGTAGCAGTACCGCAGTACCAGCAACGAGCAACCAGCAACAACAACAACAGCAAACAGAAGCAATAACAATTGAAGCCCATCAGCAGCAGTCACATAACAGTTATTTGTTGTTGCTGTTGTTGTCTCTTAATTAACAAACGGTCGTATCTTGTTGCAACAATAATAATAACAATTGTTGACTTTTTTTTCGTTAATTGAAACTAAATGTTTTGTCGCTTGCCGCCATTGCTAATTATGTGACAGTGGCGCCATCTAGCGCACATCTGTCTAATTAAACGGCAATTAATATTAACGCACACACATACAAACAGGCAAACAAATACAGTACAAAAAACAAAAAGCATGCTGCATCGACGACCCATCGAATTTAATTTTATTTTTGTTTTTGGCTTTTGGCTAAGCGACAATTAAACAAGCAGAAAAAACGGAAGAAACGTGCTGACGCGCACGTAATTTCAGCCACCCGGCGGCAATGACAGGAAATATCGGAAATCAATAAAAGCAAAATAAGAACACAAAACGTTTATTATATATGGTATGCATACAATGTAAATATGCAAGGCATGCTAACTTATCGATAACTGCACCTAATTACAGTGTGTGTGTGTGTGACAGTAACAGTTTGCTGCGCTGCAGGCGATTATTTTGCTTAATGTATTTAAATTGCAACAATGAGTTTCAAACTGCACTTTGTGTAGCGCATTTAAGTAACAAACGGCAAGGGCAAACTTCACATTGGCTTACTTATATCTTTTTTTTTAACAATTGTCAACTATGTGAAGTTACCGTGAAATCCTTAACATTATCGGAACGTCACAGTGCATCTCAAACTGTAGTTGATTTTTGCGCTATCAATTTGTTTTGCACTTAAAATTCTCCAACTACAAAACAATTGTAATGCATATCAGACTGTCTGGCTGCGACCGCACCCGTCCACCTACCTCTCTCTCACTCTATCTGTCTGTCTTTTGTAAAAACAATATTAACAACAGCGCGGCTGCTTATGTAACAAAAACAAAATGCAAAAATGCAATGCCGCCGCCGCCGCCAGCCAACTGCTGTTGAGCATTTAAGCTATAACAAGAATAACTTAAAGTATTATTTTGCACATTTTGCATAATTTATATTGTTGTTTACTTATGTGATGCGTTGTTGTTTTAGGTCGGCTCGCTGGCAGGCAAATTTAATTGATTGCGCCCGCCATTAAATATATATATTCATGGTGTTAGTTAACTAAGTGGTTCTCAGACGTCAGACACAAAACCGACAGATTTATGCCTACTACTACGCAGAACATTTGAATTAGTTTTGGCCCGACACCGAAAAACAAAAACAAGCCAAACTAAACTATAACATTTAGCGTTAAGATCTTGTTTCCTTACAGTTCACTGTAAAGTGTTTTTAACAGCAGCTTACAAGCTGAATCAATCAGCAAATCACTTTAACAGCATCCTTTTAGCTGACAACATTGCTTCCCGTTATGTTTGTTACAGTTCATTTATATGTACATACAGTTCACCTTTTCACTTCTTAATAACGGCTTACAAAATGTTGATACGCCATAAGCAATAAGTTCCACCAATTAGTATAATAGATTTATAAACGCTTTTAACAACAGCTTATGTGCATTGTCAAAAAACCTGTTGTTGGCAGCAAACATTTTTTTTTGTGTATCATCTTATGGCCTGTCAACTTGTTGCATGCCCCATATTTTTAAAAGCCTCATCATTTGGCAATGAAATATTATTTGCCGGCGAAACACGGTTTTTTTTTGTTTTGTTCTTTTTTTATTCCTATTGACGCATTTTGGTTTTGTTTTGATTTGATTTTTAAATTGGGCTTGTTACTTTTTTTTATTGCTCTGTGATAACTCGGTTTGGTTTTGCTTCGTTTCTTTATCCAAAAAAAAAATGAAATAGAAAATAAGTTGTAAACAAATCAACGCACAAAAGAAACTACGAAAATAATCTTTAATAGATTTGCCTCAGGCTTTTTATTTTTATTTTTTTTTTATATTTTGTTTTTTAGACTCGTGTTTTGTATTTGTATTTCTTTTCGGGGCGCGACTAAGTTCAGCGCCGTCGCTCACAAATAATACCCATTTTTTGCTGTATTATTTCTTTCTTCTCTGTCTATCGCTCTCTCGTACTCGTTAACGTCGTTCTGTCTCACTTGTTTTTTGTTGATTTTTCTACCTCCTTTTACGAAAAGCGCAAACAAGCGACGTTGAGCCCATTATCATAAACAACAACTTTAGACAGCTGGGGCCCTAAGTGTCCGACACACACAGAGTTCTTGTTGTGTGCGTGTGTGTGTGTGTGAGAGCGCGAGAGAGACCTGATTCTTCTCTTTATCCCCGTCTCGCACTTTTTCGCTCTTTGTTTTGAATTATATACCAAACGACGATTGATTTGCCAATTCGGATTCCGATTCTTTTCCGTTTTGATTTTTTTTTTGCCAGTTTTTCGCTATTTAAAATTTTCCATTGGCTTTTGGTTGAGTCATTCTTTACATGATGACTCAAACTTCATGATAAACTCTTCGACTAACAACGTGATGATGATGATTATGATAAAAATAGTGGGAATTTTGTGGACACAACTTGTTTATCATTGTTGACCAGCGCAAGAAGGTTTTGTTTTTTGGAGCATGTTATAAAATTTATCTAACCGGATTGTCTTTCTTATATAGAAAAACAAGGAGGGTTTAACTTTACAACTTATAGATTAAATTCTTCAAAGCTTCAGTTAAGAAATCAATTTTTATATAAATTCTTAGACAAAGGCTTTGCATAGTAAAATGTCAAAATATTCCTATGATGTTTTTTGCATGTTTGGAACCAAGTTTAGAAAGTTTAAACCCAATAACATGTTTTTTTTTGTCTGCTTTTAAATGCAGTTTGAGGTTCCAGTGAGGAACTTTTTCGCAAATATCTCCAATTATAAACGATTATTTGTTAGAATATAAATGTTAATTGTTGTCAAGTCGTTTTAACATATCGTCAATAGCCATTAATATATTAATCCTCTACAAGTGTTGAACGCTCGCTCTCTCTCTCTCTCTCTCTTTCTCTCTAATTAAATGGGCTTGTTATCAAAAACAAATGCAGTCTGAGTGTGTTTAGCCTTTCAATGTCGTCTGAAAACAAGTTTTAAAAATCTGATAAGACCCAAATATATATTATTAAGTGGGTACATATTTACTTATTGATTAATAACAAAGGGCCAACATCTCAGACTAACAAATAAATATTATTAAAAAAACGTGCCACACGTGTCGTAAAAGGGTCCAACTAAGGCGCCTGATAGAATGTTTATATACATATGTAGCTACGTTAGTATATACAATTAAGTGCATGGAAAAGTAAAGCAAAAGCTTAACTAACCGTAAATTAAGCGCAACAATATTTACACACCGAACGCTGCGGCGGCAACGGGCCGGTGTATTTTATTTTTTTGTTATTGTCTCACCTAACCTCATTTTGCGTTGCGGTTTGAAGAGTGTGGGGAGGGGGGTGTGTGATAGTGGGGGTATTTTCTGTTATCTAACAACTTTGACAAACAATTTTTGTTTCGTTTGACGTGCGTTGTTTGTTTAGGCCGGAGAGTTCGACCGGGCCGAAACGTGTGGTTGTTTCATATCTATAACAGACACACATACAAATATGTTTAACTAAAATTTGATATACAAACAAGCTTTGCTTTCGCACCGTCGTCGTAGCGAGCCGTCGTCTGCAGCAGAGTTAATTGTTAGTTTTAAATATGAGATCATCTTATTGTCGGGGTCTAAAGTCTTTATCGTCTATCGCTTTGACATTTGCCTGATTGCTTTGGGTGGCTAACTTCAAAATTTGATAAGCGTCTATTTATAGATGTTATTGTTCTATTTTATTTATTTCAGGATCGCCTTTTACAGCTGTTATGTTAATGCGCTGTTATGTGACGTAGTCTAAGCGGCTGTTTGTCTGCAGATACTTTTCAACAGCTGCGCCATTTTACTTTTCACTCTCGTTTATGTACATATTCATGTGTGTGTGTGTGTTTGTAATTCTAGGTGCAATTTATTTGAGCGTTCGTGTATGTGTGTGTTTGTTTGTTTTTGTTTTATGTTTATTTAAGGCAAACAAATCTTAGGCCGCACATTTGACACAAATTCAGCGGCCATTGTTGTTATTTTTTTTCAGATAAATATTTATGCAAGCAGGCATAATTGTTGAAAGAGCTGAGCGGGGGGTAAAAACGGCAACCCCTTACAAAAATCACGCAACCTAAACGTGTTTGTAGGGAGCTACCCAACACCCCACCCCTTTGGCCATCACCCAAAACAGCGTACGATTTATATACACGCAAATTAAATTCGGTTCTCGGTGTCGAAAATATTTGAAAAATCTGCTCGGAGCCAAAAAGGTGTTTTCGTTTTCGAATCGATTCAACAATTTGTTGTTGTTGCTGGTTTATTTTTAGGCAAAGAAGAGCCAACAAAAAAAAAATAATCAAAAAACGCGCGCACATTGTGAATTTATAGTTTTGTTTACATGCAAATTGGCAATACGGGCAGAAGTGCATTTCTCCTCACTCTCATGCGCTCTTTCTCTATTTGTTGCTTACTCTTCTTGTGGTCAATGGCTGCTGCGAGGTCTGGTCTGTTAAGAGGTTAAAAGTTTAACAGCGTGCTCATTAAACGTTATGGCAACATTGGACAACAACCGTCACAATAACTCTCAGCTCGCACCACGCCCTCTGTCAACAACCCCGAGCGCTTAAGGTGTTGCCTGGTGCTTTAAGCTTCAAGGTTATATTTGTTAAAGATTAACATTGGTTTTCAATTAAGCACACGCGTTGCTTGTTAACAGACGCGCATAGTAAGAAACCGAGAGAGAGAGAGAGCTTGAGCAGATGCTTGCTTGATGGACAGCTCCCGCTGTTTTATTACAGTAGCAGCTAAAGTGACAACTACAATGACTGTCAAACTATGACCTTGTATACTGCGTTTGCGGTACTTAATTTAAGGGTTGCTTTGTTGTTGCTGTCCTTGCACTTTAACTTTGCTTAAAAAGCATTGAAGAGAAAAGTATTTTAAATACAGGGTGCTCATTTATATCTACAACAACTAAATTCTCAATTTGAAGTGATTCTTTTTTTTCACACTTTTTTCTTGTTCCTTACTCATCGGCAAGTACTTGTGCCTTATTTCCTTCAACTTGCAATGCTTTTAATAAATCCTTATCAGCTGTTTATCACAAAAGCGTGCAAGTTTTGATGCTGATTAAAATATTAAGTTATGTACGTGCATAGTAAAAGCGTGCAAGTTCTGATTAGAATTAAATATATGCAAGTACTTTAATAGAGAAAATCAATTTAAAGTACATAGAGAAAAACAAGCTGCGTACAGTTTGAGACCACTATCATCATTTCACACTAACTTGGTTTGAGAGTCACCGAGCTTTGCAGCTGCAGCAGTCGCCATAGATAACAGCAACAAGTTTTTATATTCCTTTTTTTTTTATTTACTATTTTGTTATGTGCCTGCACTTCTTACTTAAGATTTAATAAAACCTATTTATAGAGCTGTGCATTTTAATGCATTTTGAATGGTCTCTGTTTCTCTTTCGCTTGCTCTCTTTGATTGATAACTGCTAACTCTAGAGTCTAGACGTAAGCACATACATACTTACATATACATATGTTATAAAAATGGTTTCTCACTTTCGTAAGCCCTTTTAAAAATATACATTTAAATTGTGCTCATTTATATACAAATCGTTTTCATATTAATATATTTGTTGTTGTTGATCGTATTTAAGGAAAACTCGTTTATACACAACTGTGATACATTATTAATAAAGCTACGTTTTGTGCTGCTAATTAAAATGTTGTCACTGCACTTTTTTTTACAGAGAGCAGGCAGAATTAAATTCGCCGCTGCAGGTGCGGCGAGTAATTAAAACCGGAGCAAATCAGAGGACGAAAACAAAAAAAAAACATAGCAATAACAGCAAACAAAGTTTGTAAAGAGTTGAAAACAAACTAATTATGAATCTAATCATAAATAAATCAATTAAAACACCAACCAAGCGACTATCAGACAGCGGCGTCGACGTCAGCAACAGCAAAGCTAAGCGCTTGATATGTCGCATTGTTGTCGTTGCTGTCGTTTTTACCGTTTGATAACCTAGAAAAGCGAGTGTAGCGTGAGTTTTTATTATTTTATTTTTTCTATGTGGGCTGGTGCACGCTTTAGCACTGTTAGTTAATTGGATTGGATGGACTGGACAAAACCTAAATTGTTGATAAGGGTTCAGTGTGTTTGTGTGTGCGTATGTTTGCATTTGAGTAAAGCTGTGCTCGTGCTCGCTTAACTTAAATGTCAGCTGCGTAAACAGTTTGACAGCCATCGATTTATCTTAAGAGCTGTTTATAAAACTGTTTAGTTTTGCTGCACGTCGAAGTTTGTTTGAATGTAAATATTATAAGATTTGAGTGGTGTTTGCATATGTGGGTGTGTTTACGTATGTAAATCTTCGAAGTGACAGCTATTTAAACAGTTTTACTATTTGTTTGTTTTGAAATCGACGAATCTCAGGAACGTCACTGGATTTCATAGCTCAACATCGTCACAGGACATTGTAACATTGTCCTTTTTCATGCTGCAATAGATTGACAGTCGTCACTTAATCTCTTGTGAGTGAGATGATTATTTTGCTGTAACAGCGGTTACTGCTTGTAAGCTTGCTGTTAAACGTAATTCTCGGCTCAGTTAACAGTTTGCTGTTAAACAGTTACCTTTACAACTTTTAACAACGCACTGTTAAGCTTCGCTCAGTGTTAACTTTTATTGCGTTACTCCAAAGGTATAATAAATGAATATTATATGACCCCCCTAATCAATAAATGCAATTTAATCACGCGCCGCACATTATTTAAGGTTCGCCCATTTAAAGCTAAACAACCTTGTTTATAACGCTGCCAGACCGCATTTTGTATTTATTATACAAATGTTAAATTTTTTATGCATTTATTCATACGTTAAATAACGTCACACAAAAAGGCCTACGCATCACCAACAAACAAAAGAAGAGTGGAGTGAGTTAGCTAGGAGTATACAAATCAGGGGGAGGGGGCTAGGGAGGCGAGGGTTTAAAGAAGCTGTTTGTCAACTGTTTTTGCTTTTGTCTGCAAAGTCCAACTGAGAGCAGAGTGTGGACGAGACGACGAAATGGAGTGGAGTGGAGTGAAGATGGAGCTTGCCCTGTCCTACACCCTGCCCTACATACGATTACTTACCCCCCACCCAACCGCACTCCCATCATTTTATACATTTTTATAGCTGGCCATTGGTCGCGTTTGGAAATCTCGAAAACTTGTTTATACAACAAAAATGTATAAACAAGTTTTTATTTTTCTTCTGGCTGCTGTTGTATTCTGGTGTTTTATTTTTTTTTTCGGCTGCTGCCTTCCTTCTTTTTTATTTTTGCTTCTTTTGTGGCTTGTCGTCAGTTTCGTAATTTATTCTAAAAGCGTTCCGTTTTCGGCCTCTCCTATATAAAGAGACAGAGAGCAAATACATATGTATGTATGTATTTAAATGTACAGTATATACACATAGTATCTACATGTTTATGTATGTACGTGCTGATATGTATGTTTATTTGAGAATACACGCTTTTGTATGCCTTTATTTTTGATTCATTTTTATATTGTTGTTTTGTTTTGCGCTTTGAATTATTCAAAATAACACTTTTGGTCTATTTGACTGTGGTTGTTGTTGTTGTTGTACGCCTCAGCGCTTTTTAAGTGGGTGTAAAGACAATAAGCGCAACAACAGCAAGTAACTACGCTGGACATGAAATTAACAGACTGCGCAATGCTCTGTTACTAACAGCGCAATAACAAAAAGCGGCATTTAAGCTGTGACTTGTGCACCGATATCTCGAAAACAAAGCGCGTCTGATGTCAAATTTTTTTTTTATAAATCTGTTACATTTCTATTTGAAAGTTATATGTATGTATTTGAGCAGCACATTACCAATATAACCTTCATCTCATTTTGGTACAGAGTATGACAAGAACTTTTTTACAATCCATAGACCACAACAAAAAGCACAACAGCAATAATAATAATGCATAACAATTCAATTGCCATCAAAATAGTCGCATAATGCAAACTAAATCACCCACAAGAAATCAAAGACGAAGGGCGGGGGCGTTTGTTTGCGCAACGGGTGTGGCCAGCATTTGTGTGTGTGTGGGTGTGCAGCTGCTTATAAAGTTCTAATTGAGCTGCGCTTCTGCTCACGGTTTGGATAACATAACACAGTGGATGTAAAACTGTTAGACATGCAACTGGTAATGTGAAGAGCGAAAAGTCCCAAAACAGAAACAAAACTAAGCAACTAAAACTGTTAATTGATCTAACCTTGAAAAATAACGACATACGCACACAGAGACAAAGTCAAGAGACACTCACACACACACAGGCCAACGTTTTTTCCCTTCTTTTCTCAACGCGTGTCGCGTCTTGTATAGAGAATGTTTTTGTTTTTTTCCATCAATCTTTTTATGTCAAGTCATCGCTAAAATAATCGATCTAACATATTCAAAAGGCATTTATCATTGTCTATTAAGAGCATTGGGAATAGAATCAAAACCATATATTCTCGATTTAATAATACAAAATTAATTGTTCTGATAACTTTTAATCGGATGACTGAAACATTAAGCTGACGATTAATTTAATTAATTAAATACTTAATTGTGTGGTCTGAACTACTTAATTATTTGATTTATTGTGTTGAAATAATTTAATGATTAACCTTTGTTGCGTTTGTTTTTAACAAACAAACAAAACCATTTGGTTTATTTTATTTAATCAAAAAATCTAACTAAGCGAGTTGAGAAACAACAACATTAAAGAAAAACTATCTTGATGATTTCACTTAACCCCCCGCTTGACATTATGGTAGGGAAATAGATAGAAAAGTGTATAAAATTATACTCTATTTTCCTATCCCTTAGAAAGACTACTCAAACTAAAATCAAATGTCATAAATTAAAAATGCCGCATCCCGAAACAAAACTTAAATTAAGGCGATCGGTTAAAGAAAAAAACCAAAACACGAAGCGAAACAGGTAAAAAGAGCGGCCGATAAAAACATACGACCGGGAACATCCATACACCCATACATATATAAAACGGGAAAGCAAATAACATACAGGGTGTCTTTGCAAAGGAGGAGGCAGAACAGGTGTAGGGCAAAATCAAACGCTCACACACACGCATACGCATACACAGACAAACAACTGTGCGTGTGCACTAACCAAACTATACAGATTGTCAGGCAAAAGGAGAAGTTTCTTTTTATTTTGTTCCATGAATGACCCTATTTTTTTACTCACTCACTCGCTCTTCACTATTGCAAACATAAATATGCGTGTGTACGTGTGTGTATGTATGCCTGCTGTCAGTCAGTCAAGAATAGACAGAAACAGCGTTTGGCCGGCAAACAAAGCATAAAGAACGATAATACACACACACAACACACGCACACAGCATATGTATGGATGTGTGTATGTTTTGTATGTGGTTGGGCCCTAACATTGTTGCTGGGTTCTTATGCTGCTGCGTTGAAAATGGTTACGCTGCGCATAAAGCGAAATGCGATAAAATGCTTAAAATTAAAATGATCTAAAACGCATATATGTACGTAGGCATATGTGTACATTGTTATATTAAATTAATATTTTCAAACTTACATTCTTAAAGAAATCCATGAAATTGCTGTAGTAGACAAAACTTTTTTGATATTTTTGCACAAACATTTGCGACAGCAACGCTGGCAGCGACACTTCGCCGGCTCTTGATACGTTGCTGCTACTATTATTATTATTATTATGATTGCCATTGCCACCCACTCCACCACCAGTGTTACTGAAGCTGCGCTGCAGCTGAGGAGAGCTGGCATTAAAATTCAAGCATTCGCACGAGATCATCATGATTGTTTTTAATTTGGATTGTGTGTGTGTGTATGTTTGTTGTTATTATTGTTGAACGATATAACTGATTTTATAATTCACAACTATTGCGTTATATTATTTCGATTTTTTTTTTGGTTTTGTGCGTGACTTCCTCGTTCGTCCTATTTTGAGTTATGGGCTTAGCGGCGCGGTCGCGTACAAAATCACTAATAAAACACCCACAACTACCTTAGTTCAGCATTTTAGCGTCCGTCCCGTTCAATGTGAATTTTTCGAATGAGCAGACTTCGATTATCGAATTTCGCGATGTGTGTATGTACAAATGCAAAACAACATGAAGCCAACTTCACGCTGCCCAACAAATGTTAGCTGCCAGACCGGCCAATCAGGTATGTAAGAGCGCTGTTAAGGTGCTTCATAGGCGTTCTATGCAAATACAAAGCAAATACTTATGAGTATAGACTTATTGGCAAGTTTTATGTTATATTCACGCATCTTTATCAATGTTTTGTTCAAATAAACAACATGAGCACTCAAATAAAATCATATGTTAGGGCTCATGTTGTTCTGTTAGTTTTGAAAAAGATGCTAACGCAGCAAAGAGAACTGTAATAATATATCGATATGTCTTATGTGTGATATATGGTCACACCGGTTTTGCTAACAAGCAGCTGATTAGTTTTATTTTGGCGCAAATTTGTATTGTGTAAAATGTTGAAATAAGAAAAAATAATGTGCACTTAGTGTTTTGTGGTCGTGCTTAATGTGATGTTAAGAGCCGTTATTGCTCTGGCACTCAAATATGTATGTAGATTTACATAAATGCAATTGTAAATGCAAACCACAACAGGTAAGCAAACCAACTCCACATTTGCGCTGTGGCTTATTGGAAAATAAAAAATGCATTCAATTTTCTTGCACGTGCTTTGCGTCGCCGTTTTCACACTGCATTCGCATTTGTATTTTGCATTGCACTTGATTAAATTACAAAATGGGCCGCTGTTGCTGCGGCCAAACAATGCAATTCTTAAAACAACAACAAAAGCTAAAAGCGTCCATGTTCTTTTTAGCTGTTTAGTTGAGTCGTAGAGGCGGGGCTAGGTGAACATTTAGTGTTTCTGCATTTTGTATGTATATTTTTGGTCGAATCTTTAAAGCAGTTTAATTTGATGATTCTTAACTTAGTCATACCAAATCCAAATTAGAATCTTTACTTGTATAAAAAAAATATGTTGAAGGCTGTGCAGTAATTCTAATTCTAACCTACAAAAAATGCAATCAGTCCATAACACTTAATCCAATATACTCATTTTAGCATACAGTTACAGTGTATTATGTAACTGAAATCATAAACACAGACACGTGCCTAGGTTAGCCCGTTTAACCTGGAGGCCATCCTCCTGGCATAGTCCAGTTACAAGTTTTTTTCTTCTTATCTTTCTTTTTGCCATGCCCCGCACAATTTGTACTTTTTTTTTGGCACCTGGGTTTTGCAGCTCCCCAGTTGAGAAGGGCGGCGTGCAACAATTTTACAGCTTTACACAAAAACAAAAACATCAAGCTAATGAAAGTGTCGAGTTAGATATGCAAACATAGTTTATATAGCTGTAACTGTTCGTAAGAGCGACTTCAACTAGGCTTTGTGTTTTTGTTATTTTATGTATGTAATTGAAATTGCGTGGCGTGCGCGGCATAAAGTCATAAAAGCAACAAATTGAACCAGTTTGTCACACTCTGAGGCCAAGTTAAAGGCACGTATTCACGAAGAGGTCAAAAAGCAATTGAGGAGGCTCTTGGATCTCTGGGCAACAGCGCCAGGGTTAACATTATCTCTTTCGAGACCCCAAAAGCAAAAAACAATTGTGAAACTTGTAAGCAAAAAATTCAGTTTGTGTGTGTGTGTGTGTCATAAAAAGGTAGAAAAGCGTAGAACAAGTTACCACAAAATTCTTGTTCAAAATTTAATGAAGGTTTGTTGTAGTTCCGGCGAAACGTTTACTCAGAGAGGAGCATCGGTTTTTTTAAATTCGGTTTTAAGAATGAAACTTATAAAATGTGTGTGTATACAATATATATATGTGGGGTCCATTGACTTTTAGCTTAGCGGAATCTTAAAGAATCTTTGCTCTTGAGAAAATCTAGAAATAATCTAAGAGTTTTTGACTTAATGTTAAAAATTATAATTTTGTTTGTGTCTTAAGTTCTAACAATGATTTATTTAAAGTTTCGTCTATATTTTATGATTTATAAGCTGGTTCGCAAAGTCTACTGCTGATCGTATATAGTATGATATTATAATAATTGTTGCTTGAGTAACGTATTATGATTTTATTTTAACAAATTTCGAAAGATTTGAATGGTTTTCCTATTGATTTTTATGGTCCTTTCTTTGGGTTACAAATTCTTTAACAACAATCTTTTTCTCCTAGATTCAATAACTGTGAAATTACCACACCAATTAAACCAAACACGATCTAATATAACAAAATGCCTTCTCAACTATTCATTGTATATTTCTTCTCCTCTTTCTTTTACAATCAATTGAATTCCTTTCTTAAATTCGAACGTGCCGCAATTGCGATATGTAAATCGATATGATTAAACGGATCGCGTGATTGATTGATTGCCATTCAATTTAATAAAGCAGCACCAAAACACCAAAATCACAAACAAAAACCATACCGAAAGATGAAAAAGACTCGACGGGGATATCTTTACTGATTATTTTGTTTGGGGTTGGGATTTGCGGGCGGTTTGTTTGTTATGCGCAATTTATAAAGTTGCCTGACACAATAAATAGCAGCAGCAGCGGGCCTAGGACCAACTCACCAAGGCACCTCCGCCTTTAGTTCTCGCGAAAAATTATAAAGGAGCTATCGAGCTAAAGTATTGTATTACCAAACGGACAGAGAGAGAGAGAGAGAGAGAGAAAGTGAGAGAGAGGAGAGGTAGTCAGCGTAAGGTAGTAAGAGGGAGATGAAATGATTTTGTGACCCAAGTTTATGTATTACTTGATAAGAAAAACATAAAAGGTCCTTTAAAGACAATGAGGAGCCCAAAAGCATTTCCTTGTGCTCCTTCTTCGGTTCTGCGCCTTATTCTTGTCTTATTCTGTATTTCTTATCACACCAAAAAGATCAAATTTCAAGAGCAGAAAGAGCGAGGACAAAACTATGCTGGGAAAGGATGTGATTTTTATTTTGAAAAACTGAATGGGAAACCAAAAGTTTAACTAAGGCTAAAAAGCTCTGTTTTGTTTGTGTAGGCGGTACAAAAGTCATGCTCATAAACAAATAATATAGTCGGGTGGTTTATGTAAGCAAATTTAAAAATTAATAATCGTTGCTCCAAACACTTTGGATTATTTTTAGAAAATTTTTGGCTGATGAAAAAATCTTTAAGAAAATTAGTTAATTTGTCAAGAAAGTTATAAGTTTTGAAGGTTTACTCTAGGGTTTTGAGACTACTTAAAATTAATTAAATTAAAATTTAAACCTAATATAATATTTTATGCGCTTTAAGTAAGTTGGTCAAAATTCTTAGACAAATGCTTTAATGAACAAAACGAAATCTTAAATTGCAGGTTGAACTTTTTTTTAGTTTTACAATCAAAGAGTTTACGAATTTTCTTATCCATTATAATTATCTTAGAATAAAAGTCGTATACGAATAAAGTTTTCTAGTTGTTTTCAAACTTTGGCTTTTTTTCCCACAATTTCCTGCCTTTTGTACTTACTTAACTTTTTCTTATGTTCTGACCTGCTTTATTCTCTAACCGAACCGAAATAAAGCGAATGCCAAACGAAATGTAACTCAGGCCTCCCATGCCACGCCTATTTGGATACAGACACAGATACAGATACATAAACGAATGCCTGCTGCATACAGATACATATGTATATGTTAAGCCGATAGCTTTCACGAATCTTTTACATAAACACCAAAAACACACACACACATGTGTATATGAACTTTATGGCCAGCCAATGAAAAGAGGCCAAAATTGTTAACTGTATATAAGAAGCTGTATCTTTGTATCTGTTGTGATGCCTTTGAGATTATTTACTGAACAATTAAGTTTAGCTTATATCGAAATATCTCTGCTTATTAATTAAGTTGATGAGATATCTAGATATCTGTTTATTAATTAAACACGTGCCAGTTGGAAAAAAAAAAGATGACTATTAATTGAATTAGCGCCTACAATGAGATGAGCCATGCAGCGATAGGGAAAACTATGTAACGGAGGGTCAGTTAATTATCAAGGCGTAATGTTAAAAACAACAAACAAAAAAAAAAAAAAAAACGAAAGGAAACCAACTGTAAAGTAAACTCAATTGAGCACAGGAAATGACAGCTAATTGAGCCGCAAGAAAAAAAGATAATACCCAACTCTTCATAATTTAGACACATCCATTAGATGTGTTTCTTTCTTATTTTTATGAGTTTCCTGTGTTCGATTTGCATATGACAGCATATAGTAGCTAAAGCTTGACACATTTCCTGGGTTTTTTTTTGTTGCATTTTTGGCTCATCCATCAAGTAAAAAATTCGCACGATATCATTAACAAGAGCTTTATTGACAACGGATATGCAATATATGGCGCTCTAAAAGTCAGTTTCCCAGGCCATTTACAGCTCACACACACATCCTTCAAGCATGCTTCAAGGCATCCACTTCAGACTTAAAATACTATAGCATCATTATCAGCATCACCCCCCATCGGTAAATCACGTTAATAAGCCGGTAATGAATATTATGTATGTTGTTCGTTTCGTTTGGGGGAGTTTAAGGAGTAACAAATTCCAACTTCGCATGTTTGGCACACATTTACACTGTATGCGAAATTCCTCCAACTGCTCGTTTTTTTTTTGTTTTTGTTTTTGACCCTGTTCCGTTGCTGTCATTCTCTGCGAACCGGAAGGAAACATTTCAACGGTGTTTCAAAAGTTTGTGTGTGTGTGTGTGAATGTGTGGGGGAGTCGCACTACCCTTGCAAAAATAACCAACAACTAAGGATGAAAAAAAAAAACACAAGGAAGGAATGATTTTTTTTAAAGATTGTTGAACTGTGAGTTGCTCTCTAAATTCAAGATCTAAAGTTAGAAAAAAATTATTTGTATATTTTGGTTAAGTAGGCCTTATACTTGCTTATCTTTAAATAAAAATCTACAAAGATATGGTATATTTTGGTTATGAAATAATAAGTTAAATTAAGGCTTTTTCTAATATTAATAGTTCTCTTATGAGCATAACATTTTCTTGATTTGTTTTATGAAAAATTTTGACAAACAAGAATAATACAAATATTCCAAGCTTAACTTTACTTTAGTAAAAACTGCCTCATATAAAACCTAAATACCAAATTTGCACTCTCTAACTTTTATTGTCTCTGAGTTCACTGAGACAGTTGAAAGAACATTTCTTGCATAAACACATAAACTCACATTTTTTACGTTTCTAGGGTATATATAAAAATAAAACCGAAAGCATATATTTCACTTTTTCGTCTTGGTTTAATAAGGCATGTGAAAACATTTCGCCTGGCATTTCCTCAGCCCTCCCACCCCCTCCATCCTACTTGAACATATTCCATTGCTGCATCTCCCATTCAATCAGTTTGTATCATCATTTGTAACCATTATGAGGCGCGCTGGTTTTTCGTTTAGGTGTTTTGTCGTCGTTCACTCACTTTGTGGCCTTTTTGGCCATCATCATCATCTGGCCAAATATGTCTTAAAGCTCTCTTCTTCATTTGTCAAAGTTACGCGCGCTTTGAGCCAACTCTAACTCTAACAACAACAACAAAAACAAAATCTTAGTGCTTGCAACGCTTTTTCAAATGTTTTAGACACTCGAATGCCACAATTGCAGTCACAGATGTCGGCGGGAACTGGGAGCGGTGAGGTTTTCAGGCATGCCTGGCGAAGGCCAACACTTAACTATAGCGGTGGGTAGAGAGAGGAGTCAGTCAGTTAGCTGCTAATGCGTCGCCAAACAGCTAAACAGCCAAAGAGACGTCAAAACATGCAGCTGATGATGTTGAGGTTCGAACAGACATTAACTTTAACTGAGACTTTGAGACTGCAGTTTTGATCCACTTGCTCGAAACTGGCACGTCAACTGTCAACTGCACTAGGCAGACTTTCAAACGCCGCACAGTGGTAAATCTTTTGTAATAAATCAAATGTTATTTAAACAAAAAAGTCGAAAAATAGTTATTCAATACTTAAACTTTCTCTTATAGAAATAATTTGGTTTGATTTGGTTTAAAATTTAATAACTTTAATCATAAAGTGTATTTTTTTGGTGGATATATATCTTAAAGCTTGGTATCCTTTTAAGGAATTGCCTTTTTGCTTTAAGAGAATATATTTCTTTATTATTATTTAAATTTTTTTTGTAGAGTACACTTCTAAACTGAAGAGTGAGAATACCTTATAGAATATGTATATAAATATTATTTTTCTATGGAAGTAAATTTTTTAATAGGAGAAACTTGACTTTTTAGAAAAGTATGCTTAGGAACACAAAATAATTATTTTGTTTTTCTTAATTATATATTTATTTTTTTTTTATAAAATTTTTCTATGGAAGTAAATTTGTAAGTGGAAGTCACTCTACTTTCTAGAGAAGTATGCTAAGGAATACTTTTAATTATTCCGTTTAAAGACTTATCTTTTTTAAAGATATAATATCTAAACTTACCACAAAGAAATTCTGAGAATTAATATTTTTTAGTAGAAGTATTTTATTTCAGCACTTTTCGACAGTTAAGGTTAACCTTTACGTTTCCGCTTGCCGTCCCTCTTATGGCAAATTCTGCACCAAAAAATAATGAATTACGTTGCACTGTAATTGTTAAGAGTTTGTCTGTTGCAAAAAAAACCCGTCAAATGCCAGAAATACCAAAATATAAATCGACGCGAATCGATGCGTGATACTTCGGAGGTGGGTTTTGATTTAGATCCAACAACTATGGACATATTGGTGACGTTTTCAACGGCGGCATAAAAACAGAAAGGAAAGAAAAAAATGCATTTCGCAGAAAAGAGAGAGAAAGAGAGATAGAGTGATAGAGAGATGTTGCAGTTGTTGGGGGAATCGACAACAACAAACGCGCCTGGCGGTCTGGGCGGCGAAAACCGATCAATGAAGCTTGGAAGTGTTTAGCTGAGTTGTAGCTTTCAATGTTGGTTTTGTTTTGTCGAAGGATTTCCAGTTTAGCAGCTTCGGTCTTTCGCGGACGCGTTGGCATTCCGGGCATGGCGCTAATTAACTACTGCCGGTGTTTAGCGTTTTACGCTTTATAGTACTTTGTGAACCAATTGCTGATAATAAACATTTTTATTGAATTTGTGATGATTGCCGACCGATTGCCGCCGACACAGGCACAGGTACAGGCACAGGCACAGGCACAGGTGCAATGCAGTTCTTTCTCCCCCCCCTTGTTCTATCTCTTTCTCGCTGACAATTTATTAAATGCAATTTATTTGCAATTGCTTCTTAGAAGACCAGGAGGTGCTCTGAGGATTAGCAAGACTACAGCATTGCATTCTAGGAAGACAGTCAGCCTTTCTTATCTTTTTTTCATACCCAGTGCATAATTGCCACCGGTCTTCAAGATAGGCATCACCCCAAAGCAGCAGCGCCAATTTGTTGTGTCGCCTCGACAGCAAAAAAGCGAAAAAAAAAAAAATATAATACGAATAATAAAAAACAAAATACAAACAAATCCCAAAAACGAGTTACCCTCGCGCGCACCTTTTTTATGTTCGTTACGTGTCGCGGTCGCCGAAAACCGACCAGAAATATAACGCCAGCAAAGGCTTGAGAATTGTAACTACCCTATAAAACTAAATTTTTAAATCCTTCCTTAAATTTTTGTTTACAAAGAAATCCCAATTGAAGCTTAATGCTTTCAAAATAATGTTTCCTGCCTTAGATTTTTCAGTTCTTGAGTTTTTTTAGATGAGATCGATTGGAAGCACTTAGGATGTTATATTTGACCCCTCAGAAGATGCATACCAAATTTAGTTACTTGAGATGATTTTTTTACTGAGATCATTGGGATAGGTCGAACTACCATTCGAACATGCAATTCAATTAATATTTAATTATTACATTAAAGTAGATAAGAAGATATACTCAAATAAGTATAATGCCTTATACAACGCTGCCATTCCACCAAAACTGCTCTTAAGAGACCCAAGCTCACTTGCTTAGTTTGCGAGAACCTCAATATCATTATCTAGAACTCCAGTTCTAGAAGTCTCTCACATTAATAGGATGTAGAACTATCCAAGACCCTGAATTACTTTGTAGCTATGTTTCTTTGTAAAGGGTTCCATCATATTTTGATAAGTTGGTTACATGAATTATCTTTTAAGTACCCACCCTTTCCCCACTCTGATGTAGGGTATAAAAAAACCACACAACAAAAAATATTCGCCATAAAATTTGTTGAAGCGCCTGACGCAGACGCATGTCGTCAGCTTCCATAAAAAAAACCTTATCAGATTGACAGGCGAAACTTCTAAGTAAACACATAAAAGAAATTACGAGAGGTTTGTTTTTGGTTTAAACTTGTGTTTTTGTTTTATTTACTCTAAATATTTTGTTGTATTCTTGTATTTTTTGTTGTTGTTGTTTTTATATGCTACACATTAAAAATGCTTGGTGCTTATGTAAGACATAGATCATAATTGTATGGTTACATTATATATATATATATATAGAAAATAGTATAATGTTGGTTTTATAATAAATACTGTAGGAGGGAACGCAGTGCGCCTTTAACTATAACAAAAACTGAACGTTGGTACTTAATAATTTCATTTTTATCATAAAATACAAACTAGTTTATCATTGAAATTGAAAAATTCATTGGATTTATCTTTGAAAACTATCACACACAAATTTTTTTTATAACGAAAACTACATTAATATAATTTGAAATATTCTTATAAGTTTTTTGTTGTAAGTAAGCTATTTACTAGGAATAGTTGTTTTAATAATGGTTCATCATGGATTAATTATTTATGTGTAGATCTTTAATACTAAGCTGTTCCATTGACATACAATAAAATCGGGATTTATAAATGTATTGGCAAGATTGATAAGTGAAAACGAAAAGAAAACTTACACTAAAAATAAATACCGAATATAATTTTTTTAAATTTTAAAACAATTTCATACAAAAATTATATTTTAATAAAAAGCATTTGCTAAAAAAATTACAATGGAACAGTTTTAAGTTACATAAATTATATACGGTGCACTTCAAGTAATCCAGCAAACGTTTTAAGCAGGAATTAATTGAACATTTTCTACGTATGCTAGGAGCTCATGTATTTCCTAAACCTTGATGTCCTTAGCCGTTTTCAAGATGCAGATAAAAAGTTGTGGTTAATTGTTAGATTGCTTTAAACTTGAGTGTAGAAGCATTTTGGGATCCTTCTCAGGCACTGCTGCTGGAGCGTTCGGTCTGCCCACCAGATAACAGTTCATTAGAGCGGGTTTCATGCGGAACCTGCTCGACTTCAATGTACTCCTCTTCGTCTTGAGCAGGTGACTCTTCTGGTTGTTGTGGTGAAGCTGCAGTTTCTGACTCATAAAGCTCCTGCTTCACATGACTGGGACTGAGAATGGGTGAGCTGGCCGAGGAGCTGTGATTCTCCTGTTTGGGTAATGGACGTACCGCAGGAGAAGGATTAGGCGGTGCTGGGATTTGACGTAGTTCATGTGCACGCTGATGATGCTCGAGCTCGGCACGGAAAAAAAACTTTTCTGGGCACAAATTACAATCGTAAGGTCGAGCACCATGCTCTGCAATGTGAGCCAGGAGACCACCCGGAGCCGTAAATACCGCTGAGCAAATGTAACAGTTGAACCCACGCTGTTCGGTACCGGCAAACGTATGCTCCACCAGGTGCTCCTGGAGCTTTTGAGCGTGCGGCAATATAAGCTTGCAGAGATTACAACGATTCTCCAGATAAACCACTGTGTTTGCTGTAGGTTGTTGAAGAGCTACCACAGGAGGCGCTTCCTTGCTTCGCTTACCATGGAGATTATGTTTGCGGCAGCATTTGTCACACAATTTAGCAGTTTCGCCCGCCTCCGGCAAGGGTTCCAAGCACAAAGCACAAACGGGTTCCTGGAGACTACCGCAATTTGGAGATTTTGTATGGAACTTTGCATGTAAACTCAGTTCAAATTCAGAGTGTAAAGTTTGACGACAACAAATGCAAGCCATGGGTAAATTACCATCATTACCATGCTCGCCGAGATGTGCACGGAACGCAGCCACATGCTCCAACTGCTGGCCACAATGGGCACATTTCCCCGACTGACCCACCTTGGAATGTTGTAGCTTATGCTCGGCTAGTATTGCTGGCGATGGAAAGATCTCGTCACAGATGAGACACTTGTGTTTGCCACTCGAATTGTGACAGCTCTTCATGTGCTGCTCCAGTTCTGCACGAGATTTATAATTGCCCGAACAGTAGGCACATCGCAAACTGACTCCAGTCTTCAGATTATGAGCTAGCTTCCGATGTGAATGTAGTTCCGCCTCACTGCGCAAATCCTGACGCTCACACATGCCACAGCTGTAACTGCTCCCAGTACTGGACGCCGTTGCATTCGCTGCTTGGGTTGCTTGTGCCGGTAGTTCGGGTGCACTGGCTGCTGGAGAAGTTGCCTTTGCTGCATACATCTCCATCAAATAACGTTGACTGAGACCGTACATGAGTGCAGGATGTGGGGTTTGTTGTGGCTTCAAAGCACTCGTATCAACCTGGAAAAAGTGAAGTTTATAAAGGGTTTTAGTTGATAAGTCATGATGAAGCTGATCCAGATCGAGAACCTTGACCAGACCGGTGGTTTGCAGGCCTAACCATAATGAACTCTCAAACAAACAAAGTCTCTACCCGATATTTATCGATAAATAGAAAATAATTTAACTGATTCTTACCTGCAATGGACTGTAGAACTTGTTGGCTGCCTGTGCATTTGTGGGCGTG
Organism: Scaptomyza polygonia; assembly: GCA_035044585.1. NCBI lineage: Eukaryota > Metazoa > Arthropoda > Insecta > Diptera > Drosophilidae > Scaptomyza > Scaptomyza polygonia. The sequence goes on from JAWNNU010001690.1 coordinate 1,748,460, forward strand.
GCATTTCCCCCACCAAAAAGTCCTTTAAATGCCACATTGTAATCGATATGCAGATTACTGTTATTATTTGTGGCAGCCGCAGCAGCTGCAGCGGCAGCCGCCAATGGAGGCAACAAAGCATTCACATACAGACTGCCCATCTGATTTGCGGACTGCTCCTGCTTATCCTTGACACCACCATGCTGACTCTGCATATGACGATCGAGTAGAAACTCCACATGGAACGTCTCGGGGCAACTGGGACAACGGAATTGCCGGGCATGCGCCGCCAAATGGAAATGCATTTCCAATTCTGAGGCGCAAACGGCGCGACAAAACATGCACTGCAACGGATTCGCTGGAGATGCATTCGGTGGTCCACCTCCTTGTCCAGCAGAAGCACCTCCTCCACCCACCAACTGATGTCGCGTCTTAACGTGCACATGGAAATCCGTATCATTGCGAAAGAGTTCCAAGCACGCACTGCATCGTAGCAGTTTTGTCTCCTGACTATGAGCACAGGCCAAGTGGAGCTGCATGGACATGCGATTCTCACACAGCTCCGAGCAGATGGAACACTTTAATAATGTCTGAACATGTTCACTGATCAAATGCTGCTGCAGCTCATCCGATTTGGCAAAGGCTTTGCCACAATTGGCGCCACAATTGAACTCGGAGCCGGTGATCAAAAAATGTGCCACAACATGACGTTCAAATTCGCTTTGTTCCGGTAGACTCAAGCCACAGTGGGGACAAATCAATTGCATGCCCTCGGCAATGTGTGTTTTCAAATGATTGCGAAAGCTTTCAAAGTCTGGCAGCCCAGCGTTGCATTGATTGCAGAAGAAGACGCCAGGTGGCGCTGGTGGTGTCAAAGTTCTTCGTTTATTGCTGCTTAGATCCGTCGGAAGTTCTTCAGCTGGAGGACTTGGCAGATCCTGCTTAATTTTTGGCATCTCCAAACGAGGACTAAATGTGCCTGCAGTTGCCAGACGATTGAAGTGTTCATAGTAGGAATTTGGACTGCTCAGACGATCCAAATGAGTCGTTCGCATATGTTGAAAAAGAGACGCTATGTTGACAAATTTCATTGTACAGTATTCGCAATTGAGCTGAAAACCATTTGTGGGAGGCTCTACTGTCTCTGTAGTGTTGGTTATGGTTGCAGAGCTTCGACCTCCCTGTTGCTGCTGTTTCTCGTGTGCCGCCTGAAGATGTGCATTTAACTGCTCCAAACTGCTGAATTCCATTACTTTGGGACTGCAGAAACTGCATCTCAATTGGGGCGTTGGAGTAGGCGTTGTTGGAACTACTCCAGCACGTGCCCGCTTAGGGAACTCCAGACGACTTGGACTGCTATCCGAAGCGAGAGCCAAAGCATAGCGACGCTTGTGTAAACTACCATTGCTGGAGATTGAGGCAGAACCCGTGGAACGTGGACTATAATTCAGAGCATTAGGATTGCCACCAGCTGCTAGGATTGCAGCATTCTTCTTGTGCTTCTGCATGTGGGAGGTTAAAGCGGCTGCTGTATTATATCCACGATTGCACATGCTGCACTGAAACGGTTTCTGTATATCGTGCGTCTTCATGTGAATCTTTAAATGATCGCTATCGGGTTTGAATGAGGAGAGAAAATATAGGGTTTACGAAATTATAGGAATTTGATAGGAATAGGAACCTACAAGACTAACGCTATATTCTTTTCCAACTTTAAGACTTACCTTCTTGAGAAAGCTGCCTCACAGTGCGGACACTTGTAGTTCCTTTCGTTTGTGTGCAACTTCTTATGACGATCGCGGGAACGCTTGTGTTTGAATAACTTGGCGCAGTATTCGCATTTGAAAGGCAAATGTTCGGCATGGCTCTAAATGACGAAAAACAGATATCAAAGAGCATGAAATTAGCAAAGTTCAACAAGTGTTTGTTGTTTGTTTTTCGGTTGCAATCTAAATTATGATACTTTGAGAGCCGAGAACTTCTGAGGCTGACTAACCTATTTGAAATTCTTAGAAGCCATCGTGTCGTCTTGCCGTCAACCCATTCAGACAGTGCGATTCCTGTCTTGAATTTATTGCTGCAACGCAGCCGTTGACTAAATCTCAATTCTTTTTTGTGCGCTATAAAAAGGGGTATTTGGTTTTCTGTCGTTGAGTATGTAACGCCAACGATTTTGAATTTAGGCCGACTACTCTCTGTACAGAAGTTAAATTACTTTGGATTTCCGTATTAATGCATTAATAAAAATTTGAGTTGCAGTCATGCCTAAAGTTTAGAGATGAACAGTCAGATGAAATTTAAGAGTATTCGAAGTTCGGTAGCTGTCTTGATCAATCTGATTCTTTAACTAAATCTGCATGCCAGGAGACGGTAGACGGCATGGGGTACGACAAAGTATGTAGGTGTTTCACGTGGCTTGTGGACAGAAATTCATCTAAATGCGCAACGTAAACGCCAGAAAATGCGATAGGAGGGTGTAGGAAGAGGGTCAGGTTGTTTGAGGGGATTTCTCTCCACAAACACACACACACCCGCAACCGGTTTGCTTTTTGGGTTCTTTGGCGGTCAACCGCACTCGGTTTTTAAATGCTTTGAAGTGTAGCGCTCAAAGCTAAAAATTAGCCCATTTGTATGCAGCCCCCCAGTTCGAGTTTGCTTATTGCACAATATGAGCCAAGTTAAGGCAGACAGCTCGAGAACTCTCGTGTTGGTTATGGTTTTTTAAACTGTCGCGCCAATCATCAACATCATCACCATATTCCCCAATGCTCAACCCTACCCTCCAGTCCCAAGGAACGTGCAAAGAAACCCGCCTAGGATCAAAGAGCAGCGCAACATGTGATATTAGAATCCCCCCTCTCTTTCTCTCTCTCACATTTTAATCTTCTGGCGATAAGCGATCTGCTGTTGTCCTAAACACAGTTGCAATTGGGTTAACAAGTTGCTGATGTCATGGGCGTACCAGCAACAGGATGAGACATACGTTCAAGTGGGTGAACATCGCGTATTACGTGTGTTTTTTTTTTTTTTTGAAATGCTACCGAATCTTTTGGCTTTGTGAGTCGCTTTTGCCGACGCCTAAGAATGTTGGCAAGATATGCATCTTTTTGAACTCGAGAAACAAATTTTGCATTCATGTTAGAGAATTTTGGGTAAGTGGACAAGACTAAAGCTAAGATGTTATGAACATAATGTTGAATATACATATGTATTTATATCTTAAACTTCTTTAGGACAGTAAATTTATTATATTTACCCTTTTTATTGATGTGCTGTAAGCTTCTTGCCCCTAAGAATAGCAAACCATGTATGTATTTGCTCTAAAATCTATTCGTCAATCTATTTTCTCTTGTGACCTACTTTAATTTTAAACCGAACCTAATCGATAGCAATTAGGAAATTGTGTTTTACCTCGACTTGACATTTGGTGGTTGTGCTACTCAAGGATGCGCCCCTCAACAATGAAACCAAATTTTAAGCTTGTTCCATTTTTAGACTCCACCCAAAGCAACCACCCAACGCTCTTAGACATAAGCATCTTAGACAATGTCAAGTCGAATAATTAAACCTCCTTTTACACCCTAAGGGAAAATGGGGTTGGGAAACTCACCTGCACGTGATGCTTCAAGTAGCCGAGACGTGGAAATGATTTATCACAGAACTGACACTGATAGGAGCCGTCGCCGCGACTTTTAATGCTTTCGCCTGTCAACTTATCAAACTTGTTGGCGGCTGCTCCGGTTCCTGCACCTCCATGTCCTGCTGCGGCTCCAGCGGCTGCTGCCAATTTGGCTTCCTTATTGATTTTGCGCAGCTTGTTGGCAATTTTCAGCGCCTGCTGGTGATGATAATGATGATGGTGATGATGCAAATGAGCTGGTCGTTTTGGCTTGGCTAAGTCCTGTTGTTCCATAGCAGAACCTTCACCATTTGCCTTGGACTTGGACTCTTCAGTTTGGGGTTCCTCGGACTTTGGCTGCTGTACCGAGTTGGGTGTCAGTGTGCCATCCGAGATGCTTGGGGAATAGCTCGAGGAGGTATGCGTGCCGTACATATCTACAAAAAAGGAGGGGGATAGAGAGAGAGAGAGAGTGGGGGGATTAGGGTATCAGTGTTGTAATTAAGATCATGTCTTGTCGTGTGGGCAGCGACTGCATCCTTATTAGCATCATCATCATCATTGTCGGCGTCGGTTTCTCTTGTGACTAAGACACAGGAAATCAACGTTGGTTTATCAAATGTTCGGACACACACATTTAATTCAATTAACATGCTACGTTTGGTGTTGCCTCCACCCCAGAGACACACACTCACTTGGACCATACCCCCTATTCTATCCTATCCAAACCCCACTCTCCGTGTGTGTAAATGAGCTGCACGTTTGTTTCATGCAAACTAATTGCGCTTTTGTACTTAAGAGCATTTTAATTACAAAGATCTGCCACTTGACGCCTCTTACAAGCACATGATGTCTGACAATGAGGGTCACTTTAATCATACACTGAGCATAATATAGCACACCGAGCTGTAGCAAACGAGCAATCCCAAGCAGAGCAAGAGCACTAGTTGGATAAATTATTCTAGGAAAAGAAGGAATCTTTAATGAAAAAGGGATCCACAGCAAGTGAAATTGTACGCAGACGAGGTTTTCTTAGGAAAAAAAAAATTCCTTGGAGCAGAAATTTCTCTAGTCAGCAACATGCGACTAAACTGTCCAATCATTTCTCGCAGTGTATACACAACTTACACTTCGATATGGTTACTGATCTATCACCACGCGCCAAGTGTCGTTGAGTTTTTATTTATTTTTTTTTTTATTTTGGTACACTTTGCGTTTTGGAAAACTTTAATTAAAGCTAATTGCGCCGTCTGATCCATAGCTGTAACTGTAAATGTATCTCTCAACTATCCTATGTCTCTAAACGTATCTGTTTGTTTTGGCTGCCGTCGCTTGAACTCTGATCTTAAGTGTGGTACTTGTTTGCGGCTCCTCACACTTTTCATTTTCAACTTGGTTTTTCTTTTAAATTTATTTTGTTTTTAATAAGGAAGCTTGAAAATTATGCATCAGATTAATTATTGTATATGTGTATTGCGTCAATTGAGAATTGTCTTCGCCTTTGTCTGGTAATAACCAGTTTCAAAGTGCCAGTTGGGTCAAAGAAAGTTGTAAGAGATTGAAAATCTTATAAGATTTGATTGGGTTAAATTGGGTTAAGTTGAACGGATTACAGCTCAATGTTAGAGGTTAGAATTGTGTTTAAACTGGAATTGAATGGCGTTTTGAGAGCTTTTAATTGTGTGAGATGAGAATTGATATTTTTAAGTGTGAAGAATCTTATAAATCTTAACTTAAATACAAAGTAAACCATAGTTAGTCAGGAAAAAATTTACATTTAAGTATCGACTGAGAGAAAAATTATATATGTTTACAGATCGGTTTATTTTTTCAAAGTCTAAAATTTTTTTGATTAGTAAATTTTTAATATTCCTTTTGAAATAGAGAATTCCTTTTAGGGAATTCTACTGTGCAACATAAAATTAAGAAAGTATAATGACTATTTCTGCATTTCATTTGTAAAAAAGTTCCAACAGCTTTATGTAAGGTTAAACCATCCAAACCATATGTATCTTCAAAAACAAATTCTTTCTACAAACTACAAAATTTACCGTTATTTGTTATTTCCTTGGTGGCTTGAATCTTTTCAATTAAATTCTCCAAACGCGAACTAGGACCGCGATATAACATCTTTAAGGCCATCATGGCATTGTTCAACACTCGCAACAATTCGCATAAACTTTTTCGCAAATTAATTTCGCAAAACAAATTTTTACGAACACATTTTTGACACTTATAGCTTTTGCTTAGAAATTAAGATGCAGTATTTGAGGAATTTATTTCACAAATGAAATTCAACAATATTATCAATTAGCCCGCGAGGCGACACCAAACGACGCCAAAGGATCGCATTTGCCGTTGTTGTTGTTGTTATTGCGCGTTCGTAACGTCCAATTGCCGCGAGCACCAAAATGTGACTGAAATCAGAGCCAAGAGCTAAGAGCCAAGCGCCGTAGGAAACCCGAAGCAGCAGAAGCGCTGTCGTCGCCGTCGCAGTAACGGGCGTCAACGCCTATAAAGCAGAAAAAAAAAAACAACAACAACAAAGTAATTTCGAGCACTTGGCGAACCAGTCTGCCCAGCGCATGCGTGTCTGTGTGTGAGTGTGACATGCACTCTTATATATGTGTGTGTGTTAGTTTTTGTGCCTGGCTGCCTTTTGGGATTCTGTGCACCAAGCGCAAGGCGTCGGCGTCGCTGCTGCCAGCGCAGCGGCCAGCAAATGAGAAACAAACAAAGCACAGCATTAAATGGCGCCCCATACACAAATACAAACGCACGCAGCCATGCGTGAGCGAGTGAGCGCAATCAAGAAAAAACTGTGAGAGAGCAAGAGCGTAAGTGTAAACTGTTTATGTGTGTGCGCTTATATACGAAGCGAATTAAAAAGGCGGAGCATGGGAGATCAAGTTTGTGTGTATGGTGCCGCTGTCACATTGGGCGTTCATTTAGTTGTGCAAGAGAGAGAGTGGTAAAGAAGGGCTTGGGGTGTGTTGGTTGCTTTGATAATTTATATGTGGATTGAAGGAGGTGGAGGTCGGCTGGTTGGTATACTTTTGATATATATTTCGTTTATTTATAGTCTGCTACCAGTAAAGTCATATGCTAATTAGCTTAAATGTCGAGTGTTGATGTGCTGGCATTTTTTTTATTTTTTTTGAAAAGTTTTCTATTATTCTATTTTAGTCTATTTTTGTTGTGGGGTTTGACTTTGTAACTGCTTTAGGCAGCTGTAAAACTTTGGAACAAAAAGGTTTTTTGATTTGTGCTCAACGCGAAGTTTTTGACTTTGCTTTAAGAGGATTTTTTTATAATGGAGAGTTTTTCGCAAGCTGAAAGTTGTGTGTGTGCTGTGAAAAACTGTTGAACTGAACGTTTCTGTTTGGAACTTCTTAAAACAATTACTTAAAATTGAACTTTTAAGGTTAAAATGAGAATATTCTATTAATGGTTTTGTATAACAAAGCATAAAAGCAAATTCAAATTTCCACATATTTTAAGCATTTTAATTACCCTATGTAAGCCGTCAATTTTTATTATATTTTCGTAACAACATTTATTAACGCAACCCAAATATCTGTCAATATACTGCCAAACAGCCAATTGCACAAAAATCTGAACAATATTGACACAAAATGACAATGAACGCTAAATAAAACTGTGCAAAAAGCTGAAATGGCCAAAAACGGCAGCGAACACGTTAAAGCCATTAGCGCTAAGAGACGCAAATGTCGCCCGTCAATATGGCAAAAATTTGTGGCCAAACACACAAAAAAGGACAGCCAGCAACGGCAAGGACAAAAGTGTTGTGGCTGTGGCTACTGCTGCAAGTCAAGCTGCATGCCACTAAAAGCCAAATTAATTATGCATGCAGTTGGCAGGCAGCCATGGCAACAATGGCCAAAAACTGCTGCAGGTATCACATCCGATTTTTTTTTTTTTTCGGTATTTTTGGATTTTAACTTTTTACGGCTGCTGTCAGCAGCAATCAACAGCACGTCTCTGTCCCTGCAATCCCAAACCCCTTCATCAACGGCAATAGGAAAAAACTATTAAAGTAATTAAAAAATCACTTTACACATTAGCAGGTTTTTTCTGTTGTTGTTGTTGTTGTTGTGGTTATTTGCCGGTTTTGTTTGAGTGCGAACCGTTTTGTATTTGCAATTGGATAAAAACTATTCAACCAATAGGATTCGTTTGTTGCTCTACCAACGCATGCGTTGGGACAGTTAGCGAAATAGCTATAGCTATACGCGCTCTGCTCTCTCTCGCTCGCTTATTTACTACACAGCAGTTGGGCCACTCTCTTTGCTTGTTGTTGTGGCGAACGCAGCATTTATTGACAGCGCGCTGTCGATTTTGGGATTTGTTTCGGTTTTAATTGCAGCGAAAGCAACGCTAATTGCGGTTTATGTGTTTGAGTTGTTGTTGTTGTCGATATTATTTGCGAATGCGCGAGTTTGTCGTTTCAGTCTTTGGTTTGAGGTTAGAATTTTGCCCAGTGTGAAATTGGCTTGTAGATTTTCTTCTTTTTAACATGCTTGTATTAGTTTCATCCATAGTTTTATCCATTTACTTTTAATTGCATTGGGATACAACTTTTATTGTTTTAAGTCGAATTAAAAAACTATGTTCAAAATTAGGATTACAACCACATTGATTAATTCTTTATTGGACGGATTTTAACTTTTTTCAAAGCTTAATTTGAATTGCATTTAAATTTTAAAACACAATTTTTGTCTTACGTTTCTTCGCCCTAATCACATTTAAAAAAAAAGGTGGACAATTGCCAAATGTCTCTTAACCCAATCTTAACTTAACCAAATACCAATTAAAAATGGCATTGATTGTCTGAGAGAAAAACCAAACTTTTCGAATATTTTCGTAACCACCAAAAACTTCATTAAATAATGATGAACAACCCATCAATCCTATAAACGAAACACAATCCAAATCTCGAAACCAATTAAAGGTAATTCAGCGCCTTTAATTTTTAATGCGCCCAGAAAAACTTGTGAAAAATGTCAAAACAAATAACAAGAAAACATGAAAACAATCGCCTTTCCCCTCATCAACCTGCCAAGGCTTCGCAGCGCTACTTTCTTTAATTGTAACAAGAAAATTTCCCTAAAATTTTGTTAACTTAATTGCATAACAATTGTAAACAGCAGCTAAGCGTTTTTTAGTGTACAACCAACAAATTTTCACTTGCATTTTAAAAAAGTTCTTTCAAGTTTTGTCCGTTGAGTTGGGATTTCTCTCTCGCCGTTAATTACGTTTGAGTGACAGTTTTGTGACAGGCTAGCGCTGGTTGGGATCGCACTACCATTACGTCCATTTCCACATTGGAATCGGGTGGAGGGATTGGTGTTGCCCTTTTTTGTGTTTGGGGTAAGTGATGGGCTCAGTTTGGTTCGGTGGGTGAAATGTGAGGGTGAACAGGTAAATGCGCCCCGGCAAACGTTGATGAGGCTTAGTTTTAGACTTTGCATGATATTCAGTTTTAATTTTCAGCATAACGTGTATATTAGTTTGTTTAATTATTAAGTTGCATAATCAGTTTTATAATATTTCGAATTTTAGTTAAGTTTTTTATGTCGCATATCAAAATAAAGCATTTTTTAATTAATGTTCGTTAAAATATGTAGGAAATTACTTTTAGATTTCCCCACTAAGGAACCTTTAGCGGTCTATGTGTAACATTATCCTGAAAGAGTCAGCCGGTACAGCCTGTTTATAGATTTCCCCACTAAGGACCCTTTAGCGGTCTATGTGTGACACTAACCTGGAAGGGTCAGCCGGTACAACCTATGTATAGATTTCCCCACTAAGGACCCTTTAGCGGTCTATGTGTGGCACTAACCTGGAAGGGTCAGCCGGTACAACCTATTTATAGATTTCCCCACTAAGGACCCTTGAGCGGTCTATGTGTGACATTACCCTGGAAGAGTCAGCCGGTACAACCTACTCATAGATTCGAACATATTCAAGTTAATATCTTTAATAATGATAGATCATTTTACTCTTACGAAAACTACTCTTTCTCTAAACCTTATTTTGGGTACTGCTATAATTTTGTACTTTTATGTTAACCCAACGTTCCTAAGATTTATTTTTAAGATGACTTTAGATATGTTTAGTTAATCCTTACGTATTTAAACCGAAACTTTATAGCCATAGTTCGTTTTTACAGGATATCTATATAGTCATAGTATTTTATTTCAAAGTATCTTGATGATTTCTGTGCATTTTTAATGCGCAGCTAATGTAAAGCCTAAAATAATAAAAACAACTTGTGACTTTGACTGAGATTTGTTGGTCAACGCGAGTCCTTCTGCTGCTGCTGGTGTTGCTGGTGTTGCTTCTGTTGCCAGGGAGCACTTTTCCGTTAGCTAACACATGTGACAGTCGGGTTAACATTTTGGAAGCTGGTGACAGGCAAAGGGTTTTCTCGGTTGGCAGAGCTGACCCGGCGCTTTGACTGGCGCCCTCATGCATAATAGATTAATTATAAAAAATAAGCACAGCACACACGACGCAGGCAGGGGCATTTAAGTGGGTGAGGTTATACTGTTATGTGGCGTGTGGCCACATCAGCAACCTGTCAGCCATTGTCCTTCAGCGCAAGTGTCCTTTTGTTGCCACTCACTTATCACGTTGTGTTGCTTTCGTTAGCGAGCATTTTAAATTAACCATTTCTATTGCCATTTGCAGCAAAAGTCACTCAAATTGTCACTTTGATGTTTGACAGACTCGAAACTCAAGCAGCAAAGTACCAAGGTCCAAATTTCGAGCGTCGTGTCGTGAGTCCTGTACATAAATTAATGTAAATGTGTCTCCATAGATTTTTATTCCTCTCACATTCCATTTGCCCGCTCAATTTTTAACTGGACAATTAATCAGACGCTTAGGACCACATTTAATTAGAGGCTTTGCATCTCTTAACGGGTACAAAAAAAGGTTTATTTGGGATGACATTTATTTTTTTGTATATTTTGTCACAAAGTTTTTAATACTTTTTAGCTTATTTTATGATATGATATGAGTACTTAAATCACAATAAGCCGTGTAATGCAATTCAAAAAATATAATTGTCCTGAAAATTTATGATAAGTTTTTTAAGCTGAACAGAAGAATTTTCTATTTATAATGATTGTTTTGTATTTATTTCGTTGAGAATAAAAAGATACATAATCAATAGAAAATATGGTAATGCAGACGGCCGAAATGAGGATCGTTATCCCTATAAGGAAAGTTTTATTGGAAACATAATTTTCAAATATTGTATAATAAAGTCTCAAGAAAACTTAGAAAGTAAAAAGACTTTAAGTATAAAGTAAAATCAGTTTATTAAAAACTAAGAAGTACACTGCGGTTCTTTCAAACCGTTCTAACCTATGAAGTACCCTAAGTACCGCTTCTTACATAAATTTTCTCCTTGTTAGTATTTCAAACCCTCTTTGTTGTTCCTGTTTTAAGACGCTCCCTCTACGCAAAAACCTTACAAAAATATACTCAACACCAATACTGTGGGCGACATTGACACTAGACCAACACCGAATTAGGATTTGGAACCCCACTGAGCAACCTTTCAAAACATTCCACAAAAGGGTCACTTAATATTATTTACCAAAACAATAATTAGCATTTAAATCAGATATTGAGCTGCAATCCATTGAGTTTCAATCCACTTTAGAGATAAAGTCAAGTCATCAGGACACATAATGATGATCCTCTAATAGCGCTCAATTGCGCAAACGTACAAACTGAATGAATAATGAAGTGAAAATACTCAATCAGGGAGCAGGCATCACAATTTGTGTCTGACCGAAACAGGCCAACAGGCGCTGACACAAATCAATCAGCGCAAAAAGAAGCAAAGAGAAGTTAGAAAGGTTTTCTTGGTTCTTGGTTCTTGGTTCATTGATGATCGTTTATTTTGAGTTGATCTTGATGAGCTGTCAGTGACTGGCGACGCGTCGGGTGCGTCCTGCGGTGGCATGCCAGCTACGCCTCTCAAAATCGAACAAAACCAATTGAAAAGGGTTTTCTTGTGTCTGTTTTCTGTTTCAGGTTGTTTTTTTTTATTGTGATTTCAGCTTGACTGAGTTGACCCGTAATTGACTTTCGCACCTGCCAACCACAAAAGTGGAGCTTAGACTTGTTCCCCCATACCCCCTCCGCCCTGCTCGTTTTGGGTCTGTGGCACGTGCTAACAGCTTGTGGTTACTACTAGACGGGGCAGCTGTGCATGGGGTGTGCAACAGCAGCTGCCACAGCCTGACCAGCGTTAAGCGTGCCACAAAGCCCCGAACAGAAGCAGCCATAAAGCGCGACTGAAACTGAAGTACCTCTACAACCTTTCGTAATTGAAATGCAAAAGAAGCTCAAAGGTTGAGCCTTCTGGACACAGAAATTGAGAGAGAGATTAACATGTCCGATTGCGCCACATCCGAATGATGTCTTTTGTGTGGCGATTCCGGTTGCTGATATCTCTCTCTCTCTTTCTCGTTCTTCTTGTTCTTCCATCCGGAAACTAGAACTCCACGATTGTGTTTCAAGTGGCCGCTGTTAACAGCACACTAAAGGGGTCGACAATTTTTTTTCACGGTTTTGGTCTGGCGAAACTGGGTTTACGACACTGCTTGATGTTGATAATAAACATAAAATCATTTTATTACCATCATTTCGAAGGCAGTTCGTTGGCATTTAACTAATAAGCAAAACGTCAAACTATTGAATATAACTAAAGTTGAAGGGTCTGTTTTTGGGCTAACATTTCAATTGGCATTAGTTATGTATTAGAGAAGTACGAGCATAAAAATAGGTTTTTCTCGTAAGTGTTAGAGCATCAGGTATGATGTCATATGGGAGTTATGAATGTGTTTGGGCTCAAAGGAATTTTTTGCTCAATGGACCTTTCCACTAAAACAAGAATACCCTGTAAATGTAGTTTCCTGTAGGCTAATAGGAATTTATAGCAAACTTTCCTTGAATATAGTTTCCTAAAGAAAATTTGCCTCGAAAACTTGTTTAGCTAGTAACAATTTTCAATTGAATACCTTACCCCCAATTACTTATTTCTACATAAACCACTCATCCACCTATGAAACATATGCAAAATATACTCTCCCTTTCATTTAGTCTTCCTTACACTAACCCTAACAAGCAAATGCAATCATTTTGGTGAGCCATCAGGAACAACTCTACACGTAACGCATTACCATCACCGCCATAACCACACACCTCGCCTACTCCTCCCCCATCATAAGGCAGTCGTCGCACCACCCTAAATAATGTATTACATTCATAAGATTTATCTAGCAAAACGGGGAAAAAAAACCTGCTCGAGCAACAACAGAAATGAAATAACCCATAACAATATGTCCAAATTAAATCCTTTAAGGCCAAAAGGAAAAACAGGAGAAACATTTCAACGTGTATTTCATTTAAATTACCAAGAATTTATCTTCAACCAAAAGAGATGGAAGGATACGCAAATGTGGAGGATTGTTCGAACCGTGGCCAGAGGCAGAAGGGGGAATAAGGAAAAACTGCGAAGTGTTTCCCCGGGGAAATGGGTAACGCGCTCGCGAAATTGTGCCTTGGAGTCGCATAAGAGAAGCGAACGGCGAAAGTGCCACCAAAAGTATGCACATGGGAGCCACCAAAAGGGGGAGGCGGTGGACGGGGTCGAATAGCCAATTGGCTTATATGAGTATGCGTGTGTGTTCTTGTGTGTATCGTAAAACGTTCGCTGACTTTTATGCGAAATGAAAACGTCTTCGAACGCGCAGCACGAAAAACAAATAAGCAAAAAAATGCCCCCTGCTTTTATTTGCAGGACTTGCTGCTTGCTTTGGCTCCTGGGAGACTGGGAAAACTTGGCCAAGCAACACCTAACGCACATAAATCATGCAGAAAGGTGGCAAGTAGCAGCAGCAACAGCAACAGCAGCAGCAAACAAACAAAAGCAAAACGCTGGGCGTGCCATAACTTTTGCCTTAAAGCCCTGCCGCCCGAAATTCCCATGGCATGGTCAGGCAGCCTTTTGGCCAGGACTCGCGGGAAACAGATTCAGTCCAGCTTCTGTTTCTCCGGCTGCAGCAAAAAAAAACTTGGCGCACAAAAATTGCTCAAAAGTACTGCAGCTGACAGGGCGACGAGTGCAGCTGTAACCAAACCTCCAAACCACCCTCCTTAAATCTTCCCTTCAAGGAGCAAGTTTTTTTTTTTTGTTTCTTCTTTATTTCTACCTCTGTTGGTGTCAAAAGGCGTTTTTACACCTGAGATTGCCAACTTTTGTTGTTGTTGTTATTATTTATGGCTTCTTTGTAGAAAATCAAAATCAGCTTGGGGGAGGTGGTTTTACATTTTCTATAGCTTAAAAATAGATAGTGTGTGGGCTGAGAGTTTTGGAGCTTTATTTGATGCGTGTTGACCCAATTTAAACAACATGGCGTGTGGCTTAAAGCGGCAATGATTTGTTTTTTATTTTTGTTTTTGGTAAGATCTTTGTTTAAACGTGATCTCGGCTCTGTTTTTTTTTTTTTTTAATTTTGAGTACATACAGTTCATTAAACTGTTCTTCAAATGTCTTCATCTACGTTAGCTGCTTTTTAGTGACCAGTTTTTCCACACACAGACACACACACACACAAACACACACAGAGATGTCAATCTTAAAGCAATTTGTGTTCATTTCTTGTGAAAGCAACGGACTTGAACTTAAAACATGCTGCGGGCCACACAACTGTGAGAATTTAGCACTATAAGCGCAAAATCTTTTGCAAGTTTACACAAAAAAAGAAGAAGAAGAAGAAATAATTAAGCAAAATTTGTGTTAGGAATGTGTGGCCTTAAGATACCCTGTGTATATAGGGTGTTTAAGTTGAAAGCCTTGAAGCTTAAAGAGCGTACTTTTTGGTATCTTGCGGATTGAAAGTGCCAGACTGAAAGATACTCTGTAAGCAATGAGAAAGTAGCTTAGCAAAAAAAGAACACTTCACTAAATTTCATAAATACTCTTTAGGACCCCAACGAAATCTAGTGAAACTCGTTAAAGCTGGATTTTTAACAATTTGTTTTAAGTGTACAAAGCTTATAAACAAAAGCTGGATATCTTACATACATGTAGTTCTTACTTGATTTAAAAAAGTTAATAATAAATGAAGAAAATGATTTTATACTTTCTCTCTGTGCATAATCACTAAGATACATATCCTTAATATGCTTTTACTTGTTAATTTCCAATGGTTACATAACTTGTTTAAAATTTACAATATTCCTTCTCCGACACACACACACACACACTATAGAAACAGGTCAAAGTTGGTCCAAATAAAATATCCGCCAACGGCAAAAAAAAAAACCCCTTTTCATTTGTTGTAAGAGACAACAGCGGGAATTATTTATGGTCTTAGACGCGAACATGTGAGAGAAGGCGCTCCTTTTGCATAGATTTTCTTTTCGGTTTTTAGCCATGTTTATTTGTCTTGTAAGACAAATGTGTAATTAATTGCGTCGCATCAAAAGGAAACTTGAAACGGAACAGAACGGAACCGACTAACTATCTATTTGCATACAGTCTTGTCTTAAAACTCCCTTTTGTAGCTTGTCGCACAACTACTACTTGCTGCCCGCAAAACTTCCTGGCTGAAACACGTGCTATTAATAAATCAAAAGGACACAAGGCTCTAAGACAAAAAAAAAAGAGTAAGCGAGTTGCCCGGAAGTCCAAGGCAAGCCAAGGCAAAGCACAAGCAAACAAATGAAATGACTTGGGCAAACTTTTATGAAAAGCTGGAAAGATGGCGAAATAACGTAAACTATAGTTGGCATGAGCCAAGTAAGCCAACCGAACAACCCCAACCTACCTCTCCCTTGCCTTTGTTCATCTTGCTTGTCTGCTTGACTGCAACTAATTGCATTTCATTGCATACATTTAGGCGCAGCTGCATTGCCATGCAAAACAAGCACAATTTCCACACCGCAATTTCTTCAAATCACATCGCAAGAGCCGTAAAACGTTTCAAAATTGTAGCCAAATAGCCATGGAACCATCGTGCCACGGTGCCATCGAGATTTCCATAGAGCCAACCACACACAAGTGCCGCCGCCGCCGCCGCCGCCGCCGCAGCATCTCCGAAGGCCGAAAAGCCAAAGAAAGATGAAAACTGGGCAGGCCGAAAGCCAAACGAAAGGAAGTCTCAACTCTGGCAAGGTTGGGTGGATCAAGTGTTGAGTGCTGTGGTAACTTAACTAAGTGTGTGTGCACTGAGAGAAATGACAAGGTTATGCGAGTTGAAAGAAAACAAAATTAAATCTTCGAAGAAGATTAACTTTACATTATAAGAAGAAAAAGATTTAAAGCTTAAAATATTTTATAACTTCTTACTTCACATTTCGCTCAGTGTACGCAAGCATAAGGCAACACTGTGCTGGCATTAAACCAACGCTTGAGTTAACCGAAGCCAAGTGGAGTTGAGCTGAAGTCTGAATGGCAAATGGCAAATGGACAGTCGACAGCAGGACGCGGCAAGGACAACACTCAGTTGGAAGTAAAAACAAAAAGCACAAGCAATCCAAGGAAGTCTGGCAACAAAAAAAAAAAAGAAGGAAAATAACAACAGGCAAGGAAATGTGCAAAACGAAAAACAAATAACACAGAAAAAGCATACGAAATGGCACTAGAGAGAAATGTGGCAAAGGCGAATGGAAAACGTAGCTCATGATGCTGCCTAGCCAAGCGATGTCTCCACCGTCTCCTCTCGCTACTCCGTCTCCCGCTTGTTCGACAGCTCGTAAATGGCAACAAGGATGTATGTATGTGGGTGAAAGTGAAGTGTCTCTCGTCCTGTGTTTCCAAGAGCGACAGAGAGAGAGTGTGTATATAGAGTGCGACTCCGACTTGGTGTTGATTGCTGTTTGGGGTTTTTAAAACGTAGTTAGGCTGCCTTCCCCCTTGGCTGGCCATTGCCATTGCATATATAGAGTAGAAACGACACCCGCGACACAGGTGTAGAGCACCCAGGAGTGTCGTCGCCAGCTGCCATATAACACCCCATACGGCAATTTCAATGGCTATACCAGCAACAACAACATTGCTACACGCATAGAGAGCAAGCTAAAGGAGCAGCAATAACACAACAGAACCGAGAATAAAAAATATAAACAAAAGTTGGAGTTGGAGTGAATTTGGGGTAACCCAGTTGGGTAACGTTGTGGCTTTGACAAGTTCAAGTTGCAGACTCCTCTCAAATAAAACTGTTTTTATACGTTATCATCAAACATTAAGACAATTAAAATAAGTTGAGGTAATTGACATATTTTGATGTTTTGCATAACTCAGGCAAATGTCAATTTTACACATATTTAAATTTGTTTGAATAAGAACCATCAATTGTCATTATAATCATTAAATACACGAATTTTTACCAATAATCCTGTGCTCCTTTTAAGATGCACCATCCACAATTTAAACAATATCACCGATTATTTTCATACCTATTAAAGTTACGTAAAATGCATTTTTTGTGACATGTCACAAATCACGTATACGTCAACTTACCCGAATAGAAACTGTCCAGACTTTGTAGCTCCTCATCATCGTAATCCTCATCGCCGCTGAGGCTAAGCAAATCATCCTCCAAATCCAAATCCTCATCATCATCATCCTCCGGCTCTTCGTCGACATCGTCAGCGGGCTCCCCGTCAACATCCTCAATATGCTTGGCTTGAGTGGCATTTATGTTGGCTATAAGAAAATGAAGAAGATGTAGCATACACACGCAGCATATAGTTATTTAGTTGTAGTTGCAGTGTTAGTTGCAGCTTTTGAACTGCGGCACGTTCCACAGCCGCTAGCTGCATGCCACGTCCCCAGATGCAAGGAATTTTGATTATGCTATGCCCCTGGGTGCCATAATTCCATGCCCAAGCAAAGCCATCTGCGCCACCCCCCCCCTCCCCGTCCTCATTCCCAATGAGTGGCCCAACCACCTCTTATCCCCAACAACCCCCCCCCCACCCCCGCCCCTCATTCTTTATCAAAACTGTGGGTTAAAGAGCATTTAAGAGAGCGAACTTTGATGAGAAATGCGCAGGCGCAGGCGTTAGAATCCTGCAAAGAGCGCAACTTGTTTTGATTTTGAGTTTAACTCTCTTTCTTGCTCACTCTCTTTGAACAGCTGTTTTGGGCAAGCTGGTTTGTTTGCACTAAGCACGTGTTGTGGCCTGGCCTGCGGCGGGGGGTTAAGGTGGGGGTTTGGGGCGGTTTGGGGACTTTGTGGCATTTATAACCCGTCTGTGTCTTTGACGTGTGTGGAATGCGGCGGGCTCGCAACATTTTCTTCGCATTACTCATACGCAACGTTTGACGCGTTATTGTCTGGACTCTCGACTAGTTGGATGACTGAAGAATGAAATGTTTCAGGACTGAGATGGTCGAGGTATTAAAGGCTTTGGGTGCTTGGTGTGTTTAGCGTGTTTAAATAACTGAATCACAGCTGCTGAATGTCTGGCACTGTTATTTGGTATTTTTGAAGTTGAATGGCAAAATATCTTCGATGATAAAGGTGCTAAAATTTTAAGAAATCTGCCATCGGAAACTTCACATTTCGATGATGTGGAACGTGTTGCAATGGCATTTAAAGTAAGTTAAGATTGCTAGATTATTACAAAAGGGTTATATTTTTTGTTAATCCTTATAAAACTTAATCGAATTTCTTATCAAAAAAAGTTAGCTCTGGAATAAACCAGTTTATTTGTTGACTCTTTAATAGCTAAGATAAAATTTCGATAACTTTTTATCGCAGCTGATCATGAAAACTCCGTAAATAATCGTAGTCAATCGATTATTTTGCCCCAAAAACCCAATGAATGGAATTAGAAAACATTGTGGGTGAGGCACGTTCAAGTTAAATTTTTCGAATATGAACTTTATGATGCACTTTTATGCTTAACCCCTTTTCGTTAGAAGCTGCAGCATTAAAACTTTAACACCTTTTCATTTTATTTCGCCATGAATCTGCCAATGACATCCAAATTTTCCAATTACCAATTTCACTTTGATTCAACCATAAACTTATTTGCGCCGCAAAACAAAATTTTTGGTATAAGATGTTTTTTTTATGAGTTTCTAATGACAAATTGGAACTTTCGGCGTTAACAGGGTGTTCCAGGTGATGTTCGAAAGCAACATTCTAAGCGTCGAAACCAAACATTTCTTTGATGGCGTCAATAATTTTTGCATTTGCTTGACGTTTTTGACGTTGTGGCTTTTATGCCACACTTTGCATATGCGCTTAAGGAGTGTGGAGCGGGAGAGGGGAGGGGGTAGAAAATGGGAGTTAGCATAGAAGGAACGAAAGTTGCCACACGTCCAATAATCCTTGTCCTGCAACTGGGGAATACTTCATCAGCGGCAACAAAATTTTACGAATTTCTCTCTCTTCGTGTGTGTGTGTGTGGCATGTTGCTGTTGCACGTGCACCAAGCGCCATCTAGCGTTGGCCGGCGGCAGTTACCAAAAAACACACACACACTCAAAAACATGTTGAAAACACATGCCAAAAACGCAAGTGCAACATTTGCTGACGGAGCAGCGTTGTTGGTTGATGCCACCAAACGGTGACTTTGACACGACGCCGTCGTCCCTATCAAACCTCCCTATCCCCCTTCCTACTATCCTCTCCTTCTCTATGCATTCACGCTGTTGATGATTATTCAACATGCGCTCTATTGGGAAACGTATGGCCTCTATCCCCTCCTCGTGCCTCCTCCCGCCCCTTACTGTACATCCATATGACCCCTGTTGGTATTCTCTTCCCCCCGCATTGTGTTTGCTTCTTACAGTCAGTTCTACTCTCTTTCTCATTATGATCTATACCCATTGAAATCGGGTAGTAAACGTAAAAGTTAGAGAATAAAGATTTTTAATATCAGGCTTTCGAATGCGGGGAAAGGAAACTTTGGTTTTGTTTTGAGATGTTTAGTAAATTGCTGTTCTAATAATATCTTAAAGAAAGTTAAACAAAAATGATATTAAAGAGATAAAAATAACAAATAAATTGAGTGAATATTTTGATCGAAAACTAATTGTTTTTGTCTTTTCCTAAGGAAGAAAATTTCGCTTTATAATATATAATAATATTTACAATAATATACCGGTTCTTAAGTGAACAAGAAGACTGTTAAAGTTAAGATATTCAAATTATATAACAAGTTTATTTCTTATCGAACACTGAGAAAGGGAGTTAATTTAAGAGTGTTTCAAAAATTTAGTGACGTGTCTTTCTAGATTAATCAAAGCTAGTTAGCCTGACCTATCTGTTAACCAATGAATATTTCTCATCTTTATCTAAGCTCTTCTCTACTCAAAAGCAAGTTGAAAAGCATTGCAGGGTATCTCTTAATCGTTCACATTCAGCTTGTCTAAAGCCACTCTTCGTTGTTCTTTTTGTGGAAATTCGCTGCCAAAATTGGCTTTCGTCGAATTGTTGCTTTGAGTTTTGCAAATTTTTCGACACCGCACGCCGACGCTCATTGCGTTTTTATGGGTGCGACGAAGAGGAGGAGGTATGTATATATATATATGTGTGTGAGTGTGTGTGTGTGTGTCTGTGTATTTTTGACTGCATTCATCAGCATCGACAGTCGCCAGAGCTAATTTTATGGCTTCGCATCTTTTGCGCGCTCGTCGTGTTAATGAAGCGAATATGTTTGTGTGTGTGTGCGAGTGTGACTGTGTGTGTGTGTGTGCCTCATAAATCGAACGAAATTTGCATATGGCTGCAGCAGCGCCATCTTGCGGCCAAAGCACGAATGCATTTTTATGGTTGATAGCGAAGAAGCAGAAGAAGAAGAAGAGCTTTGATGTTGTTAGCGTTATTATTGTTGCCACGCCCACATATGAAGGCTGCTGCTGTTGCAGTACCAAATGCAGACCACTCGCTTAAATTTCCCCAAGCGATGACTACAACAACAACAACAACAACAGAGCAGCAGAGGCCCTAGCTCCAAGCCCAGGTTCCAGATCCCAAAGCCCAAAAACAACAACTACAGCAAAAACAACACAACACAAAACTTGACTTGGACAGTGAGTGCAATCGGGCGGGGCGCGGTACTCCTAAAGTCCATCCACACTGCGCCAGCGCAACGTCCCCAGGGACAGCGGCTGAAGCGGCCGACGCCGCCGCCGCCGCCGGCTCACGGCTCCCACAGGGAGGAGGAGCAGGCAAAAAAAGAAAATACCAACAAGAAAAAGAGAGAGGGAGAGGGAGAGGGAGGGAGCAGTAGATGGGATTCAGTGTGCTTTTGGGATTTAACTGGAGAACTGTAAGCTAGACGCTCTCTCTCCTTTTCTCTCTCTCTCTCTCTCTCTCCCTCTCTTTCAACAGCAACTCCCTGGGTGTCGCTCTTAATTCGATTCGTTTGCTTGCCGCTGCTCCTTTGCCTCTTGCCTCCTCTCCAACCCAAATTCCATTGGGGATTGTTGCGCAAATGCTTTTTGTGTGTTTCTCTGTTTGAAAATTATTGCAAGCAACAAATACAACAACAACAACAACAAAAATACTGAATGAAAATACCCAACGAAGCGATACGATATGATAGTATATTTATAAATCTTCTATCTTTTCGCTCTATAATAATCGAGGGACAGAGGCGGGGGAATATTGGTTTTAGATTTGCTTCAATGCGATGTCTCTGATGCAATTAACGAGGTGTCAAATAGCTTATGCAAAGCCGCAATTGCTCTGCTTTGATTGCGAACATTTAATAATCGATAGGTTATCGATAGTATCTGAAAAGGTTATTGCATACTATTCATCCATTAAAACAATACTAAGTCTCTATCTACTGTTTGATTATAAAATAATAAAAAAAATCGATAAAATCTGATAGGTGGATCCTATAATAATTCAACGGAAGAGCTCATGGACTGTCATCTGAAGGATAAAAAAGAATTGCACTATGTTTATTTTGAAAAAATCGGAATAAAACGATATCGATAACATATCGATAAATCATCGCACTGAAATAGTTGATACCAACGCAAGGCATTTTTATTGTATTTCTTTTCAAACATTGTGTTTGCAAATTATCGATTAATTTAAGCCATTCAACCACCCGCAATCGATTAAATCATTAATCAAAATGTTTGTTTGAGACAAACTAATGTTCTGAGTTTTGTCATAGCCCTATTTGACCCCATCAAAAAATGTTGACATACCATTTGTCAAATTTCTAGACAACATCAAGGCACAACACACACTCTCACATACACACACACACACACATACACCTACAGTTAGACAATATGCAATTCCCTAATCAAAGCCACTGAAAGCAATGAAGTTTTGTCATAAAATTTAACGCACCTTTCGTGTGTTTCCCACGGGCGTTTCAACCCCCACCCCCACCCCCAAAACCCCAATATCCCCAATAAAGGTTTCTTTCTACACCTGATTATTTAACCACACACACACAAAAACGAGGGAGACAGAGGGAGACAGACAATAACTCACTTTTGTTTCACAAAATTTTTTTGTTCGATACACAACGGAATAATAATGGCAAAATGAGCAACTTCGTCGCTATGCAACAAGAAGATGGTTTCGGTATGTCTCTCATTCGGTCTCAAGATGCTCCCCAAAGAGCATACCAATAAACATGCTTCGCACACACGGCTCCTACACCCTACCATCCCTCCCTTTCTTCCTTCATATTGTGTCAGTTTTGTTCCCACTCGACTCGGCTGCTTATATAGCAATGTATAATTTTTATTCGCACCCAGGTTGCTCCCCATGGATGTGTCGTTCTCGTCGTCGTCGTCGTCGTCGTCGTTGTCCTCCTCTTTGCACACACACACACACACCGAATTGTTCCGAAAACTGTCATATAACCTAACCCCACCACAACCCCTTCCCTGTTTGTGTGTGCAGCGAACACAACCGAAATATTGCAACATAAAACTTTACACAAATATAATCTATAAGCAGCAAAACTCATATTAATGTCATAGCATATGAAAGAGACAACAACAGAGAAAGAGAGAGGGAGAGAGGGAGTATTGAAATAGCCTTGGATAGCAAACGCCACAAGTTTTGAGTCAGAGTGTGTGACACTTTGGCTTTGGCTCAGCGGCGCGCACAGTGGTATAAAAGTGCGTAGAAATGTAGGAAATATTTGAATTGGTCAATGATTATAATCTTAATCATATCTAACCTTTTAAGGTCGTTCTAAATCAAGAAAAGTCATTAGAAATCGAATAAAGAATGAAACTTGATCAAAACTAAAAAAGACCAAGTATAAATTTGATATCAGATATCAGGTTAAGATTGTTTAGTCTTCAGAAATCTGATTATTAGCTGAAGGAACATCGTTTTTTTTGGAATTCGAAAATTTCGTTATAATACTTTGTGGCTTTCTAAGGTTTTTGTTCATTCCCATTGCAACAGACAGACAGGAAAGGAAATAATGTTTCGATACGTTATTGGAATGTACATATATTTTGGTGTCAGTGTGCTCAGGGGCTGGGTGCTCGGATGGTGCGCCTCTTCAACTCGGGCCATGTTGTTGATGCGCACAAAAGGGCCAATTCGTTCTCGCTGGGTTTCGCATGCCAACAACAACAAGCAGTCGAGGCAGAAAGACAATTTTCGGATCCCCCAAACTTATCACAGCCTCTCGATTTCCCTTTAGAACATTATACAACACTCAAGAGAGCCACTGCTGCTGAGTCAGGGTGGGGGGTAAAGAGGCGAAAGAGGAGCTGCTTCATTGCTACAATAACAGTAAACGAGGCGACTGCGACGCAAGCAGCAACAGCAGCAGGGAACGCACTGCAGCAAAGTGTACTTGTCATACATTAAACGAAAGAGAGAGACAGAGAGAGAGATGGCGGTGGTGGTGGTGCGAGTGAGATAGCATGTGTAGCTGAGCGCGCACTGGTGATAAAGTTTTTGGCCCTCCATAGTACCGTTAGTTTGTGGAGCCTTCTCCCCGATGCAAAGCGAAGAGTTAGGTTAAAATCGAGACTTGGTTAAAAAGAGACAGAGAGAGTGTTACAGGGAAATAGAGAGAGTTTAACTTGAGCAGCGTACAGGTACAACAACAACAACGGCACCCAGACCGTACAACATGCCACACTCGTCCAGTTACCCGGCTGCAGCAAGCAGTTCCCAATGGCTCCAATGTCTCTTCGAGTGTGTATTTGTGTGCGTGTGTGTTTACACTAAGAAAAATATGCGTATTCAAATTTATATAATACGATCTTGAAATTTCAGAAACAATACGCTTTGGATTATTTTTTGTATCACAAAAAAATGAAATTTGTACAAAGCAAAAATTTAGAAGCAGAATTTCTGCAATCAAAACGATTTAATCTTGAATTATATCTTTCAAAATAATCGAAGTATATTCTTAAGTATTTTTATTGGAAGAATCGTTTCAACTTTTCCCATATAAAAGTCAACAAAAGTTTCTTAAAACAAATATAATTTTTGGCTTTATTCCAACTTTCATTTAACGAATGTCAATGTAAAATATAATGGGTTTTTGATTGAACCAAATTTCAGTGTTCTGGAAATAAGTTCCTTATATAGAAAACTTCGTTATATGGAAGATCGACTGTTTTCGTTTTTGACCTTCTTGACATTTTGTGTAGAACAAAACTCCCTTTGTTCGTTTTTTCAAAGTGTAGGGTGTTTAGAGGGGGGGGGGTTTCGGTCTTTTGGTCTAGTCTGATGATGATGTTCTATGCCGCCGCTTGGCTTGTCTGTTTGTCCAGCGGGAATACGTGTGCCGGCAATGGCAGCAGCTACAGCAACAGTGGCAACAGAGAAAAGAGCAACAAATAATGAACAAACACACACACACACACACACACACACACACACACTTATTGGATAACTGCATGTGAATTTGTGCTCCATTTAAACATGGCGCTTGCTTTATTATTGTTGGCTACAACAGCAGCAGCAACAACAACAATAACAACAACAACAACAATATCATCTGCCACACACCATAACGAGGCAGCGCTTTGAATCGATGGCTTTACACACCCAAGTGCCATAATCCAATGACGCACAGGAATATTCCAAATACAGCAACAACAACGCGTGTGTGTTTGTGTGTGTGTGTGTGCATGTAAATGTGCGCGTATATGACGCCGCATGGACACATCAAACTTTATGCATCGACAGCAGCAGCAGCAGCGGCAACAGCAGAAACTGTAACAGCCTCCAAAAACATAATCATATAAGCGTGTTAACAGGGTGACTCGGGTAGCAACGAAACATAAGAGAACAGACACAAAGCAAAAAACCATTGCCTACTTTTGAGTGCCAAGTTAATAAGTTTTTTTAAGATGAGCCATAAAGCAAATAGCAAACAAACTTAGCTTAAGAAGTGTAAAGCTTGGAAATTTATTATGAATAATTATTTAAATAATATTTAACATATATTTACTAAATCTCATAAAATAACTTTAAATACATTTTTAAGGTATTAAAATGAGTTTTAGCTCAACTATTTATTCAAATCAACATAATCTAAAGATTATAGTCTATTAACCAACAACTAGCTGGCCAATGAACATCCTTTTAACAACTCCAACTATAACATTATCCAATTTACAAGCTAGTTGAGCTGTTTTTAAACCAAGCACAAACTGAAAACCTAAAGTCAAAGCTAGAAGCTTGAAGCTAGAGTTGGGATTTGAAGCCCAAATGTGGTAGCCACAGTTGTTGGCAACAATAGCAGCAGCAACAACAACAAAAACAACAACTGTTAACATTTGCTATTTATGAGACTGTCGAGAGTTATTAGCCGGACATGTGAATGCCCCATGGGGCAAGCCCAAGACGATGACTTTGGACTTAAAACGTGGGCGATACCAAAAGCTGTACACAAACTCTTGCCAAGATGTGTGTATGTGTGTATGCGTGTATGCGTGTGTGTGTGTGTGTGTGCGTAAGAATGGGATGTGGAGTTTAGTGACTTGGCAGTTCATATCATTCAACATATATATATATAGATATACTTATCTTTATATATATATATCTTTTGGACAAAAAGCAATAAAATATGCAAATTGAAGTCAAACTTACCAGTAGATGTGGACCTTGGGTTGCAGTGTCCATTGGCGTTGCCAGTGGCAACTGGTGCTGCTGATGCTGGTGTTGCAACAACGAGAGACGTTGCCACAGCAGCCGTCGTTTCCCCAGGGTGTTGTAGTTCTTCTGCCGTTGCAGCTGCTTTGACTCCACGTACCTCCTTGGCCCCTGCTACTTTTGTTGTTGCAACATCGGCATCAGCTGGCTGCCACTTTTGTTGCTGCTTCAACTGTGATTCATTGGATGCTCGCTTCAGCTGCTGTTGTTGATCCCTTTCAGGCTCATTCTCAGCCTGCGCCTGCTCCGCCCCTTCTTCGTCGGGTTCATCTTCTTCTTCGTCGTAATCCTCCTCCTCCTCCTCCTCCTCCTCGTTGGCACTCAGCAGCTCTTCTTTGGGCTCCAGCAAATCGGATGCTTTGCTCATCTTGGCTGCATCTCCATTACTTTCCTCCTCCTTTTCGCCAACTGCAAAACAAATGGCGTCAAAATTAAAGCTAATCAATTGATTAATAAAAAACATTCAGAAAAAAAATCTTGCATGAAGAAATATATCCTTTAAAATCAAGGAGTAACTTCTTTTGAGTAAAGCAAACATATTATATTTATTTCTGTTTCTCTTTTTGAATAATTTTACAGGGTATTTACAGGTTAAACGCAAGCAATTAAATTATTATTATTGAATGAATTCATTGAGCAAACATTTCGCACAAATTGACAAATTGAAGTACTCGATTGGCCTTAAACAACGAGTACTTGCTACACACACACACACACACATACACATACACATATATGTGTATACTGGTTTGTATACTTGCCACTCATACTATATATAGTATATATGTATATATACCCATACTCATGGAGATTATGCTAAAGCACTCCCCGGGCGGCCATCGTGCCAAAAATTCTATTTACACGTTTTGTGTTTTATTGTTGGTGCCGCTGCCATTTGGATACCGGTTTTCTAAAGAAAACTGTTGCCAATAGCTCAAAAAACAAACTCCAGAGTGAGTATGTGTGTATATGTGTGTGTTTTTGTTTTTGAGTTTGAGTTTGAGCTTGTTCCGGGCAAAGCCGCACGTGATCGATGGCTGGTGCTTGTTGTCTTGTGGGTGTCGTTGGCGTTAGCCAAAAACAACTGCCTTAAAAGTAATTGCAAGGGGTGCAAACCAACAACAACACGAGTACAAGCCAACAACAACAACAAAGGTGGAAGAAAAGCTCACACGAAATGGAAATGTGGAACATTTGTAATTGTGCAATTAAATTGAATTTTTCATAAATTTTGGTTGCTTCGCTTGTTGCAACAGGCAAAGGCAAAGGCAAAGCCAAATGGAAAGTTTATGAGCAACAATTTTTTTTTCTTCTTTTATTGTCTGTTAACTGAGCTAGCTACAGGTGCGAATATCATTTACATGGTGAAGTCAAAAAGTACTCGAAATGGGGAAGTTTGAATGTGGGAAAGCATACAGATTTTTGGTAGTATTTAAATGATTGAATCGAATAATCGTTTATCGTATTTAATTTGTCGATTCTTGCATAACACAGTGCAACCTTTTTAAAACGAATGTCCAGGGGACAAGAAAAAACTTTGTTATAGAGAAAGTTTGTAATATACAGAGGATTTTATATTAAAACAAACTTAAGTTTTCGGGAAAAGGAATTCGTAATACACAAAAGATCGACTGTATTGAAAACTTTAAGCAAAGAGATAAAACAAATTTTTTCAACTAAGAAATTCGAGGTTTTTATTACAAAATATTTTTTCTATAATTTTATTATTCAAAATTAAACAATAATCCAACTTACTTAATTTTTAAACCAATCAAAAACTAAACTATCTTCAAATTCACAAAGCAAACTTAAATGCACTGTGAATGATTAAACCAAGCAAATGAGTCAAGGTGATGGGGTAGTCAGGTGAGAAGAGGAAAGGGAAGGGGGTAGGGAACCGCGCGACAAAGGTAACGGCTTAAAATATATTGCCAAAAGGACATGACGGAATCACACCGCAAGGAATCGCCGCACGGAAAAATCAACATTATGACCGGAAAAACAAAAAAAAAAACGTTGGACGACCAAACGATTGCCAGGAAGCAGGAAGGCAGCCAGTCAGAGCCTGGTCAACATAATGGAAACCGTCGACAGAAACTGCTGTTCTCTGGTTGGTGTCCATGCGAAAACATTTGGTTATTATTTCCATATAGTACTATATAAAAGCCCAAGCGAAACGAAACCAACAAAGTGAAGCTATAAAATGAAAGAAAAAAAAAAACAGCAGGAAGAGAACTCGCGCAAAGCCACTTGAAAGGATGTGTGTGTGAGTGTGTGGAGGGGTTGGGTGGGCCGCGGTAGATGGGGGTGTTTGTGGATATTGGGTGCCAATGGGGAGGGTGGGTAGTGGAGAGGGGGGTTGGGGTTTGTTTGTAGCGTTTGCGGCGGAAGTGCCGCGTATTTTAAAATAAATGCGAGTGAGGCAAGTAGCAGAAAGGACGAGTGGGGTAGTAGGTAATGGAGGGGTAGGTGGTGAGGTATATGAAGGGGTTTTGGGGTGGTGTGAGAACCAGTTATGGTCGTTAAAATTGTCGAAGCACCGCAACAACAACAACAATAAGAAGAGCGACGACGACGACGACGTAGTCAAGTTCCTTTTTGTGCAAGGATGTGTGTGTGTGTGTGTGTGTAAGCGCCCATATGTATGCAAGCGATTTTCATTTTTGTTTAAAGCCCCCCAGAGTGCATTTCGCACTCGGTTGCTGCCACAGTGTGTGTGTGTGTGCATGTGTGTGTGTGTGTGTGTATTGGTGTGGAGCGCAAGTGCCCGCAAGTGTATATGTATGTGTTTCTTACTTGTTCTTTTTTTGGTTTTTTTCGGCTATGGCATGGCTTTCAAGCGGTTTTTACCCCCCAAACCAGAGAAAAAGGTGCGCACTTACACACTCACACTAGCACACACACACTAACACTCACACACTAACAAACTCGCAACATATTTGTAAACGTAATAATAAGCGTCGTCCCCTTTGACCCATCAATCCGTTGCCACTACCCGAACAATACCCGCCGCTTGCCACTTTTCCAAGCTCCCAAATGGCTACTAAGCGTGTGTGTAGAGAGCAAGCAGAGAAGCGTATGTGATGCAAGGGAGAGTGGGTGGTGGTTGGGCAAAAAGCTAAAAACAAAAGCTAATGGTGAAAAACAAACACACACACACACACACACACACACACACATACATGTACGTAAAAAATAAATAATGAAATAACAAACCCGAAGGTGTTGTTAAAAGCGCCAAACAATAAATTTCATCAATAGTTGCGCGGCGGCAAAGATAAATAAAAAATAAAAATAATAAGTAAAAGCAACAAAAAACAGAGTTGGCAACTAACAGCAAAATCGATAAATGAGCGATCACGCTCTCAAACAGTTGCACAACAGCTGCTGCTGCTGCTGCTGCTGCCAAAAAGCACAATCAATAAAATGAACGATCGATCGATCAGGCAGCCCTTGCTTTGCACACACAAACATATCGATATACATGCTTATACAAGTTTAAGTTTCACTGCTTGCTTAAAGTGCAAATAAAGCAGTTATTTCCCTGGGTGCGCGAGCTTGACAAAATGCCGTTGCCAAATAAAATTCCCAATGGGGAATACCTCTAAAAAGACAACAACAACAACAAGCAATAGCATTCCGATGCGATGCGAACAAAAACCGCCCACTGCAAAATTTATTTACCAAACTAGTTACCGTTATAACACCCACACCCCATCTCCCCACCCTTTTATAGCCAATATACATGCATGTACAGGTATTGTGCACTCAGAGAAAAATATGTAGAGATTAGTCATGAAGGGTGTTAATAAATTTTTCAATTGTTTTAAAATATATATTGGGAAAATACATGTAGTATGTAATTTTTTTCTTCAATACACATTATTAAATTGTTAGGCACTCAAAAAAAAGTTTAACAATTGATTTTTTTTGCAGTGTGCTAAACGTTTTTTCTTTCAAAATCAGTTTGCCCAGCAAAAAAGTACTTTGAACGAGTTAGAAATCTTATCCAACTTTTGATCTCATTTAAATTTCGTTTAACCAACTTTTGTATACTTTATGATCTCTACATAACTTCATTTTTTCTGAGTGTACAGTGGCTATGTAACCCCAAACTGTTGTCCCCACATAGCCTATGCCCAAAGTGCTTTCCGTCGTTGTTGTTGTTGTTGTTGCTGCTTTTGCTGTTGCTATTTTGGCGCCGAGGAGCCTCTCTTTGCAATGTCATAGCAAATATTTTGCCAATACTCGCGGGACGAGGAGAGCACACGTTGACGATGTCAACGGTTTTGGAGGACGCCTGTGAACGGAAGCTTAGGAACAGCAGCCAGGCAGCAGGGCAGCAGGGCAGCGAGGACGAGCTCAACTTATGGCAGACGCTAGTCGCTTGGGTCCAAAAAAAAAAAAAAAAAAAAAAAACTGTCGCAATGTCTAAAGCCTCGCAATGCCAGCTGGGAATTTATTTGCTAGCGGTTTTAAAGATTTTCAGCCAGCAGCAGACAAAATGTTTGTTAGGTGTAAACCCAAAATTGTAAATAGTTGGCATCCCCCCTTCCACCTTTCAACAAAATCAAAGCTTATACATATATGTTTTGCTCAATAAGCACGCACTAATACCCATGCATATATGCATGTGCCGCATCAACGAATGAAAATTCCCCAGAGAATTGCGCATGGTATATTTTTTTTTGTTCGTTGTTGTTGTTGTTGTTGTCTGCGCCAATGTTAAATTCCCTTGGGATTGGCCAGAGAGCCGTTTGGCGACTCCCATGAGAAATACATGGCAATGGGTTTTTTGTGTTTTGTGCTTTTTTTTTTTGCTGCAGACCGACAGACATAAAGAGCGAGAGCGAGAGAGCGCAAAAAAAAGAGCAAAGCCAAAGTTCGTTTCTATGTGTGTGTGTGTGTGTGTGTGTGCGAATGTTGTTTTTGTTCCTTTTCAGTTTTTACGTTGTATACGTTGGGGAAATTTTATGCCCTGTGCAATGTGTGCATGTGTATGTGTATGTGTGTGTGTGTATATGTATGGCGCTGTCTTTGGGGGCTTCGAGCCGGTTGCCAGTTACCCGACTCACATGTGCATTGGATTTATTGTCAATTTTATTTGTTATCATTGTTGTTGCTGTTGCTCGAATATGTGTGTGTTTGCTGTTATTTACACTGACACAATTTGAAATTGTATTAAAAATTAACGGCACTTTGGTTGCCTTGGCTGCAGTTTGCAGTATTTGCTGCAGCCAGCCAGCCAACCAGCCAGACTAACGGTAAAAGCTATCCAACACACACACACACACACACGTTTTTTTGGAGCTTACACAAACGGCGCACCTCTTGACTCCGCCCACCTAGTCTGACAGTTAGGTGTACCATTAACCCTAGGGAATACATCTGGCATGCTGGCCCCCTCCATTGCTCCCCCCGCCCCCCGCTCACTACTCTCTGCACTTGTCACATTTTGTGGACTACAACTTGCTTTGGGCCCCAAATCAATCAAACACACATACATACAAACAAACACACGAACGAACACACACACACACACACACACACATATGCAGACAATTTGAACTGCTGTCTCAGTGGGGAATTGTTTTTCGTTGGAATTTGGACTTTGGACTTACGTTTCAAGCAGGCGCGCGGCTTTGCTTGTTTGCGCCTAGACATGGCAAGCAGTTACAAAGTACTTCCAAGCCAATGATGAAGAAGAAGCAGCAGCAATTAAAAACAATGCACTGAATATTAATAACTGTTTACGCGCGCGTATCAAAAAAGCGCGCCAAATACGAATAATAACACACACAGTGTCACAGCAGCAAATGGTTCAAACTATTTAAGCAGCGAGGCAATGGATGGGATATCCTTGCGCCTGCAGCGTTGGCAACTGACTGAAACTTGCCTGTTGGCCCAAAATGCCAAAACACATCAAAAGAGCACGCAAGCTGAAGCTGAACTAGCAGAAGCTCTTAAACAAAATGGCAACGACAGAGAGAGAGAGAGAGAGAGAGAGAGAGAGTGCACATAACACAAAGAGAGAGAGCGCGACTAAGAGAGAGATTGTTC
Source organism: Scaptomyza polygonia (assembly GCA_035044585.1). Lineage (NCBI taxonomy): Eukaryota > Metazoa > Arthropoda > Insecta > Diptera > Drosophilidae > Scaptomyza > Scaptomyza polygonia. The sequence goes on from JAWNNU010001690.1 coordinate 1,780,296, forward strand.
GCGTGCTTGTGAGAGTGAAAGAGAGAGAAGGCATTTATTGTCACCCAAAGCAACCACCCAAAAAAGCCCAAAACCAACAAAAACAACGAAAATTGTGCCGGCAAAAAAGGTGAACATGAACACCACATTTTCCGTTGAGCTGCGTATCCTGTGGCACAATTCCCTCGAGAGGGTTGTTGCCGCAACATTTTATTGTGTGTGATCATCCCCTAGAGAGAATCGGTGCTGTTGATGTCGCCACCAATCGGCAGTTGGGTGACTTTGAAGTCGCATGCTGTGCCCCGTTGGAGACGCCGCCGCTTGTTGCAACAAAAAAGTCAAGTCAATTATTTTGCACGCGCCCTCCTCTCTCTCTCTAGCCAGTGCTCTCTCTCTCTTCACATTCGCACGTGCTTATGGGGGGTCCTTGCGAGGCACCTTGGCTAGCAATTTGTTGCTTTCTCAGCAGCGGGAGTCGCAATTCGTGCGTGAGAACGAGAAGGCGATGACAGCGGGAGCAGCATCAACAGCGGGTGATTTTAATTCTTATTCATACGCACAACAATATTCAACTCAATCTCAAGAGTCTCTCGGGTTAAAAGCAAGCGAATCTTGACTTTCGGTTTCACCCTAAAATCATAATTTACAAAATTCTTTTTTGATTTCAATTAAATGCTGGCAGTTCATTATATTAATATTATCCCCAGATATTACATGTGATTGTTTGCCTAAGTCAAAATATTTGTTCATTATGAATTTTTAAGAAACTTTTTGATTTTTTTGCTAGCACAAAAAAAAACATTTAGCCTAGGTCATCAACAATATTGATTATCTTCATACATTTTCCTGAAGAAAAACGACTCGAGTTTATTCTTTTTCGGAATAACATAACGGAATTCTTTAATAGTAAGCTATGAATTAGCACACTAATAAAATATCAGTGCTACTGTGGATGTTTAGTTCAATCAACTATGAATTGACGGAATTTCTCAATTTTTAACTTAGCGCCAACTTATGCTAATGAAAATATGCAAATATATTGTTGAACAACATATCCACAATGCACTTATATGCTATAAGGGTATCCAACATTCGTCATGCGCTACCTTTCACAAAAACGTAACGAAATTTGTTCAGTCGATTTCACTCCTCATATTTTTTCATATGCAAATCGATTCTTAAGGAGTAAACTCCAAACAAATATAATAATTCCACGAAAAAATCAGTTTTTGCAGATATGTAGTTGTAATTCAAGAGTCAAGGCTCTAATCCCATTAGTTTGATTTATATATTTAATCCTTCGTTAATCTCAATTCGTAGTATAAAATTTGGTTTAACTTACCATATTCTTTAAAAACGTTGTGTTAATTGCAAAAAATTACCACAGCTTAAGCTCTCAATTAAAAGCAGATACATTTTTAATCCACATTTGCCCAATTCCATTCCATATAAAGTTTATATACAATTTTTTGTTTAAATTTACATTTCAAAAATTGCGCACAGCAAGCAGTGTATAAAAGTCCTCACGTGTGTGTACTGCTTGCCATGTTGTTCAATAACTGCTTGCAAGCATTTCACTGCTTGCATATGCCTTAAAAGTATGCTACGTTTAAATTACAGAAAATTGAAATAAATCGGATCAATTTGTTTTTAAATTTAAGTTATAATATTAATAGACATCAAACTTTGTTGATTAAATGAATAAATCAGTCTTTTTAACTAGAGGTCGCACAGTGCGAATTCTAATTATTAGCACATAATTAACTTAACAATTACTGGGCATATAAGTGTTTTGTTTTTAGTTTGTCAACTTGACATTCTGTTCTAATCCAGCTTTAAGCTGCATTTACTGCGCATAAGCAATTATTTTTACCGCACTGCTAACTTGCTCAAAATAAATCACAAGAAAACAATAACATTGATGATACACAAGTTTCCGCTTGATAAGAAAAACATCTAACTCCCCTCCCATTACCTTTGCGGCAGCCTTTCGTTTCTCAGGCGAGCGCTGCTTCTGCTCCATTCATCAATTCATTCATAAAGTCTTGAGCAAGTCAACAAGGCTCCTTTGTTTACTATTGGAGTACGAGAGATATAAAAGGCGTAGTAAAAAGTAGCGGCAAGCGTCAATACAACCAACCATCTTAGCCCAGTCGAAACGAGAGCCAAAATGAAACACACGAAAGTCGAAGAAAAAAAAAAAAACCATCTGTCGCAACATCATTTAAAAATCCGGTTGCAAGCTGCAACCAAAGTATCAAAAAGCCAAACTGAACAGAACATATGATTGAGTTCCCAAAAACAAAAAAAAAAACCAAAAAAAAAAAAACAAAATGCACCTTTTGTGTTCGTTTTGGAGGAGAAGCGGCAGCAGCAGCAGCAGCAGCTGCTCTCCGATGAGAGTTAAATCCTCAACATTTGTGAATGTGGATGTGACGCCTGTTGCTGTTGCTGCACACACATGCTACAAGTTGTTGAATCTTCCCAAAAAAAAAAAAAAAAATATTATAATGATGAGCAGGACGAGTATCTCATGTTGCTGTTGCTGTTGCCAAAAGGAAGCTACGCACATTAAATTTGGAGTTTGTCGCTCAATTTTTGTTGAGACAGCAGCTGCTGTTGTGAGTTTTGTTTTGTTGGGTTTTTGGCATCGGTTCTGGTACAGGGAAAATATCTGCAAAAAGTTGTAGATAGGTCAAGTATTAATGGTTCAAGGGTTTGTTGACTTATTTTACTTATAAAAGTTGAAAATTTTCTAATGTCAAAACATTATTTTATCTATCTCGATTAGTTTAATGAAATGTTTCCTTAATTATTTTAAGATAAAGAAATTTCTTTCGATTAAAAATACAAATTATACCTTAAAAGTAGTAAGATTCTCATGTTTAAACAAGAAATAAATTGCATTTAAATTTGAAGCATTTTTCCATTGGAAAACTATGAACAGGGAAAATTTTTCCAAAACTTGTTCGATTTTCAAAAAAGAATTTTCATTTGGAAACTTAAAATTTTACTAAAAAATCAATAAGAAATTTTAGACGAAAAAAATAAGCTTGGAAATTACCTTAACTTCCTTTCTTAAATAACAGTTATACATAGTATATTTAACTTGTTTATTTCTTTCAGTGCACGCTGTACAAAACAGCAGGCAGCACAGCCAAACAAAAGGCGGCAAGGTAGCAAGGAAAAAAGGGAAAAGTTGAGGCAAAGGCAGCCGAAGCAGGGAAACAAACAACAACAACAACAACAATAAAGAGCAGATGGAACGAATGAACGAAAAACGACGACGACGAAGAACTTCGTTGCTGACTGCCCCGCAAGCCGAGTGGCACTGGCAGATACTCAACGAGCTGAGCTTGTTGCCTTGCCTCATTCGATAATTGTGCGTGCAACGCAAAGGACGTGCAACGCGAAACGGTTGCTCTTGTCTCGTTGTTCTCTCTTTTTCTGTCTGTGTGTGTGTCTTTTTGTTGCTGTTCGCCGTGCTCGATTCGCAATTGTTGTTGTTTGTTGGGTTGCATGCCACCCACCCTGTGACGTCAGACAGGCAGTGCGAAAAGAAGCGCAACAAACAACACAAAAAAAAATAAACTAAAGAAAATCATTTATAAGAATTGGTTGTTGTTGTTGTTGGTGTAAGGACATTTTCGTTGCGATGTCGGCAAATAATGAAGCTGAGCCTGCGGCAGCAATGGCAGCGGCAGCACCATCGGCAGCAGCATCGGCTGCCTCAGCCTCAGAGTACCTGAAACGCACCTGCCTCATCTGCGGCTGCCAAACAAACCAAACCATCAATATCTATGAGCCACGCTCCGGCCCAAATATTGTCCAATTAATCCAGGCCAAATTTAAGTTTCAGGTAAATCAAGAAGTATGAAAATCTAAATCCGAACCCTAAGCAAACCAAAAATCAACCAAAAAAATAAAAAAATCGATAAATGAGTCACACACAAACGTCCTTCGTCTCGCCCAGTCAACTTGTGTGTGTGTGTGTGAATGTGAAAAAAGGGGATGAAAAACTTGTGAATTGTGTGTGCAAAAGATTTGAGGAACCAGCACCTATTCTCCCTCTCTCTTTCACTCTCTCTCTCTCTCTCTCAATCTCTCTCAGGTGGCTGCAGCATCCAAGCGTGTGCACTTGAAAAGTCTCGCGGAACGATGGGTTTTTTGCGTAGAGACATAAATCCTAAGGGGGGAGGGTCGGAGGGTTGCAGCGAGGTGTGGTCCGTTTTTTGTTAGAAGATTGGTACAGCATCAGTTTTTATTGCAAAGGGTAGGAATTTTAAATTAAAAAGCTTGAGGAATTTTGCAATCGAATAATATTGGAAGGGAAAAGTTGTGGGAAAAGTAAAATCTTTGGGAAAGAAATGAAAGGAGGAATGAGTTAATCTTACCTGAACTACCGCAAAAGAACCCAAATCAAATATTCCTTGAACTCGTTTGAGCCGTTGAGGAATGCCCTTCGGAAAAATAAGGAATTATGTGAGGGGAAGTCTTTTTTAAGTTTAATTTGCATGGGATAACATCATAAAAAGTTTATTAAAACAAAAAATTATTAGACGAACCCAGCCGAGCCTTGCTATCGAACATAGATGACTCTGGATTCTTAGTGGGAAATTATTCGAATGTTATAGCAAGACTTTAAGCTAATCAGTAACTAAAAGAAAGTATTTTTGTGTTAGCTTAGGAAACATCTAAAACATTAATGTTGATTTCCATATAAATTCCTCTTCCAAAAGTTTAACGTCAACTTAACCTTACCGAAATTCCAGTCAAAAATGAAAGGTAATAAGACTTCCAGTGAAAAACGTTGAACGTAATAGAACTTCCAGTCAAAAACGTTTGACGTGCATAAAACAAAAACAAGTTGGTTCAATAACAGAAACTAGATCAAGGATTAAACTATTCGATTTAGCTATGACGTCAGCGGAGACTCAACCTAACCCCATCAATAACCCATCGAAGTTTGACCAACTAACTGACTGACTGACTAACTTAAGTAGCTGAAACTAAGCTTAAAGCCCTATTGGTGTGTGTGTATGTGTGTGTATCCGTATCCGGTGTAGAAGCGTGGGTAAAACTTAAAGTTGTGCTGTTATTTTGTTGTTGTTGGTAACTGGATAGCAGCTGGTGGCTGCATTTCCCTTTTGCTGCATGTAATTGGATACTTTGCATGTGGCACTTCAATCAATACATACACAAAACGCGTAGTCCTTTTTACACTCACTCTCGTTCTCTCTCTCTCTCTTTGTGTTCCTCCTTTTTTCCATAATTTTCAACAGCTTGTTCTAATTTAAATGTTTGTAGCATGGGAAAATGTGAACAGAAATTCCAAATTAAGTGCGTTGCATATTGGATTACAGTTGCGGTTGTTGTTGCTGCTACCTGTCAGTGAGAGCCTTGAAGCAAACTCATGAACCTGCCACCAAGCTGGCAGCTGCGACAATTCGTGCACATCTTCCTCGTCTTCTCCTTGCATTTTTCGTCTTCGGTTTATGATTGATCCAATTTCTGCGGGTTTTCGTTTTGCTTACAATAACCTGTGAGCCTTTAGCCCAGCCTCGTTTAACAATTTTTGAGTGCTACCTTATTTTTTTTATTACTTTCCAGCTGCCTCACAGACGACAGCAGCTGTCACACACACACACACACACACGCACAACCATCTCTATAGATGAGAGAGATCCCGCATTATGAGAAACCCAAGCAAACTCTTTTTGCATATCCCAGGCTATTGTTTGTTCTCGTTTAGGTAAACACTTTTGTAAAGGTTGTTGTTCGGATTCCTTAAAGGTGTTTTTGGTTTCCTTTTTTCGTTTATAAACTGCGCAATCAGTTAAAGCAGCTGAAACTCAGTTTCTGTTTTGGCTTATCTAGCAATAAGATTGGTTTCCTTAGATCTCTTAAAGATTAGAACAACTAAGGTTTTTTAGTTCTTTTTTTTAGTGTCAAGTGATTTTGGCCTTTTGGAGTTTCTGGCAACGATCCTAAATTGATAGCACAATCAATTGTTATTTAGCTTTAGCTTTCAACTATTCAGAAACCACTTGAAACCGTAGGGAAAACCTTCAAAAATTTCATAGTAGAATAAACGAGAAATAGGGGATGAGGTTCTTGAAGGACTCCGTAAAGGACTTCTTGTTTAGTTTTTGCTATAGGTTTTTCTAAGGCTTCAGTTCGTCGCTGTTAATTGGATTGCCGACAATTGAATTAGTTATGATTTTCAGATTTAATAGGGGTTGCCTTAGGAAATTTTAATAGCTGTTCGATAAGATCTGAATAGCTGAGAGTTCAATTAAATGATGTAAAGGAAAGCCGGCAGGATCCTAAAAACAATACACAATGTTTTCTTCATTTAGCCAACTAACAATAAATAATGAATATAGATTAAATACGGTGAAGGGTCTACATCTAAGATCCAAAGAATTTCTACAGTTTATTAAGGTTTCCTAAACATTCCTCAAGTTTTCTACAGCTACAGAAACCGTTAGAATTTAACTTACTCAATTCAGTTGGCATAGTTCACCCTTATTCAATGGCTTGCAACATAACGATCGTTGCACCACCTGCCTATAGACCAACACAATGCACCCCCCGCACACATATATATTTACATAGAACACAACCCTCCTCAACACCCTCTTTGAAAAAATAACCATAAAGTTCATGCATAAAGCCTCGATAGCTGAATAACATTGCCATAAAGCAGCAGCAGCTGTGTCTTTCTTCTCTCTTACACTCTTTCTGTCTCTTTCACATCGTATGTGTTTGTGTTTTAATCAGCTTTGCGTGTGGCTCTTGTTGTCTGCTGTTGTCGTCTGAATTGCACCTGGCCTGCAATTTGCATCACTTTACCGTTTACACATGGCCTTTTGAAGCGATCGCTTTAGCTTTTTGGGTTACTTCAAAGGTTTCGATATGAATGATCCTGGCAACTCTAAACCATAAACTACCTGAACTTGAGTTCTTATCTAGCTATACTTAGCTACTCTTAAGTTTTAGATCAATCTTTACTTCAATCATAAACCTCTCCTCACCTGTAGGTTAGCTCTACCACCAAGGACCTTAACTCTAACTCCAACTCTACTCTACTTTCTTTTATAAATTCAAGCACTGAGCTGAGCTCAACACTATCTCTAGTTCAAAAGTAGGAACTCTAACTCTCAACCCTTCGATTCCACCTCAACACTCTAACACTGTTTTAACCTATATTATTTTCCCTTTATACCTTTCCTCCGATTCTACCTATCTAATTCAAAGCAGCTGTCGCTGTTGTCTGGCTTGCCGCGTGCCTAATGTCATCTTGGGGTTGTATACATATTTTATTATTATTTTGTTTCGGGTCTCCTTCGCTACGCTTTGTGCAGCAGGCGTTTCGATAAGGAAGGCGCGTGGCCAAACGAGTTTGCCGTCTGGACAGAGCGCCTACCTACACAACAAATACAATATATAAAACCTAACCGTATCCTCAAACCCCGCCTTAAGCTCTTTTTTGGACTGTTGGTCTGGTTATTGTTATTTTTTTTTTTTCGTGGCAGCTGCTGGGCGCAATTTTCGGCAGGTGCATAAAAAGAAACAACAACAAATATTATTGATACAAGGAATGCCATGAACCCGCTCTCCTTGCTTCCTCTCCTCTCTTTGCCCCTGTCCACGCTACCCAAACGGATCTTCAATGGTAATTAATATGCCACAACGCGACGGACCCAAAGTCAACTTAAGTTTTATGATATTTTTTGCACCTTTCAACCAAACGGGGCAGGCAACTCTCATTAGTGGTCAGTGATCAGGGATCAAAGTCGAGAGTTGATGGTCGGTCAGTGGTCGATTCTTTCTTGGGGCGTAGCAAAACTTAAGTCCTTTTGGTTCTCGCTTGTTTTGTGGTTATATGCTTCAGTTGTAATTCTTTGGGCAGGACTACAACTTAACAGGAACTGACACGATACTCTTCCGGGCGGCATGATCATGTGCGGAACATTACATTCAGGTGCACATAATTGTAATTTTTTTAAGGTAATTTTTATCTATTTGATTGGAGTAAAGGTGATACACGGCAGTTTGCGAAGGGAATAGGTTTTTTGATATGAAGTTTTTCCTGACTTTAATCATCTCGGATTCCTGGCATAAGTCTTTGTCCCAACTGATCCTATAACTAACATCTTGTGATGATACAGTCAATATTTTCCCGATCCAATTTCCTTAACCTTTCTTCCTTTGCACAAATCATTAACCTCTTTCTTTCCTATTTTCTCTTTCTCCTTGCAGCCTTTGAATGAGGATAAGTTCCTGTGCTTTAGCTGCAACAATTGGCTCATCAACTGGCACTCGCTGCAGGCGCTCAACAGCAACGATGCAGAGAGTCAGAGTCGTAGTCAAAGTCCATCGCATTTGGGCAACAATAGCAGCGCTGGCGCTTTGGTGCAGCAGAAGGATCAAGCGCTTAAGGGTGCCAAATTGAGACCGGTGGCGCAGGTGCGGCCACAGCCACAGCAGGCGCAGCAGATGCCACTAGTGCCAAACCCGCTAACCCCAGCAGCTCCACAACAGTTCCAACCTCAGCCCGCTTTAAGCTATAATAAGCGAAGATATGGCCGACGCACTTCATCCTCCAGCATCAGTGCTATGCGTAAAACGATGCGTCATTGCAGCGACTGCGGTGTTCCAATGGTCCTGCGCATGCAATCCTCAAAGCCAGCCAAAACGCTAGCCAAGCTGGCCAAACAGAAGGGCAGGAGTCAATGCGCAAGCTGCCGTGAGACCGAGATTAGCAAGTGTCAAAAGTTGTATCAGCTCAGTCAGTTTAAGGTGGCACAGCTGGAGCGTGCGCTGAAGCGAGAGGTTCAAAACAGGGATCAAGTACTAGTCAAGGCGTTGGCCACGCCCAACAACCAAAGATTGCCACCGCCGCGTGTCGATGGCAAAGTGGTGGCCATGTTCCGGCGTCTGGGCACCACGCTGAGCAGCGAACGGCTGCCGTTGGAGGCGGTTGAAACGGAAATGGAGCCAAAACCCCCATCCCCCACTCGTCCACTGCGCATCATGAGTCCCGCCAAGGAGCGTCCGCGCTGGACACGTGATCTTGATGAGGATGAGATACTCCTGGAATTCGATAGTGTCATAACGGAAGTGCTGCCAGCGCCAGCGTCTACGCCAGCAGCGCGTCGGCGTCTGCGCTATCAGCTTACACACAGCGAGGAGCAGCAGGCAGCCGAAACGGAAGTGGAAGTGGAAGTGGAGAGAAAGCACGATGTAACCCACCACACATTGACAGGGCAGCAACTGCCCCAGGGACTGAGCATTACCTTGATTTGAATGAAAGAAGCAAAAGCCCAAATGCAAATATAAGCTAAAAACAAAATGAACAAAAAACAACTCAAACACACACATCAAATAGTCAAATTAAATGTAAAAAAAAAAACAAAAATGCAAATGTCATTATGTAGTATTAGTATAAATATAATTTATTGGGTACCTCGAGCAAATTATAAATTGTTAGTCAAAATATTAGCGCAAAAAGACAAGACCTAAGAATGTTAAGTTAATGTATGCAAAAACAAAAAAAAGTAAACGAAAACTATATTTAAAATAATCTATTGTATATTACACATTATTAGTAAACCCTCTTTCCTCTCCCACCCCAAAAAATCCCATATCTATCACAAGTAAATGAAACGCGTTAATTCTGTAGTTGAACTTATTTGATTTTCCAATGTTATTGCTCCAAAAATTAAAAGTATTCAACAATTACATATGAATAAAATAAATAGCACAACTGCAATCAAAATATTCACAGATATTAAACCGGTTTTTTGTTTAACTTACAGTTTAAATAGCTCACAGTTTCAAAACAGTTTGAATTTGAAATGTTAACGGCCAACGGCCAATCAGCTTCACAACAGTGCCGCCCCAGTTCAGCGTTGCCAACCACTGGTCTTTAACATAGGAGTTAGCAGCTGTTAGCACATCGATACGCGTGCCGATATATCGATACGTAAGGCATGCCTTGCATTTTTATTTAGTCTTCTTTTCGTTTTTCTTGCGCATGGTTCGTTGTTGCTTCCGAGTCTTGGCATTTTTGCATTAAAACGCGCTCTCGGCACTGGTAAACCAACAAAATTTATTCTGTTCTGCAAAGTGCAGCGTGCTTGGCTGGTAATTACGACCAATAACAACTAAATTATAATTTGTGTTACGTGCTTCAAAAGTGTTGATGCCAAAAAAATACGAAAAAAAAAGTTTGAATGAAGCAGCAGAAGTAGCAACAAGAAGTTACTGAAAGCGAGTTGACATTGAAGTACGAGAACGCGCTCGTGTGTATAATTGCGTGTGTGTGTGTGTGTGTCGTGCGAAATTCTTTTGTGTTAATTCTTATTAATAATTCGCGCATAATAATAATTGCAAAAACCTAGAAACCTAGCAACAATAACAATAGAAGCGGCAGCTCGTTTTGCGCGTGCTCTTTAGCTTTTCCATTATTTGTTGCACATCGCATAATAATCAATAAAAAATAAAAGCTGTTCAATTGCTGATATTGTTGTTGTTGTCGCGGCAGGAGTTTGTCGCCTATCAAACGCTTCCGTCAACAAGCAAAGAGCACAAAGCTCGCTCGTGTTTCATTTTTTGCTATTATTACATATATCGTGTTATCTTGTTTATTTGTTGGCGTTGAATAGCGTGAAAAACAGCATTAAGGCGTTTTGTAATAAAAACAAACTTTATTTCTTTTATATCTGTTCGCACAACTCAAGGAGGAAGCTGTTGCTAGCTGCATTTGAAACAACAACATCAACCGAGTTAATATCCATTACTGAAAACAAGGTAAGCAAAAGATGAAAATTGCAAAAGAATTAAAAATGGCGCTGTGCAGCTGTCGAAACTTTTTTTAATGCATGCATGTGATATTTAACAAGTTCAATAATCGAAAGTGTCTATTGTGTTCTCTCTTGCACACACACACACACGCACACACACATACATACAGACGCATGTAAATGGAATTGTATAACGGTTCATTGCACCGTGCAATGATGCCAAATTTAAGTAATTTTGTTGTTGTTGCTATCTCCTTTTGCTTTGCTACACTTCCTTTTCAGCTGCTGCGTCAGCTGCTCGTATATGTACCGTTATACGGGTTTGTGACTCAAAAACATGAATGCGTCGTTTTTTTTGCGATTGTTGTATTTATTTATTTGTATTGTATTTCGTTAACTTGCCTTTTTTGGCATAGCCTGCAATTTGTTTTGTCTCAAATTTGCTGTAATTAAAAATCAAATTGATTTTTCCGTTTGCAAACATACACGAAATAAAAAAGACAACAACAACAACAAGACGAGTAAAAAAAGTAAGCAATCAAATTGTCAGTTAGCGACAACAACAACAGCAAGTAACGATTGCTGCAACAATGAAAAAGCAATTTTCGTATTAAGAAAAAAAAAACAAACTCAGTCAAGGCATTGTCTGTTTATCGTTGATGTTGCTGTTGTTGTTGTTGCTTGCCACACGTTTGTGCCTCGTGTTTGTCGTTGTAGTTGTAGTTGTAGTTGCTGTGTGTTGCAACAATAAGCATGGCTAATTTTCGTTTTAACAAAAGTTAAGTACTCGACTCTTAAAGCTATTGCCGTTGTTAACGAAACGGTTTTTTTTTCGTTGTTTTATTGTTGTTGCCCATAACTATAACAACATTACAAACCAAACAATGACATCGGCCTCAAAAGAAGAAGAATAATAAGAAGTAATTGTCTGACACTAAAATAAAATGTTTTGTTTCTTCTTCGTTTCTTTTTGCGTGGCGCTTAAACATTAACCAACGCTCAGCCACATAATACCCAATAAGAATTTATAGTGTTCCATTAGGCTGTGTTTATTTTTACCACTTTTTTTGTGCTATTTCGTTAAATTGTTCAATTTCGAAAAGAAGATAAGCTAACACAATAAATTTAAGTACCTTAACAGAGATCAATTTCAAATGATAATAATGGTGTATTATGGTTAAATTGATATGGATCTTGTTTTGTTCTTTTCGAGGAGAAGAACAAACACGAGACATAAAAAATTGGTACTTCCCATACCGGGAATCGAACCCGGGCCTTCTGGGTGAAAGCCAGATATCCTAGCCACTAGACCATATGGGATTATATCATCTCAAACCAAATAAAAAAATCTATTGCTAAAATATATTCTTTACAAAAAGATACACCCACACGTAATATAATGTTAAAAATAGATTCCTCCAAAGATTGCAATTTAGAAAAAGTATTTCTGTTAGTCACATTTACATCTCCCATATTGTCTAGTGGTTAGGATATCCGGCTCTCACCCGGAAGGCCCGGGTTCAATTCCCGGTATGGGAAATCCTTTGTTAAGGATTTAATTTATTGCCATTTTGATTACTTGTTATTAATGACAAATTGGGCCATTAATCAGCTAATTCTTGGGTGGTTCTTGAAATTATTTCCTCAAGTTGCAGTCTCAACTCTCCACTTATTGTTGACCCCGTCTGCTCGACTCCAACTTAACTTTATTGAAGTGGCTTTTTAATGAATATCAACTGAAGCTTGAACGCCACTCATAATTCGGCTCAATGAACCTTTTTCGTTTTCATCTTTTACCCAGCTGTGCAACTAAATTTTCAGAAAAAAAGAGAGGAGAAATAAAAACTGTAATTCATTAAAAGTGTGGCAAGTAGCCAGCAAACAGCAACAGTAACCCATTGTTGTTGTTGTTGCAGCAGCAGCAGCAGCAGCGGCGCCCGCCCACTTTTTAGTTGCCTGCTACTTTCGCAGCAATTGAAACTATGTTTGTCTTTTGGCTTTGGCAATATGTATTCTTTTTGTTAGTTTGGTTTTTGTCAGTTTGTATGCCATCATCGACATCGCATCGTCATCTTCTCAGACAGGCATTAGAAGCGCGTGTGAGACGATATACGGTTGAGCAAGACGCAAAGACAGAATAAAACAGTATACAAATTAACATTTTTTATAGTGCTAGGCAACAGTCAAAGAAAGCCAAGCCCCGAGAATCGACAAGAGCAACAAATAAAAAAAAATAAATAAAAAAAAACGTTCAGCTGTTGTTTTTTCTTATTTTATACTTCTTTTTTTTATTTTTTTGTAACGCCAACGCCAACACGGACTGCGTTTTGTTGCTTTTTGTGTTAAACCAGTTGAGCTGAGACAACTCAGCAACAGAACAAAAGAGCAACAATAACAACAACAATAGCAGCTGCCATCACCCTCGCTCCTCTAGCTATGCTGACTGCATATTAAAGCTCTTTATATTTTTTCTCTGCCGGCTGTCGCTGTCACAAACCAAACGTATTTGTTTGTCTAAAGCTTTTTGTGTTAGTATTTCTTTTGCTTTGCTCGTTTCATTTTCAGTCCTTTGGGCACAGTCACTGATCACCGTTTGATGTATGCCGTTTCGTTTCGTTTCCAATGCGTTGCTACGTTCGGTATCCAATCATTTTAATGTGCTTAGGGCGCCTGGGCTTAATTAGCAGCAAAGCAAATTGTAAAACAGAAAAGTCTGTTTTCTTTTCGTTGCGTAGCTTAAGGCAGCCTTCAATTTGTTTGTGCCATGGTCGCATAATTAAAATAACCAGCAATGCAATTACTTTAACATTTTTTTTTCATTTTCACAGCAAGCAGCTTTTGAACGTGTTGAATGGGCTGTTGTTTGTTGTTGCCTTGGGCTCAAGCATTTAATTACCCACAATGCACTTTCCATTACAGCCCTCGTGTTTCATTTCCACTGCGTATCGCTCGAGTCAGGCTCCAATCAATTTCAAGTGCCATTGGCGCATGCGCTTAATTATTATTAGCTGCAATTTTTAGCAGCGCAAAAATTAAAGCGCTTTTCCTTTTTTTTTTCAACCAGCTTGCGGTGTGTTACTGTGACTTTTGAAGCGTGTGACCGGAGGTGAAATTTCATTTTTGATTACTTCAACTAAGCCACTGCACACAGCTAAAAGTAAAAATAAAAAAACAACTACGCCGTCAAACTGTCTAAAAACTGGCGATAAATGCGCACACAGATACCTTTTTGGCGCAATATAAAATTCGTATTCGATGCTGCTGCTTTAAATGAACAAACTGGGAGTGGGTCACACAGCTGCAGAGACGCTTGCCTCCAGTCAGCCAACCAACCAACCAACCAACCAACCAACCAACCAACCAGCTGACGGCATCAGAGACCAACGTAGCGATTATAGGGATATGCGGAATTGATACACACACTACATACCCAGAGACATACAAAGTCAGATCCAAACTCGAGTGTCTCGCAGACCGGTTGGCGGGAGATCTTAGTGGGTTCGTTGGTTCGTTTATTCGATCGTTCGATTCTTTTGCTCAAAGCGTAAATATTTCAATTTATTTATTGGTCACGCGTCTCTGTCCACTTTCTACCCGCTCGTCTGGCAGATGTATCTCTCTCTCTACATGTCTTGACCAATGTTTCACCAGCCCCGGATTTGACGCACGCAAAGCCATCATAAAACAATCTGTGTCAACGGCCTTTGACTTTGAGTGCAGGCCCTTCTTAGAGACAAACAACAGACTGTGGGCGTGACGCCTACTTTTGCTTCTACAACCACAACTATTCAGTTTTCTCATTTGCCCATTTTCACAAACATGAAAATTAAATGAGTGAAAATGTTTTGCACTTTTTCTTCTTCTTATATTGCGTTTTCTAGTTTTTAGTATTTTTCTCTATTTGTCTGCGCAAACAAAAGCCAAAGAGGTGTGTACGACAATTCCAACTGCAGGCCATGCATGACCCGCGTATTTATTATATTCTCTTCAATGGGGTGGGCGGGTGCCGAGGGAACTAGGCATGGGTAGTTGTTGTCTGATTGCCGTGCTAAATGGTTGAAGAGAAAACTACTATGGCAAGAGTGTATAAAAATAAAACAAACCACATCAAACTGTCCGAATGTTTGTTCTTAACTATTAGATACCCTTTAATTGAAGTAAGTCCGACTAGGAACAAAACCTGAATCAAAATATGTAAAAAGAAGTACAGTTCGACTCTCAATATTAATTCAATCTTCCAAAAAAGATACAAAAAAAGAAACCGATTCTGTACTCAACCCCACAACTTGAACCAAGCTTTTGAACCCCTCAACCAAAACTTTACAGAAATTGTGAAAGTCCTGTACCCAGAACTCACTTCTTTTTCAGAACAGCAAAGGAAAGTTTTAATATAAGGAAATATTTTTAATATGTTAAAAGCAATCGAAAGAGTATTTGTAGTAGGTTTTCCACACCCTTACATAGCATGCGTGCAGGGTATTAAAAAAAAAAAAACGAAAACAAAAAAGAAAGACAGTTGCCTGTCGAATTGAAATTTACACGTTTGCTGCACCTCACGACAAGTCGTCAAACAGTTTTTGACTCACAATCGCAGTCGAAGTCAAAGCCCGAGTCGGAGACTTTGACTAAAAAAAAAAAGACGAAGAAGAGCAAAGTGCGTGAGTTATTTTTGTTTAATGGATTGATTGTCTGTGTGTGTGTGTGTGGAGAAGTTAGCATGCTAATTGGGTTGTTGTCTATGCCATGGCGTCACGTCGTGTCGCCGCCTTACCTCGCATTGTGTGGTGCACTTTAAAACGCTTCGCTCCAACCAAAACCATAAAAAGGGTTCATTGAAGTTCAATATCGCTGCGGGGCAATGCTTGAACTTTAAAGGTCAGCGCATGCATGATAGTTGTCGGCACTCATTTAGATAAGAGCTAAAGAACAATTTTATGGGTTCTTCGAAGCTGGTTGTAGCTAGACCCCAAGGGCCATAACCTCAACAAAGATACCAGCTATTGCTATGTGAAGTGTAAATATTGCTAATGATATTGAAATGATGTCTTAAAAAATAGTACTTCCCATACCGGGAATCGAACCCGGGCCTTCTGGGTGAAAGCCAGATATCCTAGCCACTAGACCATATGGGATATTGTATATGCTCATGTATATAATCGCCAACAAGCTATGCATTCTATAAATACGTTAAATATGAATGAACTTATTCCAGCATTAACCATAAATCAAATCAGTTTTCTTTACAACAATATAACTTCGCGTATTGTTAAGACATTTATCTTCATTAACTTAATTTCTTCAATAAAATGGACAATGTATTTGCAACAATCAACGTCTGTGAACATTAAAACCCATTTTTAAGTATTATCGCTCTAAAGCGCATACGCTTTTTATTTGTCTCTAACAACCTCTTTTGTATGGTGTAGTCACCTTTTATATATGTAGTATAATCATCAAAGTGAAATCCAAAGTAAATATCTTGATTGCTGTCCATTGTATCTTTTACCTATCTCAACTGCTTTATCCATTTTGGATCGTTATTGTCTGTTTGACCATTGATGAATACTACCATTGCTTCCCCCAACTCTTTCTCACTTGCCGCCTACTCATACGGTTTTTTTCTTCTTATTAATTACCAAAACGAGTATTTTATATTTGTTTTTTTTTTTTAGCCCCGGTTGGTTAGTTTATGTCAGCTCTCGTGTACGATAAATTGAATGAATCTTCGCTCCTGGCGCTGCACTTGAAGCGCACATAAAAATTGTTGCCTGTCAGCGTTATTGAAACTCTCGTTGTGTGTGAATCCCCTTCCCCTGAACCCTGTTCACAATGTCTTCCTTGCTGTCTTTACCGTTGCAATTGCTGTTGTGGTGCTAATGCAGTGAAAATCTCGTAAACTTCATTTAATTTACTGACATTGCATTGGCTGATGAATCAATCATCATTGCGTCCGTTGTGCTTAACTTTAGCTATTTAAATGAACCGGTTCTCTGTCTCGGTTCGCCCCATCTCCAATAAGCGTAGGCACTTGTTGTCTTCAACCCGCAGAAAACATGAATTCATGATGCGGGGCACAGTCAGTATGTCAGCCAACTAACCAGCAGTATCTTTAATCATCTTCATGTATGTTAGGAGTTAGGGTTTAACTTTTCTCCACGGTCATTGTTTATGTTGTGAGAAAGCCATCTTTTTTGAGACGGTCGGACTGACTCTGCTTAGGGTTATGTGTGCATGTGGCGCTTAAACATGTCTCTCAGCTTATGCGGATTTTTACATATTTAATTTATTAATTGGTTTGGATGCGCCATATAAATTATGAATGGGCGTTTCATTTAGCCCAGATAAAAATAATAAAAAAACATAGAAAAGGTAAACGTTTTAGGGTAAATGGAATTGGAAAACAAGAGGTTTCTGTTACCTTGTTTCTCCATCAACCCAGAAAACGGCTTCGATTCCCGCGAAACTGTAAAATCATGCCAAATAAAAAAAACAACCGTTTGATGATGTCATTGAAACATTACCACACTTGAGTGCTTTATTCTTGAAAGATCTGCTAGAATTGCATGCACTCAATACTCATTATAATCATATATCATTTAGCATTGTAACTTGAGTGATAATTATTATTCAAGGGTGTCTCCGGTCTCGCTTCATTTACAATTATAACTGTTTAATTGGTAATAAGATGAAAAAACGAGTTGCAATTTAACACATGAAATTACAAATTGCAAAACTTGATTGTGAATATTTTATTTCTGATTTCCGAGTAAACCAAAGTTGTTGCAAAGGTCATCAATTTACTCAATTTTGGGTTACGCTTCTCTACTTAAAAAAAAAAACGTTCTTGTTTAGCCAATTATCTAATTTGCCAAGCCTAAATATTTAACATGCTCTGTGGCTTCAATACAATTTGCAAATCATTTCAAGTTTTTTTTTTTTGTGTCTTTTGCGTGTTTACCAAATCTTTTATCACAGTGTCATGTCCAATGTCGCGAGCGAGCACACAAAAGAGTTAAGGTTAGAGGAACAGGGTGAGAGAGAGAGAAAGAGAAAGATAGACAGATAAAGTTAAGTTTAATTTCGCACAATTCGTTCAAGGCGAGGAGCGCGTGTCTATGAAGAAACAAATGGAAATGAAACGGTAGCACAGCGAATGCAATTAGTTAAAGCACTTTCGTTAAGCAGCGTTTACCAACACTGAATAAATCAATAACATAATGAAACAATGGCAATGAAACTTGTCTTGGCGTGCGAACCATTATTGCAAATTGGTCGTTTTGGTCATTACATTATAATAAGCCATTTGTTTTTTAATTTTTTCTTTCTGCGACATGCAATTACTTTTCAATTATAATACATTTATTACCACCATCATCAACATCGTCGTCGTCGTCAGCATCGTCATCTTTAACAGCTTCAACAACGTTTTATGCCTTTGTTTCTATACTTTTTTTTTCTTATTACTGCATTCAATTAAAGTAATTGCTTTGGAAATTGAGTACGTTTTCTTCTTGTCAGGTCTGAGGAAACTTGAAATTGATCACACTTTTCAATGAGTCAAGTTGTAAGTTAGTTAAGCGGGCGCCTGTTCAACTTTCATTTTGTTTATGAGCTTAATTTTAACTATGTATTTTTAATAATCACAAAAAAACCTACAAAAATAAAAAAACAACAGCAGTAAAATGCGAAGAGCAAACTAAATATAAATAATAAAAAAAATAGTTAACTTTATGTCTTGCCATTTTTTTTCCACTGTTTTTTTTTTTTACTGTTGCGCGTGAGCGGGCAAAAAGTTCAGACGCCAGAGTCAGAGGCTGAAACTGACCAATCTACTAAACAACAAATACAACTACAACAACAACAACAACAACGTTGTTGTCTACTGTTCGTCTGAACAAGTCGGCAAGGCAAGTCAACGCCTGCCACCTAGTTGACCCCAAAAAAAACTACTACAACTACTTAAAATAATTTGTACGATGCATCAGGTCTTCAATGTGAGTGAAAGGCCTACTAAAAATTTACAAAATATGGCTGCGTCTTTTAAGCCGCGAATTTCACATATTTAATGCGGGTTAAATAACTTAGTTAAATAAAATTGTAGCTAAAGCCAAAGTTAGTTTTATGACTAAAGTTAAAAAGAATAAAAAAAAAAGCGCTGATGATTCAACGTCTTTTGGTTTTTGGTTATGTTATCTCACGGCTATTATAAAGTCAGTTGGAAACAAGATTTATAAATATAAACATTTTTTTTTTTGTTGTCGCTGTGGTTTTCAACTTGTTCTTTGGACTCTTTCAACAGATCAAATTACCAGCTACCTTCCCCCCCCCCAATACATCTTCTCCATGGACAGCAACTCTGTTTGTGGTTTATCTAATTGGGAAATTATGTTGGATAGCAAAATGAGATAATATATAATATTTAACCCACAGCCCAAAGTACGTGCTACAAATTGCGAACCTTACATGAATCAAAAGAAGCAAAAAAGTAACAAAGCCATTTTCTACTTTCGCCTCTAAAAAAAAAAAAATTGTTAACTGCCACTGATTTTATGTGTGTAGCTGTTGCATATAGTTTATAGTGCACATGAATAGTTTTGGTTGTTGGTTGGCATGATGGAGTTTTTTGTGTTTTTTTTTTTTTTTCAACAACTAATCACATGCTTGAGGTTGGCTTGGTTGGTTTGGTTTGGGAGTTGTGCAGTTTTGTGGTTTGTGTTGTCCAGCTTTGCGCTTTAATAACTTCATTGTCAATGCAACAAACGGGTGCACAACAACAGGCAGGCAGCCAGCAAGCATAACAAAACGAAACATGCAAGAATACAGCAAAATCAGTTGAAAGGAAAGCCGTTGAAATGCCCTGTAACTGAACTTTTAGTATGTAGCATAACAGACAAAGTTGTAACTCAACACAGCTTATAGACCCCATAGTCTTTAAAGAGGGTATGTATATACAGTAGTGCTAGTGAATGTAAGCAACAAACAACAAAACTAAATACAAAGGAGTGCAACAGCGCTTGACTTCTTTTCTAAACGCTTATTGTGCTCATGCTCAAGCCTGCGGCCGGATTTGAGTGGATTTGCGGACCTGATCTAGTTACGGATATAGAGTGTTGTCTACAACAGCAAACTTCTTTTGATGCCGATGCCGATGATGATGCCGATGGTGGTGTCCACACAGTAGTCTTCATAGCGATGATATCGTGATCGTGACGTGAGCTACAGCGCCTTGCCAGATTTATGGAGAGTGCCAGGAAACAAAACACAGAGTTGCTTGTTGTTGTTGGTGAAAAGGGGAGTTGTTTGTGGAGCTTGCAACGATTTCACAAATCAGTAAAGGCAGACGAAAAAAAAGAAAAATATATCTTCATTGAGATCATCATCCGTCGCTTACTATCTGTCTGACTGACTGACTTGCTGGTTGATCTTTAAGCTACAGGTTTTATGATCGCATTTGCTGTTTTTAATGCGGATTGATTGTGGGTAGTTTTTTATGTGACCGTCGAATACGAAGCAAAGCAACCAAGCTGACTTTGCCTTATTTAGTTCCTATAGCTGTTTATACATATATAAAAATTATTTCTGTAAGATTTATGGGTGCATGACTCTTCAGTTAGCTTCGTCATCATTACACCCGCACAATTGGGTTGCTCTTCCATCATCATCACCATCCCTCCCTCTTCCTCTCAACTCTCTCCTTGCAAAAACCTTGATTAGATTAAATCAGAGACAAGATAGAGAGACAGAGACAGAGAGGAAGATGAAAAAACATACGCTTGAACTTTGGCCCTGTCGACAATCATTTATCTGGCAATTTTTGTTTGCTTTTTTTGCTACTCCATTGCAGATGAAGATAAAAAATAGCGTTAAAATTTCGTGGAAGCTTCAATTTTATATACAACATTAATTAAAAGAGTCGTACATTGGATAATTAATCATAATTTGATTAACTGTGCGTGATTTATATCTCTCTGTGCAATAGTTAACAAATTGGCAATATAATGTAAAAAAAAAATAACAACTTTGTGAAACTAAAGAGCGGTACTTTTGAGCACAGCTCTTATATGGATGGTATAAGAGTGTATACAGTTAAAATGAGAAAATACCAAATAGAAAAACTCAGCAGCTCTAAATCAGGGTGTGTCATTGTTCTGATAAATCCCATGTAATGCCGCAGGCAAATCTCATCATGACCCACCGCATTGACAATAATTGTCTAAAATTGTATTTGGGCACCCAACCCAGAAGAACATTTATACACACACACTGACAACATTTCGAAACCAACAACATTGAATTGATTTAATTTATGCGCCGAACTGAAACTGAACTGAAAGTGCTTCGTAGCTTCGAGTTGATTAGAAATAGTGCACAACCTCCCACAAAAATTGTAAAGTCGCCCCCCCGCTTAGCGATAAAAAGTGCTATATATGCTATTATTACAAAAGTTCCTGGCAATTGCCAGCTGCTTACAACAAATGCGATGAATCAGCATTTGTTTGTTGTTGCTCGTGTAACTCTTACAGATTTGAAAGAAAATGTGTAAAGCTACATTTGGACCATTTGTCTATTTGGTGGGGGTAGAGAGCAATCACAAAAATAGATATATTCCCACGCCCACGTTTCTATTTCGAGGTCTCTCTCTCTCTCTCTCTCTCTGTGTGTCTTGATTGTGCTTTGTGTTTATTAATACTTTTAATTTTATGTTTGTTATTAATATTACGATTATTATTATGGTTTGATGGCATTGCATTGTTCTGTTGTTGTTGTTTAAAGTTTAATGCTTTTGTTTGGTTGTGCAATTTGGCGCTTTTCCACTTTTGCTTCCTTATTGTTTCGTTCGTTCGTTTTTTTTAATCTTCACGCTCTCTTTTACCCATACACACGCCCCACTTGTGGATGATAATAGAGGGGTCGGGGGAGATATTTGTATTCTACTTTCCATTGCAATTTGCTGCTTTTGTGGCATTAATTTGTGTTATTTTAGGCTCTGCTCTCTTTTGTAATTGCTGCCACTTACCGTTGTTCCAATTCCGTGCATTCCCCTCACCAAAACCAAAAATTTGTGTTTTTTGTCGGCAGCGTTGCCGGTAAGTTGAGTGCCGTTAGCTTGATTGTTGCTGTTATTATTTTCTCTGCAATAATAATGGCGCTCGCTTTTGCTTTAACACTAGCCGATTTTGTACATACCCTGCAGTAGTATATTTTATTAATGTATTAATAAATTCCCCACACATATTGTGGTGGAAAGCAAAAAATCAGTATACCCTAGTCAAGAGTGTGTCTCACTCTCGTATATGTACTTGGCATGTATACACTACATACATACTTATATATTTTCTTTTAATACATTTTCATTTTTCCGCATCACTAAAAATAGTCGGACAGGCATAAATACAAATCACACACGCAAACGCCTACAACTTTTTTGTTGTTGTACATAAAACGTTAAATTAATAAAAATTTGCAAATTTTGTACGAAATTTTTCACATGGCAAGTAATATTATCACCACCTGCTGTTAAGTTGGCACAGTGGTGCGTGAACTAATTAGTAGAATTTTGCTTCGCTGTGTGAATAAAATAGGGCAGGTCAAGAATGCAAATAAAATATGGTTCCCATTGAATTTATTCCACTTAAAATAAAAAATTATTCAAGCGTATTAGAATGTTTTGCAACCACATTATTGGCCCACTGTGCAAAGGCGTCAACGATTCATCGAGCGGTTGCTGCCCTCCGCTGTTTTGCCAAAAAATATAATAACGCTTTCTGATGGTGGTGCTAAAATTAAATATTCAAATCTGTTGCCTTAACATTTGGTTGCACCCATCTCGCCTCTTTGCCTTGCCCTCCTTCTCCTAAAGCAAGCAGTTCACATAAATTTAGGCTAACAAATAAACATATATATTTATTTAAAAATAATAAATAATTCATTAATACAATATTTTTTTTTTTGTTATTTATTTTGTTACCAAAATGCCAGCTAGTAAGTATTAGAGTTAATAACAAATTTCCGCTAAAGTCGATGAATCATTTTTTCGTATCTCTGCCAAACGGGGGTAAACCAACTAACCAGAAGTATGTATACATATATCAAAAACAATAAAAATTCACTGATCTCGCAAGAGTCATCAAACGTGCGCTGATAAGCGAAGCAAGCTTACACATTTCTCACTCACACACACACAGGCAAACATACGATAAAACTTTTGGAAAAATTCGCGTAAGAACTTCCGGTTTAGCCACCAGGTACGAATCAAGCAACAACAACAATGAAACGAACTAATCAGCGCACCGGCTCTCTCACTTTTTGAATTAACTCTCACTAATGCTCTCTGTGTCCATCTCCCCCACAAAACAAACACAGGCATATGGCAACGCTGTCAGCTGCTTGCGCCTTCAGTTCTAAACGATCCATTGTCGCGTACGTGCGCGTTCGTTTAAGTTAGCTTTGCTTTTGTTTTGTTGTTGCTGCTGCGATTTTTAACTTCGATTTGTTTATAATGTTTGTGCAACTAACAACAACAATAGATATTATAATCATAGCATTAATAAATACGACAACTACGACCAAAGTATCGACGATTGCAGGCAACGTTTTCGCTGGCTAACGCATAAAGTGTGAGTTGAGTTTTCTACATAACCCACCCCCACTTCTCTCTCTCTCGCTGCCTCTTTCTCACACAGCTGTAACTGTATAGAGTTGTGATTTCTACTCCATTGCTCCCTCTCTCGCTCTCAGTCAGCTGCTGCTGCGTTTACTGTTGCTTTGCGTGACTTTCCATCAAACGCCGCATAAGTGTGTTGTGTGTGTAGTTGTGAATTTGTATATTTTAATGTAAATGCGCAACGTTTTCTTATCGCGCGTTTTGCTTTACGTCTATCAGTTTTCATTTCGTGTGTGTTTATTGATACTGCATTTGCGCACAAGAAGTAGGTTATGGCAAAATGAGCAACAACTAGAAAAACAAACAGTGAGATACGATGAAAATCAATCAGCAAAGTGGCTCAACACGCAGCGCATGTAATTAACACGCAACCAACTGTTGTTGTTGTTGCCTGTCTGCCAGCCTTCCTTCTCTTCTCTTCTCTTCTTGTATTGTTACACACAATCACAGACAGCCAGCTGATTGTGTTGTGTCATGTTTGTTGTTAGCTTGCTGGTTTTTAATATGTGTACATACATATGTATATTTTATCAATGCAGCGACACAATTACGCTCTAATTGAGTGCGTACGAGCAAACAAGCAAACAAACTTGCTGCAACCACAACAACCAAAATGGAAAGTGTGAAGAAGAAAGAGCACGACGAAAGAAAAATACCTCTATTAATATAAGAGTCTGAGAGATGCCTGTCTGCATGCGTCTCGATAAAATTTAGCTATCGATTGATGCTGTCGCCAATGGCGGTGATGTAATTTGCATATACATGAGCAACTCTGCAAGCCAACCACAACTTACAGCAACAACAACAACAGCATCGAACTTCTAACAACCACATACATAACTTTTGAAGCGGTTTCAGGTTTAATGCCCACCAAATGCGTAGGCAGTGCAAGCGCAGTCAATTTTTAAATACACTTACTAGTCGATATTAAAGTCTTTATAGCTATAGAAAGCTGTTTGTTGATGTTTAAGAAATCTACAGTTGCTAGTTGCTAATATTTCCTTTCTTTTGTTTACGAAGGCAAACTCATAATGCTCATGATCAAAAGCTCACTGATATAAATGTCACAAGTTAAGGAGTTTACAGCAACACATCATAAGGGTATTTAAACAGAGTTGCTCTTTTCCAATGTTGTTGGCATGTCTGCCTTGCTGGCTAAGCCGGTTGAACTAACAAACAAAAAACAAATTAAATGCCTTAAATGTTGTCGCATCCCGCCCACCCAAAAAATAACCAAATATCTGACTCGGATGGATGAGAGATGTACACTCGAAAGATTTGTTGCGATTTGAGTCAGCAGCTGTGAAATCCAAATCAACCGGCAGAGCTCTCTCTCTCTGTCTCTTTAGACGTCAGCGGCAAAAGCCGATAAAGGAGAGTAGTAGCGGGGGAAGGAGGGGGAACCCCTTGCCCGGCAAGTCGAGTGTGTCATGCGACTTGTCTGGCCAACAGCAACAACAACAAGTAGAAACGTTGCAGTCGGACGCACCCGACTGCGGTATACTCGATACCAGTAGTAAAACAGATTAAAAGAGAGAGCTGATTGCAATGGTGTGTGGATACGGCAGGGGTGTATGCTGCTGCAGGGGTGTATGCTGCCTCAAAGATTGTCTGGTGCAGATGGGGATGCCAAAAATCTATCTTCCTTCCAAATTTGGTGATTCTAGCTCAAAGTTAGAAGAATATGGTGGATGGTAGGCTTGGGGAGGTATGGGGGGGGGGGGGGGCTTCGCATCAAAATTTTAGCTGAAGATCTGTGTATGATGTCAATTGCTATCCTCATACCAAATTTGGTGACTCTAGCTCAAAAATAGTAAAATTTGTGGGAAGGGGGGATGGGGTTGGTAAGGGGGGGGGCGTGGCATCCAAACTTTTGCTGCAGATCTATTTATGATGTCAATAGCTATTCTCAAACCGAATTTGGTGACTCTAGCTCAAAGTTAGTAGAATTTGGTAGAAGGTGGGCTGGGTGCTGGGGGCTGGTATGGGGGGGGCGTGGCGTCCAAAGTTTTTCTGCAGATCTGTTTATGATGTTAATTGCTATCCTCATACCAAATTTGGTGGCTCTAGCTCAAAGTTAGTAGAATATGGTGGAAGGGGGGCTGGGGGCGGTATGGGTGGGGGGCGCCATCCACTTTTTTTGGGTTTCTTCATCACCTATCTTGGCCCCAAATTTGGCGGCTCTAGCTCAAAAAATGTGGAAAATATAGGCGTTTTTGATTTCAAAATGCAGGGGGCTCGGGTTCAGGGGGGGCGCGGCTCCAAAACTTTAATGCAGTTTTTTGGGGATTGTTATTAGCTATCTTCCTACCAAATTTGGTGACTCTAGCCTTAACGCTTTGGAAAATACACGCATTCCCGTTTTTAGTGAAGCATTGGGGCGGTTTGGGGCAGCTTGGTCAGTATGGATTGGCGTGGCATCCAAAGTTTTTATGCATTTATTTTGGGACTATAATCACCTATTTTGGCACAAAATTTGGTGGCTCTAACTCAAAAACTGTAAAAGATATAAGCATTTCTGTTTTTCAACTGCGGGGGGGCTGGGGGCGGAATGGGTGGGTGGGGCTCCAAAACTTTGATGCAGTTTTTGGGGGGTCGTAACCAGTTATCTACCTACCAAATTTTGTGACTCTAGCTCAAACACTATGGAAGATACACGCACTACCGTTTTTAGCGAAGCGTTGGGGTGGTTGAGGGCGGATAGGGCAGTATAGATGGGCGTGGCATCCAAAGTTGTAATGAATTGGGTTCGAGATCGTTACCACCTATCTTGGTACCAAATTTGGAGGGTCTAGCTCAAAAACTGTAGTAGATATGGGCATTTTTAGTGTTAAATTGCGGGGGGGCTGGGGGCGGTATGGGTGGGCGTGGCTCCAAAATTTTTGATGCAGTTTTCTGGGGATTGTTAGTAGCTATTTTTCTCCCCAAATTTGGTAGTTCTAGCTGTAAGGGCTTGCGAAATAGCTGGATCTATCGATTTTGCGTTATCGAGTTTATCGATTTGCCAGCCCCCTAGTTATCGTAGAACTCCAATCTTGACACTTTAATTTACTATGCCATAGATAAACAGATTTGCAAAGTTTGAAGTCTCTAACTTGAAGGGTGTGGAAAAAAGTTGCGAACATACAGACGGACAGACGGACAGACGGACAGACACCATGACGGACATTGCACAAACCCAATATACTCTTTACCTTCGGTATCGAGTATAATAAATAGCCAACGATTCGTTTTGAATCTCGCTGTTTTCTTTGTTGTTGTCGTCATTTGCTGCTTTTAGACAATGCTACAAGTTCCTACACCTACGACCTAGAATATGCCGAATATGTCAACAGGTATATATCTAGTATATGTGTGTATATATAAACCTCTATATGTATATAAAAGTTATATAAATGTAGCAGCATATCAACTAGTATGTCTATATATACAATTATTTATTTACGTATGTTTGTTAATGCGACAATGTGTTCTTGTATACCCTTGCATGGGGTATGACACTTTTAGTGTCACACTTTTAATTAATAAATATTTTTAACTATCTAACATAAAGAACATTAATTTTTTATTTTATCTTGCGATAAATTGTTTGTTTAGTTTTCTTATCAGGTAAATGTTAAGAAATTATGTGAACGGGAAACCCAAAGATACGCTCAGAATCTCTAAAGATACTTTACGCAAATTTAACAACAATGAATATTTTAAGAGTATCCAGACTTCGGCATATCAGATATTATCGTACTTTCTTGTTTTATACCACACCAGAATCTTGAACAAGTCTCGTTCGAACATATTGCTGCAAATCTTAGTTGCTTGTGACATCTTATTTAAGAAGCATAAAATTAAAAACAGGCGTGGCATGTTATTCGACCTTGGCAATTTATAAATACTTGTATTCAAAAAGAAATTGGGAGAAAAAAAAGGTACAAACTATAAATAAATACAATTGGCTTTTGGTCAAATTTTGCAAACTTTGCTTGCTTTAAACTGGCGTTGAACTCGCAACCTTTGATTTTAACTAGTTTCGCCTCTTGGCTTGGCGCCTCAGCCAAATTCTGTTGCATATGAAGGGGGGAAATCCTACCCCAATTTAAAAATGCAACATGCGCAGTCGTTGGCTCTCTGCATTTATAAAAGCCAGATTTGTCATTGGGTAGGCCAAGTTGGTTTCATGGTGTAATGGTTAGCACTCTGGACTCTGAATCCAGCGATCCGAGTTCAAATCTCGGTGAAACCTGACCTTTAATCTGGTTGTTTTTATTTAAATTTACGTTAGTGACAATTGTTTTATAAATGATTCATCTCAATGTTTACGTGCTCTGTTCAGATAAGCTCAATAAATATTGTGTTATTTTTATGGAGCTGTAATTCAGATTGCATTTAAAATAACAGCATGATAAAATAAAAGAACAAAGAAAATAAGCCTTATTATTTGAGAATGCTTTTCTATTTTAGCACAAAAATAGGCTATATATAGTAGGTCAAATATTAGGACAAATAAAATGCCAAAAATATTAATTCTTAACCATATTTTATTTTCTGTGCCCTTTGGCAACATTTCACCTCTGCTAAAATTACAGCATACAATTAATAGCTCTTTCACAAACATTCAGCTTACCCATTGTGAATGACTGACCAGGTGTGTTTCATTCCATTCCATTTCGTTTGCTGTCTCTGACCACAAACAAAAAATAGAGACAAGAGGCTGCGGTGTAAAGTCAGCACATTATAGTGTCATGTGGATTTAGTTAAGCAATAAGCGTGATATTTATTAAATTAAATAAGTTTTCGAACAGACGACAACGCACACGCATCGAATTCGAATGCCATAAATTAGAACGAAAATTCAGCAAAATACAATAAAAACAAAAGCAAAATAAACACACGCACACATACAAACGCCCAATAAGAACTCCGTAAAGCAACCCACACACACAACAACAACAAACTCACTCAAGTGTCGGTCAGTCTCATAATAATGTTTGTCATTTAGCTGCGGGGCTAATTTGTAGCGCACTTTCGTTGGCAACATGTGGCAACCAACACTAACAACAATTGACACAGATTAGCTCACAGCAACAACAACAAAAACAACAGCAAGAAAATTAAGATAAGTGTATTGGCGTTGTAATTGTTTTTTTTTTGTATTTGATAAAAGAGAGAAGCAAACAAGAAAAAATTGTGTCAAGGGGGTTGCATGACAACCAACCAACCAATTACAACAACAACGACAATACACAAATTAAATAAAATTTGCGACTGTTTTGCACGAAAAAGTGTGTGCGTGTGGGAAAACAATGGCGCAAAGCTGGGCGCCAAAGCCAAATGCCGAGTAGCGTCGAAAAATAAAAAGCGACAAAAAAAGAGTTAAATTTTACATATGTACGCTTTGGAACGACGGCGCAGTCGCTGCTAGCGTCGCGGCCGTTGCTGTCATTGCCGGCTGAACGCCCTACACATGCGCCGTACGTCACCTCTTTGCCTTCGGCGCTCTCCAGCTGCTCGTGTGCGAGCACTGTGTGTCTGTGTGTGTGTGTGGGCGAATGCGGCTCATAATGAGAGAGAATGAGGTTTTCGTACGACATTGAACTCGAAATGTGGTGCAAAATGAAACAAGAAAACGAAATTAAAGCAAATATTGTGCTGGCTTTGCTTTACCATTATGCGCCTATGTTGTTTCTTTTGTTTGTTGTATTTTATTTTCATATTTTGAATTGCTCTGTTTGAACTTGAGCCTGCCCTAAAGCCAGTAGGCATTGGCTTAAAACAAATGCCAAACAGCCAGAAGTTAAAACAAAATAATCATAAAAATAATGAACAGATTTCTTTCTAAATTTGATGGTTGTTAAACGGTATTTTGAGTGCGATTCTTTGTTTTTCACCATACTTATTTCACATTTTTGTTGTTCTTTGCAGTTGCGCTTGAGAAGTTAGTGTTGAACGAGAAGCGGTTGTATTGCAATTGAAATAGCAATACAAAACAACAACAAAAAATATAACAGTTATTGAATAACATAACAAACACACATACAACAGCACAATGGTGGACTATTACAAAGTATTGGGTGTGGCACGCACCGCCACCGACGGTGAAGTCAAAAAGGCGTAAGTACTGGAAGGAGTTGTAAAAAAGAGAGAGTAAGCTGTGATAACTCAATACTAATTTAAATCACTGCTAGAGCCAAACAATGGAATGCCTTTTATTGCATGCTCATTCCAATGGGGCTTTCATTTTTAAGTGCATTTTATCGAGTAATCAAATAAGGAAAGCGCTGTCTTTCTACTCTCTCTTCATCGCTCTCCTCTTTGCTTTAGTTTTAATGCGCTCTAATAACTGTTATTTACCTTGGCAGCTATCGTAAATTAGCACTCAAATGGCATCCGGACAAGAATCCCACCAATTTGGAGGAGGCAAACAAACGTTTTCGCGAGCTCTCCGAGGCCTACGAAGTGCTGTGCGATGGTAAGTGATCAATTTCCGTGCAGGGTTGCCCAAAAGTTTTTTTATTTGTCCATTCGGGTTTCCTCTTAGTAAATATTTAGTGGCGCTAATCACTCTATTGTTATTATTATTATTATTATTACTGTTTGTTATTGTTGTTGTATGTGTGTGTGTGTGTGTTTAGCCCGTAAGCGGCGTATCTATGATGCAAGGTCAACGCTGCACAAATCAGCGAGCAGCAGCAGCAGCAGCTCCACAAACGGTTACTATTCACGCTATCGCAGCGGCAATGGCACAACGACGGGATCATCATCATCATCCACAAGTCGTGACTATGATTATGATCGTTATTATCCCAGCTATAGTAACAGCGACAGAAGGGGGAATCGCTATCAGTCGTTTACCTTCCGCAACTTATTCGAGGGCACACCGTTTCACAAACTCTTTGGTAAACTCTCAAAAGAGAGGCACACTTTTGTTTTGAGGTTATGCCATTGTTGTTGCTGTTTATTTGTTTTTGTTATTATGCTGAACTGACAACCTTGACGCGCACGACATTTTGTTTACTTTTATTTTGACATTATTTTGCATTAAGCGCGCAACTAAAAATGCCCACATACATTTTCAATATCATCATCGTCTAATAGCTTCGCTCAGCCAGCGTTTATTGTTATCTACTAAAATTTAAGTTGATAGTTTGAAGAATTTTTATTAAGTTTTTTTTTGTTCTTCATCAAATTGCAGAGAAGAAACGACGCATTTACGATGAGTACGGCAAGGATGGCTTAGGAGATCGCGCCCAGGCTCGCACACATTCACGTCATCATTATACACATGATTTTGATGACTTTGATATAATGGGTGGTTTTCCATTTGTGTTCCGACCGCCCGAGGAGGTGTTCCGCGAATTCTTTGGTGGCAATTCACCATTTGCCGATTTCTTCAGAGGTATGTAAACGACGATACTTTAACAGCTTAAGCACAAAATAGATCTTGAACTAAAGTTAATTTCTTTGCACAGATGCCAATAGCTATTCAGCTTCGAATGGCGCACCAAGCAGCAGTCGACGTCATAATGGGCATAGCGGTGCTGCTCGACATCATCATCACCATCAGCATAAAATGGCGAGTCCATTTAGTGCACCCGTGCTCAACTATCAAATGATGGACTTTTTCTTACCACAAAGCGGCTTCACAAGCTTCTCCGCCAGCAATAGCGTCGCAACTGGTGGTGGACATCATGGCGGTGCTGCTGTTAAACGTACATCCACCTCAACAATATTTGTTGATGGCAAAAAAATGATGACCAAACGGTAGGCTATAATTTATTATTAAATTCTATTTCTGTTCATGTGTTTTAATTGATACTTCTTTTGATTGCAGTGTTGTCGAAAATGGCAAGGAAACTGTCTTTTCATATGAAAATGATGTCCTTAAATCAAAGACTGTGAACGGAGTATCCCAAAAGCTCTCTTCAATAGCAAATTAATTAATGGAAAACAAAACAAGATGCAACAAAACAAAACAAAACAAAAACAAGTTCAAGTTAAATGCGCGCTGGCATAACAAATTACAAAGAAAAAGTCATAAATTTAAAAACAAAGAACAAGAAAATAAGAGATGAAACAACGAGAGAATAACTAGCAAACGAATATTGCTTTCTTAATAATGCTTCGATCATAATTATGTTTATAGATATTGTTCTACATTAGAATTTAGTTATGTTTAAAGTGAAATGGTTATTTTTCTTTCGGAAAGAGCAGCAGAAAAAGCACTGGCAACAACAACGGCAACAGCATTGGCAGAAGAAACAAAATTAAAGAGTTAAGTTTAAACAACAATCAATCCATCAATGGAGACAATTTATAAATTCATCGTGTTGGGAACAATATTTTTTTATTTGATTGCGATTTAAATCAGAATTTTAATAAATTTGCTGTTATCAAAATGCGTGAACTATTTAAAGAAAAGCCAAAAAACAGAATGAAACACATAAAATGCTAATAAACAAATCAAATCTAAAGCATCTTTGTTTAGAAGCTTTTGCTGTTTTCTCTCTCTTCTATATGTCTCCCTCTCTCAGTGTCTAAACTGTTTAATGTCGTATATAGCTACCGTTAGTCAATTAAGTTGCCACAATAATTACTTAAAAGAACCGACAGCAGCAGCAACAGCATCAACAACATGAAGTTCAGCAGCAACAAGCAGCAAACAACATGACCAACCAATAGCGTTTGCGTTGCATTTTATTTGTAAATTGTTAAAATGCAGAAAGTATATCTAAACAATAAAGCAACACAAAATATACATACATTTAAAAATATATATATATATATAGTTATAATATTAAGTTAAAGCAAAATCATACATTTCTGACATTGAATGTTGGTATTTAATAATAATTTAAACTTTTCTTTCATAGTCTGTAGTCGTTTTTTAAATGCTTAAGCTTAAGAACATTCTTACATAACCCAAATAGATATAGAAGTTCTAATGGAACACAGCGTATTTGAAACTAATAAGATGCATACACAAAAACCAACTAATCATAATCACCCACAATTTAATACTGTGTTTTTAGTAGACCATTCTCTCCTCAACAAATTAGTTGGAAATATGAAAAGAAAACAAAAAAAAAACATTAAAATAAAAACAAATATGATCAATAAAATATAAAATGTGATTTTCATTTGATTTAAGGAAGTTTGTTTTTTGAATAGCGAGCGCGCTTTGCAGCGTTGCCACCTCGACTTAAGTCGATTAATTCAAGCTCGATCAGTTCGATAGCGGCCAGCTGACGATCGCGATAGCTCGATGAGCTGATTGTTTTCTGGTGTGCAACACTGCATACACATATTGCAGATAATTCTTATTAATAAATTTTTTTAAATGCACTTTAAATAGTATTACAAGCAAATGCATAGACTTTAAATGGCAGCATAATGACACGTAATGATCACATGAAATGGTTCCACGGCCGCTTGACACGAGAGGCCGCTGATGATTTGCTTAAACAAGGTGCGTATCAAACTGTAACTGAGACTCGCCCAAAATAGGAATATTTTGATAAGCTGCAATTAGTTAACCATTCCTTGTTGATCAAAGGTTACCAAGATGGCACATTCCTGGTGCGCGAGAGCAGCACAGCCGCTGGTGATTTCGTCTTGAGCCTGCTTTATCAGGTAAGTTAGTTGTAGACGAGCAACAACAGGTTGCAAATGTCTACGTACATATGTTTATGTATGTGTGTGTTGACACGATCGTGCAAGTCTTTTTTGTATTCCTCTGATTGCGCTTGTGCATGAGTCGTGCAGGAAAAGTTTCAAACGAGCCCATCCCTAAAATGTATATTTATAATTATTATTATTTGCTTGAAGAGCGAGGTCTGCCACTATCAGATCCGACGTCATGGCGAGGATGCCTTCTTCTCAATCGATGACAAGGGACAAACCAAAATCTTGCATGGATTGGAAACCCTGGTTGATTATTACCAGCAGGATTCCAATGGTTTGATAACTAAGCTAACGGTTCCACTTACTGGAGATCCACCACCCCATAATACACGCAGCCAGGGCGTGACGAATCTACTGCATCGTGCCACCAGCAAGAACGAAAGCAATGTCGTCTTCGAGCTGCTCAAATGTGGCTATCGCAATTTCGATGCCAAAAATCAGGATGGCCAAACGGCACTTCATTTGGCCGCCCTAAACTGTAATGAGAATATTCTTGTCCTGCTGCTGGATGCACGTGTACAGGTGAACAGCGCGGATGCCTTTGGCTTTCAGCCATTGCATGTGAGTGAAAAAATTTATTAAAGTTAATAGATCTTCAACTAATTCACTCTTATTTAGTATGCCTGTCGTCAGAAACCCGCCAGTTTTATACGCACTTTGATAGCCGCCCAGGCAAATGTGCAGGGACGCAACATTGAAAATGGATATGTGCCGTTGCATGAGGCAGCCAAGCATGGGAATTTGGATGCAGTGCAATCACTACTCGAGGCACACGCACCACTGTTGCCACGCACTAGCTCTGGCGAATTTCCCTTTGATTTGGCCAAGGAAGCCGGCCAGACGGCCGTCGAAGAGTTTTTGCTGAACTACAAGCTCCCGACAGCGAGCACCAGTCGCGAGCAATGGTATCATGGCACCCTAAAACGTGACGAAGCCGTCTCCATACTCAAACAGTTTGCCCACCAGCTGCAACGTAAGCAGCTGGCCACAGAACAGCCAGTAGAAACTGCTGGTTGCTTTCTGGTACGCTACTCCGAATCGCCAGCAGCATCGGGCTATGTTCTCACTCTGCTCAGCTCAGATCAGATGGCCAAAAACTTTCTCATTTCACAAGCGGATCTCTATCAAAGCACTGGCACTAAGTTGTCTTCTAGCGGGGTAAGTAATACATTGAGTTACTTATTCTTCTGAAAATAAACAAACATTTTGAATTGCAGTCAAAGTTTCTATACATTGACGATGGACCCTATTGGCCAAGTCTGGAGCATTTGGTGGCACATTTCATGCGCTTCTCCTATGGCCTGCCAGTCAGTCTAAAGTATCCTGTGCCACCGCAGCCCAAGCCAGAGGTCCCATCCTTTTCCACAATACCACGCGTCACACAAACGCAGCGTGACATTCAAAGTATGCCCAGCATGCCCATCAGCATGCCGCTTCCTCCAAGCCGTAGCTCTATTTCCGGACTGCCGCCCACATTACCGTTCAGCAAGAAAAAGCAAAAGGAGAATGTAAGCTCAATGTTTAATACCTTACGCAGCCCCAAGAAGGGACTCTTTGACATGAACAGCCTGCGCAAAAGTAGATCAAAGAATAAACGCAGCGATTCAGAGAGCAGCATTAGCTTTGAAGCAGCTGCCGCCCGCGCCAAGGATGAGCTGCAGGCGGCTGCTCCGATGCTAAAGAATCTCTCCTTCTCCACGGATTTTAGCAACTTTAATGTGGACAACGATGACAATGGCGCCGGCGAGCTGTACAATGTGCCACGCAATAATACACCCATTGAGGTGCCACCTATTGCAAATAAGACTGAAGCAGAAGTCGAGTATTTCACCAAAAGTGATGTGGCCATTGTGCGAGAGCGTCTCGCTGCACTCTCGACCAATGGATATTTGCCCACAATGGATGTGCACATGCTGCTTGATCAGCCGATTAAGCAAATAGATTCAAAGCAGCATATCTCTCGAATGGACTCAATGATATCCACAGGATCCACCGAAAGTGAAATGGCTGGCTATTTGCAGCGAAAGTGCAGCGATGATACACAAACATCGGGACTCAGTAGCGATGAGCTGGCAGCAGCCAAGCAACGATTCTTTATACATCGCGATCAATTGGAGTGTGGACCGGAGATTGGCGCTGGTGACTTTGGCTCTGTCTACAAAGGCTGGCTGCGTCGAGCAGATGGTAATCGTTTAGAGGTGGCAATCAAAACGTTGCGCGATGAGGAGCCGCAATCGATTAACAAGCAGGACTTTCTACGCGAGGCGTCTGTCATGATGAGGCTGGAGCACAAGTGCATTGTTCGTCTTATTGGTGTATCTAAGGGAGATATGCTTATGATGGTGCAGGAATTGGCGCCTCTAGGATCAATGCTGCAGTACATTCTCGATCACAGTGCCCAAATCAGAGTCAACTATGAACTTAAGCTTTGGGCAGCACAAATTGCATGCGGTGAGTAAAACTCGCAAATTCCCAAAACTCCAATTTATACCAATTTTTTTCTTTTCTCTTTCAGGCATGCATTATTTAGAGACGCAACACTTTGTGCATCGCGATTTGGCTGCAAGAAACATACTGCTAACGTCTCGCCAGCAGGCAAAGATCAGTGACTTTGGAATGTCACGTTCGTTGCGAGCTGGCAGCGATGAGTATCATTTCACGCAAGGAGGACGCTGGCCCATACGCTGGTATGCGCCGGAGAGTTTCAACAATGGCATCTTCTCGCATGCTAGCGATGTTTGGTCCTTTGGCGTTACGTTGTGGGAGATGTTTGCGCTGGGCGCACCGCCATATGGGGATATATTGAATAAGGATGCCATTGAGTTGGTGGACAATGGACAGCGTTTGCCACAGCCTAATCTATGTCCAGCTTACATATATGCCGTTATGCAGAGCTGTTGGAACTATCATCCCAAGGAGCGGCCCACTTTCGCCTACCTAATGGAATTCTTTAGTCGTGATCCTGAATATCAGAATCTGCCCGAGCTGGTGCAATCGGTGCTTATCTAGGGCAGATGCTTCTGCTCTTTTCCTTACACACGTGCAATTTCATTTAATATTTACTCCATGTATTCATTTACTGAAAGCTTGGATTATTCCAATTTCTAATGTATTATTGTTTCTTTTTATATTATTTCTATATACATATATGTATGTATCTACTTGTACCATATGTCATTATATAAAGATATATCTTTATATATATAATTTGTATCTTTGTGAAAAATATTGTGTCAAAAAGCGAACAAGTGCCTTACATTATGTTATAACTAATAACCAATAAAATGTTGTATGCATACTAAATGAACTGAGTTAAATGTTGATCTCAAGCTCAATGTTATATGAGTGCATTGGCAACGAGCGCCAATTTAAAAACAAAAATTGATGCAGCGTGCAGCTGCTGATTATGTTCGCTTGGTACATTTGCTACTTTAGCGAGAATTTGTTCAGGTTTTAGACGATGATCACAAATAATCATATCAAGCAGCTTCTAAAAGCAAGCAAAAGTAAGAAGCTGACGACATTTTACAACACTTACAGTTGAGTTAAAAGTTGAGCTTCCACTAAGTTCAAGCTCAATGTTATATGAGTGTATTGGCGAAGAGCGCCAATTACTGCAGCGTGCAGCTGCTGATTATGTTCGCCTGGTACATTAGCTAGAATTTGAACTGGTTTTTGACGATGATCACGAGTTGACCAAACAAGCAAACAGATTGCATTGCGTACATTTTAATGTTACGAGTTTATTATAAAACGTTGTTATATAAAATATATAAAGTTTATAAGTGTGTAAATAAAAATGGTTAATATTCTTACATTCTATATTAGTTCAGATTTATAAATCAGGTTGCACAGAACAAATATATTTATATCGTTATGTAACTACGAATAATAAAAAGAAATGGCCATTACAGAGGAATTTAATGCACTTGGCAACTCTGCTAACAAAACAAAAATCAAATGGAGCCATTCATCGCTTGCTGCACATTCGAGGTGGAGACCAGTTTCAAAGCGCCAATTATGCCGTTCAGGTTTTGCTCATTATACGCCTGGCCCTGGAGTGGAGTAACCACAGGCACCAGCTGATCGCTCTGCGGTAGCTGTATGGCAATTTGCGTCATTAATCCCTGCAAAAAAAACAAAAACAAATGTCATTGGTTTGTTTTGAAATTAGAGTCCAATACTTACAGCTTCAACTTCAACGCTCAGCTTTATTTTCATGCCACGCTCGTCGCTCTTCAATTCGAGGTCTTTTTCCACGGTAAACTTTGGGGTCTTGCCAATAACCCAATCCCAGGAGCTATAATTGTCACGCAGCTCGTTAATGCCGGGGAACCATTTCTCAGTTGGATTGATCAACTGGAAGCCACGTTGGTTCATTGCCTGGGTACTACCACCATCCTCTAGCGAGGTTGCAGTGGTTCTTAAGTATTCATAGCCCACGGCGGAAAGCAATTGGGGCACATTCACATTCCTATTAACATCCACAAGATTGCGAATGGAAGAAGGAACAGATGCAGTGGCGCGACTGATATAATTAGCCGGTTCCTTAACCAAAGACTCGCCCAAATGCAACTTATTTGCGCTAGCCAAAATCGTGCAATGATGATACGCATTGGGACGTCCCAGTTTGGCAGCCGTGCCCGATATCTAAACGAAACCAATACATTTAATAAATAGTTAAGATAAGGAAGTCACCCGATCCAATCGAACTTCCATATAACGAATGTCAAGGGGACAAGTAAGAACCTCGTTACCGAATCGTTTTTTCATTAAATCAGATTGCAGTGTTTTGGAAATTAATTTGCAAATATACGTTAATTCGTTATATAGATTTTTTGACTGTATACGTTTCTCATAGGATACGATTGGGTAGAAACTATAACTTTTCGCATCTTTGGCAAGGTCATTTCTAGATGTCAAACTAAGTCGTCAATTAAAATGATCAGGCTGATAAAGTAGTCAGCCACGTGTCTAACCTTTTTGTTGGTGATAACAATATCATCACGATCATTGATCTCCGCCTTGATGGCCCACTCACGGAACAATGCACGCGTCACAATGTTCAGATTATATTTGCGATCGTAACGCTCGCGCGGTGTGAAAAAGGTGCAATTGAGATTGCCACGATCATGATAGACAGCACCGCCGCCGCTGTTCCGACGCGCCAATGTGATGCCTTTCTCCATTAGCTTTGAGACGTTGGCTTCGGTGAATGGATTCTGATGCCGGCCAATGACAACGCATGGTTCATTGGCCCACAATAGCAGCACATGATGATGAGCAAAATCAAAATTCTTATACAGCCAATCTTCCAAAGCTAAATTGGTAAAGATGTCATGTGATTGCGATATAAATACAGATTTCTTGATATCTGAATCGGCGATTGAGTTTGCTCTTTTAATAGTTGGTTTTGTTGTTGTTGGTGCACCGGTTGCAGTTGCATTATTGCCAGTTTTATCATTACCAGTTATACTATCGCTGGATTTTTGCCGCTTGATTTCTGTTGACGTTGCGCCCAGGCGCTGTAGCAACAGACGCAGTTGGCTTGAATTACGACGCAATAGTAAACTCATTTTAATTCTTTAACTTGACAAAAGCAAATGCAACTAATAACAGTTAAACAGCAGCTTTTTGCTTATATTGCACAATAGTGCCCTTCTGTTCTGTTCTTTATGTTGCGCTCTTACAAGGAAGTCAATTACGCTCTGTTGCTATGACACTCTCGCTCTCTCTAGCGCTTGATCGCTTATTCTTCTCTGCTTTTTTCCTCTGACGGCAATGCACTTGCTGCTCGCTGTTTGCAGTCCGTTGTTACAAAAACAAGGTCAACGTCAGCGCGTCAGTCTGCTAATTGATTTGTTTTTATTTTTAGGCAGATTTTTAACGCCGCCGCTGCGATTCAATCGTTCCCTCTTTGTGTTAGGTTATGTTGAACTTTATAGTGTATGCTATGTCTATCTATGTATATGTTTATGCTAGGCGTGTATTCGTTATTTTAATTATTATCTCTATCAATTCTATTTTAGCTTACAGATTTTTTTGCTTCTGTTTAGTTGTTTTTGCCTTCGTTTCGTATAAATTCCTTTTGGTTTATTGCTTTTTGGTTGTTGTTTTGGACTTTAGAGCATAGAATCTGCTACTGTATCTGCAGCCACGGAACTAGCGGAGATAAGGTACTCGTGGAGGGCTGGCGTCTGATGGAGCCACTTCCAGGTTTGATGTAGACCGCAGACACGCTTACGTAGACCCAAGCAGTCCTTGTTGTTGCACCACTTTTCTTGCATACTATGCTTCACATCCATCCAAACAGGAATTTGGGCCAGCAACGTTAACCTGGCCAGTAATATGCGTCTGGTACGCAATATGGAACAACGTGAAAAACTTATTTAAAAAGGTTTGCTTCGTTTGCTTTGAAAATTGAAAATTTTCCACTCTTTCTTTGTGCCGTGCGACGACAGTACGGCGGGTGCGGGTGGTTGAACGAACGCGGTGTAATACACAAAACAAACACAGACGACGATCGACAGCTAACAGTAAATATTGTATGTAGGAGAAATCACGTCCGATTTACAATGGCGCAAGATAAGCACTGAATGAAAATTGGAGAATGTTCGCCTAGCACGATGTACTCACAATGGCTCCCACTTTTTACATTACTGCTCCACACTTAGCAGTGAGCTTTTTGAAAGTGTTTACACAGTGTTTACACATACAATTTAAATGTTAGATTTTAAGATTTGCTGCACATGTTAAACACCTTGTAATTTAATTTACTTTACTTCATAATTTACATGACAAACATATGAATGTAATTTGGGGCTAGTTGCGTGTGCGTGTGAATGCCAAAAAAGCTGTTAACCAAATTACAAATAATTACATTACTTTTTTTTGCAATGCATTCATTCAATTTTGTAAGTTTATTTTGGTTGTTTGAAAGCTAGTATTTTAGTTGGGTATTCCGCCATTGTTGATGTACTCTGCTTCTAGTGGATCTATTTTCTTTCGGGCAAAACGTGCTGGCAGCTCCCAGTCCTCAATCGCCGGACCACTCGTAACCTGTAAAACCACGCAATTTGAAGCATTAGCAATTACAAACAAAGTTGAATTCGCGGTTCGCTAAAATAGCTACTGTATTAAATGGGCTATAAAGTTAACCTTTTTGCCTCCTGCCTTCTCTGAACTTGCCTGCTGACTTGCGGGTGTCTTGGTGTTTGCGACCGCCAGAGCGCCCTTGCGAAACTGAATGAGGGGCACACGTTTGGATAGTTGAATTATATTTAAACGAACCATCTTTAGTTTTACAATTGATTAACTTTTCAGGACAAAAACTAGTCGAGTTTAAGTTACGTCAAAACAGCTGTGCGTAAAGCTGAAGCAGTGATGCCACATCATTTCAAAATAAATTGTCAATCAAACAGAACGAATACGTACAACAGGGCTGCGTCGCAGAAAACAAATTTGTTTGTATTAAAATTTGTAAAATAGCTGAAATCTTTTTTAAGCTGACTAGTGCAATGAGCGTCGCAGGCGGCGTTATCAGTTCAGCTGCGGGCAGTGCCGGCAAAAACAATGCACTACCAATGGCTCAGCTGGCCGATGGCTGGCTAGAATTAGAATCTGATCCGGGACTCTTTACGCTGCTGCTAGAAGACTTTGGCTGTAAGTGACTGAGGTGAAGTACTTATTTGCTAAAAAACTCACTTCATTCGTCGTTTTCAGGCCACGACGTACAGGTCGAAGAGGTCTACGATCTCCAAAAGCCAATTGAAAGTCCATATGGATTTATTTTTCTCTTTCGCTGGATCGAAGAGCGCCGCGCACGTCGCAAAATCGTGGAGACAACTGCTGAAATATTTGTCAAGGATGAGGAGGCCATCTCAAGCATATTCTTTGCTCAGCAGGTTGTGCCCAATAGCTGTGCGACCCATGCGCTGCTTTCCGTACTGCTTAACTGTAATGAGAACAACTTACAGCTGGGTGAAACGTTGGGTCGCCTAAAAGCGCACACTAAGGGTATGAGTCCCGAAAACAAGGGTCTAGCTATTGGCAATACACCGGAGCTGGCATGTGCGCACAACTCGCATGCTATGCCCCAGGCACGTCGTCGCTTGGAGCGCACTGGAGCTGGCGTCGCAAGCTGTCGTTTTACTGGGGAAGCCTTTCACTTTGTAAGCTTTGTGCCCATAAACGGGCAACTGTTCGAGCTAGACGGTCTAAAGCCCTATCCCATGAACCATGGCTGCTGGGAGGAACACGAGGACTGGACCGACAAGTTTCGTCGCGTCATGGCCGAACGATTAGGCATCGCCACCGGCGAGCAGGATATACGCTTCAATCTGATGGCTGTGGTCCCCGACCGCCGCATCGCCATTACGCACAAACTAAAAATGTTGCGGACCAATCAAGCAATTGTGTCCGGCACACTCCAAAAGCTGCTCAAGGCCGACGAGCAGGGTGAGCGTGATGAGCAACAACGACCAGATACACCCACAACTCTGCTGGAGCCAAGTGCATTCACTGCACGTGATTTGCAGTCGTTGCTCCAGAATCTGGATACGGAAATAGCCATCAATGAACAGCACTTGGCCGATGAGAACGATCGTCGTCAAATGTTCAAAGTGGACGCAAGTCGTCGCACCCATAACTATGACAAGTTCATCTGCACGTTCCTATCCATGCTGGCACACCAGGGCGTACTTGGCGAGCTGGTTAGCCAACATTTGTTGCCCACCAAGAAGATTGCAAATCGCTTGAACAGGCAGAGCACGTCCACAGCTGCAAATGCGTCAAATAGTAGTGTGGGTGGTGCCAATGCAGGCGGCTCCAAATCCACACAGCAGCAGCAGTCACAGCAGCCACAGACTCCGAAAAATGGCAAGTCGCCAGGCAAAGCGGCCGGTCGAAGGCGCAAGGGACGCAACAAGTGCAGGAAGCGCAAGTGATGCGAGTTGAACATAGACCTAATTTAATAATCTATTTACTTTTATATATATATATACATTATATATATCTAATTAAGTTGGCTATTAAACTTAATTTAAACTTATGTCAAATTTGCCATTTTTTTTCTTTTTATTTTGATCATTTTTTAATAATAAAAAAAAAACATTTTGTTCATTTGATTAAATGTTTCAAGTCCTTTATGGCATTTAAAGGACTTACGACTGTGTGTGTGCTTGTTTATGTATGCATTACAAGATGTGTATATGTAAGTTTCTATATATCTATATGGTATTTTTATAACAGCAAAAATAACCATTTCCTTAGCCCTCTCAAATGTTAATGGTTTTCTTTTTCAATTAAGAACAATCTTATATTATGGTAACATTGTTGCGAACAACAAAACAAAAACAATGCGATCTAACTATATATATATATAAATTTGTATATATAGTTTATTTGTGTCTATAGAAACTATAAAAATAGAAAAGAATAAAAGAATCTTTACTACAGACAATGATAATTGTTTATGTTGTTGTTTCTTTGTTTTTCTCTATAGCTGGTGATGATTAGAAGGATGCTTGATAGTGTTAATTTTTTTCGACAAACTAAAGCTAACTTGTTTTTAAGCCGTTTATCATTTAACGATATGGCCATACATAGTATTTGTTTATATGTATTATTTTAAATGTTTAAAGTTACATACGTGTGTCTGTGTGTGAGCAGTACAACAGCAGCCTTTAGAAAAAGAAACATAAATAATTATGCTTTATTATGTTACTAGATTCGGTTGTATGTTTTTTCACACGATTGCAAAGACCGAAATATATGTTGAAACGTTGAAAAGTTGACAAAAACAATTCACAAATTTTGTGACGTTGTTGTGCTTGTTGTTTATGAATTAGTTAGTATATATTTTTTGTTGTTGATGCTTGTTGTGTTCTTGCAGTTCTATTTTAGTTGCATCTGCATTCAACTTGAAGCCGTCGCTGTCTCCTCCTTGCTACCATTTGTAAACTGCGTGGATTTAACTTCAGCTTCTCCAGCCGCATCCGTTATCTGCTTAGTCTCTGGCACATTATCATTATTATTAGCAGCAGCCACAATTGTTTTGAGCGCATCATTTATCTCATTCTCATCGTTGTTCGTCTTCAAATGCTTTTCAATCTCACTGCGCACCTTAACAATATCCTTTTGGCTGTTAAAAGCGGAAGAAGGTTATCAATATAAACATTCATTAAAGTTATTATTTCTAGTCTTGAGCTCACCTGATGTGCACAAACAGTATGCCATTGACTGTATTTAGCATTTCCAGCACAGAGCCCATCGATGGCGGCGTTATGTGTATGGGTGGCAGATCTGTAGTCAGCTTACCATTGGAGTAGATATCATTCATCTTGCGCTGCAGTGACACAGCCTCGTGAGTCAACTGACGCAGAGTCTCTGCCGACTCGCGTGTTTTGTCGTGATTTTCACCCAACTATATGAATGAAGCAGATGTTAGTTTGAAACCCTGCAATGTTTGTAATCGACTCACCGTTGACTTGTAAATGGAGTAGGTTTCCTTTTCACTGGTCAGCGCTGAACGAAAATCGCCCATGCAGGATTGTGTGCGAGCCATTAAATGATAGCTCATAGCGACATGCATTGCCTTATCACCAAAGTACTTTCGATTCAGTTTAAGAGCATGCTCAATGTAACGTAGCGATAGCTCATACTCGCCCAAAGCATGCAGAATCAAGCTGATGTTGCTCTGAAAAATAATAAAGAAATCAATATATAATGCGTATGTATATAAAGTTTCAGGTTCTACTTACATCAATGAGTGCCACCTCAGGATGATCCTCACCGCAGATGAGTACCAGGAGATAACGTGCACGATACAACAGCTTAAGAGACATGCCCACATGTCCATTGGCAAACGAGTAGAGTGACAAATGTGTCTGAAAGAAGAAGG
Organism: Scaptomyza polygonia; assembly: GCA_035044585.1. Classification (NCBI taxonomy): domain Eukaryota; kingdom Metazoa; phylum Arthropoda; class Insecta; order Diptera; family Drosophilidae; genus Scaptomyza; species Scaptomyza polygonia. Next base: position 1,824,325 of record JAWNNU010001690.1, read on the forward strand.
TAGAAACTGATTAGACAATGTGTTATAATAGGGATTATTATTCGAACTTACATATTCCAATATGGTTGAGGGATGGTCAATGCCATTGACACGCTCGCTCATGATGACAGCACGCTGTTGAATTGCCAAGGCATCACCGGCATCGCCCAGCAAATAGCTTAGACGGGCAAGCATGCGCAGGCAGGAGCCATTCTCCTGATGCATTGCACCAAAAACATTATTTAACAAATTAAGGGCTTCGCTAATGAGCTCGTAACCCTCCTTGAGCAGACCCTGTTGAATTTTAGCCTGGCCTGTCGTATAGAAGTTATAGGCATCTGTGGCACGTGGGCAGATGTGCTTGACAACGGGGAACACATTCACAATATCATCATCACAGAAGGTGGGCTTGTGCTTTGACTCAAAGTTATATTCACGAAGGAGCACCTGGATGCCAACCTTAAGGCTAAAGGCGCGCAGCAGACTGATGCGCAACAGGCCATACTTGGAGCCAGCTGTCTCAATCGAATCGCACTCAATATCCCAGTTCCAGTACGATTTAATCTCCCGGCGTATTTGCTGCCAAAGGGAGCGTGGAGTAACCAGCGTCCAATCGGAGTTGCTGCCGTTGAATGAAGTCGATATGACAGTTGTCGAGCTGTTGTTGTTGTTGCTGCCACCATTCTGTGTGCTTGATGCCGCTGACTGTTGTGGCTTGCCTTGGTTCTTCGTCGACTTGTTGTGCTTATTGTGCTTGCCACCATTGTTGCGCGTCTGTTGCTTCTTGTGCGCATCCTCTGTGCTGACGGCACCATTGACCGGTCCGGTGGTCAGTAGACAATTGAGGAAGTGACTTATTGCTGCTGAGAGATGCAGTGGCTCTGTGCTCTGCATATATGAGTAATAAATGTGCTTGGTAGCGCGCACAATCAGCTCCAAGACGGCAATCCTATGCAGATAATCCATGCGCGGCATCTCTCCAAGCATTTTAATGACCTTGCCTAAGTAGCGCACATTGATGCCATGACTGTGCAGGGATTCGGTCAGACTCTGACCATCGATGGGTGGCGAAGAGTGCGACATGTGCTCCTTGATAAACGCAGGTATTTGCTTTAACACCAGAAACTCGGCTGCATCCTGAACTAGTCGCTTCTGCTTAGACAGGGATTGACCGCCACCATCGGGTCCATCAATGTGTCGTATGCCGGGTGAGAAGACATCCGGATTGAAACGGAAATCAAACTCCTTTTCTTTAAGGGAACCAACAGCGGCACAAGCCCGTTTTACTACCTCAGCGGCCTGCACCTCGTTGGAGACGGCGACATTGGATTGTGCTTCACGTATGGCATTCACCATTGCCTCAGCGCTCTTGTTCTCACTGGAACTGGTCTTGGATTCCTTATCCTCTTTCTCTTTGTCATTTGACTCCTTTTCAGCCTTCATCTCTACCTCTTCAGCTGGTTGTTCCTTTGGCTCCGGTTCCTGCTTCTCAGCAATGGCAGGCAAATCTTTGTCGGCCTGCTTTTTGGCATTCAACTGCTGCAGATGCGCTGCAGCTATGCGTATGAAGGTCACATAGCGATCTTCGATGAATGCCTCGAGCAGTTCCTGCCGCAGGCAGCATAGCTTATGGCGATGCTCGATGGGAAAACCCATCTGAGTGAGCTCCTTGCTCAGGTGCACATCCTCCAGCTTCAGGAAGTTGACATCGGGTGGAAAAGTGCGCAACAAATCGAGAATATAGTGTCGCCCATCGTTGCCAATAATGCCCTTGCACTCCACCGAGGAGCAGAGCTCGACGGGTTCATCACGCTCGTTGAGCACCGAATGAGGCAAGATCTTCAAATGCTTGCCCGCCAGACGCAGCAGTTCCAGATACTTGGGATGACTCAGCACTGTTTTCCCAAAGTCAATGGAGCCATAAACAACAGATTGCTCCTGTTCGCGCTCCAATATGCCGGGTATTATGGACTGGGCTGTCACACGATAGCCACGATAATCAATCACAACGGTGCCCAGAGTGTAGAGTCCTTCCACATCGACGGCATTGTAGACACGGACGCCATGCAGATCGTAGCGTGGCGCCACAAATGCTGCATGATCTCCACCAAGCTCTTTGTAATGATCGCGCACATCGAAGCCCAGCGAGAAGAATATATTGTTCCAAATGAACATTTGCATTTTGGAATCCTCGCCAGGATTAATGGCCAGCACGTTGCCATCGATAACAGCCATGGCGCCACGTGTTGCCGCTGTCACAAAATCACCGTGCACCTTAAAGATAGCGCGCTCGCGCAGCAAGCGCTCTGGCAGTGTCTTTCTGGGCAGTTCCCGAGTCGTTTGCAGCTCTTCGTTCCAATCGCGCGTCTGACCGGGTATATGTTCCTCATAGCTGGGGATAGAGATGTTATTATTTGACTATTACTTACATTAGAAGTCACGTTGACTTACCCCAGTTTGGAGCTAAAGGCATCTTCGGCACGTATGGCATCTACAGTGTGCTCAAGTTGCGGTGCTGACCATTGATACACCTGATAGGGTGTCGCCACACGTTCAAAAGCATGACGCATGGTGCGACGCTTTTGGATGGCCTGGAAAGCACGTCGGAACGAGGGCGAGATGTGCGATAGAAGATCAATGAGCGAGTGACTCAGATGGCAGGGATTGTCTGGCTTTGGGTTGAAATTGTCATCTGAGGATTGATTGATGTAGAAGCCCTTGGAGCACGCAGAGATGTGGAAACGTTTGTCCTCCATGGTGACCACATACAAATACATAAGATCTCCGTGTAGCTTGCGTGGCCCAGGTGGCGGATTCCAGGCGGATGTTGTCAGCACTTTTAGAGCCTGTGGTCCCTTTGCGTTTTTAATGTTTGGATGCAATGGCATCAGCGGCGGCTCACGCACTCCTGGCGTCACATAATCCGGCGGTGTGCAGTCCACCGAATCCGGACGTGTTCGCTTCTTGTCCAACAGATCGCCTTGAGTGATTGTATTTAAATAGGTTAGCGATGTGCAATCGATGCCATTGTAGGCATCGGCAGGATCCAGGTTCTTAAGAAGATCGCGAACATGTCGGACATGGATGCGAGCCTCGCGCATTGTGTATGGCTCTTCGACAACGCGTATGGTGGAGCCCTGCTCCAATGGTTCGATGGTCTTAAGCTCAGCAAAATTGTCCAGCGTTACGTTGTCCAGCTGCAGTGAGAAGCATGTCCTGTGGCATGTCTCCTCACGATCCATCAGCAGCTGATGTATCTCCTGCACCAGCTCCATGCTTGATAGCTGTACAGATAGTATATCCGCGCCAGGACTACTTATGTTTACCGTTATGCCAATATCATTCAAAACATCCAAATCAGCATCATCTCCAGCTGCTGCAGCCTCATCTTCAATCGCAGAGCTTTTCTCCTCAGCTGCCTCCTTCTGCTTCTCAGTGGGCATATTAGCATTGGCATCACCATCACCATTTAGCGTTGCCTTCTCTGCATGCCCATTACTCATAGCGGCAGCAGCTTCAGCTTCAACTGCGTCTTGTTGCAACGGGCTTTTGTTACGGTTCTTCTTGCCTAGAAAAAACGACATCAATTGTTATTCTAATTGTGGTCAAGAAAGGGCCGGACGCATATTGTGAAAACATCCAAGATGTTTAAGATGAACTAGTAAGATACGAGAGTAGTATGTTAATATTCAGATAATCTTATTGCTTACAATCTGGTCATACATAAATTATAAAGCATTTTTAGTATTTTTTGTTGAGAAGGCATGGCAACAATGCCGTATAAAAAGAACCTAAGTTCAGCTGTCACTGCAGCTTTAATAAGTAACTCCTACAAAAGGGCAATCACATCAACCTGACTTTACCTACATTTGGCTCACTTGTTACATAACAGTTTGCCCTGTTTGTGCGTTGACTTTTGCCATTCACTGTAACCGGCTGAAAGCAAATACACATGGCAATGTACGCACGCACACACACACACAATCACATGCATATACATATGTGTGCGTGTACTGTAAAACAAAACAAGAGAAAACAAAACAGAAACTGCTGATAAGAGACAGCCGCAAACGCTGACTGCTGCAGGACTGCAGCGTCATTTAATGAGATAAACACGCATCTCTTTTTATTTTTGACAGAATCTCGCTAATTTCGACAGAATAGATCGAAATTAAAGCAATATTAATTTGAGAGTGAAAGAGAGCAACCAGAGAGAGCGAGAGGGAGAGAGAAATAACGCGTTATGCTTGTTATCTATGTTTGAAGAAATATAAAACACGATTTACATAATTTACAGGGCAATTGATTGGTTCGGTGCGTGAGTGAGAGATTGTTTGTTTGTTGCATGCAAGTGCGTTAAGCGGCATGCACGTGGTAATTGTAGGTTAAATAAACAATTAAATGGTTGGGCGCCGCTGCTGGGGTTAATGAACATCGGGCAACGGCATTTGTAAATCTTCGATTGCGTCGCCATGTTAAAAACTCGCACGCATAGAAAAACTTGAGCACACATGTACAGGCGCTCGTATGTAACTCGAACTAACACCAATGCAATTGAAACGCACGCGGTGCTGGCGCTGCTCCGCTATTGCCCGTTGGGGGCAACGACAATAGCGCCAAGCAATAGACGACGTGCCGCATTTAAAGCGTTGTAGAAAAAAATACATTACGTAACGTAAAATTGTTATGTGACTTTTTTTCTTCTTGTTAATATCGCACTTCAACATTGAACGGTGATAATGATAGTCACGATTAGCTAGACAAGCAATATGAAGGGGAGTGGATGCTTTGATCGAATTTAAAGTTAACGCACCTTTCTTCTTAGCTGCGGCGCTGCTGCTGCTGCTGCCATTGACCAAGTTCTTTTCGCCGGCTGCGGGTGGTGCGTTGTTGTTGTTATTGGCCTTGTTCTCCTTGGCTTTGGCCTTGCCAGTGGCACCAGAATCGCCAGTCGCCGCCGTTGCAATTTTTGCATCAATCTCGAGCGCCATGCTGCTGTTCCTGTTCTTTTTAGCGCACAAAAACCGAAAACCAAATCCAAATTCTTTCACACGTTCACGTTGCCGTGTTACACAACTCAACGCTGCTCGGGCGACTGTTTGCTCTCTGCTTTGTTCACTGTGCTCAAACCTATTGCGCGTATATGATTGTATTAATTTATTTGTAACTTTTATCATACATCTAATATAAACGTAAATTTACTGTCTGGTGTCTTTTTTATTACCATATGACAATTAGATCTTTGGCTACGTTTATCACATTAATAAATAGAGAAATTATTATCTTTCATTTAGAAATAGTGCTGGGTTGCTCATGAGTTTGTGAGCAAAAATAGTTGTTCAACTCGATAGTGTGACCGAACTGAATGAAAGGTAACATTCCGATTTTTCTTAGGAAAATTCAGTTTGGTATTTTGAGGAATTGCCAATCACCGCTTTACGTTACCAAGCGAATAGGTAAATAAGATTTTACAAACATGTCGCTGATCAAAAATTTAGTTAAGGAAACTGAAACAAAACCGAGAAAAAAAAAGAAAAATGCAGGCTCTGATGACAGCGATGCTGATGAAAAGAAGAAGCCTTTGGGACCCTTCATCAAATCAGCCACAGATCTTCAAAGATTAAAACTTGAAAAACTAATGAAAAATCCAGTGAGTATGTTTTGTTACAAACTAGACAATCACTAATCGCGTAAATAAATTTCAGGATAAACCAGTTATTATACCGGAGCAACGTCGCGAACGCGACTACATGTCCTCAGTGCCCACATTTGTGCGAAATGTGATGGGCAGCAGTGCAGGCGCCGGTTCCGGAGAATTTCACGTCTATCGCCACTTGCGACGCAAAGAATACGCACGCCAAAAGAACATACAAAACCAGAGCTTACGTGAGGCAGCCGACGATACCTTTCAAAAGAAACTGGATGACAATAAACAGAAGGCCGAGGAGCGCACGGCCAAAAAACGAGCGAAGCGCTTGAAGAAAAAGCAACGCGCAAAACGACCACGAGAACAAAACACAAAGGAGGACCAGAAACCAGAAAGCGATTCTAGTGACTGTGGCTCTGAGACAGAAGCATTGCAGGCAACTGAGCAGTCCAAGGAAGAGGAGGCTCAACAGGCTACAGTGGCTGAGAAGCCAGAGGTGGAGACTCTAGCAACTGGTGCCGAAAAGCCAGAGAGCGTTGAGGAGGCCACATCAACTAACGAAGAAACGCAAGTCGTTGAGCAGTCGGCATCTTCGACTCAGACAAAAATAGTTGATGCAGAGGGGACTTGACTTGAATCGATTCTTCCTTTCTTTATATGCTTATAATAAAATCAATATCATTTGTAGTTTATTAGTGAAACAAATATGTGGATTTATTCATGTTATGTATATATAAATATATATATTAACGATTTTCTGTAACGATTAAATTGCCATTGTAGTTATATTCTGGCCAGTTACCGCTAAGCATGTTGTGGTTTCTATTGATTTATCTTCATAATAGCAGCTTTGTTGATAAGATAAGCGGTTTGGAAAATATGCATTGAGTTTAATATATTTTTGTATTTAAGTGTGATTTGCATATTTAATAATGCTTAAAGAACTTGCTTGAGAGTCCTCTGTATTGAAGTACATATATAATCGAGAGTTCTCGACTATGCTAAATATTCTGCACACACAATTCAATTCTTGAATAGATTTGGCGCAATTTTAATACAGTCGAACTTCCATGTAACGAACTTTCGTGTAACAAAGTTTTCTATATTACTTTAATTCATTTATTTTCAACACTGCAGTTCGATTAAGATTAAGATTAACCCAACTTTCTCTATAGTGAAGTTGTACTTTGTCATTTTGGGAATCGTTATGTGAAAGTTCAACTGCATATAATTAATATTTCTAATAACATACTTTGAGTACAGAGTATGTATATCAAATATTTTCAATTGTTGCATTTACCGTTTTCTTGTTGTTTCTTGAAGAATCAAATTTTATTTTGTTGTTTTTGTTTGTTTGTTAAATCCACTTTCCTGTTCTCCGTTTTCTTATTTTGTGTATGTGTGTGTGTATAAACGAAATATTCAATGTTCCACAATTAATTAATAATGTATACATTTATATATATAGACTAATATATTTTGCCTTCGCACTTATAAACAATTAAATTACAATTAAATTTGCAGCATTTTTACTAACGTAAATCATATTTTGAACTTAAAGCAAACTTAAACTTGTACACACATAATAGATTGATTTGTATTGTTTGTTGTTTTGTTTTTGTAAAAATCCTTTAGCAAAAAAGAACACAAAACTATGAGCTGAATTATTTGAAACATTTGTAAAACCTTTGATAATTGTTATTTGTCGTAAAAAAAAAACTACCTAAATTTTATGTAAATAAAATTTCGAGTAATTCTCAATAACAAATATTACCTTTGTTTTTATAGAAATCGTTCGCTCTGCGTTTGAATAATTTAAATACAAATATATATATTTAAAAAATACTTTCGCTTGTTGATGCGGTTGTTGTTGCTGTGGTTAAATTACTTATATTGCGCGAGAGCGTGGCATATAATTATTTATCTATTAATACGCGCTTGTTATTTTCAGCTAAGTTCTTAAACGCAATATAATTTTTTGTGTATCGATTGCTTTAAGTGATTTTAACATTTTGGATTACACATACAACATTTTAGGTTTGCTAAATTTTTTATATGCATATTATTTTTAATTTATTTTTGCTTTCAAAATAGGTTTTTCTACACAAAATTCAACTACAGAACTCAAGTTTTGTCGGCTAGCGAGCGTGCTTTGTGGGTGTTCAATGTTGATATTTTTTATTATTAAATTTTTTTTTGCAATGCTTTTTTTTATATTTTTGAGGCGTGGGTCTACACAGCATTTAAATTAGCAATAATTGTATGTATGTATATTTAAAGGTATTTATATATATATATAAATATGCATGTACTTTGTATATATAGTTGGTAGGTTTGTAAGTTGGTTAGTTAGGAGGCCGTACATTAAATAAATATTTCGTTTCTTTCGCTGTTTTTGTTTTGCTGTTTGCTCGGATTTAACTTTAGACATACATTATATGTATACATACACATATATAGAACATATATATCTATATAGAGATTTTGAGATATACAAATGTAGTTTGCACTTAAGCATCTGGTTAAGGTGGCTGAGAGACTGTCTATTGCATATTCAAATTTATAGTATATATATGCGCATATATATATGTATATGTTAAAATTGTAGGTATTTGTTTTTATGCATTATGTTTAAATTGAGAAATAAGCAAATATTGTTTGCTGAGTTTTCCTAACGACATTCCCAAACTTTAACTGTTTGATCGACGCTGCCGGAAATGACATACGGATGCGCTTTGTGAAAATCTATAAAAAAAAAAAACAGAAAACCAAAAATGCATTAAAAACAAAGGAATATTAATTATTTATATTGTGCACTCACCAATTGATGTGCAGAAATGCTGATGCGCATAGAGCGTCTTCATGCATCGCTTGTTGCGCAAGTCCCAGACCCGAATGGTCTTGTCATCGCTGGCGGACACCAAATATTTGCCACCCGGATGGAATGCCAAGCCCCTCACCCAATTGTCATGCCCGTTCAATGTGAGCAGGCACTGTCCGACGCTCACATCCCAAATGCGTATGGTCTTATCGCGCGATCCGGATGCCAAAAATGGCCCCTGATGGTGTCCCTTCTTGTTGTCAGCCCCAGCTGCCTCATTTATAGACGATGCGGCCGCCTCTGGCGCCCAGGCAATGCATTCCACAGTATGCTCATGATCGCGTAATTCAACCTAAACCAAAACAAATAATTCCATTGAAAGTTCAATTTAGTATCTTAGGGGTTGCAAAGTCTTCCAAAAACTTTAACTGTATGCAAAATAGAATAAACCATAGGAAGCCATGCAAGTTGCATTCCTTTCACATCCGTTGGCATGCTTATATGGTTTCTATTTACGGACATGCTCACCTTACAGTCTTTTGAATTCGTCAACCAAACGCGTATTGTGTGATCATTTGAGCATGTGGCAAATATGCTGCCTTCAATGTGAACTCGCACCATTCGCACCCACTCCCGATGGCCGGTGTAGGTTTTCACGCAGTAACTAAAGTACGATATAGAAATTAATTAGTCAATGTTTGCAATGAAACTTTTTAAGAAACTCACCCTGTAGCCACCTCCCACATTTTGATGGTGCGATCTCGCGATGCGGATAGCACATAGTCGCCGGCTGGCACAAAGGCCACTGAGGACACATTGTGATCGTGACCGTGCATGGTTTTAACACACTCGTAACTCTGCTGGAAATCCCACAATTTAATAGACAAATCGGCGCTGCAGGAAGCTGTAAAACGATTTCAAGCGCATAGTCAATACTTTGTGTCTTTGATTTTATATTAATTATTTACCTAAGAGCTTGCCCTGCGCATCGAATGCCACATCCTGTACAGAGTCTGTGTGTCCCTTTAGACTGCGTTCATATTCGCCCGTCTCGAAATCCCATATCTTAATGGTAGCATCTTCGGAGGCCGAAACCATGAGTCCGAATATTGGATGAAATATAGCCTGGGAAAACAAAGAAAACAATGAGTAAGATAGGGAGTAAGTTGAACTATTTATTTCGCTAGAATTACCCTCGTTATGCTGGCACGATGTCCTGTTAGTGAGTATTTCTCTGGCGGCCTTGGTATCCATTCGCCAGGCGTACGTTTGTTCTTTGTTGGCGCACCCTCAATAACCTCCTTTTCAGCTTCAGTTAGCTTAGCCTCCAGTTCCATGACCTTCTTTTGCAACCTAATGACCGATGTCCATTTCTTCTCCAACAGGCCACCAAATTTCTTTTCCACTTCTGTGCTGAGATCGGCTTCCTTACGAAACGCTTCCAATGAGTCGGCATAGCCATTTGTGCCCAAATAATCGGCAATCGCTTGGTTACTGCACCCATTAAAAAATATTATAAGATTAGATGGGTTATGGATGCTTAGTTTGGGGTTGAACTTACAGCTCCTCGCGCTGCCGCTGCGACAACACCATTTTCATGCTGTTCTTCGGTTTGGGCGAGCTTCAAATTCTTTTGCTATTGCTTTAATTTGTTGCTGCCTTCTTGTGCAATAAATGCTGCAAAAAACAATAGAGACAGAATTATAAATGACTGACTGAACAGGAAATAAGTTTCACAAAAATGAATAGTCAAGCTTCGCAAAGGGGCAAGTCACCCACATAAATAAAATTTTTTGTTTTGTAATATTTGGTTTTTTGGCAATGTTGCGTCTTCGGCATGCATACTTCTTCTGTTTCTTCATCACAATCATCTAGCCTCTTGCTCCATTGTTCCGCAGCGTGTATCATGATGATCAACATAATTATCACCATGAGACTCCGACAACTTTGCGTTTAAGTGTGTTTCTGGCACACGAATTTTTTTTGTTTGCCAAACAGCAGCAACTATTTCCAATTTAGTGAACTTTATATTTACTCAAAAATGCAACCCTGTTCACAATTTAGAATATACACTTTGACACATCGATAACTGATTACACATTCCAATGCATCAGATTTAAATAGCTGTTGTTGACTTGTTTAGTAAACCATGTTTTTGTCATTGTTGCTTATGTCAAGAACAGTTTAATTAAGTCAAGGTAGCCATTTTCGGGCTAAGCAATGCCAGTAGAAATTAGCAAAAAAAAAAAAAATCATAGGTAGCACGTAATAAAACGTCTATTAAACTAAACGAATCAGCACAAAATAAACTAAAGCATAACGCCTTTGTTTTTTTTTGTTTTTTGCCTGCTGATAAGCGTTTGGTGACACGTTGCAAACAATAGCAAAAGTAACAAAGCCAATTAGCCAAGATCCAACAGTAGTTCAAGCAACTTCTTATGAGTAAACAACAAGCAAGCGAAAGAGAGACGCATAACAAAGTCCAAGCTTAGACACACACACTAACACACATTTGTATATAAACATGTTTGTACACAAAACACACACTCTAAACGAGGAAATGACGTTTTCAGATTATTTTTGGCTGTTAAACCATTGCCAAATAAGATTTAACGATGTCTAAATTTTGCTGTTTAACATAGGGAGGGCGTTTAGCTTAGTACACATTTTGCTCTGAAAACTGACCAAACGAGTTCAAGCTGTAAATAGTTTTTTTTTTTGCGACGACGACGCCGACGTTGGCATTGAAACTAAATATGAGTCACGTCTGGAACATCGAATTTGGAGAAGAGCGCAAGTCAGCCTTTTTTTTATCAGCTTTGTTGGGAAACACTTAGGGAAACAGACATTCACTTACTGCGCATCTAAATATAAAACAAAAAAATCAATAAACAAACATATTTCTGTATATAAATAAAAATAAAGTTAATGTGTTGTCGAGAAGCTCCGACTATACAATGCTCTTTTATCAGCGTTCGCTTGTGAAAGTCAATGCTAAACAGAGACTATTTTGCGTCTAGTCTAATAATCTCTAGTTTATACAGTATTCCAAAAACACCATACGCCAATTTAAGAAGAGAGTATATAAATAACAAGACATTGCTAACGTCACGAGTATTAACGGAACACGCGTGGGTTCGATTCGTTGGTCGGGTAGGCAGGCGGCAGGAGAATGGTGAGTGGGTATGAACTCTTATACCGGACAACGACAACAACCGTTGTGTTGTGGTAACCGGGCGTGCGTTTTGTTCTTATTGGGGACGGCATTCCAAGACACAGGCATGCGCCTTGTTACTTCCAACCATGTACATACACATGTAACTGTGTGGGTAGCTCTAGTAACGGTGTCCCACAGCAACATCAACAACAACAACAATAATAATAAATACAGCTCTACAAAGGGGGGCGTTTGGGTCACACGCTGCAAAAGATTCGAAATGCGATGGGACGACAGCAGCTGCCGCTGCAAAAATAGGGTTACCAACCAACCAATCTAACACCTACACAAATTAATGTATGCATTAGCACATACACAATTATTCACATATCTCCCAAAGGTATTTCATATTCCAATTTCATATGTAAATTAGAATTACACACATTCTGCCGTGATTACCTGCACAAAAACTCGCGTGGGCGTCTGATGTCAGCATCAAGCACTCATACAAACATATATTATACATTATACAAAGGATGTTGATACTGTTTTTCTCTCTCTCTTTCTCTTTCAATTTTTAACGGCGCTCTCAGCATGCACTTGAGAGACCTTGCACTTGCTTGTGCACTTGGCTGCCAATTGCGTGTGTGTTTCTCACGCTTTGCCAGTGTGTGTATAATTTTTCATTAATCTACGCTCACCGACGCACACACACACACAACGCCCCAAAGTTTGGCAATGCAGCAAATTAAGTTAAAGTGTCGAGTATTGATTAGCAGCAACACTTGCCAACAAAAGTTCACAGAGGCAGTTAATTTGCATTAACAATAACCTTTAGCTGAGAAAGTCGGAAAGACAAACACATTTACATTTGTAACACTGTTAAAGCTCGTGAGCAGGCATTTTGAAGATAAGAAAAGTCATGCAAGCAATACAAATAGCGTCAAACACAAAAAAGGCAACAAAAGACAGGGCTAGCAGTGTCCAAACACTGACTCAATAGATAATTGCAACAGCAGCATCAACAATTTGTGGCCAATTTGAACAGTCAGTTTCAGACTGGGCGACTCCAGACTGACAAACATGCTTAGCTCAGCAAATTGCACACGTTCTTCTGGGAACTGTTAACAATGCGACTATATGTGTGTTTTGCTTTTAAGTATATGAATGTATGTATGTACATATGTGTCCGATGGCCAATGCCAAAGCAGCCCAAAACGGAAAACTGTAAAAAAAGTAAATAAAAACAAGATTTCTACCGACTCGACTTAGCTGCATTTGCAGAACTGGTTTCTTTTTAACTTTGGCCCATGTAAAACGCTGTTAGAGGTACTATTGAACGCCAAGTCGTCTGTTGGCGTTTTGTTCTGTGTGTAAAAATCGATCAATTCCGCAGCAGTCATGAAACAGGGGAAAAAGGAGACGGAGGATACATGCGCGAAAAAACACACACACACACACGCATTCACTGACACATTAACTGACGCAGTGGCGATGTGTCATCGCTCTTGGTGGTTGTAAGCAAGAGGAAGAGAAGATAAAATTGTTTTTGTTTTTTCATTTCACTTTTGTAGTATTTTAATTCAGTATTTACTTTGCAGCATAATTTGCATAACTTAAGCTTGTTACCTTTGCTTTTCAATAACAAAAATACACAATATACATGCGAATAAACACTCACATACGCTAAACACAATAATAACAACAACAACAAGACAACACCACTGACACTGACGAAAAATAAAAACTGTTACGACGGCCATCTTGAATGAGCAGCGCAGCCAGCGTCGCTGCGACAGCGCTTCACATAAAGACAATATGCAAAATAGGAAAAGGCCAAAAAGATTTGTAAAACACGCACATTTACAAGAAAACAATTGCATTTTAAATGGGGCTTAAGTTTCTTTCCCATATAAGCGCGCACAAACACATTGACAGTGTTCACATCAATTTTTCTTTTCCCCATTTGCCCATTACATACACTTCGTTGCTGCGTTGCCGTCGCGCAAACGACACTTTTGCAAAAATATATGGGGCTCTGATTATGCGATACAGCACGTGCACTTGCAATTATTTAACGTTTTTCAAGGCACATAACGCATACTTACAACAATCTGTTATTTTATATATTTTTTAATTGTTTAAATTTTAATCAATTGGGAAATAATTACGCAGAAATGAAGCGCGGCGAGAAATGCTTCCAATACCTTTCGATGCTTTTAAACGTATCGATGCTTCAGTTTGTTTATCAGCACTAGTTGCAGGCCCAGTGTTGGACTATGTTATCGACACTCGTTGATGTCTGCGCCTATCGGTGGCTTCGTCAAATACATCGGACAGCTGATTTTGGCGGAGTTTTCGTAAGTTTAAAATATGCACCATTATGATACGCTTGCGGGAATGGACGTGCTGTTTACATTATGCAGCACTGTAAAGTGCATAAACTTATGACAGAAGTGCAATGTTTTTATCTTGTACATACGCACACGCATACACATGCACATGCACTCCCTGACGGAGTAAACTTTGGCTTATCAGTAACAAGCAAATTGGTACAACCATGTGTTATTAATTTGTACGCTCAGTTGTCGACTAACGCTCAACGGAAACGGTTATTGTTATAAAGCGTAAAAGCAATATCGTTGCTCATTTTCAAGTGCAAAAGTATATTTAAAAAAAAACAATCGAGTTCGGTCGCGCGTACTTCAAAGCAACAACAACATTACTAACGATCCCCTATTACTACATTGAAACCCACTGTGAGTGCGCTACGAGCTATTGAACGTGTTCAACGTTAATTGATGACAAGTTAGTCAATTTAATGACAAAATTGGCAAAATATGTAAATCATTTGCCAATTGTGACAGGCGGCAGGCGGGCATTCAACGTTATCAAATCAGCCAAATCAACTATTCTTATCAGCCCCATTACACGCATGCCATTGTGATAACGGTTAACAATATTAAACCAAAAGTGCTTCCAATCAATGACTATAAATTTTAAAAACTCCATGACTATCGATAATTCGATTTGTAACGGAAGCGCATCCTTAATGAATCATAAAACTTGAAAACAAACTTTGATATGTGATGGAAAACAAAAACAAAAACAAAAAAACAATTACTGATCGACAACATTTGAAGAGCTCCAACCAATATGCACAATTCTGTTATCAGGGAGCCGCGCTCTGATTATTAATACTTGTTGATATGATAAAAACATTTACGCCAAAAGCACTTTCAGCATTTACTTTCTATAGCCGTTAAATTGTTATTATTGGCTTATTATTTGTTGTTCCCGCGTGATTTGTGGCCCAGCGAACCATTTTGTTTTTTTTTTTTGTTTAAACAAAGCAAAGAAGTATTATTGTTACCCATTGCGACAATATTACTAGTAGATAACAAAACTTGTCGCTGCTCTACTACTATTAATAAGGAATTTTATTTGCTTTAAAATGACAGCCGTTGAAAATTGGTAATTAGTGTTGTTCTTCATTGATTAAAATGGCAGCAGCGACAGCAAACTTAAATCAATAATAATGATTCAATATCAATTGGCAATGTTCTGTGCTATTAGAGCTGCTGTGTGATAAGAGCATAGTTCAAAGCTTTCGTGATGAATTTTAAATGCTTCGTTCATTTATTTCGTTTGTATATAATTCTCAAGTTGTTCAGATTGTTATCTTAAAACCGTTTGGTCTTTTAAGTATTGTCCATGGAGTGCCTTGATAAGCCCTTGCCCAATTCTTTCGGACTTGCGATTAATCAAGTGTTCATACATATAATCGCGAATTTGACTTATGATCATTGCCAATCCAAGAAGCTCTTAATCTTAAACTTAAATTGCAAGGCTTTCTATAAGCATGTGACGCATAAAAAATGAACAAAATATTTTTTAATTATCATAAATCGTGAGAGTTCTAAATGTTGTCACTTTTAAAATTGGTTGCAGTTAAATGCGACAGTAAAAATTGTTGGAATGTGTTCTTTAATATTTTAGAATGCAAAACTTCCAAAGAGAAGTTGGCTTTAGGCAACAATTTGTATTTTTTTCAGTTGTAGTTTTGGTTCTCTTCAGGTCAAGTGCCTAAAGCGCATATTGTATAATTATTTCCTTTGTTTTAATATAATTAATGGTTTTTTTCGTAAGAAATTTGCGCATTTGTGTAATGAGTTCACCTGTCCAATACTTTTAAATCACATATCATTCAATAATATTTGTTTTTGTTTTTAATTCGATTCACGCCTCAAACAATATTAATGTGCTGAATGCTCATTGCACTTAAACGAGCTTATTTCATATTTATGGGGTAGGGTTAATACTTTCGATATAATATAACATTTCGTTCTCTTGTTTTGGGAAGTTAATTGAAACCGGTTGCATTTTTGTTTTGTTTAAGGAGCAGTTGACTTTGAACTTGATTATAACTTCCGATCAATTAGTAACTGGTTGCAATGCGGCCCTAAGATGCGGCAAACCAAACACCGCAAGCCAAGGAAACGGCTCTATTTACTACTCACCATACCGTTATTACTTTTGGTCTGGTCCCAAGCTCAGGTTCAAGCGCAAATCGTAACTGCTTTAGCCGAACAGGATCTCAACGATGGTAAGTGGTAAATGAGAAAATGTTACGGTTCCTTAATACAAAATGAAACTATCTTTGTGTTTAGTGGTTCAAATAAATGTGGTTAGTACACCGTATACCCTAACCTTTAGTGTTGGGAATGAGGATAGGGAGAAGTATATTATCGAGAATATAACGTGCCCCGTTGGTAGTGGTTCAACAATTTTGACTGATGAGAATCATGTGTGGTAAGATCTAGATATGAATCCCATCAATTTGTTAAGCATTCTATAGGTTTTTTGTTTACAGCGAGAACTTGGAACCTTGTACAAGTTATACAACAGTCGTAACCCTGAAAGGAACGACTGAAGAATCAACACCCTTTGACCAAATCGTTGTTGTCTACACAGACTATAAAGGTAAGTAAGGTGATTGTTTTTTTGCGATATTCCTTTAAGCTTTTCCTCTTCTAGAACCAAAAACCAATTTAACATCCGTTGTGGCAACAGCCAATACGATAGAACTGACTTGGGAGACGAGCGATCGGGCGTGTGTCAAGCAATTTGAGATCTCGGCAACGGCACCGGGCAACAGTCAGTCAAAGCAACAACTCAAGGATCAGAGCAGCGATACCATTGAGAAAGTTTCACCCTGTCGCACCTATAATGTCACACTGGGCACAAGGAACAATGCGAGCGTTATCATTGACAGCCAAACAAGATTGGTGGACACTGATTATTTGGAGCCAGGTGATCTACAGCTATCCATATCGAATCGCTCCAATTCGGATACGCTGCTCACGTGGAATGAAACGGATAACCAAAGCTGCATTAGAAGCTTTACGATTGTCTGGCGACGCAAGGATTGTGTGCCGGATGAGAGTGAGGAGACAACCACAACGGAAATGGAGGATGAGACAACAACGGCTATAGATGATGAAACAGCAACAACGGATGCTACAACGGATCTTGATGACTATACGGGGATGACAACTTGGCCGGCACAGAAATTGGATACTGAAATTGAACCAAAGGGTGAGAAGCCTTTAGATGTTATTCAAGGGAAGCCCAAATAATCCTAGATTTTTTCTTTTCTAGTGGAATGTGATTGGAGCGAAGAAATCAATGATAGCTCGTTGAAACAGTATACCATAACGAATCTTCAAGGCTGCGCTTTACACACCGTCGATGTCTATATCAACATGAACCGCAATACAACTGCCAAAGCAACCGAAACTTTTGTTTCCGGCGAGAAGTGTGGGTTTTTTTTTCTAGTTTTATTGTAAAACTTTACAAATTTGAGCTCCTTATAATTTAGTGCCCAGCGCTGTTTCGGAACCAATACAGCAAATAACCTCGACAGAGCTTAAATGGCTTTGGTCGCCGCCCATCGATCATGCTCAATGTGTGGCCAATTATCGAGTTAATCTAACTGGACCCACACAGCGTGTAGAGTATGCAAGTGACGAGAAGATAACCAATGAGACATTTGTGCTCTTTGACAAACTGGAGCCGTGTGGCATTTATAACGTGGAAATTGTACCAATTTCACATGACGGCACTACGGCTGCAAAATATCAAAGTCAAAGCACGCTTGGCGAGGATCGTAAGTACAATAAGTTCAAGGAATCTTTTTGAGAATTCCATTTGAATTCTTCTTCACGCAGAACCCACACAGGTCCTTGAGCCACAGAGCAGTACTCGACCCTTTGCCATCGAGCTTAGTTGGCAGACGCCGAGCTATGCAGATTTGTGCATTGCAGGCTATCGCATTTCCGGCTGGATGGACGATGACAATGGTGTGGAAGCCTTAAGTCTTCAAACCCAAAACAATTTCGTTATATTTGAAAAGGATCTGATTGCGTGCCAGGCATATACAATACAAATCATACCATATACCCGAGAGAATCTCGATGGAGGAGAGCCGCGTCAAATTGAAGTGGAAACACAAGCAGCTGCTGTCAATGTGGACAAGGTATAACAATAAGATATGAGAAAGAGAGAATGCAATATAAACCTTTTTTATTTTTGTAGATACAATTGCAATTGGCGGGCAAAAAGGCAACGTCACACAGTCTCGAACTGAATGCACAAAATAGGGATTTTAATAACAACTGTCAAACGATCTTTGCACTTTTCAACTGTTCCACAGCTGCGAATGTGCCCAATGCTTATGCAGAGATGTATGTGGAGAGTTATCGTGATCGTGGATTCCAGGCAACCATTGGACCCCTCTCTCCCTACACCCAGTACATATGCAATGTTCTGCTCTATAATGTGGCAGGTCCTTCAGCGCCTCAAAGACTAACGGGAACGGACCTCATAACCTTAGTTTACTGTACGTACATGTAACGCTTTTGTAGAGATCTGTTTAAAAATATTTTGTTTTAATTGCAGTTCCCGATCAACCGACAAGTGTCAGGTTAGAGAATAAAACCACACACAGTCTTACTTTCAAGTGGGACCAGCCCAAACAATTAAATGGACCCATTAAGTATTATCAGGCTTTTCTTGTGCGCTATGAAGCTGATTACTTTGTGCCGAGCATTTGTGAGGCTCTCACTGCAAATCCTTTTACTGTTACTAAAGGTTTGGTTACTTTGTTAGCAACTTATTCAACCTAGCCTAAAATTGCTCAATTCTTATAGACGATATGTTCAATACGTTCAATGAGCTTCAACCAGCTGTTCAGTATATTATGCAAGTTGCTGCACAGAACGATTTCGGCTTGGGTCAATACACTGCGCCTATTATTGGCATAACGGAACCAGATGGTAATGTTAAACAAAAATTGCTTTTAACTTAATGTAAACATCGTCTCAATGTCTCAAACAGTTTCGGATCCTGTAACGGATTTGAATGTTACCTCGGAAGGGCCGGCATTAGACCCAGCCAGCTATAAAGCCAATGTGACTGTTCAGTGGACAATACCTTGCAAATCGAATGGTGAAATTGAGTGTTTCGTTTTAGACTTTAGTGGAAAGAGGCAAGATATGGATATTGCATTTCAGCGGAAAGTGCCGCTCGACAAGCAGGACAAGAGGGGTCGCATGTCCTACACTGAGACTGATCTGCAGCCAGAAGTCGATTATTCCGTTAAAGTTGCAGTCAAAACACGGAACGTTCAAACTATGAGTACCAGCGCCAAAAAGGAGTGGACATCCCCATCTGGTTGTAAGTATTGTTTACGTTGCACTGTGAATGGTTACTTTGCCATACAATGCATAATATACTAAGAAATGGCCAAAAATGCATTGTGCACCAATGCAACTGCAATTAATGTGTAAAATTCAAAATGTGTGACAAGAATTCTGTTCTCTAGTACCATCTGGCCTTAGCGAGAATGTTGTTAGTCGAATGCGCGTGAGCGCTTATGAAACAAATCATCCAACCAGTTCGGCAATTGTACGTTTGCCCGCCAACATTTTAAACTCGGAATCGGGCAACATAACGTATATAGCGTTGCTGCTTTCCCAAAAGAGTTGCACAGGCAAACCACAGCTGAAATATGATGTGCTCAATGCGGGAGATTGGCCCTCTGTGCCATCATGGGATGAAGTTGGTGGCGATTGTATTTATCAATATCAAACAACGCCAGTCCGTTGGAAACCTTCGGTGACCAGCCGAAATAGTCGCGATATTTACAGCGAAGATGAGATTGTTTTCACCATTGGTGTGGCCAAATGCCCCGATATTACAGAGCGCTATTGCAACGGACCGCTTACCGCTGACATGGAATATAATATGGTGGTGCGTTTATTTACGAGCTCTGGCTATAATGATACGGCATTGCTAGAGTTTAAAACGGAGGCAGCCATCAAGGTGACACTGATTTTGGTCAGTGTATGCAGTTGTCTAATGCTAGCATTTGTTTTGGGCTTGGTTGTTCTCTATGTGCGCAAACGGATTGCTTGGTGAGCATTTGTAGCAAGATTCACACAAAAAGTATTTTATTGAAATCATGATTTGTTTTTACAGGCATCGCGACTCTGGTCAGGGTATTGAGGATCCATTTGGTAATGTTATTGCCAAGAACTTTGCCATATTCTACGCCGAGGTGGCTAAACCAGAGAAACTGGCACGTGAATTCAAGGAAATAACAGTTGTTGCTTTGGAACTAAGCTATACGGCCTCCGAACTGGGCAGCAATAAGAATCGCTATGAGGATATATATCCATGTAAGTTTAATCAGTCTTAAGTTAGGCAGTCTTTTACTAATTTAATGCATTACTTTTTCCAGATGATAAGAATCGTGTTATATTGGACATAGATACTGAAGGATCAGACTATATAAATGCCTCCTTTATTGATGTAAATATTACCGAAAAGTTTATAGAATACCAAATCAAACAAATCTTTGTTTTCAAGGGTCATACACGTAAAAAGGAATATATAGCGACCCAAGGCCCAAAACCGGAGAGTGTTATGGATTTCTGGCGCATGATCCTACAGCATAACGTGCGAGTCATTGTTCAGGTTACCCAGTTTCGCGAGGGGAATACGGTAAGGAAAGAGAACATAACAAACGTTAAGTATGTAATTAATTCCGAATTGAACACTCACAGATCAAGTGCCATGAGTATTATCCTTATAATACGCGTGGTGTTATTGTCACAATCAAGTCAAAGGAATGCTTTGAGATCTATGATCGCACCGAACTTTCGGTGGTCAATGAGAAATATGGCTTAAAGGAGAAGGTTATACATTTCTATTTCAAAAAGTGGCCAGATCATGGCTGCCCCGATGATCCCAATCATTTGGTTACTTTCGTGAAAAAGGTAAAGGCCGAAAGACGACCAAATTACTCACCCATTGTAGTGCACTGCAGCGCCGGAGTTGGACGAACGGGCACCTTCATTGCTTTGGATTTGATAATGCAGCGTCTGAAGAGCGAATCGAAAATCAATATTTTTGAAACGGTCAAAAAACTGCGCTTTCAAGTGAGCTCAAATATTCTCTTAAACTGTGATTGGTTGGTTTTTTAATGCCTCTTTAATCCCGCAGCGCATGAAAATGGTGCAAACACAACAGCAATATACGTTCCTTTATGCATGCACGTTTGAACTAGTCAAGCACAAGATTCCACGTGCTGGCTTAAAGCCCAAATCAGATTCGGTGCCCAGCACAAAGAAGGTCAGCTTTCCGGACACTGATCTGAGCCGTGTCGAAACTGTCGTGCTGGACACACCAGATCCGGAGCGGGGTGACGGCAATACTCTATCTCGCTTTGGCGGCTTGCGCCGGACAAAGGATTTGGATTCGTTGTGTGAGCAGCCGGAACGCAATAGTTATGGTCGGAAAAGCACAGAGTGTGCCATTTGATTTGTTTTCAGTGTGTGTGTGTGTGTGTTTGTATTTATGTATTGTACAACTTTATAATTTATCAGCAATAATAGCCAAAGAGAAGTGTAGATCGCTTAATCATTGTATTGTGACAATAAACAAAATATATGTGAAAACACTTAGGGTGCTGGGAATGCATTTTTGATTTTTTTATTAAAATTTTAACTGTAACAGAGTTTTTGTCCATATCGTTATTTAGGAGTCCCGTGCGAATCACGTATTTATCGAAGACTAATCGATATCTTGAAAATGCTTTTGCAACTAGGCAAATGTTAATGTAGCCACCAATGTGAATAGCAATTGGCAAGAAGAAGTGCAAAAACATTTATTTACAACGTTGAATTTAATTGCGGTAGCAATATGTCTGAGCGTAAAGTGTTAAATGTAAGTACAATAAAGTAATCAATAGAAATATCAAAACTTACAATGACTTTTTCCATAGAAATACTATCCACCGGACTTCGACCCGTCGAAGATTCCGCGCATGAAATTGGCCAAAAATCGACAATATACAGTTCGATTGATGGCACCCTTTAATATGCGATGCAAAACCTGCGGCGAATACATTTACAAGGGCAAGAAGTTCAATGCACGCAAGGAGGATGTGGAGAACGAAACGTATTTGGGTATACGCATCTATAGATTCTACATTAAGTGTACACGCTGCCTCCAGGAGATCTCCTTCAAAACAGATCCCCAGAATACGGACTACGAAATCGAAGCCGGTGCAACGCGTAATTTCATGGCCCTTAAGCTAGCTGAGGAGCAAGCTCGTCGCGAGGAGCAAGAATTACGCGAGGAGGAAGCGAACAATCCAATGAAAATGCTAGAGAATCGCACACAACAATCGCGCAATGAAATCGAAATGATTGAAAGCTTAGAAGAGCTGCGGGATCTTAACAGACGACAACAAACAGTCGATTATTCAACCATGCTGGAACAGTTCAATCCTGTAGAAACAGAACGTGAGCGCTTAGATCGAGAGGAACGTGAAGATGAGGAGTTTGTCAAGTAAATAAGTATTGCAGCAAAATTAAATGAACACTTTAACCTTAACTATAACCTTGCAGATCTGTTAACTTTAAAAACAAAACGGAAGCCGGTACGCGAATTGTCTCAGAGGAAATCATTGAGGAACTTAAGGAGGATGACACAGTATTATCAGCACCACCACCAGCCAAAGTAGGCAAAACCAATGCAATGCCAGGGCCAAGTAAAGCAACTGCCACACAATCGTTGGTGAAACGGAAGACCCCTTTGGTGCTGGTTAAACCCAAGACAGCAACAGTAGCAACTCCTGCAAATGCAACTCCAACAACAACTTTACCTGATAATTCAAAGCCAGCAACTGCAACTGCTTGCAGTTCCTCATCAAAGTCACCTGCAGCTGCTGGCTTGTCCCTATTAGCTAACTATAGCGGTAGCTCTGACGATTCCAACTGACCTTTGCATAATTCTATTAGCATTTATAGCAAATTAATTTATGTGTTTAATTTAACTTGTTTTTTAAATGAAGCACTAATAAATATTAAAGAAAGTTTGCTAAATTAACTGAATCATATGGTAATATTTAATTAGTTTTAAATCAATTGATTATTTATTAAATAATCTTGAATTTAGCATTTCATTGACTTCATTATGCTTTCAAAAATGTATAACTTACTTTACTACATTCTTTGTGTTTCAAATATTCATAATGATTTTTATATAGTCAAGGCCATAAGCATAAGGCAAATTAATTGATTTTACACATTTATCAAAAATTTCAAATGAAAGCAAAATAAAAATATTTTTATATCATGCATTAGACGTTAATACATATTTAAGCATTATTCATAGCCGATTTCGTGGCAAAATTGACTTAAGAACTAAGAGCTCTACACTAAATACTAGATTGTACAGGTTTTAATCTTAGTTTATAAGGCTTAAAAAAATTGGAAGGCAATCCAAAAATAAAATAATAAATAATATCACAAGCGAAATAAACAATTATTAGCAATGTTAAATATTTCATATGCTTAAATATAATCATAATATTCATATAGTTTTGTTATAATTATGTTATATAATATAAATCCATTTTATTTCATAAATTACGAAGACACTGGTATGTACTAGAGCTGCCATTTCGGTTAGCAAATATATATATCCTCTATAAGGCCGCCTTCTGTGCTGTGTGTCGCTAAGGCAAGCGTTGTCACATTTCTTTATTTTTTTACATTTACTTTTACTTTAATATTAACGAGTAACAGTCTTTGTTCGTTTGTTATTTTTCTTTCTTAGTTTTTGGGTGGCGGGTGGTTTGGTTTGATAGGCGTGGCAAGCGCAGCCCAATTCAGTATTTGGTGTGTGCATTTGGTTTTTGTATTGTTATTCTTCACCGCTTTGGTTTCAAGCTTAAATATCCACAGCTGTTGACAAAGGCTTGTGCTCAATGCTGGCAACTGTTGTTGCCACGCCCACGTCCTGAACCACTGAACCACCGCCGCCCCCATCATAGTTGTGATTGTTGTTACGCAGGAAACGCTGCTGTTCGGCAGCACTATGATTTAGTTCGAACAGTTCCATGTCATCATACTCGGAAACGCCAAGCGCACGCGTTGGCGCAAAATGCAGGTAATTATCAGCATCGTGGTCTTCGCCATCACCATCAGCGTCATCATCGTCGTCATCATTAGCGAGACGATGAGGTCCCCGACGCTGCGGCATGGCTAAGCCAAAATCCTCTAGGCTGCGCTTGACGGCTGCATCGGAACCGGTGCCCGAGTCCTTGCTCGACAGATGATCCTGTTGGATTTCGAGGTCTGCCTGCTGCAAATAGCTAAGCGTCAGACCCTGCTCCAAGCAGCGCTGCTCATACGATGGCGTTGTCGTGACTATTAAACGGCTATTGGCCTGTTCACCACAACCCAAGTCCGCCAAGCTGCGTGGACGCAGCTGCGTTTGCGATTGTTGCTGCTGCTGTTTTTGTTGCTCTTGCTTTTGAAGTCCATCGAGAACTGGGCGCAACTGTGTGCGATTTAGTGTTGTCAATTGCGTCTGATCCAGTTGCAGCGTATGGGAGCTGCTTGCATGTGTTCTTGAAGCGGAGTTGTGCTGCAGTTTGCGTCGCTGATAGCATAACGCACACAGAATGATACAGGTACCAACTAGGACACAACAAACTGTCAACACAATCACGCCAAGGACAAGCATATCAATATTCAGAGTATTCTTGACAACAATCAGTTCCGATTGTAGCGTCAATGTGCGCATATTATCGGTAATCTCACAACGATAGTGACCGGCATCATTCGATTGGGTGTTCACAATGACAAGCACCTCCTTATTGTTGGAAAAGTAATAGCGTTCCGCATCGGGTCCAGTGGGTGCATTATGCAATGGTTTGTTCTCCTTGAACCACTCGCGATGCGGCTGCTCCAGCTCGACATTAACCGATTCACTCAGGCACTCTAAAACACAAGTGCGTCCCAAAACCACCTCCTTGTGCACGAATGGTATGCTGGGCAGGGGTTTATCTATAAGATTATACATAAGTTTAACAACCAATTTGTTTAAGTGTGTTGCATTCACCACTCACCATTAACAAGCAGCGTGGCATTCACTTTAATCACACCCGCAGGACTCTGAGCAGTGCACGTATATATGCCTGAATCACTTGGCTTGGCATTTGTGATCATAAACGCATTTTCCTCACGTATCACTTGAAGTCGACGCTCCGTTGCGGCTGGAAAACCACTGGCTCCATACTTTTGTAAGGCTATCTCCGGTATGGGATCACCGCTGGCTGAGCACACCAAACGTGCTGTTTCACCAGCATCCAATGTCAGATTTGATGGCACATGCAAGAAGCTGGGATGAACTAAAAGATGGAAAACACAGGTTAGGCTGGCTAACAATACATTGAGATAAGATGTTGCTTACTGCCAATGGATATTTTGAATTTCTGTGCATATGTTGTGCCAAATGCATTGGACACCACACACTGATAGCGTCCGGCACTCTCGTACGTAACATTGGATAGACGCAGGTAGCCATAGATTGTTGTCTGATTGGTGCTCTGATCGTGATGGATTTGTGTTTCGGTGCTGCAGCCATCGTGTGCTGTTTGACGTTCCAGCACGTGCTGATTGTCGTGTCGCCATTTGATCTTAAGCTCATCGGCGGCGGCTAGAGAAGCAGCAGCCGGCGAGCTGGCAATGCACTCCAGGGTTATATTGGCACCCTTGACGGCCAGCATATTGTTGGGTTCTTTTTGCACTACCGGTTTGGGTGAATCAGCTGAAGGATGAGTAAGATAAAAGTTTTTAAATAAGTTTAAACTAAAGTAAAATCAAGGTTGAACTTACAGCACACGAGCTCCGTTTGGGTAAGCTTAAAGAGCTGACGATCGAGCAAATGCTCCGGATAACCACAAACGACATTGGCTAGAAGTTGCTGCGCCTGCTTGCTAAAGTGATTGAGCAGCCATTGGCGGAACCATAGCAAATCACAATCGCATATAAAGTTGTCCGACTTGAAGATAAGCTTTTGCAGATTCTGCATTTGCTCGAAGGCATTCGGTTGAATGCTGGCCAACGCATTTCCACCCAAATTAAGCAGTTCCAAATAATGCAAGCCACTCAAAGCCTTGCTGCCAATCTGCTTCAGATTGTTGCCATAGAGGTCGAGGCGACGCAGTTTATGTAAAGCTTTAAATGGCGCCACCGCTGACTGATCCTCAATGATCCAGGCGAGTCGATTGCGGCGCAAATTCAACTCCTCCAGATTATTGACACAATTGAACGTATTCTCGGGCAAATATTGCAGTTTGTTATGCGCCAAGTTGAGTATCTTCAATCGTTTTAAGCAATCCAAATGCCCTGCTTGAAACTCACTGATATAGTTGTGGGACAAGTCCAACGATTCAAGTGATTGCGTAAATTCCCACGTGTCCAGTTCGATGCGTGTAATAGAATTGTTGGATAGACTTAGATGATGCAGCTTAGTCAGATTAAAGAGTCCTTGGCGTGAGAGACCACTGATGCTATTGTGATCTAATTCAATGCTCTCAATGTTACGCATTACATGAAAGACACCATCCTGCAATTGTTTAATATTGTTCGCTTTTAGTTGCAACTTTTGCAGCGATAGCAAACCACGAAACGTTGACCAGTTTATCTCCAGTTGGTTATAGTTGAGTGAGCTGAAAAATGCAAAGAGTACACTATGTACAAGTACTACATGGAATATTATAATTTGTTAAGCTTACAGCTTCTTAAGACGATTCAAATTCTTGAACACGCCTCCTGGCAGGCTGCTTAAACGATTGTTGCTCAACTCCAGATCCGTTAGATTGCCTAATGCTGCAAACGCTAGCTCATCAACGCTGGCAATCTCATTGGAGTTGAGTATCCTGCAAATTGATATGGATTACAGTTAGTCGAAAATGCAGATGTTAATGATGATGATGGGTTGCAGCCAAACTTACAAATGCGCTAAACGATTGGGCCTCAGAAACACATTGGACTCCACGCTATGAAACAGATTTTTGCTCAGATCCAATGTTTTGAGCTTGGGCAGCAGCGCCAAAGCATCGCTCGAGACGCGCTGAATGCGATTGTTGGCCAAATTGAGTTGCCGTAATGATGCTAAGCCAGTAAACTTGGGCATTACATCCAATTGATTGCGTTTTAGTGTGCTGCGAAAGAGTTAGAAAGGTTTAGAGATTTAATGTTCAATAAAGTTCTTTGGGAAAAAAGAGTTCTTCAAAGCTTTAACTGAAATTTGAGATAACTTTTATAACTAAGAGAATTCGCTTAGCTAACACAGATGGTACGACATTATCTATTATAGTTGTTTATACTTACAGTTTGAGCAGTTCGGGCAAATTTCGTATCGCTAGGACGGTGCTGTCGTTCAATTTGTTGCCTGCCAGATGCCTGTGGGGTGGAAATAAAAGAGAAAAAGAAAAAAAAAAATGTTAGCTGATTGGGTTTTTGTAGCCAGTAATTAATGCAGCGTAATTATGCTGCAATTTAACTGATAAGCCGTGCGTCAGTCGTGCAATTATTGATGAATGGCTGTCGATAAAACTTTTTGTATAATTTCGCAGTGCATTAAATTGATTAAAAGCGCAAACGATTAAATCGCAACCCTCAAAAAAAAGAAAAACGACAACACAAAAAATTTGCTTTTTTCGGTGGCAAATGAGGTGACTTGTAGATACCCTGTATGCTATACTTAGATAACAAATATAAATGTTCGTGTTTCTTTCTTTCTATTTTAATAATCATATGATCCACACACAAACCGCAGACAACAAGAAAACGTTGCGAGGGTTGTTGCAAATATTAAACATATGAATTTATGTATGAGTGGGTTGGGTTGGGTTGGGGAGGGGTTGGTAAGCCTAAGCTTAGTTAACTTACAGTGTTTGCACATAGCTGGGCAAGTTTGGGACACGCTCCAAGTGTAGCTTATCGCAATCAAAGAACACGTTCAGGCACTTGCACTCCTTGGGACAGTTAATATTGTTGTTGTTGTTATTATTTTTGGCATTTGCATTCGCTGCCGATTCGGCAGCTGCCAGTGCTCTTTCCGCCTGCTCGTATTGCCCACCATCGTCGGCAACGAAACCGTTTGTTTCCAACGAAGCGGACGCAATGGAAGGCGGCTTAGCAGCGGCAGCGAATTCCAGTGGAATATGCAGGGCAGCAAAATCTTCATCGACCGCATCCTCTGATTCTTCGTCTTCGTGTAGCGGCA
Source organism: Scaptomyza polygonia (assembly GCA_035044585.1). Lineage (NCBI taxonomy): Eukaryota > Metazoa > Arthropoda > Insecta > Diptera > Drosophilidae > Scaptomyza > Scaptomyza polygonia. Next base: position 1,852,582 of record JAWNNU010001690.1, read on the forward strand.
GAAAACGTGGACGCTGACGTTGATGCTGACGTTGTGGTTGATGTTGTTGTTGCTGATGCGCCGCTGTTGCTGCTGCCAGCGCAGCCGTGTTTCCGTTAGCTCCGTTATTTTTTGCTGCTAGCATTGCAAAGAGTTGTTGTTGCGGCAGCTGTTGATTGTAGGAGGCGCCGCCCGATTTCAGCAGAGCGCTCAGCGGCGACGTTAACGCTTCGTTCGACGCTGACGTCGATGGCGCAGCGTTGCTTTGACAAATTGTTGTAGTTGTTATCAGCAACATGCACGTAATTAGCATTAATTTATTGATTTTATTGAAATCATTGCGACGCGAACTTATTGTTGCTTTTGTTGTTATTGTTTCTGTCGTTGTAGTATAATTGCAATTATCAATATGCATTGCGTTGTTTTCGTTTTGCTGTTTGCGCCGCCGTCGGCGCCGTCGCCACTTGGTACTCATGCCGAGTGTTGTGAGGCGTTGCAGCAGCAGAATTATTGACGACGTCATTATAAAGTTGCTAATGTAGCTGATGTTGTTGTTGCTGCTGCTGGTATAATTAGTGTTCTTGCTGCATATTCTTGGCTTTCGATAATTATTTAACTTTATCGTTGTTGTTGTTGTTGTTGCTATTGCCCTTTTCTGCTTTATAGCCGAAACGTGCATTTTGCAGCGTTTTTATATTTTTTGATTAACGTTGCTTTTATGCTTGGTAAATTCGTATGTTGGGTTTCGCCAAAATTTTTGTCTTCATACATTCCGTTATTCCTGCGCAACGAAAATGGCGGTGGCGGGCTCGCCAGCGGCCAGTGTTGTATAGCTTAAGCGCATTGTCATTTGAATTAGCTGCATAATCGGTGCCTGCAAGAGTAAAAGACAGAGTTCATTAGTTCAAGGATGCCACACTATTTAAATAATCGTTAATTGATCTCAATTTGCCAAGACAAAAGATATCGATTACTGCTTCGCAATTCACATTTAGTGTTTTATATTCATTGAAATTAAAGTTCTGTATATATCCACGAACAACATAAGTAAATAAACAATAAAAAAAAAAACGCTGGCAAATGACTCTGGCAGTGTGCAAAATAAATGATCATTAAATAAAAATTCAACCGGATGTTTATGTGCGAAAAAAATCGCGCTGAGCCAGCAGCCGTCCCCCGCAAATCCAAAAAAAAAAAAAACAAAACAAAAATTCTTTACTTTACGTTAGCAAAACTCGAAAGCACACACGTTGAAAATAAAATTTTGGGTGACATTCAGATAATGCGAATGCTGCGCACTTTATGCTATCAGCACAATTAGGCCATGCTCCACATTAAAATGCCCAGCAAAAAAAAAAAAAAAAACGATAATCTGATCTATTGATAAATGGTACATATACTGCTTTTCCAAAGCAAAAGCAAAAGCATATAACAGATATTAAAAATATGTATATAGTTTGAGCATCTTACTTCGACTGCCAAGAAACAATTCAGGGATTGCTACTGTTATAACAATCGTTAAACTATATTTATTAGTATGATTAAATTTTCTTAAGCCAAAAGTAATATGCTCATAAATTTAGTTGCTTGCACAAATTACTGATAAGTTAATGTTGCTTGAACGTTAAGCCGACAAACATGATTTTCCCAGGCCAAAAGCAACACCCACCAAAAAGGGCAACAACAAAAAGAAACACATTCAGCGGCTGCAAAAACTCAAGCAATTACAGCACCAGGCATGCCCATATATATACATACATATAAACTTAAACTTTATATACATATATAAGTTTGTGCCGTGTACGTAACGTAACGTTTAGGAGGCTTTATATAGAAAGGCGGCCGCTTTTTTTTTTTTTTTTGCCGGCCAGGCTACTAAAAATGGTCTGGCACACACACTAACACATACACAGATAGACCAGAGGCGCGTTAAAATGCCCAGACAACCAAATTTAGTAACAACAACTACTACAAAGAGCCAAAGCGAATTGAAATCAAATAATAAAAAAAAGACACTGCTCCCAACACAAGGAATGAAGCAGCAAACAGCATTTACTCACTTTATATATATATTTTATTTTTTTTTATTCTTTTGCTCGCTTCAAAGAGTTTTTCCACCATATGATGAAGAAGAATAAGAAGCAGATCGGATCGTGAAATGAAAACATTTTTCTCGCAACTCCATTTCTGTTGTTTCTATATATAGTTAAAAGAGTTTCAACAGCATGTTTGTTTGTGCTGTTTTTCTCTGCTCCACCAACTAGTAGTGTCCAAAGTAAAGTGCTTTTAATGATTAGTTTTTACAGTTCTTCAACAATTGGCCTCAATTCTTGGTACTACAGTTATAAAGCACTCCCCCTAATCATAACCATAACTAACTGACACAAATGTCGATTCGGTCTCAATTAGATAATTTTGTATTGGTGTCCCTTCTTGTCTATCTATATAAATATTTATATGCAATTATCTAATCAATAGGTTTGCACTGTCTACGATCGGTCGATTGTCCGCAACGGCGGTATCTACAGAAGAAGTCACAAATTTTCTGTCGCCAGTTTATAAAAACAAAGTTTATTGATCAAGTTATATATTATGTATTTGAATTGTTTCGAGGACAAGTGCTCAAGAAAAACTAAAACAAGTTCTCAAAAAAAAAAAAAAAAATAGTAATCTACATACATATGTATGATATTTGAAACCAAACTTTAGTTTCAAACTCATTCACAAAAATTTATTTTTTGCAAACCTAAAAAACTTAAAATTTATTTTTAATATTAATCACTGCTCAAGAAGTTAATAAAAAAAAATATATGCAAAACTTTACAAAAACCATCATCAATCTAAAATTTCGCTTAGCACTTTTACTCTTGATTGATTTGATGATACGAACACGGTATGATGTATAGAAGAAGATATATCATCCAACACCTTTGACACGCTTTCAATAAATCTATCGATCAATGGAATGATGCTGCTGCTGCGGGTGGCCACCAATCCTCTCCAATCACAATCGATGACAGTTTGGCAGACGCTGCTTGTCTATCGATCAATGACTTTAAAAACCGAAACAGCAAATAACAAAACCATTTCACATAAAAGTAAAGTTTTAGATATTGTCGCTTTTGCCACAAATTTTCACACACCCACCAATCAGCGACACGTTTAACAGTTGACAAATTTTTGTCGTAGTTGTACGCCATTTTGAATGAATTTGCATGCATAAAATGTTAACTAAATTGTATATTAGATTAGCATAAGTTCTTTTAAAGACAAATCGCAAGATACGATAGTTGGAAAAACCCAATTTAAGGGGCAAATCCCACGCCACAATCATATACATAACTCTAAACATTTGTTGTTCAAAAGCTTTCGCTTTGAACTCAATATGATTATATTTTGTTTTTATTCTAACAACAACAATAGCAACTAAAATTTACGATGAGCAAATCAAATGCAGATTTTGTTGCTGTCGATTGTCAACCTCCCTCACAATTTATTATATAACGGTACCGGCATGGGGCGTGAGTGTTGTTTTCTTATAAAAAAAAAAGCACGACAAAACGCGAACGTTGTTAACTGTCGATTTTATGATAATGCGACAGATAAATATGTTTATATAAATATATACAAGCGTCGAGAGGGCTATTTATATTTATGGGTGTATCTTTTCAAAGATTGTTAGTGCTACAGTGAAGAATAACATAATTTTTCATTAGATTCGAGAGCAGATTGTGAAGCGATTGTGAATAGAGATTGGTTCAAATGTTGTTGAGTTTTGTTTCATATAACAATGTTAATGTGATTTTCTTGGTGTTGTTGTTGTTGTTGTTGCTGTTTTGAAAACATTTCACTTGGGAGGCTTCATAAATTGCCTAAGGCTGCATTTTTATTGGTCTTAATTTTTACCTGCCGCCTGTTGATTTGCTTTTTAACATTTAAATTGGTAATATTTTGTTGTTGAATTTTTCTGCTGGCTCAGTTCATTTCTAGTGGTTTTTGTTTTTGTTTTTGTTGTCGCCCACTGCTTGCTTTTTTCTGGTTTCGTTTTCTGTGTGTTAAGAAAACGCTTCGCCCAAAATGTTGCTGTTGTTGTTGTAGCTGTTTCTATTTGTGTCGTTGTGTTTTTCGTTGTTTATTGCCTTTGCCAAATGAATAAAAATATATACAATATTTTCGTTAGTGTGTGTTTGTGTGCGTTTTGTGTGAGTGACGTTTGTCGTTGGCGTAAAAAAGACCAAAAAAAAAGCATAAGGCATTAAAAAAACGAAAACCACAGCAGAAGTCAAAGCGTTTGAAGTGGGCGGGCAGTAATTTGAGTTGGAATATGTTGAGGTGGGCTGCGAGGTGAGGTGAAGTTGAGTTCACAGCAGCTGCAGCAGCCGTTGCCAAAAGCTGCAGATGAAAAAGTTTACAATGGAACAAAAATGTTTATAAACTTTTATTGAAAACAATATTTTCAGCAGAAAATGTTAATGTTATTAACCAATTTTCTTTAATTTGTTCTTTCTCTTAATTTTCATGTCAGTCAAGAGGTAATAACTAATTTCCCACTAAGCCGCTCCTCCACATCCGGCTTTACAGCAAATGCAATCAATTGAATTTAATTGCTTATAAGCTGGTTTGCATACAACATGAAAAATACAAATAAAAAAAAAGAAAACCAGTAACAACTACAAAGCTGATCAGTTGTCAAAGTGAACGCTTATGCTAGTACTTAAGGCATGTATGTTTGTATGCTTGCATGTCTAATTTGTATGTCTTTCCTTTTAGTGTAATCGATTCGTTTCACCGTGATCAAGCAGCTATTCAAAAGCACATAAAATTTGCTCGTTTCCATTACACCCCACAATTTGTCTCTTTCTTGCAACTATTTATTTTTGTTGTAAAAAAAAACCTTACAGCAGCAAGCTAACGTCAACTACATAAAGAACAACAGCAACAAAGCTGAAGCTGCGTTTCAGTCGCGTGGTCTGTGTTTTGCGCTCTCTCTATCTCTCTCGGCTGCTTGCTGTGTGTTTGTTTGTGTTGAGGTGCGTGGGCACGAGAACGGAAACAGTGCGCAGTCGGCGTCGGCGTTGTCTGTCGCAGTTGACGTTACGTCAATGCGAGATGTACGCGTGAGAGTGTATACATGTATGTGTGTGTTAGTTTGTTTGTATTGGCCTATGGCTTACAATAACAACATAAAAGGTAAAATCGTTGACTATTGCCGCTCTGTCTGCGGCAACTAATTAGGTAACGTGCCAGCTACAACAACAAGTACCCAATGATAAGAGCAGCGCAGTTACTGCGCAGCAACAACGACGCAAATAGCAACATAAATTTTGCACACAGCCACACACACACACACACACTAACATCTAAAATCCAATAAGAAAGCAACTGCCAGGCAGTCTGTGCCAGCGACTGCCTCGTCGCGGCTGCCGTGCAGCCGTCGTCGTTGTAGTTGTTTTGTTTTAGTTTTGCCGTGTTTTTGTATTTTTTTTTTCATTTTGCAAAAATAAATTTAATTTTGTAGCCATTAATTTTCCACTCTAGATACGAGCACGAGACGCTGCCTCTTGTTTGCACCCGCTGCAGTAGCAGCAGCAGCAGCAGAGCAACGCCAGAGCGCTGTTCTATGTGTTGGCTTGCTAATTAAATAACAAAAATGAGTTTTTTATAATTGTTGGCTTATTTTTATTGGTGGTCTGCTTGGATGCTTTAGACTGCACACACACACACATATAGCTGCAATGCACGCACGCAGTATAACGGTTTTATAAATGAAACAGGCCGGCAAAGAAAAGGGAGAAAGAGCGAGAGAGCGGCACTTTACACAAGGCGGTCGATTTTTCAAGCTTTTCTCAAGTTCGTTAATTTTATGATTTTTTTTTACACAATTAGCTAAAATTCGTGTATATGTAAATATATACATACACACACACACAAACAATATTATACATAATAAATTAACGTCTTTTTTTATCGCTTTAATGATAAACCGTTTTGCTTGATTGGTCTAAAGCGCATAAATAACAAGTAAACAAAATGTACAAAAGTGTTATTGTTGTTGTTGTTGGTTGCTTGATAACAATGTGGCGGTGGGGGGTATGGTGTGGGGTTCCTTGTGATATGTTAGTGATATCATATGCCAAAATGAATGAGGATGAAAAGGGGGTGTGTATAATAATAAATAGTCAGGTGGTGGAGTGGACTTATAAGACTTAGCCTTGAAGAATGTCTGATAAAATAGATAAATATTCCAAGACAAAAGAAATGCCAGCAAAAAGTTTAAGTAAAAATTTAATTGGTTCGACATAAAACGTGCGCTTAATTTTGGAAAATCTTAAATATATAGAATGCTCTGCTTATAACACCATTTAGAAAACTTTACAAAATCGGTTCGCTGTTGTTAGAAAAATATTAATTTCAACACTTCAATCTTACAAACATGATAGACTTCATCAAAAAAATTCTAAAGATTTTTCAAAAACAGGCAAATAAAATTGTATATGGAAATAACTTTGATGGAAATTAATTTTACATTTTGTATTGCAGTCCAAGAACGAGGAAAATGTCGTTTGCCTCGCATTTCATCAAATTATGAAGAATAGAAAAGATCGTGTATTAATGCAGTTACCAATCGAACCATCTTCCCTATATCGCAAATATAATATACATTTGTATTGGCTTTTAGATGTCTATACAGCTGATCCGCCATGTGAAACAAAGGATTTGATATAAATTCGAATTGAAGCAGTTGAATTTTAGTTATTCACTGATCCCTAATGCTGTTGTTCATACCAAATGGGCGTTATAAAGTTTAATAAATCATCTATTTGCCTTCGATTCGATTTCTCCATATCTCGTTCCAATTCCATGGAAATCGTCGTTTTATAATAATACCCGCCGTGACATCAGTAGCATGACAGAATTCTACAAATTTAATTTGCTTACGGTGTCTAGAATTGAACATACCCATAACATACATACGACAAGTGCTATAATGGGGTATAAGAGAATATACATTCATAAATAAATGTGAAGCTATGAAAGCAAATCTTCAATAAAGGGTATCTTGCAAGGCCTTTAAGTTACTTCAGTTTCATTTCGTGTTATCAAACCACAAATGATAAGCCAACAAGTCAACAAAATAAACAACAAACACAAACTTTATTGGTGCAACAAACTAACTATCCGTAAGAAAAAGATAATGTCAAGTGGACGACTTTTCCCTTGAAGTATTTTTGGCCAGACTTGAAATTAATATACCCAACAAACCAATCTTGAACTATAAAACGTTGTAAGCTGATGATTTAAGCTTCTCATATATTAAACGCTTACGAAAAATAAAGGCAGGCAGCTGCTGCCGTGGCCTGATTGAGGGAGGAAATAAAATTAATCCGTCGCGCAATAATTTTTCGATTTAATTTCGGTGTTTGTGTTCTTCTCCTTTTTTTAAAGCGGCTCAGAGAAAATCTTGAAGCATGTCAAATTGAATTTCATTCAACAAAAAAAAAAAAAATTAAATAAAAAATACCGAAGTAACAAAACAAAAGCTGCAAAATGCGGGCAAAGTTAAGAAACGCGCAATGCGGCTGTCAAAAGATCTTAACGATGAACAAAATAAGTAAAATACAAAAACAACAACGAGGAAATTTAAGCGAATAAAAAACGATCCTGGCAGACCAAAGACGAAGAAGCAGAAGCAGAAGAAGACTTACAAAAAATACAGAAGACAAAAAAAAAAAAACAAAAAACCCATACAGAAAGAAGGGCTGTCAGTTAGCGCGTTGCAAAGTTCGCGCAGTTTCTTCGGTTGGAATCTCCCGAAACTTGAGAGAGATATACACTGAGCGAAAAGATAAGAAATATGCCACGGCATTTCTCTGATGGCAAGCAATAAGAAACGATCTTAATGTTATTAAACTTAATTTACTTATGACGAGTTCGAGTTTGAAGAGGCAAAGGTTCTTAAGTTTATTGTGAGGTACCAGGAATTTTTTGGCATTTCTCTGATTTCAAGCGATAAGATACGATCTTTAAGAAGAGCTTTAGAATATTAGAACAAGGTTTTTAATAAAACTGAATTTACTTATAATAAGTTAAGAGTTTGAAGAGGCAAAGGTTTATAAGTTTATTGTGAGGTACCAGGGAACTTTTTTTTGGTACAGAAATTATTAAGTTTTTCATTTGTTTTTTTATTTATTGACTATAAACGCTTGCTTTTATGTTTAAACATAGACCTTCGCACTTTTGCAAAGCAGTGAAGTGGACTACCAGCGGCACACAGACGAAAAAGCTCTTTTTATCAATTGCAATATCGATTATATTGAAGGTCTATGGTTTAACCATCCTTGCTTAACTGAATTTAGAATAATTATGAAAATCTTTTCTCGCACTGTAAAAAAATGCACACACACATACACATACACTTGCATCGGATCTTGTTGTTTGGGCAAAGTGAGAAAACCAAGCGCGACACCAACACCAAAAACCGGCTACAATGCCTCTCGGCGTCGGGCGTCTCAACCGACGGCCTTTGGGCCTGTGGCAAGGGAATTGAATTGAATTTCCAGTCCGACGTTCAAAATTTCAGCCTTTGCCTTTTTGAAGGTGTGAAGAAAAAATAAAATACAAAGCACATACAACAACAACAACAACAACAGCGAGACGAAGGCACAGCACGAAATTCTGAAAAACTTTAGAGCTGCAACATAAAACAAGAACAACAACAACAATGCCCGAAACGAAGCAAAATCAACTGCAGATCTGCCAGAAACTCCAAAGAACAGAAACTAAAGAATACGAAAAAAAATACATATATAAAGCAACTGCTTATTGTGGCCTGCTGACTTTTATATACCCTTTCTATTGTTTGACAGGGAACCTACCGAAGGTCCTATGCTGTATGGTAATTCGATTTTGATGAAGTTTTAATAAAATGTTTAAGGCACAATTACACGCCTTGAAGTTAAGTTTGTAGAACTATAGAACCTTTCGATCAAATCTCGATTTGTACAACAAATTTGAAATACTCTAAGCAAAGAGTATACTCAATTTAACAGACAGGGGAAAAAAAACTGGATTGTGCCTTTTCGTTTTCCATGGAGACGATGACCAGAGTGAAAGGGAGGAGAGGTGTGGGGCAGACTCTTTGGGATTTCAAAGGGTTTTTAGTTTTTGTTGTTATTATTGTTGCTATGATCTCTCCGATCATGTGTGTGTGTGTGTGTGTTATAGAAGCATCTGTTTTTTTCTGTGTAAGAGAATTGGATTTTCGTGTTGTTGCTTTTTGCCACTTCGGTCCGAGAGTTCTGACAGGCCTCAAGAACTCAAGGTGAAAAGTACTTATAATAAGGAAGCCTGCCGGCTTAATAGTCACATTAAGTTTAAAAAACATTCTCAACTCATGCGAACTACCTACCCTATCCTACACTATATATAATACAATTTATCATTTTTTGAATAGATGACTTTTGCTATTGAATTGTATTGATTTCTATGACAATCATAAAATGGTAACAAAAGTTCTTTTAATTCTTTCATTTTATGGGTTTCAAGATTGGTTTAATGAATTGCCTTAAAGGTTATATATTTTTATACACGGCATGGTGAACAAAGCAGAAATTTTTTTTGAAAAGCAAAGTGTGAACAAAGAGTACTTTGAATTTTGTAATTGAATGACAAGAAATTAAGTTGGATGCTTTTTTTTTATTTGGAAAGTAAACAATAAGGAAAAAATGTCAGTAAAAATTTTGTTTAAGAAGAATCTTAAAAGAAAGTTCTAATAGATATTAAAAAAGTAGTTTATATAGTACTTCAGAAGTATTATTTTTTTAAAATGAGAAAACTTCTACTTATATGGACATATTTTCTATTGTCTTTTTCCTCAAATAGTTTCATATGAAAAACTTGATTTTTCATAATTTTTGATTTTAAAATTATGTATTATTTTAAGAAAACTTTTTTAAATAATTGAAATGCACCTTCATATCATTTAATTTTTTATTACTAAGTGCTTTTTAAATCCTTTTCACAACGGATTTCGTTTTCTAAAAGAGGTTTTAGTAAGTTATTGGATTGTTTTTGTTTTTTTTTTTTCAAATTCAAGCATTTATAAAATTGTAATTTATTTCGGAATCATTTTTGGTTTTACCAAGACATCTGCTAATCCCTTACGATACACAAAACAGAACTTAGCATTGTGTTCCACAGGTGTGCACGTAACTCAAACACACACACACACACACACATGCAGACTGACAGTGGGCATAGACAGAGAGAGAGATACCCACATACCAACAACAACAACAACAAATATTCAACTTCGAACCGAATCTGATTTCTGAAACTGATTGTGTATGCGTTGCTGTTGTTGTTTGTGGCACAAAGTTGACGTTTCTTCCCAACGTCAGTTCGAGTTAAAGAAAAGAAAAATAAGACGGCAACCTACGAGGAATCCTCCAGATACAAACACACACGCGCACATGCCCAGATACTGAGATACAGATACAGATACAGATAGACGACGCACAGAGCTCACAGTTCTTTTTTTTCTGCTTTATTTGAGCCACATGAAGGCGACGCGTCGGTTGGCTTAAATTGGTTTTTATTGTTGCTGCTGCTGCCGCTGCTGCACATGTCCATTGTTGGTGTTGCCGCATTCGTTTTGACCATATTTCTTCTTGTTATACCAGTCTGTTTTCTACATTTCAGTATTTTTGTATACTCTGCGAGAGGGTATTGTGATTCTTCTATCGAACTATTCAACTTACTATGTGAACTGACTCAGTTTTAAAGTATTTTGATTGAAATTTGTTATAAATGCTTCCTATAGCAGAATTTTATAACTCTTTAAAGAATTGGTACAATTTATTATATAGTATCCATAAGTTTTAGATTGAAGTTCTTAGGAAATATCATTAGTTACAAAGGGTTTATTAACAGCATTAGTTCTTGGGTAGATTCAAGCTATAGTTTATCCATCCAAGTTACTATGTGAACTGACTTAGTTGTAAAGATATCATCATAAAACTTGGTATACATGTTTCTCTTAGCTTTAGACCTAACAAATTTCAAGATTCATATAGTTCTAATATAAGTCATATGTCATAAGTTAAGTTTCTTGTACCAAAACATTCAAACTAACTTTAAATGTTCATGATTTTATTTTTCTTAAACTCCGTATTGTAAGAGTATCTCAACTTCGGCATATTAAAGTCGGTTCTTACTGGTTTTTTTTTTTTTACCTTTCTTTGAAGTCGCATTTAATTCTTTAGCTTCTTGGTTGGGCCTGCTTTTGTTATGTGTGGTGGTTGTTGTTGTTGTTATTCTCTCTTGGGTCTGAACGAGACCGAGGTGTGAAGAAAAGAATTTTTCTGTGCAATAATCTTGATGCCTTTTTAAGATTTGTTGCCCCAGCTCCTTAGTTGGACTTGCGAGCTGCATTCTTTTTTTTTCTTAGCTTCGCCTTTGGTTGTTTTTTTTTTTGTTGTTGTTGTGTTTCGTTTCGGTTGAAAAATGGTTTTGGGGGGCTTAAGAAAATTTACGCCATAAAATGTGAAAATAATTGGATACACTCGACGCTCGTCGCATCTCCTTTTTTGAATGCATTTCAAATTGCTAATGATGAGAGCCAAAGTTTGCGTGAAGAGAGACGAGAAGAAGATTCCTTCCGTGAGACAAGCTCAAAAATACAAAAAATAAACGAAATTTCATGATCAGTTTGTAAGCAGACCTCATTGTCCATTGCCAAGGCTTACAAATTTAGTCAGCCAGCCAACCAGCCAACCATTAAATGCATTTATTTATGAGGCCCCAACACCATCACCGATATAATCTCTTGCTCTCTCTCTCTGTGTTGGCTAAAAAATTGTTGCTCATATGCATACGTGCAACAGTCGCATATGATGCGCATATTGCGATATTGAATTTAACTAGAATTCACACCTTGAGGCCAGGCATAAACCTCTCTTGTCTCTCTCTACTGTTCCCTCGCGGTTTATGAGTTCAAGCCACAAAATGTTTCGTGCCGCGTTTAAGCGAAGCTTAATCAAAAAGCCAGTCAAGAGTGCTTTGTGTTAAATGATATGGAAAAAGTTAAACATTGGCATGGGGTTTTTTTTTACCATAATAATAATAATTGTTAGTCGTGTGCTATTTAATTATCATAACGATTAAATGATTTTACATTGAAGATAAAATTAAAATGATGTGACTAACAAAGTAATTTATTAGTAAGAGGTTTGTTTGCGGTTCCACGAAACTTAAACAACAATCTTTCGAATAGCTTTTTTTAATAGCTCAAAATAAAATGAGTCTAACTAACATCCCACCTTATAGTATAGTCATTAGTTTATATCGGTTTTGTTTTATTTTAAGGAAAATCTTAAACATAAAAACCAAAATTAATGTTGAATTTCTACCTTTTAAGCTCAACTTCCACTACCTTTTAAACTCATTTGCCAAATATCACACCTTTCAAACACACTTATCTTTATAGTATTCGAAACGTGCCTTTTTCAAGCTAATTCATAAATATTTTAGCACTTTGCGTAACTAAACAATATGCATTAAAAGCGTAGGTTGAAAAACAAAAAACCCCAGTTTAAAGTGAAATCTACTGAAAACAGAAAAAAACACTAAATGCATTAACACCGTTCATCGGTTTTCTTACCCTTGCACTCCTCTTTCCAACCTTTTTCAACTTCCACTTTTGTGCATTTGCCCAGCCCTTGTAACAAAAAAGGTTAGTGTTTTTTCTTTCTTTCTCTAAATAACAATAATAATGAGTACAACACAAGTGCAACTTGCATAAATCGTGTTAAAGCAAACAAGAATGCTGTGAATGAGTGTGAGCGCGACTATTCGATACCCTGTACTAATGGTAAACTCTTATTAAGAGAGCTTAGTTGAACATGAATTCTAAACTTGAAGTTTTGAGCTTAAATCGGTTTTGAGTTCTTGGAGTTTAATGTGATGAATAAAATAAATAAAGCAATATACCTTTTTACCTACTTTTTAGTAGGAAAGTGGAGCTTGCAAATTTAAAAAATAAAATACAATATAGAAAGAAAATAAAACCAAAAACTGGCACAAACTATACATGAAAAATGGCAGGGAATCTTTCAACCAAATTGCATTAAGTGTAATTATAACTAATTAGAAATATAATATAAATAATAACAAAGCACAAGCCGCAAAACTAACCCATAAAATAATGAGAACAAAACAGAGCTAGTATGAAAAAAAAAATCACATTTTTTAGAAATTGCCTTTCATGTGTGTTTTGCTCTCTCTTTCTCTCGGTTTGAGACCATGGCAAATGATTGATGCCAGTGGAAAATGTTGTTGGAAATAAGATGCGATTAGTTTTTTTCCCCAATACAACTTAATAATTGATTTAATTGTGCAAAAAAATAAATATTTAAGTCAGAATTGACTAATCTAATGACTTGATTGCAAGCCGGGAATAACTGTGAATTGGCGCAATAGTAAAGTTAATGTTTCATGTATGTATATTTAGCGAAACAGACCCAAGGTAAAAACATTTTAACTCACTTAATAATTGAACTTAAGTTAAATTTATGCAAATTCATTAAATGAATGATTCGTAACGTTTTGTAAAAGAAAATAAATTTGATTTAACACTGTCAGATTTCTGTATTTTATTTAACTCTCAAAGCAAATTCAGAGACTGTACTGTGGGGATTTGTACAATTGCGCTTGCTTCAATTACCAGACAACAACAACAACTGTAGATACAGAATTTGAACAAAAGCAGAGCAGATTGAAAGAAGGCATTAGCTTGAGCCCATAGATGGATGCCTTTTCCTTTATTTTTTTTTTTTGTTCAAAGCTTTAGCTACGGTCAATAAATGCAAAGCGTGCGCACAGCAGTGAAAAAGAGGGCACAATGAACCTGCGGGGCACAGAGGGCAATAAAAGGGGGAGGAGGCACATACTATACACACCGCCAGGCAAAATAAATCATTTAATATAGCGCGCCATTTATCATCTAACATTGCTGCATATCATTCTTCATCTTGGCACACACACACACACAAACACATTGAAGCACACAGTTGGGTGCCTCAGGAGTAGACAAAAACTCAAAGAGATTGATTTAGTTGGCAGTATCAGACTAAAATATTCCCTGTAGCATCATTTGTTAGGTCTCAAGCACGTTTGTACACAATGCAATATTAACTACGCTTATCGTTACGGTCAAGATTATATGTATACATATATAAATATATGTCATATCTTTTTTCTAACTTACATTTACATAACGTCAGTATACCTCTTCAAAAGAAATTGAAATGGGTACAATAAAAGTGGAAGTAGAAATAGAAATAGTGAAGGCAAAAATTAGCGTGAATGAAAACTGATGTGGTTGAGATGGATGGCAATAGCGGAGGTGGGGGCCTCAGATGCTAGGAATTTACCTAACGCAGGGGTGTTTGTGGGGTAGAGGGGGCGATGCGACTGTGCACTCATATAAACAAATTGCGCCAAACGAAGCAGCCAAAATGTCTGCCGTGGATATAAACTCACAGCGTGTGTACACATATGTATGTATGTACATACATGTGTACATTTTATATGTGTGAACGAAATGTACAAATTTTTGGCTGTCTAACTGTCTGTCTGTCTGTCGATTTGTGGTATCTTTGTCTAGTGAACGATTCTGTGTGTTGTTTATTCGTCACTTTAACACGTTCGATGCTGACGGCAAGCGTAGGCAGCGACTGCAACGGCGACAGCAACGTCACTGACACCGACACAAACAAACAATCACACACAAATACATAACAAACCTAACGCAGCGGCAGAACTTATTTTTATTTAATGCGCGCCTCGCATACGCGCGTGTGTGTGTATGTGAGTTGCATGCCTATCAAGATTGGGTTTGGATTTTCGTTGATTGTTTTGATTGTTGCCGCCGCATTGGGACTTAACCAGCAAATGCGTAACAAATACATAAAAAACGTTGTAAAGCTAAAATAAATTTAAAAAACCATGTTATACGTACATTTGGGTGTGTGTATGTATTTATTTTGTTTTTCTGCTACTGCTGCTGCGACTGTGATTTTATGCTCGCGCTCTCAGACGCTCTTTTTTCACTCACTCTCTTATGCTCACACTTACACTCGCCATTAGAATTTTTGGTTGCCTTATAAGAAAGTGCAACGCGTTATGTTTATTTTGTTTTATCAAACATGTAATGTACACATTCACTGAATTATTTTTTGTTTTTGTTGAGTTTTGTATTGATTCGCAACACACACGCGCTTTTGTTTTCGATTAATTAAGCGTAGAGAAATGATGAACGCACAAACGCGACGCAACCACCCTTTCGTCTTGACAACTGAACGAGAACTGATTGCAAATCGTTCATATATCGATACGTCCAGAGAATATGTTCAGCTGCTGCTGCATTGCGATATCAATCAGGGCTGCTTCTAAGCAGTGTTGAAAGATTTAAAATATTTTTTCTCGAATTGAAATAAAATATTACAAATTATGTTTTTAAATAAAACTGCAAAATGGTGAAAGCTTCTTAAGATTTTAAGGCCACTAAGCGTATGATATTATAAAAAAAACTACATCGATATCTGTCACTCACTCTTAAGTGCTGCAAAACGAGCAAAGCTCTGAGGATTTAACAGCTGTTTTTTTTTCGACAATGTCGCTGTTACACACAATAACAACAGCAATATCAAAACGGCTATTACTACAAACAAAGCCATATTCAGAATTCTCAATATGTGATAAGCCCGTGCGCAATATATGGGGCTACGTAGCGGTAGCATTCAACCAGGTGGACAATGAACGCTTAAAAACTGTGGGTCCAAATCGACTTTGTGCCGAATGGTTGGTAAAAAATGGTGGTGGAGTACGTTTTGTTGATAATCCCACTAAGCTTTGGAAGGACTACAATCTGCTTCCATCGGAAACGACACCCTTTCGCATAAAGGTCGTCGATGCCTCCAATGCTTCGGTTATGAAAATTGGATTGGAGCACTTCAAAGGCTGCGATCATATCGACACTGTAATCTTTCACAATTGCAAGCACCTTGAGGACGATGGATTGATTGGGCTCACTCATTTAACTGAATCGCTAACAAGTCTGCAGGTATCCGGCTGCTACAACATTAACGACTCGGGCCTGGCTATAATCAGTGAGCTAAAGAATCTGAAACAGTTGCTCATCTTTGACATGTTGTATGTCAAAAATATGGAAGAGGTGGCAAAGCGTCTCAGTTCTAGCCTACCCGGATGTGAAATTAAAGCCACCAAGTTGGCTACGCATCTTAAACCGAACTAATATCCCAGGGGATAAATGCGATTTGTTATTGTTAAATTTCGTTGACTTCTTGTATAGATAATAAATGAACTCTTAGAGCTAATAATTGGGCTTTTGATCTTGGGCAATAGTTAACCGAACACCAGAAGAGCACCGCAAGAATGGTATGCGACCGAACAAGTTGTAAGTTACATAATATGAATAAATTAACATGTCACTATCCATTTTAAATTCTCTTCTTTTTTTCTAGAAACTTGACTTGTAAAGACTGAAGAAATCTCTCAATAAATAATTATTTTGTATAACTCTTTGTATTGGGTGAAAATGGTGCTATGCAGCATGTTAAAAATGCCGTATGTAACTTATAAATTATATTTTTGGTGTTGTTCAGTGCAGTCTGTTTGCTTGCTTAATGACTAATTGTTGAGTCTAAGATGCGGCCAATATATAGGGACGTATATCCTCCACATCTAACAACTGTTCGGGGGCCACACGCTCACCGCACATCGGACAGTCGCCATTCTCCGAAAGAATGCTGAAAATCAAGAAAAAAATACTATATACTGAAATTACTCAGTATTAAATGCAAGTTCACTCACTTCTCCATTTCGGCGCGAAAGCAAAGAAAATCGCATTGCGGACAAGATGTCATTTGTTGTTTTATAATATGCTGACCCGTTGCTATGCATATGGGTAGTGTTGTTTTGCAACTGTAGCAGGTGACCTCCATGTTGGCCAGTTTGGCATCACAAATGGGGCACTCCATGGTCTCAGCGTCGATTTCATCGTGCAGCTGTTTAATGCCCTTGGACGTTTTGCGAACAATCGATTCGATCTTCTTTGTGTAACGGCTATCCAGTTGATTGCGATAATCGGGACGCATCAACATGGAGGCATAGGTAAAAGCAGATTTCTTAAGGCCGGCACGATGACATTCAATAACCGTTGATGTGAGTATGGGCACAATGTCTAAAAGGGTATATTTATTATTTAATATGTGACGGATGCAACTTCTCTGATTATAACTCACGCTCTGGAAACTGTGAAATGCAGGCTGCAACCTGAACAAGCAGCTTGGCGGCCAGCAGATGATTGCCCAGCTTTACATGAATGCGCACCAGCGTATAGCGATGCAAGAGTATCAAATTGTGGCGCATCTCGGCAGTAACTGAGAGATTATTGCGACGCAATTCCTGATACATGGAGTAAAGCAGATCTCTAGCCGATTTGTAATTGCCCGCCAGTTGTTCCTGATTGGCTATGATAACAGCCGTCTTCGCCGCATCCTTGTAATGCTTGCGTGCCATATACAGACGAAACAGATACCGTGGATCCTTGGGCACACCATCCGATTCACCGAGCAAAAACTCGATTAACTGAGTTGCGAGCTGTTCGTTGTTGGATGTCGCTACACAATCGATGGCTAACGACAGGGCCTGCGACTCCTCGTTGCTAAAAGCTGAAGCTTTGAGAAGAAACCGCAATGCTTTGGTAAATTCTCTGGCAAGAAAATAATACTTGCCCGCCAGCAGCGTATATTTCTCGCTCTCAAAGTAATGCGCCAATGCTAGATAATCCGCAGATTTAGCGTTCTCATAGCGCTCTAGGAGTTCGCCATGACGACGCAACTTGTTGTGACGCTGAGCCAATTGAAAGGCCTCCTCCACACAGCCACAGATGACCAGAAACTGCAATGCCTGCTCAATGTCATTGATTTTCTGATAGAACTTGGCCAACAGTTTGGCCGAATCCATGGAGCGTGATTCTAGCACTATTTCAGATGCTGCATGTGGGTCACATAAATGATCTAGATAAATACGCACACAGGCATCCAAGTCACCGGCAATACGATAGCTTTTAATGGCCTCCTCGAATTGGCCATCAGATTCCTTAGCCTTGGCATAGGCTGCATGCAGCTTGCTGCTTTTCACATGCACCAATATACTGTTGGCTTTGTGCCACATCTTCAGAGCTATATAATGGCCACAAGCCTCATCGTAGAAGCCGCCACGTTCATAAAGACCTGCTGCCTCGGTAAGATGTCCCACATTGGCAAGTAGCTCTGCGCAATCGAACAACAGCTGTTTGTCCAGCAACTCCACAGCATATTGAATCTGTCAAGAAATTAAATATGTAGTTAACATTTATCTTAGTTGTATAATTCTCATTAGCTTACACCACGTCGAAAGTCTCCAGCTCGTATAGATGTGCGTGCAATGCCCATTTTACACAGACGCACATGCTCCTCGTATTCGGGCGAACTGTGCAGCAGCATCGATGGCTCTGAATCTTCATTGTTTATCAAGTCCTCCTTGTAGCCCTTCTCATAGTGATACAAAGCATCCGCATAATTGCCACTTTAAAGACAAATGCTGTTAATGGTGGATTTCAAATGAAACTTTAAATGACTCACGTAAACTCCAATTGCTGCGCATACTCCCGCGCTATATAGGGCACCTCTTGTGGCTCATATTTGTGAGCCAGCAGCAGTGCCTGATCCCATTGCAGCAGATCTCTGCTTAGATCGAGAGCCGCACGCGTATAAACTCCTTTTAATAGATACTCCTTGGCCTGATCGTATTGCCTTAATAGCATGCAGCAACAACCGCTCAACATGTGCAGATCCTCAATATATCGTAGATCTTCCAGCGCATTAACCAAAGCAGCATCACCAAATTGACGATAAGCGCGCAGTGCTATTAGACAAATAAACTCTTAAGTGAAATTAAAACAAGACAGGACTGCAGATGCTCACCAATTTCTGGCTCAAGATCTGCAATTGCATGCTCGCCAAACTGTCGCCAGGCATAGTCCATTTTCATTTGTTCGCAAAGCTTAAACGCCTCATCATATTTCTTAAGTCGGAGTAGCATTAATAGATTCTCGCACTGATTATTGGCGGGATTAGTAACATGGGTGCTCAATGATTGCGTGGCATACAGTCCACCATCGATATGCAAAGCCATATCACCGGCGCACAGCAACAATGGAACTTGGCCGGGATTTAGCTTGGATTCACCCAATTTCTGGGTGTGTCTGCCATGCACCGAGTGCCGGGCAAAGACATGAGTATAAACCACACGCGTGTCGTAGCTTATAAAGATGTTGGGTTGCGTCAGATCCCACTGGCAGCCCACACACTGCTTTGGCATATCGGCTATGAGCAGCGCCTCCTGATCCAATGCTGGCAAATACAGAAATCCCTGGCCATGCTCATCTATGAAAATGGTTTTTGTGCCTTCGACATCGGTGAAAAGCTGGCGTATCCCGTTGCTATGCCGGTAGACAGTGCAGGTATCCCATTTCTCTAGTGAATAGAAGACCAGGTGGCCAATCTGTGAATGAATTAAATATGATTATTTCTATATCGACCGAAAAATCTCATTGTACGCACATCGGTGGCAAAGATGAGCAGTTCCTGGCTGAGAGCGAAGCATGTGATGACCGCATCGCTAGGCATGGTGGGCAGAGCGCTGGGAAACGTTGCTTGTAGCTTGTCCTTGCAATTTGGATTATCAGCAGCAATGGCCTGCAGTATTAACTGTGGCGGGCACAATGCGGCACAATAATCTGCATTCAGTTTCATTGCACTTATATCGTATGGGAGATCGCGTTCGCTTAAGGGACGCGGCTCATCACCGAAACTCTTGCCCAGATCATAGAACCAAACGTGTTTATCCAGTCCCGCAGCAAAATTGTATGGTCCAATGGCCAGAAATGTTGGCTCCGTCTCAAGCGGCAAGCGGAATGGTAGCGCTTTTGACTTATCTGGCGCATACACATAAATGGAGACCTCAGCTAGGCTGCTCAGCATAACCATGCGGGGTGCAGAGACGGCAAACATGTGCGGTAATTTGGTGACGTATGTGTAAACGGTGCCACCACTCGTGGTCACTGCAAGCAATTGTCCATCCGGTGACCAATCAATCATTTGAACGCTGGCATGATCCGGAACTGTAATAATGCGTTCCGTCTCCTGCAGATTCGTTATCGAATGGATTTTTATGCTATGTGAAAGCGAAAAGTTAGTAAAGGATGAGAATAATATAATTTTCACTAACTTATCATCGCCGCAGGAGGCCACAATGTCTAGGTTAGGGCAGTAAGCCAAGCCAGTGAGCGTATCCTTGTGATTCCGAACCTGCCACAGCTCCTGACCGACGTCTTTGGGATGCGTGGATATGGCCACTACATGGCCATTTGAGAAGCCCAACAGTATGTAACCATCACCAAACCATTTATGCTGCAAAAGCGAACCATAGCGACTCTGAAAGCCAAGCTCTGTGGGATTCTCAGGTTCCGGCAAATAGTACAGAAACAATGTGCGCTTGCCAATTATCATGCTTAGAGCGTTGTCACCTGCCATACGCTCATCATTGGACATCTCGGCAAAGTACATATCCGTCGGAGCATCTCGCAGCTGAACAATTCTTACAGTGTCCCCATCCTCACTGCTTAAAGAGAAACTTTTGTCATCGGAGCCGAGTGCGAGAAGATTCTGTGCCGACCAGGCGCCGCATGTTATCCGCTTGTTGTGCTTGCCTAGCACAGGAGTTCGCTTGCCACTCCTATGGTTATATATCGACAGATTGCCACGTCCAGTGCCAACGGCAAGCAACTGCTGCTGCTTGGACCACAGTATGCAGGTGAGCGGATCACGCAATCCGGATTCAACTGTTATCTTTTGTTGCGTAGCATAATCCCAAAGCGTTACATTCGGCGATGTGCTAGTGATAATACCCAAAAGCTCTCCCTCCGAATCCCAGGCAAAACCAGAACACAAACTATAATAATTTTCATAAGTATAATTATTTTTAATTAAATGAAGAAACAATAACTTTTACCCGGCTAATATAATTCGCTGCACTAGTTGGCCTTGGCGATTGTACAATGCCACGGAGCCATCGGTGCCCGTTGTGGCCAGTAAAGCACCTGCACTCTTCTGCCAAATGAAGTAAACATCGCCAATACCGTGGGGCTCATCGTGCTTGTACAATATCTTTTCAAACGACATTTTTGCAACACAAATAAACGCTATAAGCTGATGTTTTAATGCTTTGCTGCATTTTTGCAATGTCCTAAAAGTTTTTCACTTTTTGTTTATGCCTTTTTGCCGTTGCTATGGCAGCAACAAGTAGTTTTCAAACGATGCTTTTTTGATTAACTTACAGTGTAACCGCAGATGGTAAGCATAAATATGCCAAGAAATATTTAATGCATTTAACAGCTGTTATAATAATAATAAAGCTATAGTTCTTTTGCTAAACTTTAAAAGCAATGATTAATTTACGAATTAACTTTTTTTAAGCGTTTATTTATCATAAATGCATTCTTTTTACGTCTACGCCCGTTGGCCGTTGTTATGGCAGCAACAAGTAGTTTTTTACCGATACTACTCGATATAGCACGAAATGTGAACGTGGGTGGTTACCATGCAAAATACCAAAACTACCGCATATTCTTCTGCGCAGAAAGCAGCTGTTATAAAATAAATAAGACAAAGGGTGTTTCTCTTCGAAAATAATTAATAAAGTGCAAAATCTTCGTAACACATCAAATAAAGATAAGTACACGCATCATGTCGGATGATTTGCCTGAGGAATTCGATCTGATTGTCGTTGGGACAGGTAAGCTTTTATTTGTTTTTAACTTGCTCACCTGTCAAATGATGACTCATAATCCCTCTTGAAGGCTTCACGGAATCTTGCGTTGCAGCCGCCGCCAGTCGCATTGGTAAAACAGTTCTACACATAGATGCCAATGAATATTATGGTGATGCGTGGAGTTCATTTAATCTGGAAGCACTAAACAATTTATTGGATCGACCCAACTCAACGCTTAGAAATGGAAGCTACAGCTGGCATGAGCCTGCAGGGCAGGAGTTAGCTGTAAGTTTGACACGTGAAGCACTGCTGCAAAAGTCGCGTCGTTTTAACTTAGACTTGAGTCCACGTGTTGCCTACTCCGCAGGCGAGCTAGTGAAGTTACTAATAAAATCAAACATTTGTCGCTATGCGGAATTTCGCGCCTTAGATCATGTCTGCATGCTATCCAACAATGAGCTCGTCTCGGTGCCCTGCTCTCGAAGCGATGTGTTCAACACCAAAATGCTGACTATTGTGGAGAAGCGAATGCTAATGAAATTTCTCACAGAGTGTGATAACTACAAGGATAATAAATGCAATGAGGACAGACATTCATTTAGTGGACGTACCTTCCTGGAGTTTGTACAAGCGCAGCGAGTAACAGACAAGATTGCCGCGTGCGTCATGCAGGCGATTGCTATGTGCAATGCCGACACCAGCTTCGAGGTGGGCATGCAACGCACTCATCGTTTCTTGGCCAGCTTGGGTCGTTATGGCAATACTCCCTTTCTATTTCCCATGTACGGTTGTGGAGAGCTGCCTCAGTGCTTTTGTCGCCTAAGCGCTGTCTTTGGTGGCGTTTACTGCCTCAAGCGCAGCGTGGATACCATCAGTCGTTCCGATTCGGATTCCAATGAGCTGATACTCAGCAGCGCTGGAAAGACGCTGCGAGCCAAGCATGTTGTTTGTGCGCCTTCACAACTGCCAGCCGCAGTGGCCCAGCACTTTGGCGACCTCAGACCTCATATTTCAAGGGGTTTATTTATTGCAACCAGTCCGTTGGGCAATGAGGAGTTGAATAAAGGTGGCGGCGGCGTCACCTTGTTGCGCTTGCTCGCAGACGATGGAGCACGCGAGGCTATCTTTATACAATTGTCTCAATATTCTGGCGCCTGCCCGGATGGATTGTGTAAGTAACGCAAATATATAACAAATTTTCATTCAATCATTAAGGATTTTTGTTTTTTGCTTTTTGCAGTTATTCTTCATTTAACGACGCCCGCTGTCAGTGAAGATCCTTCTGCCGACTTGGCTGCCTTTACAACGCAGCTTTTTGAAGTGAATGCAACACAAATCTTGTACAGCGCCTACTTTACTCTAATGGCACAATCTAATCCAAATCCAAACACTGCCGTGCCCATTTATTGCACTGCTGCACCCGCCTACGAGTTGGACTATGATGCAGCCATAGCCAATGCAATTGAAATCTTTGCTAAACTCTATGATGATGAAGAGTTTTTGCCACGCGCACCCGATCCCGAGGAGATTGTTGTAGAGGGCGAGGATCCGAGTGCTCTTCGGGAGCATAGTTTGCCAGAGGATTTGAGGGCACAGTTGCAGCAAATGGATATAGCCGAATAGACTTTCTTTTTAGGATCATCACTTTATTAAAATTGAGAAAATTATGAGGACTTTTATATACACACTAATATGCCAGATATCATGATATATATATATAATCGTATATTCTGGACAAATGTAGTTTAAGAAATCTAATGTTTTTAGCTTTAAGTTCATAATCAAGTATTTGCCTTTGCATATAATTCTTTTTCATATATATATATATAGATTTATTCTGTAAATTATTTATATAAACTCTAAAAGTTATCGTGTTATATTAATATATTGTTTATATTTGTATGTGTGTATGTGTGTGATTGTTTATATATATAAATATATATCATCAAAAAATATGCATTCCTATGCTTTATAAAAAACGGTATATCTTTTATTTATTGCTTGACGGTTTCTTTTGTTTTTTTTTTTGTATTTGTGATGCACTTTGAAAAGTTTGTTTTTTCTCTCTTAAATTATAAAAAAAAGCACAACGAGTTAAATTACAGTTATTAGTATAGTTAACAAGGAAGAACGCACCAATGAAGTCTTAAGGTTATATATTAGGAGTAGGATTAGATTTGAAGAGGATGGGAGCTGGGCAATTATTCAAACTGAAGAGTATTTAAAATATAGTTATTATATATGCCACTAATCAAAATAAAAACTCTTTTAACAAACGATAACCGTGGCGTGAATTTCAGAATATATATGTATGTTAGAATCGTAATATCTCAAAAGATTTATCTTTAGATTTGCTGCATTCTAAAACTGTTGTTGTTTTCATTTCTACAAATATATATATATATTTATGTATACATCTGATTTATGCGGCATACTTTTTTTGTTCAGTGCATTTTACAATAAAGCTTTTATGTTCTCATTTCACTTACCATTCTGTTCAGTTCTTAAATTTTAATCAGATTATTATTGATATTCTGCTGGCGTTTACGCTTTGCATTCATTGCATCGACAATTGGTTGTCGTTTGGCATTATATTTTTTATTCAGCTGCTCAATTTCCAGCTCCATTTCGTGATCAATATTGCTGAGCCTTTGATTCAGATCATCAAACGTGAGAAACTTAAGAAACTCAAATTCCCCCTCCACAAACGCATGCGATTGTGTGTGCAAATGTTGATGCTGATATGCGGGCGGAGCCTGTGCAGCACCAACAGCACCGCCTGCTTGTTGTTGTTGTGAGGGCGTTGCATTGTTGCGTTGAAAATTCTGCTGATTGTTGAGCGCAATCAGTTGCTCGTTCATTAGGGGATAGGCCATGAGCAAGTGCTGCTGCTGCTGCTGATACTGTTGTTGCACTTGCTGATGCTGTTGCAAACCATATTGATTAATGGCTGAGATTTGTTGGAATTGCATTTCCATATTGTGCTCCCAGTTGTTGGCATCATGTGCACCACTGGCTAAATGTTGTTGCGGCTCCTGTTGTTGCTGCTGCTGTTGTTGTTGCTGCTGCTGCTGTTGCAATTGTTGTTCGGCTGCGGCAGGCGAATATTCTGTTGGATTTGGCATTGCCTTGTCATCGGTGCGCCCATCGCCAGCATTCTTACGCTCAAAATGATCAAGGAACTGTGGACGATAGCGATGACGCGGCTTCTGATCATCATTACGCTTGGCTGTGGTTGAATCATCTGAATCCGAATTGATCACCATGGTGCCTGGTGTGGACACAAAATGAGATATAATTAATAAACTGAGAGAAAGATAAACACTCTCTCGCGTAGTTAGCCATTTAAGATAAGTTGTGTTCTTATCTGCTTCTCTGTTTGCACTCACCCAAATTGGACTCTAGTTCGACCATGGTGCCACTGTCAATTGTGGCCACATCCGCTGACGACGATCCACCTGCGGTGCCATCTTTTGGTGTTCCGCCTGCGGCTGCGGCTGCTGCTTTGGCAGCTGCTTTGGCCATGCCACCACGTATACCACCAGGTCCAAGCGTGCCCTCATCCATCTCCTCTGGATGGGCAATCATAGTCGCATCTGAGGCAGAGTTTTGTTGATATTCGTTGAATTTCTCAGGCACCAGGGTGCCAGGATCGTCTATAAAAGTCTTTACAGTGCCCGAATTAAATTCGGTTTCCTCCTCCTGCAACATCAGCCCAGATTCCTGTGTGGCCAGACTCTTGGCCTGACTCATAGGCCCACCAGCAGAGCGATTGGCACGCTGAAGCTCTCTTATGGCACAGGTCTCCTCAAGCATGGTCTTGAGTATGCTTCGATGTTTGGCATTGCGTATGAACTCATGTTCCAGCAGTTCCGTTGCCGTAGCACGCTCATCAGGATTCTTCACCAGGCACTTGCTTACAAAGTCTATGAACTCGGTGCTCCAGCGATCAGGTTCGCGGAATGATGGTGGCGGCTTCTGTGGTATCATGAATATGGCACGCATTGGATGTATATCACCATATGGTGGCTTTCCCTCAGCCATTTCTAGCGCCGTTATACCTAGTGACCAGATGTCCGCCACACAATCGTAGCCAACCTCTTCAATGACCTCGGGTGCCATCCAAAAGGGTGTTCCAATCACGGTGTTCCTTTTGGCCATTGTGTCTGTCAGTTGCCCGGCCACACCAAAATCCGCTAGCTTTGCATAACCTTCTGTATTGAGCAGTATATTGGCAGCCTTAATATCACGATGGATTTTGCGTCTCAAATGCAAATAAACGAGACCCTTGAGTGTGTCTGAAAGTATGGTGGCGATTTCATCCTCTGTTAGCGTCTTTTTGCGCAGACGCATAATATCGGAGACGCTGCCGGCGCCACAGTATTCCATGCATATCCACAGATCATATTGCTTGAAATATGAGCCGTAATAGCGCACTACATAAGGTGAATCGCATTGTTGCATAATCGATATCTCCTTGATGATCTCGTGCAGATCGGACTCAACCGGCACTAGTTTGATTGCAACAATCGAACTGCTTTCCTTGTGCAGTGCTTTATAGACGGAGCCGTAGCTGCCCTCACCGAGTTTGTACATTATGTCGAAGACTTTCTCTGGTGGCTGCAGCAGCGACTCCTCTGATAATTTCTTCAACTCCCCATTGCCATTTGTATTGGAAGACATGTTGCTGGCGGCTGCTGCTTCTGTTGTTCTTCTTGTTCTAGTTGTCCTTTTGCTTGCTGCATGCGTTCAGTTGTTGGCTGCACCAAATGCGGTTTTTTCTCAATATATTGGCTAGCAATTAAGTCAAAACTTGTGCCACGATAATTGCCAATTTAAAGCGACATTTTTTCACACACATTTGTTCTTTATTCGCTCAGCCAGTAGAGCTGGTGCACCAAAATCTGCTAGTCACAGGTATTTTTGAGTGACTGGTCACTGGTATTAAAAGTACACAATCTGGTATTTAACATACCAAACTAAGTTTGAATTTCAAACAGTAATAACGTGTTGGAAGACATGCCTATATTTTGTGTGTTGGCTGCCGCGAGTGAAATGTTGTTCTTAGCTCTGTGTTTTTTATTTAATACCGACACATGAACCAAGTAGAATGTTAGTATATTTATGGCTTTGTTCTGTATTTAATATAAGTAGAAGCATCGATACCAAAATTTTGCTCATTGCTCTCACATTGGCGCGCGAAGGTTTTTATATATATGGATGTGTACATATATAAATATATCTGAAGACGTTTATGTTTCCATTTACAAAATTGCACTTTAAACGCGTTGCTAAAAATTTGCATCGCCTAATGTAAACACAAGTGTGGCTGCATCGCAATTTACTGTTATCGAATTTGTTACAATGGTAACGACAGAAACAAAAAGCAATCAATTCCTTTAAGTGCAATTCGTAAACAATATGTGGCTTATCAGTCACTGCGCCTTTGAATGTCCTAGCAACGTGTGCCATAGTAACGGGCCATCGCAAAGTGGAGCTACAAAAATTCCTGCACCGAGGCGTCAGTTTGTTGTTGACGCTTTACGTGACTTCAGTTCGCCCCGTTGATGGCTGCCAAAGCACCCACGCAAATGTCTCATTCACGCATAACCACCGCATATGGAACTCGGCCGTCGCACGATTTGCATACAAACTCAATTTCGCTAAAGCAACGTTCGAAATCCGCAAATCCACCGCAATTACGGCCATTTAGCGGTGTACAGGGTTCGCGACCCCGTTATGTGCCGCCATTTTCCATACAATCACAGCAAAAAAATACCGTTGTCATTAACGGTCCCATACATGAGGCCCCAGTAACGGCAAGTGCGAGGGGAAAAGCTCCAAATCACAAAAGTATGTAGTCCACCAGTTGTGCCCAAAAAATACTTTGTCTAATTGATTTTCTGTTCATTTTCGTTCAGGTTTAAAGAAACAACAGAAATCTATTTCTTCATGTAACTTGGGAGTAAACTTCAATTCTTGCACTACGTTTACCAAAAATCCGGGGCGTGGCACTTTATTTCGCATGTATTTCGATCGTGGAGATTTGCCCATCAAAATGGAATATCTATGTGGTGGTGATAAGATTGGTTGGACGGTGAGTATCTTGAAAGGATAATGTATTTTCATCCAAACTTCTGGAATACCTTCAATTAATTAATTCGTGGAAGTTCAACTGTATTAGTCCCCGCTGATAATTTTTTGTTTATTCATAAGTTTTCGTTATGATTTTTAGGGCTTGTTTACTGCGATTACCTAAACTTTGACCCGTAAATTACCTGACAACCTTCAATGCCAACTGCTAATTGTCAATTGTAGTTTTTGTGTGGCCCACCCCTTTCTATCCAACCATCCAATTGCACACCTGCGTGTCCAATTATTTTTGAAGTGTTCGCGCGATAATGGCACAAAAAAAAAACTGAACAATAAGTTCATTTTTAGTTGTTGTATATATAATATGCCATTGTCTATTTCCGGAATCACCAACAAACAAACGGACTGACTCCGTTCGCATTTCACTTCTGACGTCCAGATGTCAACTAGTCAGAATAAGAATAATATTGGGAACACTACGAGGCCGTGAAATTTGAAGTCATATGTGAGCAGAAAACCTTGAGAATAATTCATTTCTCACAATCTAGGAATGGTATGTTGCCTTAAGTGGATGCGTTTGTTTATATAACCATGCGGCATTTATGACAGTTCATTTACATATGAGCGAAATGTGACTGACACTTTATCATTTGTTTTTGCGTCATATGCGGAATTCAACTGAAGGTCAAATTAAAGGTCGCAATAAGAGTTCAAATAGATTGAGTGCAGATACATTTTAGTCTTTTGCCATTAAAACGCCATTATATCAGATAATTTATATGAAATTCTGGTAACTTTGACATGCTAAATAAAATCCAAAAAAAATCATCTTAATAGAAACCAGGAAACAAAACTTAACGAACATCGCGTGCTATTTTACACCTGCAGCAAAAACCAGAAAGAAAAAAAAGAAAATTGAACCAGCCATCAATAACTCTTTTTTCGTTAACTTCGACAAATAGGTGGACATTGACAAGCTGGACTACAGCCTCTACTTACCGTTGTTTTTTGATGGTTTGGCAGAGCCTAAACATCCCTATAAGACCTATGCTAGGCAGGGTGTTAGTGATTTACTCCTCGCCGGTGGCGACAAAATCCATCCCGTCGTACCACAATTAATATTACCTTTAAAGAGTGAGTACCTGCCGGTGACAGGGGGCAAACCCCAACAAAAGCTGATGCAAAATGGATAAGCAAAAATTGTCCTGGCACGCAAATGCTTTTTTCGGTGTTATTTGCACCTACAACTTTTTTACTTTTTTTTAAAGACGCATTAAGCACTAGAAACGTGGAGGTGATGTGCACGACGTTGAAGATTATACAACAGCTGGTCATGGCCTCCGATATGGTGGGTCCCGCTTTGGTACCATTCTATAGACAACTGTTGCCCATGTTCAATGCGTTCAAGGTGAAAAACTGTAAGTTAATTCTTATATAAAAGAGTATCTCAATTAATGTGTTAATTGCTTATAGTAAACTGTGGTGATGAAATTGATTATGCACAAAAGAATAATTTAAATTTGGGCGATCTGATTGATGAGACACTGCAGGTTCTGGAACTGCACGGCGGCGAGGATGCCTTTATTAATATTAAATATATGGTACCAACTTATGAGTCTTGCTATTTAAACTGAATGACAAAAGATTTGGCTATAGTATTTTCGCCAACTTTCTTAAATCCATATAAATAGTAGCGAAGAAAAGAGCTTTTACATGTTTTATGCTTCAGATATATAATTATAACATATCACGAGTATTTATTGAATTTTACATAGATGCGAATGATTAAAGTTGGTTAATTAATAAGAATTGTTTCTTTTGAATTTATATATAGCATTGATAAGTGAGTATATTGTATATGCTGAGATTATATATTTGTTTGATATAAATGTGCAAGTAGCACAAAAAGCCAATGCCCAAATAACATAAGTAGTTAGGTAGTGGCAAACGGAGGCGCAATAGTTCTTTTCAATGCTGAAATAAATAAAACATTTGGTCAATATAATTAAATATGATTAAAATCAAAGCTTTACTCACAGCTGTTGCTGCTGCCGTTTAATTTTTTTTAGCATTTTGGCGGGGAGTATTCGCTGTTCTTGACATTGTGCGGGGAATAGCGATTGTACAGACCCCAAATGGAATTCATCAACTTATCATTGTATTTAACCGGCAAATATTCGCGCTCTGTAAGAAAACGCAAAAAGAGATTAATTTGATTTAAAGAGAAATATTAAATTGTTTACAAACTTACGCATATTGTTATCAGCCTTTTCCGCATTATTTGCAGCTCGCAGACGGGAGATAATCAAATCCCGTTCCTGGAATTGCTCACGCACCTTGCAGGCGGCGAAAGCACCCTGGGGCAAAGCCATGTCTACAACTAAACAAAGAAAACAAATATAAGCTATTGAAATTTTAAAATTTATGTATATGTCAATACTTACATCTCAGATTTAGGTTGTTCAAAAAGAAGAAAAATTGAGTAATCTGCAGCTTGCTGAGCTTAAACAGTTTGTTTTGAACTTTAGGCACACGTTGATCAATTTTAGATCTTTTTTTGCGCTTTTGCAGCAGCTTCATTCAATGTTCAAAGTTCAAGTGTTGTTTTTATAGATTTGTATCGTTTAAGCCAATTGGTAAACAATTTTCTTGTTAATTTTTTATAAAGTTTGGTCTGAGCCAATATTGTTTTTTATAGTCTTCTTGTTTGCACAATGTTTTGTATGGCATATGAGAATGCCGGCGATCTTTAGGTTTCCACGATTTTTTGCAAAAGTTTATTAGAGCACACACGAACAGGTTCAAATTTGAACTGAGTCTCTGTCGAAGCTTATTTTGAAATTTATAGAGCTGACAGCATGCAAACGAAACTTATCAAGCCGATAAGCCAGAGAGACAGAGATCAGCTGGAAGCCATTTTGTTTTTAACTGGTGCATGTGTAAGCGTGTTTTTGTTTGTTTGTTTGTACATACATATGTATGTATGTATATAACGTTCGCATGGACATTTGCTGGATTTTTCTTTTTCTGGATGTATTTTTTCAATATGCCAAGCATGCATCATTTATATGCAATTGAACCCCATTTGATCTTACAGATGCTAACCTCGATCTGATTCGCGGGGTACATATACGAACTGATAGAGCTTCGACATTGTGTCAGGCCAGACGATAAGCAAGATCGATTAAAAAATTGTTTAAAACTGCGTAGTTTGTCTAATTCGGGTTTGTTTGTTGTTAGACGCCCTAACAAAAAATTATCTCGAAAAATCTGACAGGTATCTTGAAAATTAGTATCATAGGCAAGGTATACATGGCCATAAGCACAGTCTATA
Source organism: Scaptomyza polygonia (assembly GCA_035044585.1). Taxonomy (NCBI): domain Eukaryota; kingdom Metazoa; phylum Arthropoda; class Insecta; order Diptera; family Drosophilidae; genus Scaptomyza; species Scaptomyza polygonia. The sequence continues at coordinate 1,883,885 of JAWNNU010001690.1, forward strand.
TAGCATCACTTTCTCTTGCGGTTCATTTAAAGGCAAAAACTTTTCTGGGTATAACCGGTTAGCCCAGAAGTACCGTTGTTATTTATATAATGATTGATACCGTGGCCCTCTTTTGATTTAATGAGTTTGTTTTGTACAAGAAAAAAAATGAAATACTTATATTCACCTTCTGATGCAATAACTGACCTTACTAATGTTGATTGTTTTGTATATTGAAATGTTGTTTACAACAATTTACAATCATTTTGCGTACGCTTAAACGTCAAGCCATACGAAATGAGGCTTTGATTACAACTTGATCACAAGATTTTACATCAAATAAGCGATTAGAAAAACTGAATTAAAAAGAAAAATGCTGACAATCTTATCAACAAAACCTCGTGTGAAATTAACTTTAAGTGGATTTTCTACGACTTAAAACTGCTGTAGCCTCATTTTCTAAAGATGCAACATTATTTTTTTAAAGTTTTTTATTGTTCATTTGACAATCTGCTGTTGCTAAGGCAATTATTAATCATACATATTAGTGACGCATGAATTTGTTTACTATAAGCAACGAATTTTTCCAGCCTGCTATCAGCTGTAGTCAAAACATATTTGCAATAATTTGAAATATTACATTATATAAAAAAAACAAAAAATCATATAAAAGTCCAAAGGAGATGCCCCAAAATACAATCACTGGATGACTTGTCTAGCCACAAATGTCTCCAGTCACGTAGTAAAAATGGTTTGACTGATTATAGCTTAGCGTGTGTTTTTTTATTATACACAACAGATAGTAAACAATCCATAAATAGATTGTGTGGACTTTATATTGAGAAAGGCTATAGATGTCAATACATAATGTGTTCAAGAATTCGAAAAATTCTACAAGGTTGATAGCCTTGTCAAACACTCAAAAGAAGACAAACAAACAGTAATCCGTATGCTTTCAATTTAAATGTCAAGTTCAACACAAAATTTTGTTCAAAACATATACAAATTTGAATTCGAATATTGCGCGCGTTGGTTACCAAAAGCATTTAACAGCACTGAACTGTAAGGGCTGAAGTAGTTCTTTTAAACTGGCCGCACACTTCGGTCATACTAATCGGTCTGCATTCTGTTTATCGATTGATTGTCGCCAAAATTAGCTAACAACAAAAGAAAAACACGGGAAGTTGTTAATTAAACTAGTGACCCAGATTGCAAAAGACAACGCCATGTCGTGGAAAAAAGATCTGCGCACATTGGCCAAGCCCTACTATTGGGTTAACATACTGCTGGCCGTTTCATATCTGCTGGCAAAGAAGACCAAAGGAATTTGCACGCGCCTCTTCCAGCATGCTGCCCAGGAGGAAATTTGCGACATGGATAGTCGCGAGGTGGAGATACTCTTCTTTTTGCTGATCGTTGTGATGATCCGCTCCCGCAAGACGGGCAGCGTTACAATGATCAACTACTTAACTTCATCGTTCCTCTACACAAAAGTGGCCAATCTAATACTTTGGGCATATGCTGATTTTCGCTATGGATTAGGCTTTTTGCTTATCTGTGTACTCGTTGGCATGTTGTTGCCAGAGCCCTCGTATCGTGGACCAGAGCATATCACCTACTTCCGCAATGCACAGGTCTTCGAAGAGGAGCTGGTCAGGGACAAGAAAATCAATTGGTTGATTTGCTTCTATACGGTCTGGAATCCGAGTTGTGTAAATTTTGCTCCCATCTTTGCTGAACTATCGGCAGAGTACAATACAGAGCTGCTGAAATTTGGTAAAATCGATATTGGACGCTTCCCAGATGTGGCCACAAAGTATCGCATCTCGGACAGCAGCTTCTCGAAGCAATTACCAACAATCATACTGTTCCAGCAGGGCAAGGAGATGGATCGTCGGCCTTGTGGCGATGCCAAGGGCAAATTGCAAAAGTTCTTCTTCTCCAGTGACAATGTGCGCGCCACCTTTGGACTGAATCAGTTGTACAAGCAGGCTGTAGAAAAGTTGCCTGCTAAACCAGCGCCAGTGGAGACCAAAAAGTCAAAATAGTTGATTAAACTGTTAACTCATTTCTCATTTAAATGCTTGTTGTACGTGCTAACGTTTTTTAATTAACGTGTGTTTAGTAGTTTTTAGTTGTTATAATTTATTTTGTCGTTGCACAAAAAAACAAATCAAGAACAAGGCACGTGCAATAAAACAAGTTATTAAACTACGTTGCCATTGCCTAATTTATAAATTGCATATGTATAATTTTGTAACTAAATTCAAGTTGTAATTAATAAAATGTCTAAGCTGATTTAAGTGCAGTTTAAGTTCTCAACTTGTATTCTCTTGTGTGTTTCTTGTTAGATCTTAATTAGCTAAAGTAGCGTTTCCGTTGCTGCTATACGCTTAATCAAGGGGAATATATGGCTTGTAAATAAATTTGAAGAATAAAAATAAAATAGAAATAATCGTATTGTTCGACTCAACGTATTCTATTTTTGTATAAAATATTCTGTTTTTGCAGCACATTAAAATGTGTGCGTGGCAATTGCATATCATTTATTGACCAGCCTTAGCTATTATGAGAACTATGAAAAATTTAGGGAAATTCAGAAAAAAGTGCAACTATATTATTGTTTTTATATATTTAAAATTCACTCAATCTTTTTGTAAACTTTAATAAATTTACTGACCACAAATTGCTTCAGTGTTGGAAAACGCTTTTAGTTCAAGCATTGCTTTATTGGCGCTCTGGTTGTTGTCTTAGCTAAGCTATTTTAAATTCACGTGGAACAAAAAACGTTCAAATTCGCTTTTGTTGGGTAACGTTAAGCCTTGCATCGCTTTCAGAAAATCATAACAAATGCAACGGCTCTCAAATATTTTGCGTATTTTATGAAGCGCCGAAAGCGCAACTAGCACCAGCGACTGTCGCATGCTTCATAAAACATTCAGTGGCAGAGGCCTTCTCTGCCGGGCTGTTGCCTGTGTTGAATGTGTGAAACAAAACTGTATAACAATGCAAAGAGAACAACGGTATACAGTGCTTCCGGTGCGTTGGTTTGTCAACTGGAAGGGGGCGGGTATGGCGGGGAGTCAGTGTTCAACCGTCCAGACGAAACACGAAATAAACGCAAATCCTTTTATCCATTCAATATGCATATTTACAAACACAGACGAATATGAATGCACAAATACAGGTAGAGCGAATGAGCACACACACTTGCACACAGATAACGGTTGGGAGGGGTAGTGCGGGACAAAGACAACGCTTTTGTGGTTATTATTTGTATTGTTATATACATACATATACATAAATAAATATATATATTTAACGAAACATGGTGGCATGGAAATGGCCATTATTATATTGTACTGTATTGCCATAAAATGATTGTCTTTACATATGTGTGCGTAACAATTGATTTTGCGTAAAATATATTCAATTTTATTTAAAAGAAGTGTGCACCGCTTTAAAATGGTTGTTCATGCAATTAAGATCTGTTGAAAATTGAACGTGAATTCACAGTGACAATCAGCAGCGCCCTCCAACGGCCAGAAACTGTCAACAGCTTCTCACTCACCAAAATTCAATAAGCTGGCTCCTTGACAACAACAACAGCAACAATAACAATAAAACGTATTGATGTTGTCGCCAATTCTTACCTTCCGTATTTATTTATTTTTTTTCCTACATGTACGCCATTCAGCGCTGGTCACATTGAATTGATTTTGTGCCACTTCTATCTACTTGTAGAAAAAAAATAAAGTAGCAGCTTTTTCTCTTATTGCCAATAGGGTGTACACAATTCGGGTATTTTTCAATGTTAATGTTTGTATTTGATTCGTTTTGCACATTTTTTGGGGCTATAAATTTATTCAAATGTTTGTGTTGCATTTATTTTATGACTAAATATTGGAAAACGTACTTCAGAACTACAAACAATTTTAATGATATTTAATTTGCATTTGAACGTATTCGAAATTGGAAAAACAGGGTACAACGAACAAATCTAGTGTTACTCAAGATTCTCTTTGCTTTCGTGACAGTTTTTATTGCATTTTTATGTCAACGGCAGCTGCTGCCGCCTGACGACTGCCTGCGTCTTAATATGTTTCGTTTTCTATACTTCAAAGCTGTTTGTGTATTTCTGTCAATTGCGTACAATTGATTTAAGCTTGAAGTCAACGGCAGGTGGTGGTGATGGTGGCACAAGAAGAAGCACCAACCATCCTAATCGTAGGGAACAGTCCAGATAGGAGTCCAGATCGTAGGGAACGGAGATAGTCCAATGCTTTTCATTCTCATTACAACCAATGACAGGTGCACCCAGTCTGGCCGATGAGTAGCGATAGATTGGCTTGTGGGCATATTGCTGCTGTAGGGCAAATAACTCCAAGCGCTCTACAGTGAAGGGCTATGGATTCCCTGTTCCCTCGACTCGGAATTAATGACAAGAAGTGCAACCTGATTCACGAGATTTGTTGGCACTTGTTGGGCACCTCATAATGCTTGGAGCACTAGTTGGTCGCATCAGAAGGACACGTGGAAAATAATTTTTCGTTGGGTTGGAGACCACTTAGAGCTGTCAGTCGTATGGCACTGTGCATTAAGCGTAGATCCATTTCCAAAAACGCTCAAACGCAGAAGAGCAAACGCAAGGTATTATTTCTGATAAATTTCCTCAACGGATTATAGGTATCCTGTTGTTTCTATGAAGGATTGCCGGCACTGTGTAAAACCAACAAGAATTCATATAATTCTTGAATTCATGAATTCTTGTTGGTAGAACATTCTGTAGATAGCTCAGATTGTGTAACTCCAGTTGCGGCTGGGGTCATGTCGTAAGCAGTAAGAGCAGTTAGTTGAATGACTGTGTTTCCTTCAGGGCGCAACGAACCTAATTGATTTAATACAACTTGATTGAACTTATCAGCATTTGAGATGGGAAATTGGCTAAAAACGGATATGAGACAATATTCAGTATTAATGAACATGGTATTAACTGCCATACTTACTAACGTTTACAACTTACTGCATTAACATAATTAGTGTAGTTAGTTATACAGTTGAACTTTCATGCAACGATTTTCAAGGGGACAAGAAAACCTTCGTAATAGAGAAAATCCGTTCTGAAAACTAATTCGTTATGTACAAAGCTTCGTTGCATGGAAGTTTGACTGTAGCTCAAATATTTTTTGATTTCCGATGAATTTTTTTTGTTGGTTTAAGTTATTTTAGGATATTTTTCGGTTTTCAGCGAATTTAATAATAGATTTAAATTTCACTTGAATTATTTTATTGTTTATTTTTTATATTAATAAAAATGTTAAAAAAAAGTACGATCTTCTCCGTGACAATGCGCTCTAGGAGCATTGCCGTGACCAGGATTCGAACCTGGGTTACCACGGCCACAACGTGGGGTCCTAACCACTAGACGATCACGGCTATTGAAGACACTTGAATAGCCAGACAAAAATAGCATATATTAACGGAATTGATCAAACGCTTGGACAAACAAGCTTTGCTACAGTTTACAGTCTACAAGCAACTTGTTTATGGAGCAAAAGTACACCAATAACAACAACAACAGCAAACAGCCACAAGAAAAAAGAATCAGCGGTGAAAGGCAAGCTTGAGTAAAAACCACCCAACCCAACCCAACCCAACAAACAAAACAAAAACGTCAGATACTACAAGATCCAAAACAGCCAAACGAATCAACCGACAAGCAATAAACAAGATTTTGGCTTATGAATGAATTTAAATTTCAAACCAAAGAGAGAGAGAGAGGGGAAGGTGAAAACGGGAAAGGAACTGGGTTTTCTATATTGCTTAAGTTGACTTTTGGCATTTTCAATTCATTTTACTATCAGCAGCATTTTGTGGCTTTCGCTATCTCTCTTTATTGTTTTGCAATTTTAGAACGAAGTGGGAAATACTATAAGCAAAAAGATTTAACGGAAATTTGAATTTTAAATCAATGTTAAAGTCAACGATGTCCATATTCAAATGTGAACAAATTTATAATTTTTGTGACGTGTTTGCATTTGAAGAATATTTGATTGGTTTTTAGTAAATGTTTTATTTGCCCAACACATCAAACTATTGCTCTAAAATATTTGTGCTAATAAATCATCAACTGAAAGTTATTAAATAATGTAATACAATTTTGTTTACCTTCGACTTTCGTTCTAACACAATAAAAACATACAAATTGACTAAAAATTGTTTTGCGATATGAATGAATTAACTTTTCTAATTGAAATAAATTTAACACACATTCAAAATGATTATATTACCTTTGGGGCATTTGATTAATTTATTCAAATGTGTTTGCATTTAGCTCTGTTAAAAGGATAAAGGCAATCCCGTTGTGTTTACCATTTTATGGTTTGGTTTCATGTGTATGCCCAATTGGATTGGTTCCTTTTTTTTAATTTTCTTTTTATATGATTGCGTGTTTATTTCATTTGCACAAACAGGCTTAAGGGATATTATCGACTAGAAGATACCTAAACGTGATTTGCAGCAAGCTTAAAAAGGTTTTTTTTTTACATATGTAAATCGAATAAGCTTTTGATTTCGATTGACGTTCAATATGATGTATTGAAGTATTCGGAGTATTTGTTTGCAAAATTTGTATATACCTTAAGCTATTTGTTTTATCAAGGTAAGCCCAGTAAACCAAGCACACGCGCCTTTAATATGGTGCTGACTGGTATGATTTAGATTTTATAACACCCCAGAGGCGTTTGAAATGAGTTATGTTTGTATGAACTTAATAAATACATGCTTCACATTAAATAATTTTTATCGTTTTACGTTCGGTGGTTATTTATTTATATTTTTTTAACTTCTTATCGCATATAGATTGCTTGGGGAGATAAGCAAGTTGCTTATCAACAGTATTTTGTTTTATAAAATTGAACTTGTTTAAAAATGATGAATGAGCAAGTTGTAAAACAAACTTGTTTATATATTTATCAGTTAGGGTTTTTATTAATTTGATTATTAAACAATCTATGCCATTAAATACAACTTTGAAAACTTGTTCGGCAAACACAAATCGTTTCCGACTCCCGGCTAGATTTTAAATTGCCAACAATTCTCATAAACAAGTTTCAATTGCCGACAACTTCAATATACTGAAAATATCCCGTTGAATCCAGTACAATGTATAATAAAATTTTGCATTTAATGATTTTGTAATTACCCATAAGTACAATATTATTTCAATGGCACTTTTTGTTTTTATTTTATTGTATGCCATTTACAAATACTATAAAGTTGGATTTTGCTGGGAGCGCAGAAAGTTGCGGGCAGGCGGGGGTCGCTTTTCAACGTGGGCTGGGCTTTTATTTATTTTTTTTTTAACACCACTTTGGCGTTACGTGCGGAAAGTCCTTAAAAAAAAAAATAAAAACGTGGTAAAGTGTTTACATGTAAGCTGAAAATTTACGAACACACACAAATGCACAACACACACAGACACAAACACACACACGCACACACAAAGACAAGACCCCGTTAAATTTTTTAGCACGGATTTTACTTTTTTTTATGTTTTTTTTTTTTTGCAATTTTTGTGGCCAGCTTTCGAAATGCGAAAAAAACCTTATGCACTTCTTTATGGCACGTGTGTGTGCATGTGTTTTTGTGTGTGAATATTCGCGCTCTAATAATTGCGCAAAAGAGTTGGGCTATTTACAAGTATTGACCGTATGACGATAACATGCATATATTCACAATTTGTGTCCCGTATTTGCAAATTAAATATGCTTTTTCTGATATCCAACATCCCATTAAAATGCAAACACACAAAAGCCTTCTACCGAATTCCCTCGTCCAAAATGCAGCTAAACTTTCTATGCAGGTGTAATTTACATTTGAATGTGTTGTAGAGGTCAAAGGGCAGGCACAAAAACTGTGAATCATAATTGCCAAACAGTGGTTCCGATATGCTGAAGAAAATATTTATGTTATCCAAGTTTAATCTTTCAAAGTTGTGAATTTATAGAATATTATTATGATGGTGTTAAGTATGGATTTATTAAACACTGTTGTGATTGTTTTAAGTATGGAAAATCCTTTTTGAATTACTTTTTTCCTTTCTCTGTTCGACCCACAGTGCCTGTGAAACATATTCAGACTGCCGCCAACCAGTCTGCCGCGTCTCAGGGTCACAATTGATTTCGTTTTATTTGGTTTTTTGCAGCCACTGATTGTGTGAGTTCCGATAATTTGCAGTTGTTCGGCACACGATTTAACTCTTTCCAAATAGAGTAGGAGAGACAGAGTTGGCACTTCGCCTACAACTGCTATAAATATGGCCTGAAGCACGAACTTTGCTACCAGTCAGTTGGCAAAATGCCTGAGAATAGGATTTATTCACTATTTAGTTCGGATATACCGCACGCGTTTGTCTACAATGATACACAGAAAGCGACGACCCTTAATTGTGGACCCTATGTAAGATCCATTGAGACTTTTGCACAGATCTTTCACTACAAACTGCAGTTGGACTTTGTGGAAACTTTGCCCAAGAAATCCGATTTACAGGATCAAATTGCTGAGGGTAGCTATAATGTGTCGTTGCATGGTGTTAGCATTAGATCAATGGAAGAGGATCCTTCGTCGAATGTCACACAATATAGTTATCCCATCGAGGTGGCCAAGTATTGTGTGATGGTACCTTTGGCACCCGAGTTGCCCAAATGGATGTACATGTTTTGGCCATTGGGTCGTTATGTTTGGACAACACTCTTTGTGGCCATCTTCTATGTGGCCTTTCTGCTGCGCTATATTCACTATCGGGAGACTGTAACCCGATCGTACACAAGGAATCTGCTGCATGCCATGGCCATTCTGCTGTACAGTCCCAACATGAATATGCAGGTTCAGCTAAATCAGGCACCCTTAAAGATGATTGTCTTCTACACTCTGCTCTATACTCAAGGATTTATAATATCCAATTTTCACATCAGTCACATGACATCCTTCGATATGAAGCCGGTTTTTGTTAAGCCCATCAATACGTGGCGCGATTTGATAGAGTCCGAGGTGCGCATCATTATACCGGATGCACTGCTTGAGGAGTTGCGTTTTCTGCCTGTCGTTGATATCTCATCGTTGGATGCACAGTTTGAGCCACGCATTTGACCGGACTATCAAAAACTCCTGGCCAATCCACCTAGAAATTATGCCTATGTGGTTACCCAGGATGCATGGGAGTTCTTCGATCGACAGCAGCGTGTACTCATCCAGCCATATTTCCATATGTCACAGGTTTGCTTTGGCGGTCTATTCAATGCCTTTCCGGTCCAAAGGGATGCTCGATTCGCGCCGGCCTTGGATCGCTTTATATTGCATGTCTATCAGGCGGGTCTCTGGCATCACTGGGAGGATATGGCCTTTATCTACGCCTTGCGTGCCAACTATGCTCAGGTCTTTCTGGACACGTATCCCGTGGAGCCGTTAAACTTGGAATTCTTTAAAACCGCTTGGATTGTACTCATCGTGGGCATACCCATATGCATTGTTGTCTATTGCTTGGAACTTATGTATTTCCATTGGCGGAAAATGCGTAGACATTATCAAATGTATAGTTAGATGAGTTTTCTTACTGTTTTGTAATTTAATATTCGAATTATCATATGAAGAAAGAAAGTAGAAAAAATTGCATGTTATATTTTATGCACTTCAGTAAAGTTTTTTCACTTATGATACATAATTACTGATTTACAACTGAAAGGTTAGGTTTAAGCTACATCAATTCTTAGATTCCCTCGTCGAATACGATTGTTAAACAAAGCTCCAACACTATGTTGTACGCTTAACAAGTTAACTATCTGCATTTATGGCAAATCATGAAGCAAGGGGTTACAAAAAACAAGTCCCAAAGGTTCGTGCTTGTTGTGTCAATGAGTTCATAACGAGCTCAACCGCTATTAATTTAATAACTTTGATGTTTGCATTTGTTATAATTGTTATGTTCCACATAGAGCTTGTCATCTAAACCCTTAAGATATGTAATAAAAATGTTTAAATGCATAACAAAACGTTTACATAGCGCATACGGCATGTGAACGTCTTGAAGTTAAGTCATGGATTTATTGAAAGGCATTATATTAATATTTCTTGGTCAATGGGGCTGTGCTTGGAATTTGGAATACATTAGCAAACTATTGATAACGTTCAATAACTTCACGGAATTCCAGGACTTGGTATGGTTCATAAGCCAGCAACTAGACGGCGAGCAAATAGAGAATACGGAGAAGTTCATCCGCATAATCGACGACGCTTTTGGATTGACACAAGTCCTGATCTACAATAATTCGGAAATGAGAACGAGTCACTCGGCGGTTAGACGTAATCAGGTGAGCTTGGTATTCACCATGGGCAGGGAGGACCCTATCATGCAGGTGGCCAATAAGGTGCTCATAGGTAGACACTTTTATCTCACAATCATTATGATGATGTACAAAGTGAGCGACTTAGAACCGGTCTATGATATATGTCGTTTTCTTAACGAAAACCAGTACGAGAATTCCTTGTTGTATTTCGAATCTGTAGATGGAATTAATCAGTTATATGGCGCGACACAGTATCCACAAATGAAGATTGAGAATCGCACAGATCTGAGCAAGTTTATCGAAAGGAAATTGAGAGAGTCAAAAAATGCCAATCAGGATTTGGGTGGTTATCAATTTGAAACCCCTTTGAGGGAGGATATGCCACACCTATTTAGCGTATGTAAGAGCTATCAGGGAAGCACTTATCGAATTATCGATACCTTTGTGCAACATCTGAACGGCAGCTTAAAAGACTTGGAGTTACCCAAGGATGCTCTGGGTGGAAGAGCTGTCAACATGAAGCAGACCCTTCAATTGATCAGGGAGCGAAAAGTACAGTTCTCAGCCCATGCTTATGCCTTGTTTATGCCCGATGACGAGCTGGAGAAGAGTTATCCCATATTGGTGGTGCGCTGGTGTCTATTGGTGCCATTGTACAATAGTGTCTCCACATATTTGTATGCTCTGCAGCCATTCGATTGGATTGTCTGGTTGTTTGTGATGGGCGCATTTGCAGCCTTGAGTTTGCTGGAGATGCTCTGGCTTTGTTTGGGTTTCTCGAATGCAGCTGATGGACTCAACACCTTTTGTTATATAATCAACATAGCCACAGGAAAGCAATTGTTGCAGCCTTCCCACTTGCGTTTTTTATTGCTCCTTGCAGTTTTCTTTCATGGCTTCTTCTTGTCAGCCAATTATACATCGACTTTGGGTAGCATTCTAGCCGTAAATCTTTTCCATGCTCAACTCAATACTATGGAAGATATTCTGGCTGCCCAACTTCCAGTCATGATCATCGACTATGAGTTGGAATTTCTGCTGCAGATGCACAAGGAACTGCCTGCTGAGTTTAGGAAACTATTGCGTCCCGTGGACAGCGGAATATTTGCTCAGCATCAGCTGAGTTTCAATAGTTCCTTTGCCTACTTCACCACCGAGGATAGCTGGCAGTTTTTGGACGAGCAGCAGCGACACTTGAAACAGCGTCAGTTCAAGTTCAGCAACATTTGCTTCGGCTCCTTTCATCTCGCATATCCCATGCAAAAGGATTCATCGTTGTGGCGTGATCTCGAGTACTATACGTTCCGGGTGCATTCCTCTGGGTTGCTTTACTACTACGCCAGTCTCAGCTTCGAGTCTGCTCTACGTGCTGGCTTAGTGCAACGATTGCAGGAGAGCAATGATTATGAATCGGCGGGTCTACAACATCTAGGGATAGCATTCATATTCCTTTTGGCCATGTCAGCAGTTGCAGCTATAGTACTTGCTTTGGAAGTGTTTGTAAAAAGATGTTAAATACAAATATAAGTTAACTTTTTTATTATTATAAAAAAAATATATATATATAAAATTACATTCGGATTCTTCCTTTTCTGTTGCGTCTGTGACTTCTAAGCATCTTACTTAGCTTTTTTTTCGTTTTAAGACAATAATCTTCAAGCACATGCTTTCGCCACTTCATTTCGAGAATGAAAATAAGCCCAGCAATAATCAATCCCACGCACCAGGTGCGCATCATGCTTGAAAAGAAACTCATGCCAAGCGGCAACGGTTGATCATTGACAATGATTATCCTTATCAGTTTCATATAGAGTGCCTCCCAGTAGGCTTCCCATTTCCAATGATAGCCCAAACCTGATTCACGAGCGATTAATATAAAGGTCTGCAGCGGCACGCGTAGATGCGAATCCCCTTGCAATGGAAACACATGATAAAAAGGACCCGAACAAATTGTAGTTAGTCGAAAAATTGGTGACTTTAGATGCTGCTGTAGCATTGTTACCGTTTCCCAACGATCACTGGACACAAAGTAACCAAAAGTTGAGTTCAACATATCACGATGGGCTTGGATAACACGCGCCTCCGTTACATCAACCTGTTGCATGAATCTGGGTGTATATTGATCCGGTTGGCGTGAAAGTGCATCATATTCATAGGCTTGGACCATTATGCGCAGATTTGCATTTATAATATCCTGCACACTGTTTATCTGTTGCTCCGCTGGCGCTGTAGTAAAAAAGCTAGCCATTTTGCTAATATACATATTGGAGGCAACCAACCCCATGATTGAGAACAATACGCTCAGGTATCTCATACGTATTGTTGACGCCTTGATGACCGATATGGGCGGACTATTTGTTAGAGTGCAGACGCATTGTAGAAGGGCAGCACTGAGATCCCTCGGACGTCTTGGTGAACAAAACCATAAGGAAAAGCTCATGTAGAATGTAGATGCAAGGAGAAGAAGCCAGACATTATCCTGAAGTGCCTCCTTCACGTAGAGTTCCTGCTGCGAATTATTCCTATATGGCACCATCAAACACCAATCGTTGATGCCAATGGGATAGCTAAAGCTCGCCGAGTAGTTGCCCAGCAGATCCGTAAAGGAGTGTATTAGAGTCTCGTAGACACCTTGGGTAACCAGCTCCAACAGACCGGGCAAATAGAAAACTTTCATTGTCAGATTTTCACTGGTATCATGCATTGTTGCATTGACGAACTGCAAGAAACCTAGGAATAGTTTTCCACTAGTGCCGTATATAGTTTTCTGGTCTGCACCCTTAAATACACGTGGCATATCATACATAACCGGAGAGCTCAACGAATATCCTTTCATGTTGTTGTTCAAGGGACGAAAGAAATCACGAGCTTTCCAATTATCTGTGTTGTTCAGAACGCTTTGCGTTGGATACGGCGAGAGTTGGTAGACATTATCCTGAATGGTCAGCAGGAGTGTGTTGATAAACTGTTTCTTCCATGTCCATTGAAATACATCCTTGAGTATGCTTGAGAAAAGGTTAAAGGTATCGGAACTTTTTTGATATTCGGCAGTGCTCAGAAACGGAAAGAGTATGAATATTGTTTCGATCCAGCGCATGCCTTTGAGTCCATGGGATGTGACTTCCATAATGGGATCATCCCTTCCCGTTGTAAATACCAAAACCAGGGATGGTGTACTAATCAGATTCCTTATCGAACCACTCGACATTGAACTATGGTTGTTCCTTATAAGAAGGCGCGGTATCAGGGGAAACTTTAGCCAGAACCGATTGAAAAAATCCATGGCACCTGGTTGATTTAAATTAAGTTCCTCCGATATGTAAAAGATGAGATTATGAAAATTTAGTACTTCATCGATTTTAGTAATAATGTTAATCACAAATTTATTATTTATCACTTGCAGACGCCTTGCAATTGTCACATTGCTAACTGCAACTGTTGGTGTCACTTGAACACGTGGCGAATAATTTAGAATGCGTTCAGCGGCCAGTATGTCCATATTCATAGAACGATTGTCAATTTGCAACTGAAACTCAAGGTTTCCATGCTTGCGTGTGATCCACAACTGGAACTGGTGTTGGTATTTTATGATGTTTGTTGATTTTGCAAACTAGCAAAACCCGCCGAGCAACGAGCTCATTAGGCAGCAATCAAAATTGGATGATGGATGACAGAAGGTGGACACTCAGGAGTGTAACAGGATAACCGAGGGAAGAAATTTCAATTTGACATATATGCGGCCCGTTGTTGGGCCACTGTTGCACACATAGCGCTCCTGTGTGCGGAAATAGAATACAACAGTTATCTTTGCAATACAGAAGTTAACATACCCTTGCAGATAGAAGATAAATTCTTCAACTGAATTAAATTTATGGTGGCAAAACAAGGACACAATCATATTCTGTGAACAAATATAAATCTACTTTCTTTAGTTACTTCAACATATTTTATATCAGCATTAATATTCCCAGTTGTTATGTGTTAATGTACAAAATAGATATAAATAAATCAAAATGCTGTTTAGTGTACATGTTTATTGACTCATAAAAAGCGTTAAACCATTTTTTGTTATTTTATCTCAAATGCAAATCGGTCATATTTGCTGTTTAGCCCTATTTATGCGCTAAAGGTCCATATAATTGAGCAAATCGTTGCTGAACATGCAATTTCAGTTTTAGCTATAAAAAAGGCTTTAAGTTTAATGTGTCAGCGTTCTGCAATTAAAAGTCACGCACACTCTTAAACGCACATGCAGCGAATGCATTTGCACACAAAATGAGTTGCCTACTTTCGAGCGTTTTCAGTTTCTAAACGATTTCTCTGCGGTTGGTTGATTTTACTGGCGCTGTCACATCGAAATCCTTCCTTGTTGCACTCTTCATTAAGTTTTAATTGCTGTGCAATGTCATAATTGAGCCATGCCAAAATGCCAACAGACAAGGCTAACAGAGCACAAGCCGAAAGCTTATCGCGATACGTCTTCGGGCTATCGCAATTAGCTAACAGTCACAAAGACATAGGTACATAGCCAGCTTAAAATATATTTATGATTGATGGGAAACCAAAAGATTTTCACGCCGCTGCACTTAGCGCTAAGCTATTGTTATTGCCTAATATAATGCCAACCATATTGACAACCGTTGTTGCTGTTGTTGTTGTTGACCTGTCCTTTTTGTTTGCTCGATGATTTGTCAAAATGCGACAAGTTGATGCGTAATTGTAACGCGCATTACTGTAAGTCAACTTGCAAAACGCAATTGTTGTCACATTTTCGCCATATGTACGGTATTTAGAGTACCGTGCGAACCAAATCATCTGGACAACACCTGAAGCTACACTTCACTTGGCATTGATGCCAAAAAAAAAGAAAATAAAAGATATATGCTTGGAGACATAAGACAAGGATTTCAGCATTTTATATTTTTGCTGTGTCTGTTTTTTGTGTGTGGCTTTCTTAGTTTGTGAGCTGCCGCCCAAGGCGCTAAAATACATTAAGCCACCTTGTTGAGCCGCCTCCGCTTTTATATATTTCAAATGCTTTATTTCAAATGCTGCGCTTTTTGCTATGGTATAATGTATTAAGGGCGTGTTTAAGAACTTTGTTTGTCATTGCATGATAAGTTCTTTTATGCTACAACAAAAATTAAAAAGTCGTTAAAAAGAAACAAGCCAACACAACTCTATTTATTCTCTTTGAATATTTTTGGTTTACTGAATCAAATTTATCAAATTTATACAAAAGTTGCATTTATTAGAATGCCAACTATTGTCTAACAGTTTCAAAATTAAGTTATGAATTTGCCAGCTTTATAAAAATGAAGTTTTTATCTTGTTCGTTGGCCAGATGTATCTTATTTCACACTGTTTTAGTTACACTTCTTTTTTTCCACATGTGTGATTATTTTTTGCTCTATACAACTGTATCTATGAGTGTGTGTTGTTGTTTGTGTATGTTGTGTTTTTTGCCACTTGGAAGCGGCACTGAAATGTTGCGAATGTTACAAAAACGTAGTTGAAACAAAAACCCTCCAGTTGTTTCACATTGCCCGTTTGCCCATGTCAAGTGCCAGCTGCTGGCTGGCCTCCTCCGTACCCATGTCCAGCTTCCGGTGTCCTCGTGTGTGTGTGTGTGTGGGTGTATCCGACAGTTGGCACCGCCCACATGCTTACCAAGCCCAACTCCCTCTCTCTTTCGCTCCGTTTCTCTCTAGGGTATCAACTGGGGAGCAGGTGTGTTTGACTGGCACCGCAGAATGTGTCGAAACATTTTTAGCCCGGCGGGCAAGCTGTGCATAAATGTGCGTGTGTGTGTGTGTGTGTGTGTGTGTGTGTGTGTGGCAGCAACTAACTGTTAAGCGAAATTACCGCAATCTCCGCACGTCGAAAAATTTTAATGCTGAAAAATGTATTTTCTAATTTTCTCTGTTGCCAGAGAGTGTTTTCCTTTTCATTTTCTTTTATTTTATTTTTAAACCCACTGACCAACATTATTCTGGCTTTGTCAGGGCTTGTGGGTATGTGTGTGTGTGTGTGTGTGTAGACAACAGGTGTTAGTAATGTGTTTTGCTATATTAATGAAAAATAATTACATTGCAATTGAAAGTTACCTTTTTGCTTGGCAAAACAAGAAGCTCAAACAAGCTCTAGCTTTAAGACTTTTCCATTTTTTCACGCGGTGCAAATAATTTTCTATAATTTCTATTCCACTTTCTCATCATTCTTTTTAACGGCATCAATTTTGTTTTTGTGTTTTTTTTTTGTTCTTTGCACCTGGTTGGATGCGCATCACTGGCAAATGCAATTTGCACATTAATATCGGCAGGGAGCAGCTAATTTTCAATATGAAACCGGGCAAACTTGCAGCTGGCAAAAGCTTTGGCAAAAAAGGCAATTTCCGCTTTTTTGATGCATTCTTTAATGGGCCCAGCTATGCGGATAGGTGTCGAGTGCGAGTGGGAAGTGCACTTAGGTGGAGAAAGGGTACAAAATAGTAAAGGGGGTTAGGGGAAAGGGATTGCCATTATGCTAAAATTTTATGTGCGCCAAGGCATGATAGGAATGTTGGTGTTGGTGTGCGAAGAGAAGAGAAAAGAGCGCTTTTAATGTTATTCGATACGAGCGAATGACGTTGAGTACGTTGGAATTGCCGTTATGTGGTACAATAATGGTGGGCGAGAAAAAGAAGTTTCTTCATGCCTTAGTTAAAAATATATTCAAATAAGTAATCATAAGGCAGAGAAAGGTTTATGGCTTCAATCACTCACAAATTTTGAAAAAAGAACTAGCTTGATATCTATAATTTTATAAATAAATATTATCCCTTACGTCTTTAAACTCCACACCTCATAACGCACCAAAAACTACTAAGTGCACTGAGTGTAAGGAGAACGGGCTGCTGATTAAGTTAATTATTGTTAGCAATGAGTAGAGTTGTTTAAAGCATTTGGCAGCTGCTCTCTTAACCGCTTGGCATTTTGGCAGCTGGCAAAGATTTCTTGTCGGGTTTTGCCTTTTCTTACTGCATAATTAAGCCATTTTATGCAGCAGCAAAGAAAAAATGTGAAAAACTCACCCACTCAGCTCAAACAAAAATGAGTGAAAAACGTGGCTGCTGTATTTTTCACGCCATTCTGCGAAGCTTTTGCCTTTTGCCTCATTATCTCTTTTGGCCAAGCAACAGTTGTTGTTGTTGTTTGCAAAAAAACGTTTGCTAAATAAGTAAAATTCGTGATTATTTTTTGTGTTTGTTTGTTTGGTGGAATGCTTTAGCCTGCTGCTTAAGTGCAACATTTTTTGGGTGCACTATAATAATGCATGCAATTAAACTAATGAAGTCATTTGCTGCTGCTGCTGCTGCCCGCTGACCTTTTCCCTTCTTAACCCGCATCATATCCTTTGAAAAAATCAAGTTAAGATTATGCGCGCAAAAGTTCAGTTCATTATAATTGTCTACTGTTCCATGTCAGATAGCAAGTATTTATTAAATGTTTAAGCTTTTTTCAACTTTTCTATATGACCTCAATTGACGTTAAATGTGGTTTTTCTTTTTCTACTTCATTTATTTATTTATATCGAATCTGCGCAGTCAGCGTGTCAATTTTTGACTTTGAGTTGTATTAATTGACTATTTTTGTTTGTTGCTGTCCTTTTGTTATTTCAGCTTGAGGTTGCAGCCAAACTGACAACGAAAATAGAGCACAGCAAATTAATTACATAACACAAAAAGATTAAAATGCCAGGCTAAATATATATGTACAAACATATGTATGTATATGTTGCATTGTTTTGTATAGTAAAATAAAAGCTTACGAGGACAAAAGCTATTGACGAATATTAAACAACTAGAATAAATTGTATTTTTTGTTTTCATAAAATTAATTTTTAAAAGATTTTTTTGCTTTTGATTTATGTTTAAGATCTGCCATCTTTTCTTCTCGTGGTCTGACTGTTGTCAGGTAAACTTAAAATATTAGAGCTTTCAAATGTAAATTCAAAACATTAAAGTTTTTGTTTAAATTCACAAGACCCCGGACAGAGCTTGTCGATTTTTATTTGCTTTGGCATTGGTTGATTTCGAGCAACAAGTACCAGGCAAACACAAATCAGCAGCAAGTAAATGATTTTCAGAACAAAAAAAAATAGCATACTTTTACTCCTGCACTCAAATAGAATGTTTACGCGCAGCTTAAAAGTAAGCAATCGTATTCTTATTTGCGCTTAGCCGCAAAACTATGCACTGCATAATATATTATTCTTATATTTTGCCGGAGTAAAAGTATGCTGTAACTTTTTTTGATTAAACATTCAGCTGCTTGCTGCTCATTTCTGTTTGCCTGGTACTGGGAGCTGGAAATTAACCAAAAATTGCCAATCTGATCGAAAAGCAAATAAAATCGACAAGCTCGGTCGGGGTGGGGTTTTATTTTTATGTTTTGTTTTTGTGGTTTTCGCATTAAATTGCTCTTAAAGTGTATGTATATTTCTGCGTGGGCCTTATAGAATAACTTACACAAAACACTTTAATGCTTGAATGCAGTTGGATAGATTTAGTCCTTGCGATGCCAATGCACCATGTCCTCTGAAAATCAGCAAGGATTTGTCCTAGTTAGAGCTAATTTCCTTAAAATATCAAATATTTTTTGTCCATAGCTCTGTCATATCTTCAAGGATATCGGAAGGACACATATTTTTTAGCTCACTGAAAAGGGGTCTTTCAATCGCCATTTAAGGATTTTGGAAATTCTACAAAAATATTTTGGCTTAAATTTATCAAGGGGGTAAGTCAGAAAATTTATGAATAATCACAAAACCCTTTATAGCTTGTCCATTTTAAGGACTAGCCGGTTGTCCTTTGGTCAAAAAACAGTCCTTGGCCTGCCAATTCATATAAGCTGATCAAAAGGATGAAAGTCCTTCAAACAGCTGAAATAAAAGGACTTTTTTAAAAACAGAAAATCATGTTTTACTCAGCCATGTCCTTGCAGATCCTGCCGAGACCTATGTCAAAAAACTTGTATTATTTAGGCCTATCAGCTGACCAAAGGACATCCAAATCGACCAAGCAGTTGTCGAGAAAACAAGGATTTTGTGATTGCAACTCAAATTCCTGTGCCTTTGGCTGAAATTTTTTAAGTGTTTTGGTTCTTAGAGTACCCCATAAACCTTGAATGCAGTTCGATGGAGCTCGTCTTAGCGATGCCAACGCGCCATGTCCTTTGAAAATTTGTAAGGATGCGACCGAGCTAGAGCTAGTTTTGTAAATCCATTTGTCCCAGTTTATGTTCCATCCTAAAAGTATCCTATAACATTTTGAATTTTCAACATTCTGCCGATTCAATTTCTATCCTAAAAGTAAGCTATACAATTTTTTGCGTTCGAGTTTTTGCGGCATGTTTTAATTTTTTTTTTTTTTTATTATATATTTTTATTTACAATCTATCTTATAGATAATAAGTAAATTTTATAAGTAAACATTTACAGGGGAATTTTTCATTTATGGGGATAGTTATAATATCTTAATGTTACCATGCTTTAGGCGGCCTAAAAGGAAGGTCCAAAGGGTGGTGCCTCTTGAGTCGGCGAGTCTGGGTGCTGTTATCTAGCAGGTTAATAGCTAGGTGGTTGCAGTGAGACTCGAGCCTGTCTATGTATCTTTGGCTGTAACGGCTTACCTCTTCGGAGACAGTGGGAACTCCAAGGTCCCTATGGATCACCAGATTTTTAACATAAAATGGTGCGTTTACCAGTCTGCGAAGAGCTATATTTTGAAATCTCTGCAGTATCTCGATGTTGGATGTTGAGGCTGTACCCCAAAGCTGGATCCCATATGTCCATATCGGTTTTAGAATAGCCTTGTATAGCAGCAGTTTGTTTTCTAGGTCGAGTTGGGATTTACGTCCAAGGAGCCACATCAGTTGTCTGAGCTTTAAGGAGAGCTGCTTACGCTTTGCCTTTATGTGTGCCGACCAAGTCAGCCGCCTGTCCAAGGTTAATCCAAGGTATTTAACTGTGTGCTCCGACGGCAGGGTCGAGCCATTTAGAGAAACTGGTGGGCAGGATTCTGTTCTGGTAGCAAAGGTTATGTGTGCTGATTTATTTTTTCGTTGACCACGATGTTCCATCTTTTGAGCCATGGCTCGAGGTAAGACAGCTGGGCTTGAAGGATGGCCGATGCTGTTGCAGGGTCACTTGAAGTGGCCAGGAAAGCTGTATCGTCTGCATAGGTGGCGATAACCAGGTCATCTCTGTTTAGGACTGGAAGATCTGCTGTGTATAACGTGTAGAGAACTGGTCCTAGAACGCTTCCCTGAGGAACACCGGCGTTAATTGAACAGATTTCTGACTCCGATGCATCACATCTAACATAAAACGTTCGCCTCTTTAGGTATGATTTGAGCAGTAGGAAGAGTGGCGCTGGGAGCACGCGTTTTAGCTTATAGAGTAGTCCTGGATGCCAGACACGGTCAAAGGCCTGTTTCACGTCTAGGAATGCAGCGGAGCAGTACTTCTTAGATTCAATTGAGTTGAGGATCGCATGTACAACTCTGTGGATTTGCTCAGGCGTTCCATGCTGACTCCTAAAGCCAAATTGGTGGGCTGGGATTAAGTTTTCCGTCTTCCAGGACTGGCAGTAGTCTTACTAATAATATTCTTTCAAATATTTTAGACAGGATCGCCAGCAAGCTGATGGGACGGTAGGAGGCAGGGTCCTGTTCAGGCTTTCCTGGTTTGGGTATCATTATGATTTCCGCACACTTCCATTGAGAAGGGAAGTGGTGTAGTCTAATGATACTATTGTAGATGGTTGTGAGGAAGGCAACGGCACATGACGGGAGGAGCTTTATGGTTGTTGCGTCTATGCCATCATATCCGGGGCTTTTATTGGACTTCAGGCTGGCGACTATGCTCTGAACCTCTTCTGTGTCTGTGGGACGGATCGGCAAATCCATTTGACAGGGTGCGTCCAGAAATGAATTCGTGGCAGTTACATCCCTGAAAGAGCATAGGTTGAAAGGGGTAAAAGTTTTTTCTAGGTGCTTTGCAAATGTCCCTGCTTTCTCTTCATTCGATCGGCACCACAGGCCAGCAGTGCTCCGTATAGGTGGGATTCTTTTGATGGGCCTCTTTAAATATTTAGTGGCATTCCAGAGATTATGTTCAACCCCGTTTGGTTCCGCGTTTCGAAGATAGTCTGCCAACCCTTCATTGCGTAAATCATACAGAAGTATCTTCAGGTCTTTGCTTGCACGATTAAGAGCTGCCTTGTCACGAGGATTTCGACTGAGCTGCCAAACTCTACGCAGACGACGTTTATTTCTAAGTTGCACCGTGACTTCTTCAGAATGGAGGTACTGGTCTCTGTGTCTCTTTTGTCTACTTGTGCAGAAAGGGTAATACGGATTACTGAGATTGGCTGCTTCATGTATGCTGCGTGTTAGTGTTTCGACCGCTGCTTCAATGTCCTCACCAGTTTCCAGTGTGATGGAAGGATCAAGTGATGACTCCAGTATGTCTCTAAATACCTGACTGTTGTAGTTTGCTCTTAACAGCTTTGTGGAACGACATTTTGTGTTGACTGGTAGGTTGACACGAAGCACCACTGCACTGTGGTCAGATAAAAGATCAAAATCCGTTCACACTTTGCACTACGCTAGGGTTTACACCGCGCGACATCGCAAAATCAATGATGTCAGGTTGCTTGATGGGGTCTGTTGGCCAGTAAGTTGGCTGTCCAGGCGAGTGTACCGCGAGATGCATTGCTTGAACGCATGAGAAAAGGGCGACTCCCTTTGGGTTGCATAATCTGGAGCCCCACCAAGTGTGCTTTGAGTTAAAATCACCACCGATTATAAACCTGTTGCCAAGGTCACTGAGGATTTGGGTAAACATTTGGGGGGTAACGCGGTACCTTGGTGGAGCATAGGCTGAGGCAATTGTGAGGCTTCCATTAGGGGTATCAATTGCCATTACGGCTGCTTGGAACCAGGTCTCCAGGACAGGAGCGCGTTCAGAAAAGGTGATGTTGTTTTTTATAAGTAGAGCTGCACCACCTCGAGCATTGCCGCTCGGGTGGTTTGCAGAGATTAGATTGTAGCCATTAATTTTGAAGAAGGATCTATCAGTGAAGTGAGATTCGGATATGAGCATTACGTCTATGTTGTTTCTTTTGATGTACAATTCCACATCAGGCCTGCTTTTGCATAGACCGTTGGCGTTCCAAAGGACAAGTTTCAGACCTATTTGCATAAGGATGCCAGAATTGTGCCCATCATTTGCGTCATTTGGGCGAACTGTGCTTGCATTAACTGCATCATTGATTGGATTTGGGCAATAATCGGGTTGTCAGACTCACCCTGTCCATGTTTAGTGTTTCTAGAGCTACCGTTTTTGTTGACTTGACCAGCTACTACATCAGCATAGCTAGTGTGGCCATTTCTGGTTTGTGACGGAGAGGTGTTTGGCATGTTACTTGAGAAGTTGGGTCTGGCAGGAGTATTGTTTGTAGCGTGCCTTACCTTACCTTGGTTTTGGTTTTGTGCTGTGGCTTTGTAAATTCTGCAGCCTTTGTAGGAAGCAGTATGTTTTTCTCCACAATGGACGCATGTGGGTGGTGCCTCACGTGGTTTGATGCATTCGGATGATTTGTGACCTGCCACTGCATTTGACGCAACGGTACGGCTTGTAGCAATATCTTTGCGTGTGACCAAAGTCTTGGCATCTGTGGCATTGAATGAGATCGTTGAACTTTTTTGGGGGCTCGATTGTGACTATTGCATTGCATAGCTTGTTGACCTCAAATATGGATTTGTTATTAGTTGCAGGCTCTAGGTCTACGAAGAACATTGCGATCGGCTCCTTAGTGGCTCGGTTCCTGGCATTAGCTATGTGGCGAACAGTGTGGCCCATTTTTTTGAGTGCAGACTGAATGTGCTCAGTGGGGGTGCTGTGGTGTAAGTTTTTGATGACGGCTCTATAGGCTCTTTTTTGTTTGAGCTGGTAGGTGTGAAACTCCACTTTTTTGTTGACAAGCAGGTTAACTAGGTTTCTGTAGGTTTCCTCTGTTGTGGTCATAACACGGATCTGACCATCACGTCCAGCTTTATAGATGTAGCTGTCACTGCTCACAATTTTGTTGAATTCAGCTTGCATTTGTGTTATGGTTGCCAACGGCCGTTATAAATATTGGTGGCGGCTTCGGTGCTGAAGGGGCAGCAGCCTGGTTTGCCTTTGATGAGGCGGCTTGATCAGCAGTTCCATTTTGTTCGGCCAATAGGGCGAATCTATTGGTTGAGTTGACTGATGTTGGTGCGGGTAGCATGTCTTCTATGTCGCTTAACGACATTGAAGACGAGGAATCATAGACCCTTGTTGCCTTCTTTTTGTTTGTGATTGGTGACCGACTTTTACGCTTGTTTACGTTTTGCCACGACACTTCCTGTGTCCCAGTTGCCGCGACACTTTCGGCTGTCTCAATCGTCATACTAGATGGTTCGTTGACAGCTTTTTTCAGTGCAATGCCAATAGTCTCTTTATTTTTGATCATGGCTGCCTGCTTAATAGCGGTGAGGCGCCCGATGAGCCCAGCGGGCTAAGTATAGTTAAACAACGCTTAATTCCTGATTATAGCAGATAAATTGTTTTAGCCGACACTGCACAAGACAGAGTCTAAAATATTCCCAGAAGTGTGCAAAAGTAGCACAGTAAAAAGTTTCTGTTTAATAACGAAAATAATATTTATTTTGTAAAACTTTTTGAAAAAATTTTCAGGTGTTGCTTCGGCAGAACCCCTGATACATGTTTTAATTGACCTGAATCGAGGGTGTTGTTACGTACGTCCTTGCAGTTTTGAATGTACACCAGAATAGAATGGTGGATAGAAGCCAAAGTTACTGTTAAGCACACAAACACCAAACAACGTGAGTCTGAAATTTATGGGAATTTACCAGAGAGCAGATTTGTATCTAATAGATTCAGCGCACCCAGAAGTGTTTTTTTTTTAGCCAGAAAAAACTATACAGTTAAAGAGTTCAACCTGTGTGAGCCACCCACCACCCTCCCACCAGATATGTAAAGTAAAGTAAAAGTTTTTCTCGTTTAATTTAATATTTAATTGTAATTGTTATTTATTCGCATTTTGGTTTGGTTT
This sequence comes from Scaptomyza polygonia, assembly GCA_035044585.1. Taxonomy (NCBI): domain Eukaryota; kingdom Metazoa; phylum Arthropoda; class Insecta; order Diptera; family Drosophilidae; genus Scaptomyza; species Scaptomyza polygonia. The sequence goes on from JAWNNU010001690.1 coordinate 1,908,353, forward strand.
TACAATATTTTATTTTTGTTTTGCTTAAAGTTTTCATTTTATAACTTGCCACGGTTTACAATGCTTTTCGTATTTCTCTCGTAATTGTTATTATTGTTTGGTGTAATTAAATGTTTTTTTTTGGTTTTTGGGGCTTTGTTTGTTTTCTTGGTTATTTTTTCGCACATTTGATATTACGAATAGTACGAGTACGTCGGGTATGAACATCTTCGCATTTACTAACACATTTATTGTTATTTTATAAGATTAGACAACATTTTTTGGGCCTCAAAGTTAGTTTGTAACCTTGCATGTGTTTTCATTTGTAATTTGTTTATGTTTGTTATTTTTTTTTTGGCTTTTTTTGTTTCATTAAAAATTAAATAAAATCTCATAATTTTGCTAACAAATGTCGCATTGCGCCTAACCAAATTATTCATTTTTATTTAGTATTTGTATGTTTTACGTTAAAATTAAAATTTTCGCTAACAGTTAAAAATTGTTTCTTGTCTTTCATAGAGTTCGTTTTATCAAGCAATTCTTTTGTTTTAGTTTTTAATCGTTTATTATATAATTACAATATTTAGCTAATTTGACACTTAAAGCGGAAAAACTTAACAACTTTTGGTTGGTTGAGTTGCAATTTTTTGTTCTCTCTTTTTTTGTTTTTAGTTTTTTGTTAGTTTTGCAATGCCTTTATTTTTTTCGTACACACTTAACAGCTAAATAACATTTATTCATTATAAGTTTCTTTTTTGGTTTACTTTCAATATTATATTTATTCATTTAGCTTGTATTGTATGTAGTCGTTTTTTTTTTAGAACTGTTAAATTTTGCTACTAATAAAATATATTTGATGTTTGTATGTATATTGTTATTATTATTATTATTCGTATGGTTATTGGTATTATGACTATTAAATTGCTATTATTTTATATCTTTTTTCTTTCTTTTCTTTTATGTATACAAGAGTCTGCCAATGCATATGTACATAAGTAGTATATCCATATGCCACAGAGACAGTTTTTGTTACGATTTAAAATATATTCAAGATTTGTTTTGGTTTTTTTAAGTTTTAGTTTTCGTTAGTTTAAGTTAAATATGGTGGTATTTCTGCAGTCAGCGTTGAGAAGAGCATCTCTTTTAGGTGATGGCAAACATATTATGTATGTCTTTAGATATGCATATACCCTACATATAAGTATATTTATTATGTATATCGTTTTGCATTTGGAAAAAAGACTTGTTTGTTTTTTTGTGTGTGTATGTGTGTGTGTGTGTGTGTGCTTTATTTTATGCATCTTGTTTGGAAGAGCAGCTGGTGGGTAGTTCTAAAACATGAAAGATACAAAGTTATATATATATATATAGATATATATATCTATATATATAAATGTAGATAAGTTACTTGAATGCTGTGCTTGGAAATTATTTACGAATTCACAGGCATCAAATGCATAGATTTGTTCAAAAATTAACTCTACATCAACATCAGCACCTGATCAGTAAACATCGATTTTTGTGCTAGATTTTTGAATATTTGAAGCAGCAGCTTTTTTGCCTATTGCTTTAGCAAGATTTTAGCATGGGGGAGGGGTTGGTTTTTTTTTTGTTTTCTTTTATCCTATAAGATTCTTTTTTAAGATTTCTCTTTTCTTTTTGTTATATATTTTATACTCGACCAGGTTGCACCCCACAAACACTTACAAATCGTCTCTACTTACATATGGGTTTTTCGTTTTATTTTTGGTTAGTTTTGTTTTGTGTGTGTTTACTGTATTAGCAACATCGAAAAATTTGTCCAAAAAGGATTTCGCATAATGTATATAAGTTAATTCTGTATAAGTACATATGTATATGTATACGTTATATATGTATCTATATAGTATTTAATAATTGTTTTTTTTTTTTCATTTTCATTTTCATTTTTATGTATAATGTATATATGCTGTATAAGTATCTTTTTAAGTTACACAAGTTCGAGTACTTTAATAGAACTTTCATTTACTTATTTTCATATAAATATTTAATGTTTGGTTTTCTCTGTTGTTGTTGTTGTTAAATTTACATTTATATAGCATAGACACAATTTGTTCACAATTTTCTCTAAGTTTATATTTTTTTTTAAGATATACATATACATATATATATTTTTAGAGAGAGGCGGTGGCTTTTATTTGGACTCCATTTATACAATTAGTCAGTAAAATGAGAATCGTGAGAATAAGCAACAACAAAAAATTAATTCACATAAAAAAACAGTCATGTTCTTAATTTCATATTTGGATTTCAATTTCACACATAAAAATTTAAGAGTAGCAGAAAAATGTTTTATCGGTTTTTTATCGAAAGAGAGAGTGTGCTTGTTCCGAATATAGTACATTAGCATTTTGCCTAACCAAATATTGTAAATAGTTAAGTGCATTTGTATTGTATATATATATATATACAATTTGTTAGTTTTTTATACATACATACATAGCAAAATCACATTTGATTTGTTAACCAAAATAAACTACATCACGCTTTTCCAATTGCTTTGTTCAACCATTCAACATTTGTTTTTAAATATTTCTATTTTTTGTTTTTTACAATTTAAAATGAGTTTTTTGTTTGCTAAAACGGAAGTGAAGTGTGTGCGTTCTGGAATTGATTTTCGCATAGAGATGTTTTTAGTTTCTGTTTTTTTTTAACAACTACATAAAATACAGTTTTTGTTTTGTGGTTAAAGTAATGTCGTTTTTGCACATTGAATTGTTGGCTTAATACATAAGTTATATATATTTATATATATACATATGGTTGTATTGTTATTACACAATACAGTTAAGTTTAACTTGAAATTGACATTAGGATCGTTTGGTTCGCACGCATCGGGAAATGCATTTATACGAACTGCTTTTTGCTTAAACACTCAAAATTAGAATACTAATTACACCCGAATTTGTTTTGTAAATGATAAATTGTTATTGTGCATTTATTGACTAGATATGTGTATATATATATATACTAAATATTCATTACTTACTAAATTTGATTATTGTGCAGTTTTGTGTTTCTACTTTCGACCAAAAATAATTGAAAGACAATTGACACTAGTCTAAGTTTAATAATTGAAGTGCGTTTATATATTTAATTTCGTTTAATTAATTCTTTTCGTTTAGAGATATATTTATTTATGTATATTGTTAAGTTCTAATCTCTAACCTTATCCTAATGTTTGTGTCATACAAAGAATGAAAACTAGTCAACCACACATACATATTAAAGCAATTGTATCTATGAGCAAATTGTTGAACCTTTCTTCTCCTAACTGGACCTTGCAACTTCTTCTGCATTTTCTTTCTACTTTATTTGTAAATTATTGTACCCATTTTTGTTTTTTTTTGTTTAGTTTAATGCTAAATTTCTCATTCCTCTTATAGCAACACATTTATAAAAATACAAAATAAATGCAAAACAAGCTAAGGAAAATCAATAAATTTTATGCGTCTGACTGACTTACATAGTTTCTATTTATAAATATTATTGGATATCTGTTTTAATTTACAATATTTGATTGTAGTTTTTACAAGGTTATTCATTTTGTTTTTTTTAGTATATATTTATATATTTACAATTTGACGCATTTTTATTATTATTTCATTAAAGTAAGTTCTGCAAAATTTTGTTTTTATCAAGGCTATATGTAAAATCTTTAAATATTATTATAGCAATGCAACAGAACTGCTAATAAGCTAAATAATAAATGTGTAGGTGGGAAAAGAGTTGATTGAAAAAAAATTGACTAACAAAATATATATTTTAAAGCAACTAAATTTTGGTCCCTTTACTTCTTTTGGCATGTTTAAAGTTTAAAATTGATTAATTTTAAATCGGAAACGCTCAAATTGAGTTTGAAATTCAAAAAGTTGTACAACTATTATTTAGAATATAAGATTTTCTTTTAGTAAATAAGCTCTTTTAAATTTTAAGCTGCAAACTTCACATTTTGTGTCCAATTCCGAATGAATAACTAAGGATCAATCAATTATGTAATGACAAGAGCATGCACATCAATTTTAGTCCCACAATAAACTTTTTTTGCATTAAATTTTATTTTAGAACTGGTAACTGGGTAACTGCAATCAATCAATGGTCAACGAGTTGGACATACGACATGTAATTTAACGCCAACTGCAAAAGAACTACAAGCAAAAATAAGAACAGAAAAATAATATGTACGCATAGCGATGAAGGCCGCAAATAAATACAATAAAACAGGACAATAAAAATAAAAAAACAAAGATAAATAAATACTTGCTGGACAGAATCGTCGAGAACTCAAGCAACTTGAAACTATCAGTGGGAACTCTCCATACTCTGTGAACCAAGTGTCATTAATTTTAAATGGAATATTTATGCAAGTCCGGGTATAGGTTTTATGCGTTCGCAAATGACACAGGATTACGAAACGGTATGCAATACTTTACATCAAACTTGAGCTTAACTAAATTATTTATTGAGCCAGACAGGGCTTAGCCTTAATGAAGGTGGCCCCTTTGTGAACTTTGTGGCAACTCTCCCAAGCACTTATAAACACACACACACACGCAAACATATGTCACAAACAGACAGACACAGTTGGTAACCCTTTTTTATTGAAAAGAAACCAGCTGGTTTCTGGCTCTTAAGCTTAGTGGGCAAAACATTTAATCAAACAATACTTAATGCGATTTCCCAAAAAGTTTTTTGAGTTGATGACGATATCAAAGCGAAATAGTTTTGTTTTTCATTTAGTTCATTAAAGTTGCCCTTTTCTAGTGGCTCAATTTTCGAACAATTCCCGTTCTTGCACTTGTCGCGTATATTTAATTATTGTTTGTTTGTTTATTAGCTTTTGTGTGCGTTCACTAAATTAAATTGTTGAGGCTTATAATTTATTTGCATGTGTGTGTATAAATAGTTTTTTTTTTTTTTCGCCACTAATGAATTCGATTATAAATTAATTTGATATTACGATTGAATGCGCCCTATTGATTACCAGCTAGCCCGAAGGCCAAATAAAATCAGCAAATAATTGCAAATTATTTAAATGTATAATCAAATATTTGAATAATTGGCCGTGATTCAATTTATCTATTGATTTTTCCAATCGGCTTAAAAGTTCGAGATATATATATATAAATATATTTCTATATAATGAAGTTGGCTAACTACTTGAATTACTTACCACATGCACAGCAAGCACTTAAAATCAACGAAAACAACTTGATAGCCACATTAAATGATTAAAAATTAAGGATCGAAATCGTGTATCAAATATAAATTCATCGGGAGCTAGTATATAACAGTTGGATCTAGTAGTTCTTGTAATGGAGGTGGTTGTTGTTCTACTAGTAGCTGTAGTTGTTGTTGTTGTTGTTGTAATATTTTTTGTTGTTGTTATTGAAGATTGTTTTTATTTGACATTTTGGTGATTGACTGTGGTGCTTGTTGTTGTTGTTGTTGTACTTGTACTTGTTGTTCTTGTTCTATGCGGCCACTAACTGTACTTTGGATGTTGTAGTGTTGTTGCTGTTGTAGTTTGTTGTACTGCATTTTATTTTGTTAACTGTAAATATGGTAAAAGTATAGGTGAGCTTTTTATTGTGAGTTCAAGTTTAATAAAAAAAAAAACAAAATAGTTTGATTTTTTATTTGGGAAATAAAACAAAGTTTTCTTTTGAGTTTTCTTATTTTTTTTTTGTGTATAAGTTTAAGTATTTCATTTATTTGTTTTCGCTCAAAGATCAAAGAATTGTATTATGTATTGTTGTTAATGTTTTTGTCGTGGTTTTGTTTTAATGTATTTGGTTTTTTTTTTGTATTTGTGTTTTGGGATATTTCGCTTGCATCGAATATATCTTAATGTTTTTTTTTTCTTTCGTATTTTACTGTATTTGCGCTTAAATTTAAGTAAGTTTTTTTTTTGTAATGTTTTGCTTACAATTTTCGTTTTTTTTTTTGCACTACAGCTTTTTTTGTTTTAATTTTTAATCGTTTTTTTAAAATGCTAACAACATTTAATAAATAGTAGTTTTTAATAATTGTTTATAATTTGTCATATTGTGTGACTGTATAAGTGTAATTGTGTGTACGAGTGTGTGTGTGTGTTTCGAAACAAATTTACTGTAGCATAGGTTTTGGGGTTTGTTCTGCTGTTTTTTTTTCTTGATATATAATGAATGCTATATGCTTGTAATCGTGTATGTTTGTGTGTGTATGTATATGTATACGAGATGCAGAAACGTGTATTTTTGAAATTGTGTTTGCTTGTAAATGTTGAAAATATTGTTATCAAAAAGATTATGTGACATTTGTGTAGGCTTCTTATGTATGACTGTATGTGTATGCATGTATATGTATATGTGTGTGTATTAAGTTTTATAATGTTGCATATATGTATACGTATGTTAATGTTTGAGTGTAAGTAGATATTAAGTGTATTTGTTGTTTTGTGTTTGCTTTTTTTTGTTTTTCTAAATAAATTACATTACGCATATTCGACTAAACACTTAGAAAATTCAATTTAAATTTGTTGCTATGCTGTTGATCTTCTTCCTGTTGATTATATTTAGCCCTCAAAAGTAGCGTGTCTCGACATTTGCGGCATATATTAGAATAGAATATTATTAGTACTACTACACAAGCTGTGTGTGTGTCTGTGTGTTTCTCTGTGTGATGATAACTTATCGAAAAATCTTAAGCGAGCGGAAATAGTTGATTTTCGTATTCGTATTCATTTTCTTTTCCTTTTATTTGTATTTGTTGTTTTAAGATTTAATTTAATTAAATTTGCTTAATGAGATTGTTTTTTATTCGGTGGATAAGTTTAACGAGTGGCTATGTATTAATGTATGTATGTGTGTGTGTGTGTGTGTGTATGTAAGTGTGTGTAAATAATAATAACTATTTCCGCCACACATATGCTATCGAATCTAAAATTATATATTTAATAATAATTAATGCATTAACTAAACTAAAACGTTTAACGCAAATTCAACTAAATTGCATATTAACATTGCTATTTATTATTTAATTATTAGAATTTTGTGTTATATTTTTAACAAAACACAAGTTAAATTATATGTATTGCACACGCCAAATTAAGCAACTTCCCGTTCTTTTTCTTTCCATCCCTTTTCTAATAGCCCTGTTTATTACTAAAGTGTGTGTGTGTGTGTTTTGTGTGAGTATTGCGTATGTTTACAACCGGTCGATGTCGTGTGATTTTTATAGTCACACATGTTTCATGTTATTATTCATCAACTTCGCTAAGAGATCAAATATTTAAAGTGAGCAATTGCAAAGGGAGAACCTCCTACAGCAGACTGTGAAGTTGAGTTCACAAATAATTTGAGCCCCTTAATGTATGCAATAATTTCTTACCCAAACATGCACACATTGACAAATTGCTTGCGATTAAAATGAATCAATAAATTATTAGAAGTGCTTGCATTTAATCGCAAACAAAAGACCCAGATGTTCAAAATCGTATCGGGTATGTGTCTAAGTTGTGTGTTTCGGGTTAGTTGGTGTGCATACATACAGCATTTATGGGTTGTACTTAAAACTGTTTGCTAAACCATTGAAAGAATATATTTTACTCATATTCGATATACACTAAGAGACAATTAGGAATGTATGTATATGTTAGTTGAGTATGTATGTATGTATGTTTGTATGTAGTAGTAATATATGTATAGCTGGGGTAAAATTTAAGTATAGACATCTATTGTGGGAGGAGAGATTTGGGGATTCAAAAATTCATAGCTTGCTAAGTATACGATTATTATTTGTTATATTTTGTTAAATTTAATATGTTTTAAAGATTTTTTCAAAATTATCACCAGTAATTACGCTTTACGACTACACTATGCAGTTGTCCTTCTTTTTTCTTATTCTTTGTTTTTTTTTTTTTAGTTTTAAAACTTTTCGTCCATTCGTTTTCGGTCTGTGTGTCATGTTTGTCTGTCTGTGTGTAGATTGTGGTGTAATTTGTGGTGTAATTATGTTAAAGTTTGGTTATGTTCTTCCCTCATCATCATCATCATATGCCAAAAAGCGAATTCGATTTCGTTTTCATATACATATATGGTATCTTGTTTTTTTTTTTTTTTATAAGAATTTTTGTTAGCTTGCATTTAAAATTGACACGCTCTCTGCTTCTTCACTTTGTTGTTGTTGTTAAAAACTATATATGTTTATGTAGATATATAATCTATATCTACAAATATGTCATATATATCGTGTGTTTGTGTGTGTGTGTGAATTTTTATTACTATGCGTGTTTATGTATATACTATATTAAATATGTAAATATTTTATTTAATTTATATATAAGTACTTGTGTGTAAGTATGTATTTGTGTATGTTAAGTATAAACTATAAGCCTATAAGAATATAGTTGTAGGTTGTATCTTTGTTTTTGTTTAATGCATTTTTCATATGTAGCTTATTCGTTTCTTGTATTTTTTTGTTTTGGTTTTTGGGATTACTTTCTCAATATGCATTTTTATCATAGATTATTATGAATTCGTTTCGGTGTACAAAGTTGTTGGTTTTGTTTTTATTTTAGTGTTTTTTGTTTACTTTTCATTTAGATTTTTGTTTTTGTTTTGCTGGAAAAAACCAAATCATAATAGAAAAATGTATTTAGCAAGTGAAAAGTTTCATTCATAGAAAAATGTATACGTTGTTTTGTTGTTTTTAGCAAATAAAATGTATATTGTTTAGCTTTGTAGTTGTAACTCGTGTAAGCAGCATGGTATCGAAAGATATATCAAAAATCGCCTAAGAAAAAGAATTTCGAAAAGGTTTCGACTGGCGATTTCTTGGAGGTTTCTTTTTGTTGTTGGAAAAGCAGTTTTCAACTCGTTGTGTAATGGTGTCTGGTTGTTGTTATTTTTTTTTTTGGACGGTTTCATCAATTTATATTATGCATATAACTTTTAATATTTATTTTATGTTTTGGTGGTGTTGTCAATTCAATGTGTTGAACAAACTGGTCCATATTTTTGTTTTTTTTTTTGTTGTTGTTGCAGTGTAATTGGTGTGAAGGCGAATTACAAGAACTAAGTAAAACCGTTTTGAGCACAGAATATCTCTGCCGCAACAGAACAAGTAGAAGATGATAATTTTTGGTTGGGTTTATCTCTGGGAATAGAGTGTGTTTGGTTTGATTTTATTTATAAACAGCACCTACCTTGTGCCTCATGCGCATTTTTTAGAGTTGAAAACTACGCGGCAATAAAAATAGGGCAAAGAAAATTGCTTTAAAAAGAGACGGAACAAACAAGTAAAAAGCGATATTTTTGCATATAACATATTCTGTCAACCTTAATTTAACATAATACACTTATTTTTTTTGCTAACGAAATTTTGTCTAGTTTTTTGTTTGATTTCCAATGCTTTTCAAATAAAGGTTAAAATTGCTTTTGGCTAATAATTTCGCGAATCGTTAAAAACAGGCAAATTAAATCAAAATAATTTGGCTAGTATTTATCTTAGTTACTTTTTTTTTATGCTTTTGTTTTCAAGTGATACACACTAGTCTTAATTTAACATCGCTTAAATCTAGCATTGCATATTAAATATTACATACAATTCTTGCAGGGGGCGTTTTTTCTCGCTTGATTCAGGGTTTTTTGTTTTGTTTTGTTTTGTTTTTAACAAATGGATTATGTTTTGTTAGCAGTTGTTTGTTGTTGTTCAGTGAAAGTATTCTGATTATTTTAATGCCTAAATTGTAAAATCGTTTAATTTAAGCCGCTTATAAATTTCGATATGTTAAAAATTCAGGAATTATACGCGTTTAACAATTTGGCATACATTTTGGTATAGTTGTTTTTATTTGATTTATTTATTAGTTGTTGTTTTTTAATTAAAAAAAAAATTAATAAGGATTCGAGGGCTGTGCGTTGCTAGGATGTCTGGCTTCTTGCAAGAAGAGAATGAGTTTCAATCTCTTGAAGCAAATTATTTGTCATGTTTCAATTCCTGTAAAATCATATTGAAAAACTATAGCTATTGACGATGAGAAAAAGCTAAAAAATTAGAGCCAAAATAAAATGAAATCAAATAAAATAATTTTACATATACATATTTATATATATATTTATATCAAAAAATCGAGCGCGCATATTACAAACTTTGGGCACACAATAAACGCGTTAAAAAATAACAACAAATTTTAAATATTAAATAAAACAAATTATTTATATATATCTATATAAATATATGTTGTTTTTTTTTTGTTTCTTTTTAACTCATAAAAAATTATAAAATAAAATTATACAACGTTGTAAAATGTTGCATTTATAATGGATTAACATTTAAAATTCCATATTATGATTGATGTGTGTTTGATTTTATGTGTGTATAAATTATATAGCTACCAAGTTGTATGTATTATTGTATAATTTATATATTTTGTTTTGTTTGTTTGTTTATTAATTGTTTATACACTAATTAGGAGCTTCAAGATCGTTGTTGCTTTTAAGTTCTTAAGAAAATAAAGTGTATGATTTACGATTTAACGAGATTTTCTCAGCATCTGCTCTGTCCATATAAATCAATAATTGTTTAAATTAAGTACAATTATACTTAGTAAGATACAAAATATTTTACAATTAATACGATTTACAACAATTTACATAAGAACTAAAGGACATTTAAAAAAACATGTATAATTGATGAAGTGTAAACGAATAAAATGAGCAAAATATTGCAAATAAATTAAATAGATTGAAGTGTTTTTTTTTTGTTTTTGTTTGTTAATTAAAGCAATAATTGCACATAGTATTTAAGAAAATGGTATGAGAAATGTGTGTATGCATGAAAAATTCGGTTCTATATAGCATATAGTATTCGTTGATTTGCATTAAAGAACATAGTTTGTCATCATAGACATTCTAAAAAAAATTAAAAATATCATTTTATATGTTTTCTTTTATAACTAGCTGCAGTTGCCTAAAAATTAAATGAAATTAATTTTCATGCTATTATTTTTGTTGTTTATATTGTTTTGTTTTATAATGTTTATCTAACATACGCCTTTGATATGGTTGTTACTGTTGCTTTTATTGCTGATATTTTTAATTAATTTTATTTATAATTCTTTTGCGTCACGCCAATATTATACTTGGAGTTTTGAAATGTTTGGCTCTCTTTTCAGTGTCTTCTTAGCTTAAAACGCCTCAAAAATATTTTTTTTCATTTCCATTTAAGGTTTGTATGTAAGTATGTCTCAATGTCGTTCTGCACTTAAAATTATAATTTTTACGTTTAATACGCTTGCAATTGTTTTTTATGTTATTATTTTGTTTTAGTTTTGTTGTCGCTTTTTACATTTAGTGTAAAATTATAGTTAATATTAATTTAAATACATATACAGCTCATACATATTAATTTATGCCTTTTGTTTAAACCTTTTGTAAACTAAGCACAAAAATAATGTTAATGTTCTGTTGTCTTTTTGTCGTTTTGTTGTTGTTAATATTTAAATTTAAAAAAAATAATAAAACTACAAGAAATAAAAAAACAAACATTGGCTTGTGCAAGTTTCTCTTTTCTTGTTTTTTTTTGTTAGATTTTTTGAAAATTTGCTGAAATTCGCGTTAAACTAATATTAATAAATTTGATTTAAAATTGCTAAATTTTTGGTTTAATTTTACACGTTTTGCGCTCTCGCATAATTTTTTTTTAAGATTTGATTCAATAAATATTTTGTTTAAATCTTTAAGCATCAGATTTTTGTCTCACACGTGAATACTTGTCGAAATATTGTCCAAAGAAATTTTGTTGTTGCATTTGTTTTGTTTTGTTTTTTTTTTTTACCATATCGTATATAATTCTAAGTAAATAATATAATATAATTAACTAAAATATTTGTTTATATATATATATATATGTATGTATATATATATGTAGTTGAAAGTCAGTTGATTTGTTGTTGATTTTCTTTTGCGTCTGTGTGTTTTTTTCTTTATTTATTTATTTATATATATATATTCTATATATATAGTATGTATATTAATTGCATATTACATTGTTTACAATTTATTTAGATGTTTCTGCAATTTCACCAAGTGCAACACACAACACACGAGAAACTTTACATAAATAAAAGCAAGAAAACATAAAATTTTAACAATGTTTGTTTGTTTTGGTGTTCTTTTGTTGTTGTTTTTTGTTTTATGTTTGTTCTGTTTTTGAATGCAACTAAACAATTTATTAACCTAATTTTTTTTTGCTATTCTTCGTCCATAATTTCCATGCACTTAGTATTAATTTGCTTGGAACGCAAACGCATGTAAATGTGTGTGTGTTTGTGAGAGTGTGTGTGTTATCTTTTTGCTTTTAAACGCCGCCATTTTGTACATGAATGTCTGTGTGTGTTGATTATGTGATTATGTTGTTTTTTCGCTTTTGTTTTTGAATTTCAAGTAAATGGCGCGCGTAGAAAAGTTTACATGCATTTGCGTATTGTGTGTGTATTTGTTGTCAATTGTATTAGTTTAGTATATATATTTTAAGTTTAATGTGTGTGTGTGGGTTTCAAGTCAATCGAATCATCAGATTTCACTTGTTGTTCTTGTTGTTTGTCATTTCACGATTGTTTTCTGTGGTGTTTTAAAGTCGGCATCGTCTTCCATATGCTTCCCCATTTTTTCTTTGCAGTAGAGTTAATAATTGTTTTTGTTATTTGTTGTTGATTTGTGTTGCATAGCGTTGTTGTTGTTGTTGTTGTTGATGTTGTTGTTGGTTGTTGTTGCTGTTGTTGTTGGCTGCGCTTACACAATGGTAATCAAATCTCAATTGTAAATCTCTGCCTTGACATCGCCATCGTTCTCCTTCTCGATCATGCCCTCATTTGCAGCATTATTCCACGCTCCATTCATGCTCTTTGACGATGAGAAGCACAGCTTCATGATGAATGGGAATTTGGTGCCTAAAGTTGGTTGTGCAACACAGGTTTGAAATCAAAAAACAAAATAAAAGAAAGAAGAAATATGCATAGTTATAGAATAAATGGGGTTCCTTCGTTGGTAATCAAGATATATGTTTTTTAGATAGTGTTGTAGTAATGTGTATAAGTGTTGTATATCTGAATCAAGTTATTTGCATTTCGCAGAGTTTCGTGAGAGTTTTCAAAGGGAATTGGAAAATCGATGTTAGGAAGGTTGGAAAGGGAAAAGGAATTTGATTAATAGGCATTTAATTTCCACTTTGTTGGGCAATCAAAAATTATTACCAAGACCAACCCATGATAAACCAAACAAATTGTTGCTTTAATGTTATTAAAATCATTAATGGTTTAATAAAAATTTAAGAAAAGAAAAGAATTCTCGACTAGAAAAACACTTTTTATAGCAGCTATCTTTACTAAATAAATAAAGGGTATCTAATGAGGGAAGAAAGAAAACTTTTTACTGCCTGTCAAGGTGCTTGCTAAGCTGCATTTTATGTGCCAATTAAATGCGCGGCAGCCTCATCGTAAAAGTCCTTTGCGGGGGCCCAATATGCAATCAAAATCACTCAAATGTAAAAATTGCCAAGCATCAGCAAAGAGCACGCACACACACACACAAACAAATAGGTGTGAGGAAGAGAGCAGCGCTGAAAATTGCGATACGGAGAGAGAGCGTGCGCAAATATATTTGCTAGATGCATAATTTCACAGCCTGAAAGTATGCAACGGCATCTGTTTGCATTTAGCATTTGTTGTTTGCACGTGTTGAGTGTGTGTGTGTGTGTGTGTGTCTGCGGGCAGGTTGTATATGTTTGTGTAGAAATGCGTATGCACAGCAATGCTGGAAGTGTATTTGCATTGCTTACATTTTTAATTACTATTTACCATGCACTCGAGCGGGCACTCGTTGCAAACACAACAACAAATATGCAAACAACACCCACCAAAATATTGGCAAAATAAATGTACACGCACACACAGACGACGTTGTGAAAAGCATACACGTCCTTTTCTCAAGCCATTCGACGTACTCTGCATGCACACACAACACACTTATTTGCATAAAAGATTTTTACGCAAGGTGTAAACAATGATAGCAGCAGCTGAGAAGGAGGAAGGAAAGGGAGAATAGCCGTGCTGTGCATGCAGTGAATACGTAAAACACAATACTCTCGATATGGCAATGATGCTGCACCATCAACTGTATTAAAAGGTATGCCAATGCCAGCAGCAGCAGCACAGGCCAAATGCATGCAAAATTATTCGAAACAGGCACAGATTTCAGCTACGAGAGAGAACATCGAGATACATTTTCGATAGCAGAAAACAGTACGCTGCAGGCAATTAGGTTAAGTGAATGAATGGGGCATCATCATGAAGGCATGTTGTTGATAACATTGGCACAATAGTGCAATTGTACTGAAAATGTTTTAGGATTAGAGATAACAACAACACATTAAAAAGTGTTATTCGATTTACATTCTTTCTATTCTGTATACCAGAACTGTATATAATTTGTTGCTTTTCAATAACAAGGACTTTGGCAATGACAGCGATTCAATTGCGAATCCTGCGATAAAATATGCATGTAGTATTAATGTCAACAACTCAATGTCAATCAACTGGAAAGTCAAATGTTGATTATTTTATGAAACGTTTTGAAAACTGTGTCGGCCATGTTGTGACTGAATAAATATGAAAAGCGGCGCAAAACACAAATGTAAACATGAAAATAATAATAATCGTAATAATGCCAGGCCAGGCCATTGAAAATGTTTCTAAAGTATTTATGTGCAAAGTTTGAAGGGGTTTGTCATATCGCGCGTAGAGAGGGAGCGATAAACACAGCAACAGAGTGCTTCATAAATGTTAAAATGGCGGCTTATGTTAAATGGGGGGGCTTTGGCGCGCTGGCCTATAAAATAACTGGCGCTTCCGAAAATTGTTTATCTTAATTACCAAATTAAAATTTTCATCGCGGCTCATAACTAAAAACTTTTGCGCAACAGCATTGAAAGACCAAAAGTTAAGGCGCGATAACACTGTAGAAAATGGGGGGGCAGAATGGGTTGGTTGGTTGTAAGGGGTTCCTTATTTTCTTTTAATTTCCGTTTTTTTTTTATTATTTTTTGGTTTGGCAAAAGTCAAAAGGCCATTGCGAAAACAGCATTTAAACTTTTGCATATTGCCTACTTTCTGGATTGGGGTTTTGGTGGTTTTTAGTGGTTATGATGGTTACGGTGGTAATGTGGGTTTTGGTGGTAATGGTGGTGTGGTGTGATGGGAAGTTGGTGGTGATGGTGGTGATATTCTCTTTACTTTTTTATGCGAAAATTTTGTGTAACTTTTTTTTTTAAACTTTGTCCAAATGTATGACAAATTTTTCGAATAACTTTAGCATTTTCATTATCATTTTGCTTTTTTTTGAAAAACACTTTAACACAGCACTATCTCACCTTTACCCTCAATAGGCAGATGGTTGCACTTCATGATGGCGAGCACGGCCTGCGAAATGTTCGGGAACTCGATCAGGCCCGATGACGAACGCTCCGTCTTCAAGGGGAACAGACGCACAGATGTGGCTGGCACTTCCTTGATATTAAATATGCCAATGAGCTGGTCCTCGGTAAGACCGGGCGGTGTGTTAAAGAAGTGCAAAATCTTTGGCAAGAAACAAATGAAATGAAAGTGTTATAGCTCATTAAGTATTTTGTTATTCATTCGCTTACTTTGCTCGGTGGTTGAATGCGATTCTTGCTGGCCTGGGCCGGCGATAGGAAACGATTGTTTTTCGAGCCAGTATACTCCTTGAAGCTGGGTGTATGATCCGGCAGCAAGAACGGATTAATCACCTCCGATAGGAAGTTTTGCTTTGAGAATGCAATCTGTATTTTGCCGCCAGTGCCAACGGGAATGTTATTCAAATGTTGCACGCAACGTTCAACGGCAACCGAATCGCCCATTTGTACCATGGCGGTGCCCTCCTTTGTCTTCAAGAACTTGATCTAAATAGCAATAAGAAAAATTGTATATGAATTAATATCAATTGGATTAGTTATAATTAATTTTAATTAATATGCAGCTTGCCACTTGCTTGTCCTCAATTTAATATATGCAATTATCTAGAAGAAGCGTACTTCTACGTGAAATATTCCCACCATATATTCAGTTCTTTTTATATGCATGCACGGACCGACCGACCCAGTCTATTTATGTCAACACCCATTGACACATTCACACGCGCTTGAAAGTGTTTGACCTGTCGCACTTGCCACATTTGATTGAATTTTCTTGCAGTGTCGTTCACGCTCAACTTCACCTTTTTTTTTGTGTAACCCTGTACAACCTAGCTGCTGATCCCTAGCATGTGTGTCGAGTCGTGTCGTGTCGTTTCGTTTCGGACCTGGGGCAGAGCTTAACAATTTTATATTGAATTGAATTTTAGATTCACAGCAAAATTAAATTATCAAATTGAATGAAGCCCTAAATTTGCTGTCTATTGTGTGATATGTACGTCGAGTACATTGAATTGCACTTGCGTTATAAAACTGTATTTATGATAAATGATTTATGTGCACAATTTTAAAACTAATTGCTGACATTTATGAATAAACAAATAAACGGACTTATATGCTTAAGGCCCGCAAGTATTTATAATTATTTACTAGCCCAAGTTTTATGTGGCAGAGAAATAACTGCAAAAGTTAATTAATTATAATAGCCAATTCGAGTGCAATAATTACAAACGGTGAAAGTGAAAAGTCTACCGACTTGCTGCCTGGTTGGTTGGTTGGTTGGTTGGTTTGTCGGTTAGTTAACTTGGCCCGTTTAGCTAGCTAGATTGGCAATTGAATTTGCTGCTGCTGCCGCCGCTGTGAGGCATTGAACTCAATAAGTGAAAACGTGTTTTTGCACCTGCAACCAAAATTGGCAGCAAGCAGCCAAAAAAAAAAATATATACATATATAAACAAACGCCGTTTTAAATGCCTTCAATTTGGTGCAACATTTTAGCCGTGTTTGCTCGCGATTGGCTTAAACTTAGCACGCATAAAAAATGAGCTCACACGAATGTCATTTTTTGGTATGAGCTTTTTTTTTTTGATTTATTTGTTGCAGCAGCAGTTTAAGAAAATTACCCAACTTGACTTGCAGTTTGGGTCAACAACTGGGCGAGTTATAGCTGCAGGCATTTTGTTTTTGGCCAAATAATTGCCGTCTGTCTTTGTGCTGTGTGTGTTACAGTCTTGGGCCAGTTTTTCCACTTGAAAGTGACAGGCAAATTGTTTGTTGGTTTTTTTTATTTTTGCTTTATTTTCGTTGTTGCCAGTGGCAGTGGCAAAAAACTATAACAATCAAGTCAAGTGCCGCAATATTTGTAAATTTTTTTTTTTTGTATCTCAAAAGCAGACGAGTGAAAAGCGATTGAAAAACCGCTTGAAATTAAAATTTAATATATTTTAATAATCGTTGTTTGCATTGAATTCAAATTTATAATGACTTTATTGGCTTGATAATCTTTCGTGCCAAAAAGTGTTCATTGTTCAATTTGCAACTTACTGGCTTACTGGCCATAATTAAGCAGTAAATAATTTATATTTAAACAAAGAAACACCAAAAATAATGCAAACAGATTATAGTAGTTTCATGATGATGTCAAAATAGGTGGATTATTATGTGCTATCAACAATATGCAGCTGAAAGTTCGAATCTGCACATATTATATATATACAGTAGAACTTGCATATAACGAAGTTTTTGTTTAAAACAACGGAAGTTTGTCATATGCAAGTTCGACTGTATATATAACGTATACGCTTGAATGAAACATAAATAAAAATAAATACGATCTAACGAATAACAAGAAAGAGCAGCAATGAATGAAAACTAAATGAGGCTTATCGAAAAAAGAGGTTCACCATCCCCCATACCCCCGCCCAACCAAATAAAAACAGACACGCGAGTTACGCTCAGGCAAGAAATCATAAAAGCCCGAAAAAAAAAAACAAAACAAAAAAATGTTTTTTGTATATGTCGAAATAAATATAGACCATAAATCAGTGAGGCAGAAAACGCACAGATAGGCTTGCCAAATATCTCTACCCACCCCCCGCCCATGCAGCTAAAACAAAAGGCATTTATTATAACAAAAGAAAGAGAGGGTATGATGCATGTATGTATGTGCCCCATGCCGATTATTCGGACACGCAAAACGGACGCCAGGATTCATTCACAAAATCAAAGAACGCTCACTCTTGCTTTCCCGCCTTCTCTCCTCTCTGTCTCTATCTCTCCTTTTGTTCATGGCTCACTGGCCACCACTAGTTAGCGGGCGCGGTAGGGTAAGGCGCTAATGCCGGTTCCATTGCCAGCGACAAACATTTGGTGCGTGCCCAATGACCTGTGCTATGTTGGCCAACAACACCTCGTGGCTAACAATAACAGCAAACACCAACTGGCAACTGTTACTTTTACGACCTTAATTAAAAGCATGCTTGGTATTTGATATTAAAAAAAAGGGTATTTTTATAATATATAAAATTTTATAAGCAGATTTTTAGAGGATTTGCCTGTTGTTGGTGATTTTGTTTAAAAGCTTATTACACCCGATGCTACCCTATATTGATATATGCCCCTTTTGTTGCGCTGTTCAATGGTGCGTGGCGTCTGCTGCCGTTTGATTTAATTGCTCACGCGGCAGCAGAAACAACATCGCCAACAACATCGCCAACAACAATGTGAACAATAGGTTGGAGAATATTGGCTGCAAATAGTTGCGCTCGGGCCCAGAAGTTGCCCCAAATGCTTTCTAGAGCGACCGACAACCTTCATCATCCCCTATATTTCCAATTCCCAAAGGTCCTATTCATTGCCTCTGTTTCTCACACCAAGCAGAAACCAAATGCTTTTTTAATGCGCATTTAATTGAGTGCGTGTGATTGTTGTTGTTGTTGTTGTTGTTGGTAACTGTTTGCTGCCGACTTTTTTTAAAGACATTACAAACACAATTTTGTCGTGTGCATCCAAAGAGCTGTTGGCCTCTTTGCCCCTTCACCCTTCTCGACAAACCATTTAACCTGAAAAATCAATTAAGTCGATGACTTCATCGCGTTAGTCCTAAAAACCTAATTAAAAACAATTGCTTGCAATTTAGATACGACTCAAAATGTTGGCTTTAAGCAAAGTCTGGCAAACACATATTGCTGCAAAAATAAAATACTAAGCATTTAATACACACACACAAATAAACCCAGCCTTGATGTATGCTTTAAATATTACAAAGCTGAGCAGACAAATATAAACAAATATGTATGTATAGGCGGCAGTCGGTAAGGAGGGTAGAGGGAAAGGAGAGTTTTATCCATCTCCTTTTCTTTGATGTGTGTGTGTGTGTGTGTGTGTGTAAAAGCTACCTCATCTGCTGTTTGATTGCCCCTAATCCGTTGGGATAATCAAATATCTTTTCCGTATTTTATTTAACTTTTTTTTTCTCATCATGAGAAAAGTTAATGCCAAAGGCTGTGAGGCTTGACAAACGGCATGTGCATGGTGATATTTGTAGCCGGAAGGCCTTTTTTTTTATTAAATTTTATAAATCTTTTTTAAAGCCGTATAGACAGGAAAAAAAACCTTTGGAATCAATTTTAAATTTTAAAGAAAACATTTCTAGCTGAAAATGTCAAATTTGTGATCCATTTCAGGTTTCGGTATGCAGAACGCTAATCTAAACTGAACTAAACATGGGACGAACCCTTAAGGGAACGCTTTTTAACACCACCTTCAACAACAACAACAACAAATGAGAAAGCAGTTTCCACTTTGATTGAGTGCCCATCAATTTCTCATTCGCAATTCAAACATGTCGGACTATAAACTGATCCATGCACACAAACACACACACACACGCACACAAACACATATGTTAGTTTATAATGAGATTGGCGGCTGACATGCCAAAGAGTGCAGAGCGTCCCGTCCCGTCCCGTCCCGTTCCAAACCGCCCACACACATCCAGTCATTGGTTTGGATTGTTAAGTTGAAGGAGTCGGTTGAAAGAGAAGCGAAGTAATGCATGTTTGTGACTGGCTTAGCGAGTGTAGAGCCACTCGTGAATAATGTTTGCGCATAATCATTTTTAATGGCTAATAAGTAGTTTCCGTCTCGCACAGGAAGTTTGTAATAAATCTCAACTGTTGGCGAGAGTGAAAAATGTGAGCTAAATTGCCGCCTCTCGCCTCGCCTTGAATTATCCGTCGTCCTACTACAAACTGCTTTGACCAGCTAGCTAACTAAAACCCCAAGCTCATAGCCAACTATCCGCAACTATTTTCAGCCAACTTTCAGCCACAATCTTCCTACTATATTCCGCCCCTCTCAGTACTCTATACTCTGCTTGGTTGACCATCGTCCATTTGCTTTGTGCCTGTCAGTTGTTAGTTTGCTTTTAGTAGTTTTTTTTTTCCGTCTAAACTTTGCTTTTGTTTGCAGCGTAAACTGCATTTAATTGTGGATGAGCGTGAATCCGCAGCACCCAAAGTAGGTTCACTCTTTACTTGTGTGTGTGTAAAGGCTGTTAAATTATTGGCTAATGGAGCGCAATTGTTGAAAAATTGTCGAACGCTGCGATTTATGAAGTGGAAACTATGCTTGTGATAAAAGCGTTGCCATATGGCATAACGATTATATTGAAAGAGCTGCTAGTAAAGGTTTTAGAGTTGCAGTTTAGAATTTCCTAGTAAATTTTGTTTTCTTAATCATGCTCAGAAATCCATTTTCGCAAGAAAACGCAAACTAGCTACAATATAACCTTTTACCTTTGCCCCCCCAAGGACATTAATTCAAATCGCTAAGCGATTTCATTTTTTTGTGCTCAATTCTTCCCCTCCCCTATTATTGTATATTTCCAATGAAAAACCTCAAGGGGTTTTGCGCTTTGTTACCAACGGAAGGGGGGGCAACCTAAAAGAAACAAAGCGCAAGTCACTGCAAAAAAGGGAAAATAAAATCTTTACTGACTTTTTCTCTACGTTGTTGTGCTGTGCTCTGCTGTTGTTGTTGTCGTCCCTGTTCGGTTGTAATTATCAAAGGACACACAAACAGCGAAACAACTTAGTAGCAATAAAAGTGAAAGCGACTCCAGTTGCCAGGGAACTAACCTTCTTTTTTGTTTTTTAAGCTTTGATGTCGCCGAAGAGCTCAGTTTATTTTCTTTTCAGTTATTGCTTTTGTTATTTGATGGCAACTAAATGAAGTGGGAAATGGAAAGGGGGCATGGCTTTTAATAGTTGCGCTAAATGCTCCCAAAAGAATGATCGTTTTTCTAGCTTTCCCCCATTTGAAATGTCATTTTTGGGCAACGAATTTTGCGTTTCGTTCGATAGAATATTTTTGATTTACTTTTTGTGTGCTTGAGGACTTCATTCATTCTATCAATTCCTTTAAAAAAATTTTTTTGTGGCACAAGCTGATGACGCTGCACTGATTGCTGCCCGCAGGCATCTTTGTTGCGAGTTGCCATACCCCTAACTCTTCTCTACCCCTTTTACTACAACACATGTGGCGTCTGTAGCAATAATCTAAAACGCTTTATCTAAATGTATTTTTGTATTTTGTTGCCCCCTAAGCTCATCTTTTCTCTGAGTTTAAGCTTTAGCTTTTATTGCCTTTCGTTTTATTTGCACATTTACAAATGGAGCATTCACACACACACACCCGAAATGTGTCTTGTGGTTGCAACACCTTTTTTTTTTCAACAAAAAATTTCTGCTGACGACCAAAAGAGAGGCGATGAAAATGCGTCTTTACATTGCCTTTAACACTTCGTCATCGGGCTAAGTGCAAGTTTAAGTGCTTTCAAGCCATTTTTTAGGGTCAGAATATGACGCAAAATATTTTTTCTTCAAAGTAGAATTGTAGTGGCTTTGAGGGTTTTAAGAGCTCTCTCTTATTTTTAATACTTTTTTTTTACTACTCAACCTGAACTTTTTTAAGTTGCTTTAATTTATTTAACATATTTTTCTACCCATTTCAATTAATTAACACATCATAAGCTTATCTTAAAAATAAAAATCATTAACTGATAGCTGTGCCCTTCGATCTTTTTTTTTGAATACTTAGCAAATTAATTCAGTTTATAAAGAGTTTTTAACTTACGCGTGCGACATTGCCATAGAGGCAGACCAAATTGAATAGCTTATCTGTGTTGGAAGTGTCATGGTCCATGCCATATACCATCATGACAGCGCCCTGGAGCCATGGAAGAGAAGAGAAAAACGCAACAATAAATTAATTAAAATGCTGTCCAACACGCAGCAGCAGCAGATGCAGCAGCCGTGAGAAAAGCAGCTGCCGGGGATTTGTAGACTGTGTATGGCTTTGATTCGCTGCTTGGCCAAGGATTGCAGTAGAAGGAAATTAAAATTATATTTATGAAAAATATAAAGTATAAACTACTGCAAATCCATTAAGCAGCGAGAGTGTAGAGAGAGGGAGGGAAACACGGTACGAACGGCATTTCGATATATATATTCACCTGAGCCTGTCCTTGTTGGGCGAAAGCGACGGGTGCATTGCGTCCGGCAACGACACCAGTTGGCTCCTTCATCAAGCCAGTTGGATGGATGGCGGCGCCCTTCCAGTTATCCGGCTGGGTGGTATGATAATCGGGTGCACCAAATGGCGGGAAGGCTGTACCTGGTCCCAATAGTGGCGGCTCTTTAAATGGAACAAGATTGTGCGTTTGAGCTGGAGCAACAAGTTGTTGTTGTTGTTGGTGGTGGTGGTGGTTGTTGTGATGATGTTGTTGTTGTTGGTGGTGGTGGTGTTGTTGTTGTTGGTTGTTGTTGTGGTATTGGTGGTGGTGGTGGTTGTTGCGATGTTGTTGTTGTTGTGTTTGAATTGTTGCAACTACATTTTTAATTTTTTTTTTGTTGTCAGCAACAATTTACACGTTTATATACACATTGCATGCAACAACAATTTAATAAGTTGTATATATACATATAAAAATAAAAAAAAATAGAAAGCAAAAAAAAAAAATCAACAAAAAACATAAAAAATAATTATGACATAAAAAAACATTTACAAATAACATTTATTATGCTAAAAATTGAATTTTTAAAAAAAAGTATATATGTATTTTCGATTTATTATTCTTGAGATTGTTGTTGCATGCTGAATGTTGTGTGCGTGTGTGTGTGTGTGTGTGTACATGTTGTTGGTTGTTGGTTTAGTTTCAAGCGTGTCTTATTTGCCCAAAAGTTTCACGAAAATCAAAAACAGCCAACGCTTTGATAAAAATCAGCGTCAAAGGAGCAATAACCGAGGGAATAGCTAATGGAATGAGTGGTTGGTTGGTTGGGTGGTGCAGCAGCAAAATGTGATTTTTCTGTATTTCTTTCGGTGTTTTTTTTATTTCGCCGTTGCGGTTTGGCATAGCGACTTAATTGAATTTTTTGAGGGGGCCTACAAGGATACAACAACAAATATTTCAGTGCTTTGCTTTATGGCGGTTTTGTTAGTTGCTAACTGGCAAGCGACACAGTGGGACAAACAAACCCAAGGCAAAATACTTTAGGGCACTTCAAGAAGCTTAAGTATTGACTGAAGGAAAAACAGTAAAATATATCGATATAGTTTTATTCCCTAATAATATTATAATTGAATTGTTTCAAAATTCACTGCCATGTTAATATATTAAGTTCAAAGGTTATAGGCAATTTATATTTGTAGGCAGCAAATTCATATTCTGTCACCACTGTAACCAAAACTTTGCTCGGCGCTCTACACAATAGCCATGAAAATTGTCAACATGTATACCAACCCAGGAAAAACCACATCGACAGGCCAATATAACCAAATGCGAGTACTAGGCAAAGGTTTTACGCCCCCCCTTCCACCAACACACAGAAAAATAACCTCGAAATACCCTAAATAAAAACCGCAACAAACACACACTCGGAAAAGCCAAAAGCTTGAAACAAAGTCTTTCTCTCGCTTTTGGTTGGGGGTTTTTCGGTTGCTGGAAATTGGAGCGTTATAATTAAAGCGAAAAGCGTTACAAACTGTCAAAATGTCGCGCTCGGGCAGTCAGGCAAGCAGTACAAGGAATGAGAACAGAGAAAAAGTTATTGCTTTGGCATTTACTTAATTAACTTTCAACACATGTGCACGGCAAGGAGACGAGCTGGAAAAGGCGCTCTTCTCTCAAGTTGTTTGACACCATTTAAGCCACTAACACTTTAAACTTAATCAAGTAAGTTGCCAAAAAAAAAAAAACTGCAAGCTTTATCAATGTCACATCAGCTACAAACAAATTTGCATACTTCAACTGCACTTTTTTTTTGGTCAACCACCTTTTGTTTTTGTTTTGATTTGATTTAGTTGCCGGACTAGAACCAGCGAAAAAAAAAACGCCACTGGCAACTGTCTGTTTGCTTTAGTTAGACGCGACGCGACGCGATGTTTTCCTTCGTCTTCCTGAAAAAATATTTATATAAAAAATCTACATAGCGCGGTTTTGCCACTTGACGCTTTTTGGTTTTTGTTTGAGCTTCATTCTGGCTTGTTAGTTTTTTCGCTCTGGCCATTTTGTTTTGGCCAATTTTGTGTGCTAACTTCAATGGCTTCCTACTAGTAAAAAATGTTTTTAAAAAAGGCTTCCTGGCTACGGAAAATCCAATCGCTATTTTAGCTAATTCTAACCTATTTGTTGTCGGCTGTTATTGGTATTTGTGCCTGTGGCAGCTTTAAACAGCTCAGTTGACCAGATAACAGTTCCATTTAGTATTTTTTTTGTTATTGTTGTTCGTTACTTTGGTAAAAGCTTATAATCTGTTTGCATTTTGCATGCGAATTTTATGCTTTTAAAGCGTTTTATTTGGCAGGAGGATGAGCGCAATCAAAAGGATGCCCAGCCACAATTCAATTTAAAGCTTGGCTCCTAAGCAAATAAGCCTCAAAGATATAAATATATGTTTGGCAAAGGTTGTTGTTGCTGCTGCTGCTGCTTTTCCCAAATTGTAATCGCCCACGCTGCGATCTAGTCAATAAATGCTCGAAAGTTGGAACGTGCCAGAGCCCGAAGGCAAAAAGAAACATTCAAGCGAGCGTTCGTCGTCGTCGTCGTATCAAGAGGTAAACATAGCCATTATTCATTTTAGCTAGTGCCCCATATCAAAATAAAGCACTTCTCTTCTCTATCTAATTGAAATTCAGAGACGGGTCGCTGATTTGTTGCCGGGTGCGTTCGCTCAATGGGGCGTATGCGTGACGCCGAAGTTCAAGTTTTTCGGTCAAGCAAATTAAGGTAAAAATACTTTTACAAACACTGGCTGGCGGCGCAGTCGGAAGCGTGCCTAAAATGTTTAAGCAACCGAATTGAAGTACACAATTGCATGCAACAGAATGTTCACACGCAAGGCGGCGACGACGACGACGACGTTGCTCAGGTGTAAATTTAGCGCGCTCACAAAATTATTTTAGATTATGAACCATCCAGCGAGGTGGCAAAGTTCGCAGTTGTATGTGTATGTGTTTGGCCGGAAGTTGTAGTTAAATTTTTTATGAAGCGCAAAGTGTGGCAATTTAACTCCATATGGATTTGATGGCTATTTGCATGCGAGTTAGTAAGTTGCTCATACGACACGTGGACCACACAATTAGGTTCGGAAGTTGCCAATAATGTAATTTAATGAACTTTGGCAAAGTGTAAATAATTGCATAAGCGCAACTGAAGATGGCGTGTTTGTTTTAGTTAAGTAAGTTTGCCAAGTAATTGGTAAAGTATTTTAAATGGAAATTTCTTCTCAACCATTTTGCATAAGATGTTTGGCAATAGCGCGTGACTAGAAGTTGCTTAAGCACAGAGCTATGGAAACGGCCGAACGGTTGAACAACTTTAAATTACTTAGCTTAGTTTGGCTTAAGTTTAAATTGGTATTGTGAAATTTTGGTGAAGTTTAGTAACAGTGTCTATTTTAAGATCGCCAGCTCTAAATAATTTTTTTGACATAGATTTTGCTGCAACAATGCCATGGGCAATAATATTTGACGCGGCCATTGAAGTGAAGTGCGGCAACAGCGCATACTACAACCATAAAAAGACTATATAAACATAAAATCAACCAGGCGCGCTCAAATACCAAACAACAACAAGCACTAGTCCGCCCCCCGTAAGCATTAGGCATCCACCCATACATAAAACGTGCCAGTCAGCCAGCCAGCCTCATCAATTTGCTAGAAAAGTGCAGCCTGGCAACGCTGTTTTGTGCTTGGCAAGTGAAAAATAGCTAGACACACACATAGAGAGAGAGATCCATTAAAACAGGCTAGCAAAAACAAAACGAAACGAAAAAAAAATACTAGAAATAAATACAGAAACTGCAAGCCATTCGGCATATGCAACATTTATGTGGCGTTTATTGCAAAATGCACATGATGAGGATTATGGTGGTTGGGTGAAGGTGTGCACACACTCCTGTGCAAAGTATTTATGCTGCAAATTGTTGCATACTTTGTGGCATATTGGCGCACTTTGTCGAGCGGCAAATGGCAAATAGTAGCAGCGTTGGTTGGTTTGTTGGTATTTAGGGGTTAGAAGCCTGTGTATCGGATATATGTGTACAGTCAAACGAGGTGCATTGTGCAAACGAACGTTGGCAACCTTAATTGCAATTTGCTTAAATGTATGCTACACAATTTTTCACTGCAAAACCCCCTTCGAGCCACAACATTATGTCAACTAACCAAACACACACACACAAATATACCTGCTGCTGCTGCTGCTTAGGTGTGCATTTTACTTTCGCTGTTCAATGATTTTCAATTTGTCGAGAGTCAACTTTACCGTTTAACTGACGCGCAACTGTACCAAGAGTCATTTCGCCCTACTGCTGCCAGCTGCTGCTTGTTTATCTAGCTAAAATGCATTTTGCTTTTCGCTCCCCATTCATGTCGTGTGACATTAATTTTCCAACCCTCACCGTCTCTCTTTCTGTGCCTGACGCAAGTTTGCACACATCTTGCATAAACATTTCGATAAGCAGCTTCCATATTGAATTTGTTTTTATAAGCCAAAACTATTATGTGACAGGGCTAAAGAGTTTTTTTGTGTGTGTGTCATGATAGCGATATCTCGACAACAGAGTTTATAAAAAAGAAATATATATATATATGTTAGCAAACATATGTGTGAGTGTTTGGGTTGATTATGTGACAATGAGCCTGATTGGTTTTTAATGTTGTCGCTGCAACAAACGACAACAAAGTATATTTCATATACATTTTGGCTATCTCCAAACCATAGAAACAGCAAGTTTATTGAATCCTTTGAAAAAAGCTTTACAAATAATACGTGCAAAGCTATGGCGCTTTAGCAGTTGTATACTAAGGAACGAACGTGATCTAGCCCATCTCTTCTGATATTAAAAAACTGAATCTGATTTAATTTAATTTATGAACCTCTTCTAAATTCTAAATAAATGTATATATAATATTCTCATACAAAAAAAATTAATTCACATAATTCAATCTATTTAACAAAAGAATCTCATATAATACGCAATAATATCAAGAAGGGGCGGAAGTTGGCGTGGATAATGCTTAGAAAAGAACGCAAATGCTTATCACAAAATAAGAAGAGAAAAGAAAGAAAAAAAAACTAATAACGGCACACAGTACAAAAAAAGAAAGAAGAGGAAGCTAGCAATGAGGCAATTTATATGCGACACGCGACCAGAAACCGAACCCGAACCATAGACCAAATTCCCTCAAGTATTTGACTCTCTCTACCCTTAAAAGAAATTAGCCGCAGTGATAGCACGAAAAGAGATTGAGTAAGAAGAAGAACGAGGCGATTGCGAAAGGATTTGCGCGATTTCTTTTTTCTGCTTCTGCTTCTATTATCATTGTTGTTTGTTGTTGTTGTACGTGCTCTTAACGAGCACTTTGGCCCCCAACAAGCTCGACTCGGTGGCAAAATAAATTTACGTTTAATTCTCATGAGCTTAATTACATTTACGGAACGGATTTAAATAATACGAATAGAACCGCATGTAATTGTTGTGCTGCCACCAGTTCCTTGCTTGCTTTCACATTTGCTCTTCTTCTTCTTTCTTGGCAAACAGGTTGACACAGGCAGGACAGGAGGAGGCAGCAGCATATGTGTTGAGCGTGTTGAAGCCACAAAGGACGGCAAGCTAATTAGAAACGCAAAATGGCATTCAAGTTGATTTTCCTGTTTGCCTGTTTGCCTGTTTGTTTGTTTGTTTGATGTAAGTTAAAGGTCGCACGCTTATAATACAACTCATAATCAGCCAGCCGAATGTGTGTGTGTGTAAGTGTGTGTGGCAAAGTTGACGCTGGGTTTGAGCTCATTTGAGCTCTTTGGGTCAGGCCTAATTAACGCATTGGCAAACATTTTCATAGCCATGGTCAACGCAGCGTTTTAATGGCATGCTAACACACACACACACACACACACACACACAACAGCTGTGTGCAATTAGTCCACGCACACACTTGGTTTATAAACATTACCCCAAAAAAACATCATCATCAACAACTCCTTTTTCGAGTCGAGTTCTTTATGTATTGCACTTCAATTTTCTTTAAGAGCTCTTCCACTTTCTTATGCCAATCGCCGATTGCCACATTTCGACCAAAATAAAATGCCAAGAGACATTTTTGGCCAGAAGCATATTGGAGAGCTTTGGCAAACGATGCGACTGCATAAGTTTCAAGTATCACAATCATACATATATGATAGGATAGCAGAATTTAAGTATGGGCTTCCAGAAATTGATTGTCGAGTCGAGGATGTTGTTTGTGATCCTTCGAAGCCAAAATGCCTGAAATGGCAGCTCGAGTTGTTTTGCAGTTTGATATTTTAACGTTTGTGGAACTACTGCCAAGCATTTTTTGTAAGCTGTTTGTTTATGCTACTTAATGGGCGTTATTTGTGCTTTGCTCCTTACAAAATACAGTGAGCATTGTGCTTTGACGACTTCTTGAATTTTATTGTACGGCCATTTTCAACAAGAGTGGGATTTTTTTCTAATTTTTCTATTTTCTTGTTTAATCAAAAATGCAAAGGTTTTTTCAAGAGACTTGCAATGTCATTTGATGATCAAAACACCATATCCTATAACTAGTCGTGCCCGCAAATATTGTTATATTTATGAAACGAGCCGAGAGTGTGACGAAATTTTGCTTTAGTTGCTTTGGAGTTCAGTTTGGGGAGAGTTCTTTGATTCGATTTGATTAAGTAGCTCGTTTTATTTTTATGGAACTATTTTTCTTGCTCAGTTTTGTTAGCCAGATAAGTAAGCCAGGGATGAGCATAAAAAGCAGGAAATCGATAATGCCCTTTGGCATTAGCATGTTGGAACTAAGCGAAAAAATCGCAAAAAAAAAATGCCAAATTGATGGACAATTTTGATATTGTAATTTGTGAACTGAACTGAACAGAACACATTGAACATTGTTGCAGACCACAGTGGCACGTTGCAAGTGCCAAGCTAGTTTTTGCATAAAATGCCAAACGCATTAGTTAAATGCAAAATTAATTGCTTGCAGAAGCAAACAAAAAAATATCATAAGCAAATTTGTTGCAAAAGTTGATGTTTCGTTTTTTGTTTTTTTGGCCAGCTGTGAAAATTAATTATAAATTATTAGAAGCAACGGCAAGAACGGGAAGAAAAAGGCGAGGGAAAATGGAAGAGGAAGAAATGCCACAACAGCCGCTGTCAGCATAAATTAAGCAAATGTGACCAGAGAGAAACAGAGAGAGAGAACCAAGAGGCTGTGGCAGTTGCAGGAAAGGATGAATGGGCTGAGGCTTTGGATGTACTTTGCCTCATAAAATTATGAAATGGAACATTTAAGAAAATCATCAGCAACATTTAACAGCAGCAGCTAAGCAAATTAAGCAAAGCTGCTGCGTGTTGTGGACAATATGAGAAGAGTGAGTGGGAAGGGGAGGCGCAATAGTATGTTGCAGGGTACAACATGTAGCGTACATGTGGTCAATAGAAGAAACACGGTGCAAATTGTTGATTATGCGCAACATTTAGAAGATAATTTGTATGCAAATGAAGTGAAAGCTGCAAGATGAGGTTCGAAACGAAGAAAGAGAAGCAAGAGAAAGAAAGTAAAGTATTCCAAGTCAAGAAGAATGGTGAATTAAATATGAATTCAAAAGAATTATCAAAGGATGCAATGAATGAACTGCTTAGCCTTAGCCATGATTAAAAAGGGAGTATAAGAGAATGGAATTTTTCCTCGCTTCAATTTAAAGTTAAAAATCGCCCACTCACTTATTATTGACGCTGATGAATTGTTTTTGCATTATATAGCTGTTTTGCTGTCCAAATACTTTGGGAAAGTAAATTTTAAGTTAAAGATATTATCTTTTGTATTACTAAGGGATGTTGATCCGGTTGCAGTCATCAATCACTTGAATTTGATTAAAGATAATCGACGCAATATTGCCCGAAATAACTTTAGCTCTCGTTTATAAGTCACTTGAACATTTTTTGGTTCAATAGTTTTGTTCTAACAACTTGCAAGAGTGTCTACGATATTGCCCATTAATGCTCGTTAGTGTGCGTGGGTGGTTGGGTGGCTTAGTCGAAAAGTTGGCCAGGCGATGACAGCGACATTCTTCTTGCTGTTCGACACGCCGCCATCTAGCGACAGACATCGGCAACATCAGTACGATGCGTGCTGCTGCTGCTTGTTGACACCGCTTTGATTGATCGCTTTTGATTGATTGATGCGTGAGTAGGGGGAGCAAAAGAGGGCGGGCAGTGAATCGCACCCACCAAACTGCTTTAAAACCATTACGAATTGTCAACTTTTATTATTGTTTCTCAAACTGGGATATTTAATTATGGCATCCTGTCCATTTGTATTACCCACAAAAAAAATAAAGCCCTTCCAACCATTGTAGGATTTTTTGGTGGCTCGCATTTTTGAAATGACCGCAACATGACACAATTTGTCATTTTCAATTTTATTGAATTACCATAAAATGCTGTCGGCCGACATATACAGTTTATATTTAAGCCACATCGCTCCCCCATCCACCCTACAAAAGCGGTTACCCGAATTCGTTGTTGTTACTGTTTGCGGTTGCGGGCCCTTATTGTTGACCATTTCACTATGAATTAATTTATTGTGGGCGAGTTTTTGTTGGACATGGCACATGATGATTTACGGACGACAGATCGTAGGATTGTTCAAAATTGCTTTATTTTGTTTTGGGGATTATATTTTTTATTAATTCTTTGTTTGATGAATGAGGAATTAAGCTTACTTTCAAAGTCTAAAAAATCCATTAGGACGAATTACTCAAAAAATTATATTCTTTAATTTAAATAATTAAAATGGCTACCACTTATTATTTATTCAGAAAGAGTTAACAGAAGGATTTTAATTAATTTCCCGTAAGCAAATATTAACAAGCAGGAAAAATATTTCAATATAACAGAAACTGACAAGGAAAAAAGAAACTCGAATGAAAACATCCTGCTGCCAATCAGCAAAGTAAGCCAAAAGACACAACCAGCAGCACACAGGTTGGTAGAACTGAAAATTAAGCAACCAAAAATGGGCTCCAACCAAAAAAAATATAAACATATTCAAATAAATTGTTTTTCTGTTGCTGGGTCAACAGCTGTTGGCGCACAGAGGCAAGATAAACAAACTCAGCAACTAACTCCCTGACAGCCCTGACATAAGAAAAGCAAATAAAGTCGCGCATTTAATTTACATGTGTGTTTGACAGAAAGCGTTAAAAGGTGCGTTAGATGGTTGGGTGGCGTTTGTTGGGGAGTTAAGGGTTGACTGCTGCTTTTAATGAACGCACGCATAAATCATCGAGTGGTTTTCATGAGAGATCTTTTATATGGAGCAAAACAGAAATCTTCACACGATGCTTTGGGGCTATAAATATGCCAAAAAATATTATTACCGCCTACACACACACACACAAACACACACTGTGAAGTATTTTTATGTATTTTTAAGTGTCTGCTTTTTATACATATATATTTATATCTTGCCACCTGCGACATCTTTTGAAGGCAGTTGTGGGCGTGACCAAGTCATCGTATTGGCCAAAGAAAAATTTGCTCTAAAATAAGTTCCCAGAGCGTGCGAATGAGCAAGCAAGCTAGACTGTGAGAAGGATAGAGAGGGATAGAGAATTCGCGAGAGCAAAAAATATTTTGTTGGCTATTTATAAATATTTTTAGCGGCATTTTCCGTAGGCGGCGAGGCGGCTTGACTTGTGCTTGTGCAATTAAAATTAATTTATTTGGCAATTATTAAGCATCGAGAAGCATTTATTTTAATTATGGTGCGAATATGTGTCTTTATATGTCTTTTTTTTGAACATTTTATTATATTTTTTATGGTCATTTCATGTCTTTTTATGAGTTGGGCGTTGAATTTGTTCTTTAACGGCCTATTATATAATTGCTGCACTTCAAAGCAAACAAGACCACCCAGTTTGGCTATAAAACTAAAATTCTATTACCAAGGCACGTGCTTTGGCGTCTTATTGTCCGCCCCCTCAATCGATATACATTTTCAAATACTTGAAAATTGGGTGAATTTTTTCGATATGAAAGGCAAAGGCAAACCAACAACAATAGAAAACAATCTTCTTCTAAATAAATGTTGATGGCATCATGAAATGGCACAAGAATAATGGAAAAATCGGAAAAATGTGCAGTTGCAACGTTTTTATATCAAAAATGCAAATGCAATCATTTTTGGCTGACCTGACAGCTTTTTGATCTTTTTTGGTAGATTTGGCAATGTTTTTAATTTTGATTTGCAATTAATTGAGACTTTTTTCTTCTTTGGCCTAAGACTATATGAAACGAGTGTAGTGCAGTGTACGTACGATGAATGGTTTTGATATACATATATATGTAAAAGTGTTTTAGAATCGTGAAATAGTTTTGAAATGTACTTACGGCTCTCAAGCACAACAACATTTTCGGGTATAGAAAACAGCGACTTACCTGCAATGAAAAATGAAAAAAGAAAATAATTAATTTTGTCGAAAGTTGGAAAGCAAGATAAATATAGTAAGATATAGAAATGTTGGTATATAAATATAATATAGACACCATATAAAAAAACGTGAGTGAGTAGTAAGTACAAGAATTCAATTTGGATAGCCATTCAATGTGTTTAGCGACAAATGTTGCAAGTTTTGGGTTGGCGGTTGGAGAGGGGGAAACCGGGTTACAAATAAATCATAGCCTAAACACGCAAACAGTTGGCAACACTGCCCGAGCACACACATTAGGTGGCAACCCTGGCGGCAATTACTTTTTAAAATTAGTTTTTTCTGCTGAGTCATTGTGAAGAGAACTTTTTCTTCTTCTTACCATTATGTTGATATCCCCCTTGATTATAGCCCGGATTCAATGGCTGACGCTTGCGATAATTATTGGTCGAACCGACACCTATAATATGACTAGTACTGCTGCTGCTGCTGCTGCCGCTGCCCATCATTACGGCGCCGGTTGGCAACGGATTTTGCATATAGGACGAAAAGTTGTTCCTATTGTTGCCATTGCCAAATCGACGAACAGGCTGCAGCTGCTGCTGCTGCTGCTGTTGCGATTGGAGTTGCGACTGGTGTTGCGACTGGTGTTGCGACTGGTTGTGTTGTTGCGGCATGCCGCCGCCATTGGGCACGGTTTGTTGCTGCGTCGGTGGAGCCTGTTGTGGCTGATGCTGCATCGACGATGACAGCGATGCTGGCTGCATCAATGTTGGCGGCGGCTGCGCTTGCTGTTGCGGTGGCATCCATACATAGTTTTCCATTTTTTTCGGGTTTTTTTTTTCTTTCAATTCACAACAACGCACAAATGCAATAAGTTTTTTTTTAGCTGTATTTTATTTACTTTCACTTTTGCACAAATTTAAGTTTATCTTTCAGTCTCGAATATTCTATTTGGTTGGCGACGCGGAGCAAACGTTGAAAATTGTGAAAATTTTTTTGATAGAATTTAAGGTTTTTTTTTATTTTATTTTTGCCGAAACAAGTTTTGTATAACTCTATCCAGTTGGGCGATTCACACACGACTAAAGTAATGCTGCCTTGATTCTATGTTATCCAAAATGTCACAGCCTGCTGACTCAGCTTTTTGTCTTCCTTGCTGCACACTTAACAGTAATGATATCGGTTTTGATTTATCGATAACTAATCCAAATGATAGTACTTAAAAAAATACTAATTAAGTGTCATATATATATATATGGTTACACTGTTGTTAGAATTTTATTTTGGTATTATTTTGAACAACATGTTTTTGGGGCACAAAAAAAACTTTAAGAAAATTGAAATAAAGCTTTTCTGGTCTAATTTCTTATTTTTTTAAACTCAACTTCCTCTATTATAGTTGCAATACCATTTAAGTACTGTTAAGTATTTTATGCTCCTTATTTTCTTCCTTTGCGAATAATTTTGAATGCTTTTTGTTTAAATGCCTTGCCAAACAAAAAGGTTCACTATGCCAAAACTCAGAGTTTCAGAGTTAAGACTTTGAATTCAAGTTCTTAAAACAAAAGACACTTGCCACCACCAGCCAAGTAAGAAATATTGCATATGACAACCCAAAGTTGCAGGATGCTGCTGTTGCTGCTTTAACCAAGCCCAAAATGCGTGCTGACGCCCCTCACAACGTCCGTGGCATGGAACAGTGCACCGAGAGAATGACTTAGCATATGCGTGTGTGTGTGTGTGTGTGCGTGAGTGTGTGGAACGTGGCTATTGTGGCAAGCGCCAAAAATGCCAGGCAACAGCAGGTTGGCAGTCGACGCATTTGTAAAATGTTGCAAGAAAATTTGCAATGGCCAAAAGGCATAAAATAAAAGAACGATATAAAAAACAACAGCAACAAAAGCCACAAAACTTTAACCACAAATGCAATGTAAAGTTTTTATTTTGGTTTTGCTACAAAAAAACAGAACAACAGCAGGTGACGCAAAAACATCAAAATTGCATTAAGTGCCCCGTACATTACCAGAGTTCTATGAACCAAATAAAACAAAAATAAAACTAAATAAAAGAAATTTCTTCAAATTTTATGCAAAAATTAACACACACAAACAAAAAGCAGGGCCAAGCCAAGCCAAGGGTTCGGGTTTTGGGTCAAAAAGGTGTGCATAATGCTGTTGCCCCAACGACAAAAGAGAAAGGACTTTAACAACATTTTATTCTTGGTTTTACTTTGCTATTGGCATTACGCTTTATGATGATTTTGGGCTCTTATTCGCATTTTTTATTTGTCTTTGTGATTGCGTGACGAAAGCCTTTAAAACAAATGTGTATAAACACACACACACACACACACACACACAAAAGAAAGTGAAAAGAAAAATTGGTTCAGACTTAAGATATTTAAAGGGTTGTTAAACGCTGAGCAGAAAACCGAACTGAAATGCATTTTTTTTAGCTAAGGGAGCAATTTAACAATTGACAATCTACTATTAGAAGACTTGTCAACCACAGCACAACTGTACCTCAGACACACACACACACACACATATGCGTATATGTATATATACCATTCATGTTTAAATCACAAAATGGCCCGCCTAATGAGAGCTGAAATGCATTTCATTAGACGACGGACGATGAAGTGCCAGGCACTTGAAAAACTTCAAGCCCCTACCGTCTGCCGCCCGAACCTCTGCAGCACCACACACACACACACACACACACACACGCACGCACACTTGACCCAGTTGATGTGTATGTAGCTGAAAGTGCGTTAATTGCTGGCATATCAGAGAAGAAGCGTTAGGCGAAAGGACCTCAGCATTAAATGAGTTTGACAACAGTCGACGCACTCAAGAGCTTTCTTGTACAGAGGGACTCAACTCTCATGATGATGAATTATGTAATGCGTTAGTTGCCCCCAGAAGCAACATCTTGATTCAAAGCCTAGATATAAATATGCCCATAGATCACTTACAAGCCATTAAGCAAGCATTAAGCATCTAACATGTATCTAAAAGATACACACACACACAGTTACATTTACCATATACAAAATTTAGTACAGTTTTTGCACAATTGTGTCACACATATGCGGCCTTCAATCAACGCAACATTCCTCACCCAAAATACTAAGAGAACAATAACAATGGCCAACATACAACAACATAAATCCTAAACATATCTAAAACATTTTTAATGAAGTGAATCTAATATAGAAATTAATTAAATAGCACACAAAAGACAACAATGAATCTATCTCTTGAAAAACGAATGGCCACAAGCACAAGAAGAAGGGATAGGCGGGATGGGGGGTAGGGAGGGGGTGTCTGTTGTCATTGCCTTTACAGGTGACAGCACAAGTTCAACATACTACGTTGAGCGAAAACAGAAACTCAGCTGGTTGGTTTGCCACCTCTTGCTTACAACATTATGCTTTTGATTAGATTTGCTTGTCATTATATAGAGAACAGGAACAGCAGCAATATCAGAGGGGGGAGAGCTAACTTTACACCATTGTTATTTTGGCATGTTTATTGTATACACAACAACAATGACACACACATTTATCTTAGAACTAAGACATTATACAGAGGCACAATTTTTCTAGACACTTTGCTAAAAATTTAATTAGTTTCGAAATGATATTCGGTTGTAATTTGGTGCGTTTGTCTGGTTATTTTAAAAATGTCTCTGTACATTTTTAATTACATAGATCTCTTTGTTTTTGGTTTTGCAATGGTCCGCAACAAAAACAATCAGTCAACGTATACAATTTATTAAGTATACGCAAGAATTTTAGACAAAAGCAAAAGAACACAAAATGGCACAAATATATAGTTTATGTTATTTAATTTCAACAAATGAATTAAATGTCAAAAATATGATTTTGGAGCGAAAGAAGATTCTTTTTTTTGCCATAGCAAATTTCTTCGAATTTGAAAGACGCAAATGCATACAAAATATGTTGCATATAAAATGTTATTTGGTCCATTTGCTCTCAGTTTGAATTCAGCCAACAAGCATTCACTTCCTTTTGTCCACTTTTTGAAGCAAACGACTTTAATGGCCAGCCACCAAGCCAGCGAAGACATTTATGGCCAAAAGCTATCAGCTATCATAGCGATATCCACACATACATGCATATCCTCTATCTGTATCTGTATCTGTGTATGTGTGTGTGTGTGGGTTAGGGCAACTTTCGCTGCAACAATGTTTTGATTTTGATTTTTCTTGTGGCTAAAAAGAAAACAACAAAACTCTTACGCATATTGCGATTTGAGCTGCTTGCTTTTAAATAAACAAATAAAAGTCATGGTGCGCCCCTCTTTTTGGCTAGCTGCTTACATAACGACGATCAAATCGATTGAGGATTGTGGATAAGGCGAGGGTGAAATAGAGAGGGGGAGGCAATGGTGTTGCTGCTATGGACATTGGCTTGGCTTTGATGAGCTTGGTTCAATGGCTCTCTGGCAGCAGCACACAAACATAAAGCCAAAAAAAAAATTGATTTCGATTTCGTTCGCAATCGCCGCTTGCAGCAGCAGCACCAGCAGCATTAAAGGAAGCACATAAAGCAACAACAACAACAACAATCTGGGAAAACATGTTCAATTGGTGAAAACCACTTTTGGTTGGCTGATTTTTGCTTTTATTTGCTGGCAGCAGCAGAGAAGCATGCAAGATGCAAGCCAAACAAAATTGGTAAACTTGATTTTCTAGTTACGGCAAACGCATTTTTGTAGCCAGCGAGACACAAAGTTTTTCCCAGAGCTGTCTGTCTGATTGTCGTCATCCACTTTTGGTCGCATGTTGGTCTAATTGCATGACAAACTCTTTGCCTAACTTTCTCACATACACAGACAGAGACTTTTTGGCCTTATCAAGCCTGGTGGTCAGCACAACTGGGCCCTGACAAAAAACCCATTTTGCCCCGGCTGCCATAATTGTCACATATTACACGGGCGTAAAAGTGCATAAATATTTGTCGCGAAAGCGCAGTCAGGAAACTAAACTTAAATCTTATGTGCAATAAATATTATTAATTCAACACCGAAAGTGCCCACACCACCCACAAAGATATCTTTAACAAATCGCCAATCAAATCCCTTGATAATCACCAAAAAGCCACAAATCTAATAAAATAGATTAACATACTTTGTTGAAATAAGTCGCGTACATAAATCTAGCCATAAATATTTTGCAATCATCTTGCTGTCAGTTTAAATTAATACATTAATTACAGTACACAACAACAAACCACCAAAAGAAATGCATTAACATCTGTGTAACTGTGCAAAGAAAATGCACGAAAATTGTGGCCAAGAGCTGTTTGTTGCTGAAATGCCATCAATAAATACAATCGTCACAAGCAAAGGGGTGAAAAAAAACAAATGTGTACAAATATTCGTATGTACAACTATATAAAGCATATTTATATATAGATAATGAAACTAAGCATACATCATTGCAATTTAAGTGTCTGCGTATTTAGTTTTGCCCCGCTAGTAAACAAATAGACGAATAAACAAATGGACCGACAGACAGACCGACCGAATAGATGGCCTCCTTGCATAATTTGCCAATTTTATTTGTGTGAACAATTTCATTGAAATACCACAAAGCGAGCATTGCAAAAGTGTGTGCCTAAGGCTTGAACATACCTCTTAAATAGACCAAAAAATACTTTTATCTATTTAATTTCACAATTCATAACAGGGTATTTTATAGCAAGAAAAACATATCACATATTAAATTTATAAATATTTCGAAATAGGAAATTGCTGTTGCTTAGCTTAAGATTATATTTGCGATATAGACCAGAGCAAATCCAATACTTGATACGTTGCGACCTAAACGGAGGCCAGACACGCCAAAAACTGTTTTCATTAACCGCATTTATTTATCTTGTTTGTGTGTTTTCCACGCCGCCAGGGGGCGCTAGCATATTGCTTGCAGTAAGGTCAATGTCAGAGAGAATTATATATTTATGTAGATTTACTTGGAAGAAAGCGAGGAAAACTATTCGAAAAACGCAATTAAAATACAAAACATTTTCATTCGCATTTTCAATTGCAAAGTGGAAATATTTGTTATGATCTTAACAGAGAGTTTTCGCTTTAAAATAAGCATGGAAAATTTGACAGTCTGTTTCCAATTTCATTCTGATTACTAAGACAGTCCAAATAAACATTCTCCGTTAAGAAATTTGTGAATAATTGTATAAGAAGCAGAAGTTAATATTCCTGCTGCTGTCTCATGAAGGAGAGGTTGACTGCTTAGGGATTATATATTAAACTGTTCTTACTCGGTATTTTATTCATGCCACCACAAAAGTGATTCTAGCGCAGATAACGATCAAACATCAATCAATATCAAGAGACGAAAACGTATGAGTGCATTTATGAAACGCATAGAAACTTGCATATATGGTGTTAGGCTAAAATGTAGGTTGAATCAGACGTATTTATAAGGAAACTGAAGCCGGAAAGGTAGTGGAAATGATCAAGACGGTTGTGGTGGCGCTAAAAGTGGACAAGACGATAAATGCTGGCAGTTACAAAAGAAATCTAGAGATGAGTCAGAAGCAGAAGCAAATGTTACAAAAGGTGGAAAGACGTAACAAAACAAATTCCTGTACGTTTCGCAAGAAGACCATCATTTGCTTTAAGGAACATTTCAAATGTTACTCTTCTAAGTATAGATCAGATAGGGAAATTTTAGTAGCAAAGAGTTTTAGACAGAAATTGGAAATAGAAATACAAGAAATTAAGCATGAAAGCCAAGTTCCGTACACTAATCAGGTGAATGTCAATATGTGTAGCAAATCAAAAAGTTTTGGCAATAATCAGAAGTTTCCGCTTTATAAGCGTTGCAATTCGATTCGATTCAAATATAAGACCTGATCGTTCTTTAGTATTTAGCTCAGTACATTCATGCAGATTGAGCAGTTAGCAAACAACAGTTACCAAGGAAATGTGATACAAGTTCATAAAAGAAAGACAAAAAAAAAAAAGAAATGGACAATACGTGTGCAGCTCTGATCCGTTCAAAGGGACTTACAGTTTGTGCCCAGCTTTTGCTATGCATCATAATTCTTTTGACTACAACGACTGTCAGTGGTCATTACAAGAGGGAGTCATGTTTGAATAATCGAAGATTTGATAACGTTAAGAATTTGGCTATTACTAAAACGACAAATGTTATCATACAGCAATTGGAAAAATTCAAAACCTCAAACCGGAAATTATCACCCCATATTAAGATGGTAATCGGCAAGGAAGTCAGGAATGGATTGCTAAGAGGAGTACCGCTCAGTAGACTGCTGAAGAATTTGAAAATTTGGTGCACTGCTTACCGACCATTACCTCCTCGTGGAGGATATCACCCACCAGAGGAAGAATCCGAAATTGGCCTCACATTATATCCGGAACTCAGTGGTGATTATGATGACAAGGTATTAGGAGGTGGAGAAGGTGCTGGAACAAATGTTGATATAGATTGGGTAGATAGTCATGAAAATCCTGGCAAAGCTGGTAAAGGACGTGGTGACAAAGGACGTGGTGACAAAGGAGTTGGTGGTAAAGGAGGTCGTCCCAAAGGAGGTCGTCCCAAAGGAGGTCGTGGCAAAGGAGGTGGTGGTAAAGGAGGTGGTGGTAATGTAGGTGGTGGTAATGTAGGTGGTGGAAAGGCAACTGTACCTGGCGGTAATAACGGAGGTTATGAAGGAGTTGACGAAGGAGATGGTAAAGCTGTTGAGGTAATCGTCGGTCCTGGTGGTGGTTTGGAAGGTGGTCATTTGGAAGGTGCTTTAGGAGTTGGTCGAGAAAGTGGTACTGATGTAGCTATTGATTTGGGACCAGGTGGTAAAAGACCTAGTAGTGGAGGTGATGGCTATGACATCGAACTCGAGAAATTGGGAAAATCAACTCCTAGGAACATTGATTTTGGAGGTCTCGGAGGAGAGGGTAAAGAAGTCAATATAAACGTCGGTACTGGTGGTGGTAATGAAGATGGTTTGGAAGGTTCTTTAGGAGTTAGTGGTACAAGACCTGCTAGTGTAGGTGTTTTCTTACCATTCCCGGATACGGGAGAAGAACCTAATACGCACCCTAATATAGGAGGTCACGGAGGCGATAATGGAGGTGGAGGAGACAATGGTCATGGACGAAATAATAAGCATGGTAATGGGAATTATGATGGCGACGACTCCAGCTACCTCTGCATGATAGAAAATAATAAGGAGAAATGCTATGTTTATAAGTATTCAGCAGATCAGCCAATTGATCCAGTTGAGCATATTCCGTAACAGAAAGCAAGAGTCAAAAAACCCTAAAAAGTGACATTTTTGTTATGTCCAAAAAACAAAACAGAATATTGGGTCAAAAAAAAAAAGAAACACATTATAATAATAAATACTTACAACACACATTACTTAGCCACATAATATGAGTGTAAAACATGTTGGTTGAATAAAAATTATTGTAAACAAAAC
This sequence comes from Scaptomyza polygonia, assembly GCA_035044585.1. Lineage (NCBI taxonomy): Eukaryota > Metazoa > Arthropoda > Insecta > Diptera > Drosophilidae > Scaptomyza > Scaptomyza polygonia. The sequence goes on from JAWNNU010001690.1 coordinate 1,949,845, forward strand.
TATTCGTCCTTTAAAATTTAAAAAAAAAGATTTCTTTTAGTTTTATTCTTGTTAATTGCTGTCAGATAAGCCAACTCTATTTTAAATATCAAAGACTTGGTGTGTTGGATCTGGATTCGATGTTACATCAATATAACGCGGCACATGCTCCATTAAGTGTCCATTTTATAGTGGGTCATTTATCAACTGTTCAGCCAATGTGGCAAAGACAAAAAAAAAAAAAAACTCCTGCCAGCTTCTGCCAAAAACAGCAAAAAAAAAGCTGGCATTAACCAAAAAAATAAAAAAAAAACGGCAGAACAGAAGGAATAAGCGAACCAGAGAACACATGCCACGTCGGCAGAAGCCACGTTTGTCATAATAAAAGTTAGTTAAAAATTGCAGCGCAAATATCTCGGCGCACATAAATCAATAAAATGTGGCTGGCTGCGCGTTACGCGGCGTATGCGTGATTTATGTCTGCCAAGTGTTGAACAAAAACAAAAAAACAGCATAAAAATTTATATTTGAGCTTAAAAACTGACTTATTTCGCATACGCCGAATTATTTGGAGTATTTTAATTAGCCGCCATTCTCTGTTGGCTGCCAGACTCATTTATTTGTCGAAAGTTTCGCAAAATGAGCAAAGAACTGCGACTGCTTGATAAACATGAGTTTCCAAGTGTTGCTTGGTGGCTGCACTTTCCGGTTAGGTTCGCTGCCAACTGTTGCCAAGTCCAAAAAGAGTTGACAAATTTATTGCTGTCCTGCGCCCTTGTTGCGGGCCCATCAAATGTTCAACTAGTTTGTATGCCGAAGTTGTAATACACTGGTTGGAATAATTATTTGTGGCAAAGTTGATAATATATATATAAGATAAATATTTGTATGTTAATCTAAAAAGAAGACTTCTCAAGGACCAAAGCGAAATCAACACATTTATCTTTTTTATAAACTCAAATAAGTCGCCATGCCATGGCTGTGGAAAGTGTATTTTCTATAGACTTAGCTGCACTTTGATATTTAATTGCGTCGTCGTCGCCATGTTTATGAAATATTTTTTGTTGTGTCAGTTGCAACAGCCACGCCTTGTCATGTCAAATGCAACAGCCCTGCTCCCTTAGCTTCTCCTTACTAGCAAAAATGTCAACGATTTTAATAAATGGTAGCGATGCCAACTACATTGAAATCTCTGGTGCATTCAGTTGCTGCAAAAGTCGATAAGCCGCAGTTGGAAAATTTTGCTATTTTTTTTTTTTCATTTTTATTTTTTATTGAAATGTTGCAGTATGTTTTTTTTAATTTGTTGATTGCCTGCATAGCAACAGTAAAATGGTTGAAAACGAATTGATTGCAATTTTCACGCTTCTTATAGACTTTAGCTATGGCCAAGTAAGCAGGCGAAACCAATTTGTACAAATGGAAAAACGCGAAAAATCAGCAATCAATACCAAAATTAGCCACAACCCCAAAAACTAAGTTGAACTACTAAAGAAATCTTAAGCATACAATTGCCAGTTTCAAACTGAGACAATTGCTCAATTCGTGTAATTTTCGGTTTTTGGCAAAATCAAATAGACTTAACTACTTGTAGGACTCGACTCTCTGAATGCCAATCTTTAAAAGTAAATTGCGAACATATGCAAACTTATCAGATTTGTTGCTAAGCTGCTGGCTGGCAAATTTGTGGCCAAAATTCCATATATAGAAAAATAAGAACTTTAGCCCATCGCACCGCACCGCAAGAATTTCGAACAACGCACTTTCTTAAAATCTCATTATATAAAGTACAAGCAGAACTAATATGTGAGAATAATGGTGAGGGAGGAGGCTTAAAACAAAGACAAAGAAGACGGAGCAAAATGATTACCACTTTAACTTGGCATGCAAAGCAAATTGAATTGATTTTAATCTGCATGAAGCTGCTGCCTATCGCTCCTGTCTCTCGCTTGTGCCAATAAAATTTGCATTCAAAATCGCTTTTCAAAAACGTAGCAAAAAAAAGAGGAAAGAAACAAACAAACTTGCACAGGCGCAACAGCAGCTGTAATTTTTGTGTAGTATCTTTTTCACATGTTGTTTTTTTTTTTGTGAGTATCTTTTGGAGCGATTTAAATTCCGGCCAATAAAAAAGTTTAAAGAAACTCTGGCAGCAAACTTTTATGCGTGTGCACAAAACGATAAGAGAAGCTAGCTAGAAAGGAAAGGAGATTGTGGGTGGGTGGTGGTGAGAGAGTGGATGATAGGGGTGCTGTTACGCCTTAGCTGCAAATAAACTTAAAAGACATATGAAAATCAGTTTTTGAATATTGGCACAAGGCAAACAAACTTTATGCCAGCGTCGAACGCTGCTGGCATATAGCCAGCCAGAAGGCAAAATGGTGTTGGAACGACGAGCACTGTAGTAGTATTTACTTTCAAGGATGGATCATTAAGTGGAGAGCTGACGTTGATGTGTTTGTTTGTTTAGCTCTGGCTCTAGCCATAGCCAATAACTAAATAAATGAACAGTTAACTTAATAGTACTTTATTTTTTGGAATTTGAATAATTAAAATTTTTAATTCAAACTTTTGTTAAGCTAAACTGCATAATCGGAATTTTGTAAATTATTGATGGTGCCACAACACAACAACAACTGAAATTGTTGCCCGAGCATCGTTGCTAAAAACACACATTTTTGGAAACACATTTCAAAGGTAAGCCGCAAACTGTAAAATTGATTTTGTAAATGTAAATTGCGCCTAGCTAACGAACTAGAAAACATGAAAACAATAAACTGGATGATAAAATGTGAATAGAAATAGTAGTAAAAATACGTTTAAAATTCAATTTTATGTTTCTACACAAGAGAAAATTTGTGGAGCAAGCATTTTATTAGCAACAAACATGAAAATCATTTTATTGGTTTCGATTATTCAATTTAAAGTTCGTGGAACTCATTCTCTAACGAAGCGATAAGATTGCACCCTTTTTGCCAAAAATTAGCGCACTCAATTAATTTAGCCAACACTTTAGTTTACACACAAACACACAGACACACAGACAGACAGAAACAAATACCTCGACAGTGAATGAAATTTCAATTAATCAAGCTGAATGAGTGAAAAGACTGGTTAGTCAAACGCTGTAGATTTGGCACAAGGTAAAAAGGAAACGCGTTTAACGACGAGACCGAGTAAGAGAGAGAGAGAGAGGTTGAGGTGACTGTCTGAGGGGCAGGGCAACGGGGGTTTTTGGCTTACCCATGTCGACATTGATGGCATGCATATAGCCAAATTGATGGCAGGATATAGGCTTGGGCGGATGGCAGCTAGACGTGCAGGGGTATTGAAATGAAATATAGTGAAATAAAATCAAGACAGCAAATGAAAGAAAACACAATGGAATGCTTCAAAAATACCCTGGGAATATTGAATATTTGTTATAGAAATTATTAACATCCACTAAAAAAAAAGGCTGTTTAAAATACACACTTTCTTTATTTACAGGGTATTTGTAGTACAAGCATATAAATATATATATATTTCGTTGACTGCTTACACTTTGTATTGGCTGCAGCGGATGCTTTTGCTTCTATTATTCAATTGGTGATTAGTCAGTATTTATTTTAGAATCAATTAGTTTGCCTTGACGTTTGAATTAAAAGCAAATTGGGTTGGGGGCTGTCCGGGGTGACGCAGACATTTAATTCACGTCTCATTTACATGGTAAAAGGCATTTTTTTTGTGTCTGAGCAAAGAAATATTTTAAACTTTTTTCAATAGGAGTTTTTCAAGAAATTTATTATTATAATAAATAAACTAGTGAAAGTTTTAGCTTTACTAATTGGCAATCAGAAACCTGCAATATGAAATTCGTAGAAATATTTTCAGTTTCATTGGGAAATCAAAAAAAATTGACAGCCTCAAGAAACACAAATATAGAATATTGTATGTTTTAATTTAACGTTGAGGAAATTAATGTTGCATACGTAATGAAGACGTCATCGTCAAGCGTCAAGATAGAACGATGCAAAATGCAAATGAATGAATGTCGAAACACTAAATGCTAATGCTAAAAGTAAAGTAATGCAAACCAAAAGCGACAGCCAATGAAATGTCAACAAACAAAAGGCGATAGAGCATCAGATAAATAGCTTAAGAACGAGACAGACAGAGAGGAAGGAACGCCCACAGCTTAGGTAAATGAGCAAAAACAGGAAATTAAATTTACAAGAAATTGCACAAAAGCCAAAATCGGAAAAAGGTAAAACAAAACTGTTGCATTTCGTACGTAGAGAGGAAGACAGAGTTTCCTATAAAATGGCTGCACGAGTATTTGCTATCGTTTGATATTTGCTTCAAATACAAGAAAGGAGCATAAATCAATTGCTTTAAATTTGTAAACGCAAAGAAATGTAAACTGCTTTGGATTCTTGGTAAGTAGTTCTAAGAAATATGCAAAATCTTTAACTAGACTAAGAATGAATAGTTTTTCCTAAGAAAAGAAAAGTTGTTTGTTAAAAATTCCAAGGAACTGCTGTAAAAGGTATCTTTATCAGATTAAAAAGTTTCGAGTTTTTGCATTGAAATCAAAAGTTAGTTGAAGTAAAATTTCGTTAGAATTCAAATGCTTAAGTTAATATTTTAAATGCAAATGATTTAATCATTTAAATGCATAATTCAAGTCCTCATTTCATTCTAGTTAGTAAATGAATCAGATAATAAGATATAATTAAAAAAAGTCATATCAATTGTTGTTGTTAGCCGAATCCATTTCTTATCTTTAATTTTTGTCAAAAAGAAATGAATTTATCTGTTAAGGATAACAGCTCTTAAAGAGCTGTTCGACTCTTGAAGGCAATTAGATGCAGCAAGTGGCAACATGTGGCAAGCAAATATTAATCAAATGAGTCAAAAGTCAACGCTCACTTATGCGTTGCATAAATCAGTCTCCAACGGAAATAGTTTTGTTCAACACAAACACAAAGAGAGAAAGAGAAGTCAAGGGAGTAACCATACATCACAACGAGTCCTGCCACATGGCTGCCAAGCCAGATTGCATAGTGCAATATAATAAAGCACTAATTTGCATGGAAGCTAAAGGCAAAACGGGGACAACAACAAGGACAACAACTGCACCCAAAGGGTTGGTGGGGGGGGGGGGGGGGTGTAGTGAACCATTTAAAAACCATGTCACATATGTCGACAGACTGTGTGCTGCCACGCCCACAGCACAATTTGTGGGCGGTTACTTGGACAGCAGCAAGCGCTTCATTTGCTGCTACCACTGCTGCCACTGCTGCTGTTGCTGTTACAGCAAAATATTATGTTTTAATGAAATTTCATTTAAAACAAAATTTATGCTGCCACACACACACACACACACACACACACACACAAAAGCACACAAGCACAGTTGGATGTCCCTGTCCGAGTTTGGTTAACCATAGCATCTAGGATGACCCCAGAGTTGAGTCCGGATGCAGCATCAGACAACATTAGAAAGTAGCATTTGCCGCGCAAAAGTTTAATTGAATAAGTTTCCAGTGTTGTTAGCCAAAATGAGGGCAGTGAGAGGGAGCGAGGGGTGAGTTAAAAGACGAAAAGCTGCATTTCTTGGTTGGTTTTTTTTCTTCTTAAGTTAGTTGTAAGTGCATGCAATTAATTTGAGTAGTGCATAAATTTAACAATCTCAAACGTTGAAAACTAGGAAATTGCTGTAAAGCTACCAAATACTCTCTGCAACCACAATTGCCATTTTAAAGGGTATTCTAGGAAATTCCCACAATCGTTGCATTGAGATGTAGCGTTTTCTTTTTCCTTTTAGGTTTAGCCGCAGTTTTTTTTCCCAGCTTTGCAAGCTGATTCAATTGCCTGGCCATTTGGCATTGTGTTTGGGACAGGCAGCGACTTGTTGGGTCTTTTGTTACAGTTACGACGATTTGCAAACGTCAACAGTTAAAACAGTTTTGCATATTGCACAACACTAACAATTACAAAAGTGAAGCAAGGGAAAAATGCTTTGCTCTGGTTTTGTATTTTACTTGGCTTGTCGGCCACTAAAATTGTCGTCCAACATTAGCTGAGGCTGACAAGCGCCTCAAGACGCAGTTGCACAATGTCCGCCACAGAGTTGCAACTGTCAAGTAGTATGTGTGTGTGTGTGTGTGGCAACGCCAATTTATGTTGCATGCATCTTTGAACGCTGACAAGTGGCATGTGAGAAAATACTGCATGAGAAAAGTTTTGCAAGTGATTGTTTAGTGGCATGTCCCTGAAGCTGAATGAAATAACTTCGGCAAGAGCTTAGCAAATACATCGAAAGTGAAAGACAAAGATGAAGAATGTCAGAGTTTATTCAATGATAATCATTATTGGGGCAAAGAAAAAAAAAAAAATCATTTAAATTCAAACGAAATATTTGCTTTAAATACACAACAATTAAATGTTCGAATACTCGAACTTGAACAAGAAAACTTTGAATATGAATTAATTAACACTCGAATAGGTTTGCAGTCATGCATATTAAAAAGTTTGCACACAAGTTGACAATTCATTGGAAAGACAAAGATTTGTGTAACAAAATGTGCACAAATTAGTGACAAGCTGTGTTTTTGGCTCTGCCTGTGTGTGTGTCAAAGTCATCATTCATTTGCTCACTTTTCACAGAAGGCTGAAGCAGAAAAAGACAGGACATTTACAATGTATATTTGTATTGTTCGAATGGGAAAACTGACCATCTGTCAAATATTGAAACTTTGGTACTCAATCAAGCATTCAAGTGGCTACAATGTGCCATTGAAAGCCATTCTCAATTACACGCACTTAACACAATGCCACAGGACGATAAGGATGACGACCAACAACACGATAACGATAACGATAATTGTGACCACGATGATGATGATATGTAAGCCGACAAAATGTCAATATTGCAAAAAGGCCGATTGTCAAAGATTGCAATCTCAACAGCAAGTGCCAAAATGCTCCAATTATCACAAAGTGCAATAACAAAAGGCAAAAAAACAAAAACGAATCAAAATAAAAAGAATAATAAAGCAAAATTATTATCGTTGCCTTGCCAACACAACAACACAACAATGAACGAGATGAAATGAAGCCAGCAGCTGAACAGCGATTGTGGCTCTGACAGCAAAGAGGCCAACAACACCAACAACAACAGCTGTTGCCAATATTTTGCAATAAAATGCCCAAATAAAGAGAAGAAGAAAGATATGTGAGATGATGATGTGCTGACTGCACAGATATAAGCAAGCACACATACAATGACAACATATTATCAGATGTAGTACGGCATCATGTTGAGAAACTTGACAACAATTTGAGGTATTACAGCAGCAACAGCAATCAGTAACCACGCCCAATCGGCCCATATATGTAGTGCCCAATCTGCCCACAAGCCAAAAACATTGCCGACAGCATAGCAATTGGAAAACACTCAACAACTGAAATCGAGCTCAAGTAAGTAACATATATTTTGTTTTATTCTTCTTCTTCTACTTTTTAGCTGCAATCGAAACGTAATGGAAAGGAAAAGGAAACATATTGGGCCAAGGAATAGGATGCGACTAAGCGATACCCTCTTGCAGCTTTACTTTACTTTATTAACAATAATATTTTATACTTTTTGATAATATTTTTTCGATTTATGTTACCCTATAGATTTTGCCATTACAGGGCATACAAATTGTACATTGCAACAGCTGCTGCCTGAGCGTAGCACATAAAAAATAAATATATGAAACAATTTCTTTATCCATATTTCTAGTTCTTTACTTGTTTTTTTCTTCATTTATTTTTTTTTTTTTTTCGTGGCTGATAACTTTCAAATGCAATGCCGCAGGCTGTTATGTCATGGCAATAATGCAAAACACAGCAACAGCAACAACAGCACCAACTGCGCAGATAAAGTTAGTGGCTTGATTGTGGGCTGGGAGGGCTACGGTGGTACGGGGTTGTGTTCAAGGAAGCGGATTCATGGAAATGTAGAAAAAACGACGAGCAAAACTTGACGTTCAATTTCTCATAAAAGTTTCTTTGGCAGCTAAAGCAACACTCAGCAGCAGCAGCAGCAGCAATAGAAAAAAAAAACATATTTATATATATATGACACACAATTCAAAGTTGAGAATTGCATTTCATGTTTGCTGCATTTTTGATAAGGCGCTCAATTCGAAATGTACCCAGTAGAAGAAGAACATGAACAACAATTTCGAAATGTCTGATAATCAAACGAAATGTGCCAATCAAAACGCGAAAATAATATTTTATGCCAATATACAATTTTTTTTCCATCGCATTTTATTACAAATTTTATACAATATTATCTGCCTTAATTTAATCATTTGTGTTGTAAATACGTTTGTAAACTTTTCTCAATATAATTTTAGTTTCACAAACACAATTTGTTAAACAAAAATATAAAAAAATAAGCCTTAAGCTCAAATAATCTGTCAACGGTTTTTATGTCATAATCAGGATAAACAGCAATGTATTTATTTAGTAAAAGCGACATTTTCGAGGGTGGTTGGGAAGTATTATATTTAACAGACAAAAAAAAAAAGGAAAGGAAAGGAAAGACGAACTGTGCAGCACTTGCATTAAAATTAAACAACATTTCCGACTGCGGCGGAAACAGCTGTACAAAAAAGTGGCACAATGCGACATCGTTGCCGTCGCAGTTGCCAACTTCCGGTATGAAGGGAGAATTTTATGTGTATGTGTGTGTGTGTGACAGAGATGTAATGAGAGGGGGGATGTTGGCCATTTTTTTTTTTTTTTACAGGCTGGGATTTGCGAGCCCATTCAGACAACGAGGCGCGGCCCATTGAGTCAGTTTGGTTTATGCAGCTTTAACGCGTTTCGTTTTCTACGCCGCCCATTTTTGCCACTCAAGGGCGAAGGCGGGGGGTGACAAGGTGGATAACAACGTTGACAGTTGCAGCTTAAAGGTGTGAAAAATTGTTGTTGAGACAGACAGGCAGCAGCAATTGCTTGACATTTTTGATTAGGCAACGTGAAGGAAGTAGAATCAACCAAAAATAATGCCCCAGGCCATAAATATATGTGATAATGATAATTGTGTTGGGGCAAAAGATACAACCAAAAACTGTTAACTGTTCTTGTTTTTTGATTTCTGCATTTCAAGTTTTATTAGCTTTTTGGAAACTGTACGCAAGGCACAATAAACAACAACAAATTAAATTTACTCAACCTTTTTTTTTTCATGCGAGCAGAAAACCACAAAAATCGTAAAGTTAACTGCAAGCAGATAAAACAAACAAAACTTTTAATAATACAAATACAACAACGAAAAAAAACTTTTAATAAAAAATCACTTAAGTATTTCGTTTGCAAAGAATCAAAAAAAATAAAGCAAAAAATACAGACAGAAAACTTTGTGGTTAAATTAAAACAAAAAAAACTTCTGTTATTATAAAAATAATGAGATGGAGCGCTCATTGTGGTTAAGAATGTGGCTGAGAAAAAGGGCCAAAAGGCGAAAGGAATGCAGCCAACGCCAAATAATAAATACTATATTGAAATTTATTTGTATAATAAAAAAGAAAAACAAAACATTTCAAAGGCAAAGGGCAAAGCAGATTTGCATTTTTGAGAGTGAAAACAATGAAACGCAATAAAAAGATAAGAAAAAACCAACATTTGTTTGGCCTAAACAAAGAAAAGACTCAACACGAGCGTAACCACAAAAAGTGGCCAAAGTGAAAAAGAAAAAGTTTGTGAAAAGAGAACTGTTGCAAGTTGCTGTTGCAAAGTGGAAGCAAGCACAAAAGGAAAAAGGAATACAAACGGATTCACTGGCAAATTAAACACGAAATTGAATTCTGCTCATCATAATTTCCCCAAGGATCCTTATTAGACCAAGACAAGCAAGCGGCAACCAGCCAGTCAAGCAAAGCCCCCAAAGATTTCACTTGACGAGCCAAATCCTTGCTATTCCCTCTCTCCCATCCACTTCACATTCCTGCCACGACTTGCAGCTCGGCTTCAACATTGTCATAAGTGCAACTGAGACCGGGACTTGATATTATTTCCCTGATTAGGCGTGGGAGAGCCACAGTCCAAGCACAAAAACAATCAACAAAACTATCAAATATGTATGCACAAAGTCATTTGGCAACAGAAAGCCATTTCTAAACATTAAGAGACAAAATGCGATATTCATAAATTCATCTACTTTAGAGCATAAGTTTTTTGCCGAGACAGCAGCAAAAGTAGAAATTACAAAACTTTCAAGATGTTGTGAGAGTTCAAGAACAAAAATTGTCCTTCTTATAAAATTTTACTCTTCCGAGCAATTAGATGTATTCCGTAATAAAATATGTATCAGTTAGTTTTGTTTCATTCTAAATCCTTCGTTTAAAATTTCACTTTCGTTGTGTTTATCTAACTACAAAACGCAATTAAAGTGTTGTATGCAGTTTCATGTAAGCAATTAAATGTTACATGAATAACAACAACAATAAACGTTATTTCACGGCAAACATTGCAAGATTGGACAACTTGCACGAAAACAGAATTGAGACCACATGCATTTAACCCCAGGCATGTGAAAAACATGCAAAACGACAGACAAAAATAAAAATAAAAATAAAACCAAACCAAACCAAATACCAAAAACCAAATAGCAAACATGGCATAGATTGAAAGACCGCAGCATTGAATTGAATTTTCAAAAACTTCGCAACTCGCTGTTTGGACAAAACAAATGAAAAAAAAGAAGAAAAAAGAATGCGAAAATGAGAATAAAATCAATTGAATTTTGACTAAAACTTTGACCTTAGCCAATTATCAGGGACACAAACTTAAGAAAATTTGCTTGCCAACAAAACTTTTGCGCTGCGGTTAACCCTACCAATACTAATCATAAAATCAAGGGAAATAACTCCACCAAGCAGAAGAAGATGATGAGCAATTGGGAAACAAGGCAAAAGTTTTGCAAAACTCCCCGCAGAGCGGGAAGAGAAACACAAACAAACAAACAAACATACGGGAGCCAAGTTGCTGAAGAGAGTTAAGAGATACAGCTGATATATACGCATAGATATAGCCAGAATAGATAGATATATAGTATGGGTAAAGGAAGAAGCCCCTTAGCTCTAATTGAAACCAACGGCAACGGGCAACTCAAACGCCTCAAGAACTTAAGTTAAGTTAAACTTTTGCGTCGAATGCAATTAAAAGCAGCAGCAGCAGCAGCAGCAGCAGCCAAGCGGCAGTCAGAGATGAAATTTTTGCCTTAATCTTTTTGCATCAAGAGTTTTTGATGTCCCCAAAGCGCTAACAACAACAACAACAACAACAAGAGCCACAGCAACGGCAAATAGAAAGTTTCCAAAGCAATGCTTTAAAATTATATTTACGCACAAATTAAAACATCAAGGCTAAGAAAATTACCAACCAACAAACCCCAACATTGCGCCTAAAGGCAGCTTACATAAGTTTTACTAAAAAAAAGGGAGGTTTATGGGTTGGTTTTGCGGTTGCCGCCTAGTTGTTTTTGAGTTGATAGTTATGCGATTTTTAGATAATGCTAAAGTTAAAACTAGGTGCAGCCTTGAGGCGTTGCCCGTTTTTCTATTTTCTATATTTTATGGCCTTGCCAAATGAGCCACCCACAGAGGCGGCTTAAGTTTAAGAACTTTTGTGCGATCAATAAATAATATGCGCAAATTAGTTAGTTGATAAATTTGGCATGGGAATATTTAGTTGAAAAGTTTTGGCAAATTTTCAGCTATTTTAACAAATTCAGATATTGTTTGAAGTTTAAAGTAATCTTCCTTGGAGCATAAGTCATTCAAATAAATTCAACTTGAGTAAGTTTGGGAATTGTGGTTAGGCCAATTAATATGATAAAGTCTGTCTTAAAACTCATTGGCAATATTGTGTTTGGGAGTTTGTTGAAAGGAGGTATTTTTGCCACGTTGCCACACAAAATTTCACAATCAACTTGTGTTGCAATTGAATTCCAAGTGTTTTCTTTTTTTTTTTTGGTTCATAAAAAATCAATTAATTTTGTACTTCACACGTACACAGACTTCGGCACTTACACAAACCACAAATCGATTACCTAAATATTAGTGGGCGTTGCACGTTGGGCGCCATTTTGGCAGGCCACAAAGTCAACGAGGAAAATTTAATACACATGCTCCTTCGAATTTCTCTCTTTAACTATGTTAACTTGCTTTTTCGGTTCGGTTTTCGGTTTTATTTATTTTTCTCAATTTTTTTTTGCATTTGACACAATTTTGGCACAAGCCAATTGGCAAACAACAGAGTCGTCTTGAGAATTGTGACTGAATTTCCATTATTCGACGAATACTTTCACTTAAAAATAGTTGGGCTCATTGTCACGTTTGAGAGAGTCTATATAAAACGTGTGTATGCTGGATTCGATTATTTGTGGACTGTTGAATTGAAGATTGAACTCGGAATTGGGTCGAGCACTCTGTGTGTAACAATGTTGATTTGCACAGATCCAGGTTTTTACGTTTCCGTTCAAGTTAATTAGAATAATATTTTGTTGGCTCTGCGCTTAATTTCTTTTAATTGCGTTCATGTCATCTTAGAACACACACATTGTATATTGAGTAAAACTTTGCAAGGAGAGCAAAGGAAGTGTGGATAAGGTCCACAAAATGTAATGATTGCAATTTTATGAGGGCTTCTCCCTACGACAGACATGCTCAAGTGCAAACAATTAGAAAAGTTTACTAGGTGAAAGCAAAAAACAATAAAACCAACTCAAGACAAGTGAAGAGAGGGTGTGAGGAGGTAGGAGAGTTCTTTCTGTATTTGACATACTAATGAATTTATGTAGACAATTTGCTAAATGGCATAAGAACTTCTACTTTGTGAGATAAACATGTGGGTCGCACAAAAAAGAGGCTAAATGAGACAAGAAACTGTTAACCTCAATTGCGACTCTGCATGATAAATTGATTTAATTATTTAAGCGATTATATTTTCAGTGGTTCAAGTAGTATTGATGATAATAATATAACATACATCTATTAACGTTTCGTCATGCATTATAATGCCAATTTCGGTTATAAAATATTTTCTTTTAGAAACCAAACCAAAACCATTGCCAAAAGTCAAACAAACAAACAGTAAGATAATAACTTCACATAACTCAATCAACTAGCCTACAAGAGCCTGGCAAACGCAGAACTCAACAATTATACAAAACTTGATAAAATATTTATATATGTAACGAACTAATCAAAGTCCAACACAACAGCCAAAAACCCACACACACACTTTTACTTACACACAAACCACAGCACACCAATTTGTAGATTGGTCTTTTTTAGATTTTTTTCTTCTTTTTTTTTTGAGTAGGAAATGTATAATAAGGTTCGTTTCGAAGAGGAAGAATGTACATGATAGCATGAACAACAAAAAAAAAATTAATTTTAATATCGAGGAGGGTACAACATTTGTCAGCTAAACAGAAACTACAAATGAATAGGCGCCTTCTACTCACTGTAGGGCTGAGGTCGTGTACCGTAAAGAGGCTCCTGCAGTAATGGCGAGCGACCATTTCCAATCTCCTTAACTGAAATGAGATAAGAGCAAACGGCAAACAATTTGCGCGTGATAAATGTTTCCACAAATTTGTTGAATTTGTTGGTTTGGTTGCTTGGTTGGTTGGTTGGTTTTTTTTTGGATTGGTTGTTGTTGTTGTTGTGGTGTGGTTTGTGTTGCTGCTGTTGTTGTTTGTTGTCTGTTGTCTGTTGTCTGTTGTATTTGAATGTTGTTGCTGTTGTTGATGTTCACTAAAAGCTAAACTAAGAGCAACTGTAACAAGTGTTTTTTTTTTTTCGTTATGTTTCGTCGTTTGCTGTTTGTTTTTAGTTAGAATGTTGGGTAACAAACAAAAAAAAAACAAAACTATGCGGGAAACAAACAAATAAACATATATGTTAGTTTTAGCCCGATACCAAAAACTATAAAAAAAGCCTCAAATAAACAACAGTCAAGTTTTAATTTCTAACAGCTGCGAGAGACAAGCACACACACACACAATCTCAGAGAGGGAGAGAACCGATGCATAAAATATATATATATAAAATATTACGGGTCGTTTGCCTGATTCATTGCGTTTTGCATGATGTCAATGATTCAGTCACTGTTTTTTTGTGTAGATTATAAGGAAAACAAGTTTTGAGGCAGGTCAGAAACACAGCTACAACAACAATAAAACAACAACAACAGTCAACAGCGGGAAACAAACGCGTTGCGTTGAATTTTAATATCTCATATAACAACAACACTTTTGAAGTGGTTTAATTTATGACAGCCGAAACAATTTGCAACAAATTGAATGAAATTCTGAGACAGACAAAAAATACAATCGGTAATCACACCTGAACGCCACCTAGCGGTTATTGACATCACCTGGACATAATCTTAAAAGAATATTTTAAGCCTTTTTAGCTTAAGTTGATGCTCACACGTTCCACAAAATCACAGTTTCAGGGCCATCTGACCAAGACACAGAAAAATCAATTCGAAGCCAAAACAAAATAAAAATCCAATGCAACGACCTCAATAATTACAGCTTGTTTTGGTTGGGTGTTCAACGAGTTGTTTATGCTTAGAACCTGTTCTACGTAAGCTTCATTATAAATGCGACAAACAACTTTTATATGGATAAGTGGGCTAATGTCTTGCATTCGCTTTGGGATACGAACATTAAAGACTTTTAAGGCACAAACATTCAAAATTAATCGGGGTGACAATTGACAAGTGAGTGAATGCTGAGGAGAATTAAAGTTTTTTGATAACCATGAACCACAATATAAAAACATGCTAGAGAAATCGCAAATTTGATGATCTTTAAAATAATTTTTTTAGCAAAAACAATTTAAAGAGTAAAAATGGTAAAAATGATCTAAACAGATATCCAATATATTTTTTAAGGTCGAGAACTATTAATCTTAACATTCTCATAGCTAATATTTACATTTGCTTAAAATTTATTGCTTTTTTTTCTGCTAAAAGGGACGACTTTTGCACTTACTTAAACTATGAATATTGTATTTGGTAGTTTTTTTTTTATATTTAGTATAGAGTGCTTCAACTGACTCACCTCCGTCACAGTAGTAGTAGTAGTAGTAGTAGTAGTAGTAGAAGTAGTCACTGTGTGTGTGTGTGATAAAACGCAACGTTCGTTGACGTCGTCGTCGGTTCACATGAAGCGCGTTCTATCTCCATTTGGGAACCGGAACGGTGCACAAGAATATTTCAATGGTCTTTGTGAACCGTTGTTGGAACTACATGCTTATCGACCGACCGACCGACCGACTATAATACCAACAGGCAAGTATACACAACATCTCTACATGCCCCAAAAACAAATCGATCATATATATATGTATGCATATATAGCTATATAGACACATAACTTTGAACAGATCCCAATGGTAAATTTTTTTTCATCATGTTTTTTTTTTTTTTTTGATTTTACGATTTCGTCAAACAAAATTGTAAATTAAATAATATTGAAGCTTTGAATTGAATTTTGTGGTTCATGGCATGATGATATACACAACAAAAATATTATATATATGTATATAGTTTCAAAAAATAAATTATATTCAATAATTATTTCGTTATTTTTTGATTTATTATTATTTTTGCAGCTTTTTCTTTGCTTTTTCGCAATTGGCTTCAACTCGTCGAATTGGATCAACATCAGGCACAGCAACAACCACAATTGGGCAACATTTGTTTCCGATAACACGATAGTTCGATTACGATTAGCGTCGATTAAACGCATATTAATTGCTTTTCTTGTCTTTTTTTCTTGATGAGTTTCAGTTTTATGCAAAAAATTCAAAAACTTGTCAGGCATACGCCGCTCAAACATTTCAAGGATCTGTTCAAATTGTACGTTGTATATAGCAACGACTTGTTATTGGGACTATATTAGTAGTAGCTGTCATGGTAGTACTAACAGTTTTGGTAGTTGTCGTTGTCTTTGTCGTTTTTGAGTAGTTTTACAAGTATCCTTAAGCGTTTCCACATTCCAATCCATATCCATTCGAGATCCCACGATGTTCCAATCAACAACATCATCATTATTATTATGATCGGCTGTATTATCATGATCATGTTCAAGAAGTCCAACAACAACAATTCTTCGGAGTACATCGGCGTTTGCGGCGTCGCTGCCCTTGCCATGCATCCCTGCACACAGACAAACACAAGCGTGATAGAGATGGTAGAATAGTAGAATAGTAGTGTTGGGTTTTGGTTTGATTTGGTTTTGTGATTTTGTGATTAGAAAGAGAAAGAGATTATACTATATTTAGATAGAGACAGAGTGAGAAGACATATACTGAATTCTTTTATTTGTTGTTGTTCTTGTTGTTGTTGTCTGCAAGTTTTGTTGTAATGCTTAGTCCTGCCCAGATATAGAGGTTTGATATATAAATTATATATATATATATAGTAGAGATATTTTGCTTGCAGTTTCGTGGTTGGTTTTTGAATTTTTTGTATAGATTTGCATAAAATTGAATATTGAATATATAACTTTTTGTATATTATGACTTTTGCTTAAATTTTTGGTGCATTCTTAGATTTTTTTTTTTTAAGTTGCATAACTGTTGTTGTTGTAGCTGTTGTTGTTGTAGTAGTAGTAGTATCAGTAGTAATAGTAGTTGTTGTTGTTGTTTTTTTATACTGTGGGAAATTTACGATATTTTTCTTTCTGTTTCTGGAACTGACGCACACACAACAAATATGGTAGTAGTATTTTTTTTTTTTATGCTGATGGGTTAAGTAATAAGTAAGTAAGTAAGTTAGTTGGGTAGTTCAGGCGGGCGGGCGGGCGTTTGGTTGGTCAGGCAAGCAGGCGATTGTTTTTTGTTTTTATAATGGGGGCAAAGAGCTACTTGGCAAACGCTGTGGACATTTTTAGTTGTTTGTTGGTTAGGGCGCTTAAATATGTTTTTTTAACGAGGTATTTATATATATATTTTTTTTTTTGGGTGGTTCCGTGTATGGGTTGTTTTTGTTGCTGATGTAGTAGTTGTTGTTGTTGTTGTTATTGTTAACTACCTTTTAAAAAAAAACACTGCCGTGAAGAAAGAAAAACAATTATGTAAAATCAAACAAAAATCATGGCAGGGAATAAAAAACAAAAACAAATAAATACAAAAAAAATTCTAATTAAAAGTTAGAATTTTAGGTTTGTTAGTGATATTTTTTTGTTGTTGTTTGCATCTTCTTGTTTTGCGCGCAGTTGTTGTTTATATTAATTTATTTATACTTGTTGTTGTTTTTTTGTACAGTGCGAGCAAAAAGTTGTTTTCATCGTGGTATTTAAGAATGTTGTTGCTGTATTTGTTTTTTTGTTGTTGTAGCTGTTGTTGTTGTTGCTGATGCACTCAATGGTTGCTTTGCTGAGAGTTTTTGTTAAAGAAAATTGCAGGCTCTGTTGCTTGTTGTTGTTGTTGCTGGCTTAATGTTTGTTGTTGTTGTTGTATAATATACAATGTTTATTTGTTGTTTCTTTGTTGTTGTAATATAATACAGTGTATTTCGTATTTTTAGTAATAGCAGTAAAAAGATTTTTAAAACTTTTCATTTTCAGTTTTTGACAAAGTTTTTGGGTTAGTTGTTGTTGTTTGGCTTTTAGTAGGCGCTGTGTAGTTGTTGTTGTTGTTGTGTGTTGAATGTTGTTGCTGTTGCTTGCTGCTGTGGTTGTTGTGCTTTTTTGTTGTAGTTGGTTAATGAAAGAGTTTTCTTTTTTTTTTATATTTGTGTTGACGAGATAAAAATTTTGTACGTTGAAGTCGAAGCTGCATTTTTTATTCTTGTTTACACATTTTTAGTTTTTTTTATTTATAGTTTAATTGTTTAAAATATATATATATCTATATATATTATGCGTGTTGACTATGAGTTAAAAAACAAAATGTCTTTCACAAAATAAACCAAAAAGATATTCAGACAATTTGATATAAATATATGTATTTCTTTTTTGTCAAAATTTGTAACAGGCTGAGAGAGTTAAGAGTATGGCTTATAAAGCTAAACTAAGCTTACGAATATAGTTTATTTTTTCCTTTATCGCTAAACATTTTGAATATAGCTTCGTTTTATTTTGGTGTAGGGGTGAATGATTTGTGTTTTGTGTATAAAATTGAGGGGTTAGTTAAGCGAGAAGAAACAAAGAAAATCAAATCCAAGCTAGTATACAAATAGTTGTGTATTTTTGCGTAGATGAATTTCGGTTGGTATTATTTTGTTGATGGATTTCTAAATTGATTAATACACTTGCGTTAAGTTAAACATACATAAACTAATTCAATCAATCATCTCGATACGAATGTTTCAAGGCTTGCATCGATGATTTCGAATCCTGGCCATCTGCTCAATTTAGTCTAATGATAATGGTGACAACAAAACAACAAAAAACAGCCTCAAGAGCTGGAAAGCACACACTACGATTGCGCCACATTAGGTTTGGGTAAAACAAAAAGCATGTCGTCAACCAGATTAGACGATGTCCAAAATGTATTCAATGGGCACACGAACCAAAGTGCTGGTTGAGCTAAAAAGTTGTTCAACTCACACACACACACACACACACACACACAGAGGAATGGGGTTTGGATGTGTCATAAAAACCCAATTTAATTGGATCTAAATGCTAAAGTTGACGCCGTTTTTCGCCAAAGCAGAATCACAACAATTATAGCAAACAAAATATCATCGCATATTAAATGTTACGATTGCTGCGGGATGTTGAGCAACGCAGACGAAGGGCTCGAAGGGTTGGTCAATTTGAGTGCTAAAAGCAAATAAAATGCCCATATCTGAATGGTTATAAAAGCAAATTATTCACACTGATTACATGGAAGTTTGCCGCTTGACATAAACTAAGCCAAGCTGAAAAATAAACCGATATAATTACGTTTGCATTATATAATGGTGTTTTCGTTGTGTGGGCTGATAAATCCCCACCCCCCCCCCCGCCACACCCCTTATCAAAACACTATGTGCACAGCAAATGGCTAAGTCTCAACGAAGCTGGGGCAGAAAAAAAAAAAAATAAAAATTGTGCTAGTAAAAACAAATTGAGGATCCAAACATAGCGCAAGGCTCTAGATAAAATGAAAATAATCAGCAGGCAGTCAGGCCGAAGGACTCAACCAAACCACTTCAAGCATATACACACACACACACACACACACACACACGCTCACTCACACAACCCGTCGAAATTGTCGTGTCATAAAAATAAAGTGCCTAAGAAACAGTGAAAGCGCTTTGGGAGGCAAAGAGCAAACGCTGCCTTGGGGAAGCCAGCAGGATGTCAGCAGAGACTATGGCAACGGCCAAGAAGAGAGGCAAAAGCGGGGCTCAAACAAATGTTGATTTAGGATAAGCAGCAGCAGCAGCAGCAGATGAAAAAAACCGTACACATTTCTTATGCCTGCTATTGCAATATAAATAAATAACAGCTTGCAACAGGAATAGTTATGAAAACTACCTCAAAAGATTTATAAAAATAAAAATTGCACAAAACAAGCTTAAAGCTGCATTGTGGGTGAAAAAAAAAATTGTTTTTAGCTCCCGAAAGTGTCAAAATAAGTAAGATTTTATTTAAAAACTTTATCAGAGATAGTTTTGTTTTGATATCATACCCACTTTTAACACGTCATCATTTAAAGGTTACGAATGCAACTCTGAAGTCCTTTTATAGTACTTTATGGCGGTTGCCATTATTGAAATCACTGGGGCGCACAGAGTTGCCAACGCAACGTATTAGGGTTGCCATTGTCATTTGCATATATGGTCGCATTGCTATTTGCGTGTGTGTGTGTGTATTTTGTCCCGCATGAATTATTTATGCTCATTTAATTCGATAGTTGTGTGTGCCATCGCCTGCTGGTCACATCGCAATAACAAAACGTAGAAAACCCATTCCAACAACTTTTTTGACATCTCCTTTGAGCGTCGTTGACTTTGAATCAGGCATGATTTAATCATAAAACGCAAAATAGTTTTGTCATGTTCTATGTCGAACTTTATGTCTCCTTCTCTTTAGCAACTATTCAAATTGTTTTGTTAAAATGTTTTTCCATCATTTAATGTTGAGGGCTTTTTTTTGTTTTTCATGAGTTTTGGCATTTTTATTTGTAGGTTTGAGTTTTTTTTATTGTAATTCTTTGTGGCAATTAATATACCCTGTAATTTCTTAAAGGGTGTATTTATGGAAGGCAAAATCATGTATGAATATTAGATTTTTATTTTTATATTTTTAAATTAAACCATAACTAATTGACCAGAGCAACTTTTCTAACAGGGTATTCTTCATTGTCTACTTTTACTTGTCTCTGGCTTTTGCTTTATTGTGTTGCTTGGTTATTGTTATTGTCATGCATTCATAAATAAATAATGGCAGACATTACAAAGCAAACCTGCTTTTCTTTCTGGTGTTGGTGTTTGTGTTGTGGTTTTGTATGGCAAGAAGAAGAAGAAGGGGGAGCTGACATTGCTTTAGCAACCAGTTTTGTGGTTAATTATAGCATAGTTTTGGGGGCTGAGGTATTTTTTTCCCCGTGCTGCTCAACTGATACAATAATAGCAGGAAATGGCGCAAATGTCAGCAGTTATGAGTTTTTCCGGACAGCATGCTACACAAACAGTGATTGATCGGCTGTAACGGGCCGGGGAGGGTCTGCGGTAAAAAGGTTAAAATTATAATAATTTTATGTGAAATAATTAAGCTGTGATGGGGTTGAAAGTTAACTACATTGTCTGCCTTGAAAATTTTTGAAGAATTTACTCTCGTCCCAGATATATTACACAATTTTATGTTTGAGAAATGCCTAAGATACATTACTGCTAAGCAAATTGACAAAAACTAAATTAAGAGATTTAAGATTTAAATTAACAGCTTAAATTCTTTTTTATTCTAATCAAGAAACAAATTCTAAATGCCTTAATTTAGCCAAAAAGAAGAAACAAATCTAATTAGCAAATGGAGGACAGCAAAACAAAAAAACTGTCACTCAACAAAGAACAGGGATAAAAGAGAGAGAGAGAGAGAGAGAGTGAGAGAGATGAGAAAAATAGCATATTAAACGTTAACTTAATGCACGTACGTCTATTTGTAGGTTTGTCAAGTGAACCACAGAAATAAATAAAATAAAACTAAAATCGAACGTCCTTGGGCCACACAAAACCTTAAGCAAGAAAACTCAAGCAACTCACCGACCGACTAAAAACAATTTGCAGTCAAATGTAAGAAGGTGGGGCACAACGAGCTGGCGATGGAGCAGGGGAATCAAGTTAAATTGTAACCCACAAGTAGGAAGAAGTGAAAAAAAAACACATCGCGTGACAGCACGAAACAAGCCAAAATGCGATGAGCATAAGGATCCCGTCTTCGTCGTCGGCTGCTCTTCGACTACTTCTGGACAGGATAACGGAAACGGAAGCAGCTGCAGTGAAAGGCAAGTAAAGGAAAGGGTGTTGCAAGCAGCTAGAAGGCTAGAAGGTACGGGCCGCAGCAAGACGGATGCCATGGAAAATGAGTAGAAAATTAACAAAACGCCAACCGCGCATAGATAAAATTGCACGTAAAGTGACTCGAGGCACAAAAGCCTTCCTTCGTAACTCAACAAAAACAACAACAACAGCGACCGACCGACCCCCTTTTCCCGAGCTGTCAGTTTGGTTAGCCAGCGGCGACCCTGGCGCTTGGCAAATGCAAATACTACACAAATTTTCTACACTTCTGAGAATTTTTTTTTATATAAATATTCTCTTCTGTTGATAAAGTTACGGTTTTTACGCTTAAAGTGTGGTAAGCTTATGCGGCATGAAGGGGAAAGGAAAAGGACTTCAACTGCAGCTACTTTGCAGAAAAGAATATGATTTTTGCACGGCTGCCACATTTTGTTGCATGCTTATGCTCCCACTGTCACTGTTTACCCAAGGGGCAATATGCAGGACAGTTTTTTTTTTTGCTGTTCACAAATCGATTCCATTTTTGCTAGCATAACTTATGCAAATGTTTTTGTTTTTGCATTTTTCACTTGATATTTTAACTTGTTATTCACCATTGTTTTGCCTTGCCTTTTGTCATTTTCCTTACTTCATAATATCATTTGTTGCCATTATTATTATTGTTATTGTTGCTAGTCATGCAAAATTGATGATTGTTCGCGTTGTGGGAGTGGCAAATTCATTGGCTGCCACAACAGCAGCAGCAGAAAGCCACAACGTTTTATTGATTGGCAACGCGACCAAGGCAGAACAATTTATACTGCCTGTCATATAAGGTCAAAGGTGGGGAAGGTATAGTTAATATTCCTTAGAAAACTCATTTCGCATAGACTGCACTAAGAATGGCAACAAAAACAAAAAACCAATTAAAGTATGCTATTAAATGAGATATAGTTTCTAAGAAAATGTGAAAAAGCATTTGAAGCCAAATCATTCTGATTAAAACAAAATTCGTTTATTTCAAACATAAGTTCTATGAAAGCAATTAAGGAATTTCCCCAATAAAATGTATGTTATCCGATTTCAATTCCAAGAAATCGAAACACTAATTTAATTCTCAATCCTTAATTGATTATAATTAAACTATTTTTTATGAGTTCAAGCTTTTCATATAGATAATGTAGAATTGTACTGAACGTCATTTAAGTTGTAATCAAATACTTTATAAATTAATAGTTCACTACTTAATTTTTTATTGAATACTTAAAATGTTGCAAGGCAGCTGCAAGATATTTACACACTTAACAAGTCCATTGCCACCAATAAACACTCATTGAAGTTGAAATTGTTGCATTTGTAATTGCAACAAACCAAGCAAAAAACAAAAACACATTAAACCACACAAAAAGCAGAAGCACAAGCAACGACATCAAGAGCACCCACCACACACGCAGTAATGTGTATGGCGCCAGTTATGTTCATTATATGCCACACTTCTCAACTCCTCTCTCTCTCGCTATCTATGTGTGTGTGTGTGTGCGTCCAGGCCTAATTTACACGCCCACATAATGTGGCAAACAGATGGCAGATGGCTGCAACTGGCCTAACTGTTTGCCTGCTTGCCTGCCTGCCTGCCGCCAAGTTCATTCATTTTGGCATTCATTGATAGCAAAACTTTTTGCCTCGCCTACTCAACTTTGGTTCACAGCTCAGGTTCATATGTACGAAGAGAGAGAGAAAGACACGGCATGCAAATGCAATGCAAACAGCAGGAAGCACAACAATAACAACAACAACAACCACAACAACAACGAGACCGACAAGCAGATAAATGCAAGGGACAACACACACTGAGGCCAAACCCAGGCCAAAAAAAGTTTGTCCAGCCAACGAGATGAACAAAATATGACAGTTGGCAATTTGGATGCTGCTGTCTGAGTTATTGTGGCTCCAGCCTCTTTGCCGTTGACACTTGCAACGTTTGCTGTCACACAGCGCAAACGAGAGACATAGACGGGGGGAGTCGGTGGTGGTGTGCAGCAATGCAGATTGCTCAGCTGGCAGATTTTCTGCAGTTTGTCGGCCTTTTGAAGTTGTTTCGTTCGTTCGTCGTTGTCTGTTTTTGTCTGTCAACCCGACTGTTGTCTGGTGGCAAATTGTACGACAACGTTGCCGCCTCGCTGTCTGGCCATAAACGAACAACAACAGCAAACTCTAGGTGTATGTGTGTGTGTGTGTGCGTGTTTGTTCTCTCGCCCACAACGTTTAATTTCATTTTTATTCAAAGTGAAATATAAAAATTAAAAATGGCATTTAACGCGCAACTTTGTCGACTGTCATAAAACGCGACATGTGCCATAACTGCAGCCAACGGAGACGAAAGGGGGGCGAAGATGTGAGAACTGGGCTGCTATGCTCAGGGGTGGCCAGGTGGTGTAGCTTTCATTTGATGTGGCCAATGTGGTGCACGGGAATTGTTGTTCTTGTTGTTGTTGGCTTCTGCTTTGCTTTGACTTGAGTGTTTGTTGTTGTTGTTGTTGTTGTGTGTTAGCTTTGTTGTTGTTGACAATTCTGCCAAAGGCTATAAGCGACCAGAAAGGCTAATAAGCAGCCGGAAATACGGCAATGGCTTTAAGCCTTTGTCTGGCAGCAAATATCAAGTATACGTCATATTGTTAGCTCCTGACAAAAGGCATTAAATTTCGATAGTTTAATATGTGCTGGCTTAACAAAGCATATTGCGCATACGTCAAGCTTACAAGAACTTGTTGGTGAAGGATTAGTTGAAAAGTTAAAATTTCAATTAAATTTGTGCAAACTTTGATTAGGGGATTTATCATAACCAACAGACTAAAACTTAGCATCCCGCTACAAACTTTGATAATGCTTGCAAAATATGAATTTGGTTGGAAAAGAATATTCGATATAAAAAGTTGAGTTAACCAGGCTTTGCCTTAGAAAATTTCGTTAAAATATTAAGCATACGACCGATGGCATAAAAAAATCCATCAAATTACGTATGCGCCACGTTGATTTCGATTAAATGCATAGAGAGAGCTGAAGCAGAAAAATATATTTTATTATCAATCAGATCAGATAAAAAATAAAATAATATTAAATTGACAGGCAGATGAAATTCACGAAAAAATAAATTAAATCAAATTATGTATTTTTTAATAAAAATATCAAATTTTAAGCCATAAATTATTCATATACATTTTTGCATATAAAAGCCGAAAGCCTTAATAAATGTGATTACGTATACGCCATGTCAAACATGTCATATTTGTATATGTTATTAAAAGTTTTGTGACACCTGCAATTTTAACGCACAAGCGCACACACATACTCCCACACACACCCACACACACACACATACACACTCTATAAAAGAATTAAGTGTTATAAGTTTAGTACGCTGCTAAATAAATTAAAAAATCTAAATAAAATGTGTGTGAGCCAATTGAAAAAGTTGATAACAAATTTTGTGTTAGCTAAAAACCATAAAAGTTGAACGATAAACTACAAAAAAAACACAAAAAAATAGTATGTATTTGAATACTACAAATTTGCAACACTCTCGTTTCACATGGGCAATAAAAAGCACGTGTGTGTGTGCGTGTAAGAATAAATGTGTATGTGTGTGGGTGTGTGTTTGTATTTTTAATGGATAAATGCAAATGTTGTACCGTGTGTGTGTTTTCAGAGAATATAGTACAGTTTATATCAAGTATAATGTATGAGTAGATGTTGGGTGCATATATATATAAGTAGATATATAGATATAGGTACACTTAAGGACTAATAAGAAATAGTAGTAATAAAATGTGAACGCACTTGGTTGAATCTCACCTGTGCTCAGGGTATAATCCCAGCTGGTGTCTGTCTCATTCTTATAAACATTCAATTTCTCCGGCTAAAAGTAGGTTTTGGTAAGATGTAGATAAGTTTGATAAGATGATATATATACAAGCTTAAGCTTGAGTTTAAGTAACAAAACACACATACCTTGGCAAAATCAATTTTAAGAGTGCAGCAGCCGGCATAGATGTCGGCTCCGTTGAGATTCTCGCGTGCACGTGTTGCCGAATCGAGGTTATCAAATTCAACCATGGCCTGTACGCCATTCTTTTTGAAGATAACAATGCGCAGCACTTGGCCATGTGGATTGCAAATTTTATGCAAAACATCCTGCAAAACAAAAATTAATAAACAACAATTAAAAAACAAAAATTAAAGCATGAGTTCACATCAAATTAAAATGGCCAACGTTCCACTTTCAATAATTGCTGTTGTCATATGCAGCAGCATCAAACTCCAACACAAAAAGAAAACTACGAGTTTTTTTGGCTGCATCTCCCATCTTTCACTATTGTCCTGACTTAATAATAAGCAATGGGTAGGCTCCATACTCAGACAGAGAGAGACACACACACATCAACACTAAAATAGACTGGCAGCATGTCCATCGCACCACTTTGCAGCCTGAACATTTCTAAAAAAAAATAAGTGTATATTCTTTATAGTTTTCTTTATAAGCTTCAAGTTTTTTATAAGTGGTTCCAAGTAGTAAAATCCAAGTTCAGCTTCAATTTAAGTATAACCACTAAGCAGCAAGTAATTATTATTTTTTGCTTATTTATAGCTCCCATCTATTTTATTTAGATAATGATAACATTATCGTTATATTTTTGAACTAAGTTTTATTCAAATCTAACAATTGCTGGACTAAATATCCATAATATTAAGTTGATTAACAGTCTGATTATGATTATTCTTTAAAGAGCAGTAAATTCATTAAATCTCCAATTATAATTATCCCCACATTGGCAATATTCAACAATAAATTTCCAGTGTATTTTACGTTTCGTCGGTTTGCAGTTAACTGCTATACTGTGAATTATAATTGGAGTTTTTTTTTCGTTTGGTTGTTTCACAATTTGCGGGGTATTTTGTTTTTTTTTTTTTTCAATTTGTAGTGCATTTTCACCACCAACCCAAAAACCCCAAATCCACAGCATTTCTGGCAAATTGTTAGCAATTCACTGACAGTCGGCGAAGCAAGTTAAAACTCATTAGCATAATTTAATAAGCAGTTATTGTCTAGGGCCAAGTGCAAGAATTTCCGACAAGTGAGCCGAGCCAAACGCCCATAGAACAATTTTCCAATTAACATTTATAAATTTTCCGAAAATAACGTTAATGAGTTTTCACAGAAGCCGAAGCGAACGAACACATAACGTGTCTTAAGTCTTAAATAACAATATACATAATTCTCTTTCTATATATAATTAAACAATTTAAGTATATATATATATATATACATATATATATGGACAGAGAAAATGTATGGCAAAATTATAATGAGTTGTTCTGTTGGGCAAAGAAAATTTATGGTAAATTTAAGCTGGCAAATTTGTGCTTCCTCTGCTTCGTCTCAATTCGTTGCGTTTCTCTATTTATTCATTGTATATAAGGGAGCTGAAAAATATTCCAACTTACGTATTTTCGCCTCTAATGGGTTAAATGTTCAATTTGTACAAGTTTCCTGCAAGCAGGGCAAGGCGGGGCGGGTGGAGTTATTGTCTTTGGGCAAAGTTATGGCACGTAAATCTTGCCGTTGCCGAGAGGCTGAAAGCTAAAATACATATACATATTTGTCATTTTGTTATTCATGAAATTCATCGATAAGTCGGAGTCTTAACAAATTTTGAACTCTTGATCAAAATCTTTTGTACTGATTTTCCAAAACGCTGGAGGCTATGGCTAGAGGGGCTGGGAGGGAGGCAGGGAGGTTTTTGGCAATTGACAGCTGGTAAAGAATGGTTGGTTGGTAGCTTGATTAAGCGGCTTATACAGCCAGTCTAATCCTATACAGAATTTCTGGTCTTTGTTTTCTTACATTTTTATTTATTTTTTTTTATGTGCGTTTGGGCTTAGCCCAAAGTGAAGATTAAACGCATCCTACGATACGGAGAGAGGAAGGAAGTGGATTGTGACTATATATATTGCTCAATTTAATGCTTAACAAATTTTGCTGATATTTATTTGGATTTAATGTGGTTTGTACTAAACGAAAATGAAAGAGTTTTGCTTTTAAAACTCATAAATATTTCATGTGAGAAATGTCTTAAGGCAAATTTTATTTCAATTTTGGTTAACGAAATATTTGCACGCACTTTAAAAGAAATGTATCAAATAGCAAAGCGCTGTCTAGAAATTTTGTTCTTCTTTGCCATAGGCTATTAATTCAAGCTAAGCGTTTTTGCCGTGCCAACTTAATTTGCGTTGCTTAGCAAATACACAAACCCCAACACATTTCAGTCATACCTTTATCCTCTCCAATTACCTTGAAAATAAAAAACAAAAACATTGTTGAAGCTCAGATTACAAAATGTTAACGTTGAGTTGTGACATTGCCTCAAATGATATGATAACAGCCTGAAACAAAAGGTAATTTTTTTTTTTAAAGGATTCAACAGAAAGACATTGTCCTTCATTTGAACGAAAAGCACGTGCCACATTAATTTTATTCAGCCGTTCAATGAGCTGCTTTCATTAACACGATACCGTACCCCCCTCCCGCTCTTTACATTTGTCAGTTGTTGGCCAAACGATTGTGCGACATTTACAATAATTGCCGTCATTTTATGCGTCGGGTCTAGACTAGCAGACTCTACACTAAACTAGTCCGAAAGCCTTCTGCAAACTGTGCAAAACTTGCCACTGGCCGTTGCACTAGCCATACTTTTTTTTTGCCAAGCACGAGAAGTAAAATGCATAACTATAAAGCGCGCTGTTCGCAAAAACTAATTAGAAAAGTTCTGTGGCAAAAGACAGTGAAAGAGGAAGGAAGGGTGGCGAGGGATGGAGATTTGAAAAAGGGATGCACTTGTTTTTTCTTGGAATGAAAATGCTGTGGACATCGCCAGCTGTCAAGTGTTGAGTGTGCTGCTCTGTTTGTTTTTCCAGTGTGCAAAAGCGCTGAGCAGCTAAAGCGGCATTATTAATAATTAAGTAATATAGCACA
This sequence comes from Scaptomyza polygonia, assembly GCA_035044585.1. Taxonomy (NCBI): domain Eukaryota; kingdom Metazoa; phylum Arthropoda; class Insecta; order Diptera; family Drosophilidae; genus Scaptomyza; species Scaptomyza polygonia. The sequence continues at coordinate 1,978,355 of JAWNNU010001690.1, forward strand.
CACACACACACACATACACTCTAATATGCTTGATCTAAGTGTGTATGTGTGTGTGCTTGTGGACAAGTAAATTAAACTGTGGCTTATAAAAAATCTAGGCACACAATGTGGTTATATAATTATGGCATAACTTCAAAGCCTACATTGAAAACCATAGCAAAAAGTGCTGAGAAATAAGTTTAATATTAAATTCATTTTTAGAAAATTAAAGATAACTAAATAAAGTAAAGAAAACATAGAAAAAATCATTCCCATATAGAAATGAAAACAAAGATCAAGCGAAAAATTAAACAAAATTCACAAAAAAAAAAACAATTATTATGAGAAATCATTCTAATAATAAATTTCAAAGAGATTATAAATCATTTTCACATGTTCGCAAAATTTATGCAAGTATATTTCAAATTCTTGCCGGTAGCTGGCCATAAATTAAGCGCAATATCATAACAAAAATTCATTGCAATGGCAAACAATAAATGCCACTGCTGAAAACGCGAAATAACAGCAAATAAAAAATTAATATCAGTTGTTGCGAACAGGATACGAAAACTTTAGTGACCCACTGTTAAGCTGCAGGCGGGCAGCTTATAATACAAAATTAAGAAGTAAAAAGTCAGAGAAAGTGAAAAAGTTCTTCTCTGTTTGAAATTAATAAACAACCAAAAATAAAACATAAGTAATGCAAAAGGCGATGAAATGAAAAGAACAAAAAGTTGGGGCAGGATGGGGTAGGAAAACGAAATAAAAAACAAATAAAAAGCATCAAAAATGAAAATGAAAATATTAATAACACACCAACATAGAAAGAGAACAATATAGAGGAGGGTGAGAAATAGTGGCATATACGAAACAGTTATTTAAAAACTAAGTGCGCCGGATACAATTCGTACAGACAATTTTATGAGGCACTATATATATGTATATGCCGCAAGGATATGAAGCCTTAAAAACAAAAGAGAAAACGCAAATATAAAAATAAATTAATATTTTATCTAGCACAGAGATTCTTGTGGCATGCAATGCCACGCCCCTTGTTTTTTGCCCGCTCGCAGTTTTATGCACGCCCAACATGCATTTTGTTTGGCCATTTTATGGCCATCATCAAAAGCGCATTAAAATTTTACTAAGGCAGCTTCAGGCGCCATCAGCATCCCCCCCTTGGGACTTTCGACTGTCCAGGCGTGCTAAATATTAAATCAACCACAACAACAACGAAAACAATAATATTAACAACATGGTGGGGAGAGAGAGGGAGGAAGATAAAGGTGAGACGGCAACGAAACCAGCAACGTGCCAACAACAATTTAAGCGGCTTTTTTGCCCAGGTTCGTCAACGTCCTGGACGAAACGTAACAGTTATGTAGCTGACCCATAACACCCCCTACAATTCATTGTTGCTGATAAAAATGTCCCAACCGGCACATAAAATGTGCAAGCTTTGCTTCAGCTTCATTTATTTATTTATTAATTTTGTTTTGGTCAAGCGCGCATTAAATATTAATAATATTTTGTGCTTAGTTCTAATTTTGGTGCCTTCATTTGATTATCACAACCAATAAACACAAACGTCATAATTTATTGTGTTTTATATCATGTTAGTTAAGGGAAACCCCCGAAATTCAATCTAAATGCAAACCGACTAAGCTGGGGTAAAAGATTTCTTTAAATCAAGTTCAGTTGAAAAAGTTGTATAATTTAAATATAATGTGAAAAGCGGAAAAGCTAGTAAGTTGAGTTTGATGTTTTTATAAGTTATTTTGTAAGATTTCAAATCTTAATTAAAAAGGTATAACATTAAAAATCCGATTCAAATTTTACAGGAATATGACAACTTTAAGCTGAGGTAAGATATATTCCAAAACAGTTTATTAACATTTCGTACACTTTTCTGTCACAAAACTCGCTCACTTTTAAAGAGACTTTTAAGAGCTGTTAAGGATAGCGAAAATGGTCAAAGTGAAAGTAAGTTATTTAGCTTTTAACTCAACAGATAGATGGATAGATAGATGGATAGATATATGGGATGTATGCTGTGTGTGTGCAACGTTCAATGTTCACTGTGTCGTAATGATTTTGCCATGTGAGCAAGTTGAATGCACAAGCGAACTTCGCCTTCAGAAATAACTTGCTATACCAGTTAGCCCGGCTGTCAAGTGCTTGGCTAACGACGACGACTAACGGCACACGCAGGCAGGCAGAAAAAAAGCCAAGCCAAGCCAAGCCAAGCCAGGCATCAAAAGTAATACAGAAGATGAAGTAGTAGAAGGCAATGGCCCAAACGTAGACGCAGTTAGTCGGGAGACAAAGCCATGGCTTTGAGGAGCGGGAGGAAACGAGCGACCTTTCCACTAAAGCTTCGGCGCTGCTGGCTGCATTCAGTCGAAAAGTGTTGCAAATTACTCGTAACCGGTTTCCTCTTATAACAACACACAAAAAAGGGCTTTGAACGGACGAATTTGTGCGGTTTAACAAGCAGAAATGGGTCAATATAAAATTCAAATGCAGAGAAAAAGAAGAACTCGAAAAATAAAACGAACGGGCGAAGAAAAGAAATTGAAGTATCGCAGCAGCAGCAACAGCTTCTCCTTTTAGCGTTTGTTATTTATTTTTAGTTGTATGCGCGAATTTCAACAGTTCATTGACTTCAATAACAAAATACTGAAACATGGTCAACATTTATGCGAAATTAGTGCAGGCAAAAGCGAAAAGGGAGAAAAGTCAAAACGTGTTTCACACAATGCAGCTGGCTAAGACAAACGGCATAAAATATCAAGGCTAAAAAGCCAAAATGATTATGACGCCGGTGATCACAATGGCCAAGCCAAGCCAAGCCAAGCAGTTCTCTTATACAAAAAAGAGTCGCAGTGAAATGCAAAATTTATACAGACAAGATTTACGGGTGAGTATGCAAAAATCTTTTGGGCTTTGCCTGTTGCGATTAACTGCAGCTTTAGCATGCTTCACAGTTTGACAGACTTGACAACTTGCCCGAAAAATAGTGTTGTCATGCACAAAGTGAATTGATAAGTAAAACTTGTTCAGGATAATTAGTTTTTGCTTAGCAAACTCTATTTTAAAAGTCCCAATAAATATTCTTAACAAATATCTCATAAATATCCTAGATATCCTGGCTACAAATTACCAAAACACATTTACAAAATCAAACTTAATTTATTTGCCAAGTGCTCGTTTGAAAATTGCTTTCACTGAAACACTTCACTTGGCTCTCCATTGACAATACAAAACCGAAACAATTTGTAAACAGATATTGCCACAGATATACAATACAATACATCAATCTTAACAAAATGCCAGCCAAGCTACTACTTACTACTTCCACTACTGTCATTTGAGTATCTATTAGCATTTAATTGAGCTATCTATGGCTGGCAGCAGGCAGCCGGCCGACAGTCAAAAAGAAATAGCCAACATCTTTGGAGCGATGTCAATTAAGTGTTAATGTTGATATTTTATAGCTGTCGGTGATGGCAAAAGACTTTGCAACTTTGCTACACACACAAACACACATATACCATAAACACTCGCTCATTTACATTTTGATCACATTTCTCAAATATTATTACCATAGCGCCGGAAATGTCTCAGTTTTCGCTCTCAACACGACGCTTTTCTTTTGATGACTTTCCCGATGATGCTACACATACGGTTACAGTTACATGTGTTTCCACCAGCAACCCATCCAACAACAACATTGTTGCAAATTGCTTGGCGTCCGGTCACTTTCTCAGTCAAGTTTTTCCACGTTATTTTTCTCTTTCTCTTTGTATTTTTCAATTATGTTTTTCCTCCTACCGTATTTTGTGCCTCTACTCTATTTATGACCATTTGCAATTTTTGCCATTATGCTAATTTAGAGTTCGTGTTCGCACAAACATGATATGATAGTAAAATATAAATATTTGTTTCGCATTATGATTTGTTTGGCTCAGCGCTTTTCGGCCCAAACCAAATTTTTCGATATTATTTTATGTTAATTTGTCAATTTATGCAGAAAAACGAAATTGAAATGCTCTTAACATTTCAATGAAGCGATTTTAATTAAAGCAAAATTGTATAAAATTTATTTGGAACCAATTTTCAATTTACACAAATTTTAGATACTTTGTATGATTGACATTTTATCAAATTCAATTTTTCGATGAGATTTTTATTTTTTCGTTTGCCCTTTTTTTATTTTCGCTGTCTCGTTTTTTCCTTTTTAATAACTTCCTGGAATTACAGATTGCCTTTGGTTTGGCTTTTTTTTGTATTTTTCTCTAATTGTATTTTAATGAAATTTCAATTTCGAATGGCTTGTCATGTTGCGACATAAATATGTAGGGCATGAAGCCCAATGACCCGACAAACATAATAAAAAATATAAAAACAACACAATACAAAATTCGTTTAATTTGCCAAATACTTTGGCATCCTTATCTCAACTTAACGCAGCTCTTAGGTAGGAATAAAGTCAGCTAATTTTTTTTTTTTTGGTTTTCGTTCTTTTGTGCGGGTTTACAACCAATAAAAAGAATTTTTATGACCAAAACATTAAAATGTTCAAATTGAAAATGAGCACAAAACAAAGCAAGCAACATGAATAAGAAAGAAAGAAAGCAGCAACAATAACCATACAGGACGCTGGACAATACAGGGAACAAGCGGCAGAGGGGGAGATACATGAGATACATTTGAAAGCAAATTTATGTGGCACAAAGGCGCAGCGTTGAAAGCATCGGAAACGGAAGTCAGGCCAAGAAAAGGGGAGGCCAACGAGGGGAAGAGGACGAGAGACGAAAGAGATGGCCCGCTTAATGTAACTGTATGTGTGTGTGTGTGTGTTTGAAGTTGGCTTAAACCTGCTGGGGAAATTGCTGCACAAGGGGCGAATTCGAGCGTGAAAATGTAAACAAGCCGAAGGCACAAACAAAATATATAAAAAAAAAACAAAACCAAACCTGAAAATGTGTGTCGCAATCGGATCGACAAAGCAGAAAAACAGACAGAAAGCAAGTAGAAGAAAAACGGGGGCAGAGATGGAGATTGGGGGGGAAATACGGCTAAATCAACAGTTAGCCAATGAGCCTGAAAGTGGCCAAGTAGAAAGGAGAATAGGTAGAAACAACAACAACAGCAACAGTAACAACAACAACAACGCAAGTTGTTGCCTCAAATCGTCAGCAAAAGGTAAGTGATGCAAAAGCAGCGTAAGCCAAATGTAAAGAAAGAGAAAGATATCCAAGGGAGCATGAGAAAATTAAACAGAAATAAATAAAGAGCAACAGCTTAAGCAAATACAGGCAGGAAAAAATAAAGTAAATATTAGCTGGTAAGTTAAACTGAAAACTATTTGTCGAAGCTTTTTATTTATCGAAAAATATTTTTGTTCTTTTAAATTCAAATGAAAGAGTTAACGAAAATTCTAGTTACTTAGTAAAGCTTTGATTTTAATCGAATTCTTAGAATTCTCCTATTCAAAATGAAACAAACTCTTAATATCTTTCAACTTCTAGGATAAAGAGTTTTGCCAAGTGCAAATTTAAAACGGGAACGAGAGAGTAAAATCTTCTCTAACGACTTCTGAAGGTCTTACTTTGTTGGGCGGTTGTGCTGTTGTGTTTGCGGGGCACAGGTGCTGGCACAACATAGCAGCACCACTGTGAATAACAACAGAAGCAAGCAGCAGCAGACGTTGGATGTAGTAGCCAGAACTTGCACAAGACAATTATAAATGTAATGGCAGCAGGACCAAGTCGAAGCTGAAGTAAAAGTTGAATACGAACAGTAAGTGGTAGAAGCGCACGGAGAAGAAGAAGACGAAGAAGACGAAGTAGAAGAAGAAGAAAGTATCGTTAGTATGGCAAAGAACGCAGCTGCTGAGCGCATAAATTGTGTTTAACAATGCGAATGCGAATGCGATGGACACGAAACTCCCACAAGGGAAAGATGGAACGACGATGAGTGAATGTAAGGAAGTTGGGGAAAAGAAGTGAAGAGTAAAGGTGTTTCGTCGGTCGTTAGGCTAAGAAGCTAACGTAGATAAAGCTTAAAAGAGAATGGAAGTGGGTTAAAACATGGGATGAGTGGGGTTAGTGTGTGTACACAGCACAAAATCTACTACTGCTACATGGCATTAGAAGCAAAATGCAAACTGAATAAAAAGAGAGAGAGAGAGAGAGAGAAAGTGAATGAAGAAGAGCCACTGTTGCAAATGATTGCAAAACATTTTTCAAAAGCTAACACAGAAACCAATTATATTTTTGGTATTATATTTTTGAAAAATGAAAGAATCTAACTAACTTGTAATTAGCCAAGACAAAAAACTTTAAGCTTGAAAGTTTAATAGTCAAAGTACAATTAAAAATTTAATTTTATGATTATACTTAAGTATATTGAAATAGCTTTTTACTTTAAGTACAAATAACTATTTATTATAAATTGAACCATTTTCAAAATTAACTTTTCATTTCTTGAACTAAATTGAAAGCTTACATTAAACTTGACAACCCTTAGACGATTTATTTAGCTAGCTTGGGACACATGTGTGTGTGTGTTGGTGCTGCACTTACAGCTAAAAGTAACCCCGTTAGCTTGTCATGCGTGTCGCGTTGTTGCGCTGCGTGGGTGAAATTAGCACGAGCTAAAGAAATAAATAAAACGAAAGACAGGCAATGGAAAGAAAAAAAAATAACAACAACAAGTAAAGGATAAGCTGCGATAACAACAAGCATCCAAGCATTCTGATGGCATTCAACACTTAGTCTTCTTCTTTCCCAGCTTCTTCTTCTTGAGTAATTCATAGAAAAGGTCGTAAAAGTCGAGTCAAAGTAATTATGCGAAAGGCAACAGCAGCAACAAATATGTGGGAAGAAACAACAACAACAAAAAAAAAAAACAAGGAGCAATAACAACAAACAAGAAGCAGAAGTAGATGGTGCAAAACGAAGAAGCACTTCTCTTTCGAGGCCGAGTTCCGGATCCGGGGCACAGAAACAGAAAGAGAGAGAGAAAGAGCAAAACCCATTTAGATTGTATGCAAGAGTTGTTAAAGCAAATACATACAAACATGGAATTCCCCCAACTCCACAACCCCTTTTTGACCAGTTGCGTTAATTGAGTGGGCAACTACATACACACACACATATACATGTGTGTTTAAATGTGCGCGGGCGTGGCTTTTGGTGCGCGTTAAAGTGGCAGCTGCTTTCGGCTCAACATCAAGTGGCAAACGCCTTGGAGTATGCAACAATTTTGTGCCGACCAAAAGAAAATCAGAAGCAGTTGGAAATGAAAAATTGAAGCCCTGTAATTACAATAAACAATGACGGCAAATTAAGCAAGCGATGCAAATGAGCCTACGAAACGACTTATCAATAAATAATAAATAAATATATATTATAATAGGTGAAAAAGTTATTAAGCATCAATTAGAGGTTGTTGAAAATTAACAAATCATAAATGATAAAGCTAAGCTAAAACTTATTAACAATGCCTCAAATTTCTACCACAACATAATTATTTGCACAACATAAAATCGATTTCAACAATTTATAATTCGAACTAAATAAAATATTTCTATAAACTACTCAATTTTGCAGCATAATCAAGTTATATATAAACCCGACAACATTAATTAAATCCAGTGTTCAAGAACAATGCTTCAATACTTTATATATGCATTAAGGCCACAAATGTGAAAGCCCATTTGAGCCTTAAGTTCAATTGAAAGGCAATATTGCGTTGATTATCTGCAAAACTCAATTAAATAACCGTTTGCAATTGCTGAGCAAAATCAAATTATCAAAATCGATGTATGTGGAAAGCACAAAATTTAATTGCAACTGTGGCTTCATTAAGGCATTGAGCAAAGAACACACACAAACACACAGACACACACACTTAATGCAATTAGGCTATACAAAAGGATATGCCAACTGATGCAATGATATAAATATATACTCGCATATATATATATATATATATATATATGTTCATGCCACAAGCAATATCAACGAATATTGACATTAATTGAATGAACCAATATGGACAGTTAGTTGTTGAAGCAGTCAATAAGAATGAACGGGCAAGTAGAAAGAGAGACAGAGGCGGAACGGGGACCTGCCAACTTGTGTGAACATTGATTTGCCTTGACACTTGACATTTTTGTGAGTGTAGACAATAGCGAAAGAACAAAAAATAAATTATAACTCAAACTGAAAGTCACGAAGCGTGCTTCAAAATTGACATATTGGATATATATATATTGCTGATGAAAATTTAACAGAAGAAAAGAGAAAAACAGCGTACCATCTCATTTTAATCTGTGAGGCGTGGCTCTTCACTGTGTTTTTGTGTGTATTATGCTAATGTGCGTAAAAAGCATGGAAATTTCTTAACAGCAAATGAAAAAAAAATAAAGAACAAAATATTAAAGCGCAGCCATTGAATGTCCTCCGTTTGAATAGGTCCTGCGGTGCGTTTGCTCACATTCTGCCAAACGATTCATTTCTACGCCGCATATATGAATATAAATGTGGCAGCAGCAATGGGTGGTGGTGGCAGGCTTCACTAGTTGCGGTATAAATCGAAAAAAAACAAAACAACAACCTCACGCAGATATTGAGTTATAATATGAGCGAAAGAACGAACATGCCGAGAGGAGAACCAGACTTTCCTTTTTTGCCTGCCATCTCTATATTGCGTATACGTTTGTTCGAGGGCGGCATTCGGCAATTTAGAACTTTGTTTGCCTTGTGGGCGGGCAAATGGACAGCACCAAACTACAGCAGCAACAGCAACAGCAACAACAATAACAATAACACTAACAATAACAACAACAATAAAAGCAGTGCTGAATAAACTATGCTAAGAAATGTATGCAAATTTTATGCAATGCTGAAGCATTTAAAAACGAGTACCTAGCCAGCATTGTTGTTGCTGTTGTTGCCTTGTGATTTAGAGACGTAACTGTGCAGTCCGAGGGCGGAAGCAGATTGCGGAGGGGGGAAAGGAGTTAAAGCGAAAGCACTGATTGCTCAGTTATGCGTGAGATAGCAAATAAATGAACACGAAAAAATAAAGGGGTAACAAGCAAAAATAAAACGAGTCCAAGAAAAAAGCGAGAGAAAAAATTTGGAAAAAAACGACAAAAAAAAAATGTTGGAAAAAACTGTCGATAAAGCTAGGTAACAAGCTAAAGAAACACATAAAAATGGAACATAAAAGTTGCAAGCTGTTTCAAGCAGCAATAAAATGCCTTGAACATTGAACGAAACTCAAAACTTGACAGTTGTCAACTTTAAAAATAGTATTTAAAAATAATTTATCGTTCAAACGTTGTAACATTTAATTCCCTTATTTTTTGGCTCATTTTCTTTATCATTTATGTAACACACCGCATAATTAACGCCACGACTTTGCTACGTGCCACACCCCACAACCACCTCTCATTAAAAGGCCCAATTAAGTTGACAATAACAAATGGCACAAAGGGTCACACTTTAACTCCTGCAACAAAATTCATTCTCTTTTCGCAACTTTCTTGGTTTTGTTGATTTTTTTTCTTTCGGTTTTTTGTGCAGCGACTAAAGAGCTGACCAAGTCAAAATATTGCACTGGTCAACTATTTTCAAGTGTGGTCGGCAAAACCACCCCCCAACTAACCCTACCCCTCCCTTTACTGTGGATTTTGAAAACCGCGCTTGATGCTGCGGTCACAATGCAATTTGTGTTGCATTGTTGAACATTTTTTGGTTACAAATACTTTAAGTAGAAGGAATTACTAAATATTTAATAAGGTTTTTTTGAGTTTCTATTTATGCTCAGTACAAAAAAAGGGTAGTTGAAAGAGGAAGAGTTTTGAAAGTTAGCTAAGAATTATTTCTAAGATTTTTACAAAAAAATTTTTTTTTATGACATATTACTTCTTTAGCAATTTACAGGATAACTTGGAGTCTAATACACATGTAAGAGCATTTTAAAAATATTCTGTTTTTTAAACTTTTTTTCCTTTCTGATGTGCGGTTGTGTTGGAAACAAATGTTGCCTTAAAGCAAACTGCGGTCAACTGGTGTTGTCCGAAGTTCTACAGAAAGACGATGGAAGCGCAAATTTTGTATGCCACTGCGGCGGTTTTCATTTCCGGCTGGCACAAATAACAATTGTCATGCAACTTCCTGCGTTGGAGCTTCTGCTTTTTGGACTATAATGTGATTGTCGCAGTAGTTTCAGCCAGCAAGTCAAAAGCCACTTAACAATTGTGAAACTCAATTGCGTACGCAAAAGACCAAAAACACCAATTTGTAGATGCTAACAGAAAGCGTTAATTACTTCTCATCGTCTATGGTTAAATAGCCCAAGGGGAGTGCTAACTAATGATGTCTTAGCTTGACTTTTGGTAATAAACATTTCAAAGATTAATTGTTTGCATAATCATCAGTCGTCGTCGTCATTGGAGGGGTTAAAGTAAGATTAAGGGTCACTTGGTTGTGGCTTTGCCTGACTGATTTACGTGTCGTATGCGCAATATTTATGGCACATTTCCATTTAATTGTGCGTTGGTATATTTACGCACACAACCGTTCTGTTGACCGACACCTACAGCTATAATAAAATAAGAGCTCAGAGCCCAGACACTTGAATTATTAGCAGGCATTTATATTTGCCTTCCTTTCGGTCGCCTTTTGCAAAAGGCTTAGAGAGTTGGGCATTAGTTTTGTGTATTTGTTTTTTTTTTTTTTTTTTTTTTGTGGGAGACACACTTGGGAGATATACAAACAGCACAGCTCTGTCGTTGTTGATTGACCGTTGAATTTCACAAGGGGCAGCTTTGTGTCTGTTGTGGCATTGAGCGCAAGGGGGGATGAGTATTTGAAAAATGGCTGTGGGTGGGTTGGGGGCGTTTGGGTTGAATGTTGCCTTCTTTTGATAGGAATTTGCCTTACCTTAGGGCCTAGTTTCAAGCATAGCCAACAATAATGACAATGACTTAAGATATGTGGCCTATAAAGAAACAACATTAATCTAGCTTTTAGTTTTGACTAGTCTTAGAGTTCCTGAAGAGGTTTTTGGTACGTATCTCTTATATTACAAAACAAAAACTAAATAAATATTTAACATTTCTAAACACAATATTTAGCATCGTTTTTCTAAGCCTAAAACCAAAATAGTTGATAGTATTTTAATATATTTATATCAAACATGTGCCGCGATCTAATGCGCTTTGAGGCAAACTGACCACAAAAGCCTCTTTACCAAAATGGCCAAACCAGCTTACGGCTTACTATTTGGTTTGGTTGCAAATTAACCAAATCAGCTGAAAAAGCATACAATGAATGGGCTTAAAATTGGTATCTAATCAATGGCATCGACCCCAAGTAATTGGCAGCGTGACAACATTTTAATTTGTCTAATTCAAGCGCGCCAATAAATCAACGAGAGAAGCGTGTGCGAAGGGGCGGCATGGAGAGCGTAAGCGTATTCCCAAATGAAATCAAATGAAATAAATGAGCAGCAGCACTAATAGAAACAGTATAACACGGCGTATGCGCAATGTGGTTGAATAGCACACCGCCTGCACAAATTTACACATTTTCGGTCCGGGTAATTAACTGCCAGGCGCATAATTAAAATTTGAAATTCTCAGTGCTTGTGGCAAGGTGCATTGTTGTAAAGCCTGATGATGGTACGACTTAACTGGCTCACATGTTGGCTAACAACAATGAATAATCCCCCAGCTGCCACGAAATCGAGCTGGGGGAGGCGGCCCAGGCTCCCCAGGCCCAGCTCTCTCATTTGTTGACTGACTTTAACGCGCTTGTTATCGGTTGGCCATGGTGACCATCAGAACTAAGTCGTCTGTATATATATCACATATCATCCATATAAATGTTGAATATGTTTATATACGTGTGCGTGTGTGTGTGTGTGTTTGCACTATATGCGGTTTTAATTATGCGCCCGGCATGAATAGAATAGCACAATGTGTGAGTCGCACATGTGGCGAGTGGCAGCTGCAGCTTCAAAAATGGCAAATGATTGAAACAAATGTTGCAAAGCCCGGGCCAATAAATACAGCTAAATACCCTGTTATTAAAAGATGATAAAGAGGGTGTTTCGATGTATGGAGATCTATAAATAAAAATAGTTATTGGCAAAAAGTATTTAGTAAGTTATTAAAAGCCTTTTTAAGGTATGAAAAGCAATGAAAACTTATGTCAAAAGCGGGAAAATTAACATTAACAAAAGTTCTTTTGATAACTTTTTCAAATCAAAAAACGATTTATAAATCTTAAGTCCCTCATTAAGGAATATTCATCAAAAAAAAGTTCAACTAACTCTTCAAATTCTCTCTAAACTTTTTCTACAGGGTATACAGCTCAATTTGAATGGGCCTTTACAATATGATTGCTCAGTTGCATGATTTTTGCAAAAATTCGGCCAGCTTGATTAATGCAGAAAGTGCTCGGAGGGGGGAAGAGATGCGGCTGCTCCCCTTTTTTTCAATGCTGCATACTGTATTGAATATGTCCGCCTGCTGCTGATAACCCAAATATTTAGCAGAGCGCATAATTTTTGATTACGATTAGAAAAGAGGAAAACACAAAAGCGGCTATTGCCATTTCATATTCGAACAGAGACAGTTACTCGCATGCATTTAATGAAATGATGAGAAAGTTCTAGTTGAACAAGTAAATGCAACTTAATTCTTGACCTAAATGTGACAAAAAATATGCTTTAAGCAATTCACAAATGATTGTCAGTTTTTGAAATTCAATATTTATGAATTGTTTTCAATGCAAATCTTTTAAGAACCGCAATATTATTGCGTGAGGCATTGTTGCCAAGTAGGCAAAATCCAATCTTTTTAATGCCAATCTGTCAGAAAATTGTGTTCATTTTGGCATTTCAATTGTTGAATGATGAAAGACTAAACTCAACCCAATGCCTCGAATATATCTAATTTTTTTTTGTAAGGTTTACATTCTATTCGTTTCCAATAATTCTTCATGCTTCAATGCCATCAAATAGCTCTCGAACGCCTCGCTCTATCTCTCTCTTCCCCTTCTCAGTTCCAATACTCAAACCATCTCGTTCAGCTTGTGGAAATGTCATGTCTATGTCAAGTTAAAAAAAAAAGAAAAAAAAATGTATTGTGTTGACTTGCATTTGACAACTTAATGAATTTTCCGCACATTTTCATGGGTAGAAGAGCTCTCGTTGCTTTGAACGATTCGCGAAAATAACGTTGCGCCGCAATGTAATGACACTTTCGAGTAATTCATCAGCATAAATCATTATTATTATTAATATTATTTTTGTGGTGCAAGTGGCGCCCTCTGGCGTACACTTTACTTAACTCACATAGTTTTACGCGCCCTAATACGTGCGTTATGCTTCCAGTGCGGTTTATGAGAAAAGTTTTTAAGCACAAAGCGATGGGGGCAAAAAAAAACCAACCGAATAAAAAAATATGTTGCCTACGTGCGGCAGTCCCAATAAAATAGCAAAGGAAACACCCCAAATGTCTGGCAACGCTGACCAGCCTGTAACTTATATACTTATATGTATACATCCTCGACAGTGCTCAAGTTTCCTCCTCATGGAAAAAAACTTATATTTTTATGTTATGTGTGTGGTAGCGGCAAACTGCTAACAACTCGAACAATCTGGCATCACATCAAGTGCTTGTGCTAGTTGTTGTATGTAGTTGAGAAGAGTTGCCTCCCGCCCCCAACTGCCACACCAAAAAATAAAGGAAGTGTGTGTAGATTTTACTTGTAATTCGCTTTATGCTTTATCGCTTGCTTGCTTGATTTTTATTATGATTATTATCGTGGGAATAGCGCAGCAAGTTTTTCGGGTTCTTATTTCCGAATTTTTTTTTATTCTTTTGTTTTCTCCCTCGAGGATTAAACAGATTTGTCATTTGTGTTAAGTTTTCTAGTGATTTATTAGGTCAACGTTGAACTTTGCTCGTTGCAATATTTGATGTGCCTTTGATGGCTTAAGCCTGACATTTTGTGTAGATGAAGAAAGCGAAGGGCCATTTGATTGGCAGCTTTCAACAGTCGATAAAGTTTGAAATAATGATTAAGTAGACTGAAAAGTCAACGACAATTTTCTTATTACTTATAACTTACGCACAAATTAATAATCTTTAGTTGAAGTGTAAAAGATTTGAAACCAAATTGTGAAACTTACCTAAAAAGAGAGAAGGAAAGATAATTTTTAGTAAATTTTATAGCAATTCAAAATATTCTTTAGATTCTAAAAAACATTTGCAGTATAAAACGTGCCATCTATCATTAAAAAATAAGCTTTTCTAAGCACATAAAGGTCCCTTATTTCGTTTCGAAAGCTGCAACATTCAAATCGAGTTCTTTGGTTAATTTTTGTACAGATTTCCTTCACATGCTGTTATCCATTTGCTCTGTAGAGCAATTTGGTTAATTGCAGAATTTCATTTGATCAATTTCTGTTTGGACGACCATCGAGCTCTTAAAACCTCACGAACGACTCAATTTTCATTTCTAATTCCTGCACAAAGAGCCTAAAAATCTAACTTCTTCTTCTAGCTTTTTTTTTTTTGCACAGTTGCCATGGCAACCACTGAGACCACAAAAGGCTCAAAAGCGTAAGTAAAACATACGAGAGAGAAAAAGTTAAATAAAAAAATAAAACAGCTAACCAAACTTCTGTGCAAAAGGATGCACAGGACGCCGTCTAGCGGACGTATGAACGTTGTTTTAGCTACTGGCAAAGTGGTTCCAGTTCGAAGGAAGCACACTCTAGTTTGGTATATATGTGTGTGTGTGTGTGTGTTTTTTTTTGTGCATGCAAAAACGACAAGTTGTAGCTGTTAGAGGCAACCGCACAAAAGACACAAGTGCACGGGGTGGGCAGAGGGGGAAAGGTGTGTGTGTGTATGTGTGTGTGTGTGTAACAGCAAAGTCAAGCACTTGCGATATGCACAGCACAAAATCCAAATTTAATGACCAAGTAAAATAGTAGACACCAAATGCTTGGATGCTGCAAACAGAGGCAGAGCGGAGCAAGTGTCCTTTACGTGTGTGTGTGTGTGTTTAAGGCGTGGCACTAATGTTAGTTGAATGTTTGCGTTTGGTTCGGCACACGCTTTTGTTATCGACATGCGTTCTCATCTTCCATTCGTGCCCTAACAGCACACAGGGTAAAACCGTTTTGCCATCACGTGCGTCAAGCACTGAGCGAAATATGTTTCAAGCTTTGCAGCGTTTTGCAGTTGGAAATTGTTTGTGCAAAGGGTATTGAAACGTTTGGTTTGCTTTTGAGAGCTGTGTTCTATCTTGTTCATTTTTTTTGCAATTGGATCTGCCTTTTTGTGCCTCACAGCTCTGTTAATATTGACAATGCGCTGCCAAGGACATGACACGAGTCAAGCCAGAAGAGGGCCGGTATGTTAGAGCGCATATGCCAACAGATCCTGCCCTATAACTGGGCTGGCTATCCATGTT
The DNA here is from genome assembly GCA_035044585.1 of Scaptomyza polygonia. Classification (NCBI taxonomy): domain Eukaryota; kingdom Metazoa; phylum Arthropoda; class Insecta; order Diptera; family Drosophilidae; genus Scaptomyza; species Scaptomyza polygonia. The sequence continues at coordinate 1,993,849 of JAWNNU010001690.1, forward strand.
GATGGAGTGTTGTCATGGCGCATCGTTAACTTTGCAACTAAGTTGAAAATACACACACACACACACACACATACAGAGCGAGTCCTTTTGGCCGCTGGCAAAAGCAAAAGCAAAATGACATTGACATCGACATCTCGACATCGCCATCGACATCTCTCGACACGGACATGCAACAACCATCAGAGAAAGAGAAAGAGCATCGACTCTTGTCATCTTTCACGCCCTCCCTCCACCCACGAACCTGCTCTGCTCATACATTATGGCAAATTATGACATTGACAATGCCCCGACAACAAAAACAACCTTCTGGCCATAATATGTCCTGCTACCGCTGCTGCTTCACCTTTTATACATTTCCGCTTCACCTTGCATAAACGTGTCACATTTCTTTACATGACCCCGTTGTTGCCCTGCTGTCAGTATTATATGCAATTTGTTGCGGCATGCCACATACATTCTAAATAAATATTTTATGAGACGTGAGAATGCTAAACAAACACAAAAAAAAAGAAAACTTGGAGGCTCAAAAATATTTTAAAACTTAGCAAAAGATTTTCAGGTTGAACAAAGCTAAATATTTCATTCCTAAATAATAAACCAACCTTAGAAAATTAAGTTAATAAAGATTCAATTTCCTTAGAATTTTGTATAAAGCTTCTTTATATTCTTAATTGAATTTTATGCACGTTATACCACTTTCCCTTTAAGCCTTAAGATACAGTTTTCCACTCCGAAAAGTCAAATGTAAGCACATATACACGGTTTTAAGCTCTTCAGAAACATGTAAACACATGCGAAGAAAATGTAGTTTATGAACTCATATCTATCTCAGATCATGGGCAAAGCATAAACTTGCATGTCATATGGATACAAATAAGATATATGTATGTGCGTTACCCCCCTCCCACTTCCTCTTCTGACCATCATCTCGCTGACTTGCAGCATGTGCAAAGTGTGCATGAGATATCAGACAGTTTGAGGGAGAGAGCGAGCGAGCGTGGGGAAGGCAAGATGCAAAGTGCAAAAAAGTGCTGCATACTTAGCAGCGTCTGCCACTTGTCCTTGCTGCCGTTTTCGCAGCTTGTAGCATTTTCGTTGCCACTGCTGCTACTGCTGTTGCAGTTGTTGTTGTTGTTAAATTGTATTTTCATTACAAATGCTTTTGAGTTGTTTATGCACAGCGCACACAACTAAAATAAATACCGTCAAATATATAAAAGAAGCCAAAAGAAATAAGCTCAAGTCAAAATTGTGAATAAAGTGAAGGAAAAATATGAATTTTTTTGTTTTAGTTTCTTTTTTGCATTTATTTTGTTTAGTTTTTGTTTTCTTTCTTTTTAAGTTGTGCTATCGCTTTGTATTTTTTTTTTGTTTTTGCGCATAACAAATTGCTTCTTTTTGTTTTTGTAGCTGTTGTTTGTTCCATTTTGTTGAGTATTACGTGCGAGCATTTTAACATTTCAACATTTTCATTGCGCCTGAGCTGATGAAATTTATGTGCATATATTTTTCTCTATATATGTATATAACAATTTCTGGCGCGTTCATTCATGCGTTTCGGGTCGAGATCCTCAGATTCAAATCAACCTTTCCACAGTGCTACTGCCACTGCCATCGTTGCAGCGCTGTTGATTTTGTGATTCATGCATAATTACGAGCATCATAGTGAGTGTGTTTCAACTCTCTATGTATTCATAGAACGTATTCCAAATATGTCTAACGCTCTCCCTCTCGCTCCCCTTGAATATGAATCAAATGTAACAAATGTCAAAATAAATTCAGAAAACAGGTTGTCATTTTCAGTTAGTTATCCCTAAATTCATCTATCCTTGCATCCACGATAACATTGTAGATGCCTATTGAATATAAAGTTTATGAGCATATTTTGTTTGTAACTTGTACATTAAAGATTTTATCTTGAAAACTTTTGCCTTGCGCATTTTATGAAAATGAAATTAAGTCATTGTTCTTTTTAGGCAGTCCCTTCACTTCATCAGCAGATAATCTTTCAATATTCATTTAAGACAACACAATGGAACATAACTATTTTTATTAGTTTATGGCTATTGTCTTTCTAATCTTTGGCTCTTTGTTATCTCACATAAAAACATTGCCAGGCAGTTGTGAAACATTTAAGCCAGACAGCCGTTTACAGCCAGTTTAAGTATAGTATTCTTTAATTCCATTAGCAAACTTTCTGCTTTCACTTAACAGCGACATTTTTGGGTGACACAAAAACTTTTTAGCATTTAATTTGCCCCTCTTTTGCCCCACTATCATCACCACTTTAGTAAAATGTATTAATGTTTAAAGTGTTAAGCGGTCAAAATTCAATTAAATTCAAATGTGTGCTACAGCGCATATTGTTGCATTAACTTTATGGCTAGTAAAGTTTTTGCTAGGAATGGCAACGCTTTGGTCAATTGAAAGCAATTAAAAATTGTCCAGTAAATGTGTGTGAATAATACCCAGAAAACTGTCAAAATGAACATTTTTAAAGCAAGCTGATTTTATTTTAAGGATTAAGACACAAAGTTAAACTTTTCAGCTTACGTTTTAGCTTGGAAAGTCAAGTGGGCTGAAACTTTTTGCAGCGCTGTTCTTTGAACACATAACATTTTTTTCATGTTATTATTATTACAACTGTTCTTCTTTGCATTTTGTTATTGTTATTATTATTATTATTATTGTTGCGAGGGATTTTACAGCAGCAGCAGCGAGAAATTGGTATTCTTTTGTGCAACTTTTTGTTGTATACTTATTTGGGCAACTGGCTTTGCCCGCTGAACAGCACACACAAAATGGCTGCCAATGCACATAATACAAAATGGCTGCCGCCGCCGGCCGCTTACTAACAAAAGCCATTTCTGCCCACAAAGAGGAGTGGCAGTGGCTGCTGCGTGAATTGAGAGCGTAACAAGCAATCATTGCGCGGGGTTTGAATACAAGTGTAGGGGGAGTTTCAGTAATTAATAGCTCCACACACACACACACACACACACACACATACGGCAGCAAACACACAAAAGTGCCTAAGCACACAGACACACACAGAGGTGTTGCTGTTATTGTCGTAGTTGTTGTGCTGGGCCCACTAATTAAAAGATTAATTTTTAATGTGCACTCAGTGCGAAAGAGATTCAAGCAAACATCCATAAAAATAAATTAAAGGGATTCATTCTACTAACCCGGATTTCGACTTCTACATGACCAGATTTGTTTCAAAATAACTGCAACATTTCATTGGCATTTTTTCTATCTCTCTTTTTTTTGTTAAATATTTCATTTGTACGCATTCGAGTTGTTTCCGCCATTTTTTATTTTCATCGTTTTTTGCTCTATTTAATTTTTCATAAAGTTTGAGTAAGCCTCTTGATATAAAAATAAAATTAAGCACTCGAAATTCCAGAGGTAGTCAATTAAATATTAAACAACAAATAATCAACTTGAAAAACCAAACAAACATAAAAATATATACAATTATTTAATATAAATGAATTGCGCGTTGTTGTGCAAACCGTTAAGAAAATTATTATTGTAAATAATTGTTGAGATTTTTTAATTGATTTGTGATTATCGTTTCAGCCAATTAAATGCAAATAAAAAATATAAAAAACAGAATGAACAAATATTTTATTAATTCAAACAGAAAATACAAATGAAAAGGAATATTTGAGTTGATTTTATTTAAGCAAACCGTTAAATTCTCTTTGTAAGCTTTAATTTGTTAAAAATACAAATTTAAACAGAATTAATTCTCATTTAAAGCTCGAATTAAATGTTGAAATATTAGTTTTATACAAGCAATGTTTGTAACGTTGCAAAATATGAAATTCTAGTTGAAACTTTTGCAATTTAGCTAAAATGCACAGCTTACACATTCAAACATTTTAGAGCGCACTACACAGACCACAGCAACCCAAGCCAACCCACCCACTTGCCCCAAAACCACTTCTCAACATAACTCGCTTTTTTTTTTGTTTGCTTTTGTTTTGTTTCAAAACAAAACATTAATCGTCATTTGCTGGTCATTTCTCCAGCGCTTATCGCCTGCCACAGCAACTCTCTGACTCTCCTACTCCTCTGCTCAGCTAATCTCATTCTTACCCGTGTCAACAGGAACAAAATGCAACAGCAGCAACAGCAACAGCTTTTCTCTGTACGTGCATAAACATTAATATTTGAAAATGCTAAAAGTAGCCAACATAATTTTTTGTGTTTTTTATTCTTTCAGTCAACAACAAAGCGCGCATAATTAGCAACTAAACAAAAAACAAATACAAAAACTAACCAATTAGGAAGCCAAAGAGGGCGTATCCAAAAAGAGAGAGAGAGAGAGAGAGAGAGCGAGATAGCGAAAAATAAGGGTCGCTCAACCAAATAAACTTGACAAATTACACGCTCCGTTTACTTGAACCTGTACCGAAAAATGTATGCTTTTGTAATTTGATACAACAATGGCAAAGCCTAAAAGCAATTGCAATATGTAGCATGTGCAACAACGTGTGTCAGGTGGCATAAAGTTCATAGGCTGGGCGACAATCACACGCTTTCAGTCAAAAGTGTCGACCTAAATAATGCGCTTGCATGCAATAATACATATATTTTTATTGCCATCAAATTAACCAAGCGTATGAGAGGAGAAAAAAAAACAATAATACTATTACAAAGTCAACTATTAAATTCGGTTGTCAGTTATGTGGGTTATGATTTGTGTTTAGTTGTTTACAGGTTTCCTCCACTTTGCTTGAACTAATAACCGCAACAATAAATATATGTCTAAAAGCTGATTAAGCTGCGGTTAATGAGCCAACTGACTAGATCAACTTATTTCTATCCACTTAACTGCGATATTTGTGTAGTTACAATGCTCATGGGGCATATCAGCTAACGCAAGGTGGTGGGTGGTGTTGCACAAGTCACATTTGTGGCTTAAGAGACTTGAAACGTGACAAGTTGAACCGCAATTATTGAAGAGCACAAGTTCAGCTACTACTGAGTAACAAAGTTAATGACAAGGTGAAATGTGGTTAATTGAAGGCCGCCCCCCAACTGCGACAAGTTGACAACAACAAAACACGATATCAAATTCGTTAAGTGCTTTTTACTAAATTTGTCATTAAAAACTAACTTTGATCATTTGCATTGATTGTCAGTGGCAAAATTAACAAAATTTCGGTACAAAAAGCACCTTTCGAATTTCTTTGTATATATTTTTCAGGCAAAGGTAAAGAGGTTGAAATCATTGAAAAGCGCAATCGAACTGTTAATTACTTTTATTTTCATCAACTTAAGATGACACCGGTAACAAATGGGAAGTCAAAAAGATATCCGAAACAATGCTTTAATATTGAAAAATTGTTGTCACCAAAAGCCAAACGGTGTAAGGCCAAGATCAGAACTGGTCGATATGAATCACCAGCAAAAAGTTGGCAACCGAACAATGATGTATCATATGTGAACAATGGTCAAGGTAGTCCATATTTGTTGCTCTCTGAAACCGATATCCTTAATAAAAAAAACAAAGTCTGCAGCAACATAAAGACCAACAAAAATATCAATAACAATAACAACAATAACAAAAATAACAAAAACAAACGACTTTTACCCACCTGCCACAATGTGTTGCATGAGCCACGCTTGCTACTCGAACCAGCTGATATCGAAACAGCCTTGATGCGTGGCATACGCACGAGTATTTGTGTTGAGAATACCCGTTTCCCGCTGATCGCAAAGGTATGCAAGAGCCTAGATCTCACCCTTGTGCCCGCCCATCGTTTGTGGAATGTTAAATGGTGCGACAATACGCCGCATTTTGATTTGCTGAAAAGCATGAAACGTTTCCAGCAAATCAATCATTTCCCCGGCATGTGCGAAATCTGTCGCAAGGATCTCTTATCGAGAAATCTAAATCGCATGCTCAAATTGTATCCGCGTGACTTTAATATATTTCCCAGGACCTGGTTACTGCCCACGGAGTAAGTTAATGGTTTGTTTTTTTGTTTTTTTGTTTTCAATTAATTTTGAATATTTTCTGTATAGCGCCTATGATGTTGCTATTTATGCAAATAGACACAAACGCACCTATATACTCAAGCCATATTCTTCGGGTCAGGGTCGTGGCATTTGGTTAACAAGCAATCTGAATAGTGTGGGCAGACAGGAGAAGCTTATATGTCAGACCTATATAGATAGGGTGAGGAGTTCAGCAAACAATCATCAATTCTATCAATAATGATATCTTTATCTTAGCCCCTGTTAATCGATGGTTACAAATTTGATTTACGAGTTTATACATTGATAACGTCCGTGGATCCGTTGCGTATCTTTGTCTATAATGAGGGTTTGGCTCGCTTTGCTACCTATAAATACAACGCACCGGCATTGGATAACAGCAGTAATTTGTTTATGCATTTGACCAACTATTGTCTGAATCGACGCAATTCGAACTATGATGCGGCCAATGGCAATTTCGAATGTGGCTCCAAGCGTACCCTGAGTGCCTTCAATAAATGGCTGATGGAACATAATTATAGTGTCGCGGAGTTTTGGGCATCGGTAGATGATGCCATTATCAAGACAATGATAAGTGCTTGGCCCGTTCTGAAGCATAATTATAATGTGTGCTTTCCCAAGCACAATAAGATTCAGGCATGCTTTCAATTGTTGGGCTTTGATATACTTGTCGATTGGAAACTGAAACCATATATATTGGAGGTTAATCATACGCCAAGTCTGTTGGGCGCCGAGCCTGTTGATGTTGAGGTGAAGCGCCCATTGATAAAGGATACATTGAACCTAATAAGCAATCCTTTGGTGGATAAGGAAGAGATTTTAAGAGAGGATCGTGCTGTGAACAAGCAACGTTTATCGCTGAAGGGAAGACGCAGGCGTGCTCAATTTCCGAACGGTAAACCAAAAACACCGGAGACACCACAACGACCGGCCGAAAATGCGGAAATTGGTCAGGCCTGTTCGCTGACTGCTTTGGCTGAACAGATTGCCTGGGAGGAGAGTCATATGGGCAACTATAGACGCATTATGCCACCCAAAGACTGTGAAAGTGACAGCTATTATTTCAAGTTCTATAATCAATTCAAACCGCTGACCATGTTCAAGAACGCAAAAACACTTCTAAATCACTCAAACTCAAAGACCAGTCCCGAGCATGTAAAGCAACAGCAACTGCAGAAGCAATTAAATGAGAAACAAAAGGAATTGCAAACTGCACACGAACTCCGAGACATATTCAAAAAGCAAAGCAACCATAATGAACTTCTGCAGAACGAGAGCTTAGACAAAATTGACAAAGATGCGCCAAAGTTGGCCATTTTGGATATGGTCAGCAAGCAGATAATGCAATTAAAGCTCCTTACGGAACCAATAGAACTCAAGACGGACAAGTCCACAAATAATGTTACCAACCAGCAACAGCTGATTCCAACGAAACGCAGTTCCTTGAGCATTCGAACGCAACACAATCGTCAAATGCACAGCAAATCAAAACGTTCTCGTCTCTTGGAGAGAGAATCTCGTCTCGATCAGGAATTCCTTGTAGAATGCGGTAAACTGGCGTCTTCAATCAGCCTCGAAGTTGGCAAGATTAGTAGCTCTGAAGCAATACAAGAGCAGAAAACTATCCACAGTAATTGGCTGCCAGAGCCTATCGATGAGACGCAGGACGAATGGCGTACAGCTAGAACCGCAGCTGTGCTTGATGGGAAGTTTCGGGAGCTGGTGAGTTGAGAAACGAAAAACGAACTGCCACAACAACCAAATGTATCTTTAATTCATGTCTATATATATATATATATATTTTTGTATTCATATAGTCTGCGCTTTTAATATACTAAATCTTTGAAATTGCAATTTTTTATTAATATTTCTTTTGGTTTTTATACCCTGAACCCATAAAATGGGTAAATCAGGGTATAATGGTTTTGTGCAAAACTATGTAACAGGCAGAAGGAAGCATCTCCGACCCCATAAAGTATATATATTCTTGATCAGTATCAATAGCCGAGTCGATTTGGCCATGTCCGTCTGTCCGTCCGTCTGTATGAACGCGTAGATCTCAGAGACTACAAGAGCTAGAGACTTCAGATTTTGAATATAAGTTCTCCTATACCATAAGCAGAACAAGTTTGCTTCAAATTATCGATAACTACTCTGGTTTTCGATATACACATGGAATCGATAACAAAAATTATCGAATTTGGAAAATGTAAAAATGGGGGTTGTTGAATGGGTAACGATAAAACTTTTCTCAAAATTTCGTCCAAATCGGTTAAGAAACACCAGAGATATCGTAAAGCTAAGTCTTTTTTTTTTTTTTTTTGGGGTTCAGTTTGATTTTATTTAAGATCTGCCCATGTGGGCAATAATTAAATAATATGGCTTGAAACTTGGCAGTAATTAAGTTTAAGTTAAGGAATCATTGGGGGAATCAGGAGCTAGTGTGGGGGGAGGATCAGACGTCAACCAGGTGTGGGAGGTCAAGCGGATGGGTCCTCTGGAGTCTTCTGGTGGTAAGACTATTGTCAAGGAGTGAATGAGCTAGATTGCTGGGGTGATTGTGTAGTCTGGCAATAGTTATGAGTTTTGTTTCAAGTGATCATTATTTGAAGCATACTTTTAGGACTCAAGGCCTGCAACTGGGTTCAGGGTATCTTCTGGTCGGGCTATCCCGACTAGAGCCTTCTTACTTGTTTTTATATATATTTTACTTCCTATTTATAGGTCTTTCGTGAAATGTATGAACGTTGTAATCTGACCAAAAATGATATCAAGCGATACCCACATATGCTCCATGACATATTGACGTCCGTTTTGTATTAAAATTAATCAAAGAAGTGTAAAAAGCGAACGAAAAACAACATGAGAAAAAATATATACTTAGTGCAAAATTTTATATGTAACAAAATTAATGGTTTTCAATGCGAAATTATAATGTTTAAAATTAGTTAAAGTTGTAATTTTAGTAAGTTGGTAGGTTTAGGTTAGGTCATTCCTTGCTCGTCTACCGTTTAATTTTTTGCGATAATTTTTGATTTGAGGTGAAAGTTTGAAATGGGAAATCGCATCGGAATATGTAAAATTCATTGATTTGTCAAAATGTTGGATCAAAAAATAGACAAAAAAAAAACAGCAGAGGCATAACCTGTGACACAATAAGCCATATCATATTCAACAAATCCAAAATGCAACCCTGCAACTTCCTTTGCCACAACCATCTTACATCTTGTGCTTTGATGCCATGGCATGCATTAACAATATGCAACACACACAATACGCGACTTGGCAGCTGACTTTTTGGGTTGTGCAAGCGACTTATTGAAAATTTTAGACTCGGATGTATATATATACAATATGCAAATATGCATTTGCTGCTACTCTTTACTAAATCGCACTTGCTGCTAGGCGAAGGACTACGTTCTTTGGTCTATGGCTTTGGCTTTGGGGCTTTGGCTTTTGACAACGTCAACGCATGTCCTGCTCTTGCATGGTCCTAGTCCATAGATTCCTTCTTTTTTTGCTTGACTGCAGCTGGCTGTCACATACACACACACACACAGACTCTCGCACACACTTATATATATTGAAAATTGTGCAACAGCAGCCTCCAGCCGTCAGTCGGTCGTTGCATTCCATCGCTTTTCTTTTGGCTTATGGTTGACTGGATGCTTGGTTGGTTGGTTGGTTGGTTGGTTGACTGCCTTCTGGCCAACAAAAGTCTCTTCTCTTCTCACAACGGTCTCTTGATAAGCCATTTCAAAGCGGGTTTTACATATGCCAAAGCCCCCTTTTATAGTTCCGCTACTTTCTCTGCTTCTTTTCTATTGTGGCACATGGCGCACGCTTAATATTTGATTGAACATTGTTGCGCCTGCTGCTGTTGCTGCTGTTGCTGCTGCTGCTAATACTTTTATTGCATTCTCGATGATATCTACCATCTACTCCATCTTCCTTGTTTTTGTCTTACTCCTTGCTTGCTTTTTATTATTTCTGTGATCAGTTTAAAGTTGAAAGTTTGGTCGGCTTACGACCGATAAGTTTTCTGGCCTGCACTTTTCTGCATATGCAGCACAAAATTGTACAATCCTGATGCTTTTAGTGTCGTCTTATTAAAAACTTTTTAATCTTATCTCCGCTTTTGCTCTCTCTTAGCTTCTGTTGTCCTTTGTTCCAGCTTACGTAAATTCATCTTTGCAACTCTCTCTCTCTCGCGCTCTCTCTTTCTGTCTATCATTCAACAAAGCTGCGGAAATGAGTGAAGCATTGCAATGGCAAAACTTTTAGCTCATAGAACAACTTTAGTGCTCCTTTTTTTGTATTTTTTTTTTGTGACATATTTGTTGGTTGCGTAAGCATGTGTGTGTGTGTTTGTCGACATTGTTGACAAAAGTTGAGTCTGCTATTAGGGTTCGTTTAGCTTGCGATTAGTTCAGCTAAGTCAGTCTACGATGCACAAACTTTCAACGCCTTTTGCCTACTTTGCGAGTTTTTACAAAGTTCGGAAATGTCTCAATTTGGTAAAGTGCAACAAAACATTTTCAAAAATAGATTAACAGTCAATGGCTTAAAGAATTTAAACTTTTGGTTTTTAGGCAGTTAACTGAATGTAAATCGTTAAATAAAGACTAAGAAACAAATGTTCTTTCAACGGTTGTCACACACTTTTAATGCCCCTTTGGCAAATAGTCAAGCCATAAAGTTTTTAATTTTTTTTTCGACAAGTTTTATTGTGACGTTGCCACGTCGCAATATTTGCACTACTCAAACAGATATATATATATAGTATATTATACACTCACTTTGCATCTTATTTGTCGTAAAGCATAATGTGCACTTAATCTTCATTTGCACTGGGATGAACAATATTACGACAGAATGTATGTGAATGAAAAAAATTAAAGTGAGAAAACAGACACAGAGAGACATTAAAAGAGGTTTATGAAGGAACTTTAACTGCAGAGCCAGAGCCTGAGAGAGAAGCCTTTTAATTTGGGCCATAAAGGCAAAAAACAAAAAAAATAAATGAAGGAATTACTTAATTCCATGACAAACACTCAGTTGCAGCAACAGTAACAGCAGAGCATCAGCGTGTGAGTGCATCTAAAGGATATGCCAGTCAGGATACGCCAGAAATCCCACGGCGATGACTTAAATCAACAAAAGATTTATGCCAGACACAGCCCGACGGGAGGACGAAACACACAAAAAGAGGAGAGCAATGAAAAAAAGTATATAAATCCAGCAAGTCGGACTTAATGCCACACTGCACCGTACAGGACCAGCAACAACAACAACAACAACAATCAGAATCAACGAAAATAACGTCAAGCTAAAAGTCAGTCAGTCAACATGTTGGCTGGAAGAGAGGCAGAGTATTATGTCTCCTACATAGAAGTTGCAACAGAGGTTTTGCTGTTTGGGTTATTTTTTTTTTTTTGTTGTTGTTGCTGTTATATGCGAATTAACATGTCTGGTCTGAGTGAAGCTTTGCTATATATGCTCTATAACCGGCTATATAGCACAGGCTGTTCTCCCTCTATATAGTAAACACATATGTCTATGTTTCTTCATATAAACAAAAAAAGTGAATGACAGGCACTGGCACAAATAATTTTGCAGTTTTTACAGTTTTTCACCGCTTTTTTATGCTGCATGTTTTCCACTTCACAGGATTTTATGTGCCACTCTGCGCTCGACTCAAGTGTTGGAAAATACAATTGCCAGCAAACACACACTGTGCGAAATTATAAAAAAACAAAACAAAACATTTCCGCATTTATGTTGATGTTAGTTTAGTTATTTGTTGTTGCTGTTGTTGTTGTCTTGTGCCGCCAAATGTTTTGCCTTTAGTGAAAAGACAATAAACTGTGTCAGTGTGGGGCCAACAAAGAGTGTGAATGTGCGTAACTAAAATATACCCTGTTTAAACAGCAAGTGAGGGGTATACAAGTGCAGATTAAACCGATTACTAACTTGAGACTTTCAGCCTTTGTGTATTTTTTTACTATCTGCGAAGTATGATTAATATTTTTTGTCAGTTATTCTCTTTTTTTTATGTATGGAAAATTTTATTATATTTTTGATCAATTTAAAGCTCATACAATTTTGGAATGAATTTATTATCGAAATGAATACTTTTTTCATGAACCTGTTGGTTTTTAAAGCCATAGTTTTTTCGAAAATCTAAGGAGTTTTCTACGCAGAGCAATTTATATCTCATTCATTTCGAGGGCATTTTGAAATTCGAGCTTAATATTCATAATACTTAACATTCTTTAAATGCATTTGTAACTGTAACTATATTTGTTTTGCTTTGCTGCATTTGTGTAAGCGGCACAACAAATCCTTGAGTACTTTATGCATTTTATATAGAATTGTTGTTGTTGATTCTGTCGTTATTGTTGTTGCAGGTTGTTGCACGCCTAACAATGCCATCTGGCTAAACACTTAAAACTCCTAAACAAACACACACTGCCTTTACTGTGCTACATATATTTGTTGCTGTGTTAAATTTGTCGCACAACTTAGATTTTTGGCCAGTTTGTAGCTAAAATGTAACACATATTTGCCACAAAGCCAGTGGTGGCGCCCCACAAATGTTCACGCACACACACACACACACAAACGTGTCGTTAAGCCAATGAAAATTCCCTATTCGAAAAAAAAAATAAAATAAAAACCGAATATAAAACATAAACAACAAAATCCGAAGCGCCCTCCAGCTGTGAACTTTAGCTGCCACTCGAAACAGGCAACAGTGTGGCAAATAACTGTTGTCACACCATAAACCACACATATACACACAAACAAATCCTATCCGTACTTATATATATATATATGTATATGTATAGATACTCTCTGCTTGTTGAGCTGAGCTCAAGTGTGTGACAAGTTTTTTGCTGCCACTTCGCAACAAATTGCCATGGATTTTTAGTTTTTCATCGCCTTTTTGCCAAAAACAAACCTTGCAACAAAGTTTCTTTAAAATATAACTATTATGTACAGTATTAGACGGACAAGTACCCATTTGTTGCCGGACAAGATTCTTAATGTCTAAAAAATTGATATAATAACCTCAGCTTCCTAATACCCTTTTTCAAGCACCCTACAAAGCACAGGGTATTAAAAATAAACGCTCCTGCCATTTATGGCTTAGTATATAATAATAATGATGGCAACACAACGTATACTTCATATGGTTTAGTTGAATATGTGCAAGTAAAATTTAATAAATTTTTAGTCGGCAAGTATAATAAATTTTTGCATTTTTGTTGGTGTACTTACAACTGTGATGGGATAGAAGGGATTTATGATAGTGAAGAGTAGAATGTGATTTGGCCGTGTAGTCTCAGGACGCTTTCTCCTTAGGTCGTCATTTGACTTGTTCAGTAGTGCTTGCTGCTGACTCTGATTTTGTGTGGACTGTAAAGAGTAATTTATACATATATTGATTTAGATATATATAAGTATTATTTTGTATGTGTGAAAGTATAGTATATACGTTACAAATATTTTAATATATTTATTTGAAATAAATCAGTTTATTGGCAATTGAACTACAAATTTATATGACTGCATCTGTTTCGAATTGCTTGGTCAAAAAAGTGCCTATGAAAAAAATAAGTAAACATTTGAATACCATGCCAGTAAATTTATCATCCTCTTGATTCGTATTTAAATCGGAGGCACCTGTTTTCCCGAGTTGAAAATAGTTTTTAATGCTGCAAATAGTTGTGGTTTATTTATAAAAAGAGTTAACGAATGAAACAGCGAAATATTTACCTATCGATTGAAATCATAATTATTGTATTTTTTTATACAAAAATTTTGTTATTGTATTTGGGAAGAAATTTGATTTACTTCTGATTGACATGAAAATCTTTACTAAAAAATGTGTTTCAAGTCAATAGATGACATTAAACATTATTAAGTCAAAATTCCGTACAACGAATATTTCTATAGTTTGAGTTCATTTTTAGTTCAATCAAAAACCCATTCTGTTTATCGGAATTTTTCCATAACCAAGGTTTTTCGGACCCCTTGAGATGCGTTACATGGAAAATCGATTGTATAAGTCATCTATTGTATTCCTTTAGTTAGTCACTCACTTCTATCTACTTCTCTCTTTTAGAGTAATCAATGCATTAAAAATCTTTTACCCATTAGACACCTTGTCAATTCTGACTGTTTGTCAGAAATGCTGTTTCAATGGCCCAAAAATGCAAGTTGAGCACAACTAAAAACCAAAATAAAATACTAATTGATTTTCAGGTTTCCCAGACGCGGCATTAATGACGTTATTTATCCGAGTACAGAAAACAACAAAACAAAATTCAAGTCAAAACATAAAGTTGTTTTTCGTTATATTTGCATAACGTTTTCAAGTTAATTGACGCTGTCAGCAAAATGTTTAAATAAATCAAAAAAAAATAAAATAAAATGTATGGAATTATGCTGCACTACAATGGCATAACCATAATTTTCTGTACTTGTGTGTGTATGTGAGGCGAACTCTATAAATAATTGCGGAATTTAGGTAAAACATGTACATGTCACGTTCAAATGTCAATCAACGCTCGTGTGCACAGACCTAAAACAGGAGCAAGTGGGGCGGGCAGTGGCGGCGGCATGGTGGCAAAGCATACAATATTCATATTCAATTTTGGCGCATTTGCATGTGAGATAAACTTGTTGTTCCTTCTGTGTGCTGCAAATGCAGCAGCAACTTAGAGAGACAGAGAGAGATGGAGATAGTGACAGACAGGTGGGGATAATGGGGGGGGAGAGAGGGAGGTAAGTTAAGTAGATGTGGACAGGTGGTAGATGGAGGTTTGGGGAGAAGGATGGCCTGTGCCAGAAGCTTGTTTCGGCCTCATAGACTTGACACCAAAATGTCTGACATGCGGCCATATTTTTGTACTAATTAACTGGGGAATATGGCAGGAAATTTGTTAAGGAAAACTTTCCATAGCTAAAAAAAAACTAAGCAAGAGCAAAGAAAAATTTACAAGACATCTAAATCTGATTAAGTCCAATCGGTTATGCATTTCGAAGAGTTTCCAAATTTTATTATTTAATTTAATCAAGTTATGACAAAATTTCATCACAATCCGGCAACAAACGAATAATTTTCTTGGAAAACTAAAATCATATATTCATCTATATTTTATAACTTTTCTTTTTTGAAACTCTTGCAAAACTTTCATTATCTCTGTTTAGTTACTTGCAGCAGGTAATTCATTAACTTATTAGCGTTTGTCATGATTAACTTTTTTTATGCAATTTTTTGCACATTTTAAAAGTGACTTTTTGAGTGACTTTTGACGCCAATTTCACGTGTAATTTTTTTTTATATTTTCTTTTATTTTATTGCATTTTTCTTTAACATTTTTGCTACAACAGCTCGAGTCAAGCTCACTTAACCTTATTATATATTTAATTTGTATTCTCTGCTATTAAGTTGCTCCATCTCAGTAGCATTGTTGTCTTTAAACTGACTTTATAATTAGGTTAATGGATCTCGCTGCCGCTAGTACTGTTACTGACGCTAAAAATCGCTTCTGTTGCAGTGGCGCATTTTCCCGTAACTGTAAGCTTTAATAATTGCTAAAGGTTTGCAGTCTTGCAATTTAATAAAGAGTTTAAAACTATTCTTAAACGACTCTAAAGACTGTGTTTTTTTTTTTTAATATTAAGTTGTTAAAACAAAAGTTTATCTTTAAAAAAATGTTATTAACATTTTATAATTTTATCAAACTAATACAAAAATTATAAATTTTTATGAAGACATTAAATTCCTTAACCAAAAAACATCTTTGCTGGTTTCCTTACTTGTATACTTTAGTGTTTTAAATTTACCTTTTCTTAAAATTCTTAAAAGTCTTCACAACTCTAACCTTAGCTTACATCGCCTGACAACGTAAGTAACAAGATACTATACCAGCATAAAATGCCAAGTACAAAGAGTTTATGATGTTCTCTTCAGCATAACGAATAATCATTAGCAATTTACAAAATTTCCACACACCGGAATTTTCTATCAACAACACAAGAGTACATAGGAATCTCGGCTGTCGACAATATGCTTATTTACCTTGTAACATAATCTAGCAGCATCTCTCCGTGAAGGGTTTCAATCAAAATTCAAAAGGCACACGCACACACACACAAAATCTCAACATCTTTGACGCACAATTTGTATGAAAAGCAGACAAATAAAAAAACGGAAAGAAAACCAACACCAAGGCAAGAAAACATTTGTTTTCTGTCAAATTTGCCTTTAATAATACTAGAGATCATGTACATATATATTTTTTCCACGCCCACCCGCAAAGGAAAAACCAAAGCCGACAACGACCCCGACACTGGAAACTGTTGATTAAATTACAGCAAAAATATATGCATGAATGTATGTAGATATATGTATGTATGTTTAACAAAGTGAAGGCTGCTGTAAGTGTAATGATTGATGGATGTATGCTTGACTGGGTTTTGTTTGGGACTTAAGTGCATGGCAACTAGAAAAGCAAAAAAATTTAATTTCAATTTTATTTCATTTATTTTGTTTTTTCTCTCGTTTTTTTTTGCTAGTATTTTGGTTTTGTTTTTTTTTTTTTTCTTTTTCTTGACTGAAAAGCATTTGAAACATTTCTGGCACAACGGCGCGAACGATTTGAAAATAGCCGCCGTCGGCAAACGCTTGAGCAAAATTTGGTGGTGCCGCTAGTCGCTAGCGGTGCTGCTGCTGCTGGCTGCATACCACGATGCATTTCAACTCGAACCGCAACGAAATGAAGATGAATTACCCACCAAAATGAAAAAAAAAAACGATGCGCCTAAGGAAGAGTCGAAGATCTATGTGTGGATATGGAGGAGAACGTCAGCGCCCATCGAGATGCAAGCAAATAAGTTTCGTTTCGGTGTTGTTGCACTTGCAGCAGTTGGTTGATCAAATGGTCAAAGCACCGGCCACATATCCCCACCACACAACGGATACAGATACAAATAGTATCTACAGCTTTCTACAGATACAGATTTACAAGCACAATATCTGCTTAAATGCGTTTTTATGCCAAGAAATCAACGCAGAGCAACCCCACGACGCGTTGAACTGCAGCAACTGTGTTGCGAAATCTCCGATTAAGAATCGAGGCAATATAAATAGCCAAAAAGATATATGGCCCAGAGAATCCGTTCTCCGTCTCGCATTCTGTCAGTCTTTTGGTCTTGATGTATTGACATTCATCAAACTGACTTGAGAACATGCAGATCTCTCCTATATAGGCCCCCAAATAAACGTGATAATTGCCAGTGCCATCGATGAAACGCAAAAACGGAAATAACTTACAACGAAAGTATAATAAATAAAATTAACATCAACATAAATTAGTTGTTGAATGATGTTTTGTACCAGGAAATGCTGGAAAATATAATTTTAGCATCAATATTATTATTCGCAATAAATGTAGAATAAAACGATGAACAAAACTTTTACTAATTTACTTAATTATTTTTGTAAAAATATTAACGACTTTCAACAAGAAAAACCCATTAGAACTTGTAGACCATTTGATATGGTACTTGGCTCGCTGAGACGCCCATCTACATCTGCTTTAGACTGTTTCAATGACTGACTGACTGACTGACAAACTGACTGAGTGAATGACTGACGTAGCTGTGCTTCATTTCCCAGGCATATGTTGCTGCCCTTCATTAGAGATGCGAGCCCGAACGAAAAACAAACAACAACAATTTGAAATGCAAATATGTTTCTAGCTTTTTGGTTTTTGTCAATCTATTTTTTTTTTTCAATTTAGTGCGCGCATCAGGCGACAGCAACATGAGGCGGCATTTGTTACTCGCAATTAGTTGCACTGTATTTTTGTTGTTGTCTTTTCTTTTTTTTTGTTTTTTTTTTTTGCCCTAGCAGACGACACATCAGCATCAAATATCCCCCTTCCGCCACGCTTTTGCTGCATATGTTTGTGTTGTTTTTTCATTTTCTTTTCGGGTTGTTTTTTTTTTTTTTTTTTTTGGTTAACGCGAGATGTGAACGGCTAAAATGTCGAACGAGAATCGCACATGAAATGCAATTTACAAAATGTTTTCTTCAACATTTTGCATTGCGAAATTTAATTAAAACAGCAGCAGCAGCCGCAGCAGTTGCAGCAGTTGCAACAACTGCAACAGCAACAACAACAACAACAATGGAAATTAAATGATGCCGTAGAGTGAGCGACAAGTGCGCCTGGGCTGGCTGTTTGGTTCGAGTTCGTCTGGGTTGGGTAACTGTATTTTGGCCAAAAATCTTCTCAAGTAAAAACATCAAAACAGGCCCAAGTCAAGTGGCAGCAGGCCAGCCAGACACAGCTAGACTCCCTCCCTCCCCTGTCCGCTCCTTCTCCCCAAATGGTATACAAAAAACCATTTTTACAAAAATAATCAAGCAATGTGTAAGTTGTGTAAAACGCATCTAGCATTTGCTTTCCGCTTGTGTATCTGTAAGATACAAATTTGTACTATGTATTTACCTACTTCAGCGTCAGCGATCAATCATTTATTGGGGGAAACATAGAAAACAAACCTTTTAAGCAATATCATTTAGATATGCGAGAACATTTGAACATTTTTCATTTAAGCATTTTATTGGCATTGCTCATCCGCCACTTGGTACAGATACATGTGTAAACTGTTGTTGTTTTGTTTCTTACAGCAGCATGAAAGAAAAACAACGATAGAAAGAACACTTGCTCTTTGTTGTGCCGCAATTAAGATACCCTAACATAACAAGGCTCGTTTGATTTGTGGCTTTGATTTGAAAAATCTACCGACAAATGCTGATGTTGTCCAAGAAGTTACTTAATGCGTTTGAAAACGTATACAACTCTCAGTTAGGGTATACAAAATTTAAAAAAGAAAAAAAACACAGCAGAGCGTATTAGCCCGCGGCTTCATCAATGACATAAGTACAATACAATACAAATAGACATATACAATAAATATATATATCGATCTATTTATCTATGTTATATAATTTATATATCTTCGTGTTCTGTTCCGGCCAGTTCGTATTCTTATCTAAGTCGGCAATGCTCATTAGTCACACCATGTGGTAGGAATGGGGGAGTACGAGAGCGTGGCAACGGGATATCGCAACGCGTGAAGCATTGAAAATTGTCATTAGTTCAACATTTGATTTTTGTTCTCGTGTCGTAGTTGCTGCCTCAGACTCATTCTCTTTGCCTCTTCAACTGTCGTCTGGCGTCAGTTGATCTCATGGGGTAGAGTAGTGTGTGTGTGCGAGTACTAACAACAATTGTTGTTTGTGTGTGCTTTGATTTTTCAATGATTTTCAATTAGTAGAAGTTTACAGATGGCCGACAGTTTGTTCGTCTGCTACTTCTAAGCACAATAGAAGGCATGGAGGGCTTAAGGCTGTCTTCCAGTTTGCCACAGATTGCGATTTATTATGTGGCAGCTTAAGCTTAAGCACAACATTGATGAAGGGACTACGAAATGTGGTAAGTAAAGAATAGAAATAAGTTTAAGCAACATATGTTTGCTTCGAATGTGCTTTAAAAGTGAGCTAAGGTTAATTTAAAAACAAAGAATTATCTAAGAGTTTTCAAACAAAGACCAGAAAGTGCAATGAAAGAATTAAAGGCAGCAGTAGAAGTAATAAAAATAAAGCGAATTTCTAGACATTTATTTAACTCATGTAAACAAACAGCTTTTACCCAAAGAAAAATACAAGTCAAGTGTAAGAAGGAAAGAAGCCACACAGAACACACCCACACACACTCAAAAAACGCACGAAGATGACGAAGGGTGAAAATACAAACAACAAAAGGATGCTGCCTTTAATCAAAGATAACAAAAGTTTGAACAGGCTGCCCTAAGAAAAATGAGTAAAAATATTTATAATGCAACACACTCAGCGACACGTGACTCAATACCCCTCGCTTCTCAACTCATTATTAAAAACAATGAAGGGCGACCTTTTTTGACCGAAAAGGTTACTCAATTACGGCCAGGGCACAACTTAACCCCTTAACCGCAGGGTCACACACAGAAAGAGCAACAAAAAGCTAAGCAAAAAATATGAAAGATGCTAAATTTGATGTACAAATAAACAAAAATATAAAAAAAGCCCAATATCGTAAGATGGTCTCGACACGCCGCAGACAAACCAAAACACTCAACCCACCCATTCACCCAACAACAAACCATCCATCCATCTTTTCAACAAACTCATGCCGTCGAAAATGTATATACAAATATATATATATTTATGCAATCTAAGTTTTCTGTTGATTTGCGTTTTCGTCATTTTGATTTCAGTTCTCTTGACAGAAGGCCCAGGAGAACACACAGAACTATCAGCAAGAAGAAAAAAATCAAGCGTCCAGTATTATACACTAAGAGAAAATCAGTATATATGTTTGAAAGTTCTAGTACCATTCGATATGATTATAAACTTTTTTTGCTATTGAGTTTTCGTGAAAAGTTCATTCATTTGGTGTTTTTTTTTTCAAGTGTACTGTTTGGATGTTTGTATTTACATATATAGACAGGCCTAAGGCAACCGTTGATCACTTATGACAACAGTCTCTCTCGCTCTATCTCTTTCTCAATCAATCTCTCTCTGCCTCTCTCTCTTTCTATCTGTCTGTCAGTTTGTCCTGTTCATCTGGCGTCTGCTCTTGTAATTTATGTGGAAAGATTTTGTCGTGGCGCACGGCGCAGCATAAAACAATTTTCATTTTGTACATATCCCCACCACTCATAACTCTGCCTCCTCTTCTAGGCATTTGCTTTCTGTGCGTAATTTACGAGTCGCTTTTCATGTGAAGAAAATCTTTACTAATTCGTCTGTTTGGTTTTGTTTGCTTCATTCTTGCTCTACGCTTTTCATAATTTTTATTTATGGAAAATGCTTTTAAATGCGCATAAAAAGAAAATACACACACACCTATATACAGTCAGTTCAATTTGTTGTTGTGCTTGTGTGTGTGTGAGTTTTAAATTGATTTACGTTGAGAAATGTATCTGCAGGCTACATAATTGAGCCACAGATCGTTTAATTAAAATTAATTAACCGTACTTCAAAAAACAACATTATGAATGCAAAATCACAGGAAGTAGGTGGTGGCGAACCGAGGGGTTGGTTGGCGGGGCGGGGAAGCAGAAAACAAGGAAAATTATAGTGAAAAGTCACCGCAACAAATCTCTTAACAAATTTTCACCCAATCTGTGACTGTCATGTGTTTGTGGTCGAGCCACTTGGTAGCGAGTGTCGGTCAGGGAGAGGTGAAAAGAAGGAAACAACATGTGACCTCTCCTCTGTAGCCCCTGGGTCTAAAAACCATATGACTCGACGCGGCACAATTGAAATTAAGCTGTGTGAAAATGTGTGTTTTCTCTCTTGAATGAATAATTATAATTGTTGTTTCTGTTGTTTGGCTCAAGGTGTTTCAATTCCTTTGTAGCAGCCAGATAATTTTTCGGTGTGTAGTATATTTGTTTTTTTTTTGCATTATTTTAGCATTACTACGTCAATGAGAGTGAAATGTTTGGTCTATTTCGTTGACAATTGGCAATGAGAAATCGAAAAGCAGCAGCATCATCTGCAAACGTATTTAAGCTATCTCAGGAAGGTTGTTTAAACAAAAAACCAAAACAAAAAAAAACAACATTTTTCTGACACAAATTGAGCATAATGGCTTATGTTGAAGTATGTTATATAAATCTTTGGCACGTGTCTATATTTGTTGAGATTTTAAATACTTAAAAATAAAACAATATTTAGTGTGCCATAAAAGAAACTTTTTTTCATTTCCTATGAATGGATTCCTTTCATTAATATATGACTGAATATTATTTATTCATTTTCAATGTTTATTTTATGTTTGCTTAACTTTTACAGAAGCTATATAAATATTTTTTTTAGCCTGTTATGGCCTTATGCACTAGGCTCGCTGCCAATTTTCTATAAATAGCCTGTTTGATCAAATTCAATTTCATTTAGTCAAATGATACGTTAATAATTTCTTTTCTGCTTAATTTCAAAGCAATTTTTACTAAGTTTTCCTTAAGTGTTTTTGAACGTTCAACAAAATTATTTTCCGTCTGCTGCATTATTTTTCAAAAAAAATTCCTTGTATTACGCATTAAGATTTAGTTAATGTTTTCGTAATCCGCGGCATCAGTTATACAAAGCTCCCCGCCAATTTGTAAAATGTTTATTTAATGCGTTGCTTACTTTATTTTTAAGTTGATCATCATCCGCATTGCCCACCACTTGGCAACTTAAACAACCACTAAACCAACCCCACACACAGGCAAACTCCCCATCTCGCCCACAGCTCTGAGACCGGGGAAAAAATAATAATACGCTGAAAGTATAATTTGGCCTTAAAGTGAAGTGTAGAAAAACTTGCGTCGAAAAAGAAAATTGCTTCATATTGCGTTTACGCTGTGAGGGAATTTATAACAAAAGCAATTGCAGTGCTATAAAAATTACATTTAGCCATTGCCTCTTACATAGAATAAACCATAATAATCAACACCACCTGCGATGACGGAGCATTGTGTTCGACCGTCGGTTCGAAGGGCAGACGTTCGACTATGTAAACAACAGCAACAACAATGAGGAGGCGGAGGAGGAGGAGGCTATAAGAAGAAGCCTGCCTTCAGTTTTCTTCACCTTGCCAACTTTAGGCACTTTAAAAAGCCCAAAAAGTGCGAAACGCTTTCAAGCAGCCAGCTGCCAGGTGCCACAGGAGTGTTTAAGGTGTTTATATAAACAATTTTGTTTTTTTTTAACGAGCCCAACATTGCTCTATGATTCGACGAAGTTGTCACTACTCGTTGTACCCAGTTCTTCTCAGTGTACCAAACGCTAGACAAATGTTTACTTTTGCGGTTGAGCAGCTACTATAAATTAGATATTCCACAAACACCACCCAAACTGTGAACAAACCCACCAGACAGACAGAAAACAACAAGAGAACAAAACTTTAAAATGTGTTAATCATCGAATGAGAGAGAGAGAGAGTGAGAGAGATAGCGAGCAAAGTTCAGACGCCCTTCCAAAAACCTAAATACACACACAAACAGCTGAAACCGTTAACTGAACTCGACGACTTGCATTAAATATTTGTCAGCAGTTTACCAAAAAATAAAACTTTGCACACCTGCCCCCGCACACCTATCGCCCCTGTTCGTCCACGTGTTGTCAACATACAACAAATTAACACATGTCTCTGTTTGTACATTTTTATTTTATTTTGCTTTTGGCTTTCTTTTTGTGCAACATTATTCCAGCTGTTATTGTTATTATTTTTGTCTGTTTTTATTATACCTTTTTTGCTATCAATATTTAAACATGCTTTCTTTCGTTTACTTTGATGGCAAAAGATAAGGCTGAACTAAGTTAGAAGGTATTTTGAATCTTTTTCAACTACTCAACATATTTGCAGCTCTTTAAATCACAATATGAGTATTTATTAACGACATTTTCAGCTATAATTTGCCTAATCTGCGGAAAAGCTAATAAATTAAAGTTCCATGTTTAAAGCGCATTCCATTTTAACATCTTATAGTGACATATTTTATCAAACTATTTTAACGCATTCCACTTAAGTTCAGAGAGCAAAATTTATAGCCGACTCTTAAACAGCAGGACCCACATATTTGGCATATATGTATACAAATACAAACATATTTCGATTGTTGTTTTCAAAGGTGAAAACTTTTGTTGTTGTTACTGATAGCATTCACTTTAAAGAGCTTCCAGCAAATATTTACATATGCAAACGAAACAAAAGTAAAAATATATAATTTTTTCTGTTCTTAACGGTGTGAATGAACTGTCAAAAGTACGCTAGACAAATAAATGCTATATACATATATATATACTTTTTTGTGCTGTAAGGTTTATCACACTTTTATCTGGTTTAAATGCAATCAACAATGCAAAGTTGGGTTTAACGTAACAATGTTTTTAAAAATATCACATGGACTTTAAATTTTAAATATATTTTTCTTTCTTTATCATTGTAAAACGTGAGTTAAACTAAATGAAATTATCGCTACCGGAAAAATATAAAAATCTACCTGACAGCAAATAAAATTTTTAAGCTTATTGCAATAAGAAATTCATTATAATTCCTTGTTCGTAAATATTTCCAGTTATTAAAATAAGGAACTATAGCTCATAGTTTGCTTTTTTGATGTGTTTAATATAAATTTCCCATATTATCTGGTGGCAAGGATAGATTAAAGCACAAAGTGCATAAAAATTTATCAAAAAAAAACCTTTTAATAATTTACTGCTAAGCACTTAAATATGCATAAATAATTAACAACATACCGAAAATTAATTAACATCAAACGCGAGCATTTAAAACTTACCTAAAAATAGAGAAAGAGAAAAATAATTTGTAAATTAATATTGTTTACACAGACAATAAATTAAATGCTAGCAAAGATCAATTTAAAACCATATATTGTACATATTTCTTAAATAGATACAATCAGTTAAACCATTTAAATTATTACCATATGTTATCCATAAGACCCAAATCCTGCTGACCTCAACAGTTAATCAATTTGGTTATTTTATTTTTCTGATTAAAATGTAATTTATGTGCGGCATAGTTTGAAAAATGTTTGTGTGTGTGTGTGTTTGCACGTTTGCTTTGCATGCGGATGACATTAATTACTTGATAAAGTAACCTTCAGTCTATGCGCCCCAATATTTATTTAGCAGCCTTCTATAATTAATTGTATGCGTAATCAATTGCGATTGCAAAAAGAGATTTAAAATTCATGCGAAAAAAAATGTAAGTTCACTTTTAAAATAAATCAAAAGATATATTTTGTTTCTGCTATTGACAAAATTTTTTTCTGCAATTGCAGCAATAAAAATTAAATGACAAAAAAATTGGCAAGGCAAGGGTGAAGTATATGAACAACCTTATTGCGCCCATCTCTAACAACTGTTCATAGGGTGTTTAAAATTAAACATGGCGCTTTACACTTGCTTATTCCAGACTATGTATGAATGTATATGTATATACTCTTTCTTATATTTGTATGTAAAACAGTTTATTGACATTTAATTTAATGCTGAGGCAGCAAAAATCAACAATGAAAAGAAGACAAAAGTTTGATTAAGTTGACAAATGTAAATTGAATTTTGATTTGCAATTTGTAATAAGACAACAATTAATATGATTAATTGCAACAAAAAGTTCAATTATAAATTACCAGAAGGCATAAATTGTATAAATATTTGCATTAAATCTTTGCTGAAATTATGTTCAACGAAACTATTTAAATAAAATGTAGATATGTATGTTCAAGTAAAAATGTTAACGGTTCTGGGTTGGGGTTTTTTTTTTTTTTTGATTCGAAATGGGTCAATACATTTAAAAGAGGAAATGAAAACCATACAATACTCAACAACATTCGAATTCGAACAAAGCAACACAAATGTCGCCATATAAAAAATGCAACAAAACGTTTGTTGTATAATGAAATGTTGAGGAAAGAAAATAAAGACAGCACCGACATGCAATGCAGCAAAAGGGTATACCACAAACGGGT
Source organism: Scaptomyza polygonia (assembly GCA_035044585.1). Lineage (NCBI taxonomy): Eukaryota > Metazoa > Arthropoda > Insecta > Diptera > Drosophilidae > Scaptomyza > Scaptomyza polygonia. The sequence goes on from JAWNNU010001690.1 coordinate 2,019,475, forward strand.
GGAAAGCAGATGCCACAACCAGAAGCAACAGTGCAAACATGCAGAGCGAGGGAGAGAGAGAGAGAGAGAGAGAGAGAGAGAGCGATAGCGTTAAGCAAACACATAACTTAACCCTATAAGTATCGGAATTCTGGGAATTCGCAATTTGAGATTCTGCTGTAATTTATGGTCTTTAATGGAGAACAAGATTTAACATTCGTTTCAAAATTATCAGAAAATGCTTAAAATGGTTGCATTTTTTTTCGAATATATTTTTTTAATGTTGTTGCCAAGCTTAACTAAGTGCGGCGCTTACTTTGCAACTTCACCGCTTGGCGGTTAACGGGTTAAAGCGCTGCGTCAGGCAATATTGCATTTCATTGGCATTTCGCTAAAAACAAAAAAATAAAAGCGCAGCACCGAAAAACATGTTTATATGCACACGCACGCACACTCACACACACACACGTACAGTCATATATTTGTATAAAAAAAAGCCCCAGCACCGTTAGCAACACCAAAAATAATAAAAGAAAGAAGGAATCGTTGCCATAACAAAATGCAGAAGCAGAAGCAACTGCGCCAACAGTGCCGAAAAAAAAAACCGTAAGCGACGTCGCTGCTTTGCCAAAATGCGGTCGCAGTCAACGTTGAATTTCAGCGGCCCATGCACATGGCACTACTGTATCTTACCCTATCTCCCTCTCTCTCTCTCTGACAGCTTCTTGCGGTGTTCACGCGTCTTGCATCGATGTCTGAGCTGAGCTTTTGCAAGAGAGACAAGCTGCATTTGCGAATGAAGTGACGTCGCTGCCGGCTATCAACTCGTTGTTGTTGTTTGCTAACAATTGTTGCTACTGCTTTATATCTTTTGAGCTTAGCACGATCCCACAAAAACACAGCTACATACGTACTCACGCATACCTACTTTAAAAAACACTCACATTTTATTTATTATTTTTGCGCGTTTTTACAGTTTACTGTTGTTGTTTTTATTGCTTTTGTGTTTTTAGTAGGTCAGCGAAATTGTATTTTGTTGTATGCGCAAAAGTTGTTGCGTCGACGCGTCAGCGTCTCTGTCGCTGCGCTGTTTATGAATGCGCTCAGTCGCTGCAGCTGCGCAAAACTTGATTTCAAAGGCAACAACAACAACAACGACAACGAAAGCATTGCATTGAAGGTAAACCGGCGCATAAAAACCGAATGACGACGAAGAAAAAGAAGCAGAGACAGAAAACTGCATTGAATTTGTATTTTGTGATTTGACGTTGCATTCGCAAAAAAAAAAATAAGCGGCTACAAACGTGTTTCCTTCGACTGCAGCGCAAAAGAACGAGCAAAAAGCAACGAAAACAAATTTCCATAAAAAGAGCGCATGAAGAAAAAGCGCTCCGAAGAAGTCGACCACAAAGTTCAAGCACCTGCCAAAAAAAATATATGTACATATATATTTGGACAAATATACATACATACAAACGTACAAGAGAAAAAACACGAGCGTACATAGAATAAAGAAATAAATGTGTATAAATCAACAGCAAGCAGCCGAAATGCGGCTACCATAGCGATTCCATTTGTATTTTATCTACGTACTTAAACTGAGAAATGCCGCTACAACTGCGCCGTCGACGTCAACGCTAGCTGAGCTGCCGGCTTGGCGTATGAGCAATTGAGTAATTATAATCGACAGCATGCAGTAGCTGCGAAAACAAAAGCCACCTCCACCTTCACCACACCACAAGCATACCACACACACACACACACACACGCCCCACAAAATCGAAAAGGGCAACAAATGCAACAACAAACAACTAATGCCGACCCTATAAATAGCGTTGTAAAGGCAAAAGGCAAACACAAAAGAACGCAGCAATATACATTTTGTTGTTATTTTAAAGAGATGCCAAGCAATTAAAAGCTATGATAAACAACTTTTTATTCCATTCCCGCACGCACGCACGCAAGACAAGAGAGCGGCACAATGCAGGAGAAAGAAACAGAGAGAGAGAGAGCGAGCGTATCAAAGCTCCCACAAGAAAGCAAACATGCGCAAACAAAGAGAGCGTGCGCCGTCGCAGAAAGAGAGAGAGAGAGCGGCTGAATGATCGTGAGCGTAAGCATAGAAAGCCAAGCGAGCGTGGCGAAAGAAAGCAGCAGCCAACGCACACACACATTAAATAATTCTGCCGGTGACGAATTATGCAAAGGGGCATGACTTGAAGCTGCTACGCGAGCGTCACTGTAAACGTCGGTGCTGCTTCTTCTTCTTCTTTTGCTTATGCTCAGCGACGAGTCAAAATAGCCAAAGATTGCGCGCCAAAAATAAGTGCAAAACATTTTTTTGGCATTAACAAATTGCTAAGCAATGCCAAACACTTTTTAAATAGCAATTGTAATAGTCATACACGAAAGGGGGGTGACCAAATACGGTAGGGAGGCGGGAGAAGGGGCATGGTTGTGGGGCGTGTTTGAAATCAACTAAAATGTTTCTAAGTGAAAATAAACAACAAGCTTTAAGATAGAAAAAAAATAGTACAAGCAAATAGCAAATATAAGGATAGAATATATTTGAGACTTAATGCATCAGCTGAATACTTATCGATATTAATCGATTAATAGAATATTCCTTACATTTTCCTTGTTTACTGTTCTGCATAATTTCCTGCCTTTTGTTAACGCTATCTCACTTTTGTTGTTTAATTTTAGTAATATTTTGACATTCTTACACGTAACTTTATCTTCAAACATGTTTCAACGAGTATCTTTTGCTGTTTTAAAAATATATATCATTTTTTATTTGTGTTCTTAACATTCCTATACGTAAACTAACTTAAGATGATGACTTTTGAACAAACAACAACAACAACAACAATAATATCATTACCATTACAGACACCGTGATAGACATTCTTAAATGTATCTTGTATCTGTGTGTGTTCGTGTGTACAGATACAAGATACAAGCAAGACACACACAGCAAAACTTACTACCTGTAACGTGTGCAATTGCCAACTAGAACAACACGTTCAACCTGTGACAAGACGAGACACACCGACAGCTAAATCAAAAGGGGTCGGCTAGGAGGGGGGGGGGGGGGGGAGGTGACAATGATGAAAAGAGGGGGCTTGGTAAGGGGCAATAAAGAACGATAAAGTAAAAACGTGTTTTTTGTATTACAGCCAAGTTGTACGCTATTTATCGAGCTAGCCCCCCATCCCCCCCCCACCACCCTTCTCTCACATCATCTGTTAACTGGGCAGAAAACGTGCTTTTAGAGAATGGCACATACATACCACCAACAAGGCAGCTTGGCAACATGGCAACTGGAAATTGTATCTAATTAGTCTCTACCGGTCTACACAGAAAAAATAAAAAAAATACATATAAACCAATTGCCCAAGTCTTACATCTAGTTACAACCAACAACAACCCCTTACCCACAGCGCCCCCTTCATCACCCTCGCCCACATCTAACTTGACACTTGCCACTAGTGGCCTGGTTTTTTTTTTTATGTACTACGCCCCTATTTTATTTTGTATTCTCCAATAAGTTCTCATTTTTTTTGTCGAATTTCAATGCTGGTTTTAGGTTTATTTGCTGCTGGCCCAATAAATAAATAAATTCAAAATGAGAATGCGACAAAGTTTTGTATATTTTTTTTTTTTGGTTCTTAATTATCTCATAAATATTTTCACACCCACAACAACAAGAAAAACAACAACAACAAAAAATAACCTGTTGTTAAGCTTGTCAGCTAATTGGCATAATTTTCGGAATTCACAAAATTATGTTTATTGCAATTTTTAAATTTTTTGTGTTGAAGCTGCAATTTTTATTATAAGTTGCTACTTGTTGATTAAATTATTTATTTGTATTTGCTTAATGTTTATGTATTTAGGGTTTTTTTTTTAATTTTATAAATGTCTTAATAATTGAAAAAGGCAACTAGTTATTGAAGGGTGGATGTTAACAGTTTTTTTTTATTAATAAATGAAGTAACGAAATAATGAAACTTGATATTCGTTTGTTACAAGATAATCTTCATCTAAATATGTTCTGAGAAACAAAAACTTTTTAAGTGATTTTTCAATGTAAATGCTGTATTTTTGGTGCTTTATATATCAGTGTGTTCCCATAATATCCAAATGCTTTTCCAGACGGTGGTAAAAGAATTATACGGATAAACTGTTTGAAAACTTTTTTTAGTATCGTTAATCAATATTTATTTGTTATAGACTAAATTTTTTTACTGCTTTTATCTTTCTAAAAATATATATTTTATTTTTTTGTAAATAGAGTAAATATTTCTAATTAAAATAATCTCTTTTTACCGACTTTAACTTTAATTTGATATTGTTTTCTTATTTTTTAGCTACTCTGCATAAATTTTACAAATTTCATTGAATAATTTCTTGATATATGATAGTCATCAAAAATAACAGTACTTTTCATTATTCTATTAAAAAAAAAAATTATTTTGAGCCTTGATAAATTATCAAAAAATAAAACAAAATATTTTCTGAAAGCTGAGAATAATTGTTCTCGTCTTATTCAACTTTAAATCTTTCACACTTTCACACAATTTCTTTCTCCTTTCTATCGCTTACTCATTCGCACTCATTCTTTCCGCTAAACTTCCTGTGCAACAGCTCAAAACGATATTTTTCAAAAAAAAAAACTTCAACTTGAAGGGAATCATTTTCTGCAGATCATTTTGCTTGGTTTGCTTGACTTGCTAAGGTTCACGATCATTAACACGACTCCACTTACACACGCACACACACAGTCACACACACACACACACATAAACACACACTTTTACACTTATAACAATTGACTAACGTCAATGCGAGCATTAAAATTGAGCAAAGCGCAAAAAGACAGAAAAATAAAGCCAACCAAGGGTTACGTATGAAAAGGTGGGGAGCGGAGGTGAAGGGGGGGCAGGCCACACGTCACATCACGACGACGTTCAAGTTCAATAACCTGGCCAACAGTTACACACACACACACACACAGAGGCAATTACCAAATAATGTGCACATGAATCCAAAAAAAGAAAAAATAAACCTCCAAAAAGAAAAAAAAAAGAAGCAGGAGAAACCGAAATAACAAAAAAAAAAATCAAAAACAAGTTAAAAGTAAATTGAAACAAAATATGCGACGATTGCTTACATAACAGCAAATAATGTTCAAAGCAGCGGTAAAGCAAAGCAAGTTCCAACGAGAGAGAGTGAGAGGGAGAGCGAAAGATTAAGAGAGAACGAGCAGAGAAGTAAGCACAAATAATGACAAACAAAAACAAGCAACAAAAAGTCCAAAATGAAACGAAAAAACGAATGCAATTGAAATAACAATTCGAAAAAAGGGGCAAAGCCAAAAAGGAAGAAAAATAAAAAAACTCAAAAATTTTATTTGTATACAAAATTTGTGTAGATATGCGTAGCTTACAGATACAAATACAGAGACGATAAATTGTTTTTGTTTTTTTTTTTTTGTTAACTGTTAAGCAAGTTTTTAAGGTTTAATGTTAAGGTCTTGACAAATAAATATGTTTATTATCACATTAATCTCAAGTATCTGACAGATGAATGATCGATATTTTATTACAAAAAAAAGCTACTCCCAATATTTTCCAACAGCTAAAAAAAGTATCTAAAGAAAACACAACTGTTTTATGCTTTAAAAAAAATAATTTCTAGATATTACGCAACAAAATACTGAATAAAAAAGTAGCATAAAAATAAAAAAGGTAATGCAGAGCCACAAAACTATCTCAAAGATATCTTTAAGTCACAAAAGTAGCCAGCAGCTGAATGCACACAAAAACCGAATCTGACAGCTGCCTCTGTTTCACTCTTAACAACAAATTGTTGCACTTGACAATGTTGAAGGCGACGTGCAGCTTATGTGTGGCAAGATGCTATTTTAAGTTTCTGACAGATGCAAAAGTTTCTTTTAACTGCAAAGCGCAAAGGTGTGCACACACACACACACAAACACAAACACAAAAAAAAGTTTTGAGCTTAAAACTGTTAAATACTGTTGCCGCCACGCCAAACACACACACACACACACACAGTTGAGCTAAGCTACAAAAGTATCTGCAAGTCAAAAGTTAAAGAGAAGAAAATGTCTTATTTGCAATATATATATAGTATTGGTTTATTTTGTTTTGGTTGAAAGTTTTGATAGCAAAAATAATAATTAAAAAATTCGACAAACATGAAAAACTGCGCAAACTATCTGATACTTTTGGATAAGTCATAAGCCTGAAACTTTTTGGGTTTCGTTGTTATATGAGAAGGGATATTTCATGGTATTTCACTCACGAAGTTCATTTCAACAATATTAGAATTCTTTCAACGTAGGAAACAAGAAAAGAAACAAGTAACAAAAATAACCAAAGCAATAAAGAAGAAGAAGAAGAAAAGAACGTGGCACAAGCAATGAGCATAATAATAATAACAACAACAGCAAAGCCGTGAGCCCGAAAAATATGTTGTAATGGCTCAAATAGAATATAAAACTTGGGAATAGTATATTTTAGATGTAGAACACGAAAGAGATAATGTAGAAACCAAGCGAGAGAGAGAGAAAGAGAGTGAGAGAGCGAGAAAAACATGGAAAATGAAAAACTAATTGTAGCGTAGCGAATTAGCCAAAAAGCAAATGAAAAGAAGTTGGCCAACAGTTGGAATGAAGAAAAAAAAAGCAGAGAAACAGAAAAATGAAGTACATTTCTATGCAAGTCACGGCTAAGCCACAGGAGGGCAGCCCCCTCCCCCTCTCGCCTATTCACTCACTTCCACCTTAATACTACTTGCCTGTAATTGACGCAAGTAAGTAGGTGGAGAGGGGTGGGGGTTATAGTGGGCGTTGTGTGCGTGGCATATTGAAAAACAAGAAACAAAAAGAAACAAAAGGCAAAAGCCAACGAGACATTTAGTCAAAAAAAAAATAAAAAAAACACTAACAGGTAATATAAAAACCGTTAGCAGCCGTCTGGTAATTGGTGTTTAAAAGTATGTCGCAAACCAAAAAAAAAAAAAAAAAACAAATACAAAAAAAATATACCAATGAACTGTGCAATGCGAATGGCATAGAATGGACATGAAGGTGGTGTCAAGGCAGCAAATAGGGGCAAAGTTGTGGATGAGGCAGGGTGAGAGAAAAGGGTGAGGAAAGGTGAGGAAGCAATGTGGCAAAGCATACATAATAATATATATATATCTTAACTTGACTCTATTGAGAAAGTTTTATGGGTCATCATTTTTTATTAAATCGAATCTTAAAATTCTTCAGTAATATATTGTTTAAAAATAAAACAAAAATTATTTATGTATTTTAAAAATCAAAAATTTTTAAGAACTTATATTATCTATGATGAGTAGAGTTTTTATGAATAACTTTCTGATCACAGATGAGTTAAAAAACCTTCGGAAGAATAAATCCGATTACTAAATCATAAAATTTAACGTTGTGAAATCTCTTAAATCTTACTTAAATACTGTCATTTTTTAACTATAAAAAAGAAACATTTGAAATAAAACACAGCCTTGTTAAAGAGTTATCTTTGGAAACCTTTGGCAGCCCTGTTTGACAATCATTTGTTATCGATAATATTGTTAGATATTTGAGTTAGGTTCTTTAGTCAATGCATAACATTTTTGATTAATCTTTTCTTTTTCTACAGAATTTCTAACTAAAAAACGAACGTTATGATGCAATTAATTGGATCTAAACTTGACTCGTTTTTCTGTATCTCTGACCTCAACGAAACATGACGATTGCAATCACACAAGCTTAAGAAAGCGAGCGAGATAGAGATAGAGAGAGAGAGACACATGCCTTTCAATTTTCATACGGATTAAAGCACTTATCAAAGCATAACTCAAGCAGTTCTACAAAAAAAAGAAAGAAAACTTGCAACCAAGACAAGTTGAGGCTGTCTCTCTCTCTCTCTCGCTCTCTTTCTTCGCGAAAAATATTGCTTCATTAATGCAAGTAGTAGATGACCTCGTTCAACTTGTTCCATTTCACAAGCAATTCACCATCAGGCGGCAACATCTTCTCTTAACCGCAGCTTTTATTTTGTGCACACTTTTACATTTGCACAAATATGCATGCGACAAATGCAGTTACAGATACACAGATACACAACGACTGAGATACAGATACACCACCAAAAAAAAAAAAAATTATGTATATGGCCACATGAGATGGCAAACGACAATGCAACCATATATCAAATTATATAAACGTGTACTTAAAACAAACAAAAAAAAAGCAACTGCACTTCCGACCTTCGAGAGAGAAAGAGAGAGAGCGAGCGAGAGCCCAGCATGACATCCGGCAAATGCACGAGACTCACTCTCTATATATGCATTAGTATCTAGATACATAACGTATCTTGTTGCTAAACGTAAGTGTGTATGTTCGCAAGCCTTGTAAGTAAATGGAAAGAAAATGCATGAAGCAAATAGTAAGAACAAAGCATACAGAAATCAATGGCGTAGGGCAGGGTGAAGGGGCTTGCGGAAAGAGAACTGCATAACGCAGCGCGACTTAAATTGAACTGTTTTTTTTTTCGTTTGCTAAAAACTTGTCGCAAACAGAAAATGAAAGACATTTCAACAAACGCGACAAAAGTTAAAGAGAGCAACAGACTCTTTTTCCTTCTCTCTCTCTCTCACTCACTTTGACTTTTTCTCCCAGTGACTTGTGCGTCGCTTAGCACTTGAGGCACGAATCATAATTTGTTGTAATTGAAGTTTAAATTGTCATCCTCATCGCCTCAGGAAATAACTTGGCAGTTTTTTTGAGATGACTTTTTTTTTTTTTGAAAATGCTTTTGTATTTTATTTTCCTTTCTTTAACATCATAATAAAAAAGGTGTTACAACGGATAAGGCTCGTTAAGGGCCCATAAGGTTTGAAATGATGAAGTGTGAATGAAAGGAAAAGCCGAAAATTATTAAAAATCTGATAGAAAAGGTTTCAAAACACAAGAAAAAAGGGTCAAAAAAAAACAATGGAGTCTGATTATGGGTGATAAAAGCATGCGGGCTTCAAATAATAAAAATAAGCAGAAATTATAAAAAATCAGGTTGAAAATAATGACTCAACAAATGTCTAGAAGTAAAATTTAACATTAAAAAAAAAATATTTATTTCACTTAAGATATAATAAACTTTCATATAAGCGTTAAAAAAATAAAGAAAAATAAAAATCAAAACGAAAACGAAAAAGAGACGAAAACTATTGAAAGAAAACTTTAAAAATGTTACAAAAAATACTTCACTTCCGATTATATAAAGGTTAAATTTGTCTTTAACGATGATTCACACCTTAAAAAAAAATTTATTAAAATTCCAGCAACACAAAAAGTTTCTAACGAAAATTTCTATTAGTTTTTTGTGGGTCAAAATTGAAATTTCATTATTGTCAATTGCAGTCAGGTTATGAATTACTAATTGAAGAAGTTCTAAATGTAAAAGCTGACCGAAATATGAATTCGAAAAAACTGTTAACCAATATGGAAAGTTAGTGAGAAACAGCAGCTGCTAGTAATTTTGTATGCCAAGCAGTTAGTTGAAATGTAATATTCTCATTTGTTCGCTGACTAAGACATAAGGAGAAAACGAAGAGAAATGCAATCAAATGCAACAACCAACAAAAACACAAAGTACAGAGCCAATTGCAGTTGGTCATTTTGTGAACAATTATTGGAAAATCGCCATTTGAGTTTATTATTTTCGATTGGGTAAAGAACAATCAAAAGAAGATACAAATTGCATGAAATTTGAGCTACTTTTCTATCTTTGGATACTCAATATTTGTCGCTATTATTTGGGTTGATGCCAAATGGAACTGGACTTAACTTGGCTTTAACGTAAGTAAGGACAAAGTTTAATTGGTCAGCTTAGTTTTTGGGCCATAAAATTTGCCAAGTTGTCGCCGTTTCAAGCTATTTTTGCCAATTCATTCATAGCTAAGCCAACACAGACGAACGCCTTTTATTATCATCATCATCATCATCGTCATAATCATCAAAATTTCAATTAGTTCAATTACAAATGTAAAGTGAAAAGGGTGCAAGTTGGTATGTTAGTATGTGTGTGTGTGACTCACAAAACCAACCCTTAAAAAGCTTACATTACAGCAGTCTCGTCGACAAAGTTTTTTTTTTTTAATTTTGGCAATTAAAACTTTGAATTGAAAAGACAATAAAAATCAATTATGCTTAATGACCGAAACGAAAAAACAACGCAAAGCCAACAAAAAACAGGTAAGTAGGCTGGAATCGAAAAATCTCTACCCTGAACCCTTGACTTTAATTAAATAGCTGATATCTTTGATATTTCTTAACCGATTTCAATGAAAGTTTTAAGGTATGTTATTATTTTGTATAAGTTTTCTGTAATATTTATCAACTTATTCAAATTTAATAATTTATTGTTATCGATATCGAAAGTGAAATAGTTATCGATAATTTGAAACAAACTTGTGCTGATTATATCAAGGAAACTTTCTACAAAACTTTTTTTATAAACTTTTTTTACCATTAATTAAAACTCAACAATCTTAAAGTCAAACTTAAAGCACAGCCCTCATATAATGTTTAAGGGACTATAACAAATGCAACCCTTATGAGTTTGTAGATTGGATGATGGTCAAAAATGGCTTAAAATGCATTCCGGACATTGTCCGGACACGATGCATTTAATTAACAGGCAAACAAATTAAAAAAAAAAAGCAACAACAAAGTTCAAAAGCCTGAAGCAAGTGGAGAAGGCAGACAGGCATAACAGAATGCATTTTCTGACAGACGACAGACGACAGACGACCAAAAGGCCTTGGTAGTTGGGTGGCTGCAGAAACAGGTGAGCAATGGAAAATGGCAAACAGCAGCTGGCCTAAAAATGTTGGAAATTGGTTAGAAAATGAGGGTGGTGCATTTGAAAAACAAAGCCGCTTGGCTAAAACCTCCCAGCTCATAATGTTGATGGCCTCCAGACGCACCACCAAAATATTCACTTGCACATGATTACTTCATAAGCGAATAATGAAGAAGGAGGCAGGGCAGGGCAGGGCAGGGGGCGACGGAATCTGTTTGCTGACTAAGCTCAGTGCTAATGCCTGGGCTGGCTGGTCCTACTGTTTGGTCAGACGAATATGCAGCAATCTACTATTTTTAGCTGTCTGGCGGAGGCATCTGCTCGACAAAAGCGAGTCTGCGGGTGGATGGAGCGGGTGGTGGGGTAGGCGGTTAGACAGTAGGGGGAGGGCGAGTCGCATGCCAAATTTATTTGCCATGGCTGTTGATGCCACCGCGTGCGTCACGCAACCAGACGCAACGGCGTCATCGTTATGCATTTACAGCAGCATCAACGTTGAAGCAAAAGAAGAAGAAGAAGAAGAAGCTGGGGCAAAAAGGGGTTGAGCTGGTATGCAAATGTGTGTGTGTGCGGTCAATGGGTGGCAGATAGAGCCGAAAGGAATGCAGTGTGGGGGGCGAGTGGTTACAGCAAAATGGCAAGCTGGGATCTAAAAATTTTTAGCTTTGGGCTTATAAGAGAAAGAATGAGAGAATGAGAGAGACCGTAGAAGATTGAGCAAGAAAATTTGCGAAATGCATTAAAATAAAGCATTAATCATAATGAATTATATATATCTAGATATATATATTTATCTGGTGGAAATTGTTGTTAGATAACTATAATAAAAAAAGATAAAACGCGCGTCAAAACTGAATAAAGTTGGCGCGAATTATATGAATATAAGAACCTAGCAGGAAACTTAATTAGAAAACTTTTAAAATTGTTTTTTCAGGAAACTTAATAGTGTTTTTAATCCCGTTATTAATTCTTTAAAGTGTTGTTTTATTATTACAGTAAGCCAAGCACAACGAGTTGCAATAAAGGTTTTTACTCAGAATACATTAAACTTATTTCAAATCATTCGATTTATAGCAATTGGTTTTTTAAACTTAAATTGATTTTTTGTTATAGAAAGTTTACCACAATTTATAAAAATAAAATGTTATTATAATATAAATATAATATGATCATATAACTTGAAAATACTTCAATTATATTTATGATTCCTTTGAAAATCGTTTTAAAATATTTTAAGTAGATTATATTTGATTTATTTACCAAATTTAGTTGATTCTTAAGAGAGCGCAAGACATAAAAATATCGTTTGAGAAAATTAAAATCTTTTCTACCATTTGCTACATTTTTCCTTTATTTTTTCATCTTTGTTTTTAAGTTTAAGTTAAAACTAATAATTCTTTGTGCTTTTTAATACAAAACCTTACAATGAAACTTTACCAAACAATACACCTTTTTGACCCAAGTTACAATGACTTTTAGCACCAATTGTTGATTTCTAGTTACCCCCCTCGCCCCCCTCCTACCTTTCAAGTGACACTTCGTCCGGTTTCATGCGTTTAAGCCGTGCATTAAATCGTTTAAACCGGGCTGCAAGTGTCGCTTAAGCGTGTTGAACTTTTGCATAAGGTTTTTTGTTTTTTTTTGCCTTTTGTGGCACATCCGGCGCATCCCCAAGTGCACTTAATCACATGTAACTGGATGTATGCTGGCCAAAGTAAAGCAGGGAGAGCAGAAGAAGAAGAATAAGGTAAAGAAAGTAGTCAGCCAGGTGTTAGATCCCTGTGAGCACGTTTTGGCGACACAGTTGTGCGTCGCTGCTGAGGTTCACGGCGGCACGTACAACGCTCGAAGGCAGGCAGAAGAATGAGAATGGCAAAGAGCAAAAGCGTAACAGCTTAAACGATGCCAAGTGGCAAGCGACGATGTTGTGACATGATGGCCTGAACTGACTTAGCTAAAAGCGTTAAGAGGCAAACAGGGCCACAAAAGCGACATGGCCGAAACTCTTCAAAATGATGAGAAGATGCTGCTCTTCATGTGCTAATTGCGCTGTCAACTCAAGTGTGTGTGTGTGTGTGTGTGTGTGCGTGAGTGCGAATGTGTGTGCTAATAGCAGACGGAAGCAACAGCTCAAATACCCCACACACGCACATTAATATCGTTAAGAGAAAATAATGTTGCCTACTTTTCTACGCTCTTTGGACAAACAAAAAAAAAACCACCCACCCAGGAATAGAATTTTGCCAGCAGAGAAAAAAAACATTTGTTATCAAATTTGCATTGAATAAAGTTTTCATTTTTGTTTTCCCGTTGATTCTGTTTATTCTATTTTCCATATATTTTTATGGCTCTTTTGCATATGGAAAGCGGAAAAAAGGACAAACAAACACAAGAACCAAAAACAAAAATAAAAACAAAAACATATTTTTATCGGCATTGCATTGAAGAGATAAAGCGCGCCCGGCAAAATGTTCAGACAGAGAAACAACAATAACAAACAAACAACATTTTTGGCTCGAACGCCAGCCACACAGCCAGCCTGGCAATGGCCAAAATCGATTTTTCCAACCCTCAACATGTGGCAGAGTCAGTCTGAACTAAAAATATGTGTACTCGACACAGCCGGCTCTTGACTCTCATTTCTCAAATTCTGTTTGTGTGTGTCTGTCTGTGTGTGTGTGTGTGTGTGTGTGTCTAGTCGTCGACTTTTTCGGTTCTTTTGGCCTTTTGGTCTATGGTTTTGGTGGCGGTGGGGAAATTGAGAATAGAGCAGCGAAATCATTCGCGAAATAAGTTAATAAAGTTTTTGACTTGGAGACAAAAGCGATGGAAATCAACAGACAGACGAAAGAAAAAAAAACACGTTTATCTTATTTATGGTAGACAAAGTGTTGACAATATTAAGTCGACAAAAAGTGTGTTAAATCTTTTGGCAGAGTCAAGTAAAATCTTGTCCTCAAAGAAGGTTTACCAATCTTGACTTCAAGCATAAAAAAGCTAAACAAATTAAGCCAATAAATTTTGCATTTTTACAACTCAACATTCGTCAAAACAACTTTTGAGAAAATGTTAATAAATAAATAACATAAATAATATTATTAAACCCAGTTAAATGTTCAAAATATTTATTCTTATTTAACATGAAATAAGTTTGAATAGATAAGGAATTTTTGTACTAAAGATTTGCTAACTATTTTTATAGACATTTTCAAAGGAAATTCTTTTTCAAAAGACCATTAAAAATTAAAGTCAAATATATCGAAAGGCTTTTAAAAAATAAATATTGTAAAATTCTATCTTTAAAGTATATAATATAAAATATAATTTAATGTTAACTACTTTTTATCATTAATTTTAAACTTTCCACAACTGGAGTTCTTATCAAAATCCTAACTTTAACACCACAAACATTAAAGTTACATTCTTCGTTCTGGGTAAGAGTTTGAGAATTCAAATCACCCTTTTTTTGTTAAGAGTAATGCATATAATCTAATTTATATATATGACAGTCGGACAGTCGCACACAGCTTGATAACCTTAAGAGCCTCCTCTTGCAGCAAGCTGCACTTCAACCCCAAAATTCAAACAGCATGGTTCGAAAACTTTATCACGAATGTATCTGTATGTTTTTTGGATTCGCCATCCCCCTTTATTTTTCTTGCTATCGGCAGCGCAACACAAACAGGGTGCTGAGTTTTTTTTTTTTGGGGTTGGGTTGAAAAGCCTTCAGTTTTGACTCCAACCTAAAACTGATTGAATAGAAACATGCCAACAACTAAACCAATAACGGAAAATGTGTGTGTGTGTGGTGTGTGCTTTTCAATCCAACTATATGATAGGGGTTGATTCTATTTAAGTGGAGCCACGCACAACTCACCGCTATATATGTTAAGAGTTTTCCGCAGGTAATTATTGTTATTAAATATTTGAGGGTGGTTGGAAGTGTAACAAATATTATTGCTGTTGTTGGTGTTGATAACATTTTGAAGGCAGCTTTATATTTAATACTGTGTAAGTGTCGTAAACTGTTGTAGCTGTTATCGATAGCAAGCAGCTGGTCTAAGGAAAGTTGCAAAGCAATGTTATCGATATGCTAACTTAACGATATTGACATAGAAATGCAATGAAATATTCTTATTATGTTTCTGACTTGCGATTTATCTATAAGAAGTTTTCTTGTCGCTTTAAGCTTATCTTTTAAGTGAGTTTTGACTATAATCGATAACAAATTAGCTCTAAGGATTTCTTCTTTACCAAAACTATCGATTTAATGACTTTGCCTGTGTATGGTAATCAATAATAAAGCCTAGATCTAGGATATTTAATTAAAAGACATATATATTTGCATGTGTTTCATTATTGTCAACATGTTTATCAATATTGTTATCGAACTTACCCTAGCATGCATATTGACGTCGTTTTCTCCTGGCTGTTGTACACCGGTACGTATCTTTTTATTTTGGGGTCCCTCGCTGACGACGATTGTGGCCCCGCCACCGCTAACGCTGCTGCCTGCGACAGCACCACCAACACCACCACTGCCGTTGCTTGCACCGTTATAGGGCATTGTGGTTGACGTGCTAAAATTGAGCGAAGCCTCCGTCGTGCTAAGCAAAGTTTTTTTCGATAGAATCTTGACGTTTACTTTTGGCCGTAGCCTCCGCTTGATTTACCTGCACAATTTAGTTATGTTATTGAAAGTGTGTGTTTGTTTTTTGTTATTCGTGTCTATGGATGTGTGTGTGTGTGTGAGATTGTGTGTGTGTGGCTCTGTTTGTGAAAGTATTTGTTGTTGGTGTTTATGTTGCACTCACTTAAGAACGTTGGACTACGAACACGAATTACTTCACTTCAACAAAAACAAGTGTGAAGTGTTTTGTTAAAATGTTGATTTAAATTCGAGCGCGCAATTTTTAGCTATCAATTCTCAATTTTAGTTTAGTTAAGTTTAGAGATGTTGTTGTGCTTGAATGTTGCCTTTGTAATTCCACACACACTTTGCTTTATTTTGATTAACATGCAACTTTCAACCGCATTTGACGTTAGCTTCTTCTTCTTCTTATTGCACTTTTGATTTGCGTGTTGAACAATATTCGATTTGTTTAACGCTTTGTGTGTTGTTTTTTTCTTTTTTGTTTTATTATTTCTTTGAAGAATCAGCTGTAAATGAAAGAAAGAGAGAAAAATAGTTTATTAAAGCGTGTGATTAAAAAAAAAGAAAATGAACTTAACAGCAAATCAAGTGAAATTTTACAATAAAAATAGCAAGAAATGGTTTTGGTGTAGAGTAAAAAAAAATTAAACTTTCTAATAATGCAATCAGATATATTTAATTAAAAATTTATTCAGTTTTCAATCAAAATTCAATGTTAATTAAAATGCAAGCAATTTTTTGATCAGAAAAATAAGTAATTTTTATTTAATGCTTATGAAAATTAATTAAATATTTTTCAAGTCTTTTAAGTGAATTTAAATAAAAGCTTATTGAGATCAAAAATTATCTAGTTGAGACTGTGGATATATGTATATATATTTTTTTTTTTAAACATGCAAAACAATTTAAGCTCATTCTCATTATAAAATAGAAAAGCTAAATATTTATTGAGCCAATTTGTTATATAGAGAACATAGTTATCTGCTCAAGTAGATTTAGATGTGTATTTTATCGTGGAACTTTTTGCTCAATTAGAGAAAAAAATTATCAACAATCATATCAATCATATCAATATTGGCTTTCAATAGGCACATTTTTGCTTATCAGAAAAAAATAATAGATAAAATAGTTAGACAAAAAAAATGACTAGATAATTTTCGTAACATATGCATGCAAAATTGACAGTTTGAAGTAGATAAAAAGATATAGAATAAAAAAAATACTCCAATTATTTAATACAAAGTTAAAACTTGAGTGAGCAATATTAACAAATAACAGGCAACATTTAATTATATTAATATTATTTATTAAAAAATTTTTTTATATTATTTTGTGTATTTTTATAAATGTTGAATTGTTGCAACAATGGCGAATTTTTAGTCTAATTTAGGAGTTAAGCTCATAAATCAGCAACAACGCCAGACATAAACACAATGCACACACACGCACACACGCACACCTTGATATTTCAGAAACAACCCTGGTAACACTGTCGACAAGAAGAAGCAGCAGTAGCACCAGCAACAGAAGCTGAAGCTGCAAGCAGCCAAAAAAAAATTATGAAGAAGAAGCAGAAATGTACACATATAAAAGCGCCGGCAAAACAGCAAAAAGGAATATGGCCGAAATGTCAAAATGAATTGGAAGGGACAACGATTAAACGGACGGACGGACAGTCAAGTGACAGGGCAAACGAACGAAAGTTAGCATTAAAATGAAATGGCCAAAAACGAAATGAAAATGAAACATGGCGCAACTTTGAAAAAGTGGAAAACCCGCGTGCAAAAGCAAACTTGAACATACAAAAAAAAAAAAACAAAAACCTTGTTTCTTTGCGCGCAACCCTTAATGGGGGCAAAGTGTGGCAAAAGCTAGGAAAAATTGGGAAAAGCGGAAAGCGCGATAGCTGCTTTTGTTGATGGGGGCGCCTCCGCCGGCCAAAAACCAAACAAAAAACCAAAATGCCGGGGGTTGATTTTGCATTAATGAAACACACACAAACACACAAAGCGCGGAAAAGCAAATGTACTTTTCACGCTTTTCTTATTTTGACTATGTCTGATTGTTTACCGTAAGGCTGTATTAAATATATTTTTTAGCATACCGCTTTTTATAAAAATGGCTGCCAAGCAACAACAAAATTATGCTTTTATAACTGTTGATTTTTCCTGTTGTCCTCAAAATGTTTTGTTGTTCACATTTATAATTTGCAATTTGTTGTTAAACTCGATAACTTGGTTAATTTTAAAATGCACAAAGTCTCAAAGAAAATTTGATGTGTGTGTTTTGCGAAAGTTAGAACTGCACTCTGTTAATTGCTTGGTGTCAATGAGTTTAGTTATTTTGTTGTTGCATATTTGACACTGTCGGATTTGACGGATCGCTTAACAGCTCGTACTTACATTTTAACATTGACAATTGACAAAATTGAATTCGCTGCTGTTGCTCTCGCACACGCACTCATGCACACATACACATAGACAACACGGCGAGGTGAAAGAAATGTGATTTGATATTATTATTTGGTATTTATTGGCAATAATAGTATGATGTGGAGTTGGATTTGGGTAATTTGTATTTATTTTGTTTGTTGTTTGTTTTTTTTTGTTTTTATCCGTTATATTGAAGACTTCTGCTGTTGTACACTTCGGCGCCGCGCTGGCGAATGACGGTCAAATAAGAACTGAAAACCTGTGAGAGCGATTTTCAAACGTCAGCAGCGTCGGCTCTGCTATTTTTCGTGTGCACACACGAAGCGTTGGCAGCGACAGAGAGAGACAGAGGGAGAGAGAGAGAAAGAGAGCGCGCGAGCACACGCACAGGTAGCTGACAGCAGTTGCACGCGCGTTGCAAATAGGGGTTGCAATCATGACAGAGAAAACAAGAGAGAGAGAGCATTTGCTGTACATATTTACAAACTATATGTATGCACGCATGTAGCGACAGAGAGGAGAATGCCAAGCGTGTTGTCAGTAAGAGTAAAAGTACCATTTGGTACTTTTTATTTTTGTGCTGCCCTTTTTGGTTAGCTTTTTCGTGGGTGGCAAAACAGCACCTACCGGTTACGTTCTATTGTTGTTGCTGTTGTTTCTGTTGCTGCTGCGAAGCAAAACAGCAAAGCAAACGAAGCGCTTAGGAAACACTTTTTATGCTTTTCAACATAGTTTTGCTTAAGATTTTGCACATAATTACTCACTCACATGCAGACACACACACATAAACAACACTCTTAAACACTTAATTACAGACTGCGATTATTACATATGCATGTTTGCGATTGTTTTGCATTGCAAGTGAAAATATCAAATAACAACACTTTCACCCGTTAGGCGTCGGCTTTTCTGCTTACCTTGTGTTTGTTGGTTATTGTTGTTGTTGCTTTTTTCTTTTACTCGTTTATTTTTTTGTATTGCTGCTGCACACAATTTTAATTGAAATTAATAGCAAGTATTGTTTATTATTATTATTGTTTTCCAAATTCGCATGCAAACGATTTATTTCTGCTGTTGTTTTGTTACTGCGATTATCGCGTGTCTGCTGCTGCTGCTGCTGCTTACTTCTCGGCGGCCCTTTATTTTTTTAATACACAAACAAAACGAATACGGCTGGGGCAGACAGAGACAGAAGAGGCAGCCAAATGACACAAAACAGTGACTGAGAGAGCGAGTGAGCGAGAGTGAGTGAGTGAAACACAGAGTTGGACAACAAAAACACACACAGCGAGAGCGCGTTGTTTGCGAGAGCGTAGGGAACACACAATCGAGTTTGAGTTTGAGAGATTGTGTTATGTGTATGTCGTGTCTGAGTGTTTGTGTATGTATGTGCGTGTGTATTTTGTGACGTCGAAGTCAATGCGGCGGGTCGAAAAAAGAGATAGAGAGCCAATATAGCGCACGCAATGGAAAAACTGGCGCGGCGACAACGACAACAACAACAACGACGATGACAACGACGCGCGGAAGTATTTAATTAAGCCAAAAAAGTATTTAATTTAAATTGATGGGCTTATATGAACATACATATGCCGTATGCAAAATGCACACTTACACAAACAATATATATATATATATATATATATATAATTCACAATACACACAGTATACAATAATAACACAATTGTGCCGTCTCTCGTTGGATTGATTTTGCGTATGTGTGTGCGTGTGTGTGTGCACTTTTCTGCTGCTACTGAATGGTTTTCAACCGTGCGCCACAGTGTCTCAATTCGTACTGAGAAAATGAGCGGCGTGCTCGCTCAGCGATCAAAAACACATTTACCCACATTGTGTGCGAGCAGTGCAGCATGTCGTGCTCGTGTATTCACCCTCATTTACAAACGTGCGCGCACCTCATACCGTTTCTGTAGCAGCAGAAGTAGTGGCGGCAGCAACAACAACTGCAGACAAAACTCACGCAAGTGTTGCTGTTGCTGGGAGAGTAACCGGAGCGCGCACAAGTGAAATGTGCTTGCTCTCGCTCCCACTCTCCCACTCATGCATGTAATGAGAGAGAGAGCGCCCTGAGCATAGCTGTCAATACACACACACACACATACATTTAATGCTAAGATTGTACATGTGTGTGCGTTTTGCTTGGCGACGCGCGTTGTTTTTATTGTTTGTGACTGGCAAAAAATTAAGCACAGTGGGCAAAAGTTTCTAAATAATAATGCATCTGTCACACAACATAAAAATAGTTTCAATCAGTTTGCTTGGTTAAAGTAAGAACAAGCTTGTGCTGTCTGCGTTAAGTTAATATACTTGTTTATTTAATATTAATTATGTCTCCTAATATATTTGCATGGTTAGAGTTAATAATATGTATCACAGCTGCAAATTCGCTTAACGATAAGCTTTCATTATCGATATTTGTTCTGATTGGCCTCGCTCTCATACTCCAAGCAGTCGAGTTTAAGAGCGCACGCACTTGCCGTTTCTCTTCAACTTCCATGCCCGCTCTTTGAGTTTTGCGCTCTCGTTCACCCACGCACGCAAACAAAAGCAACAAAATGCGTTCGAGTTGCTCTCGTCTCGTTGCATTTCCATGCAATCATATTTAGTAGACATCGTTCAAATTGTTTTACAGCGCTCTGTTATGTAGCAAATAACTTAACAGTAATTATGCTTAACCAAAGAAATGATTCCAGTTATGTTAATAACATTTGTAGTTACATATTTGAATTGTTATGTGAAATGTGAATATGAATATTATTTAATTTTAAAAGTGTGTACTAAAATTTTTTAGAAATAAATTTTAAGACTTATAAAAGAATTTAATTTCTTATTATTCTTTAAGTACATTAAATATATCTTGAACTTTTTTGTCCTCATGTTTAAGCCACTTTCTTTATCAAAGTTAAAACACTCAAAAGAAGGCAAAGAAAAACTAGCAATATCTCGGATATGCTGCATACTTTTTTCTATTAAATTTGCTGTTGAAGAGCTTGTTGACGGGGTGGCGGTGGTTGAGTGTTGGGTTGGGCAGTGTTGGACAACAATGGTAACCAGGGCAGTCAAATAGCAGGATATCATCCTTTCCCTAACCTCCCCAACCCCTCTATGCACTTCAATAACACATGAATGTCGCTCCATGGCGGTCCTTACGTATTTTCCACTTAACTCCCGAACCAAACCCAACCAAACCAAACCCCTCCCCCTCTTGCTAACCGTAACCAATCCTCAACTTGGCATTGGCATCCTTTCGCTCGTTGGTTGTCCGAGGCTCAGCGCTTTGCTTAATGCCAAAGTGCAGGACAGCAAAAGCAGCAACAACAACAAACAGAACAATAGCTGCAACAAGCTGCCTGGTAAACAACATAAACTATTTAGTCAATGCATCGGTGTATATGTTTGTGTGTGTGTGTCTGTGTGTGTGTGAAAGGTTTTAGTGCTTGTCCGTGTGTGTGGGCGTGGCCAAGCATTGGCATCAAGCGTGGGCTAACACGAGCTTCTAGTTTCTATACCCTATTTTTCAACGGGCATATACGCAATAGTCAGAAAAACTAAATTAAAATTTTTTTTATCATATTTTAACATTGTTTATTTTAGCTTTAATTCTGTGTAGTTAATTTGAAAGAACAAAGTAGTAACAAATGATATTAAGAAAATTGGTGAAAAAAAAATAAATTTGTATGAAACTATGTATTTTACTAACCATTCGATAGTGTTTTCCAAAATTGGGACTGTATATTTATCGATTACAAATGTTCATTAGAGTTATCGATAGATTAAAACAAATTTTATTGCCTTTGGTATAGGAAACAATAGATTCAAAGTTTAAAATCGTTCAAGCTTCTAGACAGGACTGACATGACTATATATATATATAGCATTTATGCTGATCAAGCATATACATACATTAACACGTAATGACACCTTATTTATATATTTAAAAAAAAAATGTTATACCCGTTCTACCAATTTCATGGGTTAGGTCTAAAATAAGTATAAAAAATAAATACATTTCTAAAAAGAAACATTTTCACTATAATTCTTCTTTTTTTAAACCTGTATAACTTTATGCTTAGCTATACTTTGGGGCTTTACTGAACCTTCATAAAACTAACCTCCGTATTATTTAGTTTTTTATGCAACGAATTGATTTCCGGAATCCAGCAATTGGGTTTAATCGAAAAACCTTTTTACGCAACGAATTTCCTTTATAACAAAGATTTTTCTTTGTCCTTTAAAGATTCGTTATAACGATGTTTGACTGTTATATTATTAAGATAATTATCAAAGTATTTTCTATATTTTAGCGTAATATTGCAATTTCATTCGCTTAGTCACAGCCATTAAACTTAATTCAAGGCTTCGAACCATTACGAATTCATTGTGAGAAAGTCTAACGAAAATTATGCAATATTTTCGAAAAATTTACTCACAAAATAAAACACAATCTTAACATCAAAGGATATCCTAAAGTCTGTCACAAAATTATAAAAGTTTACCCTTTGGCAATTGAAGCGAAACTATTTTCCCAATGTTTGCAAATCACAAAATATGTGAACTTCTACAGTTGTGTATGGACACACATGTGTGTGAGTGTGTGTGTGAGTGTGTATAGTTGTTGCCATGGTTGCCACACTTGTTGCAGCGCTTGCAATCCTTGTTTGGTTCCTCTTATCAGGAGCTGTACGAAACACAATCAAAAGTAATAGAAAATATGCATTGAATTAAATCCCATTGTAAATATATTATTTTTAAGCATTTTATTGGAAAATTGTGAGGCAAGCAGCTTTAGGTTGTTTATTTGGCAGATTATATTGAGTTATTTATTGAGCAGTTGAACAACAATCAATTTAAAGATAAAAACACGTTGTTTAAAGAATGGAAATAAACGACATAACATAATTAAATATCGATTCGAAATTAAATGTCCTTTATCAACTTAAATTCGAATTTTTAATACTTTATTTCTATTTAAATTTAGTGTTTTAAAGTACTTGCACCTTAAAAAAGGGGACTTCCATAGATTTTCTAAGCTTGTGTGCGTGTGAGTGTGTGTGTGTGAACTTAATGCCAGCTAAAGATAATAAACTTAAGTCAAGCTAGAGGTTCTGCTTTTCATTTAAGCTTAAGGGTATTTTGTCAACCCAATTCGAAAGCTTTCACTTGAGTTTTTTCTTCCTGTTGCTTTTCTCACATGCAAATGCAAATGTGAAATGGGGGGAAGGGGAAAAGTGGCATATCTAAATGGCTTTAGCTAAAAACTGCAACGAATTTATATCAAAACATATCGAATATGATTATGCATGGATTTTGCACCTATAAAAAGTATAAAAACCCTATATAGTCATGTCAGATAAAAAAAAAAAAAACAATTCTTCAAAATGAATCTATTTTTTGTACTTTTAAACGTTGGTTTCATTCTTGGCGTCCTGGGTAATCCAAGCCAAAGAGACAAACGAGCGATAAACGCAGTACCACCATGGGCACTCGATGTTAATTATGGAAAATAATGAATAATAAAAATAAAAATAAATTTATCATGGCTATATTTCCTTGTTAACAACCAAAATTGGAGATCGAAATGGCATTTAGGTTCTTCTTTTCCGAACAAAGAGTTAGAATCTTATTATATGTATTCTATGCTGAAAAGGAATTTCAAAAATATTTTCCTTAAAATAAATAAATACCACTTATATATACATATATATAGAGAGGATTTTTGATTGAACCAAACTTCAGGGTTCTGAAAATAAATTCTTAATATAGAAAACTTTGCGATACGACAGTTCGTTATGTGGTAGTTGCACAGAGTAAAAAGTAAAAGAAAAATTGTTAATGTTTTAAATAATTTTCTTTACTTTTTTCTCCCTCTATTTTTATATCATTAAATTTTAGTTGCTGGCATTCAAACATGTTCTACACATTCGTCTTACCTCTAACTGTATCTACAGATGATAAGCTTTTGCTATCAACGCCTTCCCACCGCCCCCCCCCCCCCCCCCCCTTATACTCTACCCACACATCTAGGCAGCGCAGCATCCGTTTCCGTTGCGCTGCAGCGTTAGCTTAGTATCCTGTTTTGTCAGATTTACAGCGAAAAACTCCTTGAAATGTGTGAGCGTGTGTGTGTGTGTGTGTGTGTTTATCTGTGGCGTTGCCGGAAAGTGAAACGCTTATGAAAACGTCCGGCAAGTCCCTAACCAACCCAACCCCCTTTGTTGAATGACCTTCTTTGGTTTCTATGCTAAATTTAATATTAACTTTTGAACGGCTAATTTTGCAGAGTTTGAACAATGCTCGAAGAATTTAATATCCTTGCCTTGCTGCAAATGACCAACTGACGGATGGATGTGTGTGTGTGTGTGTGTGTGAATGCCTAACAATGAATCCTTTTTCAAGCTCAGGCTTTGACTCTTCTCCAAGATAAACAATGAAGTCTTGACCCAGTTCCCAATCCACACTCCCTTTGCCTTGCCCTGCCCTTTGTCATCCTCATCATTGTCAGCAGCAGCAGCAGCTGAAGTGCAAGTCGCTTTGACATGGACAAAATACCAAAAAAAAAAAATTCAAAAAACCAACTATAAACGAAAATCTTCTTTAAAAAGTACTTTGAGTAGCTACTAGAAACCCCAGTGAGAATATTTTCTTTTATTTCATTATTCAGCTATTAAAAATCGTTTCTAGAACCCAGCTCAATCGTTAAAAACCTTAAAATTGAAATAAATATAAAGTTTTCTGTTTCTAATCATTTATATTATTGGGGATGTTTTTGAGACAGCTTTCGTTCCATTGAGAATTATTAGCTAGGATAACCGAACACCGAATTTGAATGATTTGGAAATTCTTAAAAAAAATAAAAGTTTGATCATTTTTTTATCTCGCATCAGCTACCCATTTTAAAAACATGAAGGGTATAATCATAACTTAAAGTTGCAAAAGAATCGGGTGAAAAATGAGCCAACTTTACATACAAAAATGTGAGCTAGCCCCAAAAATCTAGACAGCATTTGCACCCTCACACAAGCATATTTATTATTTGAGTGTATCGCGTTTATTTTCCATGTTTTTTTTTGGGTTTGTGTATGGGATAATGGTGGGGTTGCTGGCTAAAGTGCAGTCGGACAGTCATTGGATCATTTGTCTTGGCATTGTTGCCTTTTTCAGATTTCTTTTCGCATAGCTTGGATTTTTTTTTTGTTGGGGCAATGTAATGCTGCAATGGGGCTTATGGACTAAGGCAGCTTATGTGTCAGTCGCAAAAGCAAATGCAAAAAAACTGTGGAAACTGAAAGTATGCAAAATAAAAGTACTTGCTAGTTTTGGATAAGTTTTAAAGGAAAGTCAAACAAGGCAAATTGATAAAAGGAAAAAAATAAATAAGTTTAGGAAGAAATCGTTTACTGATTGCAGGGAAAGAGCAAAGAAATTAATGAAATTCGACAACAAGAAAACTTTTATTAAAGTTAAGCATTTTGCTAAAAAAAATCAACTTTACTCATATTAATAAAATATTAAAATTTTAGAAGTACATTTTAAAAAAACAAATTTTATATAAAAAATGTACATAAATAATAAAAAATTACTTAGAATTTTATTTCTAAAAAAAACATAAACATAAATGCTCAGAAGTGTTTTTATGGCTTTATTTATTTTTATATTTTTCTAGAATACATCAGGATTTTTCCAAAAATCATTCAGTGTACCTTGAAATGAACTTAAAATTCAACAAAAAGCTAAAACACGCAAGCTAAAAAGCCAAAAAAAAAACCGTTGTAAAAGGAAATTTCACCAAAAATTACGCTCTCACTAACACACACACGTGAATAAACATTGCCAACGATACTTTTTGGATTTTTTTTTTTTTTGTTTTGTACAGGAAAAAAAAGGTGAAAAGAGCAACAAAATCACTGGCCTGACTCTGACTCTGACGCTAGCTGAATGTCCAAAGCAAATGAAGGTGTCAAAATGACAAGCACAAAACCAAAGAAAAAAAAATGAATCGAAACGAAGCGAAGGGTTCAAACTCACACACACTCACAGGCAGACACGGACATATATGCTTGCTGAACGTGCAATGGATGGATAGATAGCTGGCGCTTGCCTGGACTGCCTGGCTGTCTGTCTGTCCCTGAACTAACCGTATAAACGCCAATACGACAGCGGCATTTGCTAACTTGCACCATCAACAACAGCAACAAGCAACTATAAAAAACAATAAAAAAAAAGAAGAAATACACACACTCGTACAATAGAGACTAGTACATAATTGTACATACATATCTGTGCGTGTATATCTCTCTTTTTACTGTTATACACGCTGTGCATTGTATTGCAGTTACGTGCTCGATGGTCCAGCAAAATGGCGGCGTAAAAAACAAAGACATCAGTATAGACAAAAACAGACTGGACACCAAATCCGAGGGCTAAAGATGACTTCTCTATTGACAACACACACACACACACACACTTACGCGAGTCGAACAGGCAAAAACTACACTGACAGTTGACATTTACGGGTATATAAATAAAATTGAATTTAGGTTTATCAATCTATTTCAAATTAAATGAATATATTGATTCTATCATTTAAAAATAATTTTATTCCAATCTACAAACATTTTTTTGTTGAGACATTTATTCAAATACTTGCTGGAAAAAATGAATGAAATATATTCTTTTTTTTAACAAACATTTCCATTTGAATTAAAATTTAAAGGCTATCATTTAAAAAAAAATTAAGTTTTACAACACAAAATAATTTCATTCCAATTTGAAACAATTTTTTGGTTGAGTTTTAAACGAAATTTTGCTTGAATATTAATGAAAAATATTGCAATATTTTCATTATCTATGTTTTCGTGTAATAAATGCATTTACAATAAAATAAATAATAAAAGCTTACAAATTAAAATTAATTTCTCCTAGTAATTTGACTAAACATTTTGCTTGGTAAATGCATACAAATTCTTTAAAATATTTATATATGTTTTTATCAGCTACTCTTTAAATTAATGAATTTGTTTAATAAATATCCTTGCAGCTTAACAGCTGCCCCCCATAAATCTGTCCAACCTGTCTGTAATAGCAGCAAAAACAAAAACAAAATCTGTCTCCATAAATTTATTTACCTCACTTAAATTTCTGTTAAATAACCTCAACCTAGAACCCATCAATCTTTTTTGTTTTAACCCCAACCCTCCTCAAAGCAAAAATAAAAAACTAGGGTATAGGATAATGTGCTGAAAAAAAAGCGCTTAAAGACTTTGCTGATGGTGGCCAACTACTGACATGATGGCCAAATGCCAAATCGGATTTAAGTTGTTACAAAACTTTAAATGAGTTCAAGATTGTAGATTCACCGCCCGGCGCCACGCCTCTTTTTCGTTTTTGATGAAACCTAATGATGATGACTTAGTTGGAATTGATTGATGGCACTGAAACAGAAAACAAAAGTGGTGGTGGGCAGTGTTTAAAAGCAGCCACACAATTTACACCTAATAGCACAAATATGCAAGTGGAAAAAAGCATACAAAAATTCAAAAACAAAATATTACTCATACGCTGCACTAGCTGCATATGTACGTATACGTATACGTATATGCAAATGTTTAAATATAGAAAACGCATTAACAGATATGACCAATTAAAAGTTTTGTACACGAATATTCATGTGGCACTTTTTTATGTCACTCAGTTGCAATGCAAAACCCAAAACGAAAAAGTGGAAAAACACAATTTTGCCATAGAACTTGGCCTCTTCGGTCTCTCAGTCGCAATGGATCAGTGGACGGGCGTGCATCGTGCTTTTATAATACGCGCCTATTATCGAAATAATGATTCCATAAGCACCGCGCAGCGTTTGTTCAAGAAACAGTTTAGCATTTATCAAATACCACCATCAAATGTCATCAAATCCTGGCTAAGGCATTTCGAAGGCACAGGCTCCTCACAAGCTGGAGGATGCTCACGTGCACGTTCCTCATTACCGGTAAGAATTGTTTAAAGAACATATTTCATATATCTAATTTGAAATATTATTATCTTTTCTATTTGACAGCAAATATTTTGCACCATATGCAATCAATGCTTGAGCAATGAGAAGAATTTCAGCAGCGTTAAATGATCAAATTATCAAAAGTATTATAGTATATTAATAAATGAAATACCTGAAACTCTAGTCATTATTTTGATATAATAAATATTCAAATGTATTTTGCTAATTGACAAGTTTTTTTATACATTTACAATTTAGCAATGAGCGCCTGGCATTCTTTTTAGCTTGACATTTTGAATGGTTCTTGCACATTTGATTCCCATGCTTGGCTAGAAATCAAAGATATGCTTGGTTTTCTACGAAATGTAAAACAAAACAAAAAAAAAACGAACCCAGCAAATTCTTTTGTTTAGATAAAAAAGTGAAGACTTTGGTGTAAATCATCATCGAGAAGATAATACGGCAGTGGAGCTGCCAACTTGGCTAAAATAAAGTTTTCTGTTTTGATAAAAATTATTGTGTCAACTTTGATTTACTTGAAATAAATATTTTCTGCTTGACACTCATTAATTTCTTTCGTAAAAGGGGCTGCCAACTTGAGTTAAATGCATAAGGTTGATGTAAAATGTCATTGAGAAACATATAAGATAACAGTGGAGCTGCCAACTTGGTTGAAATAAAGTTTTTCCCCCTTTGACTCAAATGATTATTTCAACTTAAACCTAAATTAAATATTTTGTGCTTGACATTCATTAATTCCTTTCGTAAAAGGTGCTGCCAACTAGAGTTAAATGCACAAGGTTGCCACTTTTTGATATTTTTCTTAGTTAAATATTTCTTTTCTGATTCTTTATGCCTTGAATAAACTTTAAAGTGTTTTCTGCTTAACATTATATAATTCCTAGTTTGTTTTACTTCTATTAATTATTTATTTCTTAAAAATTGGACAAGCCAACTTGATTTAAAGACATATTTTCTGTATTGTCGGAATAAATTTCCTTCATCACTGGTCAAGTTTATTTTTAGATTTAAGTAGTTTGTGTGAACTGTGTGCTTGTCGTTATTTAATCAGAGTCGCCATCAAATGTGCTATTTATAGAATTATTTTTATCTGCAACTTGCAACACATCAACGCATTCCTAGAAACCAACACTAAGCCTACAATTACAGAACTCAGGATAAGTAGCTGTCAAGTAAATACATATACATATTTACTTTTATCAACATCAACTGATGCATTTTCATATGTCATGTTTAAATCAAAAATATCCACTTGGAGGCGTTGTCATCAAGCTGTCATCATGTCATATCAAAAAAATGTCGGAGTTGAAGCGGCCCTAACGGTTAAGTATTACGCTTAACAGATTACAATCGGAAAATGCGCATAAGGTTTTTTTTTTTTTACGAACCGATGCCGCATTAGTAGCAGGTGCATGCGTGTGTTTGGGGTGGCAAATAAAATTAGGTGCCCCATCCACAAAAGACAGCCAAATATAAAAAACTTGGCAAGAAGGAAAGCCCGGAAAGCAACGTCAACGGCAGGAGGCAACGTTCTTCTTAAGGTATCATAATTTCGAAATGACAGGTAATTTGGGGCAACAACAGTAATGTAACACGGAACAGGTACGGAAGGAACAACAACAAACAGAAAATAAAAATGAAAAAAAAAAAAAAAAATGAAGTGCGAGCACCAAATGGGAAAATGATGCGAGTTTATTAAGAACCGTTACTCAAAATGTACCAAAACCCACCGAGGAATTTATGATGCGCAATTTCCAAAAAAAAAATAAACGAAAAACTCGACAAATTCATATTGTATAAATATATATGTAGTCCTTAGCACACTCACAGTATGTTATCTCTAAATGATTTAAGCACACGAACATGCAACTAATGAGTGGAGCTCTTGCTACACACACTGCCTCACCCTCCCCCCCCCCCCACTACCACACTGCCACGCAAGTCAGGGTGTGCTAGTGTTTGCTTCTTTGTGCTTTTAAACATCAATTGAAATTTACAGCGGCTGTACGTGAGATGCCAAGAAAAAATGGTTCGAGGAAAATGTGGTTAAAACTACTACAAAAACAATTGGTTTAAATTGAACGTTGAGAGAGAGAGAGAGAGCAAAGTGTGGAGGCAAAGCTTGAATAAGTCAGAGACTTTGATTTGATTGATTGCAATAAAATTGTAATGTGACAGGTAGAAAAGGTTTTTCAAGTTGAAATCACAATTTATGTGACCCAAAGCGAAAGACAAACAAAACAAAACCAAAAGCCAACCGATCAATAATTTAAATGTAATTTAACATATTCGAATTTGTTCTCAATCAAATCATCTAAGAACACTTTACAAAATTAAACTTGTAAATATTTAAACAAATATTTTTTTCGGACTGGCAAAAAATTTGAAATGACTTAAATTTAAAAAAAAGGCTTAAGAAGTATTTTTCGTGTTCATAACGATTTTGAATGTTTTTCTTATAAATTCTTAAGACACCAAAAGCAATTGTCATACTTCAAAGTATATAAAAATTAAAAACTTTTCCGAAGAAAATAAAAGAATCACAAATATTTTTCAAAGTCAAACAAATTTTATAATTATTTGTTAAACTTTGAAGAAAAGGTTTTATCAGGGGAAAAAAATCAAAAGTTTTTTATTCATATTTTTAAATAGTATAAAGTCTTAAGAAACTAAAAATTTTTCATTTTAATATAAATATTTCTTTTACAAAACTTAATTAAAGTCAAGGACAGCATTTGAAATAAATTGAGGAAATATTTCTTTTATAATTATACTTTTTAGTTTGAATAATAAATTGTTTTGTTAACATTTTTCTTTTAGTTCTATTTAATTTAATAACTCAACAAATCGTGTTTCTGAGTACCTTGAGAACACGATGTCGGTAGGGTAATAACAGTGAAATGCACTCAACTATTTATTTGCATTTCCCTTTTTCTAACCGGATCTAACAACTTTCGTTGCATTTACGTTTTGTTTTTTGTTGCAGTTTTTTTTTTTTATAGAGCTGCGAATCAAATATAAATACCAACGAATTGTGTATAAGTTGGGTTGCTTCTTCGTTTTGCAATATTACCTGGCGGCAGTAGCTGAACTTCACCACCTGCCCCTTGATGTTGTTGCAACTTTGGCGATGTCCACATCGCTGTTTTCTTGTTGTTTCTCATTTCATTTAGCGCGCACAACTTTACATTTGCGTTGTCTGCAATTGCCATTTCCGTTTCCTGAAATTTGCCACTCGTTACACACACACACACACACACATATATACAGTGACGGGATAGGAGGATAGGTAATGTGGGGGAAATTGGCACAGCAATCTCTACCCAGGCAACCGACATTTTCATTTCCATGCTTGGGCGCGCTTCGTACGAATCAATTATTCATCATCATCGATTAAGTAAGAACAGAGCTACCATTGCCCCCCCTCTGCGCCCCATAACTGCCGCACGCTTGGCCAGCCTGTCTCGCGTTTTATTGTTATGATTTTTGCTGCCCCTGTAATGGCATTCTCATCAAGGACAGCGAGAGAGATAGAGAGAGAGAGAGCGAAAGAGAGTTTCAGTCGGCGCGAAATCCCGTTTAACGATACCAACTAAAAGCCTGAGATTTATATATATATATATAGATATTATAGTAGTACATGGTGTATATGCAATGCTAGGTGGCATTTTTGCAGCTTATATGTGTATATCTACCGTATAAGAAGGAAGAACAAAAATTATTACAATCCACATTCACATTTGATGTGAGGACCTTTGCATGTTGTAGTCCTGTTTTCGCCGTTATCCATTAAACATTTATGAAAATTGCTTTTGCTGCAGTTTTATTCACTTCGTTGTCCTCCTTTGTTGCTGAGAAATCTTGCTTTGCATGCGCTCCATTTGGGGGGTAGAAAAAGAAGAAGCAAAAAAACAATAAAGCTTAAGAATTCAATTTCCTAAGAGCTTAAAGCTGGCACTTCCTGCACATCTTAATGTCTCTGCATGTTTGTGCCATATTTGATTCTTGACACACATAAATCTCAACAGATGCCATGTGTGTGTGTGTGCCTAGATAATCTCACATTATGAACAGATATGTTACAATAAAATATATATATTTGCGCATCAATCGCAAATATTTTTAATAGCTTGAATGTTAAACAAAAGCGGAAAAAGGACCACATATTCTTATTTTTGCTTAGAATGATAAATGTGTTTAACGTAGGGAGGGAGGGTTTGGGTTAAGGTTCACCATAGAGATAAAAAGGACATAAGCTAAAGACAAACTCAAACCCGAACAAAAGACTTTAACTACAATATGTGGAAGAAAGCATGCAACTAAAATTAATTTTTTTTGTTTATTTAATGGATTGATAGAGTCTGTGTTCAAAGCAACTAATAATTGAAACTTAACAATATTTGAACTGGTTTTTGTCTTGAAACTCAGATAATGACCATCATAATATGCGTTTGGGGAACTAGTACAGTATTAGGCAACAAAGTGCCACATAATATGCAATTAATTTGAGATGCACAACACACAGAAATGTGGCTGAAACATAGCCAAAAGCAACTCGAGCCATTTGCCATGCACAAGAACAATGCATTTTCGGTAGACTAATGGAATACCAGCGGATAGAGAGAAGAGAATGGTTGGGTTTTTGGGTGGATTTTGATTGTTGCAAGTGCAACAACAGAATGCCATTGCTTGGATAGCATGAAGATAAATGGCATAGATATGCCGAGCGTTGCTAATAATACGCATCTCGCTTTAAACGGGACATTGGGGGCAAATCTGGCATGCAACTTTTTTGTTGTTGCCGAGTTGCTAGTTGCTGGTTGCTGGTTGCTAGTTGACTGCGGCTGTTGCTGTCGCCGTTGTGGAAAGGACAACGACAACATTGCTGACTGCCTGCCTGACTGCCTGCCTGGCGTGGCAGACGCCGCGTGCTTTGCCTGCTGCACTTCGCTCAAAATAAATTGCAAATTTATCGCGAATAATTCAATTAAATGATTTGGTTTTTGCTTTCGCTGTCTGTCGCACTGGCTTCTTCGTCTTTTTCTTCAGTTCTTTTCACTTTTTATGCAGATGTTCCTTTTGTATTTTTTGTGTGATACCCTAAAACCCTGTTTGAAAAGGGTATAATGACGTTATGAAAATGTAATGAATCTTAATTCTGTCAATAATAGAAATTATAGAGCCTAGAAACTCAATATTTAATATACAAGCAATCGATATACGTCCGTTTTCGATGTGCACATGTTATCGATAACAATGAAATTGTATATATTTTAAAGATTTTTAAGTTTCTTTGAACAGTTTAACATAATACTTAATATCTGTGAAAATCTCATTAATATGGTTCAAGAAACCAAAAAGCTATCGCAGAATTATATTTACTCAAGCCCTATTTTTACTATACATTTTTTATTGTTAAACTTAAGGTCTCAGGGAATCTTCTAGTCGAGCTTTCTTGGTTAGAGCCTATCTAGCTATTTTTTATTTATTTTTTGTTCATTTTATTCAGTTGACACTTTCGCTGCGCTTTTCGTTGATTTATTGTGCAATGCTTTGACTTCTTCCTCTTCTTCATCTACTTGTTGTCCCGCCCAGAAAGTGTGTGTGCGTGTGTGTGTGTGTGTTTGCATCTATTGTGTCGGTTGGGCTGTCTAAAAATAAGCTTCAGCTCCGCACTTGGTTGCATATTTAAATTTCCCACTGGCCACAATGCGGCTGCCCGAACTTCTCGTCTTGCTTGCAAACTGCCCTCTGCAAATAAGATTTAAATATTTTGGCATTTTCCATCAATTTTCATATAATGCCCAATGGCACTCTCTCGCTATGTACGTCTGTATGTGAACCTTTGTGTTGCATGCAAGAATGTGGCAAGCAGATAGCAGCAGCACCAGCAGTAGCTGAGGCACAGTCGATTCAATCTTTGCTGCAGACAGCCAATCCTTCCTTCCACAGTCAACTCAATCCATTCACCCACTGCATTTTCAATCATTTATGCAGCAATCACTGCCAGCTTCCTTTCCACACGTACGATTACTCACTTTTCCATACAAAAACCTATACTCTGCACTAAAGGGCAAGGAGATAAATATTTACTAGATTATCCAATTTTATTAGAAAATCATTTGAATAGTTGGTTACAGTTAATTCTTTTAAATCAATTAGTTTCAATAACTCTTTAGCTAACCTAAAAAAAAAAATTATTTCAGAATTGTTGCATTAATTGCATTTTATTTTTTTGCTCAAATTCCTGGCAGTTAATCAATTAAAATAGCATTGTAAAACATGTCACTTTTTTTTTAAACATTTTAAACAAACATTCTCAACACACAAAAACACACATTTAATTGTAGAGTGTTCAATCACGCAGTTTGCCGCAAGCCGCATTGCGAAAACACAAAAAAAATTGCATTTCTCTGGTTTTAGATGCTAAAATTAAATTAAGTCAACCGCATAAATCGACTTTTTATGCATACTAATAAAGCTCTCTACAAAATGACAGCTTAACTATAAAGAAAAAAAAAATCAATAATATATTTTTTTCGTTTCAGTAAAAGAACAAATTCAATAAATATTTTGTTAATTAATTTAAATAATTCAAAATAAAAATAGAAGTTAAATTTTCAGAATAATTGATTGTTTGTCATAAACTAATCAGAAGTGATATTATCCCATAAATTAAAATGAAACTAATACATTTTTAAAGCGAAAATTTCATTAAGAAAACATAATTTTTTCTTTGCATACTTTTTGGCTAAACTTTAAATTGTGCGGAGATAAAACGGAATTTGTAATGGCGACTTGCCATTAAACTAAGATCTATAAATGTAAAGAAAACCATTCGATATTTAAAATTAAATAATAGCTAAGCAAGCGTTTGAATAGCCAACTTTCAACAGGTCAAGAATATTAATAGAACATTTATTTTGTGCTTGTAGAAACACGGAAAAATACAACAATAAATTTCTAAAATCGACAGATAAAAATTTGAATAGATTTTAGCATGGAGCCTTATGCAAATGGTCTGGTTTCAAACGCTCTACGAGAAAATCAATTGGCTTTGCCCGATGTGAAGCGTATCACAGAAATGCCCAGCTATATCAAAGATATATTGAATTTCAACGGAAGTATTGAGGCAATTGTTGACAATTTTGCTGGCCAAGTGAAACAGTGCGAGGACATTAAAGATCTGCTGAAGCGGCAGGCGAAACTGAAAATGGACACATTGCGTCAGGTAAAAGAAGATATTGAGGATATCCATCGCCAGCTACAGGAAGTCAGCGAACCATTCAAGAAAAACAGAAAGTTTCTAGTACAGTTTCTCGATGAGACCGAAATCAATGAATACGAATGCTGTGAGGCTTTGGCACGCTACAGTGTCAAGATGAGTTCACTGTATGGTGAATTATTATCAATTGACTCCGATGTTGACCATTTGATCTATTTGACCAACATTGCCAAGCTCAATGAGGAATTCGTACGAAATTTTCAAAAGCCCAAAGTCGATGCTATTTCGGAAGAACCTGTACAACAAAAGTAATTCTGAATTTTATTTCTATCATTGAAGACAATGCAATAAGGCGATCCTTAATGTTTTTTCTTTGTTTTGTTTACTAAATTGTTTGTTGCATTTTAAATTATTAAGAGCTCGTTCGAACTAAACAATTTTTAAAAATGTTTTGATCGAAATTTATGTTAAATTGAAAGTTATTATTTAAAAAAAGAAATACACTTACGACTTTTTGAAACTGAAAGCATTCCTTAGTCTTATTAGTTTGCTTATCATATTAAATAACCTCTTTGAAATTAAAGCATTACGCATTGCTCAAAATACACAAAATCAAAACCATCTTGAAACTCGCAGAGTTTGTTCTTTTGCCAAGTTTTGCTGAATTTGCATGCCTTGCTCTCTTCTGCTGTTCTATTCATGAATAATCCGTGTGACACTTGCGTTTTATGGCTTTGCATAAAGTTACGAGTGGTTGTTGTTGTTGTTGCTCAGAATCAAAGCCAACTGCAGTTAGCCAACAGGTGGCGCTGCCAGGCACTTTTTCATAGTGAATGTCGGTGCTGATAGCGAAGCGTAATTATTATGCTCAACTCTCCTCCCCACAGCACTTATCTTTCTCTCTCTCTCTCTCTCTCTCTCTCTCTCTCACACGACATGAATAAGCAAGCGGATAGAAGCTGTGGGATTGTAAATGGGTATGGAAATGGGTTTGAAGGTATGTATAGTAACTTTAACTTGTTGTTTTTGTTGTTTTTTGTTTGTTGTTGGAATGAACGCATAAACGCCTCTAGTTATGCAATAAATAAAATGCGATTGTTGCGCCCAACCAAAACGTGGAGTGTCGGCCATGTTTGTGCACAACTGCAAGATGGCGTCCTGCATCCGTTAGTACTACAGCAAACCAACAAACCCCCCCCAACCCCAACCCCTCTTACATACATACACCTATATACATACATATATTGCCCCACTTCCGCAACACTTTCGCTATAGTTTTGTTCTGCTTGCTGTTGTTGTTGTTGTTGTTTGGGTGTCTGCAACAATTCCGCTTTGGCTAAAACTTTGCCAGGCTCTCTTGTTTGGTGTTGTTGTTGTGTGTGTGTGTGCGCTCGGTGTTTTTGGGTCCAGCTTCCGTTGTCGCCAGGCTGCTCAACTGCAAACTTCCGTTTTACCACCCACCCCGCCCCATCCTAGCTCCTATCTCTTTCTTTCTCCATTCACCCCGAACCAGTTGGCTTATTTAGCTTTGGTTTAATTTGACATAACAGCGTATTTAAGCGCTTTGTAATTTAGCTTGCTGCTGCTGCTGCTGCAGATGCAATGGCGTTGGCCAAAAGGTCAAAGGATGAATCATGAATAATGCAACACGCAACAACACAGTTTTCCGAAAGAGAGAGACAGAGAGAGAGAGACAGAGAGTTTGCTAATTGAGTTGCAACTCTGTTCAGGTTGCCTTAAGTAGGTAATTAGTGCTGCCCCCATCTTGCCCCAAAAAGACAGCAGCAACAACTAGCCAATGAAGAAGAACAAGAAGAAGAAGAAGAAGAAGCAGAGAAATTGCAACTGCAACATCTGCTGTCAATTTACATAATCAGAAATCCCCGGCAGCAAGCAACTTTGTCTCCTTTTCTTGAGGGATTATTTTGCATTCTGTTAGTTGGACTGCATTTTTGGACACTGCTTTAAGATTAACAAGTAGATTACAATGGCAACAATGGCTTAATGCAATTTTGCATATTTTAAGTAAAGAAACAAAAAGTAAAACCATCAAATGAATCTTTGTTTAAGTATTTTATAAGTTATTTACAGATGTTAGGGTTTCTAAGGCAATTAAAATTTTCATCAAAGTAGAAATAATTCTTTTAATTTAATATTATTAGTTATATATCAACATATACATTTATTGAAGAGTTTAGGAAGCTATTTGTTGTTGTTTGTTATATAGATGGAACTATTAACAGATCAAGAAGATATATATTTTATGTAATCGGTTTTGCTTTTTTTATATATTTTAATTCTAGTTCAAAAGCAACGAACATAAAAAATATTTATAAAATTAAAATGCAATAAGTTTTGCAATTACCAAAAACCTCAATTATAGCTCAACCCACACACACACACACACACTGTCAAACACACACTAACACACACAACAAACACAAAGTGACACCCGCAGAGAGACAATTGCTTTTGTTGTTGTTGTTATGGCAACAAACCAAATTTTATGGTTTTACCCGAAAAGTACGTGCATTAATTGGGCTGGGCACAAAAGCGAATGTGCACGTGAGCAATGAATGGAGGACAGGCTGCCACATGTGGCAAATTAAGTTAAAATTAAGCAATTAATTTAATTAGTGCACTGCGTTCGAGGGACACACACACAAATGCAGATGAACATCTGAATGCAACAGTTGCAATTAAGCGCCAGATACAGATACACATTTGTGGCATACACAGCTGTCATGTTGTTGCAGCTCAGCTGCCGTTGGCCATTTGCAATTGCGGAAATTACAAACACAAATTAATGTATATAAACACACACACACACACACATATGTTTAATGGCAATAAAAAGGCAATTTACGTTTTACGAGTTTTTCATCTAAGATGAAAAATGATTTTTTTACATTGCAGCTGAAAACAAAAGGTTAAAAAAAAAAATTGTGAGAAATTTTATTCATCAACACACACACACACACTGAAAAAAAATTAAATTAGTGCAATCGCCATCTCAATTAACCAAATGCTGCCAGCACTGGCTGAAATACATCAATACCAATTAAAGAACATTTGCAACGGATACAAAAAAAAAAAAAGCGAGAGAAAACCAAATTTGGTCCAATTGAAAATGAAAATATGTGCTGACAGCAAACATTGAAACTGTTTTAACTTTCAGCGGAAAGTTAATTTTAAATTAACACGAAAACGAAATCAAAGCCAAATTCAATGCAAATACAACTATAAATATATTTTTAAAAGTTTACACAACAATTTAAATGCAAACAACATAACATAAAGGCGGAGTTTAAATAAAAATAGTGTAAGAATATATATAAACTAGTTAAGTTAATTTAAAGTGTTATGCTCAATTTTTTTTATACATTTAAGTTACTTGAAGGAAATCTGATAAGTTTTGACAAAGTGTTTAAAACCGAAAAATGTATTAATATTTATTTTTATGGTCATAGCTCAATATATTTTTTGATCTTTTTTCTACTTAACAAAGGTAAGCAGTAAAATTGAATTTTATTATATATTGTTTGTATATATTTATATATATTTTGAAACGCATTTTAATTCTTAAAACAGTTGGCTTAAATAAAAGAAAACAATAGCTAAAACATATTTTTTTATATTTTTCAGAAAATAAAATTCTTTGTATTTATTATACAACTTAATATAAAAGAAAGCCAGCTTATAAGCTTAGCAATAGGAAACAAAAGTTTAAATATTTTAATAACTATAAAGTCATAGCATAAAAATTACATTCAGCAACTTTTACACTCTTAATCTTAGTTTGAGTTGAGCTATATTTATCGACACCTTGATATTCGACTCGAACAACAATTGAAACTAATTGTTAAGAGCTCTTCTTCGATGATGGTAAATGCACAAACTGCTGCGGCTAACACAATATTTACATGGACTATGCACTATGCAAATGCAAACACTCCAAATGCCATCTTAGAGTGACTCAAAACGAGGCGAGTGTCAAGAGGCAGGGGGGGCATCATTGTGTACCCATGTAATTTGAGTGGTCAGCATGAAATGAAGCAACTAATGCCTCGCTGCACAAATATCTATATATATTCTATATTCATATAGATTGAGTATATATGCAAACAGATAACGAGAAGTGTAAATACTTTTTGACACTTGTGATTCGTGTGGGAAAGAAAATAAGTAATAGGAAATTAAAACATTTTGTGGCAGCCTTTTCAAAAAGCTAACAAAATCATAGAGATTCTTGAACAACATTCTTACACCTGATTTGAACCTTAACCAAAAAGAAAACCTTTAAGTAGAGCCCTCAATGGCATTGGCCAGCTTAGTTGCACGCGGGCCGTTCAAGAGTCAACAACAACTTTGAGACGAGACAAATTCGACGCTCAAGAACTGGTTTTTTGTTCTGGTCTCTGGTCTCTCAAACTTCAAAAACAGCAAAAGCCTATAACAATCAACAGCATGTTGCAGCAGCTGTCGTGGATGTTGCTGATGTTGTTGTTAATATTGGGTTTGCAGCAAGTTCAAATGCAGCCTGTGGCAGATCAGGAGCCAATTGCGTTACAAGAGGAGAGCGGTGAAGTGGGTCGTGCTTTATACGATCAGCGGCAGACGGGCAAATACAATATACACGTTAGCATCAAGGATGTGGCAATCATTGAGGTCGATCAGAATGAGCTGGCCGATGTAAGTATGAGACTGACTGAGGCTGACTGCCTATACTAAAACAAGTTAACAAGCTATAAGTACAACTAACAAGTCTAAAAATAAACCCTGCTTTTTATGCTTTGCGGCCCCCATTAGGAATCGTATAATGTGGATGATGATGATTATTATTATGATGATAGTGCGCTGACCATAAAACCTATCAAGTTTACAACCACAACAGCAACAACAACAACAACAACAACGCCAGCACCAACAACAACAACAACCGAAGCAACAACAGCAACGCAGCCTGAAACGACAACAGCGGCAACTGTTGCTGTCGCCATTCCAACACCCAGCAGCAATATGAGCTCATATAGCGCTCAGCTTTTGGCGGACATTGCGGCAACGCAACAACGCCAACTGCAGCGACCCAAAGCAAACAATTTAATCATTATGGAGACACCAATTGGCCGCGCTTCATCATCGCCAACCACACTCTTGCCCAAATGGTTGCACGCCCGTTCCAAAGATGAACCAATTACAACAACAACAGCAACAACAACGACTGCTAAATCGACGGCAAATATTGAGTATACGCCAGCTCAAGGTCACGATTCGCCCCATCTTTAAGGTTAAAGTGCAACGTGCCGCAAGCGCCGCCGGCGCTCCCTCCGCAACAGACTCCCCATTACGTGCTTGCCGCACGCATCAGTTTCGCGATGCTCAGGGCAAATGTCGTAGCAAACGTTCCGGTTCCATCTTGTAAGCTACTCAAGAACAATAACAATAATAATAATAAATAATACATAGTTCGCAAGCTCATAATCAGCTTAACTCTCTCTTTCTCGCTCGCTCGCTCGCTCGCTTGTTGCTGTCTCATTCCGATTGGAATCGTTTAGAAGAAAGCTGTTCAGCATGCTGGTGTCGCTGCCCTTTGCCGGCAATCGTCATGCCCATCATGCCAATGGTCTACAGATATCGCCTTAAGCCGAGCAATAATAATGATAAAGCAGTTTCTTTTATTACTAAGTATAAGTATTTTAACAATAGTTTTGTTTTAAGTGTATGGCAATTGTGTTGCTTGATTTGAGATTAAAGCGCAAAATAGTTTGACTGATTTTTTTGTTGTTGTTGCGCAGTGTTTTTTTTTTCTTAGCTAATTGTTTAGTGTGCTTTAGACCCAACATTTTATACTCTATTTGTTTATAATTTGTGCATTCAATTGTCCATGCAAAATGCGGGCTACAGTTTGATCAGCCTAACCAGTCAAACAATCTACAAACTGCAGCTCCTTTTGCCAATCAATTCGTTAATAATGCAGGCAAATAATGTAAATCGGGG
Source organism: Scaptomyza polygonia (assembly GCA_035044585.1). Lineage (NCBI taxonomy): Eukaryota > Metazoa > Arthropoda > Insecta > Diptera > Drosophilidae > Scaptomyza > Scaptomyza polygonia. The sequence goes on from JAWNNU010001690.1 coordinate 2,060,693, forward strand.
GGGAATATGGTTTGCATATTTAAATATATAAATATTAAACTATTGTTGATTGCCATTATTAATTGATTGAGGCTGAGGTAAAGCTAAATTGCTGTGGTTGACCAATTTCTAAAAAGCCTTAAAAGTCATAAATAAATAAATCAAAAAGATACATACATTGACAAGATGCAGTTTATTTAAAACCAAAAAAACTGGTTAACCTCATCCAAGTTGGAAAGATAGAATGAAATTTGTTTCGAAATAAAAGTAATTAATTTCAACTCAAAAACAGCCAAAAAAATGAATTTAAATTCGTTGTGGTTTTTTTGGCTTTAATTTGATAAAAAAAAAGCATCAAATAAATAAAACAAATTGTCAAAGATGGAAATAAATAATAAACAAGTAAGAAGATATATACATACATTATGGGGCTGGAGATGTTTCCTTCTGCCTGTAACAAACTTTTGCACAAAACCATTATACCCTTTTTGCCCATTTTTAGGTAACAACAAGTAGAAACGTTGCAGTCGGACCCACCCGACTGCGGTATACTCGATACCAGTAGTAAAACAGATTAAAAGAGAGCTGATTGCAATGGTGTGTGGATACGGCAGGGGTGTACGCTGCCTCAACGATTGTCTGGTGCAGATGGGGATGCCAAAAAGCTATCTTCCTTCTAAATTTGGTGACTCTAGCTCAAAGTTTGTTAAAGGTAGGGGCTGGGGCGGTATGGGGGCGTGGCATCAAAATTTTTGCTACAGATCTATGTATCATGTCAATAGCTATCCTCAAACCGAATTTGGAGACTTTAGCTCAAACTTAGTAGAATATGGTGGAAGGGGGGCTGGGGTCTGGGGGCTGGTATGGGGAGCGTGGCGTCCAAAGTTTAGCTGCAGATCTATTTATGATGTTAATTGCTATCCTCATACCAAATTTGGTGACTCTAGCTCAAAGTTAGTAGAATATGGTGGAAGGGGGGCTGGGGGCTGGTATGGGGGGCGTGGCGTCCAAAGTTTTGCTGTAGATCTATTTATGATGTTAATTGCTATCTTCATACCAAATTTGGTGACTCTAGCTCAAAGTTAGTAGAATATGGTGAAGGGGGGCTGGGGGCGGTATGGGTGGGGCCGCCATCCAAAATTTTTGGGTTTCTTCATCACCAATCTTGGCATCAAATTTGGCGTCTCTAGCTCAAAAAATGTGGAAAATATAGGCGTTTTTGATTTCAAAATGCAGGGGGCTGGGGAACGGGGGGCGTGGCTCCAAAACTTTGATGCAGTTTTTTGACGATCGTTAATAGCTATTTTCCTACCAAATTTGGTGACTCTAGCCTAAACGCTTTGGAAAATACACGCATTCCCGTTTTTAGTGAAGCATTGGGGCGGTTTGGGGCAGCTTGGGCAGTATGGATTGGCGTGGTATCCAAAGTTTTTATGAATTTTTTTGGGGGTTATAATTACCTATTTTGGCACAAAATTTGGTGGCTCTAACTCAAAAACTGTAAAAGATGTAAGCATTTCTGTTTTTACACTGCGGGGGTGCTGGGGGCTGAATGGGTGGGTGGGGCTCCAAAACTTTGATGCAGTTTTTGGGGGATCATTACCAGTTATCTACCTACCAAATTTTGTGACTCTAGCTCAAACACTATGGAAGATACACGCACTACCGTTTTTAGCGAAGCTTTGGGGTGGTTGAGGGCGGATAGGGCAGTATAGATGGGCGTGGCATCCAAAGTTTTTATGAATTTGGTTGGAGATCGTCAACACCTATCTTGGCACCAAATTTGGTGGGTCTAGCTAAAAAACTGTCGAAGATATAGGCATTTTTAGTGTTAAACTGCGGGGGGGCTGGGGGCGGAATGGGTGGGCGTGGCTCCAAAATTTTTGATGCAGTTTTTTGGGGATTGTTAGTAGCTATTTTCTCTCCAAATTTGGTAGTTCTAGCTGTAAGGGCTTGCGAAATAGCTGGATCTATCGATTTTGCGTTATCGAGTTTATCGATTTGCCAGCCTCCTAGTTATCGTAGAACTCCAATCTTGACACTTTAATTTACTATGCCATAGATAAAGAGATTTGCAAAGTTTGAAGTCTCTAACTTGAAGGGTGTGGAAAAAAGTTGCGAACATACAGACGGACAGACGGACAGACGGACAGACGGACAGACGGACGGACGGACAGACACCATGACGGACATTGCACAAACCCAATATACTCTTTACCTTCGGTATCGAGTATAAAAAGCAGCCTTACAAATTGGATTAAAAGTTTAGGTGTTGATTTTTCATAGCGGAACAATTTGTTTGCGGATAAATTCAAATGAATGAATTTAATTTATTATGCAATTAATTATTTTCAACAGCTCAAAATCTTAAAATTTATGTAAAGTTGTAGAATTTTTGTGTTTTAATATTATTTGTTATATGAATTTATCTTTTTCGCATTTAAATTTAGCAAGTTAAAACGGGAAACTAACTTTAAAATTGAGTTTAATCATTAAGCTATCATTTGCCAGAACGTTTATTAACTTGGCTAATATATGCTTCAGGGACAGGGAGAGAGTGATAGAGATAGACTATGAGCCAATTGCAAGTCCATTACTTGCCACCTGGCTGGCCATTAAATGTATGCCAAACCTGGCCGAAAGGGAATTGATTTGCATGTTGATGAAGAATATGCAGAATGTATGATTGTGTGGTGAAGGGTAAGGAGAGCGGATCCGAGGGTTAGGTGTGGTCAAGGCGTGGCATACAAATTAGAAGCTGGCAAACTGTATAGGTAATTGCGTAGCTCATTTGCATGCACAGGCCGGCAGAGAATTGTCGAGAATGCAGAATGGCGAAATCTCATTACATTTAAAAAACATAAAATATGCAATAAGAAATTAGATTTCATTTTGCAATAAAATGAAATGAAATTTTGCTTGAGCTCGAAAACTAGTTTCAACTTTTATGAGCGGAAGGGTGGGTAGGGTAGGGTGGGTTGCATTTGCAATTAGTTTTAGCCGCAAAAATTTCAAGGCTTAATGCACTGGCCAGCAACAAAAAAACGAAAAAAAAGAACCAGAAAATTTTTCGGCTGCTCAGCAAAAAGTATGAAAGAAAGGACGCTGGACATGCGTTGAAGAGCGAAAGAGTGGGAGAGAGAGGCGGAAGCAGAGAAAGGGTATATCAAGGGGTTGGGATAGGTCTTATGCCGCATATGAAGTGTATAAATTGCACTTCATCATGAATTTATTATCAGCGCAGCTGCAGTTGCCATCGTTGCAGCTGCTGCTGTCTCAGCACAAGACGTGCCTTCCACTTCCTTTTGCCACACACACACACACACAAACAGGTGCTAACCACAACAACAACAACAATAGCTAACAACAGTTGTGCTGACCAGGCTATGAATTTCGCGCAACCAACTTGAAATTTTGCTAACTCAGCGCAAAAATATTAATTCTAATTTTTGAAAGGCTGCTAAAATGCGCTCCCTCAAGCCATTTACAGCTAGAGCCACTTTTTAGCTGCAACTTTAATTGTCGCTGCGTTGAGAAATGCTTGAAGATTTAGCTTGACAATCGCTTAAAAAGCTTTTTCAGTCATTTTCATTCTTCATTTCTGCCTTTTATCTACCGCATTCCTCTACCCCTCGACCCACTCTATTCATACGCGCCATTTGCTGCTCATCAATTAGCTGCTCGGTAAAGAGAAAGAGAGAAAAAAAACAAGAAGGGCCACTGAGTAGCTTTTAGTGTTTCAAAAAGGCTTAGGCAAAAAAACGCTTTTTTTATTGCCTACTTTGAAGCGTTTGCCATTTGTGTTGGGATTTGGGGTCCTCGCTTTAAGAATGACGAATCTTTAAAACCAGAAAAAAAGGGTACATTGCACTTTGCAGTTGACAGGTGAGAATGAAAAAAAAAAAATAGTTCTTGCCTTTGGAATTAGACAAAAAGAGAAGACTTTGATAAATTAAGTCGAACTGAAAATCGGTTTCAGCCCATCAAACTGTTAAACATTCTTCTTAATTTTTGCACATTTTCAGTTTATTTATTTATTAACATTATGTTAATATACTTGAACCCTTTAAAAGCAGCAGGGTGGTAGAAATTAAAAAAAATTGTGCAGGGTTTCGCAAAATTCAACACAGGATGCCGCGCAACGTTTTAATCTCTGCGCACATTTTGCATATTAATCACTTAATTAGGTTAACATTATTTAAATAAACAAGTGTCAGACATTGTGTGTGTGTGTGTGTGTTTGCTCACATTTATCTGGTAGGCAGACAAGAATTCAGATACAGCTGCCATCCATAAATGACTTCATTTAATGTGTCGCAGGTGCTCAAAGTGTTAAAAAGGGGTGCTTTTTAAAATTTGAATGTGAGGGAATCTCGTGTGTGTGTGTGTGTGGCATGTGTATATTGCATTAATTATGCGCCACACTTAAAGCCAACTATGCAGATACACACACGTACACGCACACATATACCAGCATCATTTTGCAAGCGCAATACGTGTAGATTATTAAACAACAACGTAAAAAAAAAAATGCTGCCGCATGCCACAAATGCCTGCGATTAGAAGCGTTACAAAAGTAGCGAGGAAAGGATAGAGGCAAAGTTTAGTAAGAAGCAAACGATACTTAAATACCCTTTGAGCCAAAATAACTGGCACAAAACTTTATAACAAATTTTTTAAATATAAAATTAAGATCAAAAACTTTTAATAAAAATCAAAATCCGAAATCGTCGTATAATAAAAAACTCACATCTTCATTTTGTATAATCTTCCTTTTCTCTTAAGCTAAATGAGAATACCCCACAGTTAAATTTAAAGCTGCTGCCTCATATGTTTGTATTACGCAAAGTGCGTCCCTATCAAAGAGCACATAAATAATATTTATTGTTTTTTATGGACACGCATGCCAAGGCAGAGGAGCTATGGTTCAAGGCACAGGTTACCTCACACCAAGTGAGGCGGGGCAGAAATATTCAAGTGTTGCAAATATTTTTCAAGATCCTGGCCCCTGGGTCCTGGGCACCCCGCCACTACCAACACGCATCACGCATTCCGCTGAGAAAATGTGTTCAATGTGCTTTAATGAAATGTTTCGAGTGTGGAGAAAGAGAGAGAATTATAGGCAATGGTGGTCGGGGTGGTGAGGGCTGTGTCAAAAGGTTTCGCTGTCACCTTAAATATAAAAAGTGCGCTCAAAAGTATGCTACAAAAACCAACACAATTTATGTCACTTTACTGCTTTGGTGTTGTTGCTATTATTGTTGATGTTGTTGTTGTTACTCTTTATCTTGACAAAACATTTGTGCAATGTAAACTTTTGAATGAAGCAATTTTAAAAGTTTGCCAGCTTCATATATAATTCGATGGTGGGGGTGGCGGGTAATAATTTAAAAATGTTTGTAGTAACAGCTTCTGACATTTGTTATTAATACGTTTCGAATATGTGTGTGTGTGTTTGTTTTGTTGCAACGAAACTTTTAAATGAGCTACCAGCTACTACCGTTAAACATTATGTTAGTTGGCATTGTTGTAGTTTCATATAGTGTATAGCCAAACAAACATCCATCACATTGTTTTGTTTTGTTTGGGCATCAATCATTTTTTCTCGGTTTGGGTTCGGGGTTACATAAACGAGCAATTGCGGTTGAGTAAACAAAACATATTTGATAGACATTTTAGTTATTCTTTAGTGTCAATATAGTTGAGCATATATATCTCTTTAATACCTTTAAGAGCTCTTAGTTAACTATAAGCAAATTCTTAATGCATTGCAACTTGTAGTTTTCTTTTTTCGCAAAAAAAAAAACAAAAACTGAAACCTTGCTTACTTTTTACCGTCATACAGCATAATAGATAGAAAAGTAAAGCGAAGTACATATCAAAGTAAAGGTAAATACGAAAATTCAATTTAAAGCATTTGAAGTATGCGTCTCGTTTTTCTCTTCTTTGGAGTTTTGTTTGGCATTCAGCTCACTCTGCCATTTCACATGGCATACGACGCTCTTATCTATTGCCCCCAACTTGGCCGCAAACAAACTTCCTGTATCGATGCGACCACACGTACAGCGCCCTACCCCAAACTGCTACCTCGACTGCTATCCTGCGGGCCAATATCTAAGTGAAAACACAGATCAACAGAACGACAATCAGCACAGACCAACAAGACCGGCTACCAGTTACCAGTTACCACTCGTAGGCAGCTATAGACAAGGTAAAGACATGAGGCCCAGCCCCAAAGGCATGTCTATTGCAATGCATACACGTCCTAACTTACACTTCCTTCTTCTCCACTTTCGGTTTGTTGGCCAGAGAATGTTAAGAGCGTTAGGCATACAAATTGTGTGACGCCCACTTTCGATTTGTTGGGTTGGGTTGGGTCGGGTTGGGTCGAGTTGGGTTGAGTTATTGGTGCTCTCAAGTCGTACTACCGAATGTATACTTGATATTTTTGCCAGTTGCATTTCTTAGATTGCAACATTTATGCAATTTTAATGTGACAGCTGGAACTGATGAGAAGGCCGACAGACTTCGTCCTTTTACCTTCTTAGACTTTTACAGCGCTGACAGTTTGTGCATTACACATACATATAACTAAACTAACTACATATATGGCGATTCGTATGGCATTTCTTAGGTCATGCATTTTTTAGCGGTGTGCAAATTTCACAAAACTGTCGCTGCTTTGCTTTTGGAGCTGGAGACAGCTGTAAATCATTGGGTTAATGTGTTGGGGATTTTGTGGATTTCATCGTTATATGCACAAGAATTTATTTTTTGATAGAGTACGTAAATTTGTGAGTGTAATGCATTGCATTGCATGTTTTATGCGATTTTCCCGTTAAGATAAGATAAAGCATAGAATATGGCGAAATTTGTAGGAACACAAAGTGATGAAGACAACTTGTTATCGTTTTGAAGTAGTATCAATTGAGTTTGTAGCATTGCTAAGTCGACTTTATCGATTCAAACTTTAATAAGTCCTTTTTTCATAGCAAAGATTCATAGATCGAAACAAATCTTCCACAATCGAAACAACTACAAAGTTCCGCAGTTCAGTTGCTCTTCAGCTTAATAAAAACCACAAACTTAAATATTTTTGTTTTCTATAACCAATTAATGATAATTAGCCAACATTTTTCTAAGCCACTTAAAATAAAAAAAAGCTAAACACATAATTCTCCTATTTATATTTGAAAAGCTTTTTAGTTGTGCTAATATTTTATTTATTGAAACTCAAAATATTTTACCAAAGAAAAACTTTGCACAGCGCTTTAATCGTTGCCGTCATGTACTTCAACTTGGCGCTTTTTACAATATTTTAACTATTTGGGTTATTCGGTTTGCCAGCGAACAGCACTTGAGAGCTCGACCATAAATGTTGGCCTCTCGAAATCTCACTTAATGGCAGTATGGTAATTGCAATATGGCCAGAAGTACGATTCACAATTGACTGTCAAGTGCATAATCAATGCAATTTTGCATGATTTGCATCAAAAACTGGCAACAGCAGCACCGCTTGCACTATGAATTCTAAAATTTTGCACCGATAGCTGCCACGATGCCCGTAAGTATGCTATGCTTTTTGTGTGTGTATGTGCGTGTGTGTGTGTGTGGCAGCAGTCATTTTCTAGCTGCCATTTTGCCAGTTGGCCAATTGCAAGTTGGTGTTTATTAGCATGATTAGCTGCCCTGCAATGACACACACACACACACACACACTCACACAAGTTGTGGACGTATTGAATTTGGGTCAGTTGCAAGGGGAGTGGTAGAGGCAGGAAGGGCAGGGGCGTGTGTGTTGAGTTACAGCGAAATGGCAAAGCATCTTGTAATTTGATTTCAGAATCCTCATCGCAGTTGTCGTCTTGGCAAACGTTGTTACGCTCAATATTTGTTTATGTGCTTACTCTATGGCATTAGATTACACTGAATTACACTGTTCAACAAGTTTTGCAATTTAGTTTGGTTACACAAAGTTTTAAAGGGCTTAAGAAAAAGGAACAAAATCTAATAATCATTTTTTCCATTAATGGAGAGCTTAAGGTTACTTTTTACTCCGATTCTAAGCCAAGGAAACAGAGGTGAAAAAGAATTGGGGGAAGAAGCAGTGATGTAAGGCAAAAGAAATCTATACAAAATAGTTTTTTGCTTTATTTTTACAACCTTAAAACTTTACAACGCCTTATAAAATTTTAAATAATAAATCTTTTGATGACTTATTTAATATTGAATATTATTTCTGTGCTTAAACTAATCCAAACTAACTCTTCTTTAGTTATTAGCATTTATTATTAATGTGCTGCTTTGCATTTGAGAATTTTGGCAAAGTCGAAAAGCTTGAAGCGCATCTTTAATCAGTTTTTCATGCACTTTAATACAAACAAGCACACACACCATATCAATTGAAAAGAGAAGTGGTAGAGAACATCCTAGTCGTCGCACTTGGCTTATTTTGTTTCATTTCCGGTTAACCGCATCCTGCGTAATAAGCGGCACTTCCGGCCCCAAATAGACTTAAACTGTTTTGTGAGCTTTGTTTTGTCATTGTTTTATTTTGATTGTGAAGCAAATTTTCCGTTAGCCACAAGACACATCAAAACCAACAACAACCAAAATAACAACAGGCAACAAGAATTTTGTGTCCTTGGTGCTGCTGCTGCTGCTGCTGCTTCTACAGGATGCTTGTACATCCGCCCTGTAGGAGCCTCAAAAAAGTTGTTGTGCCTTGCATGTGAATTGCACGTTTATGGCCACTTTTTCAACTACTCTGCTGCTGCTGCTGCTGCTGTGTCCTGACCAAAATTGAAAAGCCACAGAACAGCAGTTGCATTTTTATTTGCACACCATCCATTGTTGTTGTAATTGCTTGTGTAGGACATGCCACTTGCTTTGCATGAAGTTGTGTTCGCAAATCCCTGAAAGTGATTTGAACATTTTTTGTTTGTGTTTTACCATTTTCAACTCTTTTTGTTTATAGTGTGTAGAAGCAAAAAACGAAAAATCGAAAAAAAAAAACAATTTACAACCGGTAAGAGCAGTTTTGTGACAAAGATTTAATGTCCTTCAATAAGTTAGTTTTCGGATAGCTGCATAAAATAAGACAATTTCGGTGTCGTAACTCTTTGAAATATCCTCTCAAAAGTTAAATAAATTACCACAAAGTCAACTAAGGCTTTTGCCGCTGCAGTTAATCTCTTCAAATGTAAAACATTTTAAACTTTATTTAATGAAAATCTCTACGCAAACTGAACCGATTACAAAAAGTAATTTAAGTTATGGCAAACTAAACATTAATTAACTTGCGAATGTGTAAGTATTTATATTATAATTGTGACAAATGGCAACAGTTTCATTTGCATAACACTAATTGTTGACATAGTAAAACCAACCAATTTCATCCAACGGAACATTCGTTGCCACATTTTGTTGCAGCCAAAATGTTGCACAGCAACAAAACACTTAAATAATGTAAAATTACAATTTAATTGCATTGCAAGTTTGTGGCGGCAAAGTGGCGCTGCCAGAGGTTGATAAAAGGTGGGGTAAGTGGTTTTGGAAAGGTAGTGCGACCGAGCAGCTGCTTGAAGCAGTAAGTGCGCCCATATGCAAGGACTTACTTGTGCACTGCATTTGGAATAATAGAGCCACAAGCAAAACCCCAGTTGCATACATATGTTGTACAATCATTTTATTTGCACGAATTAAGCAGCTCGCATCACACACTGAATACTACGGCTGCACAGTGGTAAAGTTTGTTTGCAAAATAAAAATTGTTGAAAATGTTTTTAAAGAATTTTGCATAAAATGCTCGCTTTAGGTTTGTGGCTTTGCTAAGTCCACCTACGCACTGAAGCTTAGCTCGTGCTCAAACCAGAGATCATAGCTAAGGAAGAGAGACTCGCTCTTAAAATACACAGACAGTGTGGAACTTGGCAGTTTTTGTGTATTGCAATTCACAAACGAAACTATTTTCTTTGTATTGATCTTCGATAATTTACTTCAATTATTTATCTCAGCAACACAACACCCTTAAAAAATATTTTGGACATTTACTTGTCAGTGTGTGAGGTTGATTTTCATGAATGGCATTTGGGGCATTTGGATGGCTTCTGCTTTTGGCTGCCCTGCGGTTGTGCATTTCTGCGTTTTGCCTGCCTGCTGTCAGTCTCTCCCTCTCTATCTCTTTCTGTAGCGCACTTTTGTGCCTGCATTTGCATTCATGTGCGTGAGCGGATAACAGAGGACTGGGTTGGGGTTTGTGCCCTGCCGAAAATGCCAAAGCCAAAGCCATTGCTGCAGCTGACGACGAGGACAACGTTTGGGGTTAACTGGCATTAATGTCATGCAGCCAGGCTGCCATTTTGTAGGTGCACACTTTGCGGTTTGTTGCAAGACACCCAACCACCCAGCCACCCAGCAACCATTCACCTCAAACACCCAATAAGACTCCAGCCATTTGGAAAATTGCTGGGAAAAGCCATTTAAAAGTTTTCTTGTGTATTTTAGGCACACTTTACAAACATGGGACACAACGAATTTAAACGCATCGCATTATTTTGCCATCAGACTCATCGCCTGTTGCATGCCACATAACATTCTCAATGTTTGTTCGAGTATTGCTCCATTTACCATTTGCCTTTTTTGCTTTGTTTGGCATTCCTTTTGTAAATATGTCAAGTTCTGACATTCTATTTTGTCATTTAAAACAATTTGTTGATTTTCTTATTCGAATCGCTTGCACAAATAATTTTCATACATTTTCAATGCTTAAGTTAGTTCAGACAGATCGGCGGAAGTTATTTTCAAAAAGCTGATCATGGAGGGTAAGCTTTTTTATATATTACTTCTTATAAACTTCTATTTTATTGGGCAAAAACTGATTACAAATAAGTTGGTTTAGCCAAGTTTCAAACCAATTTATAAGTAACTCATCAATTTTACCAACTTTTCGTTCATTTTCGTGACTTTTGCAATTGATACTGTCAATTCCAACACCTGCAATATCTTTTCACCAAATCAAAGTCAAAGCGACCCAAATAAAAACATTTATTCCCAAGGGTAGAACAAAAGTTATTAAAACCATAAAAGTGGCAAAAAAAAATAATAATATAAGAACTAGGTCAAAGTTTGGTAAATAAAAACGCAGTCTAGACTATTGTGTCTGAAATCAAAAGCCGTTAGCGTTATTTTTTGTCATATTGATTTTGATGATGATGATGATGATTATTGATAGCAGCAGGTGTGGCAGGTAGCATGGCTAAGAGCTTGGGGCAGGTGCGTGCCATGCGTGCAAAAACACAGAACATAGAATAGAAACACAAACAGAGCCGTCATTTACAATAGGTTAGCTGCGGCTGTCAGTCAACAAATCGACAGGCCACAGCCAACATAGGCAAGTTCAGTCGAACAGCGACTTTCATCCGTGATGCGTGCTCACCAAGCAAATGCCCAGGAACGGGAAAAGCTGCGTCGTCAGCGTTCCGAGACGCGCATGATTCTGGCGCGAGTTCGAGCCAGAGGTTTCACTTGCGATCAAAAATAAACCATAAAAAACTCTTTATCGTTTCTCATTACCTTTCAGGCTTTGAGTATGTGGTTAATCCGCCGGCTGTTTCCAAAGTGGCCTTTGGCACCACCATGGATCGCGAGGTGGTGCCAACGAGTGGTCCATTTATGGACAGTTTCATGAGATCAAAATTGGTCGAACAACGATCACAGCTCAGTCCATTGGATTATGATTGTGCCAAGCCAATTGGCTTTAAGGTAAGTCTAAAGTCAAGTAAGGCTAAAGTCAAAAAGTTTTCTCGCTCACTTTTGAAACTTGTTAGTACCCCTCAAAAAATGGCTTCTCTGCCCTGGCCAACAAGATGCCACGTTTGCCCATTGTCCGGGATCAGATAATTCCACCGGTGGGCTGCTATGAGCCAACACCTTGGATACTTCGTGCTGGCTACACGTTTGATAAGCAGATTGTGCCCGAGCCCAAATGGGTGACACCAGGGTAATTAAAGCAACAACAACTACTTTAAAATGTTAATTGCTCGATTTCTCGATTTTTAAAATCACTGCCACAGTGCATCCACGTATACCGTACACTATAAGTATCCCGATTGGAAAATGGAAACAGCTTTTGGCACACGCCGCATGATTTGGCCGGCCGTCGCTGTCTTTTGTACACCCACCAATCAATCGCAGTGCTTGGTCTGCCATCAGCGGCCCAAAGGTGATTACTTTCATAGCTTTGCCAGTGATAAGGACATGTGCAGGCGGTGCATGCACGAGGAGATTGCAGCCATTAAGAACTGTGGTCTCTGTGTTGTCGAGCGTTATCGAAAGCAGAAGCACATCAAACAGTTTGTTCCCGCCCGATACTGCGGTTTCTTTCACAGTCATAATGGTACGACAGCTGCCATCGAACTCACTTCACGCAAGGAGCTAAGGGATAAGATTCGTGTCGAAAATTATTTGTATCGTTTTGCTGCCAAAGTTGAATAAGCAGAGAGACATATAGAAAAAAATCAAGTATCAAAACTTTATTCAGAAGAGAAAATAATGCTTAAATTATTAATCAGTCTTTAAGAAATATATTATAGATGTTTGTATATGTATTTTAAAATATAAATAAAATTTTAAAGTTTTTTTTTTTTTTTTTTTTGAGAGATAAATTTTTATTTAGAATCTGTCTTGATAGACAATAACTAAATTTTACGAAAAAACATTGGCGGTTAGGTAAAAAGAAAAAATTTAGGTAGCACAAATAGAATTAATTAAAGCGGAAGGGGAGGTCGAGTTGATGGAATCTTGAAAGCCTCCGGAGCTGATTGCTGTTGTCCAGCAACTGAAGAGCTAGTACATTATCATGATTCTCCAATCTTTGTAAGTATCTCTGGCTGTATTGAGTGATGGTTTCTTTTACTGTAGCCAATTTCAGGTCATTATGAATGACAGCGTTTCTGACGTAAAACGGAGCACTCACTAGGGTACGCAGAAGTTTACTTTGGAAAGTTTGAATAATTTGAATATTCGAGGCAGCTGCAGTGCCCCAAATCTGTATCCCATAGGTCCAGATAGGCTTAAGGATAGCCTTGTAAACCAGCACTTTGTTACGTAGGCTGAGTCGTGATGCAGGTCTTAGAAGCCAGTAAAGGCGCTTGAAACGAATTTTAAGCTGAGTCCTTTTGTTAATGATATGAGCTCTCCAATTCAATTTTTTGTCCAAAGTAAGGCCCAAGTACTTGGCACTTTCGGCTGTGGGTAGCCTCCGTCCAAAGAGGTGGACTTCAGGGCATGAGAGGGTTCGTAAGGTGAAAACAACCTGCACCGACTTCTCGGTGTTAATACTAATATTCCACTTATTTAGCCAAGGCTCAAGGGCTGACAGCTGCGTTTGAATAATTCTTGAGGCAACAGAAGGGCTGGTACTGGAGGCCAGGAAAGCGGTGTCGTCAGCGTATGTAGCAATGAGGGACATCTCTGGGTTGGTTACCGGTAAATCAGCAGTGAACAGGGTATATAAAATTGGAGCAAGCACGCTGCCTTGGGGTACCCCAGCCTGAATTAAGAACAAATCCGATTCAGCGTACTTGCATCTTACAAAAAATCTGCGGTTGTGAATATAAGACTTCAGTACCATGTAATATGGCATTGGAAGATTTTTTTTCAGCTTGTACAGGAGTCCTGGGTGCCATACCCTGTCAAAAGCCTGTCTTACATCCAGAAACACTGCCGAGCAATACCTTTTATTCTCCAGAGCGTTAGAGATATATTGAGCGACTCTGTGGCACTGCTCAGGTGTACCATGGTGCCTTCTGAAACCGAATTGGTGGTCCGGAATGAGCTGATTCTCTTCCAGTATGGGAAGTAGTCTTCGTAGGAACAATCTCTCGAAGATTTTGGAGACAATCACCAGTAGGCTTATGGGACGGTAAGAGCTGGCAATATGCACAGGCTTGCCGGGCTTTGGAATCATAATAATCGCAGCGCATTTCCATTGGGAGGGGAAATGGTGGAGTCTTAAAATCCCATTGAACAGATGTGTGATCATTTTGATCACGTTTGGTGGCAGCATCTTCAAAGCAAGTGCGTTAATCCCGTCATAGCCTGGTGATTTTTTGTTGGACAGAGAGTTGATCTCCTCTTGAACCTCGTCATCTACAAATTCAGCAATAGGGAGGTCCATTTGACATGGAATGTCCAAGAAACTCCGTATTTCGTCATTAGAAGAATCATCGCTGAATTGGAACGGGGTAAATGTCCGTTCTAAGTGTGCAGCAAACACTTGGGCTTTTTGCTCGCTAGAGTGACACCAAGAGCCACTGGCGTCCTGAATTGGAGGGCAACTTAAAGTAGGCCTACTTTTCTCTCTTGTTGCCAGCCAAAGGTTATTTTCGGGGTCGCCAGGCTCTGCAGCAGCTAGATAAGCTTCCAAAGAGTCACTTCTAAGCTTGCGCATCAGGTCTTTTATCCTCCTAGTAGCGCGATTTAGGGCGGTTTTGTCGAGGAGGTTTCTGCTTAGTTGCCAGGTGTGTCGTAGACGCCTTTTTTCCTGGATTTCCACCATTAGCTCTCCAGACCAGAGATGTCTGTCCCTTTTGGAAATGCCATGCCTTTGACTCGAGGAAGCAGAGGCAATGCTTGCAGCGTTGTGCATATACCTAGTTAAGGCTTCAGCAGCATCATCAATGTCATTGCCAGAATGGAAGGTAATGTTGCAGTCAACATTCTGCTCAAGCCAGGCGCGATACTTAACAGCGTTGGTGCCCTTACCAAGTATGTAATGTGGTTTATTGACGGCCAGTACGGGCATGTTTACCTCCAGAAGAACAGCACTGTGGTCAGATTGTAGGTCCGCGCAAATGGACGTGCGGATTAGCCTGGGATGAATTCCTTTGGCAACAGCAAAGTCCAGAACGTCCGGCAATTTAGTAGGGTCAGTAGGCCAGTAAGTGGGTTCACCGGCTGAGTGACATGTGAGATCTCTGCTCCAGATGCAATTCAGGAGAGCAGCGCCTTTGGTGTTTGTGAGCCTGGATCCCCACCAGGTGTTCTTGGCATTGAAGTCGCCTCCAGCGATGAATTTGGAGCCCAAATGGTCTGCTACTTGCTCAAACATTCCTTGCGTTATGTTGTGACGTGGAGGAAAGTAAAGCGCTGCTAGCTTCATATTACCCTGAGGACTGTGGATTTGCAAAACAGAAGCTTGCACCCAAGGGAGCTGGATAGGATCGAGTACGGAGTGGGAGATGCCTGATCTGATGAGTACAGCGGAGCCACCTCTCGCAGCGCCACTGGGGTGGTTGCAAATTATAAGCTCGTATCCCGTAATGTGAAAGAACGAGCGTTCGTTGAAGTGAGATTCTGCGACAAGGAGCACATCAATGTTGTTGGTTTTAAGAAAGTGCTCGACCTCAAGCCTCCTTTGACAAAGGCCATTTGCATTCCATATGATAATTTTTAATATTACTTGCATTGGGACAGTGGTGACATGAGGTTTCCAAGCAATTGCGTAAATTGTGCAGTTAACTGCACAACCATTT
Organism: Scaptomyza polygonia; assembly: GCA_035044585.1. NCBI lineage: Eukaryota > Metazoa > Arthropoda > Insecta > Diptera > Drosophilidae > Scaptomyza > Scaptomyza polygonia. The sequence goes on from JAWNNU010001690.1 coordinate 2,076,208, forward strand.
GTTGAATAAGGACTTCAACTTTTCTCATGATGGATTCCTCATTAATGACTGGCGTTGAGTTGAGGCTTGGATTGTTGAAATTGTTGTACTGAGTACTGTTGTCATTGCGGAAGTGGCTGGCAAAACTTACTCCAGCAGAGAGGTGGTTGGAAGGTTGGCTGCCATGTTGGCCAGGTGGACTAGTGGTTTTTTTTGTGACTATGCGTTGGAATTGGCGTTGGGCTGTTTGTTTGTATACAAGACAGCCTTTGTATGAAGCCGTGTGGTTCATGCCGCAGTGAGCACAACAGGCTTGGGCCTCTTTGACTTTGGTGCAGTCTGCTGTGTTATGATTCTGCGCGCACTTAACACACCTGAAGGGTTTGTTGCAAAATCTCTTTGTGTGTCCGAATGCTTGACATCTATGGCACTGGACAAGATCATCAAATTTTTTCGGTGGCTCAATCGTCACCACTGCGTTGCAAAGCCTTTTGATGTCGTACACCTTTTTGTTGTTAGTATTTGGCTCTAGGTCAATGAAAAACAATGACATTGGTGCCTTGGTGAATCTGTTCCTGGCTACAGCAATGTGACGCACCTTATGACCAAGCTTGTGGAGCTCGCTTTTGATGTGGTCCAACGATGAGGAGAAGTGCATCCCTTTTAGCACTATCTTGTAGGCTCTATCTTCCTTCATTTGATATGAATGGAAATCCACATTTTCAGCAGTGAACAGCTTGACTACTTTGCGGTAATCGTCACTTTTATTAAGCATCAGTCTGACCTTGCCATCTCTATCCGACTTGTGAGTGAAGGAGCCCTTGCCAGCAGCTTCTTCAACCATACTCAGCATGCCCTGTATGTTGTTGACATTGTCTACGAAAATAGGAGGTGGCTTATGGATAAGAGGAGAAGGAACTTTACACTCATTTCCCATGACGTGAGCAGGATCATTGTCATCAGCAAGAAGAGCAAAGCGGTTCGATGAGATCACGTCATTTAAAACTTGCTTCCTGGGTACTGAAGCTTTGAGCGGTTTTGCGCCATCACCATTTACCGTAGAGTCAGAGTCAGAGTCCGAGGTGGGTTCTAAAGAGAAGTTGACAGGAGTGCTTCCACTTCTTGGTGCCTTCTTCTTAACTGAATTAGGAGCGTTGGTTTTGCGCTTTGAAGGTGCAGTTAACCACTTGGGAGGGGTCTGCCACGGGGTGGCAAGCACAGAGGCCGAAGGCTTGTCAGAAGCTGATGCATTCACTAGTTGGGTCCTAGGGTCCTTTTGAGTTGAGCCAGCTGCCGACAACATCGCATGCCTATAACGTCTTGAATCCGATTGAGAATGTGAGTTGTCAACCATAAGATGCCCAACAGGCAATGTAAGCCTTTTTTAACACTCTATACTTAGAGATCGCGGTAGGATACTTTTAGCCGACACTGAACGAAACAGCGTCCAAAGAACTAGAAGAGTGCTGATAATGCACACTAAAAATACAGATTTTTCAATGTATTTATTTGTTGTTGAAAAAAAAAAGAAAGAAAATTTGACTTTTTTTTAAAAAAGAATTTGAAGTTGCCGACACAAATTCCGAATTCCCGACCCAATATTTAAAAAACTCAAAATTGAATCAATTTCCCCTTTTCACTTGTCGAAACTCTTAAATTGATATTGCGAGTGCCACAAGTGCCACACAAAAAACCAGCTGCGCAATAAATGGTGGCATTCATATGTGGCATGGCCAAGCAGCAATGACATGCATTGACAGCCTGTTACCTGCTGCACACTTACACAAGCACACACACACACGCACGCACACATGAACAAACAATGGCTGACAATGCCGACGCCATTGTAGCCTTATGCCGCCAATGCTTGCCACATGGTTGCCCGTACGTGCTTGGGCGCATTGTGACCGTCTAACGGAATAGGAATAGGAAAAGGAAACTTAATGCCGGAACAGCAAATAAAATTTTCCACTAGACAAAACAACAAAAAAATAAAAAGTACAAATGCATGTTTAACACGTATGATGTTGCAAGGCCTTGGTGGAGAAAGCTTTACCTAAAGATGTCTTATTTAAAGTTTAAGATTTTTATATTATCGATAAAATGTGTATATAAGTTATCGAAAGATTTGGCGATAACTTAAAACTATTTTGTTTGGTTTAGGTTTAATATTCCTTCTGATATATCATATAGACATTCATGGCTGATCAAGAATGTATATATACTTTATGGGGTCGGAGAAACTTTCCTTTGTCTGTTTCCATACAACGAACATCTATTAAACAAAGTTTTCTTTATAAAGAATTCATTTAGAGGACCCTGCCATTTGGTTCAATCAAAAATCCTTAGGTTTTCTTATATGGTAATGAGTTAAGAAAATTCAAATTTTTATTAAGTAAACATACTGTATTTTGTTATTAAAGTAAGAAAATCTATAAGTAATAAAAACATTTAACTTCAACACTTTTATAATTTATCACCAAATCAAGTTGAATCATTGATAAACAAAAAAGAACAGCCACTGTGATATAAAATGTTTGGAATATGAACTACATCAACAGCAACCGTTCTCTTCCATTTAAACAATTTACGAAAAAAAAAACACACACACTAAACATTATTTTCACTAACAAATCGTTGTAAATTGCAGTGCAACCAAAAAGAACAGCCACTGTGATATAAATGTTTCAAATAATATTGTAATATATCAGCAACAGCAGTTCCCTGCGGTTAACACAACATACATTTTTGATTTTATTCACTTTTTTTTTATTCCAAACACAAATGTTGTATGGCACTTTTGGTACAAAAAGAACAGCCACTGTGATATAGACTTAGGAGACGCAATACATATAGCTCAGCAACTATTCTCTCTACATAAAAGGCTATAAACAGATATTGTTGTCAAGATTGTTGATTTTTGGGATAGAACACGCGCTATAAAGGAAAATCACTGTGATATGTAACGATTTAGTTAACGCATATCACAACGATCGTTCCTTTAAGCGAATGGACCGATTTAATGAACAAGATGATATATGTAAGTGTATATATAGTTAATCGCTGCGCATGCCACAACGAACTTCAATGGTTGTCTAGCTTTATGATCAGAGAAATCACCTAAGGCTGGACGACCAAAGAAACTAATTGCAACCTCTATATATATGAAAATATAGAAATATACATTCGAAAACACTCGCAAAGACACAACTTTAACTTATGTTGAACATTTTAAAATTATAGCACGAGTGTTCGGTCTAGTCACTTTATATATTTTCTACATAGAGTTTGGTTTCAAAAAGCGACCATACCGACAATCGCCATTTAATTTTAAAATAACGATTAAGTTTTTCAAACACTTTCGAAAACACAATTTTCTTAATTTTTTTTGTTTGCTACAATTTTGAGACACACTTTGCCCAGTGATGATATATTTGATATGTGAAAACATAACTGCACAGAATGTATCCCAAAAGCAGAGCTACGAAAGTTCTAGAACATTTTAATTTGAATATTTGTTTTTGTTTCATTAAATTTTGCTGATCCATTTCGATTATACGACAAACTTCACCCAGTGATGATGTACAGAAATTTAGTTGTCAAAACTGAACAAGGTTTGCCATATAATTATTTTCGTTTTCTTCTGCTGCTAAGCGATCCTCGCACTTCAACACTTTTATTAAGACTGATGTTCTGACCCAACGCAGCTTCAACTTATATACCCTAAGTCTAAGGCTTACCTGAACTTTAGAGTCGGCTTAGCGCTGCTTACCTGGGATTTACCTGCGCTTTCCATGGAAATCGCAGTTTCTAAAACCTTCGTGAAAATTCCATCGTTAAGAAATTTTGCAACTCCTAATCCGTGGCCATAAACGGATTAATCTCACATATTTTGGGTAAAAACGCGCAGCTGTGTAGCGGCATTCGCAATTCGCAGAAGTGCAATTGGGTTAGTCCTGGAAAGGATCGCAGCCTCACTGAATTGTTTAATTGGCCAGTTTGCCCGAATCTGTACACGTCCTTGTTATGAGCGTACTTTTGTGACAAACTGTACATGCTGGTACGCAAATGCCTAACAGCTACATAGGCATAAGGTCCTTGAGATTGAAGATGTCCACCTGTTGACAGTTAAAATTGGCAACCCTAAAACCGCCACTTCAGATCCTAGAAATACACTTTCTTAAGAACAGTTGTTCGGTACTAATTGCTGGGTGTAACCCAACTTCAAGGTTGACATTTGATAGCTGTTTAATTAACTGCTGTAAGTTTCTTAATTGGTTTTTCGGTTTTTAAGCTGAAGATCTTACTTTTCATAGAATTTAGTTCGGTACACTTTCCTTTTAAGCCATGTCATTTAAAATATAAATTTTACAATCTCTGCTTATGAAACTGAAAACAAAAGCATTCTAACCTTATTTGAGTAAGAAACCAACCAAGAAATCATAATCGATTGACTGCTGCAATAGAACGGACACGTTCCCGGATTAAAGAAAATAACGCAACATAGTATATACATTTATATGATTTAAATAAAATCCTTTATTAACTCAGACACTTACTTAAATTCAAAAATACTTTTTTTTTATATATTTTTTTTTACACAGATCGTTTCTTAATTCTAGACATAATTTCTAACTTAAATACAAATTTCAATAAACATTTTGTACGGAACTTAAAGTAAAGTAAAGCCTTGAATAATATTTAAACATTATTAGGTTTGTGTTATGTTTTTCAATTTCATTTAAAATTAGCAAAAAATATATATATTGTCCTGAAATAAGCAACACATATTAATTGAATGCAAGTTTATAGATCCTATAAAAAAAACAAAAACAAAACAATAAAATTAAAAAGCCAATTTCCCTTTAAGGAAACCAATTTTTGAACAACATCAATAACTTTTATTATTAAGAAAATCCATGCAAATTTTGAGTAATTGTTTCTAAAATCCAGATAAATATATATATGCATATATGTATGCGTGTGTTTTCGGTATGTAAAAACCCTTTAAAGAGTTATATATATATTTGAGATACATTTACTGTACTCATAAAATTGATTATTTATTCCATAGACATTTATCCAATTTATCCAAGTATCTGTTGTTTATCCTTTTGAAAAAAAAAAAACATGCACCACCAAAGCAAACCACATCAAAAAATCATAAATAATAACACAAGTTTTTTTTTTTTTTTTTGGTTTTTCTTAAAGCTTTCGCTTTGTATATATTTATTTTTATTTTATTTTTTTTTTAATTTGGTAAAATTAAATCAATATTCTTTTTCAGTTATATGTTTTTTTTGATATTACCTTTTTTCAGTTATCATTTCTTAGAAAAACGAACATATATGTTTCATATTTTCAGCGTACAACTAGAAGAAGAAGAAAACAAAGATTGAAATAAAAGCAAGATCAAATTTGAAATCAAATAATAATAATATGTTATAGGTTAATAGTTGTTTTTAAATTCATAGTTTGTTTCTTGTTGCACTTGTTGTTGCTGTTTGTTTTTTTCTTTGTTTCATACATTTTGCTGCTCTTATTTGTTGTTTGTTGTTGTGTGCCTTCAACTCTTCCACTCTCAATCCTCTAAGCACTCATTACTCCATTACCAGGCTGTGGGAAGTAAAAAAGATGTACAACAATATTATATGTGAGGATGGGGGGGAGGGGGGGGGGAGGGGACGAAAACATTAAGAGAAATGTTAGCGAAATGCTTTCTTCTGGCCGCTTTAAAAAGCGTTCTTGTTGTGTTGTCCGTTATCTATGGTATGTAAGTATGATTTAAGCGCGTTTGCGCTCTATAATTAAAATTATAAACAAAACTTTGCAGTTTTTAAATGGAAACCTATAGGAGAGCGGAAAACAATTTTATGATTTTTTAACATTTAAGTTTAATTTGAATGATTGTTTTTCAAACTTACCGTTTTGTATAAAATATATGGGCTTCCATTAATTTTGTGGCATCAAAATGCCAAGGAAATAAATGGGGTAGGTTAACTATGAAAAAACTAGGCCTTAACGCTACTTGTAATAGCTTTTTACACTGAAAATAAAAGAATTAAAATCTTATTTAAAAAATAGCAACAGATGTTAATAAGATTTTTCTTAAAAAATAATCTGTTTGAATTTAAGTGCAAAAAACATTTAAATTTAAAGCTAAGTTGAGTTTCAATCATGCATATTTAAAAATTTATTTATATTTTATTGAAACTTTTTTTAAATTTCATATTTTTGAATGCTTTGCAAAAAGGTTTTTTTTTTTTCATATTTCTTATATCGAAAAAAAAGTAAATTTTGAAAAATAAAAATAACAAAAATATTTTGTACCGAAGGCAGTTTTATTTAATGTCAAAAAAGTATTTTAGAAATTGTATAGTTTTTTTTTTTCAATGCATTTTGCATATATTCATATACACATCTTCTAAAGATTTTATAAAAATAAAAATAGTTTATAGGAATGCGTATTATAATTACAAGTTTTTTTTTTTTTTTGTACATAGAAAACAGTCTTGTGTTTGTCACAGAAAAGAATTGAAGAAACAATATATGTATGTATATACACAGAATGATAATAATTGGTAGTTAAGGACATTTATCAAACTTACAAGAAATTGTCGTGGCCGCTTTAGCGGCTGCTTTTGCTGCTGTTGCAGTAACTTGTGTTGTTGTTGTTGGTGTTGCTGCAGCTGTTGCTGGCATTGCTCTGTTAGCAGCATGCGTTAATTGTATTTGTTGTCTCTGTTGATGTTGTTGTTGTTTTAGTGGTGGCTGCTTGTTGTTGTCATCTTCATCAACAATGTAGTAGCTAAAAGGACTGTTGCTGTTGTTGTTGTTGCCGCCATAGCCGCCGCCGCCACCGCCATTTTTATTGCTGTTGTTGTAGGCAGCAAGTGTTGCTGTTGTTGTTGCTGTAGTTGTAGTTGGCTGCTTGCGCTTGTGTCCGGTAATGCTTAGAGCGGCCGTTAGACTTGAAGCCGCATGCAGTATTGAACGTTGGTTGAAAATGCTATTATAAGCAGCTGCTGCTGCCGCATTGTTGTTTTTGCGAAATTTATGCTGATTATGATGCAGAGACGACGGTGGCGGCGGGGCCGGTGGTTGCTGTTGTTGTTGTTGCTGTTGTTGTGACAACGGTTTTTGTTGTTGTTGTTGTTGTTGCTGTTGCTTTTGTCCTTGTGGCTTTGGCGGTTGTCACGAGCAGGCAAGCTCAGCTGTTGCTGGGCTGCTGTTGTTGTTGTTGCCATTAGTTTGCTCATTGCTGTCGGAGCAGCTGCTGCTCTCAGTGCCATTGTTGGCCTTTGCCTTAAATGTGGGCGCATTCATTTGAGCCACTGTGGGCGTAGTGGGTGTCACGCCACCCGTTTCACTCGAGGCATTTGAATTGTCCTCAGTTAGCTGCGAACGAAAACGAACAAACAGCAATGGCAAATAAATTGATAGCTTTATTGTGAAATTGTTTTAGATAGCTTACCGATTCACTTAGACGATGCACTTTGGCATTTTTGCTGCTGGCCGCTGCCGGCTGTTGTTGGCCTTGTGGCAACGATTCCTGCGACTGTGCCAGCTCTGTGGATAGACGCTTGCGATTTGCGACCATTGTGTTATTGAAATTGTTATGAGCCTCCATTGATTTGCGTTCGCGCTTCAAGAAATCGGCATCCAAATAAACCGACAGCTGTTTGCGTTTAACATGACGCGCATCGATGGCCATGCCCTCTTTCAACATTTTAATGTTTACCTGCAGCAGGTAGAGATATATAATTTATAATCTATGCTAATAAAAATGGATTATGTGTATGTGTGTTTACTTACGCCATGCATAATCACATGCTCTGTAAAGTTTTGTATGCTTTCGGTTAGATCAATGTTGAGGTTCTCGGAACGCTCAAACTCCAGACCAATAAACCAAAGCGAACAAAATGGTGCTGGTGGCTTTTCATCTTTTTGTTGCGGCTGCTGCTGCTGCTGTTGCTTTAAATCGTCTTCGTTGCCGCTATTATTCTGGGAATTGGTAATAATAGCGCCCTTCTTTAGTTCAAAACACTTTGGATTGACATGGGCCAATGCAATGTGCGGATTGCGCTCCAAATTGCCAATGAGCAGACGCACTTTGGACTCAACGAGACCGCACCATTCCAAATGATCATCGGCCGTTTGCGAGTTAACGAGCAGCACAATAAAATGACGATATCTGTAAAAGAAGCTGGGCGCCTCAAAGAGACGATTCCAGGTGACGCGTCCGAGCATGATTTCATCGGTGATGCTCATGCCGCGATTAAATTCGGTCAATATGACTTTCTTTGTGGATTCGGACACATTGAATGTAGAGTTTTGTTGTGGATATGCGGGCGTTATTATCGGCATCAAATGATAACGATCCGAGGCATTTACACGCGGATCCCAAACCTAATAAGCCACAAAATCTTCATTATTAAATAGTTCATTATTTTTTGAATAAATCTTACCTGAAATCGTAGATTCACATTATCGGGATGCTTTAGCAAGACTGGATTGGGCCACTTCCAGCGCGAAAAGACCAAAAAGAATTTGTGCACCAATGTTGCAGCGGCTGCGTTCGGATATAGCTGACAAGTGCGTGCCACCAGCATTGCCCAAGTGACGCCACCAAAATAGCCAAGCGAATTCGAATATATGCCATGCTCTACAGAGAAAAGTTATTATTAGTTTAATCAAAAAATGCTTAGTTTGTGTTTCAACTCCAACTCACTTTTAGCCCACAATTTGATGGCGCGCAATGCCAGGCGAAAGTTCTCAATGTTGGGAACGAGGGCAAGTATCTCATCGGTGACACGGCAACCGTTCAAGCTGCGCACCGAACGCGGATCTAGATTCTTGAGCAGATTATCATCGCGCAAATCGAAATCATCGGGTATCTCTTTCAAGGAGAGACGCGCAAACAATAAATCAATTTCAATGCCATCAAAATTCATTTTTATGACGGGCACAAATGCCTCCTCAACGGAGCGACATTCGGTGACCTCCGGCTGCTTTTTGAGCACCTCGAAGAAGCTTTGAAAATAATCGGTACGCTCGATATTGCGTGGCGCCACGCACAGTGCATCAATATCGGCACCCTTATGATGCACACCCAGACGATACGACCCAAATGTATAGATCTTGCCGCCAAGCCTTTCGGCAGCAGCTTCGGGCATATTCTTGCTAACCGATATCTCTTTGACCCATTGCTTGACCAGCGTATTTAGCTTGGCCAATATCTCCATGCGATGATTCAATTCTTGTTGGCTCTCGAAAACGTTATAGGGTTCGAGAGATTTGCCCAAATCGCCAGTACGCTGCAGATCCTCGGGCCGTGGCTCAGCCAAACTAATTGCCGATGTCATGCCCAATTGTTTGGCTGGCTGAGTGCCATTGTTGCCATTATTATATTGCGGGCGTTGTGTTGGTTCGGAATTCCACATGTTGTTTCCTTACGTTTAAAATACTGCAATCATAGATAATGCACATTTATTAATTATGCATTTAATTTTACTCAGAAAAACATTCCATTACTTACCTAACTAGTTTAAGAGTAAAGGTTGGTTATGTTTATTAGTTTGTATAATTAAAAGTTGCAGTTGCAGTTGTTTGCTGTTGTTGTATGGTATAATTAAAATGGAATTATATCTTCGTTGCGCACAATAATAAAATGCTGAAAAATACATAAAAAAAAAAATTAAAATTAATATTTAACTTCAAATCATAGAAAAATTACATTTTTTTTTTCGCAGAATACAACACTTTTGTAGGAAACCAATTAAAAGCAACAAGTATAAACAAAACGTACGTTTTAAAAGCACTATGTTTAAACATAAGTATTTTTAAAATTTTTATCAATCACTCCATACTGAAAAGCGCAGTTGTTGCAATATTTGCAACAGATACACAAGCTCCAACTAACTGTTCTGGATTAAGAGAGAAAGAGAAATGCTGAGCGCACAGAATACAGCCTGTTGCTGACTTGGCCACACTCAAGTGAGAGCTTTTCATATTTGTATTTTTTCTCTCTTGGTCACATAAACAAATGCGTAGATAGTAGATATGGTTTTATTTTTTTTTTTTCTTCTTTGTATTTTGACAACGAAAAAGTGCAAGCTAATCGTCGAGACATTACAAACATAAACAATAAGCAACAGTAGAAGCGTATCAAAACGGAATCAAAAATCAGATAGACACCCACACAAACACTCACGCGCATGCAAGCAGACAACTGAGAGAGAAAATAAACTCACGCGCACACGCACTCACCCACACGCACAAATTGTGAATACAAACAAAATGCGCTGCGCATTGAACTTTTATATTAACTGCTGCTTACCTGCGCTATTTGTTGTAAATCTTCTATCCCTTTTCTTCTTCTTGTAGTTCGGCTAGGTTTTGGGTATCAAACGAATTGAAGTTTCGTTATGTTGCTGTTGTAATTGTGGTATTTTATGACGCAAATGTATGCGTGTATATTTTGTATGCATGGGTGCAAATTTATACATATGTATGTATGTATGCATGTACTTTGGCAACGTCCGAGAGTTGGGGCCCATTCATATGTGTCGCTCCGGCTTTTTTTCCTAAAGCACTTTTGTATTTGTTATTTGTGTCGCGCTTTGTGTGTTTTATTTTATTTGCGGTCGCGCATCGTTTTCTTCTTCATGCTCATCTCTTTCATATCGTATTCGCTGCTATATACACACATGTAACTTTTTTCTCTTCGTTTTTCTGGCCTGCTTCTGCTTTTTTATGCTACGTGACTTTGAGTCGCTCGTTGCTTGACGCACACCATGCACACAAAAAAAAATCACTTTTCATTTAATGAATACAGCGTTGTTAAAACTGCGCCTGGTTTTTTTTTGTCCAGTATGTATTCGACGTTTTATGTTTTCTTTTTAACGTTTGATTTGCGCGTTCAGCAATAAATTATGAGCAAGAACCGCAACGACCGATACAAATGTGTGTGGATAATAGAAGAGAAGCCAGAAAATTCAGAGTTGCTTTTCAATGTATCTCGCAATGCATGCACAGCTCTCCGCGTTGCGCAGTTTTACAAATACTGACAAAAAATACCAAAACATACAGTCCACACAGACCGTTTGAATTCGTAAGCAGAAACTTAAACAATTGTCGTTTGCGAGTTGAAAATTAAGCCTTCAAACTAAATAAGAGCTATTACTTGAAATAACAATGCTTCGATATGGTTTTCTTTATTGCTAAATTGCTTTGGATATGTTATTATGAACTAGGTGGCAGCATGGTTTTGCTAAAATCCACAGAGAACTTCAACTCGATGGCAACTCTGCTAACAGCTGTGTAATTTATTTGTATTTTGTTGAATTTAAGAAAACTATGCAAAAAGTTTAATGAACGAACAACAATGTGAAATCACGCACTAAATGGCAGCCACAACATGATACCCTGGATGCGCGAAAAGTTCAATGAGAAGCGCGCCAAGTGGCTAGCACGCAACAAGCAGCGGACCAGCAACGAAACCGAAACAAGCTCAAGTTCCACGCAGTGCACTGCAAGCAGCGTCAGCGCCAGTGGCAGTGGCAGCAGCAGTCTCAGTTTGCGCAGCGGCACATCCAACAGCCTCCAGGTGCATCATCATGTTGAGACCCAAACAGATGGCAACGGCGGCGGTGGTTGCGTTCTTCGCACTCCCTCACCAGCAAGAAGAAGACGAATACAATTGGAGATGCAACTGCAGCAGCAGCAGCAACAGCAACAAAACCAGCAGAAAACAACAGCAGCGGCAGCAAGGAGCAAAGAAAGAGCAGAGCAGGCGAATGAGTAAGTTGACAAACGCAACAAAAGTGAACTCGAATTAAATGCCAACACTTATATATACCAAATATCGAAATTCTCCGTTGGTTTAACCAATTAAAACACCACACAAAATACACCAAACAAACTATGCAAAAGTTGCGCAGTTTGTTTCTTAAGTGAGTTGAATTGAAAGAGAGAGAGGGAGAGAGAGAGACGGAGAGTGTTGGCTAGTTTAATAAACATGTTCTAAACTCTATCTTTGGTTTACAGAAAAAATAATGCTGGCATCCGAACGACTTCATCAACGATTGTCGCAAATCCAGAAGCATTGCCCAAAATTGGGGAAACAATTATTGTGCGGGTCATTTGTCCCAGTTCCCGTGTGCTCATCTTCAAGACAGACACAAACAAGCGTCTAAATGATCTAAAAAGCGAGGTGATCCTCGAGCTAAGCGATGATCCCGATTCCATACAACTATTTGCACCCGATGTACGCCATTTGAATCCACGCTATAGACTCTATCGTGCCGAATACTTTGGCGGTGAACTCAATGAATCGCAGACACTCGCTCAGCTGCATGTGCGTCACTACGAGACCTTCATATTGTCACCGAAACGGAGTACTCTATCGCAAACTTTAACGCACACTCGCGAGGTGCCCGGACCCAATGATGCCCTACTCGAGAGTGCCACACGTTTTGTGCATAATAATACATGCCCGCTGCCCGTCATCGATATCAATGAGATCTTTCAGCAATCAAATGTATGAATTTTGCAATTCCTTATTTCAATTGATATAATTATCAACGTTCTCTTCCATTTAGATTCAATATGATGTGCGTAAAGTGCTAATTTCGCTGGCTCAGGCAGCGGCCGTTGTTATTGGTGCTGGACCTTTTGCGCCCCGTCTGATAGCTATGTTGAAGCAACGTCTTGTGAATCGACGTAATCATCAGGCAGATACGCTGCAGTGTCTTGTTGATATGGGCTTTACTCGCGAGGTTGCCGATCATGCTTTGCGCAACAACAGTGGCGTCTATGCATCGACCCTCGAATGGCTGATACAAAATCAGCGGGATGAACTAGAGGCGCTACAACAAAACCAGCCAATACCGCCACATCAACCGCTTATGCAACGCAGTGTCTCATCCATATCACCCTCAACTATAGACACAAATAATGTAACTACATATTACAACTCTTTAAGGTAAACCAATTATCATTTTATGTTTATTTTTGTTTTCCAGGATTCGATTGAAAATACTGCGGCTTTGTTGCAAATTGTGCGTATTTATAGCCATCGTGATGCCCCGCCGAGCGAGGAGTGTGTCGAATCGCTAATTGAGATGGGTTTTGAAGAGGAAGCCGTTTTGGTGGCGCTCAAAAAGACGGGCAACAACAAAGCATCCGCATGCGATTGGCTATGCGATAATCGTACGGCCAGTGTCATAGAGCTTAGAGAGGGTTTAGCTCCGGATTCACCCATACTTAAAGTAATACTTGAAATGCCGCAAGTCCAACAAACACTCAGCAATCCAAAGACTTTTTTGGGTAAGCTACAACAACTTGGATTACCAAACTTTTAATAATATGTTTTAATTCATTTGATTTAGCATTTTTGGCCATATTGGAGAACGAGAATGCCATAAGGGTTTGGCGTGGCGATAATGATACCACATCGGTTATCACACATATCCTGCAAAAGTATCACGAAGAGAAGCATGTGATGGGCATCAATCAGTTCTATATGAATCGTTGGTAATAGTTAAATGCTTCTCAACGGAAAAAATATATATATATATATATAGAAATACATAACGTGGCCTAAATAATTAAAAAATAACCAAATTCTATTTATACATTCACAAAACCAAATACATATACACATATACATATACAAATATATATATATACATACAAAGGCCTGGTTAAAGTTAAGCGCAGTTGAGCCTCATATATATATATACATACTCTATATAAATATTATATTGTATGACAAGTATTTTTGTAGCCAAAAAAACAAAATCAGAGAATAATAATATACAATAAAATAATTGCACCAAGCCAAAAAATATATAGAAAACATGCTTCGCTTTCAGAGCACAAATTGGCTGCAATTAAAATAACGCTTACCGATCAGTACGAAATGAAAGAAAGTAATGCATTAAGTAGTCTATAATTAATTATGATTATACCATTGAATCACATCTATAAAACTAGTAGTTTCAGTTCTAGTCATGATCCTAAACTTATGTCATTATCTATAACTTATCAAAAGACTCGCACAACTTCTACTCTTAACTTTAAATCGATATCTTTATAATATGTAAACGGACTCGTTTCATTTATTCTGTGCGGTTGTATTAAACCAAAAAAAAAATAAACAAACAAGTTGTTGAAATTATTAAAGAGTGAAAAATTAATAATGGAATAATCGCAACTAAACATAAAGTATTATTTTGTATGACAAATATTGTATATGTATTATTTAAGTCATAAAATAAATTAGTTTTTTATAAAATATTGTTATGGTGAATTTTTCAACTTTTAGAAAATCCATTTCTTTTGCGAACATAGATAACATATTACTTTTTAATCTTCCCTTAACAGTTTCAATTCGACTAGATTGCCAGAAACTATAAGTATTTATTTTTAAAAATTTGTTTTACTTCTAATTGGTTCTTCGAATGAACTGGTGGTTTTCTAAGTGTGAATCAAACATTTAACAGTAACGTCATTTGAGTCATTTCAAAATGAGAGATAAAACATCGAATTAATGATAAGAGGATATCCCAGCTGAATCATTTACCCACTAACCTTATCTTCAAGTGTTTGTTTATCGTCAGAGAAACCGGAAGTTATCAAGAGAGCGAAAGTATTACGTATGTTGAGTACACTCTTTAAAGCTTTAACACATGCTATGTAGTTCAGAGCACAGATCAGTGTATTGGGCAGTGAGAGCGAGCTTTGTGGATGTTGTTGAAGTGGAGGGCAATTCAGTTGCTCACACATGTACATTTTATTGTGCTGCTGGCACTGTTCATGCAAAAAATGTGGATTAAGAGTTCTGCCTTGTGGATTTCGTGAGTTCAGCTTTCTACATTGTGGATTCTGTGAGCTCAGCTTCCAATATTGAAGCAAGATAAATATGATAAACTTTTAGCATAAAAACAAAACAAGTAAAATAAAAAGACCAAAACTATCTATCAAAACTAACACGTTCCCTTGCCAACCGCAGACCAAATTCAAGCATACATAATCAGGGCCTATAATTATGTATGCTTTACATGCGTATGCATGCTTGTGTGTGTGTGTGTGTGTCCTTATGGTCAAGGGTCGTGTGGCATGTGGCATGCGACCAACTGTTTTCATAAGCGTAACAAACATTTTCGCAAGCCCAATTAGTTGACAACCCGCCACCCCCCACAGCTGACCGCTAACCGCACATATGCCGGGAGTTGCTGTTGTTGTTGTTGTTGGCCCCCAAACCATGGACATTTAGTTCAAGACTGTGTCCTTGCTGGAGTCCTTCTGGCAATCTTCCGCTTCAGCATACTTATGTATCTCCTGCTTCCCGCTGACTTCTAAAAATTAATAAAAGCGCAAAAACTTTCTTGCTTTCCTTTTTTTTAGTAGTTTTTCTTTTCTCCTCTCTTTCTCATTTTCTCTTACTTTCTTTGTCCTTTTGTTGGCCTTTTGTCAACTCGCCACGTGTACAACAAACATAGTTGCGAACAAAAGTGAAAAAGCCAAAAGTAATAAAGTTTTCAATTGTTTCTCTATAGCTTTTCTATGGAATATGGTACGGAATTTTTTTTTTTTTTTTTTTTTGGAAATAATAAAAATTTTATCGGTTTTCGTTATTTTTCATTTAACAAGATCTATAAAACTATGAATAATTAAGACAAAAAGCTCTTAATTAAAAATCATATAAAATAATATTTCTTTTTTTGTACCATATTTTATTATAATGATGATTGATCAACCTAAAGGCTATATAATATTATTCAGATTTAAATATTTTAGTAGCTTTAATAACCTTTAAGGCTTACAGGGCATTACTTAGTCGGTTTTTGTGTTGATTGCAAATATTTTATTATATCTTTTGAATTTCAGTTTTTTTTTTTTTGTAGTGGTTGACTTCAAAGTTTTTAACTGGCGCTGACTTTAAGTGCAATTCAGTGCCGAGGCACCATAAGAAAAAAAACAACTTTTTTTTCCCCACTTGTAGCTAACTTTGTAGTTTTTTTTCTTTCGCTTCCCTACTTTTATACTTGGTTTAAGTGTTGTTGTTATTGTTGGTGGCTTTTTTTTTTATATTTTTTGGTGGCTGCCACATTTTGTTTTGTAGTTTTGTGCAGTTTAAAAACGCATTGCCAAATGTGTCACACCATAAAGTGTTGTTGTTGTTGTTGTTGTTGCTGTCTGGGAAGAGGTGTGGTGCGTCGTGTTGGGCGGTTGAGAGGGTATAACAGTATTCGGTTTGCCATTTAGCCTTTGTCTTATGCATTGCACATTTTACACTTGACGCACAACAAAAGGCAACGTCTTATGGTGAGGGGGTACGGCGGGGAGTGCTATACATTGAATAGTATGAAAGGATTTTGAGGACTTCGCCCGCACCACCCCTGCAAACAATTCAAAACTGGGTTGAGTATTTTAATGGTGACATTCAGGCTTTTGAATTGGTTTTTGTTTTTCATTTCGAAAGAAAGCCGACAAATAGTTAAAATATAGGACTTGTAAGTATTTTTGTTGCATTAAAAATGAAAATAAATCCATTGTAAGTTTAATTTATAATGGAATGTAACTAAAGTTTTGCTATGGAATTCTTTACCTTCTTTTGCAAAATCAAATTGCTTCGAAGAAAGATCGAGATTTGTTTCTGATTTTAAAAAATCTTATTCCCTTATTTGCTTTCATCTTTTAACAAACTTAAATTAACTTAAAACTATTTAAACTTATGAAATAAAAGAACTTATTGACCAAATTATTAAAGCAACGGAAGGAACTAAGAGACTCCTTGATCATAATGAGGAAATTGAACGAACTAAAGAACTTAAACAAAGAGATTCTCACAATTCGTTTAGGGTTCAACCAAGAAATAAACTTAAAAAATGCAGGAGTTCCTTTAAAGAAGTAAATACCAGATTAACAATATGAAAAATCAGTTCGTTTAGTATAAATTGAAGTACTTTTTTATTTTTTGAAATACTTTAAACATTTTTTCGTTCGTTATACATGAAAAACTTATTTAAAATCCTCCAAAATTAGCTTAAAAAATCTTCTGTATTTTATTTACTTTTTCTTAATATAATAAATTTCTCTTCAAAAATTCAAAAAGTTTTATTATCATATCTCTCTTACTGTTGGTTAAAAAACGTTTCTTATCCAAATAAATATTTGGTTTATTTAATGAACTAACAAAATTTGCTTTATAACGAGTTGAACTCTTTGCCGCAAGAGTATTTAATCTTCGTTTGGAAGATTAATGTTACTTTTTATAACACACACACACACACAAACAAACATATGCTGTGTTTTATAATGTTTGGCAATTTGTTTTATCTATGTTTTTGTTTTTGTTTTTTTTTTCGTGTATTTATTTCCAGTTGAGAGCAATGCCAACAAAGCAAATAATTTAAAAATTGCACTTTTAATGCAACACAATTAATTTTGCTAGAGTGAGAGAGATAGGAAGAGACGAAGCGAGAGTGAGACCGCACATTTTTTCACATATGCATTATTCAAAACAGCACCCAAAAAACAAAACAAAAACTCGATTTTTCGGAATTAATGTTGAGCGCGTTTATTTAGTGGTCAAGCCATCCATGAGATACAATAAATGCATGATAAAATCACAAAAGCTGGTAAAAGTGGCTTTTAATTAATATTTTGAGCGCATAATTGTTGGAATTTTTTTCTTTTTTTTTGAAAATGTAATAAATAAAATTACTTGTTTTTTAATACTTTTCTAGCTGGCTGCCTTGGCAGCTGGAGCATTTTGGTTTAATGGTCCTTTGCATCTTGTTGCAAGCATGCAAAAATTGATGACGCATGCGGCAACAATAGGAAAACGAAACGTTGAGTTTGGGTTTGGGTTGAACTATATAATAAATCATCTGATGCAAGCTAACATCAAGCTAACTACTATTAAATCCCAGCCCCAGCTAAAACAGCACCCCTCACACGCAAAGTGGCTGTGTGGCAAATGAGTTTTTGATATTATCAAAAAAAAAAAAAAACAGAAAAAAAAGAAAAAAAAAACAGGGACGAAATGCATTGACAAGCAGCAGTCACTCACCCCTCCATCTTCCCTTATAGGATAACAGTAACACGCCCAAGCACTCCCCAGGCAGCCTATAAAAAAAGTAGAATTCTTTGTGGTGGGGGCTTTAATATTGTTGTTGTTGTTGTTTTTTCCTGGCTTTGGCAATATCCGTTGCATATTTGCAGGCGCCGCACAATTTATGAACAGTATTATTATTATTATTATCAACGACGACGACGACGACGGCGACGACGAAGAAAACCCCAACAAAAACCCAAAACCAAACAATGCGAAATTCGTTCATTTTCGTTTTTCGTTTATTTTTTTTTTGTGCAATTTGTATGAAAATGTGCGTTTTTGTCATTGGAAATTCTGAACGCATGCGACGATTTTCTATGTTTATATTTGCCATAAAAAAACAACAAGAAAACGAAATAATTTGCCATAATGCGCTAGCGCTTAAACATTGCATTAAATATGCATTAAAATTTCCAAGCTCAATGGCATGCCATCAAATAAAATATTTAAATTTGATCAAGAGAAAGATTTAGTACGAGGCATTGAAATAACAACAAAAATAAATTCATTTTGGTGCAACATACCATAACATTATAATATCCTATAACATATTATTATTGTTTACAGGGTATTTAATTTCAAGACATAAAATTAACTTGGCACTCAAATTTTAATGAAATTTGCCAACTGAACTTATCAAAATGTCTAATGACATTTGCTTTTAACTGATTAAAAATTTTATTAGAAAACCCAAGTTGGCAATCGTAAACTATTTATTATGCTAGGAATAAGTAAAATTATACATACTATTTATCATTCGAATCACATTCATCACAAAACTATAAACAACCAGAACTTTATCAACATATCAACCCCTAACCACCCAACCCCCACCAAAAATCTGTTCACCCAATTAAACATTTAAAACCAAATCGAACTTGTTCATTAGCAAACATTACGAAACATGTTGCCCAAATTCATTTGTTTATATGCGACATGAAAATTAAATCCAGCCACGCCCATAAGCGAGAAAAATTAATGTGTGTGTCCTTTTATTGGCCATGTTTCGTCTGTCTGCAAAGGAAGCAAATAAAAATTCAGCTTAAACGCATGAAATCACACAAAGATACTAAAAATTTGAGCATGCAAACGGCAAACGGCAAACGGATTCTGTGGTATGGATAAAATATCCCCACAACATCCACAATACCCACACACACACACGTACATCCATACAAAGCTAAGAGAGTGACACAAAAAGAGCGAGAGAGAGCGAGCGAAACAGCTACAATGTCAACTGCCCTGTGTACAAAAACAAATCTCTACAGTTTATGACGCAGTAGGCCAAAACGTCCCGGCCTCATAAATATAAAAATTAGTTGCTGGTCAGTTAGCAACTGGCTGGCTAATGGACAGAAGAAAAGAGAGAGGGGAATACGGTTGACCGTTAAAATTGTGTGGGCAGCTCAGACGATGCGTTGCTCTTTTTCCTTCTCGAAGGCTACGGTGGCCGCCCCACAATTAATTAATTAGCTCGGTTTGACAAAAATTGGTGGGGTCGAAAACCACTAACTGGATGACCAGCTGCACATAGTTGAGGGCGGGGTGGGGAGTTCGAGCTTGGCGCGTGTTTATTTATTATGGCAACTACTGTTTGTGTGAGTGTGTGATTTTAATTTAGTTCTTTGTGTATCGCAAAATTATTCTTGGCTAACTCTTTAATACAAATGTTTTCGGCTACAGTCAAATCAAGGGCACAGGTCAGCTCATTAGGTGAGAGCAAGAGATTTGTTGATGCTGTGAGAGTGGGAGGTAAGTCATTTGTCAACAGTCACACATGCAAATGCCGTTATACCTTTGTCTAGCTGAGAGTGATGTAGATGCTAAGAGCGAACTGCTCGCACTGCTTTTGATCCTGTTATAGTTGGAATGTATTTTGTCTGCTTTTTACCGCCTACTTGTAGGTGTGAGATTAATTAGTGCATTTAGTTTGTTTTGTTTGTTTGATCGTTTTTTTTGTCGCATTCGAGTTGCAGTTTATTTTTTATTTTTTCGGTGCAATATTAATTACTAGCTTGTGGTAATATAGTGAGTGCAGTGTTTATCTAATAGCTCTTTGCGTAATATGCTCAAACGGTTTATTTAAATAGTCAGCATCAATAACATACAAACTATTTTTTTGTTGCGCTCCGTTTGCGGTGAAAAAATATGGCGCAATTTCAAGTATGATCCACAGTAGAGAGAGACATGCTGAGAAAGCTTTTGATCCTGTTATAGTTTGAATGTATTTTGTCTGCTTCTCCACCGTCGAGTTGTAGGTGTGAGTTTAATTATGGATTTAGTTTGTGCGCGTCTGTCTTTGTTGCTGAACGTTTTTTTCGCATTCGTAGTTGCAGTTTTTGTTTTTTTTTTTTTCGGTGCAATATTAACTACTAGCTTGTGGTAATGTAGTGATAGCTCTTTGCGTAATATGCTCGAACGGTTGATTTAAATAGTCAGCATCAATATCATACAAATTATTTTTTTGTTGCGCTCCGTTTGCGGTGAAAAAAATATGGCGCGATTTCAAGTATGATCCACAGGAGAGAGAGACATGCTGAGAAAGCTTTTGATCCTGTTATAGTTTGAATGTATTTTGTCTGCTTCTCCACCGTCGAGTTGTTGGTGTGAGATTAATTAGTGGATTTAGTTTGTGCGCGTCTGTCTTTGTTGCTGAACGTATTTTTCGTATTCCTAGTTGCAGTTTTGTTTTATTTTTTCGGTGCAATATTAAAACTAGCTTGTGGTAATGTAGTGAGTGCAGTGTTTATCTAATAGCTCTTTGCGTAATATGCTCAAACGGTTTATTTAAATAGTCAGCATCAATAACATACAAACTATTTTTTTGTTGCGCTCCGTTTGCGGTGAAAAAATATGGCGCGATTTCAAGTATGATCCACAGGAGAGAGAGAGACATGCTGAGAAAGCTTTTGATCCTGTTATAGTTTGAATGTATTTTGTCTGCTTCTCCACCGTCGAGTTGTAGGTGTTAGTTTAATTATGGATTTAGTTTGTGCGCGTCTGTCTTTGTTGCTGAACGTTTTTTTCGCATTCGTAGGTGCAATTGTTTTCTTTTTTTTCGGTGCAATATTGATTACTAGGTTGTAGTAATATAGTGAGATCAATGTTTATGTGATAGCTCTTTGCGTAATATGCTCAAACGGTTTATTTAAATAGTCAGCATCAATAACATACAAACTATTAAACTATTTTTTTGTTGCGCTCCGTTTGCGGTGAAAAAAATATGGCGCGATTTCAAGTATGATCCACAGTAGAGAGAGACATGCTGAGAAAGCTTTTGATCCTGTTATAGTTTGAATGTATTTTGTCTGCTTTTCCACCGTCGAGTTGTAGGTGTGAGTTTAATTATGGATTTAGTTTGTGCGCGTCTGTCTTTGTTGCTGAACGTTTTTTTCGCATTCGTAGGTGCAATTGTTTTCTTTTTTTTCGGTGCAATATTGATTACTAGGTTGTAGTAATATAGTGAGTGCAATGTTTATCTGATAGCTCTTTGCGTAATATGCTCAAACGGTTTATTTAAATAGTCAGCATCAATAACATACAAACTATTTTTTTGTTGCGCTCCGTTTGCGGTGAAAAAAATATGGCGCGATTTCAAGTATGATCCACAGGAGAGAGAGACATGCTGAGAAAGCTTTTGATCCTGTTATAGTTTGAATGTATTTTGTCTGCTTCTCCACCGTCGAGTTGTAGGTGTGAGTTTAATTATGGATTTAGTTTGTGCGCGTCTGTCTTTGTTGCTGAACGTATTTTTCGCATTCGTAGTTGCAGTTTTTGCTTTATTTTTTCGGTGCAATATTGATTACTAGGTTGTAGTAATATAGTGAGTGCAGTGTTTATCTAATAGCTCTTTGCGTAATATGCTCAAACGGTTTATTTAAATAGTCAGCATCAATAACATACAAACTATTAAACTATTTTTTTGTTGCGCTCCGTTTGCGGTGAAAAAATATGGCGCGATTTCAAGTATGATCCACAGGAGAGAGAGACATGCTGAGAAGGCTTTTGATCCTGTTATAGTTTGAATGTATTTTGTCTGCTTCTCCACCGTCGAGTTGTAGGTGTTAGTTTAATTATGGATTTAGTTTGTGCGCGTCTGTCTTTGTTGCTGAACGTTTTTTTCGCATTCGTAGGTGCAATTGTTTTCTTTTTTTTCGGTGCAATATTGATTACTAGGTTGTAGTAATATAGTGAGTGCAATGTTTATCTGATAGCTCTTTGCGTAATATGCTCAAACGGTTTATTTAAATAGTCAGCATCAATAACATACAAACTATTTTTTTGTTGCGCTCCGTTTGCGGTGAAAAAAATATGGCGCGATTTCAAGTATGATCCACAGGAGAGAGAGACATGCTGAGAAGGCTTTTGATCCTGTTATAGTTTGAATGTATTTTGTCTGCTTCTCCACCGTCGAGTTGTAGGTGTGAGTTTAATTATGGATTTAGTTTGTGCGCGTCTGTCTTTGTTGCTGAACGTTTTTTTCGCATTCGTAGTTGCAGTTTTTGTTTTTTTTTTTTTCGGTGCAATATTAACTACTAGCTTGTAGTAATGTAGTGATAGCTCTTTGCGTAATATGCTCAAACGGTTTATTTAAATAGTCAGCTTCAATAACATACAAACTATTTTTTTGTTGCGCTCCGTTTGCGGTGAAAAAAATATGGCGCGATTTCAAGTATGATCCACAGGAGAGAGAGATATGCTGAGAAGGCTTTTGATCCTGTTATAGTTTGAATGTATTTTGTCTACTTCTCCACCGTCCAGTTGTAGGTGTTAGTTTTATTATGGATTTAGTTTGTGCGCGTCTGTCTTTGTTGCTGAACGTTTTTTTCGCATTCGTAGTTGCAGTTTTTGTTTTATTTTTTCGGTGCAATATTAATTACTTGCTTGTGGTAATAAAGTGAGTGCAGTGTTTGTCTTATAGCTTTATGCATAATATACCCAATCAGTTTTTTTCAAATATTCAGCATAAATAATAAACAAAAGCATTTTTGTTGCGCTAAGTTTTGCGATGTAGAAATACATATGTGGGAATAAAAAGGCGTGATTTTTTTCGCAAACGCAGTGGCAGTTTTTGTTTTATTTTTTCGGTGCAATATTAATTACTAGCTTGTGGTTATATAGTGAGTGCAGCCTAAAGCATAATAAGCTCAATCGGTTTTTTGAAATATTCAGTATCAATAATATTCATAAAGAAATAATTTTGTTGCGCTACGTTTTGCAATGAAAAAATGCGTGAAAAAAATTAGGCGCGATTTCAAGTATGATCCACAGGAGAGAGAGATATGCTGAGAAAGCTTTTGATCCTGTTATAATTTGAATGTGTTTTGCCTGCTACTCCACCGTCAAGTTGTAGGTGAGTTTAATTAGTGGATTTAGTTTTAGAGCGTTTGTCTATGTTGCCGATCGTGTTTTTTTTTCGCAAACGCAGTTGCAGTTTTTTTCTATTTTTTTTCGGTGAAATTATAATTATTAGCGGTAATAATAAAGTGAGTGCAATGTTTATCTTAAAGCTCTATGCATAAATGCTCAATCGGTTTTTTTTTTAAATATTCAACATCAATAAAAAAAGAAAAATATGTGGCAATAAAATGGCGTTATTTCATTCGCAAACGCAGTTGCAGTTTTTGTTTTATTTTTTGGGTGCAATATTAATTACTAGTGCAGTGTTTATCTCATAGCTTAAAGCATAATAAGCTCAATGTTAAAACAGTCAGTCAATACCTTCCAAATGAGAAAGAATGCAGCTTTCTTAAGAGCGAGCCTTATTGCATGCCAGCTGAATTTAAGAGCATTGCGGATAGTTGTTCTATATATGATGAAAACACGGAGGAACGGAAGAAGTAAGTGATTTTTTCAATCTCAACCTTTTATTTTCTCTTTTAAAATCTTTATCCAAGATAATTATGAAACCCATGTTTGGTCTTTTACTGTTGCCAAACTGACACTAACATGCACGTTTTGGCCAACTATTTTGGACATTGATAGCCTTAACATTGCCTTATTAAAATGGATTTATTTTTAATGAGTTCAGGGGCTGCGCAAAAGTTAATGAGGCTGGCAAAACAAACCGCCCAAAGGGGCGGGCAAACAGTGATTGAGGGAAATCTTTCACGTGTGTGCAAAATAAATCATCATTCAGTCCAAATACAAATACAAATAAAATGGCAATTTCCTTTGACTCCCGGACAGTGGCTTAAATCCTGACAAATGAGCGAAAATTTCACTCCGAGTACATAAGATATTAACGTGTATTAAACACGCTCTCGCCAACTCCCTTTCTTCCCTTCTTTCCTTACATTAAATGCATTAAGTCCCTGAGTAACTACATATATAAACTACAATATAGCGTTTTTGATGCTGCTGCATTGGCGTCAAATTTGCTGCTTCATTTATAAGACTTACAGCCGCTGCCCTGTTGCCGTTGTAGTTGTAGTAAAAACTCATAACAAAATTAAGCATGAGTATCAACTGTGGGCATCATCATAGCCACCCTCTAAGCATAAGGGTAGATATTTTTCTTGTTACTGACTTTATTCCATTGACTTCCTTTTGTTAGGGAACACGAAACACGAATTATGCATTAGTTTCAACTTGTAGCGCATGATTAGATGGTTTTTCTTTCTATTCCCGCCCCCCTTCACAGATTTAAGGGCTGCAGCTGACCCAATTGTAAGTACACAAAGGCGGCTTAAGATATGTTCTAGGCTAGGGAATAGTTTGGAATAAATACGTCTTAAATAATAAATATGAAAAGAAAATTAAATAAAAACCAGAAATGAAAGAATCAAATGACCGATTTTTCTTAATCTCATCATCAATTCTTTAGCTTGAATAATAAATATTAATCACAATAAATTTTAATTTGCTGCATTATCGCCAACTGATAAATATACTTTAATGCATCTTATAACTCCGGCAGCTGTCAAACATTTCATGTTGGCAACTTTTTGTTGTTCATTCCTGCGTGAGACACCCTAAAAATATAAAGAATATAAACAACCTTTCCAGTTAGCTGGCTTTTAATAAATATAAAGCGTTAATTTGCTGCATAATTGCGCTGTGCCACACCCACCTCTGGTAGTAGCTCCTTTATGTCCTTGCAGCTCGTTTGCTTTCAGTTAAGTAGCACAGCCTCCCACCACTATTAACAAACCTTCTACCCATTGCCATTGCTAACACCACACCCTCAACTGAAAGACAGGCAACCATCAATGGGGCTTCTTGGTCTATCCGCCCCTCCCCAGCCCCCGCCCACATTTTCATGTCTTCAATGACAGTTATTTCATTTTTCTTGTTGATGTTTTCCCAGCACTCATTAAAACAAGTTAAAAAGGCATATAGCACCCAGTTGTTGTTGTTTCCGTTGTTAGCCAAGCTGTTGAAGTTGTTCTGGTTGTGCTTCTGGTTTTTTTCTCTTTCTCTTTGTTGATATTGTTGTTGCTGTTTTCTTTCGCCTTGTTTTTGCGGCAATGTTTGAAGACAACGCACAAGATTTCAAATAACATATAACACACAACGAGACACTACAAAAGGACCATAACGTTCTGAAGTCCTTGGCTTTAATTATTGTAATAACTCGGCAAAACAGAGGGTTGCCTTTAATATTCTAGTCATATAATGATAAGGTATAGTTAGCAAAAGTGACAGGTCTTTTAATAAAAATTTAAATTGCGCATCCAACTATAACTAACATATACTTAATGTAATCAAACATATTTATAAATGGGAT
The DNA here is from genome assembly GCA_035044585.1 of Scaptomyza polygonia. NCBI lineage: Eukaryota > Metazoa > Arthropoda > Insecta > Diptera > Drosophilidae > Scaptomyza > Scaptomyza polygonia. The sequence continues at coordinate 2,102,043 of JAWNNU010001690.1, forward strand.
TTGTTAGGAAAAAGTTTTGGTGAGTCAACGATTTAAAATTATTCACATTTAGTTGCTTTTGTATTCCAATGAGTCACTGTATTTTTTTTGTTTAAATAAGAATAGCCCAAAAGTTATTTTTGTTTTAACAACAAAATAATTAATTTATTTTCATTTGTTAGGATATAACACAAAGACCACACTCCTCCAAAACACAGCAGGTGCCTAACATGAGGCAACAGTCCATTTGTCCTCTCGTCGGACCATTATTTGTATTCTCCTCCAAAATGATCGTTTGGGGTTGTTGGTTGACAACAAAAGCTGGTTGTTGTTGAATATAGGCTGGTTGTGGCATTACTTCAATCACCTCCACCGGAGGCTGATAATACGGATCGACGATATCCACTTGGTAGCCGGCGTTAAACATGATTTTTTATGTTGAAATTCTTTCGAAAAACTAACTATTTCGTTAGTAAATGACTTAATGTTTGTTGCTGAACGGCGCAATAACTTTATTTAAACTAAAAATCCGTTTCTTTGGAAAATTGATTCAAATAGGTTTGTGCTTGGTTTTTTTTTTTTTTTAATATTTTATCTAAAGCTTTTGATCAATGAGCTGTGATAATGGAAGCATAGTTCTGTGTAAGTGTCCAAAATGTTCAGTGTTGCCAAAGGCACAGTGTGACTTATAAATATGTTTTCAATTTAAATTGTGAATTGTAGGAATTTAATTAATTTTGACCCTAAAATATAAACAAATGCAAAACTTAGTGTAAACTTACGAACTATATGCTATTATTTCGCATTAAAATAACATTTTTATGTCATAGCGCTTGGACTGAGCGTTGATAGCAGTCAGTCAGAAAATGAGGAACAAGATTTTCATACCAACAGAACTCATACCAAAAGTTAATTTAATTAAAACTTAAAAACGTACTTAAGTAGTTGCAATCTTTGTACCACTGTGCAGTAGTGCGTATGAGTAATATTATTTGGGCTTTAGATAAATAGCAAAGAAACAGAAAAGTACACACACAAATTACGGTGAGTGGGTCACACACACACACACACACACACATACCCCTACCACATGCTTTACTCTTCGTTGCCTGACCCACAAACTTGTACGAAACCCTTGTCAAAAATTTAAGTGTGTTTTGGCCACAAAAAAAACTTTTTCGCTGCTGCGGCTGCAATAAGAGAAACGACAGAGAGAAACGAGAGAATATCAAAAGTCAAATAAAATGTTTTATCAAAAAAAAAAACAACAGCAGCAGCAGCAGTCGGCAATTTTTTGACACATTTTCGGTTTTATTGGCAAATTTGAAAAACATATAAATAATAACTTGGAATGTGAACTTAGTTTTTCGCTTTTCGCTTGGTCTGCTGCCAATTTGGCTCTAACACATTAAACTACAAAGTTTCTGCGGCCTTTTCAGTGTATTACTAAATTTGGCTTTTTATTAGAGAACCAAAAAACAATAACAAAAAAAAACCCATTCGAGATTTATGCAATACAATATGTTGCCCCTGAAACAAACCACACAAACCCCAAAAACATTATTTATAACAAATCGTAAAATTTTATTGCACAATATATATTAGTTAGTGTGCGTGTGCGTGTGTGCTAGTGTTAGTGTGTAACAAGACCAAACTTAATTTAACGTAAAGCATTATATAAAGGATTTGCAGCGCCCTTTTTGGCTTAAAGTTTAATGTTGAACGCCGCTACATTATCGTGCAACAGCAACAACAATCGCCACAACTAAAGCAACATGGACAGCAGGGAATAAAGCAACAGCTTTTATTCTTGGGCGCTTGAGTCGGTTGGACAATCACCGTTGTTGGTCCGGCTGGCGGTGGCACATTAACAACTTCGATACGTGTGCGATGATCCATTATTGTAGTCAATAAAAAGTTATTTGTATTACTTAAGTACGGATCGCGACTTGTTGCACGTCGAAATAGTCGTTGAATACTGCAGCTAATGCCTGATCGCACTATTATAGCCACAATCTCGGCGAGTTACTCAATTTCAAGTGCACAACTATTTGTCTTATCTGTAGATAAAACACACAATCGCAGCTCTTATCTATCGCGTGGACAGTGAAGCCCAACGTTGTAGTTATATACCAAAGAAAAACCTTGTTTGATAACTTCTATGTATGTGTTTTTTTATTAAAAACTTTGCACAGTTCAACATTTTAACTACTTCCAATAAACTGAAGAACTTTTTTGAACTCTGTAAGGCAATATGCTAATTGAAGATACTGCAGCCAATTTGAAGCTTTGACAACAATCAATTGATGTCTTTAATATAATACTAACATCATAGTTTATCTATTATATTCAGCAATGTCAAACGTCAGAACCTTTTGCATACGAGAAAGAAGGTTTTATGACCAAATATAAGGATTCTCAGATATTGACTCAAACCGAAATATTTTTTTTTCATGAAGATATTTTCTAATGAATGTTGAACTTAAAATAGTTTATTACCAAAAATTATTATGTAAAACTTAAAAAAGGCTTTAAAAAAATCTATTAAAGTTCCAATATAGATTCCTTAATTTCCTTTAACAAAAATTCCCGCTTTTTAATCGCTAATGAAGCACTTTACAAACAGAATGAATCACATGCAAACCCAAAAGAATATTCATAATCAATGACAATGCGTTGAGTATAACGGCTAATTACATTTTGTACGCTTATCTAATCCGTTTATCAGTGAACTAATCAAACTACAATTTACATGCACAGCATTCAATACTACTAAACCCAACTAATGTGGCTTCGAAGTCATAGTTATTATCGTATTGCCGGATCTCAATTATGAAATTTTACCCACTTCCTTGTTGGATAGAAAGTTTTTGAAGCGAGTAGGAATGTGGGCGGTGTTACCTTGATGCCCTTTAAATGAAATTAATAAAAACATATATATATATTTTTGAGCGCGCAATGGTGATGATAATTAGTGTACGTGATTCTATTTACTTCCATGCAGCATTCCCCAAAAAAAATATATATATAAAAGGGGTGCTTTGCGTCAACGTTGATGTCTGTCTGTGGTGTAAGTCTGTATGTGTGTGTGTAATATGATATGCGCGTAAAAAATATAGTACGTGTGTGCGTGACAATGGCAACAACGTGCGATGACAGCAACAACTGAGACCTGAGAGGAACCGAGTAGATATCTTCTCCCCTTTTTGTTTTTGGGGTTTGAAGCTGTCGGGTGTCAAAAAATAAAACAACGCCTGCTTGGAATTTTAAAATAAGCAAATGAGTTTGCCACCCAAAGTAAGTAACAGCAACAGCAACAAGGCCCATAAATATTTATAAACTTTGGCCTGTCATATAAATACAGGGTCATTAGTTGCTTGCACACCTTTTTCTTGGGCGACACCATTCGCTCGCACTCTTTCTCTATCCCCCAGGACAATAAAATCCAACACCGACGGCCATTTAAATGTTTATGGCCATACACACGACACTGTGACCGAAGCAGCTCGATAGGGGCTTATTAGTTTGACTCTACTACAAATTTGTGTGTTGAAAGGATTAAAATTTGATAAAGTTGTTTGAACTTCCGCTTGATGGCAACACGTTAAGACTGCAACTTTGCAGGTACATCAAAAGGTGGAAAAGGTGGAAGTAGTATGAACTTGTTTACATTTTTCTATGCCTATTTCTGTGCTAAACATTTTTTATTATTATACGTATTACGAAAGCTACTGGTACACCTTAAAATAACGTAACTTTTGAAGGTCATTTCAGGTCAATGCACATACTAGTACACTTATTTATAATTTAGCAATGGCTAACAGAGCCACACCCAACCAACCAACTAGCAAGTGGTAGGAAACAAACATATAAAAATGATAAAGCAAAATGGCGAAAAGTGGCAGTAAAAAAATAAAATGCGCTGCCTCAAAAGTGCCATTTGTGGCATAAACACATGCGCGCCAAAAAGTTTGATAAGACAAAAGACGGCGACGGCGACGGCGACGGCTAAAATTGTTAAGTGGGAGTGGAATGGTTCTAAGGTTGGCAAGGTGGCAGGTGAGCAGGCCAAAAAAGTTTGCCAAGTGTGGCGCCACAAACACACACACACACACAGACACATGCGTTTAAAAAAATACAAAACAATACACACAACGTGGCAATGTCCCAAGGATGAACTTCAGCGCAGTCGTTGGGACCGCAATGTGCCACTAAATGCTGCCACTAAATGTGTGCCAAGTATTATTGCTGGGTGCCTATCTGTATATACATATATATGTAAATATAAATGTATATGTGTGTGTGCCGCATATTCTTAAGGAGCTGCCTGAAGTCATTTTGCCTTCGCGCATAAAATTAGCACAATAAAAACCCATAAATGCGGCACAAAAACATGAAAATCCACTTGTTATAATTTAATCGAGTTGATAGAATTTTTACGACACAACTTTGCCAGGTAAATATTTCTTTCTCCCAATGTACGCGCATATTTTTTTAACAGAGAGGAGAGGCAACGCTTTAAATGTTGGCTAAAATAAAAGCTTTATATCACAAGAGACCAATTTATGTTTGGCCACAAAATTACTACGGCTATAAACTAAGAATCTAAAAAAAAAAAAAACCCAAAGTAAGTAAATTAGAAAGTTCTCCATGTTTATTTAAATGAATAAGTCTTTTAGAAAAACATTAATAAATATTATTTCATTAGATTCAACGTTTCTTCTTCTGCCATCTGAGTATCTGAAGTAACTATTGATAGCTTCGATCGATAGCTTGCCAACGAGCATAGTTTGTGACTAAATTCATCCTCCGTGGAGATAATGCAGACTTCAATGAACTTGATAAGTTCTGGTGACTTTAGCTGCCGCGCAATTGGCAATGCCTCATCCAAAGCCTCCTTTGTGCGTTCCACCTTATGCTGCAAGGTATTTGATTTGATCATTTGCACAACGCTTAGGAACTTCCAAATTAAGCTATTGCAGTTTTGACTTTCTGTAAAACGATTAATTAGCATCATATTGGGTATATATTTATGAGTCAAACCTTTAATGGCTTTGCGTGCATTAAAACAGCATTCATCGTAGTGCAATGAAGCTAATTTATTTCTGGCTATTTGATGCGAAATATAACATTTCTCAATTGAATATTTTGCAAATCGCATGCGTTTCTCCAAACGAGCCACCAATTTACTATAAAACAATATAAATTCATCATCTTTGTGCTAAGTTTTCTTTCTTAATTACAATATTTACCGGTTTCTTTTGCCTTCTGCATCATCGTCGCCTTCTTGGTATGTGGACCGGTCACCAAATACAAATGGTACTATATCCTTAACCTTTTCCTCTGGCAGCAACAATAATTTTCGCGTTGTGTCTGAATTAATTCTCACGTTTTTTGGTACACGATATTGTTCGCAATAAGCCAGGGCTAAGGTATTGTAAACCTCATTGATAAATTCAAATTTCCAGCACATGACACGATTCGTTTTAACCACATAATAATCACCCATGATTTTCTCCACGTAGCTTGTGAGATTCTGAGAGAAAGTTTTCAACATTAAACATTAAATGATATAATGGAAATTCTTATATTGTATAACCTTAATGTCCTTAGCTTTACGCAGCTTTCGAATCTGCTTTAGATCGGCAATCATATTGCGATGTGTTTGATATTGTACACTGAATAGATATGCATCGCGAGTCTTTTTCAACATTTTCTTATTTGGATACTTTAAGAAGGTCATAAAGTAGAGAGGATTGCGAGATTGTAACATTTTCTGTAAACGAAAAGATTTGAATTAATATCTGATTCTCAATTGAACTATCTCGTTCATACTGACAATAAACTGTCGTATAATTTCGTACTGCTTAATTGATAGTTGTTTTAAAAATGATTTCGAACGTTTGCATTGATCCAGCAATAAATTGGGATTATGGCGCAAGTTTTTCATAAACAAGACATCAGTCCACGAGTCATTCAGATAGGTCTGATGAATAACATTAAAGGCACGCGCACGACGAGCTTCTTCCAACGGCGACAATATCTCTTCCTAAAAGATAACTTCAAATGGGATTTATACTCAAAAGCTACAAGAAACTATTTACCTCCACTTCTGGTATACTGAGTATATCACATTTCTCTAAATCCCTCAATATCTTCCACATGGGACGATCATCGACAATCTCTTTAGCTTTGTTTATCTCTCTTACTTTTCGTGCTAGCTTAGCGTTTTTTGATAGGAACACAGACATCGATTGGCCAGTAACATCTTTAATGACATCATTAACCACCGTTTGCCTTAACAGAAAGTTCTTGGCCTTAACGCCCGTGAAACTACGCATATTATCATACAGCTCAACTGAGCTGCTTTCAAACTGATTCAACTCAAAGAGTGCATCGCATATTTGCATATTAATTGGGCAATTTTGCCCCCTTGCTTCCACAGCCATTCCTAGCAATGTCAATTGAGCACAACAAACTTACAAAAACGATAAAAACTTGATTCACTTACTTGCTGCTTTTCGTGCATCAATCAAAGCTTCTCCGATTCGGGCTGCTTTGCGCTGTACCTGACTGCGTCGATATAGCGTTAGATAATCGGTACTATCAACACTCAATGCCCTTGTATAGTAGTGCAATGCCATGTTTTCGCGGCGTCGAAGAAAATAATATGTACCCCAGTCTCTGTATATATCATGCTCGATTTCAGGACTCCAGTCGAACCTATGCCATGGCATTACGGCACCATCGAGGCCCGCAGACGGTATGTGACCCGCGATTGAAGTCATTTTTAACAACGATCCTCGAATCTAGTCTAAAAGTGCAAAATATCAATTTGTAAAAGTGTAAAAATTAAAAAATTTTTATATTTTAAAAATGTTTTTCACACTTTGTGTGGAGTGTGACTAAACTAGATTTGTATAAAGTTGCTTAGATATACATATATTGCAAAATTTCAAAGAGCTCTAGACGAGTTCTTTTTATTTATGTTAAACTTTGTTTATTGTTGCTATGCTTCACATTGACAGTCATATATCAGTTACAGTATACAGTTATCTTAAAACACTGTATAAGACATCATCTTTAGAGGAAAGTACGGTTGATGCCTTGCTGGTGCGTTGACTAGTCTGAGCGTTCTGTTTTTTTAGAATATCCTCATAATTGCACATTCTGCACGTTTCCATAAACTTGATCAGCTCTGGACATTTCAGCTGTACTGCTACAGGCAAAGCCCTATCTATAGCTTCGCTGGCTCTTTCCACCTTGTGCTGCATTGTATTTGCCTTAACTATTTGTATAGAACTTAGAAAACGCCAGAGCTTGCTGTTGCAGTTGCGACTTTCTAAAATGAAAATAAGACATTGTGTCGCAAATTGGTTTATAGAAATGGTTAAATCGAACCTTTGCCGGCTTTGCGAGCAATCAAACAGCACTCTTCGTAACGTCCTTGTTTTAAATGCACACTCGCAATCTGATGGAGTAAATAGCACTTTTCGATTGAATATTTTGCGAATACTATACGTTTCTCCAGTTTGCTAATCAGTTTTCTAAGAGCTTTTTGTTTAAGTATGCATAATTGGATATTGATTTAATCATGGACTTACCTTGCATTTACCGCAACGGGATCCTGCACTTCACCATCTTGGTATGTGGAACGATCCCCAAATACAAATGAATTAATATCTTTGATCTTGTCCACAGGCAGCAGCAACAGATGATTCAATGCTCTTTGACTATATTTGAAATGTTTGGGTACTCGATACTGTTCGGACAGGGCCAATGCTAAGGTGTTGTAAACCTCATTGATGAACTCGAACTTCCAACACATGACGCGATTTGTTTTAGTGACATAATATTCAGACATAATTTTCTCAACATACAACGAAAGACTCTGCAAAGGATTTGGATAAGGAACATAAAGCAATTGCAATTGTTTTACTTTCATACCTTAACTCTCTTTTCCTCTCTCAGTCTACGAATTTCACGTAGGTTAGCAATCATATTGCGATGCGTTTGGTATTGAATGCGAAATAGATGTGCTTGCTTGTTCTTTTCCAGCATTTTCTTGTTTGGAAACTTCAAATAGCTCATGTGGTAAAGAGGACTACGACTTTGTAGCATTTTCTGCAAGCACGAAATATATTGAGTAAAAATATTGAGTTGAAATATTCAAAACACTTACTATGAACTGTCGAACAATATCGTATTGCCTAACAGATAGATTTTTAAGAAAGAGCTTGGAACGCTTGCACTGATCTAGCAGCAGATTGGGATTATCTCGTAACTCTTTCATAAATAAAACATCCACCCAGGAATCGTTCAGATAGTTCTGATGTATTACATTAAAAGCGCGCTTTCTTCGAGCTATCTCCAGAGGGGACAAAAGCTCTTCCTAAAAAAAGCTCTTTAACATTGAGATACGATATGATATTTAAATCTGAAGAACTTTACCTCCACTTCTGGTATACTAAGTACATCACATTTTTTCTGCTCTCTCAATATTTTCCACATGGGACGCTCATCGATTATCGCTTTTGCTTTATTTATCTCACAAACGCGTTCAACAAGGTTCAAGTTTTTCAGGAAAAACAAAGACATCGACTTGCCCGTGACATCTTTGATGACATCATTTACCTAAGAGATCGGTTTGAATCATGTTTGTTTGCTTAATTATACTATATACCGGATCTGTTATTGATTTACCACAATGAGATTCTTTTTGAACGTTTCCGCTTTAACGCCACTAAATATTTGCGTGTTGTTGAACAATTCCAAACAGCTCTGCTCAAAATCATTTAAATCAAAGAGAGCATCACATATTTGTAAACTTATGGGCGCATTGGGTCCAACTGCTCTATTGGCCATTCCTAGAACAAACATAAATAACTATAAAAATATGCTCAGTAAAATATGCTTTATTTTTTGCATACCTGAAGCGTTTTTTGCATCATTTAATGATCGTTCGATTTGAGCTGCGGTTCTTAGGGCTTTGCTACGTTGAAACAGAGTCACATAATCATTTTCATCAATTTTCAATGCTTCGGTATAATATTGTGTTGCCATATTCTCTCGGCGCCGATTGAAATAATACTTGCCCCAATCTCTATAGATATTATGCTGTATATCTACAGGCCAGTCAAATTTCATCCAATCGGGTATTGCTGCTCCAACACCCTGCGCTTGTGGTACATGAATTACTGACGTCATTTTGCCACAACTACTTTTTTAATTCTTTTTTTATTATGTATTTTTCAAAGTTTTTTAAAAAAAAAAATGTTTTTATTTTGTTTTTTTACTATGTTTATTTTTCAACTACTTTTAATTTGAAACGTGCATTTTAAAAACACAAAACTAACAACACATCGAACAAAGGGTTCTAGATAAAATTGCTACGAAGTTTTTAAAAGCATTTGATGAAGCATTTCTCGAAGAATCTTTAACTGTAGGGCCGTCCAATTAAAAACTGCTTTCATATATTTATTTCCCGCTCAAAGATAACGACATATTATTATGCCATCAAAGCAATGCAGTTTCATATGGCATACACTTCATATATGCAGGTCTGCGTGTTGTGGGACAGGCGTGCAGGTTTCCGTTTCCGTTTCAAATTTGAATTCTGTCACACTTCAAATAAGCACCCTGCAACTTAAAAAGCCACGCAACGCAACCCGAAACATATTATTAAACACTAAGCCAAAAAAAAAAATAAGCAATATTTAACCGCAAGTCATGTGACAGAAGTGGCACAAACAAACACCGACCTTTGCACCCGATTGGCTTTCTAGTTGTATTATTATAATATAATTGTGCATGTGTGACCATAGTGTGCCTGCCCAAGTGTAAGAAATCACTTAAAACCGTAATACACACACTCGTATCCAGTTGAAAGTTTATGTATGTGGATATTACGTATACGAAACGAGCAACCACAAAAGGCCAATGATAAGTGTTAAGAGTCGTAGGCGTCGTGCTATTATTAAATACACTATACATAGTAGGGGCAACTCAACGCGCACATAAATCTAATGTATAATAAATTTAAATAGCGAACTCATGCAAAATGGCAAGTCAAGTGTGGCCAGTAACCCACTGCTACCGCCACCGCCACCGCCACACGCCCCACCCTAATCTCCTAGTCTTGGGCTGCCTTATTCATCTGGAACCGCCTCATTTTTGGCTGTGTCTCACGCACATGAGGCCGAGGCCGAGGCCGACAATGACTACACTTTAGCGGCAAATTTGTGCGCATTGTCGCCGTATTATTTCCTATTATTTATGACTTTTCCACTATTTACTTCCCTTTTTTGTTGTTGTTGCTAACACGCCATTGCTGTGGTACGCAAAAATGGACGCAAACCACTCCTTATACTCTGTCAAACCGTACTCCTGCCCCAGCCCCAAAATTCCAATGCCAGTGGCTTAGGCAGGCAGTTGGGTTTGCTAAGAGTGGGGTAACTATGAATTTGGCGCCACTTTCAAAAGATCATAGATCATTCTTTAAGCTGATCTTCAAATGGAAAATAATGCTCCATTTTTACAAATAGAATTTTTAGTACGAACTCGAAAGTTCAATCAAACTGATACATTAATTGAAAAAAACTATTCGTTTTTGTTATAAAAAATGTCAAACTAAATAAGAAAAATATGTTTTTTTTATGTCAGAATAATATTTAAGTATCGATTGGCATTCAAAAATGTAATATCACAGAATATTTCCTAAAACTGGTTCCACTCTTAAAAATTAATTTCTTAATTTATAAACTCTCCCTTAAATGCTGTATTCTACGTCCCTGTTCGCATTCAGCTGGCGTGCTAAACATTTGCGCTTGAAAAAGCTCACGTGGATTTTAAACATTTTCACACAACATTCTCATATTTAGACGGCACACATCAGCGACAGTTGAAAGCCAGTTGCCCGGAACCCAAAACCAAAAGCCCAGACCCACAGTCAGAGAGTCAGGGCACCACCACCCGGATAACTTGGCGGTAATGTAAGCTCCATAAGCCAAATAAAGGACACACACTAATAGCATGCAACACACGCGACCAAAGCGCTCAGCAAACGTAAATCTATGAAATGTAATTGTTTGCCATAAAGAAAGGCAACACAACAGCACAGCACAGCACAGAAACACAAAAAAAAAAAAAAAACCCGACCCAAACACCGAGTCAAAAACCTCACCCCAACGCTTTGGCTAAGGGCATTTTAAGTAAGTTTTGGTAGCGTTCTGTGTGTGTGTGTGTGAGTGTGTGCGATATTCGCATTTTGATAATCGCTCGGGCCTTCATCGTTGAAGTCGAGTCCCTGTCGCTGATATACAAATTGGCTTTTGCAATGACTTTATACATTTTACGAGCAACAGCGGCCCTTTCGAGTGGTTTTTCCTCTATTTTTTTTCTTCTCGTTTTTTGATTTTTTATCGAGTATTTCGCCCGTGACTCGAACTTGTGTTTGCTTCTTCGGTTTGCCCCAGTTGAGAATGTGCTGCGAGTTTGGCGCACTCTGATGCGATTATAAAGGCTAAATTGATGCAGATAAAATTAATTGAATTCAAAAAGCCAAATCCGCTGCCCTTTTTTTTTTGCCTCGTATTTCTCAACTTTGCTTTTTTTGGTAATTTTTTTTTCTGGTGATTTTGGCAAGATAGTTTGAGCCAGTTAGTTGGTTAGGTCATGCGAGCAAATATCTTCAATGTGCACACTAAATCGTTAAGCAAAACTCATATGTGGGCCAAACCTGTTTATTTATAGGAATGCTATTTAAACTTAGATGTTCATGTGTGCATAATGGATAAATTTGTTTAATAGTAAAATCTCATGGAAATATGCTATATTTCAAGCAATAAACCAACAGAAAAACCAAAAAGAGTCCAAAAATATTTTAAAGAAAATAATTAAAACTTTAATGTTAGGAACTAAACTACCCAATATGGGGATTTTTAGACCAAACTTTATCAATCTATGACATATTCTCATATTTATTAGACTTTGCTCATAGACAACAATTGATTGGGACGACCAACTCACGGTTCGATAAGATAGCACGCTTATCTGAAGACTCACATTAAGTGATGAACAATATTATAAAAACTTTTGCAGCCATCTAAAAGAATTTAGTAGTAAACAGTTACTGCACAAGTTCGCAGTATAGATTGATCAAGAACAAATCTAAAGCAATGCATCATCACGGACCTCCGCCACTGCATCACCAAGGACCCCCGAAACATCACCACGGACCACCGACACATCATCAGGGACCACCACCACATCATCATGGGTCGCCTCCAAACCATCATGGACCACCGCCACATCATCATGGACCTCCTCCACACCATCATGGACCCCCGACACATCATCAGGGACCACCACCACACCATCATGGTCCTCCGGCGTACCACCATTGTCCACCTTCGCATCATTCTGAGCCGCCTGCACACCATGGCTGCCCTCCGGCCCATCATCATGGACCCAAGCCACAGCCCCGCTAATTTAGACTACTATGATCAGGACTTAAGCACCATCTGGAAAGAAATTACGATTTTCTAAAATTTGTTTCGGATTTTCAATAATTTTTTAAATCAAAACCAAACGTGATTGGCTTGAAGTTCTAAAAGATTCTTTTGTATTTAAAATACTTCTTCAACAAATAAAATTTTGTATTCCGTTATGTTAGAATACTTCTAAAAAACTTAGTAATTTGTTTTTATTTCCTGCATTTTATTTTGAAGATCTAACGTTTATAAATGTTTAACTGGTTATAACAAGAAAAATATTTAAAATAATTTAATATTAGGGAAAAATGTTTTTCTCGTTATGAATTTTTTTTTTTTGACAATAGCTTTTCAGTCAATCTCCCATACAATTTTTATAATAAGAATAACTCGTAATATATGTTTTTATTTTGATTAAACCAAATTGCAGTGTTCTGGAAATAAATTCGTTAAATAAATAACTTTGTTATGCGGAAGGGCGCAATGAATAAGTTTGACCGCTCAACAATGTCCTTACCTTATTTATGACCTCTATTTCTTATCAATTATAAGGTTTTCGAAAAGTTATATGTGTTTGTTTATTTTATGACTTATTTTTGTATGCGTATGACTAAATGTGTTAACAAGCCTAGTTGCAGTTACTCAAGCCCTGCTGCAGTTTACCACAAAATTATATTGATTTTTCAAAATATTGCACTTAAGATAAGATAAGTCTTATCTAAACCAAAATATACATCGAGTATGAAATCATTTAACGGCCATTTGTTAGCTATTTGCAAGAGGGTTTAGTTATCTTCAATAGCTCAAACGAATCACACGTGAATTACTAGGAGTTTTAATACAAAACAATGCCACCACCACATGGAGGACATGGAGGTGGACATGGACATGGCCATGGCCATGGAGGAGCACATCATGGTGGACATGGTGGTCATCATCATGGGCATGGACCACCACCACATCATCATCATCATCATCATGGACATGGACCACCACCACATTATCATCATCATGGACATAGACGTCCTTATGTGTGCTGTTGCACCATCTCATAGAGCTCGTATGGAATTTATGGTTATAATGTGTTAAAAAATCAATTTAGCTTTACTTCAAGAAGAAGAAGTGTATTTACATATGTGTGTATGTTAATTAGCTGTTTAATTAGACAAATGAAGTGGCTTCTTGTGCCAATTAATGAGCGTCTAATCTTTTTGCCTAAATACTTTCAAACCTCAAAAGCCGCTTACAAAGCGGTTACTTTTATGTATATAGTATCTATAATATATACATATATATACACATACAAGATTATTATATATACGATTATTGCTGTGTTTGTGTGTGTGTGTGTGTGTGTGATTGTGTTGCCTTGCGTGTCGATTTCTGTTCATGTGTGTGTGTGTGTGTGTATGTGTGCCCATCCACCCACACACACAGCAAAGCCTCCACTTTAATTTATAGCAGTCAAGTTGAAGCAGACCAAATAGAGAAGGAGCAGGAGCGAGTAGAAGACGAAGACATACAAGTGCCATAAATTCTGGCAAAGGAACACATTATTTATACTGTCAACTGGCTATATTTGAAACGGAATCCAACACTACCTATAAATAAGTGCATTACGCAGACGAAAAAAGCCAAAAACGGAGAAAAAATGAAAGGAGAACCCCGAAACAAGTACCGCTCATTTTGGTATAAGTCTTCATTAGCGGTTAAAAGGCTGACCTACAATGGCTAACTGGCTATGGCGATGACGATGGGGAATGGTGCTGCCAATGGGTTTTTCATACGCATTGAACTGTCGCCGCAGCGTTAAAGTCGGAAATGCCCAAAACAACAACAACAACAAAAGCAACACAAACAATACCGTATGCCCCGTGCAAAAGGACGAACTAGCTGAACAGAAGGAGCCAAAAGGAAAATGCTTAAAGTTCAAATTAAGCACAACAGCTGGCGAAAAATTGAATTGAAGGCAACAAAAACAACAACAACAACAACAACAACAGCAGCAACAGCAACAATGTCGCTGCCTTCACACCCTGCCCCTTATACTCTTAGCAGCCCCTCGCCCACGGGGGGAAGAGAGTCGAACCCAAAGCATTTGAGCGACAACAGCAACGAGGCTGACTGCTAAGGAAAAACCAAATAATACAAAAAATAAATATATATATAGAGTATGGATGAAAAAAAATAAATAACGCAAAGCATGCTTCAAGGCGCCGAGGCGGCAAAAAACACGACCTCAACTCGTTGCCAACAGCTGGCAAAAAAATATAGAGAAATAGAGAGAGAGAGCGTTCTCTCTTGAAGAGAGCAGAGTGCTCTTTCGGCACAGTGGCGCCACTTGTTAGTGTAGCGTTTAGATTTTGTACTTGACCAAAACGCATGCGCCAAAAATGTTGAGTGCAAATATAAACAGAGAAATTTCTGTTAAAAGTATTAAAATGAAAAAATGGTATTTTAGTGTTCTGTAGAATGCTTTGTGGCTTGGATAGCATATTTGCAAGCCGCTTATTGTTATGATACGAATACGAAAATTCTTAATTTCTTCGAAAAAAAAACCCAAAACAATCATATAGTTTTAAGTAATATTTTTTGCGAGGCGGCATTGGAGTGTATGCAAGTTAAGTGCATATAATATATATATTTAACTGCATATTCTTGTTAAGAACTTAATAAATAAGGTAGTTGACTATATGAAGACATATGTCTGTCTGTTCATAATCTTATCGATAGATAGTTGAATGTCTTATGATAATTTGACGACAAAAAAGTATTAAATATTTGCTATTGGTTTCTGTTAAGTTAAGAAACTATTTAAAATTTAATATAGGGTATTTTAATGACAAAAATAAACTGCTAAGTATTTTTGACTACCCAATTTACCGAAAAATACCTTTAATACGATTTCTACATTATTATATTAACCTGCAGCAATGGCGTTCACAGTATTTATCGCTGAAACAAGTTTCAAAGCACTTCTTTTTTTTTTTTAAATACATCTTTAGTGTATAACAAATTAACATATTTTCCTTTGTCCACACTTTTGTTTTTGTTGCTGATTCGCTTAATTTACAGCCTTGTATATATTTAATTATATGCACTTGGCAAAGTTCCATTATGCTGAAAAGTGGCTATGTGTGTGGCAATATAATGCCTGGCCATATCCTAAGCATGTAATTATAAATGTGAGTGTTGAACTTAGCCTAGCGTTGAATGCCACGCCCACAAGCTTAAATAACAGGCGGCTAAGTACGGTGCTCTTGCTGCAATGTAGTGCATAAATTATGTTAGGCCAAAGTGCAAGCAAAGTTATTTGCAACATAAACCTTGCCACAAACTCACACTAACACACACACACACAAACAGCGTTGGTTTGTTAGAAAGATTAACGCGTGCATTTTGTTTTTTATGCCAACAGCTCATAAAAAAAAGACACACACACAAACACATACAGAGATAGAAAAACAGAAAAAGATACTTATACTAAGCTTGTCTGCCGCGAACCGGGCGCAAAAACAAACTGCAACGGAAGCTGCGCCTCTGTCATGTGACAACTTTTTGGGCTGAGGTGGGTTGAGGTAGTTTGAGTGGCGCTAGGCTGCTCATGGCGGCCACTTCACTGACAATAATAAGCGCGCCACAACAGCAGCTGCGGATGCCCGGATGAGAAGGTGCTAGAACCGTGGCGTCTGTTAATGATAATGATGACAGTCTGTTGCCGGCTTTGCCTAGCTTTTGCTGCTGCTACAGCTGCACTTGCTCCTTATGTTGCTAGCTTTTGCTTCTAACGCTGTAGGACACTCGGCGCGCTAGTTAAAGTTTTAATTTGGCATATTATAGTGGCTGTAGTGGCGCAGCGTGCGCTCGTTAGATACGGATATATGGATATGAAGAGAGAGAGAGACCATATGGAATTATGAGCACAAGTGCATCATAGAAAGCAACAAACTATACTTATATATGTATATATTTATGTGTATAAAAAGCTGACACACCACAAATGACAAATAAAATGACAGAGGCAAACATAAAGCTAAGAGTTTTGGCATTGAACTTTAGCAAAACAAAAATGATGATAATTATAAAAAGCATTTGGATCGAAAAGGCTAAAAAGTGTGTCGGAAGAACGATTTTTGTAGCAGTATTGAGCTTTTCATAGCCATAACTAAGATGATTCATAGCTTTAATTAAGATTTTAGAAAGATAAAAAGGTTCGATAGTTATTCAAAAATTCCAAATTTTGGAACAATTCTAAACATTTTGTAGTTTTCTCTAACTAACCTTAGTAATTTGAAAAAGAAAATTCTTTTGGCCGGATGCCTCATCTACAATTCCATCAGAAGTGAAATTCTACTTGAAAAATTTCCTAATTAAACTTTGAACAGCGATTTCTTTATCAAAGCTCGAAAGACTTTGAAGATCGGTAGCTTATTATTCTGGATTGCTTAAATATAACTGAATTTAAAATCGTTAACCTTGTTTTTCGTCAAAACACATGTTGATTTTTTTTATTCTATGCTTAGACCAAGAGGCGCTCCTGCTACTTGAAAGCCAACCATCAGCAATATCGGATAAATATTAATTCAACAATCAATTACTTAAAATTCCAAATTAAGAACCCTTAAAGGTCATTATATTCAAATTTTAACGGAAATACCTTTTTGCTTGTCTCTCTTGTTGGTTTGTCTAGTGTTTTTTTTTTGCTGATTTCGATGTTGCTGTAGAAGCTCACACTTTAAGCCATTTAGCAAATTATGTGCAAGTCCTTTAACCCTTGAGAAAAGCAACACGCACACAAAAGCAAAGCTAAGACGAACGATAACAACAGTAGACGAAAAGGAAGAATGCAGAAAAAGTAATGCAGGAAAGAGGGCTACATTTTATGGCAAGCATTTTCAATTCAATCAAACGTTCGCTAACAAAAATGCAAATACCATACATATACCCAACAGACAGAAACGCACATAAACACACACATGTTGGCATTTAAATAAAAATAAACATGGGCAAATGGTTGGAAATACTTTGAAACACTTTTAAGCATCATTACATTAGCAAATTTTTCTTTTTCTCGCTTTGCCGAAAAGGGAATTCAACTCAACACACAAAGGCAAACTGTAAGCAACACACAGATTTTTGAATGGGCGAAATGTGGGCGTTACTCAAATGTTACTTTATTTCTGCGCAAATTTTATTACAGTTGAAAATGTTGGTTGTGTGTGGGTGTTGTTTTTGTCTATGGCTATAAGAACATACGATTATGGCCACATCTATATATTTTTTTGCTGACGGTTTTGTGTGTGGCATTTTCTAATTTACATTTAACACAAATGTAATTATTGACAAACGGGCAAAACGCTCTGACAACACGTGAACCGCTATGCACCACCAAAAACTAGCACCAGACCCATCAACATTGTTGGTAACTTCTGTGTAATTGTCGTTATAATAAATAACATCAACTGTCCAACACTTGACACTTGACATCAACTGCAACGGAAGCAAACACACAAACAAAAAACGAATGGGAGACTAAAACGATTTCAATTGGCAAAATTTTTTTAGTATATACCCTTTACTAATTTGTAAATTGTATGGGGGAAGATAATGATTGAACTAAGACTTAGAAATGACTTAGAAAACTTTGTTGATGAATTATTAGTCGTTATAAAAAAGAATCAATAAATTCTTAAAGAGTGAAAACTAAAAATAAAAATTGGATCCAACAAGTGAAAACTTAATTTAAGTGGAAAATATAAAGACAACAATTTTGAGATAAAGATATCAAAGTTTGATTAGACAAACAAGATGTTGTACTATAATATTAAGTTAGGATGGAAAATTTATATAATAAGACAACAAGCTTTTTCAATAATAATAAATATAAAATAAAAATGGGAACTCAATCTAAGATTTAAAAGTAAACCAATACTAAATCTTTTGTGCTTTATTTAATTAGTTGCTTTGAAAACTCTGATAAATATAATTTAAGCCTTTAAAACTAACGTTCTTTGTTAAGAACGAAGGGCTTGGTTGTTGCTTTATGGTTGGAAAAGCTTCGAGTGTATCCTCTCTCCCGAAGATTCTATTAGCTTTTTGTACGTTTTTTCTCTTGATTTAAGCACATTTCCGTAACATTTTAAAGCAGTTGCATCATCGAAATGGCTCCTCAACTCAATATACCCCATCACTACACCGCCCTTAGAGTATTGCAAAACCACCAAACTCGACTCGACCGCATGCAAAGTGGCAGAAAAACAGCGCCGCATATTTCAAACGGGACACATGTAAAAATGCTGAAGCGCTGATAAGGACATTAACATTTGCACAAAAAAAAAAACACAGCATATATAGAGAGCAAGAAAGGAATTGGTGCGGGGGAGGGATGAGGTAAGGGCATTCGAATTTGTATGTGAAACATCAAAAATAAAAATAAAAAACCCTACCGCGTCGCTTTTGACACGCAAATTTATAACAGCAGCAACAGAAACTTGTTGTGGTGCCTCACACAAAAAAAAAAAAAAAACTTTGAATTAAGCAACAAAAAAAGTTTAAATAAAAGGCATACAAATGCAATTTAAATTTACTTATTTAAAACCCCCCGGGAATTTTGGAAAATTATTTGCCTTTTCACGCAAATTTAGCGACCATTTTTCTCAACATTAAAAAAAAAATCATTCCCCACCCTTGCCCACTCTCTTTTCGACAGGTGGGCAAACCAATTGGAGTTTACGTAGTAAGTTGGGCTGAGGGGGTTGGTTATGGGGGGCAGCACCCTCTGACATGTGCTGCACAAGTTTTTTCATTTGGGCGATTAGAAAATGCTTGAGAACAGAACCGAAACCGAAACGAGCTAAGTAAAAGTAACCCAAAAGGCTCTGACAAATGCTTTGGCTATAGCAAATGATGATGTTGTTGTTGTTGCTATTGTTAAATATTGTTGTTGTTGCTGCTGTTGCTCCTGTGGTGATTAATGACGTTGAAAGCTGCAAAAGCAGTCAGCAGCAAGGGGGTGAGTAGAGGAAGCTGGGTCAGGGGTAGAGCTGACTGTGCTGCCTGCCTCTGCCTGGCAGCTTAATTTAAAATGAAAATTGTACTTAATTTCTAGTGTAGCTAAGCGGACGAGTTGGGTGGCCGCAAAGGCAGAGAAAAGACATCTGTGTAGAGACAGAGTGAGTGAATGTGGGTGAGAGAGAGCTTATGGAAAAGCCATTGGTTAACTCCATTTGGCCTTCAAAGCCTACGCTCATTGTCTGGCTGGGCTAGCTTCGAGATTCGTTGACTCCATTTATAACGCTTTACACACAATTCAAGCACAGTTCGGCAAAGAACATAAATTCTGCTTCCTTAGGCTCTAAACACACACATTAAGCTGTCATAAGCGATGGAAATATTGGATTGGAGTTTTGAAAAACATTTAAATCAGAATAAATTCATTTTTAATTCCCAATAATTTAAGCCAAATATTATGATAACTTTTTGTCACATATGTCAGTTTCTAAAACATTTGCCGCACAACTTTTAACTTAACGGAGGGCGAAGGACTTTTGTTGGTTGAACCGCAAGCAAATTGAATTAAGATTACCACGTGAGGATTTCAAAGAATTTACTAAAAGTCAAACAAGCTTTGGCTTACTATTATTATTATAAATACTATATGGTTTGTTGGTGGGGGAGAGGGGTGAAAGAAAGCGTTGTCAATTTTCAATCGCAATCTTTTTATTTTGTTGGTTGGGGTTTGGTTTATTTGTTTTGAAGCAAAAGCTACTTTATTTTGACAGCAGACAAACAAATGTCAGAATTGAAATTAAAAGGAAAGCAGCGACAGCCAGACAAGTTGCGGGGCAGCAAAACTTGCTCGGAAAAACATGAAGAAGAAGAAGAAGCAGCAGCTAAAAAAGTGGCAGCCGCATTACGCATCAGCGCCAATGCCAGACTCTTGCTCCTTTGACTACTTCTACATCTTTCCCACCACCCCCCCACCATCCAGCATCTTGTCTGCTGCTTCTCGAACAGTTCTCACTTCTAAGTTTCACCCACACGCATTGCTCTGCTGACTTTCCTGGTTTTGCCGTTATTCGTTTTAGTTTTGTGTGTTTGTGTGTGTGTTTGTGTTTGTTTTTGTACATTTCACACAGCGTGAAATTTTCTAAATGTCATTTTGCTGTCATCTCGTGGATAATAAGATTACAACTACGTTGAAATAATAGGATTCAAATGAAAAAACTTTGCCGTTGCCTGTCTCTTCTACTTGCTTTCTTTCCACTCTCTCTCTATCTCTTTCTCTTTCTCACTCTCTTTCACTTCAACAATTCATTGCTCATCTCAACTTTCAATACGACTTACACACCCACACACACCACACCTATCCCATTTCTTTTTCTCATTCTATTCTTCTCCACTGAGTTTTGGCCAAAGTGCAAAGTTTCATTTGGTTCGCTGATTGAGTAGTACGATAATGATTAAGCAGCTGTTGCTGGCAAGTAACTCCCGCTTTATCTTTTACAGCCCGCAAAAAACATGAATAGGTAAAAGCAAAACGATCTTGAGGCAATACTTCTGAAGAGAGATGGGCGCAGGCCGTAATAAGCTCTTTTATTTTTCATTATAACGCATTTCAAATGTTTTTCGATAGTAAGTACTTTCAATATGGTCATAGTTTTTTGATAAATTGCTCCCACTAGCCACCACTAGTTAAATCGCTTGCGTGAAACAGTGTAATTTGATTTATATTTCCAAAATCTAACCAATTCGGTATCAATTATACATGAATAAATCAAAATGATATTGTCAAACTACTGCCAAATGTGAAAGGCCGAAATGACGTGTTGTAAGCTTTTTGATTGTGCTCATTATAACGGCAATAATTGTTATGGTCGGCGATAAGATTCTACATGCGACGGGCGTTTATCGCTGCGCGAGGCTGTAGAACGAGGGGTGGAGCTTAATGCTGGCATCCACGATACTTGATAGGTGTCTGATCCTAGCAAGTTGCGACAAGTTTTGCCTGTGCTGAGTGTCGGTCAGAAAAGGTCGGATCCGTAACATAATGTCGGAGATTTAGACTCGGACACACATATTTTTGAAATTTTGGAAAATTTTATCGATTTTATTTTCAATAAATATTGGCGAAGTCAAAACTTTGCTATTCCAGCTAATTCGGCTACCAGCGAAAGACCATTTTCAACATCGGCTATTGAATGAAAAATGAAAAAGTTTCAAATTGGAAAAAATTAAGTTCTTATGATTTTGGAACACAGCATTTCTTATAAACGTAGAGTTTAAGAATTTTTTGATACGATATTTGTAATTTTGTTTATTTTTGTGTCTGAATATAAATTTGTCACATGGTTTTTTGTTTATATCATCTGTCCCTATGTTCCGTTTTTATTTCAAAAGTTTTTAAAAACAAATATATTCATATATATACATCTATACATCCATCTATTATTGGAATTCGGCTATTTTTTATAAAAACATAGATATGTATTTGTTTTGGGCTCGAACTAAGTGAAAAAAGTCGTGCCGAACCGAGCCCCAGAAAACCGTTTCGCGCCCACCTCTACTTCAGACCGTTTCCATTAATAGTTGATTTGATCTTCTTAAAAATAAGCCAAACCACAAAAATAAAGAAAAGAAAAAACAAAAACAAATTCGCAAAAAATTAAATCAAACAATAGTTTGCTTTCATAGGTTCCGCCCGCAGGCAATAAGTTGACGAAAGTAGTTGCCATTATGGAAAAAAAATTAAAAATATAATTAAAAATAATATCAAAGCAGCTTGAATAGAATATTGCCACGGGCTCATTAAGATAACAAAAAAAAAAAAAAAAAAACCGGCTTTCATTACCCTCAAAATGTGTGACTATAAAAGCTGGAAGTTGTGCTCCAACCAACGTTAGAACTTTCTCATCGTTCCAACTATTTATAACAAGTCGAAATGAATTCAATTTTTGTGATCGCTTTGAGTGCTGTGTTTGTAGCTCTGGCTGTTTCTGCGGTAAGTACACAAAATCAATTTCATATAAAACAATAAAAAGTAAGTAATTCTTTAATCCTCAAATACACAGCCCGGTGAACTGACTGAAGAACAAAAGACTCTGGTCAAACAGCAAACTGAACAGTGCATCAAGGAGCTCAGCCTAACCGAAGAAGAAATACCCAAGGCGTGGGCAATGGATGTTAAGAATCCCACTGGAAACATGATATGCTTTGCCAAATGCTTCTATGAGAAGGTGGACTCTTTTAAGGACGGTGTTGTCCAGGAAGAGAATGTCGTGAAGAATTTCGGCTCTATCATGGGTGAGGAAAAGACTCGTGCGGCTTTGGCCAAGTGCAATGGCATCAAGGGCGAAGATGTCTGTGATACTGTAAACAAGCTCCATGAATGCTTTGACGCCTTCATAAATGCTGAGAATTAAAGTTTAAAGCTTCCAGCAAATGTTGTATACTAACAAAATATAATTAATTTATGCTCGCATTGAAAAACAATAATAATTACTGTTTGTCATAACAGACAAAACAACATGTGTATGCTTAAAGGAGGAGAGAGGTTTTAATTGAAGTTTGTTCTGTACCAATTAAATTTAATATCCTTCCAAAAGGCATTACTTGCACTGTACGTTCTCATGGGTAGCTCCTTACTTTCAATGTATTTTGTAAAAGTTGGCTCGAAAAATAGGATTTCATCAAAACTTTTTAGAAAGACACAATTGAAAATCTGATTTTAAAACTTAGACAAAAAAAAAAATTATTTCAAGCTGTTCACATAAAAAAATATTCGAAAGTCAAAAAAGTGTTGAGTTAAAACTTAAGTTTAACGATGAGCTTTGGGATTGATTCTTAAGTAGCTTTAAAATCGAAAAGCTTGGACAATAATCAGTGAAGGATTTTGTCTATGGCCTTGTTTAATGGGTCCAACTGGGTATTTGTTTCGTGTTTGGCTTTCACTGTGATGCGTCACAGTTTGTCACAGCTTAATTGCAGCTTTAGTGGCCTCTGGACTGGGCACAAGCCAGCAGCTTAAATGGATTATGTATACATATTTGTACATACATATTGTACATGCATACAATATACAGTTATAAAGTGTGTTTTTTTGTTGTTGTTGTGTGTGTGTGTTGGCTCATTTGCCATTTTCAATTTGCATAATTAAATGCACAATGCATATGTGTGTGTGCGTGTTCGTGTGTGTGTGTGTGTGTGTGTGTGTGAATGGCCCACACCTCCGATTATGCAGCAAATGCGTTAATATTGTAAAATAACTTTATTATTTAACGGATTTCGCAGCGTGATTGCTGTTGTTGTTGTTGCTGTTGTTGCTGTTGTTGCTGCCTGCTCACTTATCATTTATGCAAAGTGCAGTACTCTTTAACTTCCCCTCGACTGTTTGCCCCTCTCATATTTAAGCCTTAAGTGCCTGCGACACGCACTGCTCAAAGTTATACATATATTCGCAACTGTTGGCACCTTTTGCCGCACTGGCAGCACAATTGGTCAACTGACTCTTCAACTTGACCAGCGATGCATTCTTAAATTTCCACTGGGCATACTTAATAATGGCCTCGCATATTCTGTTTAACCTCTGCAGTCGTCACTAGACCTAGTTTCTGACAACTGAAATAGCTCTTGAATCCTTCGGAGGCATTTATCACAGATTTGTCGACTGAAATAAGTGCAGGCTCGGAGTCGGAAACCTTTAGCTTCTTAATGCAAGCCTTCTGCACTCTTAAACAATATAAAAAATATAATTTTTCATATACCATCCTTGTAAGTACTTCCAACTAACCATAACCAGCACATTAACAAAAAAAAACTTTAATCGCATTTTGTTGAAATATATTTTTTTCACTGATTTATTGTAGATTTCAAGCTCCTAAAAAAAAATCACCACGTTTTACACATTATTATGTTTCTTCCCATACTTATTTGATTAAGTTATTAAATTATAATTTAATTTAATTGTAAGTTTAAATTGCGAGCAATTGTCATTTAAAAGGCATTTAAATGAAAAAAAAACATAGCTGTAAATTGTTTCCACCCGCATTGGCCATTGCCATTCAGTAAACATTGTTATAAGCATTATTTATTTTTTTATATGAACAAAAAATATTACTGCGCAGTTATAATATTTTGTGTTTTTATTTTTCATAACCTTTAAAATTCATTTTTTTTCTGGTGCTTTTTGGTTTCTTGAATAAATACAATAAAAGAGGACTTTATTATTTTGTTTATTTTATACGGCTAGGATAACACACACCTCAATGCTATCAAAACTTTTGTATAAAATAAAAAAAAATGTTTGGTGAGTTTAAAAGAAATATAAAAAAAAAAACACAAATTATTTTTTACATCAAAGTTAACTATCTTAAACCCATGTTAAATTGCTCAGCGTAATCAAATTTTTGATTTTTGATAATTTAAACATAAATTTTCATTTTAAAATTTTTTTTCATTATTTTTGATAGTCAAATTTAAAGATTTCATATCTCATTTAACTCGAGTAATCCCCAAAGCTAGGCAGAATTCGCATACTATTTAATGCACAGCCTAAAAGCATGCTAGTCTTTTTTCTGCAAACTTGCCAGAAAAGGTATAGGCACATTAAGGTTTATTATATTATATTTTCTCAATTTGATTTATGATTTTGTTGTCGATTGATCTTGATAACGCTGAATGGCATTCATGATCTCATTGGCCTTTTCAACAGACTCATTTGAACCATTCTCATTTACAATTTCATTCCCAATCGCTTCGTCGTTCTCTTCATTGTCGCTTCGCTCGAGTGCCACTCGAAGTCGCTGCTCCGCCTCCAGGTTCTTCAAGTGATTGTAGCACATGTGTAGCTTATAGGCAGCCTCACAACGATTCTTGCTACTCATATCCTTGCATTCCATCAGCTCTGGATTCAGGCGCTGCATCAGATTCTGAAGTTGCAAACGGAATGCCATGTCATAGTCCAACAGACCCAAACTTTCGTACAAACAGCGCACAAAGCATTTCAAAGGAGCATTTTGCTTCACATCCAAAATTGGTGATGTACTGCCATACTCAAAATCAGCCAAATTATTGTTATTATTCAGTTCAACATTATCGTCGCCAGTTGCCAGTGCCAATTTATTCTCACTGCTGGTGTTTTCATTGGCAAGCAAACTGAGCCGAAAGAATTTCAGTTGTGACATCGATAGCTCTGTCTCCCTCATACATGACTGCAACATCTCGTGACTGAGCTTTGGGGCAAATGTAGATGAAACATTCCGTTCATCTTCTTCGCTACGTGTCAAAGAAATGTTCAACGAAACAGAAAGCGAGCGTGTCTAGAAAGACAGAGACAGAGATAGAGTTTAGAAGCTTCCATTATCACCGCTTACTTTCTACATTACCCATACTAGTTGTGGTAGATTACTCAAACTCAGACATAACGCAAATAAAGTATTGATTCTAGTATGCATTTAAATTTCAATCCACTTTCAATCACTTCAAGCATTCGATCCGACCGGTTTTTAGAGCTATTTGTGAGTAACTGACAATGCTTTTACTTTTATAGTGCCTTGTTTTTGTGGATGCTTATCGGCTTTGGATGGGTTTTAAATTATACTTATTAGCTGGTTATTTTGTTAATGCCTGAATGGTCATACATCAAAACATCGATCTAAGCTAAGTATCAACAATTATTCATTGTTCAACACAAATTTGTTTTAAAAATAATAATATTTTAATGTTTTTTGTTAATAGTTAAGATTTCTACAGTGCACTTTATATAGCTTTATAGCAGATCAACTTTGACTTTTTAAGCGATGAAAATATTGAAAAACCCATTTTCTGTAAGTAAAGTAATTTTACTCAGACTCCTTAAAGTTTTTGCCAATTACTCAAAATGTTTCTTAGCTTCTATTGCTAATCCCAAGAATCTTATCAAACTTCAAGATATTTGTTAACTGAAAAACCAATCCCTAATTGATGAGCTAAGTAACAGACGTGTGTTGATTATCTAGAACAGAAACAGAAATGGGAAAACAAGGAACAAGGAACCCAGAACCTGGACCGCAAGGACCGCAAGTCTGCCAATCGCCAATAGCCTGGCTACATGTGTATGTCTTTAAGATCAAAGTAAAGACAGTTGAACTGTCAATCCCACAATACGTAGCATATAACAACCCCCCCAAGCGCAGTTTTTATAAAATTAAATTACATTAATGTGAGAACCGCAGGCGACCGACCGACCAACCAACAACCCCAATCCCAATCCCATGCCACCCAAACCCCAGACTCATTGAGCCAACTAACAAGCCAGCGACAAGACAAGCGAAATAAGAAAAGTAGCGACCAGCTACTTGGATGTCTATTCTGTCGCTCTTTCCTGCCTGTCCATCTGTCTGTCTCTGTCAAGACAAAAGGCTAGCTTATAAGCATCAATGTGCGTTTGTCCCTTTGGCAGGACGCGTGAGTGTGCGTGTGTGTGTGCTGGTTTTTCTTTGACAAGCCGCCGCACACACACAACGCTTGAAACCACGAGCTGTCTACTTAAATGCATTAGCCGCTTGGCGCCGCGATAGAAGATGATGATGAGGGGGAAGCGCTGGCGGTTGGTATCTGCTTGAGTTTGCTTTTTAATAGACATTAGTAAACGCATCAGTGATTATGCCAAGGCTTTTGTGTGCAGACAACTGCAACTGAAACGGATGCTAAATGGAAGTGACATGACAGTCAGTCAGTTAGACCCCCCAGTCCATTTCTGGCCGGGAAGTGACAAAATAAATTATATACGCCAAAGCCAACCAACCAACCAACCAACCAACCAACAAGACAGACAGACAGACAGTCAAACAGAAAGATAGTCAGACAGACAGTCAGTCAGCTGACGCCAAAGCTAATAGCTAATAGCTGGGCACAGCTCCAAATTCCCCAAGCGATTGTCCTTTACGTGCGAAAGCATCGTCCATGCAAGTAAGCAACCCTATAAAGGTACACTTGGGGAAAAAACAGACAATGGACTCAAAAGTTTTTCAGGTAGTAATTTCAATGATTTAACGATTAAGGCCTAATTTTGAGAAATATAATTTTTAACAGTGTAGGTCAACCCGGTGCACACCTCATTGACCCAATGGCAATAGCAATTGCGACACGTGCTCAATGAATGTTTAATGATTTGTTAATTGGATTTTGGCTTTTGAGCAAGCACAACAACAATAACAATAACAACAAGAGCACAATTTGTGCCTATTCATTTGTAACAAACATTACGCATACGCCTATTGTCAAACAAAATACAAAATGCAAAAAAAAACGGCAGAAAGAAGCACGAAAACGAGCAAAAAAAATATAAACGAGCGACGCTTATCAATATTTATGCATTGCATAAACGTGCAAATGCCTTTGGGAGACGGGATCACAAGGACTTAGCGCCAATGATGACGGTCTGACAGCCGCCACGTAATGATGGCCAACTGTTATGCAAATTGTAAGCAAAATAACCTTTAAGCTTTGCTTCTCTTTATTCTCTATTTATAAAACAGCTCTACAAGAATATAGAAAGTTTTGCCCTTCATTAGAAGTTTTTCAGTTTGGAACAGCAGCAAACAAGACAAGGCACTTTTAATTTAGAAAAGTTTTTGACGTCAAGAAATGATTTAAAATTTATAAGCAAAATAACACATTTATCCTTATATCCTTAACATGAAAAAAAAATACATTTATTTAACAGAAAAAAATAATTCTTCAATCGATTAGAGCTATTTTTTTATAAAGGATTTTTAGCTCGAAGGGTGAAGTTAATATGATGCTTGGCAAAAACTGTTATACCATATAAACAAAGCATTTTCCATACTAATTTTAATTTCCCCATAGAATAATCTCTGATATTTATTTTATACACTGCCAATTACAAATTCATTAACAACTTTAACAAAGAACTTGATTTTTAAACTCGGCATTTTACCGATAACATTTCACAGATACTTTTTGTGGGGCTTAGATAATGTCGAATTGTTGAATTAGATCGCAGCGCGGTTCTTGTAGTAGCATTGATACAGCTGGAAGGCAGTATCGCACTTGTCATCACCCTTCAAAGAATCACACTTGGCCTGAACAGCCTTGACTTTATCGACGCCAGCGATGGGACCGAGCTTCTCGAGCACAACATCGGGCTTAATCTGGCCATCGACCAGGAAGCCAGTCTTCTCCATGAAACAGTTGGTAAAGCACTTGACCTTGCCATCGACATTCTCGAATTTGCCCTCACGCAAAGCCATAGCCTGATCCTTGGTGATGCCCTCCTGTTCAACACAGGCAGCAGCATTGGCCTTTGCCCTCTCCTTTTGCTCCTCCGTTAGCTGCATTTCCTAAAGATGGATATGTCAAGATTAAGTATAGAACACTAAGTAGATAGTGTGAGGGATTCAAACTTACATCGGCTACAACCAAAGCAGCGCAGGCAACAAGAACAATTAGAAATTTCATGATGTGTTTAGGCTGTGTTCGATCTGTTTTTCACACTGTTTGTTTGATGCGTCGAGCGAGACGTTTTTATATCAATTTGCACGCTGAACTTTGTTCACGTTTTGTACATTGTTTTTTCTCTCTTTTATTTTTATCACTTTTTATAGCTGGCTGATCACACTCATACACATACATACACTACACTTATTTTTAGCAGTAGTAGTTAGTTTATTTAATTCGCGCTTAACTTAAGCACTCGACTGCTTATTTGTATTGTATGCGTCAGCTATTAAGATTTTAATTTTATATATTATTTTGTGTATTGTAATCGGACGACCTTAAGCAATTATCGCATCCAGTTGTTGGTAATTGCTTATTGTAATTTGTAAAATTGAAATTAACATTAATGTTAATTTCCCATTTTTGGTTTTTTTTTTAGCAGTAATTTTTAAGTGCTTTAAAGTGCAGCGATGCAGCAACTTTTAATTTTTTTTCAAGAATTATTTATGTACCTAAAATTTTTAGTACTAATTTGCTCAATGAGGCTGCCTAATGAGACATAATTGTGGGCAAATGAATAAATAAAAGGAAAATATTTATGTGATTATTTTTTGAGCAGGCATTAGGATTTTTTATAATAATATTATTATAAATTAAATTAAATAGCCAGAGTTTAATATGATTAGAAAAAATTACAGTTTGAACTTGGTCGACATTATTTCTCATCTTTCAAGCTTTTAAGCAAATGTTTGTAATTATTTTTAGTTTCTCAATTTACTTTTAATTGCTTCTTAAACTTAAACAATCTTCTAGGTTAACCGTATGACATTGCTAGGATGACATTTAAATAGCATATAATCAAACCACATATCAAACTATACTCAATTATCCAACGCAGTACATTTCCATACTTAACTGATTGTGAATGAGTTGCCGGCAGATCATGCGAATAATTAACAAATAAACATACCGGTTTCTCTAATAGAATTATAACAAGACCTGGGGCAATGCGGCTTGTGACTTGTGATTGAGCTTTAGTTTCAGGCAGCTGCCAAGAATGAAATTAAAATTGAAATATATAGAACTCAATGTACACAAAAACAATAACAAAATAAATGGACACATTTTGGCAATTAAGCACCACAATTTATTGTGACTTAAGACTAAGATAAATGTTTGTCAGGTTTATTGTGCTTTTAAAGGGACACTTTTCGCCTGTGTCGCTCGTGTTTCATGCAACAAATAACGTTGTATCGCATATATTTTAAATATTTACTGCTGACAGCATCGATAATTCATGACCTACTCAAACCTACCTGCATTTACGATAATATAGTTGGTCTATACATACAACATATAAACCTGTTAAGCACAAAACTTACCCAGACAAACTCATAAATAGTTACGCACGCCAAGCCAGGCAAAAACAAATGAGAGAGAAAACAAACTGTCAGAAAGTCGGTTGAAGGAAGGCAGGGGAGGAATGGGAGGGGAAAAAATGCTTATTGGGTGCCATCGTCGCCTGCCAGGGACATAACAAATATAAAATATTTAAATAGTAATAAATTCATAATGTCAACGTGTTGTTGCTGTAACTGCCATAGATTTATAGACGATAATAACGACAAACACGGAACGCGCTCGAAACAACAAACAATCCTGTGACTTAAGTAGCCAAGAACAAAGGAACAATGGAAAAACTACATATACGAATTCGCAATACTTTGTTCAATAGATCTTAAGTAAGGGTACCTTAATTCCACAAAAATAGCAAAAATAAAAGTGAGTGAAATTGGCAGTCCTTTTATAACTTCATATAAGAAAATAATAAAATTCTTTTCAAGAAGACATGATAGGCGGTTGGGTTAAGGGATCGGGTTGGGGGTTAACAGTGCCATGTACCTTTCATACATATAATAATATTAAATACTATATGGCATGCTATAAAAATATAAACAGCACATTAAACGACTATGAAAACAATGGCACACGTTACACACACTACAATCCAGGCGAGAAAGTAACAGGGAGAGAGAGAACGAAGGACAAAAGACCTGCGAGCTAATGAAATGTCATTGGACCCGGGGGGCGCGGAGAGGCGGTTATCAAACTAAACTGAAATGCAAATGTCACGCGAAAAACTATTTGACGACAACATTACGTTGACATTATTATGCGATATGACCAAAAGAATACACAAGAGAGAATCCAAACCCAAACCCAACCCGAACCCGAACCTCAACCTGAACCTGAATGCCAAAGCTATGCTTAGTATATTGTTATATGCAAATTTAATGTTGGGTATTTTTTTTGTGCTTTATGGCAAGTCATGGAAAAAAAACATTTATTAACTGTATAAAAGCTGCAAAGTAAAGAAAACAATTATAAAACTAAATAATCATAAACTTAATTATGACTGCTTAATTAAAAGTTGTTTTTGCCATCGTAATTCAAAGTGTTGCACTTTAATAATCATAAATGTTAAGCTTTTGAACACTTAAGCTTTTGTATTACGTTTGCAATACAAAGTTACATGTCAGGTTTATAGCAATCGATTATTATTTAAGAGGATTAAAATCATAAGTTAAATCTGTATCTAATTGATATTAGAAAGACATTGTGTTAGAACATCAGCGAATAGATTAATGCAAATATAATTTAATGTTGCTATTAATGTTGCAAACAAAATTTCTCATCTTTGGTCCTCAAATTGTATTCACTTAAACAAAACATAAAACCCATGAATAAGAAATTAAAACGTAGACAATCATAATTAAATTCAAGCAAATGAAAATCTTTCAAAACCAAATGACCGATATATCATTTATTACAGTCACGATTATACTAAACTATATACGAAAGGGGCAAATCGTGCTTGATCTCTGTGCCAGACAAAACCCCACAGAAATTCAATTAGGCTTATCCCGTTCAAAAATAACAACAACAAAAAAAGACAACAACCAACAGCTACAAACAGCTGCAACACCTGCGCAATTAATTAGTGTTTGCCGCATTAATTTCACAACCAACAACAAAAAAAAAAACAAAAAATAAAAATAAATATACTAGGTAGGCTAACATAAAATCCGTAAACCAAAATTTGCAATGGTATAGGTACGTATACGTAGGGTCAAATGCGTAGCTCGACCCAGTGGCTAATAAATTCAAAATCCTGCAGAATTCAGCAAACCCCAACATCCCCTTGCCAGGACTTGTGCAAAAGGCTTATCTCGGCGTCGGCTTCAGTTTTTAGGGCACGCAATTAGAGCGAGAAAATATGTACCAAAGTCAGCAATGGGCCGGAAAAACCACTGAGAACACCAAAGCAGTCAAATCAAATAAAGCAAATTCAGTTAATTTAAATTATAATTAGGGCCTAGTCTTTGGAACAACACACAAAACCTTCGCACAGATACAAAAGCTGAAACGTGCTTTGAAGTGCGGGCTTTAAAATTAACAAAGCTAATTAAAGTTAAGAATATTTTAGGCTCAAAACATAGTTGGAAGTTAGTTCGGGTTAAACACATTAAAACTTAAATCAAATAAATTTTATTATCAACATAAGAAAAATAATGCCGCTTAAAGAATTTTTGTCAAGGACATCTGCTGTATTTTATTTCATTCTGCACCCAAATTTTAATACATTTATTGCATTTTCCATTTGTTTTATTTTATTTTCGCACAACTTTATTGCTTTGAGTGCGCTGATAAGAGTCTCTTTGGCGGTCGTAAAATGGTATAAGCGATAAGCTTTGACGTACGAAAGAAAGAGACAGCGAATAAGAAAGGAAGGAAGGAAGAAAGATATCATAATTTCCACTTATATAATTTGTTTACGATTATAACCGCATGCAAAATAAAACGCATTTAAGTAATTAAGCCATAAAAAACAATGCGTGCGCTCGTAAAAAATATGTTTTGGCCGCATTTCGCAATAAAATACGGAAAAAAAAACAAAACAATTAGGCAATTAAGTGTGCTCATATTACCAAACATTTTCGTTTTGGTAACAAAACGCGTCATAAAAGGCCTAAGGGACACTAAGCAAAAAAACAAAAATGCTATAAAAATAGCACGAAAAACAAACCGAAAAGGAAAATGTTTGGCTGTTGATTTGGTTTTATCCCAATGTCGATTTGCTGAGTGTTTTTAGTAATATTTATTGAATACGAATTCCAACAACAACAAAAAAGCCGGAACGAATATTTGCTACTAAAGAAAGGGACAAAGCCAAAAGCAATGTGCTTATAAAACACAAGCGCAGCACAACGCACATTTTTTTCGCCCAACTGCCAACTGGGGCAAAAATTCCGAGCGCGACAAAATGAATTCTTTTGTGACAAGTTCGGTTCAGTTTCAGGAGGAGCCAGCCAAAAGAACTCCCAACTCTCAAGAAACGACAGTTACGGCCACTTCATACTGGAACTCCAAACCGTTAAAAGAGATGTGTGTGTGTGTGTGTAAGTGTAAGTGTAAGTGTGGGTATTTTTTGCTTTCGCTCCTCTTTTCAAACAACGAACGCATCAAAGACAGTCAGGTGAAGGAATGCAGTAACCATTTTGTAAGAAAATGAAAAATCTAAATGGAAAGGCGGGCAGCAAAAAAAAAAAATCATCAGAAAATACGCTGGTTTAGTTCACATTATTGTCATAGCCCCTTGAGTAGATATTTGCTCTTGCATGGTGTATGGAATTTTTTAATAAACGTTAAAGCTTATAACATTCTCGAGGCACTTATATGCTGTTCATATATGAACATTGTACCGACATGTTGGACCCTACACTGGGCTCTAATATAATACTTGGGGCGTAAAGGTGTTATCGTTAAGAAGAGAGCCAGCTTTCCATATAGACAGACAAAACAGTTGAGAAAGGTAAGCCAAAGGCATAAAGAGCCCTCACATAAAACCAACTAATTAGGCAAAGCATCTAATTAGAAGCACTGACACACACACAAGCACAGAAACAGGACCCTGCATCAGTATTAAACCAAAACAAGGATGTGCATCTTTTGCGACGGCTCGTAAAAGTCAAAGCCAAAATGACAGCGTAGCTAAAAATATCTTATCGCAACGCCAAAAATTAAGCCCATCACAGAACAAAATAAAAATGCAAAAACCTCAAACGAAAAACAAACCCAAAAAATTTATTGTAGTAAAGGTTAAAGATGCGCCATGTTAAATGTGGAAATTGTTTAATCCCGAGCTTAGCAATTACAAGGCACAGCGCACCGTGGTCAGCTGCATGAAATTGGTAGCTAACAACGTTTACCCAAAACAACAACAAAAAACACAAAAAAGTCAAAACTCACAATTTCTCCGAGCCGATGTCTAAATGCTCTTGCAAAGATTGTGAGATCTGGATACAACTTTTTGATAAGACTTGAACCTAACAATTAAACGGAAAGTATGAGAAAACAAAAATATTTTTGATTCAATAATAAATAATAACTATTATATATCATGTTCATTAAAAGAGGTTGAAAAATCAGAGTCTCTACATATATAAAACAGATTCAATTTTTCTTTAACTAAAAATAATGTTTACAATTTATTTTTCAAACCTTAAAGTAGTTTAGTCTACCCTCTCAAAGAGTATACAAGTTTATTTATATAAATAAAAATAATAAAAAATTATATACCCAGGAAAGCGGAAAGAAAAGCTATTTACATTTTATTTACTTTGTAATTTGATGGTCGATTGCGTTTTTAGTGTTTAATGAGCTGGGGCAGCAAATGCGTTTTATTTTTTGTCGCAAGAACGGAGACAAAATCAAAAGGCAGCGCAGGTGTACTACGATTTACTAAAGAGGAACACCAATTAAAACTAGTGGACAAAATATGGTTTGTAAAGAAGGTGTAGAAACTGTTAATTTACTTGTACCGATTAGTTTTTGTAAAACACAAAACTAAAATGTGAAAAAACTCATTTAAAATGAAGCTTCTTATTAAATAGTATTTTCATATTTATCGTAATTGGCAAATACGTATTTGAATTGTTTTTAAAAGTCATAAATTGTTAGAGTTTGTTCAACTTCTAGTCATAAAATCATCATAGTAATATCTTTTTCCAAACAATATTTTTCTTGGCCTCGCATATTGTTGTTCTATTCATTGTTTTTCTAAGCCGTAAAACAGCTTGTTCACATCATAATTTCTATTTCTATGCACGAGTGCATTAGCAACACCCTGAGAATATTCATTTATATTTAGGCACCTCAATTTGTATACACAAACATAAATTGCATAAAATATTCTATTTACGTGCTTACCAAAAGCGACTTTGAGAGATAAAGATAAATTTGCAATAGAAAAACCCCAAAAATGTATTTATTATATTTAATGCAATCAAAAATGGTTGTAACTGCTGCTGCAATGCCGACGGGCTTGAGGCGGAGAGTTGCTACTGATTGAATGAATGAAAGAGGGGGGTTCAAAACAATGCGCATTTTGCTTTTATATATAATTTTGTGTTTTTGGCTGGACGCAAAATAATTCTGCATTTGAGTTATGCTTGGAATTTAAGATAAGCAATGCGGATTGCAAATATTTCTCGGCAGTTATCGAAAGTGCCAGATGAATTTTAATGCTCGAAAGAGCTATATTTTACATACATATAAATTATATACATTATATAGAGTATGTATATTTTTGCATTTTCAATTTCAATCCATTTAAATCATCTCTAACTAAGAGCTCTGACCGTGTGAACTTTATTATAATTAAAGATAATGACAACAGCTGCTAAAAAATAACAAGTGATAACGTTGCAACGTCGAACGCAACCGACTAAGGAATACTCTTACAAAAACTGTTTGTCAATTTTGTACTATAAAAAACTATAAATAACAATAAGTTCAAATTCAAAACTAATTGATCAATCTAAACTAGGATTAACTTACATATTTTGGCAAATCTCAATAAGGTATTTATTCGCCGGCTTTTCAAAATTATTTATGCTTATTCGTTTATTATTTGTTTAACGAAAGACACAAAACTGACTAGCGTATGTGGGTTTGTTGTGTTAAGTTGTTGTCACGTGTATTTTAATTTGATGAAAGCTGCTGCAAAAATATGCAAATATCAGTCATTAAATTAATTAAAACGAGCAGCTTCACCTACGAAATGACTGAGCACAAAATTGTATGCCACAAACACACAATACTGAAAAGTTTTGTACCATTTGGTAAACTGAATTGTGATTGTGTGAATTGTTAAAGTGCTGTTGAAGCTCTCTCCTCTAGTTTGTTTTGTTTGGGTAATAGTCGAGCAATTGCAATTAGAATTAAGTGTATTTAATTTGATTTTCCAATATTGCTTAGAAGCTTTCAAGCACTTTGTTCAAACAAATTTCATTGGTTTAAGCCTAGGCCTTAAAACATGAAATCGAAAAATGTAAATAATAATAAAATTTGATTATTATTGTTTATTGACAATTCCATTTCAATTAAAGCTGCTTATAAATACAGTTTTCAGTTCTAAAAGTATCTTTGTGTATCCATATCGTTTACAAGTTAATCATTCAAGATCTATCTGGCGGAATATAAGAAATTCAAACAACAACTTCGTTTTGTGGTGGTAATGGGAATGGGAATCAACCCCTAAACTAATGGCGGCTCTTTTATTTCGTTTTGCCGAAACTATCCACGCATTTCAAACAACTGACCCCAAAAATACAAGGAGCCCAGAGTTCAACAAC
Organism: Scaptomyza polygonia; assembly: GCA_035044585.1. Classification (NCBI taxonomy): domain Eukaryota; kingdom Metazoa; phylum Arthropoda; class Insecta; order Diptera; family Drosophilidae; genus Scaptomyza; species Scaptomyza polygonia. Next base: position 2,138,647 of record JAWNNU010001690.1, read on the forward strand.
CTTGCCGCATATCCCCAAAGGAAACAGTTCTCTCTGATGGGGAGCTTATCGAAGACACAAACACACACACACACACACACAAACGTATACATATATCAGTAGCAATAATCATAGGCATAAGATTTACTAATAACAATGATATAAGACATTTGCGCAAATGAGTATATAATAAAGCTAATGGAAAATTATGAAGACAGCTGCTTGGTGTGTGGGTGTGAGAGAGAAGCTGGCGCCACCGAAGAGAGGGCTGTAGCAAGAAGAGTTTTAGTATAAACTAAAACGTCTACAAAAACTGTTATTATGAGCTAAATAATAAATGTTTAGCTTTTTGAATTTTGGGGGGTAGAAAAATGTAGTAGGAGAGGCAATTTATATACTTTTCGCTTTTTAAAATCATTCACTAGATACGATATATAATGGTCATTGAGATAGCCTTTCTCAAGTTCTCATTAATAATTCAATATTAATGTATTTAATCGATTGAATCTTTACCTTTATAGCACAATTTATGGTGCTATCATTGGAAATGAAATGAGAACTCTTAATGTTTATTGCAACTAAACCTTTTAAGGTTGTTAAACTGGCAGTGAGTGGAAAGATTGGTAGTTATGTACACCTTAATGGGCTATTAAGGTGTTTTTTGGGTCGGCGATTTAAATGCAATTAAATTGAAATGTTTGAATTTGAATGCCCTGTATTACAATTAAATTTATAGCGAAGTTTAATATTATTTAGTTAAAATATTGTTTTTTTAAATAAAAATAAAAATTTTAAAATAAAACAAACAAAATATATTATAATCAAAATTTATAGAATTTTTTAATTTTGTCTTATCTACACAGCATTGAAGTACTTAAACCTATCTACACAGCATTAAAAAACTAAGTATACGTTTTTTTGGTTTAAAAATAAATTTTATTACTTACAAAATCACACAGAAATTAATTTTCAAGCTTTGTAAAACTTACTTAAATAAATGTACAGAGTATCTCCTAGTCGAGCGAGTACAGCTAGTGCACTTGCACTCGATTTCGAACACAGTTTATGGCCCGGCAATGGCCCAAAAGGACTTCAATTAAAATAAATGAAATTGCTCGCCGCCCAACCAAAAAAATAAAAATAAAGTAAATAAACAAATAAAAACATTTGCTGGGGTTGGGGGGCTCGTGAATGGTCGTAAAAGTGTTAAACACATTAAAATGAAAGCCTGGGTGCCGCTACAACCAATACCATTTATTTATTAACAATAATAACTTTTGAAGCATTTAATTTAGCTTAAATCGCGGTATAAATACAATGCATCACGCCACCCCGTTTATTTAACGCCCTATTGTTTTAGTGGTTTTTGTTCTGACACCCGCACACACACACACAGCAAAAATGTCAACTTTCAAAGCCAAAAACCGTAAATTGTCAAATGCACAGAATTTTATGCGCCATACATTTATGTTGATGCGGTTGGCAAAAGTTTTTTAATTACATTTGGCGCAATATTCCCACACTTCTTGCCATCCTTTTTTGACATGCTACATTAAATATTTATATAGTAGTACTAAAACTCATTTAATTTTTTTTTGTTTTCGGCGGACGAACAACAAAACTATATTTTCTTATCAGCATGCAAATATATTTTGTCACTTTATATATATATATTAATATACAATATTATTTTAAAAACAGCATGCGTGATTATCGTTACATATATTTTTTTAAATTTGCTTTGCCTTGACAACCCTAGGCTCTTAGAATAACAACAAAAAAGAGCTCAACCCACTTGTCAATCATCCATCAGAGTAAGAGCGAGCAAACTTTTTTTTTTCTGCACAACACTCGGCTACTTATCTAAACCACATTGAATGCACACAAAAACAAAAACTAATTGCTGAATGGTCGCCGCTCCTTGAGCGCAGTGTAGATTATGTAAAGCCTAGCTGAATGACAGCCCTACTGTATCCTATCTATAACCCTGAATCATAAAAATGTTTAGGCATCGCACACATCGCAAGAAGACGACGAGCTGAGCTCATCATTCATTTGAGCAAGTAAACATGGCCAAATGGTGAAAGTGCCTGCTTAATGTTATCAGCCGCATGCGATCTAATGTGACCCAAATATATGCATACATATATGCTTATGCTGTAAGTGTGTGTGATGGGGGCTCATAAGTTGAGCTGCTGACCAAGCAAAATAGACAAACAAAATTTAAAGCAATCTCATTGACGCTTGCTTAGCAAGTAGGCCATAATGATGATTAGCCTGGATTTTGGCAAAGAACCCAAGAAAAGTTTGAAGGTAGGGTATTGTTTTAGACTCATTATGAGAAGGGGATACAAATGTACTCAATGCTTAAGTCTTTGCATGACATAATTATAAAAATGCCAGTAAGACTTGTGTAGGATCGATTTATAATCAGTCAAAACTTATTCGGTTTTGAAAAAGAAATAAAATTTTGTTTTTGGTTAAAAGTCCATAACAAATATTATAACATTCTTTGTTGGATTTGATCAATAACTAATTCATTGTTTGTCATCTATAATAAAAATGCAAATTTATTCAGAGTCACGATTTTTATGCAAAGTCGTAATAAACCATCAAAATGAAGTATAATAAAAATAAATGCATATGTTCATCTGAACAATAAATACATAATCAAGCGCTATTTTCAATTATTTAGCTACAAAAAATAGATAATTGCACTAAAAAACTTAGTAAATTAAGTAACACAATGTAATGCAAAAACAAACAACAACAAAAAACTAATTTTAAAATTAAGTAACACAATGTAATGCAAAAACAAACAATAAAAAAACGAATTTTGATTATACCTGAAATTATTGTAAAAAATAATGCAGCGATTTATTAAACTTAATTCAAAGTTACATTTAAGTTTTGTTCGTTGTTAACAAAAAATCCCTGAACAATTCGTATAAAAGAGGATCGCAAAATGAAGGCAGACAACAGAACGAAGTGAAAACTGAATCGAAAATAATCTATTGATATTACTTAATATGAAGTTATTAATTGTGCTGCTTGCCGGATTGTCTTTAGCCTTGGCAGGAGAAGTAAGTACCATAAAACAGAAATTCTATTTCACTCTTAAGTACAGTTCTCGTTCCTTGCACAGATTACTGATGAGCAGAAGGCAACCATAACGAAGGATATTAATCAATGTATGCAACAGGAAGGCGTTACTCAGGAACAGTATATGTCATTGCGCAATGATAACTTGGAGGATGTTGATGTTAAGGTCAAGTGCTTTGCCAACTGTTTCCTGGAAAAACCAGGTTTCATAGTCGATGGCCAGATTAAATCCGATGTTATCCTTGAAAAACTTTCACCCATAGTAGGAGCTGACAATTTGAAGAACGTTCTAGCCAAATGTGATTCTATCAAAGGTTCCGATAAGTGTAATACTGGCTATGAGTTATATAGATGTTTCCAAAAGAATCGCACTCTTCTATAAGCTGCATAATTCTTAGAAGATGCTCTATTAATAAAAACTATTGAACATTCTGAAGAATTTTTAGCAATTAATGTAAATGAAGAACAGATGTTCTTTACATTGTTTCTCAGTTTTGAATATTACTTGGCTTTTAAATGTGCGTCAAAATCGTTTATCCAAACAAGCTTTCTTGTCATTCATTAGTCATTCGGCAACATTTTTAAACAGAATTCATAGAAAAAACAATAGTCTAAATTTCAAAAAAACAAAAAACAACATGCTGAAAACAAACAAAACACAAGTAAATATACTCAAAAATATATACCGAAACTATCGCAAGCCAACAAGAAACCCAAACATATTCGATGTGGCGGACATGAGTGATTTTGAAAAGAATGTGATGCGTTGCAAAAAGCCAGTAATTGTAGATTTCCATGCCAGGTACATATATATATCGATAACAAATGAGAGTTTTTATTATTCATAAAAGATTTTTTTGTATCATTTAAAGCTGGTGCACGCCATGCAAAGCACTCGCACCGCGTCTCGCTAGCATTGTGTCGGAGCAAATGGGTGGCATCCATTTGGCCCGTGTCGATATCGATGAACTGACAGAGCTGGCACTGGATTATAATGTGGGTTCAGTGCCATCGCTGCTGGTGATGCACAATGGCCGAGTATTGAATCGTATGGTTGGTCTACAGACGTCCGAACATTTACGCGATTGGCTTGGCAAGGTGATCAAGAAAGTGCGCCAAAACGCATAAACAATAATGAAAATTAAAAGAGTTACCAGTCGAAACAAAAACAACAAAGAAATCAACACGTTTTTAATTAATTTTCATCATCCATTTAAAAACACACAAGCTGTCGACCAACTGTCTGCCTGGCGATTTACCCGTGCAAATATCATTTTACCGGGCAATTCAAAGTGCAAACACAAGTCTCATCTCACCCCATCTCCTGATGCTATTGTCTCGTCGAGTTCTCAAACAATTTGCGAATCAGCGTCAGTGTTGGGTGTACGAACAAACAACAACAATGAGAGAGCAACTCTCGATGTATCTCAATTGTTTGTTTATTTGCTAGCCAAAAACAACAAAGCTACTGTTACTTCTACATACATAGTATGTATTTACAATGTACATCTTGCTATCTATATTTGCTTTTACTGGTTATGTGTCGTGTGCTTTGGGGAATACTCTCTAATTGATTTTGCTAATGTTGCTTTTTAATGAAGTGTCAAATGTGTTAGTTGGATTGGCGTTAAAGGTTTGTGTTGAGGGAGTTTCGGTTTTGAGATGCATCAAGCAGAGACATGCCAAAACACAATGCAAAGGAGAGTACAAGTTAAATCTTGCTTGTACTCTCCAAGGAGCAACTGAAAATACATCTTAAATTGCTGCAACACAATGAAAATAGTTTTAAGAGAATGTTATACTATGAATAGTTTATATTTGGTGTCGTGTTAAGCTATTTAAAAACAAGTACAAATTTTATAAATAGTTTATAAATAATCTATAAAAAAATTCAATACAAAAAATATTTAGTTTATTTTATCTAAAATTAAATAGCGAATTTTAGCTTAAAGCATTTCAAAAAGTGCATTCATTGTGTATGGTGTGTTTGAATAACATGCCAAATAGACCTGTGACACATCGGCCCATTAGCTCAGCTGGTTAGAGCGTCGTGCTAATAACGCGAAGGTCGCGGGTTCGATCCCCTCATGGGCCAGTAATTAATATTTTTTAGTTTTACTAATTTTTTCATTGACTAGTATATTTCGCTATAGTTATAATTCTTATTTGATACAAAATTGTGAACAAAGCCCGCATACTACTCAATTAAGGCAGACTAATCCTTTACCCTTTCTTTAAGCCCCTTATACACACCGACACGCATTACCATAACCATTTCTGTCTGTCTAAAGACCGACGACACTTATGAATATAAACAAAATTGAAATCTATAAAGCAAAAAGTGTTGCCATTACTTTCTTGCAACACTTTTTGTTCTTTGCCCGGATAACTTTGTTTGTGCTGGGCCCACAAAATAGATGTGCCGCAATGTAATTGAGTATTTGTATTCAATTAAGACTTATTTCAATATTTGCATTCAACGACAACGTATGTGCAACAACAACAACAACAAAAACAATGCTACCAGACATTCAACAGACAGAACAGACGATGATGACACTCCATGTTTCCACCAGTATACTAGTCGTCCGTCTATGTGTAAATCCCTTTCATATGCTGCGAACATAATTTGCTGAAACGAAACTTGAACAAACAAGAAGGGCTGGCTGGACACACCAGGAGCAGCAACAACAGCAGCCAGGTTCCAAATCTCTGGGCTTTTGAGGTAGATGAGTATTTTAGTTGAGGGCATGGCGAATCGGGTGAGCTTCGTCATGTGTGCAAACTGTCTGAATTTGACAGCCTGCATAAAGCAAGCGCAAGCAAACAAAACTGTACTACATAGTACTGGTGCTAGGTAATGACATTAGTAAAAGGGGCGTGGCTACACTCAGCAAAAAAAAAAATAAATAGAGAGATCAAGAAAAAAATATAATGATAAAAGCAACTTAATCTACTTTTACTTTTATTTAAAGTCATTAGAAAGTGGTTTATTCTGCATTGAGGGTATTTAAAAATGGGCATTATTATCATATTATATTTCGGATTTCTTAAACAAAGTTGAAACAATAAAAGAATTTGCAAAGAAGACTAAGATTAAAGTTCAATTAAATCGATTCAAAAGAACATCATAATAAAGAATTTTAAATTTCAATTTAATAATTTTTCAAGTCTTATGTTAAGATTGATTAAAATAAAAGCTATTAAAATTTCTTAAAAACAACAAATTTTTCTCTATTAATAAACTTTTTTTTTTCTAAAATTTTTTTTATTGTGTATAAATGCATTGCTAATAGAAGAAATTAAAGTGTTTGTTGTTGATATGTTGTGCGTAAGTGCGTGACTGTGTGTCTGTGTGTGTTGTATTTGGTTGTTGTCGTCTGATACAAAATGCAACAAATATTAATTTTTATTATGCAAACATTGCTTTAATTACATTATTTTTGCGTATGGCCCAGCAAACAAAACAACTTGACGTTCGTGTCTGTGTGCGTTTGTGTGTGTGTGTGTGTGGTTAACTATCCTCTCTTACCTCACCTCACCACTTGCAATTTGGCTGTATGATCAATCACTGGAAAATTGGATTTTCATATGAACCGCGCACTGTGTTTGGGTGTGGCGTTTATGCAATTTCCCGCAGCCGAGAAGCCATAGAGAGAAGGAGCGACCTGTGGCCTGTGCAAAAATCAATTGGTTGCCAACGTTTCAACCCGACACTCTCCGTTTCTTCCACACACACACACCCCCTACAGTTGCACAACCACACTGCGCTTGACAAGCACAAACACAACAAACACAACACCCAAACTTAATCAGAAGCCCATGAATTGGTCAATAATTTTTAAATACAAATCAAGTGTTAACTGCGCCGCTTTATGCCCCAGCATCAAAAGGACAGCAATTTGATAGCGCGAGTTACATACATACATATATATATTTTTAAGGGTGCGAGATGGCAAAAAATGTATGCGAAATAAAAATTCATTATAAAATGATGAATGGGAAAACTCAATGGCTTTGTAAGTGTTTTCAAAAAAGAAAAATGCTGCTCTTTATTTTTGTTGATATTTAACTGATTGGTCAAGTGCAGTTGCTTTAAGTAATTAAATTATGTCTGGCTGTTTAAAAATAAAAAATAAATGCGCTCAAGTTTTTGCGTGCTAAGTGAGAGTTAATAAATGTTCAATATATTAATTGCCTAAGACAAATGCAAAGAGGTTTAAACAAATCATTTTTTAATTTATTGGCAAAAACTTGAAATACTTTTATTGCTTGAAATTTGGATTTATTTGAAATTTGTTAAAAAACTTTAACATCAATAAATGCTTAAACTTTTCTACTTATTTTATAACATTTTCTTTTCATTTGTTTTAAAGGTAATAAATCTGAATTATCAAGAGAAACTTGATTAAACATCATATCATATTTTTTGCAACTTTATTTAATATTTTTCACAAAAATAAATTAAGGAATATTTCTTTTAGTTTATTTATAGTAATTAAGATAAAAAATACATTTCATTGGAAAGTAAAATTAAAGTTAGCTCTACTATTTATATAATTTAAAGTCTATAGCAAAATCTTGATCACTTCTCAGATTTATTACCATATAAAATTTCGTTCATTTGTCTTAAAGCAATCCTTTTGGAATCACCAAAACCGCAAATGTCTCACACACACACATATTAAGAGGCAACGTGGGATTTTGACACTCAAGTGGAGATATGGAGAACATTTCAGGCGGAACATTTTTCTGTATTTTTTTTTTAAGTCAATTTCAAACCATTTGGCAATCAATATAAACAGACTTACAGCTCAATATATGTATGTAAATATACTTCATGCATATGTAGATGTTAGCTCTTTTTCTTCTTCTCCTTCCTTTCTTTTTTTGGTTTTCTGGCAAGTCAAATCCATCGTATCTCTGGCTCTATCTCTCTTTATTTCTGTGTCTCGGTCCGGTTTTTTGGCCAAAATGGGCTGCGGCTGGCTGGCGGAAATTCGATTTATTTTCATCAATATTCAATGTCAATGCAACATCTTCGTGGCCAAAAACCAAAAGCGTACAACACATCAGAGGCATGTCGGACCAAAAAACACACACAGCACAACTGCAACAGCAGCAGCAGCAGCAATATTGAAGCAAAGGGTAGCGGAGGGTTGTTGAATTTGTTGCCATTGCGCCATGGAAATGGACTTTGTGGCTTGAACTTTTTGGGGTTTTCCTATTAAAATTTGATGCGCACGTTTGTCGTTTGTCTCATGTCGTTTGCTGCTGCTGTTGCCTCACGATTCCCTTGCATAGAACCCCCCTTTAGCAGGTGACGTTGGCATTGCCGCACTTTCAAATTGAGCGAGAATGAGAAGAGAGAGTTCCTGTTACACTCACAAACAAACATTCACATACACATGATACTTGACGCTTTACCATTGCATATTTAAACAAATTTATTTGCAATTTCGTGTTTGCGGTCTTATTGAATATTTTCCCGTTTTTCTCTAGGAAATTGGGGCATGGCATTGACTGCAATAGAACCGGACGCGTTTTAAGTGGCGCGCGAAAATTAATTAAAATTTTGGTATTTATTGACAAATATGCCAATTTAATTGCTTTGCGCAAACCAAATCAAACCAACAACAAAACACAACCATTAAAAGTGGGAGGAATCTGTTAAAAATAACGTAGTATATGAATAAAGTAGTCTTAATTACTTTTTAATAAGCGTTCCATGGTATTTTAAGCTCATAAAAATAACCAAAAAATAAAAGTATGTTAATTTTTTTTTTAATTAAAAAATATTTTTTTTCTTATATCAAATGAACTTACATTTAATAAACTATAAATCTAATGAAAACTTCAAACATTTTGTGAAACAAGTTTTAAGAGTTTTAAAGAATAGTTTTGCTAACTTTCTTGTTGGTTGTCGTGGCTGCGAGGTAAGCAAACAGAAAAGTCGAAAAACCAACAGGAAATTGCACGCGTCGCGTGGGTTATTAAAGCCATACATATTTGTGCCAAAGGCAAAAAACCGTTGCCCAACAGAGTGAGAGAGAGAGAGAGAGAGAGAGAGAGGAGAGCTCTGTCCGCATGCAACGTGGCGATAAGAGTCGTCAACGCTATGTGTGTGGCCACAGTTAAGTAAATAGGTAATCCACGTGGAGTTACCGTGGTCGAGCGACTGCCTGAACGAGTGTGAGAGAGAAGGGTGCTTGACTAAGCTAGAACAATTCCACAGCATTCAGCTTGTGTTTGGTGTTTTATATAAAGCATTTGTTGTCATCTGCTCAACAAGCAGAGTGGCGCAGTGGAAGCGTGCTGGGCCCATAACCCAGAGGTCCGAGGATCGAAACCTTGCTCTGCTATAGTGTAGAAATGGAGGTGAATTGAACTCCCCATTATTTTTGACGTATTTTTATAGTTTTTTTTAATATAATTTTTTGAACTTGCGAATTAACAACAATTAACAGGCACAACATAAAAAAATAAAAAATTTGGTATTTCCCATACCGGGAATCGAACCCGGGCCTTCTGGGTGAAAGCCAGATATCCTAGCCACTAGACCATATGGGACATACCACGTGAGTGCCAAATAACACATTTGATTGTAAGAGATGAAGTTTACCACAAAATTCTGAAGGTTGAATCAATAGGCATATTAAATATTTGAATTCTAAACTGTATTGCCACTCTGTGAATATTTGCTCAAAATTCAAATCTATTATGAAAATAATTATTAGTATATTAATACGCAAGCATAAATTTTGTACTCTTTTCAGTACCATGTTAGCAAATGAGAACCATCACAATATTATTAAAATGTATTTAGGCGTATACTTGCAGAATTTTTTTCGGTGCGTTTTAAGCTTATTAAATAAAAAAATAAAATAGCAACAAAACGCAGTCATGTTCATTTAGCGAGAATGTCGCGACGAGAAACCAGCAATCAAGCAAAGCAGCGTTGCGTTCTTTTCGCACTTAATAATTTGATACGTAAAAATCAAATTAGTATTTAAATTTTAATTCTAGCCAGGCACTACTTCATTTAAAAATTGTTAAAAAAAAATGATAGAAACAACACCAGTATTTCCCATACCGGGAATTGAACCCGGGCCTTCCGGGTGAGAGCCGGATATCCTAACCACTAGACAATATGGGATGTGATAGACGCTTCGCTTAACAAAGTATTTGATACACCTCTATGGTAAAAGTGAATTACTAACTTTATCAGTTGTTGGTGAACAGTTTTACTTTATTAATTGACTCTTCTAGTATATTTAAAAATTGATTTTGTTTTATGCAGCTTATATTAATATTTGATATTTACACTTAGTACATTTTAAGTTCGTTAGATGTGTGGTATTGATGTGGAATATACGTGTACATAGTTTTTAGCCTGCTATTTATATTTTGTGGCACAGGTTGGATATTTTTTTTTTTTAATTTATCTTACGATAGGTTTCTTAAGATGTCTGTTGAGCTTTTGTATTCGGAAATTGGGTTTGGATTTTGTGATTTTAAGTTACCAAGCCGAAGTCTGGTCTAAGTCGAGTCTGTGCTTTTTTATCTTTTCTGGATTTAAAAACTTGTAGAAGTGTTGTTCTGTTATGTTTAATGTTTTTGTACCAACTTGATGTTGGGTATTTCTGTTATGTTTGTATTATTTAATGTGATGAGTGGGAATTCTATTACTTGCTTGGCGTGTGTATCTGCGAACCCGTTGCCTTTTGTGTTCATGTTTTACCGTGTTTTAGTGTCTTGTCAGAACATTTTTTAGTTAAAAGACAGTTTTTATTTTATATCCCAATTTATAACAAAAGAAACAAGAACGAAATGTTACAAAATAATGGCAGATCATTTTTGATTCGGTTTAAACTTATTGCCTTTATCTCCATTACTGAATTATATTGCATGTTTAGTTTTTTGCGATTACAAATTTTGCCCTATATAAACGTATGCATGTTTGTATTATACATATTAATAAAACAAGGGATTTACATAACTAAAACCGGGAAAAAAAACTGTCTTTCTTAAAGGTTTGACATAACAAACATTTTTTCAAACATCTAATTTATGTTAGAGTACTGTCATAAGCCTTTTGACATAAGGTCATCTAATTTTAAAAGGTCAGTCTGTAATTCATTTTCGTATCAATATCATGAAGATAGTTATTAGGCAGCTCGTAGCTATAGCAGCACTTTCCATGCATGCATTGCGTAGCTGCCAAACCATGTAATATATTCAATTCCAGTTTCTAGATTTGCTTTTCAACTTATTAAGCGTGCATATGTGTATTTAATTACAGCCAAATTAGATTTTGCTTTTGTCAAAAATAGAAACCGAAACTTAAAAAATAGCAACAACTTAAAAGTCATGCTTTGACCTCTTTAATAATACTGCTCTCTTAGTAAGCAACAATATTTTTTCGTCAAAATTTATGTTAAGAAATTAACTAAACAGTTAGACTTGGAACACCCCTAAACTTCCTTCAGCTATAACTTCGCCAAATTCGATCCGACTTTCAAGAGCAATATCTTAAAAGTCGTGTTTTGAACTCTTAAATAATACTGCTCTCTTAATAAGAAACAATCATGTTTTGACCTCTAAAATAATTCTGCATTCTTAGTTAGAAACTTTTCATTAAAATTCATGTAAAAAAAATTAACTAAATAGTTCGAATTGGAACAGATCAAAACTTCCTTCAGCCATAACTTCGCCAAAATCGATCCGACTTTCAATAGCAATATCTTAAAAGCCGTGTTTTGAACTCTTAAATAATACTGCTCTCTTAATAAGAAACAATCATGTTTTGACCTCTTAAATAATTCTGCATTCTTATTTAGAAACTTTTCATTAAAATTCATGTTAAAAAAATTAACTAAACAGTTCGACTTGGAATAGATCAAAACTTCCTTCAGCTATAACTTCGCCAAAATCGATCCGACTTTCAATAGCAATATCTTAAAAGTCATGTTTTGACCTCTTAAATAATACTGCTTTCTTAGATCTTTTTCATTGAAATTCATGTTAAAAATATAAACTAAATAGTTCGACTTGGAACAGATCAAAACTTCCTTCAGCTATAACTTCGCCAAATTCAATCTGACTTTCAAGAGCAATATCTTAAAAGTCATGTTTTGACCTCTTAAATAATACTGCATTCTTAGTAAGATCTTTTTCATTGAAATTCATGTTAAAAATATAAACTAAATAGTTCGACTTGGAACAGATCAAAACTTCCTTCAGCTATAACTTCGCCAAATTCAATCCGACTTTCAAGAGCAATATCTTAAAAGTCATGTTTTGACCTCTTAAATAATACTGCATTCTTAGTAAGAAGCTTTTCATTAAAATTCATGCTAAAAAAATTAACTAAACAGTTCGACTTGGAACAGACCAAATTTTTCTTAGGCTTTGACTTTGCTAAATTCGATCCGACTGTCAAGAGCAACAACTTAAAAATCATCTTTTGACCTTTTAAACAATACTGCTTTGTAGGTAAGAAACAATATTTTTTCATAAAAATTCATGTTAAAAACTATCTATAAAGATCAACTCGGAACAGTTCAAAACTTCCTTCAGCAATAACTTCGCCAAATTCGATCCGACTTTCAAGAGCAATATCTTAAAAGTCATGTTTTGACATTTTAAATAATACTTCATTCTTAGTTAGAACTTTTTAATTGAAATTCATGTAAAATATATTAACTAAATAGTTCGACTTGGAACAGATCAAAACTTCCTTCAGCTATAACTTCGCCAAAATCGATCCGACTTTCAATAGCAATATCTTAAAAGTCATGTTTAGACCTCTTAAATAATACTGCATTCTTAGTATGAAGCTTTTCATTAAAATTCATGCTAAAAAAATTAACTAAATAGTTCGACTTGGAACAGATCAAAACTTCCTTCAGCTATAACTTCGCCAAATTCAATCCGACTTTCAAGAGCAATATCTTAAAAGTCATGTTTTGACCTCTTAAATAATACTGCATTCTTAGTAAGAAGCTTTTCATTAAAATTCATGCTAAAAAAATTAACTAAACAGTTCGACTTGGAACAGACCAAATTTTCCTTAGACTTTGACTTTGCTAAATTCGATCCGACTGTCAAGAGCAACAACTTAAAAATCATATTTTGACCTTTTAAACAATACTGCTTTCTAGGTAAGAAACAATATTTTTTCATAAAAATTCATGTTAAAAATTATCTATAAAGATCAACTCGGAACAGTTCAAAACTTCCTTCAGCAATAACTTCGCCAAATTCGATCCGACTTTCAATAGCAATATCTTAAAAGTCATGTTACGACATTTTACATAATACTTCATTCTTAGTTAGAACTTTTTAATTGAAATTCATGTAAAAAATATTAACTAAATAGTTCGACTTGGAACAGATCAAAACTTCCTTCAGGTATAACTTCGCCAAAATCGATCCGACTTTCAAGAGCAATATCTTAAAAGTCATGTTTTGACCTCTTAAATAATACTGCATTCTTAGTTAGATCTTTATCATTGAAATTCATGTTAAAAATATTAACTAAATAGTTCGACTTGGAACAGATCAAAACTTCCTTCAGCTATAACTTCGCCAAAATCGATCCGACTTTCAATAGCAATATCTTAAAAGTCATGTTTGACCTCTTAAATAATACTGCATTCTTAGTTAGATCTTTTTCATTGAAATTCATGTTAAAAATATAAACTAAATAGTTCGACTTGGAACAGATCAAAACTTCCTTCAGCTATAACTTCGCCAAAATCGATCCGACTTTCAATAGAAATATTTTAAAAGTAATGGTTTGACCTCTTTAATAATACTGCTCTCTTAGTAAGCAACAATATTTTTTCGTCAAAATTCATGTTAAGAAATTAACTAAACAGTTAGACTTGGAACACCCCCAAACTTCCTTCAGCTATAACTTCGCCAAATTCGATCCGACTTTCAAGAGCAATATCTTAAAAGTCATGTTTAGACCTCTTAAATAATACTGCATTCTTAGTAAGAAGCTTTTCATTAAAATCAATGCTAAAAAAATTAACTAAACAGTTCGACTTGGAACAGACCAAATTTTTCTTAGGCTTTGACTTTGCTTAATTCGATCCGACTGTCAAGAGCAACAACTAAAAATCATCTTTTGACCTTTTAAACAATACTGCTTTCTAGGTAAGAAACAATATTTTTTCATAAAAATTCATGTTAAAAATTATCTATAAAGATCAACTCGGAACAGTTCAAAACTTCCTTCAGCAATAACTTCGCCAAATTCAATCCGACTTTCAATAGCAATATCTTAAAAGTCATGTTTTGACATTTTAAATAATACTTCATTCTTAGTAAGAACTTTTTAATTGAAATTCATGTAAAAAATATTAACTAAATAGTTCGACTTGGAACAGATCAAAACTTCCTTCAGCTATAACTTCGCCAAATTCGATCCGACTTTCAAGAGCAATATCTTAAAAGTCATATTTTGACCTCTTAAATAATACTGCATTCTTAGTAAGAAGCTTTTCATTAAAATTCATGCTAAAAAAATTAACTAAACAGTTCGACTTGGAACAGACCAAATTTTCCTTAGGCTTTGACTTTGCTAAATTCGATCCGACTGTCAAGAGCAACAACTTAAAAATCATCTTTTGACCTTTTAAACAATACTGCTTTCTAGGTAAGAAACAATATTTTTTCATAAAAATTCATGTTAAAAATTATCTATAAAGATCAACTCGGAACAGTTCAAGACTTCCTTCAGCAATAACTTCGCCAAATTCAATCCGACTTTCAATAGCAATATCTTAAAAGTCATGTTTTGACATTTTAAATAATACTTCATTCTTAGTTAGAACTTTTTAATTGAAATTCATGTAAAAAATATTAACTAAATAGTTCGACTTGGAACAGATCAAAACTTCCTTCAGCTATAACTTCGCCAAAATCGATCCGACTTTCAAGAGCAATATCTTAAAAGTCATGTTTTGACCTCTTAAATAATACTGCATTCTTAGTTAGATCTTTATCATTGAAATTCATGTTAAAAATATTAACTAAATAGTTCGACTTGGAACAGATCAAAACTTCCTTCAGCTATAACTTCGCCAAAATCGATCCGACTTTGAATAGCAATATTTTAAAAGTAATGGTTTGACCTCTTTCATAATACTGCTCTCTTAGTAAGCAACAATAGTTTTTCATAAAAATTCATGTTAAAAATTATCTAGAAAGATCAACTCGGAACAGTTCAAAACTTCCTTCAGCAATAACTTCGCCAAATTCAATCCGACTTTCAATAGCAATATCTTAAAAGTCATGTTTTGACATTTTAAATAATACTTCATTCTTAGTTAGAACTTTTTAATTGAAATTCATGTAAAATATATTAACTAAATAGTTCGACTTGGAACAGATCAAAACTTCCTCCAGCTATAACTTCGCCAAAATCGATCCGACTTTCAATAGCAATATCTTAAAAGTCATGTTTAGACCTCTTAAATAATACTGCATTCTTAGTAAGAAGCTTTTCATTAAAATTCATGCTAAAAAAATTAACTAAACAGTTCGACTTGGAACAGACCAAATTTTCCTTAGGCTTTGACTTTGCTAAATTCGATCCGACTGTCAAGAGCAACAACTTAAAAATCATCTTTTGACCTTTTAAATAATATATAACTTCGCCAAAATCGATCCGACTTTCAAGAGCAATATCTTAAAAGTCATGTTTTGACCTCTTAAATAATACTGCATTCTTAGTTAGATCTTTATCATTGAAATTCATGTTAAAAATATTAACTAAATAGTTCGACTTGGAACAGATCAAAACTTCCTTCAGCTATAACTTCGCCAAATTCAATCCGACTTTCAAGAGCAATATCTTAAAAGTCATGTTTTGACCTCTTAAATAATACTGCATTCTTAGTAAGAAGCTTTTCATTAAAATTCATGCTAAAAAAATTAACTAAACAGTTCGACTTGGAACAGACCAAATTTTCCTTAGGCTTTGACTTTGCTAAATTCGATCCGACTGTCAAGAGCAACAACTTAAAAATCATCTTTTGACCTTTTAAATAATATATTACTTCGCCAAAATCGATCCGACTTTCAAGAGCAATATCTTAAAAGTCATGTTTTGACCTCTTAAATAATACTGCATTCTTAGTTAGATCTTTATCATTGAAATTCATGTTAAAAATATTAACTAAATAGTTCGACTTGGAACAGATCAAAATTTCCTTCAGCTATAACTTCGCCAAAATCGATCCGACTTTCAATAGCAATATCTTAAAAGTCATGTTTGACCTCTTAAATAATACTGCATTCTTAGTTAGATCTTTATCATTGAAATTCATGTTAAAAATATAAACTAAATAGTTCGACTTGGAACAGATCAAAACTTCCTTCAGCTATAACTTCGCCAAAATCGATCCGACTTTCAATAGCAATATTTTAAAAGTAATGGTTTGACCTCTTTAATAATACTGCTCTCTTAGTAAGCAACAATATTTTTTCGTCAAAATTCATGTTAAGAAATTAACTAAACAGTTAGACTTGGAACACCCCTAAACTTCCTTCAGCTATAACTTCGCCAAATTCGATCCGACTTTCAAGAGCAATATCTTAAAAGTCATGTTTAGACCTCTTAAATAATACTGCATTCTTAGTAAGAAGCTTTTCATTAAAATCAATGCTAAAAAAATTAACTAAACAGTTCGACTTGGAACAGACCAAATTTTCCTTAGGCTTTGACTTTGCTTAATTCGATCCGACTGTCAAGAGCAACAACTAAAAATCATCTTTTGACCTTTTAAACAATACTGCTTTCTAGGTAAGAAACAATATTTTTTCATAAAAATTCATGTTAAAAATTATCTATAAAGATCAACTCGGAACAGTTCAAAACTTCCTTCAGCAATAACTTCGCCAAATTCAATCCGACTTTCAATAGCAATATCTTAAAAGTCATGTTTTGACATTTTAAATAATACTTCATTCTTAGTTAGAACTTTTTAATTGAAATTCATGTAAAAAATATTAACTAAATAGTTCGACTTGGAACAGATCAAAACTTCCTTCAGCTATAACTTCGCCAAAATCGATCCGACTTTCAAGAGCAATATCTTAAAAGTCATGTTTTGACCTCTTAAATAATACTGCATTCTTAGTTAGATCTTTATCATTGAAATTCATGTTAAAAATATTAACTAAATAGTTCGACTTGGAACAGATCAAAACTTCCTTCAGCTATAACTTCGCCAAAATCGATCCGACTTTCAATAGCAATATCTTAAAAGTCATGTGTGACCTCTTAAATAATACTGCATTCTTAGTTAGATCTTTATCATTGAAATTCATGTTAAAAATATAAACTAAATAGTTCGACTTGGAACAGATCAAAACTTCCTTCAGCTATAACTTCGCCAAAATCGATCCGACTTTCAATAGCAATATTTTAAAAGTAATGGTTTGACCTCTTTAATAATACTGCTCTCTTAGTAAGCAACAATATTTTTTCGTCAAAATTTATGTTAAGAAATTAACTAAACAGTTAGACTTGGAACACCCTTAAACTTCCTTCAGCTATAACTTCGCCAAATTCAATCCGACTTTCAAGAGCAATATCTTAAAAGTCATGTTTAGACCTCTTAAATAATACTGCATTCTTAGTAAGAAGCTTTTCATTAAAATTCATGCTAAAAAAATTAACTAAACAGTTCGACTTGGAACAGACCAAATTTTCCTTAGGCTTTGACTTTGCTAAATTCGATCCGACTGTCAAGAGCAACAACTTAAAAATCATCTTTTGACCTTTTAAACAATACTGCTTTCTAGGTAAGAAACAATATTTTTTCATAAAAATTCATGTTAAAAATTATCTATATAGTTCGACTTGGAACAGTTCAAAACTTCCTTTACCTATAACTTCGCCAAATTCGATCCGACTTTCAATAGCAATATCTTAAAAGTCATGTATTGACCTCTTAAATAATACTTCATTCTTAGTTAGAACTTTTTCATTGAAATTCTTGTTAAAAATATGAACTTTAAAGTTCGACCTGGAACAGATTTAAATTTCCTTCAGCTATAACTTCGCAAAAAATCGATCCGACTTTCAATAGCAATATCTTAAATAATACTGCCCCCTTAGTAAGATACAATGTTTTTTCATAAAAATTCATGTTTTAAATTCAACGAGTGTTCGAACTCACGGGCGATGTGTTAACACTTGTTTGTACTTGTTTGATTGCTTTGAATATATAAGCATAAAAACGAAAATAATAGATTATTGAATTTAGTTAAACTTTTATTATTATAATATTTTTCAATGATGCCATATATTTATTAAATATTATTTAATAAATTTCCAATATATATTGCCAACAAATAAGGTGACTATAGCTCGAAATATGTGAAACACACGAATTCCTGTTTTTAAAGGGGCAGTTGGGCATAACCTTGGGATGTGGCAACAACATTTTTGCTGCAGATATTGGTGGGATGTAACCAGCTATCTTGCTTGTTTTCCTACAAAATTTAATGACTCAAGCTGAAGAACCGGCTTGGGCCGGTACGAGTGGGCATGGCGTAATGGATTTCCGAAAACTTATGCTGTTAGGCTTTAAAATTTCGACACAAATACACCAAGCACAACGGAAAACTAATTGATGGCCACTCCTAAGTACAAACATTACGAAATACATTGAATATACATAACATACTTACTATAAAAAATAACATCTATACATTAAAGTAGTGCAATTATTATTTTAAATAAATACTTAAAAGCTTGGTGATGTTGAAGTCTGTCGACTAATCTATAACGAGACTGAATTTAGATTCTCCAATATCTTCTTCAGAAAAATGTCGCCCTAGAACTTGTCGCTCTGTTTGTACATTTTGTTCTATGCAGTCTCCACCGAAATGTTTCGTTCATAAAATGCCCAGATGGTAGGTTTGGGCCAAAGCTGAGTGATGAGCAATTAATAGGCACAATGATTTTTCATCGCTTTTACCGGCAAGCAAACAAAATCAATTTTGTTTTGAGTTCAGTTTCTTGGAAATAGCTTATTAAATTCTTGTTTTTAAATAAGAACTGTTTGAATTGAATTGATAATGATTTTGTAACATGCAAATAAACAAAACGACTGAAAAGTTATAAATATTGTATTCAATACATGAGTTTCATTGTCTCCAAAGCAACACGTTCGCAATGCACGAATTTTACGCCAGGGCTTGGTTAGTAGATAACAAAACTTGAATTTTGTGCGCCAGTAACCATATCCCATATGGTCTAGTGGCTAGGATATCTGGCTTTCACCCAGAAGGCCCGGGTTCGATTCCCGGTATGGGAAGAAAATTTTTTGAGTATTTTTTTGGTTTTTCTATTTATTATTATCTGATTAATTAGTTTAAGACTTAAATTGGATTATTGTTTATATTATTTTAGACTTTATATGGAAAATTGAAATGTTGAATGGTTTTGTTGATTTTGCACAAGTGCGATCGGTGTTTTTCTCAAATCTTACCTTATAATTCTCAACTGGTTCTAGCATTTGTTAGTAGGTAAGCCTGCTGTGTGGCTGTGAACGATTGTCATTAGTAGTGGTAGACTGACGTTCTACCCAAATACTAAAAGGCCAGTTGATGACACAAAATTATTACGCTTCGAGTGATTATAATTAAGTACCACGATTCTGACGGGGTTGCTCCTGCCTAGAATTGTCGGTTGTACTGATGGTCTTGACTAATGACACACACCATTTATAAAAAATCTATTTTACATATTATTTTAAAGTTGTTATTGTATGTTGACATAACATCCGAAAATTTATTTGTTGCGAATTATATCATCGTCAGTTTCAAGGAAAACCTGCTATTCGTTTTCATCTAAAGGCCTGTTTACTCTAGACATAACTTAAAAAAAAAAAAATTATCTTAATAAAAAATATCTTAAGGAATAGTTGCATTTACTCTCGATATAAATTAACTTAATAAATCAGTGCGGCAGTGCTGTATAACTATGTAAGCAGTGTTGTTAAACAAAGAAAAATAAACGCGGTATCACATATTGACCTCAACAGCATCAAAGCAGCAGCAAAGTGACTTTATAAAAATGGATAAAAAAACAACAGTAGCCTTTGCAATGTATATGAATTATATGTTTAATTGTTAAACGTTGTTGACTAACGTTTTGCAAGACTGTTTTCGAACAGCTGTTCGTAAATCAACACTGTTCGACGTAAGAAAATTAAGTTATTTCTGCAACCTGCAGGTTCAAAATTAAGATAAGTTATTTTATGTTGAGAGTAAACGCTAACATTGAGAGCCATAAGCTAGATTGAGTCAGCTGACTCTTAAGTTATTTTTTCTTAAGTTATGTCTTGAGTAAACAGGCCTTAACACACAGCAGAGCAAAAACAAACTTCTGTTTTGATTGTGATTTCGAAGAATAATTCGTTGAATTGGTGCTTTTTTGTGTTATATTTTATCGACTTGTGCTTTTTTTTTTATCAGCCAAGCAAAAATGAAATGATTTTTTTATTTGTTGACATAATACAACTTAGAGCGACTTTTGAGCGTTTGATATTTTTATACTTTATTGACGAGTTGGTTGTGGCGTTTTTTTTTTTTTGTTTTTTTTTTTAATAAAAATAATCTGGACGCATGTGTAGACGGTTTTGACATATCATTTGGTTAATATACAACAAATAATTTGTATTGAAAAGTGTTCTTTTTTTGGTAACTCAATATTGTAATTTTCTGGCCGCCTGAATAAGTAACAAAAACTAGTTTATTATGCTCAAATTTATAAATTGAAAGAGATGATTTTTCTCTTAATTTTTGTGTTGTATTTTGCTGGAATTTGTTACGCTGTATATCAGCATTGTCCGCATTACCGCATCAGTCTAATGTGTTATAAAAGAAGTTCTAACCACTTCATTTAGCAGATTAATACTAAGTGTGTGCCGCCATGTGGTGTTGCCTAGTTTATTTCTGTAACTGAAAAAGTAGAGTTGTTGCTTTGTCTGGGCCCGTGACCGTGGCAACTAACAATCATAAGGAGCTGTTTGGCTGTTGCTCATCAAATTGTTTTGCGTTGTTTTTTTTTTTTTTTTTGGCAAAAATTTACATAAAAATCGCATTACACTTAACATCCACTTTGCCAAACGAAGCGCATGAAAACGATGAATGCGCGCGTCTGGCCGTCTCGCCCGTGGCACGTGGTTTGAGTTTTTCGGGGACTTTTTCCTGCTTTTTCCTGCTTTTTCTCTCTCCCCAATACTTTATACACATTGGGTGATTTGAATGTATTTGTTTTATTGGAACAACCTTAAGTTTCATATTTTTAATAATTCTTCTAATATAATTTTGATTAAATATGACATTTTTAAAGGGTTTTGTCCCGGTTTCCAATTAATGAGTTCCAAAATTAAACATTTACGAGGCATTGTTAAAGCGAATCTCGCTTTATAAAAACTTAACTTAAGGCCATCTGTTATACGCGTCCTGGTTATTAAATATAATAAACGCACGGCTATTTGTTGTCCAGCGCCATATAACATGGAGTTGTACTAACTATAAATGTTTGGTGCTGTGCTCTTGTAAGTCTCGTGATTTGAATGTATTTGTTTTATTGGAACAACCTTAAGTTTCATATTTTTAATAATTCTTCTAATATAATTTTGATTAAATATGACATTTTTAAAGGGTTTTGTCCCGGTTTCCAATTAATGAGTTCCAAAATTAAACATTTACGAGGCATTGTTAAAGCGAATCTCGCTTTATAAAAACTTAACTTAAGGCCATCTGTTATAAGCGTCCTGGTTATTCAATATAATTAACGCACGGCTATTTGTTGTCCAGCGCCATATAACATGGAGTTGTACTAACTATAAATGTTTGGTGCTGTGCTCTTGTAAGTCTCGTGATTTGAATGTATTTGTTTTATTGGAACAACCTTAAGTTTCATATTTTTAATAATTCTTCTAATATAATTTTGATTAAATATGACATTTTTAAAGGGTTTTGTCCCGGTTTCCAATTAATGAGTTCCAAAATTAAACATTTACGAGGCATTGTTAAAGCGAAACGCGCTTTAAAAAACTTAACTTAAGGCCATCTGTTATAAGCGTCCTGGTTATTCAATATAATTAACGCATGGCGATTTGTTGTGCAGCGCCATATAACATGGAGTTGTACTAACTATAAATGTTTGGTGCTGTGCTCTTGTAAGTCTCGTGATTTGAATGTATTTGTTTTATTGGAACAACCTTAAGTTTCATATTTTTAATAATTCTTCTAATATAATTTTGATTAAATATGACATTTTTAAAGGGTTTTGTCCCGGTTTCCAATTAATGAGTTCCAAAATTAAACATTTACGAGGCATTGTTAAAGCGAAACGCGCTTTAAAAAACTTAACTTAAGGCCATCTGTTATAAGCGTCCTGGTTATTAAATATAATAAACGCACGGCGATTTGTTGTCCAGCGCCATATAAAACAGAGTTGTACTAACTATAAATGTTGGGTGCTGTGCTCTTGTAGGTCTCGTGATTTGAATGTATTTGTTTTTATTGGAACAACCTTAAGTTTCATATTTTTAATAATTCTTCTAATATAATTTTGATTAAATATGACATTTTTAAAGGGTTTTGTCCCGGTTTCCAATTAATGAGTTCCAAAATTAAACATTTACGAGGCATTGTTAAAGCGAAACGCGCTTTAAAAAACTTAACTTAAGGCCATCTGTTATAAGCGTCCTGGTTATTAAATATAATAAACGCACGGCGATTTGTTGTCCAGCGCCATATAAAACAGAGTTGTACTAACTATAAATGTTGGGTGCTGTGCTCTTGTAGGTCTCGTGATTTGAATGTATTTGTTTTATTGGAACAACCTTAAGTTTCATATTTTTAATAATTCTTCTAATATAATTTTGATTAAATATGACATTTTTAAAGGGTTTTGTCCCGGTTTCCAATTAATGAGTTCCAAAATTAAACATTTACGAGGCATTGTTAAAGCGAAACGCGCTTTAAAAAACTTAACTTAAGGCCATCTGTTATAAGCGTCCTGGTTATTCAATATAATTAACGCATGGCGATTTGTTGTGCAGCGCCATATAACATGGAGTTGTACTAACTATAAATGTTTGGTGCTGTGCTCTTGTAAGTCTCGTGATTTGAATGTATTTGTTTTATTGGAACAACCTTAAGTTTCATATTTTTAATAATTCTTCTAATATAATTTTGATTAAATATGACATTTTTAAAGGGTTTTGTCCCGGTTTCCAATTAATGAGTTCCAAAATTAAACATTTACGAGGCATTGTTAAAGCGAAACGCGCTTTAAAAAACTTAACTTAAGGCCATCTGTTATAAGCGTCCTGGTTATTCAATATAATTAACGCATGGCGATTTGTTGTGCAGCGCCATATAACATGGAGTTGTACTAACTATAAATGTTTGGTGCTGTGCTCTTGTAAGTCTCGTGATTTGAATGTATTTGTTTTATTGGAACAACCTTAAGTTTCATATTTTTAATAATTCTTCTAATATAATTTTGATTAAATATGACATTTTTAAAGGGTTTTGTCCCGGTTTCCAATTAATGAGTTCCAAAATTAAACATTTACGAGGCATTGTTAAAGCGAAACGCGCTTTAAAAAACTTAACTTAAGGCCATCTGTTATAAGCGTCCTGGTTATTAAATATAATAAACGCACGGCGATTTGTTGTCCAGCGCCATATAAAACAGAGTTGTACTAACTATAAATGTTGGGTGCTGTGCTCTTGTAGGTCTCGTGATTTGAATGTATTTGTTTTATTGGAACAACCTTAAGTTTCATATTTTTAATAATTCTTCTAATATAATTTTGATTAAATATGACATTTTTAAAGGGTTTTGTCCCGGTTTCCAATTAATGAGTTCCAAAATTAAACATTTACGAGGCATTGTTAAAGCGAAACGCGCTTTAAAAAACTTAACTTAAGGCCATCTGTTATAAGCGTCCTGGTTATTCAATATAATTAACGCATGGCGATTTGTTGTGCAGCGCCATATAACATGGAGTTGTACTAACTATAAATGTTTGGTGCTGTGCTCTTGTAAGTCTCGTGATTTGAATGTATTTGTTTTATTGGAACAACCTTAAGTTTCATATTTTTAATAATTCTTCTAATATAATTTTGATTAAATATGACATTTTTAAAGGGTTTTGTCCCGGTTTCCAATTAATGAGTTCCAAAATTAAACATTTACGAGGCATTGTTAAAGCGAAACGCGCTTTAAAAAACTTAACTTAAGGCCATCTGTTATAAGCGTCCTGGTTATTCAATATAATTAACGCATGGCGATTTGTTGTGCAGCGCCATATAACATGGAGTTGTACTAACTATAAATGTTTGGTGCTGTGCTCTTGTAAGTCTCGTGATTTGAATGTATTTGTTTTATTGGAACAACCTTAAGTTTCATATTTTTAATAATTCTTCTAATATAATTTTGATTAAATATGACATTTTTAAAGGGTTTTGTCCCGGTTTCCAATTAATGAGTTCCAAAATTAAACATTTACGAGGCATTGTTAAAGCGAAACGCGCTTTAAAAAACTTAACTTAAGGCCATCTGTTATAAGCGTCCTGGTTATTAAATATAATAAACGCACGGCGATTTGTTGTCCAGCGCCATATAAAACAGAGTTGTACTAACTATAAATGTTGGGTGCTGTGCTCTTGTAAGTCTCGTGATTTGAATGTATTTGTTTTATTGGAACAACCTTAAGTTTCATATTTTTAATAATTCTTCTAATATAATTTTGATTAAATATGACATTTTTAAAGGGTTTTGTCCCGGTTTCCAATTAATGAGTTCCAAAATTAAACATTTACGAGGCATTGTTAAAGCGAAACGCGCTTTAAAAAACTTAACTTAAGGCCATCTGTTATAAGCGTCCTGGTTATTCAATATAATTAACGCATGGCGATTTGTTGTGCAGCGCCATATAACATGGAGTTGTACTAACTATAAATGTTTGGTGCTGTGCTCTTGTAAGTCTCGTGATTTGAATGTATTTGTTTTATTGGAACAACCTTAAGTTTCATATTTTTAATAATTCTTCTAATATAATTTTGATTAAATATGACATTTTTAAAGGGTTTTGTCCCGGTTTCCAATTAATGAGTTCCAAAATTAAACATTTACGAGGCATTGTTAAAGCGAAACGCGCTTTAAAAAACTTAACTTAAGGCCATCTGTTATAAGCGTCCTGGTTATTCAATATAATTAACGCACGGCGATTTGTTGTCCAGCGCCATATAAAATGGAGTTGTACTAACTATAAATGTTGAAAAGGTTAGAGGGTTGGGCTTAGAGCCCATCTGTTGTATCGAAATGTGCAGCGAAGCTTGGCTAAAAAAAAAAGTCAACACACAAATTAGTTAAAGGACTCTTTGAAAACTAAATGCGGTTATTGTTGTTGTCGTTTGTCCCGCCCAGTCAATATACTCGTAATACATATTTAAATGCAACTGATTAATCATGAAAATAAAGTTGTTGCTGTTCGGGTCACGTGACTAAAAACAATTTGACTTCAACACACATTAACAGTTACGCTCAATGTTAAAAACACAAAAAAAAAGTAAAATAATACGATGTACGAAGGGTGGAGTTTGTCAAAGAACATTCACTAACTTGGCTATCTAAAAGTTTTCATGCATTGCCGTTGACAATGCAATAAACATGCCAAAACAACAACTTATAAAAACAATAGCGTCAACTGGACACGCCCATACGACCGCCCCCAAAGCACGCCCTAACTCTTGCTTCAGGGTGAACTGCAAATAATAGTAAACTCTTCGAATTAGACACGTAACTAGTAAAATATTTAGTTGGTTTTCGAATGGAGAATGCAGGATGCAAGCAAATAGTTGGTAGCTCTTTTCTAAGAATACCATTTTATTGTTTTTTGTTTAACCTGCCAAGCCTTTTTGCAGCAGGGGTGTCGACTGTGACACTTTTTTGAATCGAAATAATTTTTTAACATTGCTTTGTTAATTGTTAATTTTTTTCAAAAGTGGTATCAAATGATTCATTTCTTGATTTTATTTTGTTTGATTTAAAAAAAAAAAACCGAAGATAATTTGTCATGTTTAGGCGTCTTCTGTGTATGTCTGTAACTTTTGTGTGATTTGTAACCGTTTCGCATTCGTATCATTGCGAAATTTATCATGCTGTCAGGCTGGTTCTTTTTTTATTCATTTGCTAGTAATATGTTCCATTTTGTAATCATGAATTGTTGTCTTGTAAATGGTAAATATTCATTACATGTGCGCAAATTTTTAATTTTTCCTTTTCGCAATGCGAAAATGAAAAAAAAAAAAATAGGGTGACTAATGGGACGCCTGCTTGAGAGAGCTGAACCAAAATGTATAAAGGGGGTTGACTTTGAACTGCACATATGAAAGAAAAAATATTATAGTCTATCTAGGGGAGTTTCAAATGCATGACATTCATTGTGTTTAATGAACATCCATTACTTGTGTGCGTTATGTAATGCCATAAATAAGCGCAAAACGTGCAGCGCAACGAAAAACCATAAAAAATTTGCCAATATTGCTTAAAATAGACCCGCCGCAACAGATGGCAACAATTCGACAAGCAAGCGCATGGCAAGTAGTTTATTATTTCTTATTAGATTTTCGGTTGCTAAGCATATGAAATTTGTGGTGAGAAGAAAACCAAGATTTAGTCGCTGGATGGGCAACAATCCTCGATAGTATAGTGGTTAGTATCCCCGCCTGTCACGCGGGAGACCGGGGTTCAATTCCCCGTCGGGGAGTGATTGCAAATTCGTTGATCGTTTGTTTTAAATAAAGTTAATTTTTCCAAAATATTTTGATAATTATTGTCAATACATTATTATGAAGGCTTTTGGAACGTTTATATTATATAAATGTTGGATTGTGATGATGTTTTTTGTTGAGATGCGAATCTAAAAGGTTTACGTAGAGCAACCCTTCTTTCAGACTTGATCCTAACCCTAACTTACCCCGTGCCCCGTGTTAATGGATACCTGCGCATTGGCCCGAACCCATTAATACTCATTAGTATCTGCATTCTTTCCTATGTACATATACATAGTGTATTGTGTGTGTGTGTGTGTCGGTAGAGTTGAGTTTGAGACACACTTCAGCTTGTGCCTTTATCAGCCATTTAGCCACTTTGTGTATAGAGGAGTATAATCCCCGGGACGACGACGACGACGACGACGTGCAACAACCGCAACAATATGCGTGTTTATTATTGTTGTTGGCGGCCTGCCTGGGCTGAGTGCGGTTCTAGGTTTGTTTTTGTCCCTTTGCCGCCATACTCTTAATATTATTAAAAAATACACCCAAGGGCACAACAATTCGGTTGATTTGGTTAGTTTTTTTTTGTTCTTTTGGTGGTGGCTTAAATGTTGCTTTGGACTGTTTCCAATACAGCAGACGGATAAATTTTGTTAACTGTTGTTTAACCCCCCAGACAATTAGAAGTAGAACTTAGAGCGGTTGGGTGGGTGGGTTTTCTGTTTGTGTCATGTGCATACTTATGTTTAAGTACATATAAAAAAAAAACAAAAAAAAAAACCTGCAAGCAAAGAAATACAATTTAACAATAAAAAACACACACACAATGTGGCTGACATCCAGTAAAACCAAAGGAACAGAAACGTAACTCAAAAGTGATAAATGATGTTGCTACTTGTTGTAACTGCTAACATTTTTTGTTGTTTTTTTTTTTTTTTGAGTGTCAGGCATCACGTTTATTTATATTTGAGCTGTAAAATGGTGTAGAATATCTGTCATTTATTTATATATTTTTTTTTTTAAATCGCATGCAATGTTAACTGTCATGTAAGCCAAACGACGAGTTGACAAGCGCAATGGCATTTTATTAGGTTGACAAAAAAAAAAAATGTGTACAAAATTCTAATACAAATGTGTGCTACGCAGCAAATTGAAGTAACTGTAAGCGCCACGCATAATCTGCAACAACAAAGAACAAGAGTTAAAATCCTTAAACAATTGTTTATCCATCTCTCGCCTCACATCGATAAATGTTCGCAGATTCAATTCGACAAGCAAAGCGCGCATTTTTAATGGCCTCTGGGCATGCATCATCATGAAGAGCATCATCTTTTGTACGGGCAAACTGAAGTTGTACCAATCGCCAGTATAAAGCGCAAAACAAAATTCATTCTGCTACAAAATGCAAGAAATTCAAAACGGTATCAAAAAGTATGCCACAAAAAATGTGTCAAAATTGCCATTGAACAAAAAATATTGTTCAAAGTAGCAATTTTTGGTTTATAATAACCTACACATTCGACAATTAAAGTGGCATGCCAATGATAATTAAATAAAAACCCAGCCATCACAAACAGATAGATAAACATGAAGGTATAATCCATTTTGCTCGGCACCTAAAAGAAATTATTAATAAACAAAAAATTATACCTACATTTCATGTTAAACTTACGCCCACAGTCAAAGCAAAGAATAGAAAGCATATAAGTATTGAGAATATTATAAAATCGGCCATAACTGGCAAACGAATCAGTTGCTCCAATTCTCGCACAAATTTGCGTATTTTGAGCTGTTCCTCAACAAAAGTATTGCAAAGTTGCAATTGCCAATAAGTTTGCTCTGAAACAGTTAAGTGCTGCATGATTAGATCGGTTTTAAAGCGTTTGATCTGCAACAGATAATGGGATAATGTAGCTATGATAATGTCATCTCGTCTGTACTGAACTCACATTCATATCTCGCACCCTTTTATTGAGTATCTGCTGCTTGAGTGTTATGTACTTCATGAGGCACGTGATGAACGTGTGCCACAATGGAATTGTGGTAATGCCCAAGCTCAGAGCATACCATGGTGCCAAATAACCAATGAAGAAATTATCAAACACTTCGCCAAAGGGATACAGCTTAAAGAGCAATATTGGTTGTGCCTCGCCATGACGCACAGCAGCCATATTGAACACAGTTTGTGGCAAAAAGATGGTGCGATAAATACAATCCGACCAGGCCATAAAACCAGCCACTACCGATGGCACCCACAACAATAGCGTTATAGTCCTCACATACATTTGAGTGTTGCGCAACACATCCAATTCCTGATCATCAGCTTCAAGTTGCAATTGCCGCAGATCGGCATGTGCCATGCGTAGCATAAGAACAACTCCTACGAATAGTGAAACATAAACAAATGAGTAAAAACCAATCAAAATCAATCAAGTTTGCTTCACGACTCAGCACTCACTCTTCCTTTGCACCAAGGCATTTAGTGTGGAAATTGATACCGAAAAGTATTGTACGGCTGTTGCCCAACTGGTGGCACCATCGTTCATATTCTCATAGCCACGAGCGAGAAATTGACGTGTCAACATCAAAGCACAACTCAGCCAAATCGAGGCTGTAAAGATGGTGCAGCGTACGAGAGCCAACCAAGGATGATGCTGCTCAATGGATGCCACATAGCCGTACCATTGAAAGCAACGCAAATGGATTTTAAAAAGCGGATCTTCGAAGCTATCCGGCGTTAGTAATAGCTCCTTCAGCTTATACATTTTGACTGTGAATCGCCTTCGAATCCTTGATGACTTTTATAGCCTACAATTTGTGTGTCTGTTTGTTTGTTTGTTTAACCTGTGATTGTGTAAACGGAACCATTTTTCGTTGATTGTTAAGTGGCCGGCCTGCAATTTGATGAATATGTAAGGTGCTGAAAATTGCATGGTGTGTTTAATGCCATTTAATAGCTGTCATTAAATCACATTTAACCCAATAACACATGTTACAATTCTCTATACCAAGTTAATATGCAGTTCAACTTGAAATTCATTTAATAAAATACGTACATATGTTATTTTCTTTACGGTTTTCTGTTCTAACAAAAATTGTCAATTGTATAAACAAAAACTGTCAAAAAAAAAAAAAAAATGGCAAACATAAAAACTAAAACATACCTAAATAAAAAATCGGCTTAACAAAAACAGGCTGTGTGTGAACAAGTTGCAAAAGTTCAATTTCACTTAACGAAATTTCCACTCGCATGCAGATGCTGTGCACCAAAACCATTTGACATTTAGACTTTTGTTTTTATTAGATAGTACTCCACTTTAGTTCAGTTTAGTTTTCACATCGAGAACATGTGGACAAAGTTTTGGCTACCAAAAAAAGGTGCCAGCAGCAAGCGTAACATGTAAATCCAATTTCCTCAAGTTAAGAACAACAAATTTGTAACAGTGTTGAGTTGTTTGAAGTCTGTTTTTTGTCGTTTCGAATACAAACGAGAACTTCGAGTTTCATATGTGAAGAGGTTTTATTGGTTTAATTAATATTCCAAAAGTCAGCAATGCAAGTTATTTTATTTTATTTTCTTTACTTTTATCAAATAAATAGAATTTGTATCGGATCTTGCATGGTTTCGAATTTTTTTATTAAGGCTAATCAGAGCAACAGTAACTTTACGCTCAAAAAACCAAAATTATAATTGAAGAATTGCCTTATTGGCGACAAAAGCAGTAGAGGCGTCTCAAAGACCAAAAGGTTTTGTGTTGCCGCTACCAAAAAAGGTGCCAGCAGCAAGCGTAACATGCAAATCCAATTTCCTCAAGTTAAGAACAACAAATTTGTAACAGTGTTGAGTTGTTTGAAGTCTGTTTTTTGTCGTTTCGAATACAAACGAGAACTTCGAGTTTCATATGTGAAGAGGTTTTATTGGTATAATTAATATTCTAAAAGTCAGCAATGCAAGTTATTTTATTTTATTTTCTTTACTTTTATCAAATAAATAGAATTTATATCGGAACTGCATCTTTTCGAATTTTTTGATTAAGGCTAATCAGAGCTACAGTATCTTTACGTTAATAAAAACCAAAATTATAGTTGAAGAACTGCCTTCTTGGCGGCAACAGCCGTAGAG
Source organism: Scaptomyza polygonia (assembly GCA_035044585.1). Classification (NCBI taxonomy): domain Eukaryota; kingdom Metazoa; phylum Arthropoda; class Insecta; order Diptera; family Drosophilidae; genus Scaptomyza; species Scaptomyza polygonia. The sequence continues at coordinate 2,169,689 of JAWNNU010001690.1, forward strand.
GCGACTCAAAGACTATAAGGTTTTGTGTTGCCGCTACCAAAACAGGTGCCAGCAGCCAGCGTAACATGTAAATCCAATTTCCTCAAGTTAAGAACAACAAATTTGTAACAGTGTTGAGTTGTTTGAAGTCTGTTTTTTGCCTTTGCGAATACAAACGAGAACTTCGAGTTTCATATTTATTTTCTTTATTTTTATCAAATAAATAGAATTTGTATCGGAACTGCATCTTTTCGAATTTTTTGATTAAGGCTAATAAGAGCAACAGTAACTTTACGCTCTAAAAACCAAAATTATAGTTGAAGAACTGCCTTCTTGGCGGCAACAGCCGTAGAGGCGACTCAAAGACTATAAGGTTGTGTGTTGCCGCCACCAAAAAAAGGTGCCAGCAGCCAGCGTAACATGTAAATCCAATTTCCTCAAGTTAAGAACAACAAATTTGTAACAGTGTTGAGTTGTTTGAAGTCTGTTTTTTGCCTTTGCGAATACAAACGAGAACTTCGAGTTTCATATGTGAAGAGGTTTTATTGGTATAATTAATATTCTAAAAGTCAGCAATGCAAGTTATTTTATTTTATTTTCTTTACTTTTATCAAATAAATAGAATTTATATCGGAACTGCATCTTTTCGAATTTTTTGATTAAGGCTAATCAGAGCTACAGTATCTTTACGTTAATAAAAACCAAAATTATAGTTGAAGAACTGCCTTCTTGGCGGCAACAGCCGTAGAGGCGACTCAAAGACTATAAGGTTTTGTGTTGCCGCTACCAAAACAGGTGCCAGCAGCCAGCGTAACATGTAAATCCAATTTTCTCAAGTTAAGAACAACAAATTTGTAACAGTGTTGAGTTGTTTGAAGTCTGTTTTTTGCCTTTGCGAATACAAACGAGAACTTCGAGTTTCATATGTGAAGAGGTTTTATTGGTATAATTAATATTCTAAAAGTCAGCAATGCAAGTTATTTTATTTTATTTTCTTTACTTTTATCAAATAAATAGAATTTATATCGGAACTGCATCTCTTCGAATTTTTTGATTAAGGCTAATCAGAGCAACAGTAACTTTACGGTCTAAAAACCAAAATTATAGTTGAAGAACTGCCTTCTTGGCGGCACCAGCCGTAGAGGCGTCTCAAAGACTATAAGGTTGTGTGTTGCCGCTACCAAAAGTGGTGCCAGCTGCAAGCGTAACATGTAAATCCAATTTCCTCAAGTTAAGAACAACAAATTTGTAACAGTGTTGAGTTGTTTGAAGTCTGTTTTTTGCCTTTGCTAATACAAACGAGAACTTCGAGTTTCATATGTGAAGAGGTTTTATTTTTATTTATTTTCTTTATTTTTATCAAATAAATACAATTTGTATCGGATCTTGCATTGTTTCGAATTTTTTTATTAAGGCTAATCAGAGCAACAGTAACTTTACGCTCTAAAAACCAAAATTATAGTTGAAGAACTGCCTTAGAGGCGTCTCAAAGGCCATAAGGTTTTGTGTTGCCGTCAGCTTTTGCCTCGGCATCTTTTGAGTTCGATCTTTTATTTGATTTTAAATCGATACCCAATCAGTTAGAGATTAAGTTTTGCATTACAATATTTGAATGCTAGTAGTTTGCCTTTGACTAACAACGCTGAGCCAATTTAGTTGAGTGGCTTGCCAAATGCTCGGGTTTCCAAAACTAGCCCCATTAAAACTACTACCTTAACTCCCATTTCAAACTGTTGTTCGCAACTCGAGCTTAACTTTGAGCTGTCGTTAATGGTATTATATGAAATGAGATTCTTTGCATTTGCAGTCAAGCGGTCAAAACACACACACACACACACTCGACAACAACAACAACAACAACAAAAATATGCAACTTTACAGATGCATTGTGCCAATGCGATGACAATCATATACATACATATATATATATATATATATATATATATACATTTGTATGCAGCAAGTTGAGTAATTCGTGGGTAATCATGGATGTGTGTGTGTGTGGGTTAGGGTATAGTATGCTATATATCTAACGGATATTGTGTCTATGGCATAGCAGTAGTGTCGTCTATTTCACAATTTGCATTTAATATCCTTGTGTGAATAATTTACAAATGCAATAAACGTAAATGCGTTCGAGGCAACGCACTCAGACATGATTTCACATACAACTGAAATCGAGCAACAAGACCGAAACCGAACCAAACCCAAGCCGAATCCCATAGCCATTCACTGCCACGCTCCAACTGGCTTTAGATGAGAGGAGGGGGGAGTGCATCCATCCAATCCCTTGCCGCTTGAGGCAACTCTCTGTGTGTACGCATATTTGTATGTTGCATGTTTGCAACTGTCTGTTATGTTAGTATTTCTGTGTCTATGCCTGTGTATGTGCTTGTTTGTGTTTGCAAATGTGTAAATGCATTCGCATTTGCTCTGAGACACACAACCTGCGAACCCTTTTAGCCCTTGCCGCTTAGTCTACTTTTCTAGTGTCTCCTTGGCGTGAAATTTGCTGTAAGCAATAAGGCTGTAAGGATATATTGAAAGTCACTCGTTTCTGGTATTTACTTATGCATTTGTTTCATGTTTGGCAAAATGATGCTACACATGACAGTTGTTGTTGTTGTTGTTTCTTTACTGTCTGAATTGGCTTTTACTCGCTTTTCACGCAACATTTGCCATTTAAGAACCTAAGACCAGTAATCGGATGTAAGTTGGTTTTAGGTTTTAGTTATTGTTATGGCATATTTATTGCTGCACATTTTTGGCCAATAGCGACTGCTTAAAGTGCCACACATAACTTGCCACCGACCACCAATAAGTGTTAACTATGGCATTGAGCGCGGGGAGAGAGAAGCAGAAGCTTAAAGGGGTTAAAAACGTGTGCAGTCTTTTGACTTTTCAGTATGTGTATGTTGTGGTCAAGACTTTGCAACTTTGCAATTGTTTTATACGTTTGTATTGGTAAGCAATCGGAATTCCTATATATAACTCAGGGCTTACCCCTTTTTCAGTTCATTTCGTACAATGAAATGCCAAGGAATGTGCACAAAGCAACTTTACACGCAGTAACAACAACGCAAAAGAAAGAAAAGAATAAAAAAAAATATATAAATAAAACCAAACAGGTTGTGCTACTTTTGTAATTACTTTTGTTGAAACTTAGTTTCTCTGAGTTTTATTAAAATCCAACAATTTTGAACTGAAAAGTTAATAATTTCAAGCAAAAAATGTATCTCCAATTTGATTAAATTGATTAAAAATAAATAAATTGTAGCCGGATTCAAACATTTTTAATCGGCAAAAAAATAATTTTCAAAAATAATTCAAACATTTTTAATCGGCAAAAAAATAATTTTTATATTGAAATCAAGTGAAAAGTTCTTATATATATTTTTTAATGTCTGCATCTGATACTATTATTTCGAAGAATCCAATTATTTGGCTTATTCGACGGCTTCCTTAAAAGTTGTCAGTGCTTTTTTTATGATCTTTTTTTATTGAAACTTATTTTGCGAGTTTTCGATTATGTTACATTTCAAAAGTGGTTGAACTAAAGAACTAATTATTTTGTTCAAAAAAATTGATGATGAATTAAATGTAAATGATTTAAGATTGGAACAGCTTGCTCAATTTAATTTCGACTTTAGAAACTACTTATTTCAACAAAGTCTTCATCTGTGAAAATTATTTCGAAGAGTCCAAACAAGTCAGTTTTTATTTGGCTTATTCGACAGCATCCAAAAATTGACCGTGCTTTTTATGGTTAAATTTCGAATTAAATGTAAATGTTTTAAAATAAATAAATTATGTCCGATTTTCATATCAAGTTTAGAAATTTTATATTAAGATAACTTTAATTGAATTATTTTTATCTTTATTAAAACTAAAATTGCATATTATAATTGAAAAAAAATATGTTACAGAAAGAATAAAGTCATTTGCGTAGATTTTAACATCATTTAATTTGTTTAATGATAAGTTTTAGATTTTAACAAAAGATTCGCTTGCTTAAAAACTGTTCTAAATTCTTGAATGAACAATTTCAACTTTAAATTCTTGTTTAACCTCAAGAAAAGCCATCATTCAAGTTTGCCACAATTTTGTCGGTTAACTGATTCATATGAGAACATGTTAAAAGGCGACCTCAAATTAAGTCAGCTATCATTTGGCTCTCATTCGCCAGCAAACTTACAAGTTTGTCTGTGCATATAGTATGTATATAGACAACAAAACAACAACATACTTCCGGGCGATGAAATATCGTTATATTTAACCTTAAATCAAGTCTTTACAAAAGTTCATAAGCTTAAAGCGCATAAAGGCAACTTGAATGGAAGCAAAAAAGTTTTCTTTCGGAGTAAGTAGGATGTGAGTGGGAGGAATTTGTGGGGACGTTGGAAGGGGAAGCCAACCAGCCACTAAATTGTTTACACGCAATTTCATCAAAACAATAAATCATGCAGTTGGAAACGGCACAACAAAGGCGGCGACAACGTCACAGTTGCTGTTTCTGTCGACGTCGCCTTCGACGTCGTCGCCGACGTGACGTCAAGTTGACATTTGGTGAAAATCAAATCAAAAGCATTTTTCCGCACAGCGGAAGTTGGCGCTAGCTCAAGTCGAACTTGGCAAAACACACATTTATAACTAGAGGAAGAAAGAAAGAGAGAAAGTGAGCGAGAGAGAGGGCATTGGCACACACACACACACTTACATTAAAAATGTGTGTACGTGTCGTTGGCAATAAACTTGACGGCCATAGTCATCAATCCTGCTTGCTTACTTGCTTGCAACAACAAAAGTTTCCTTCTTCTTTAAGATTCTTTCCGTTCTTTGGCCGCCCAATTTCACACACACACACAAACATATTTATTTAATTTATAAGTATTACATTTAATATTAATTATACGCCATGTAAGCCCATTGCGCAGCAGCAGCAGCAGCACTGAAAAGCCAAACGCTTAAAATAAGTATTCGCAGCATTGGTGAGATTCTGTGCAGCCAGCCCGCTTTTCATTTCATTCATAAACTATGCATGTTTATTTGCACTGCAGCTGTATGCTGGCCGCCGCCACAATGACCAGAGCGCATAAAGGGACAACAGGCAGTTGTGTGTGTGAGTGTGGCATTGGTGGTGGGGGTGTGTGGAAGTGGGAGAACAAAAAAAAAGTTTGCGATGTACAGTGAATTTCTTTATAACCCTTTTTTCGTAACATGCCCTTTGGCCTGGAGGCAAGAATGAACAAAGTAGAAAACAAGTGAGTTTAAGAAGTTTTAAATACCCTTAAGATGTAAAGGGTATCTTGCAGAAATAATTTTACTGCAAATATTTGCTAAGCTTGCATAAAACATTGGTAAAATGAATATGCTAAGTTTTGCGATATAAAACAATATTCTTCAAGTTAAGTTTTTTTGTCTTTATAAGGCTAAAGACACCTTTCGTACAACAACATATACTTTATGATGGCCTTTCAAATCATATATTTGTTCCACTCGCCATATTTTAGTACCAGATATATCTAATTGAAAGTCAAACAACTCTTTGGTTAAAGCATTTAGACAAATGAATAAAAAAGCGTTAAACGATGGCTTTTCTGGCTTGCACACCACACAAACACACACATCCCTGCAATTTAAAAAATCTGCATCAAGTTTTTATTTGCATTAAGAAATTATAATTATGGCAGCTGCTGGTTTGCAAGCTTGCTTGGTTTTATCAGCTTTTGGGGTTACTTTCGCCCGTTTTACGCCATAGTTGTTGCCATTCAGTCAGTCCTTCCTTCCTTTCTTTCTTCCCTGTTGATTCCCGACTCCTGACTCCATTTGGGCTGCGTGGGGCGAACAACGCACACTTTTTTAATTGAAAAGTGCAAAATAATGTTAAAGAAAAGTAAAAAGTAGTTGCAAGCACAAAGTATTCGCCCCAAGTAACCACACCCCCTCACCCAGCTCACCCACAATTTTTAACTGAATACCATTCTCAGTTCCATTCCTGATCCCGAGAGTCATGTTTGTATTATGTGTGTGTGTGTGTGCAAGAGAGAATTGCGTTCCCCCTTTCAGCCAGATGAATGCAGTTTATTTTTTTTTTTTGTTCAACTACGTAAAGGGGTCAGCATTAAGGGTTCTTGTTGTTTAAGGGGAATGAGTGCTGGGTCGCTGGCCTTAAAAAGCATAAATTCTGACTTTTACCCGGAATGAAACAGAGACTTGGGGAGTTAACAGCCAAAGGCTGTCAGACAAGTGCGCTTAGCCCACAAAAATTAAAAATAATAAACATTTATATATATTTACTTTGCAAAAGGTTAAAAACAAACGTAAATATTTCATTATTTAAAAAAAGCTGTACAAATAATTTAACATTAAAATTGCAGCTCAAAATGGGCTAAAAGAATAGCTTGTACTATGTTAAACAAATGTATTTTTACAAAATTCAATTGATAATGAAAAACGTGTTTTCCAGAAAATTTATTATCAAGGAGGTATATTGATTGAAATTAAAATCTGTATTCGAAAGCTGCGATTTATGCTAACTGTTGTTAGTATCAGTTTTGCATCATGGCAGTTTGATCCTTGATAGAAAAGACAGATGAAATAACCTTGTGGCCTTAAAATTCTCAACTGGTTTTAGCATTCGGAGCATGGTATGAAAACCTTATATTTTCATGCCTTGAAATTCTAAACGTGTTCTAGCATTTTGAGCATGGTATAGTACGACATCTAGAATACAACTTATTTTTTTCTATTGGTTTTGAATATCTATCTCTACCTTGCGATTTTTTGCTGAGCCATTGGATGATTTATGATAATTATATACCGTTTTGTTTTTTATTTTAAGCAACAAATATTAATATCATGGACTTAGTCAATATTTTTGTTTATTTTGTGGCTTTCAACCTGAAAGTTTCAGGTCAAGATTGTCAGATTAAGTTAACAATTGATTAATTTTTTTATTTTTTAAAAAATAATCTGCATCAAACTTTTTGTTTATTTGTGGTTGGTTATGAAAAATTTAAGGAAATAGTCTTGAATTGAATAACTAGATGTTGCTAGCCCAGCTTCGATCCTATCTAATGTGGGCTCATAACAAGCAACTGCCAAAGTGTGAAGTAAAAGAACGCTAAGTGGATAAAAAGCAACAAAAGGAAAAGAAAACATTCATTCATCTATTTATTGGTAATTACCTCACTTACCAACACTCGGCGCGCTTTTTATGGTTTATTGCAAATGGCCATTGAGTGCACTTTACTTAAAATGCATAACATTTGCGCTACTTATGCAAAATAGAAAAAAAAAGTAAAAGAAATTGCAAAGCTTCGCTGCATTCCAGCGCGCTTACCTGCCCCCAAAGATGATACTGCATACTGATGATGCTATGTGCCTGTTGGCCATTTGGGGGGTTTTTTTTTTGTTGTCTCTTTTGGCCAGCTGCAATCGATGTTGTTGTTGTTGGCGAAGCGAAGCATGTAATTCGCCGGGGCGAGCTCTGGATCACAGCTACAAGTAATTTTCAAATTGATGGCGCGAAAATTACGACAAACAACGCTGCGGGGCCAAAGTCAAGAAGCCAAGTTAAGAGAGCAGAGCAGAACAGAACAGAGCGTAACCGTTAGGAAAGGCGCAACTTAAGCGCGTCAAGTCAACTGTGAAATAAGCTTGCAGTCAATAATGGTTGACGATGGCTAAAATGCGCTGTGTTGCACAACGCGTTTTCAGCTAGCCGGGAAGCTAATTGTGCGCACAATTGATGATCGCGCTGCATTTTGTTTGTGGGCGTGGCACTAAACTACATTGTTTTTGATTCGCCCAGCAGCGTTTATTGCGAAGAAGTTGCAAGTGTGTGGCGCCTGTTAGTTTAGTTTAGTTAGCAAATTGGCCTACAAACTTGTCACCATTTATCACACTCAGTGTCTCCAGCCCGGGTGGCTGGCATATTGTGCCAAACGTGCATCAAAAACTTTGCGAGCAAATCGCTTGACAAAAATGCGTGTCGAGAACACAAAATGACACTTAACAAGGTACAAGATTTTTGGCAGCAAGTTTGCAAGAGTTGGGGCATTCAAGAGATTATGCTATAGATGGCGGCTGCCTCAAACACTCACACACACTCAATCAGGTATCACTTATAGGCTGGCTGACTGACTGACTGCCTGCCTGACTGACAAACCATCATCAATCTTGAGCTACTTTATCTTCATCTGACATGCAGACACCCACACACACACTAGATACAACAGATACTCGTAGGCAAATGTATTTGGATTTGCCAATGCCTTTTGTTTGCCAAACAATAACAATTGATGTCACAAACAGCAGCAGCAGCAGCCCAAAAGCAACTAAACTAAAAGCTTCCAACAAAACCAAAAATAAGAAAAACGCATTTTATGTCGCATACTTTTAGGCGAAGCGTAAAAATTGTAACAACTTTTGTAAGGGAGCTAGATGATATACATATGTATGTGTTTATCTAACAATGCGTGGGTATTGGTGTCTGCTAAAGATATTAAGCATCCAAGGTAAACACTTTTACTATATTTGTAGAGCGTTTGCTATAAATTGATTAAAGTATGTTTGTTAAGGGAATCTTTAAATCCTTGTCTTTATATATCACTTTTTTTTTTTTTGTTTAACTCAATGACAAGTTTAATTTTAACGTCTCAATCATTGAAATTACATTGGTTTCAGCTGATGTGCGTAATCCTTATGCCATCGATGCAATAAATTTTAAATTCAGTTTGATGCCACAGAAGAAATTTTTCTTTGATATTACACACAACCCTTCACCTAAAGTAATAATATTCATAATCATGAGTCACCACACATGAGAGTATGTCAGAACAGCAATGCCTGCCTACAACTGGATTTGACAGGCACTTTATCGTTTTGCAAAAACTGTTTTGAAAATTCTTTACCATATCTGGGTTTATAACTCACTCGCCTCTTCAATAGCTTTTTGTTCTTCTCAACTGCAATACGTATAAAAAGAGAGTGCAAGGCTGTTGGTCTTTAGACATTTCGCATAGCTCGGGCCTACAATAAAAAAAGGAAACGTGCAAGAGTTCAAAAAATGCTTTTCTTATTTATTCTCATATTTATTAATATGAGAACGCAAACCACAGTTATTTGTGAACCCTTTGAGGCGGCTAACCAAGCAAAAGCCATTGACACTGGCAGCAACACGCGCTTTTATGACAAAATATGCAATTGAAATGTTAAATAAATAAAGGCGTAAATACTTGAAGGGCACAGCCAAGAACAGGCACAACATTCAAATGCTGTTGTGTGTTGCACGTTATGCATATAAACATATATACACACACACACACACAACAAATACTTATACTTGACAAAAAATCCTTATATTTCATAGTTAAGCTTAAATACTCTAAATGTCACTATGTTTTTAACTAAAAACATACAAAAACTAATTTTTTATCCTAAAATTATTTGAAAATTGTAAGAAACTATTTACAAAAAATCTTTATATATCATTTTTAAGCTTAAATACTTTAAATGTCACTATGGACATACGAAAGGAACATATTTAACCGGTTTCTTGTTTGAAAACCTCAATGAAATGTTATAAAAAACAAAGAAAAAATACGTAGCCAAACATAAAAAATGTTTTTAACTAAAACCATACAAAAACTAATTTTTGATTCTAAAATTCTTTGAAAATTGTAAGAAAATATTTACAAAACATCCTTTAGTATAATTTTTAAGCTTAAATACTTTAAATGTCACTTTGGATACATAGGAACGGCACGTATTTAATCGGTTTATTTTTTGAAAACCTCAATGAAATGTTATAAAAAACAAAGAAAAAATACGTAACCAAACATTGAAAATGTTTTAAATCAATTTTGATCCTAAAACTCATTGGAAAATGTAAAAAACTGTTTGGTGATGTAACAAAATATTCCCGTCGAAGATGTTACACACCTTGTGTCAAATCTTAAATACCCTTGAACAAGAAGTAAAAAAAAAAATAAAGAATGGATAAAGAAAGCGTCCCGTTATGCATTCCATAACTTTAGAGTCCGACGACGACGATTACAACAACAACGACGTTGACGTTGAAATGAATGAATGAAAATATGCAGGAAACGTGATTCTCAGCCGCCAACGAGACTGCGACTGCGACGCCATATTGTGTTTTGGTGAAGCTTGTGGGGTATGCGGGAGAGTGTTTTTCCGAGTGCTGCAGGGGGTGCAACGTTACCGTTAGCAACGGCATTGCCGCCAAGTGGCGTTACCTGTACCGTCTCCCCCTCTTCGAGGAGTGTGAGAGCTGTGAGCGAAATATTCGCATTTTGCTTCGTTGGTATTTTCTGTTGAGTTCAGCGTAAATTCATTCATTTCCACTTGAATTTACAATTATGCGAAACTGTTGTTGAATGGATTTTGACTTGCTTTCGAAGGCTTTTGTTGGAGCATTGGGGATGTCGTTTGTTGTTGTTGTTGGCGTTGGTTACGTTTCTGTGTATTTTTGATATCAACAACTTTACTATTTAGCTTTTAATTAACTGCGGAGTGATCCCCAGGATCCGCAGTGAAAAGTAAATTGTCAACAGCGGCTGCTGCCAAAGGTTCTGTTGCCAGGCCAATGCGATTTACACATTTGCCAAATGCTTGTGAAACGTAATTAACTGCATAAAGTGTGCAAAATTACAGAAATGCTATCAAGGGTGATTAAAAACAGATTGTATATTTAATGCAGCGTTGCCATAGCTCCAAATTATTTATCTACAACACAAAACTTGCCATAAGATAAGTTAGAATTCTTGGATCCACTCATAAAGCCAATAAAGCCTCTTTAGAATCAACCGCCTACCACTTCTAATTTCCCACTTCGATCATAAAAAAAGTTTTTCACGAGGCTGACAAACTTTTTTATGGTATTTTTTTTTGGGTCTAACTGCAGGGGCACTTCAGCTGCTAGTTGCCAAAATGCAATTCAATGTCATATCCTTGAAAAAGCTAAAAAAAAAAAGAAGCACATTGCCTCACAAAAACCGATTCTGGCAAACTGAAAGTTTTGTTATTGAAAGTTCATCGATGAATGCGAAACAGTTTGCAGAAATCCACTGGCAGGACACTCGGTTGACTGCAGTTGGCTGACGGCTGCCGGCTGGCTGTTCCTAGCTGCTTACAGCCCATTTCCTTTTAGACATTTTCAATTTCTTTTGTATATATATATGTATATGTATATGTATATATGCAATGCCACATTGTAAGCAATTGTCCTGCGAGTTGAAGGGCGCGCCTGCTCAGGCCCAGCTCTACTAATTTCCTCCTCGGCCATCTACAGACATCGTCAACGGCATATCCTGCCAGTCAGACTCAACTCAGCTCAACTCAACTCAACTCGGCTTGTCTGCTTAGCCCCAGCATTTGTATGTGGTGGACAGAATGCGTTCGTTTGTTTGAGAGTGAAAAGGGGTGGGGTGGCGCCCGTTGTTTGCATTTTTATTTGTATTTCATTTTCAATTGACTAGCAGCAGCGGCAGTAGCCTACCTTGGGGGCCTTTACCTGCTGCGACTGAACCTAAAAGTTCAGGTATGCGCTTTGTGTACTTGAGTCCATTCATCAGAGTTATTTACTTTTTAACGAGTTGATTTCATTCAATTTGTTTGCCCAGGTTTCACTGGCTATTACGGACAAACAGAACCAAAAAAAAAAAGGGTTGCCACCATCACCATTGCAATTGCACATTGCTCTTGAATATTATTCTTGGCCATCATCATCATTTCTCTTGCCAAACTTCAAACTGCAATCTTACACTTGTATTCAGTGTCCGAATGAAGCTCTTTAATACTGAAGCTACATAAACAAATTCTCTCTTTATTTTTTTTCTTTTCTCTGCCCTCTTATGCCCTGTACTGTTTGTGCTAGAAGGTATACAGCTTTTTTTTAAACTTAACAATACTTACTCTATATATTATGTTGAAATCTTTCATGAGATGTTTTATTTGTTTATCAAAAAAAGTCAACTTCAAAAAAAATACTTCCTGGGTACTGTACGATTCATGCTTAGATTTTTATTTTTTGCTACTTCATTGTTTTTTGAGCAAGTCTAGGAAGTCCGGAAGTTCTTGTGCCTTTTGGCGGTTCTTCGGTTTCAATAAATATTTTCGCAATGCACAAATTAAAAATTCTTCAATAGAATATCCGAATATGACGAAGCAAAATGGCGTTTACTGGCCACAAGGCACACCATTATCTATTTGGAGTTCAAAAACTTTCTAGCCTGGCCAAAAACAAGAAAATACAACAAAAACAATATCGAAGTGTCCCAACTCTGGCAATTCGATTGAAATTGTTGCCAGTGGCTATGATTTTATGAACATTTCGTTTGTCTTGTGAGGAAGCGTTTCGTTCAAATATAATTAAATTGTTCAAATTTTATAGATGCTTCAATAAAAATGGCAGAAGATAACCGAAAAAAAAAAATATTAACCAAGAAAATGTTTGAGTAATAAGTGAATTTTGTTGCGCAATGGCGCCATCTGTTGGACATTGTTAACATAATGTGGCAAGCTAAAGCTGAAGATAAAAGAGAAATATAAAAAAACAACAAAGCTAAGAACAAAAAACATCAGAGATAAAGACATTTTGTTTGCTGCTGCTGCTTGTGGCATCTGTTAAACATTTGCATAAAAGTGTTTAAAGTTTCGGCTTGTTAAAGAAGTAAAAAGAAGTTCGACTCATTTGGTTTGTGCTTCTTAATCTAATCTAAACAATTTATTCAGTTGTCAATCACCTTTACATATCCAACATATCGCTAAAATGTTGATGCATGCAGCTCGAGAATAGCATGGCCGTATCGCAAGGATTGGCACCAACAACATCGCCACAAGCATCCAAAGCCTTTTCTATTGCATCATGAACTGGAGGATCGGGGGAGAACTCCAATATCTTCTCCTTGAGCAGTGTGCCTTTGCTATTCATAAATCCTAATTTGGCCATCATGCATTGCGCTGAACACTTAACATTATCCTTGGCATCTTCGGGCTTTGTTTTGCCCGACTTCAGATCATTGAACTCCTGTTCGGTGACACCATTCTCGGCCATGCAGGACTCGAAAACAGCTTTGGCAGCAGCTTCATTGGCAACCTGTAAAATAAAACCCCAAATACTTGATTAATGCAATCGGAACAAACGATTTTGGCTTATATTCACCACCAGAAATCCGGTTAGGCAGCTAACGAGCAAAAATAAAGTGAATGTTGACTTCATGTTGCTGATGTTTTGTTTTAACTAATTGCTGCTCTAAATTGCAACTGCACTTTTATATTCAATTTGTAAATGCATTTGTCATACCTTTCGGTTTGTTCCCACCGATTCTATCTATAGTTTGTTACGCTTACTGCACATTCGAGTTCAGTGTTTGAAGCGATTTGCGATTTGACTTGACACTGTCATGGCCAGAGATTTGTTTTCGGTGTAATTAGTATTATATTTGATTTGAAACGCGTGGGACAAATAACAAAGAACGTTAAATTATTAACGTGGAAAATTTTGTAAATTATTTTTGTTGAATAATGAATTCTAATTTGTGTTTGAATTTTTTTATATATTTTTGTAGTGTTTTTTTAATAAAAATATAATATAAATTGAGAATTTTCCTTAAATAGAAAAAAAGCGAGGAGTTACTGGGAAATAGCTTGTGCGTTTGACGATCGCTTATCCAACTTTTATTTCTATAGGTTTTAAAAAAAGCCAAAAAGAACCAATAATAATGCTTGAAATCCAAAACTATACATTTTTCAATGGTTCACTTTAGCAAGCGCTCACTGTAGTCAAATTTTAATTATGATTGTGATTAGTTCAACTATTTATCTATAATTTATAGTTCATTTTCACGCAGATTTGTGGAAATCAAAAAATGCCTCGCAGGTGTTTTGTTCAGGGCAAATGTAATAAAATGTTAACAATTTTGTTTGGTTATGGGTATAAATTCTATAATGTACAGACATGCAAACATATATATGTGTGTTAATTAAAAACGTTTTATTGTATTTGTTTATTGCATTGCAATTATCTAATACTTTTTATTTTGCATTTCGCATCTGTTCATTATTTTTGCATTATTATAAAGAAAAATTTTTTCATAAATTTTAATTGCATTTTGATGACTTTGTGTTAATTGGGTTTTGTTTTGTTTTTGATTTTGCCGCAAGAACTTTTAACTGCGTTTTTAATTCAGTTAGTTATTATTATTATGGTTTTGTTCACTCTCCAAACACGTTTTCAAACTCTTAATTGAAATCCTTTTAGAGTAATTACGAAAATTCTAATGCATTGCCGCCGTTCCGTTCGCAAGAGATGAAAACTTTAGCTGTTGCTTGCGCTGCTTTCTGTGGTCTCGCAGTAGTTAGAAAAACAAACTAATTTAGTAAATTACTATTTAGTGGCACCCTAACGACAAGGACGAACAACGATGGCCACCTGGCCGCAGCTTTAGCCACACACACACACACACACAAACACAAAGCACATTTTGAGGCTTTGAAGTTGCGCCAAAGGACATTTAACAAATGCCATGCTTTGTGCTTGTATGCGTGTGCGTTTGGGTGTGCGTGTGTGTGGGGTGTGTAATGGATGTTGTATAGACTCGCACAAACATATGGCAATCGGCTGCTGCTGAACGAACATCAAAGCAATGCGAGTTTTCCAGTTGACTTCATCAGTAGATTGTGAGAAGTATGCCAAAAATGTGTTGTTAACTGTCCAACACAAGAATTCTTTTCAATATACTAAAAAAGTTGCGATAATGGGTATACAGGATCGGAGTTCGCAATAAATAAAGTTTGAGTTTTGTTAGTCCAACAACTTTTTTTTATTACTTTAAAACAAAAATATTCCAAAAGAATAAATCCTTGCGCTGTTTCAACTTGATAATGTCAAAATTTCTTATAAAATAATTAAACATAAATTCGGAATTTGAGATTTGAATCGTATTGTTCAACGGTAAACTTCAAGTCGTAACACAGTTAGCCTTTTTGGCAATCGAACTTAAAGTAATGCCATTAAATGGAACGCCTAACAAGTTTCTTGGCGTTGAGGCACGTGCTGAACTGGGTTTCTCTTTCGGTGTTAATGCGAATCAAATGTATTGAAGAGTAAAATAATATTGGCCAAGCTTTTCAAATACATTCTACATGCACTTCAATTTAATTGACGCGTGGCCTTGTGTCTCACTATACATAATATATTAAAGGCTGTGTGAAATTTGAGATAACGAAAGTTTTCGTTAGTTAAAACACCCTCAAGGTATGTATTAAAATTGGGTGTGGTGGAGCAGTAAATAAGGAATAGTGCGGAAGTTTTTACCAAAAACAATTGCTTCTCAGCTTTCATCAGAAAATCCAGAGGGATCGACATTCTTGAAAAGATACGTCAAAAAATCAGTTAAATGAAACTTTTCAATATACTAAAAGTTGCGATAATGGGTATACAGGATTGAAGGATTATTGCGAAATAAAGTTCGAGTTTTGTTAGTCCAACAACTTTTTTTTATTACTTTAAAACTAAAATATTCCAAAAGAATAAATCCTTGCGCTGTTTCAACTTGGTTATGTCAAAATTTCTTATAAAATAATTAAACATAAATTCGGAATTGAGGTTTGAATCATATTGTTCAACGGTAAACTTCAAGTCGTAACACAGTTAGCCTTTTTGGCAATCGAACTTAAAGTAATGCCATTAAATGGAACGCCTAACAAGTTTCTTGGCGTTGAGGCACGTGCTGAACTGGGTTTCTCTTTCGGTGTTAATGCGAATCAAATGTATTGAAGAGTAAAATAATATTGGCCAAGCTTTTCAAATACATTCTACATGCACTTCAATTTAATTGACGCGTGGCCTTGTGTTTCACTATATATATATATATATATTAAAGGCTGTGCGAAATTTGAGATAACGAAAGTTTTCCGAGTGCGCCATTCAATTAGTTAAAACACCCTCAAGGTATTAAAATTGGGTGTGGTGGAGCAGTAAAGAAGGGATAGTGCGGAAGTTTTTACCAAAAACAAATGCTTCTCAGCTTACATCAAGAAAATCCAGAGGGATCGACATACTTGAAAAGATACGTCAAAAAATCAGTTAAATGAAACTGGAGATTCATTTACGAGGGATGGTCAGGATGGTCAGATATGCATAAAGCATTAAAATTTAATAATTAGCTTCAAAAGTGTGCTGTAAAATATTGCAAGCTAATTAACTTTTTATGATATTTTTGATATAAAAAACATTTAAATGAAATATATTTTGTTTACTACTTCTTTTGACCCAATTATACATTCATTTTATCAAACATTAAATACAATTTATTTCTGTATCGTTGTCATTTGCTTTGAAAATAAAGGTTACTGCTGATGCCTTGAATGTTTACGACATCGTTGTTGTTGTTTTTTGGTCTTGTTAGGCTAAAGAAATTTGCACAATTTACACTGCTTACCTAGCAAAGCATCCACAAATCGCCTCCCTGTTTTCTCCACTGAGAAGCCGAGCACATATTACGAGCGGCAACTTAAAAAAAAAAATAAAGAACATAAATACAAAATGCAGCCAGGCATAAGAAGCTACCACACAGACCATTGACAACTAGTACTACGGGAATACCTCTCTCCTCTCTCTCTTTAAAATGGCAAACTAGACCGGGCAATGGCTCCATAAACACGCTCACACACAAAAAGTGGGCTTGATTGTAATATGTCCTAGGGCTTAGTTCGCATGTGTTGCTGTTGTTATTGTTGTTGGAGGACGCCTAGTTGAGGCTATTGTCTGACTGAGGGCTTTACAACTCATAAACAGCAGCCCCTCGGCCTCTGCGTTGTAATAACAGTTTAAGCTCGAGGCACTGCCCGAAAATTGTCCACATCTTGTTTAATTTATTTTTTTGTATAATACTCTAACGAATGGTACTTTTGTTATTTCATAATCCTCTGTTGAATGAAGTTTTAAGCGAATTTTATTCTCATCCAATAACAGAATTCGATTCATCTTAGTCTTGTTTCTTGGTTTTAAGTTTGTTTATTCTCAATCACATAAAAATTGTAAATATTTCAATTAAATTTCTTATAAAAAAAGGAAATCTTTCGTACCAAAATTAAATTTTTTTTTAAATGTTATTATACTCTTTATGTAAGAGCATAGAATATTCATGAAACTTCCTCAGTTATTGACATGTTGCTCTTTTTTGATAACAAGCATTTTTACATGTCTTAAAAAAAAAAAAACAAGTAGTGCGACAACAAACCCTTAACACATCTCCACAGCCCAACAAACTGTCGATTTCAAGGAAGAGAAACTTGCAGCATCCCCTAAAAAATGTTGTTTTCTTCTTATGCTGTGTTGGCTGCATGTGCGTTTATGACTTCATAATGAAAGCTCGACAGAAAAGAAGCCAGGAACGATGACTTTGGGGAGGCATAAGTCGCATTATCCTCTCATCCAACGAAACACCCTCTAGCTGCATTGCATTGTAAAATATGGGAAGGGGCATGTGGTATGCTGCTGCTGTTGTTATGGATTTGCGTAGGCGTTGCGTTAACATGCGACTAAGTCCTTTTATATCCTGGAGCCGTACGCTTTGGGCTTAGCCTTGTAGCTAAAAATACATATCTTTAGACTTAGCCTTAGACTATCATCAATTGCTGTCCCCATGGTGTAGTTAGGCTGCCCCGCAAACGTCTCTCCATCCAACACCACCATAGTGCATAGATTTAGGCCAAGAAGCAAGAGAATTTAATGCCGACCTCTGGGAGCTATTGTGGCCGCAGCAGCATCTTGGCCGCGACGCTGCCGCCTCCAATGCCTCATGCAACTTTGATGCTCATATGTTTTGGTGGAGCGGTTGTGCGGAATGTTGGTCTGTGCTATTTTATAAACAATTTTAAATTGCCGTCCAAAATGGTTTTGGCCCTTTTGTAGGCAAATTGTTTTATATGCGTCCGGGTCTTGTGCATCTTATTGGCTGAGAAGAGCGAGAAATGTGGAAAGGGAAAAACATATTACTTTGCATAATCCAAGCGTAACTGAAACTATGTGGCTCCATAATGCGCCACATTAACTTTGCACCACAATACATACTTATAGTAGTATGAATCACGGCACAAATAAATAAAACAGAACACAAGATAATGCGCAAAAAATTAGAAATAAGCGCAAAATAATATACCAACTTTTAGCTCTCGAGCAAAATGTGAAAAATAATATACGAAAAAAGGTAAAAAATAAAACAAAAATATTATAAGAAGCAAACGAACAAACAGTTGAAATCGCTAGTTGTGTGGATGCTGCTGCTGCGCCATGTGGCAATGTGTTTGTGGCACACAAGCAAGCTATCCACCTGTTCAGCTCCATACAACTCCCCACATTTTGCCCAACTAGAGAGTGAAGCGTCTCTGCAACTACCGCATGATTTCATCTTTCGCTTTCGTGCAGACAACTTAAGCGAAATATTTCGTGGTTTAAGGTGTATACTGAACCTTAAATACTCTTCTTTAACACAAAGTTTTTCCAAAATATTTAAGAAAATAATTTTCCATATGCAAAGATGTATTTTTTTTTTAATGCTAAAAGGAATTTTATTTTATACGTTTCAACAACCATTAAATAAAAATAAATAGAGAGAATACATATTACCCATCTATTTTCTATTTTATGTTGTTGTTTTTTTTTTCTTTCATTAAATTCGCAAGCAAAATGTTTGCCTTGCCAGCGAGCCCTGCCGTGTGTGTAAGATGATTTATGAAGCAGACTTCATAAAGTTCATAAATGTCGCGGCAAGCAGGCGGCCAAACCAAATGATGGAACAAAAAAAAAGAGGTGTGTATATACATATCTGTCTGTGTGTGAGTGTGTGTGTGTGTGGAGAAAACTGCGACAGAAGAACAAGAACTCATGCAGTTGACACTTTCACCTAGCTGGAATTATTAAGGGGAGCGAATATGAGAGAATATGGGAATGAGCACATTTTTGCGCATTTAATTAACTAAAATGCTATAAATATGATTTTAAAATTAATTTACTTGCGTGCATTATTAATTTACAAAGTGTATACGCTTTGTTTCCACCGAGAAGTACTTCATGAAACCGACGATTGGATACAACACGGCTAGAGTGTTGAGGTGTGGTTGTTGAAGAGGGGGATAAGGGGTGAAGCAAGGCACACCCTAGATGACTGGTAGAGATTTATGGAATAAGTTCTCAGGTCAGTTAAAGAAAAATGGGCTGAAATATATATTAAGCATGTGTGAAAATATAAATGAAGTTGGATCGGATTATAAAAATACTTTCATTAATAATTAAATTCGAAATGAAGTAAGATCTTTCTGTGTGACATTATTCGAATAAAACTAAACTAATTAAAAACCTTTTTTTAAGTTTTAAATTACATCAAAACTGAACTATTTAAACTATAAAAATTTAACTTCTTTTACTTCCAATAAAAACTAACTAAACTTAACCATATGACAAGATGGGTTCCGCAAAAGATTGTATAAGAAATGCAAGCCGTAATTAAACTATATATTTTATATCACTTTAAGTAAGGAATAAAATCCTTTGAGATATTATCTCTCATTATATTAATGTTTGAAATGGGGTCCAAGTCAAATAAATACTCTATAAATACTCTTATATTTTATATAATTATGTTTTCGAAAAAATTTATTTAGCTTACTCGTCTATAATTTATACTTAATAAAAATTAAATATCAATAAATCCTTATTATTAAGATTAACAGTTCTAAGGCGACAGTTTCGAAAAATAAAATGTAAAATTCTCAGTTGAAATTCTACCTCTTGACAGATCAGTCTGGTGACTGAAACAGAAATCTGTCAAGTAAAGAAATCTTGATTCAGATGAAAAGTGTTAAGCATCGAACCATCCAAATCAATTCATCTGATTTGCTTTATCATTTCATCAATGGTAAAAATAACATTTGGTTGGTAAAACCATCCACAAATTTCTCATTACAATTTTAATCTTATGATCTCCACACCACTGTACACTGTTGTTGTTTCCTCCCCCGCACGGTCAACCCTTTCCTTTCAACACGCAATTCATTAAATTGAAATATTTCGCAGATCGATCATTGTTGCCGAGAGCCCTAAAAGAGAGTCCTTTGTGGAAGCTAACCCTTTCCCCGTTTCATGCAGACACACGATGAAATACGAAATATACGAAAAAATGTTCTGTGTGACATTATTGGAATAAAACTAAACAAAATAAAAACCTTCTTTTATGTGAGATAAGTTTTCAACTTTGTCAAAACTGATCTATTTAAACTATAAAAATTTAACTTATTTTACTTCAAATAAATTTGGGTTCCGCAAAAGATTGTAAAAGAAATCCAAGCCGTAATTAAACTATATATTTTACATCACTTTAGATTTACTTGTCATAGTATATATTAGATCATTTTCGCCAGCAGCCTTTTGATGATAATCTGCTACTTATGGCAAAATGACATTTGAAACTAATTTCATGTTGTTCTGACATTTGCCACCTTTGCACTTGGGTGCCCCAAAGAGTGTGACACAGACAGCCACACACTTACACACACACATACAAACACACACAAAACTGGCAACTGGCAACCGAAAGCTGCCGCCACCGCATTTTGAGACCTGCCGTCGGGCATTTTTTGGTGGAGGTATTAAATTGTCTGGTCGCATATCGCGACGTAGTCAAATTTCCGTCGCCAACTGCAAATACAGCTCAGGCGCAATCTCCAATTTCAATCAAAAAACCGCACGAGCTGAGCGCTCTTCAGCTTCCTATTCTGATCCCCCCCGCTTTCCCATTCCCATTCTCATTCCCAAAGCCAATCTCATTCGGATGCTGCTGCTGCTGCTGCTGTACGGATCTACTTTTGACATGGCCGGGTTGCATGGCTGCGACCTCAAAGCTGCAGCGAAATGAAAGTCAATTTGAAGGTTGATACATTGTGCAACCGTTTGCCAGTTTCAAGTTGACATCTCTGCTGACATATGGAACAGGTGATAAGCCACTCAGCCGCACAAGCCGATGATGTGTCTGCTGCATCTACGCGACGCTGCCTCTTTACCTCTGAACGTTCAACTAGCAACGGAATGCCACCAAATGATGCATCAAGGGAGATATCCTGTATGTGTTAAGTTGAAGTTTGTGTCTAATTTGTAATATTGTTTATGAAATGTTATGTGTTATGAATTAAAGTTAAAAAAAAATCGAATTTATTAAAAAAGTTTATTAAAAATATTGAATTGTTTGCAGTCTTTTATTATAAATTTTTAAATCTTCAATTTCCAGAAGTAATTCATTTGAACTTTGCCTTTATTTTTTGCCTAATAAGCCTGTGTACTTAAGCTTTATTAAATTCAAAATAAATTTCTGCTCTGAATTATGTCAGCTTTGCAAATTTCACTCATTATTTTTGCGCTGTTTTATTGCTTCACAAGTTTATTCTTATTTGTCAGAACCGATCATAATAACAAGTCTAAGTCTCTCAATTTGGCTAAAAAGCAACACTGATTGGCAACCAAAAAGAAGTACAAATTGTGCTTTATACATATTTTTTTCTTTATTTATATTGATGATTACAACTTAATTAGGTTTCGGCGTTCTGAAAAACTGAAAAAACAGAAGAATTTTAAATGTGTTTTGAATATTTATTAAGACACACACACACACACACACACAACCAAACTTGATACAAAAGTGGCGAAAATATTGTCAAACAAAATTGTGTTGTGTTTGGCACAAAAAAAATATAGAAGAAACAAAAAAAAAATGATACCAAAAATATCACGTAATATAAAAACCACTTTGATGAATACGCCATGTGCATATAAAGCAGCTGTTGCTCTTTCTTTCTCTTTAGCGCTGTCAAAAAGGGCGTACCAGCTCCAAGTGTCGCTAAGAGGCGACAAGGGGGCGTGGTAAACACATACACACACCAACACACACAAATTGAGAGACGCGGCATCATTGCCTTTGTGCAGAAAAGTAATGAATAGCTAGGCAAGTGAGTTGGGGATCTGGCTGTGAAAGCTGTTGTGGATCTCTGGTTTTGTTCCAATGCACTGAGAGAAAATTCACTCAAAAACTCATTAAAATGTGAAGAAGAAAGAGTCTTGAAAATATAACTAAATACACTCTTTCATCATGATAAAATTAGTTTAATGAAGACTTGACTTTGCTTGAAGTACTCAAGTCTCTCTGTACTTTTCTTTCACTGTACGTCTTGTTGTACTTGTTGCCTTGGTACTTGCAATGTCGCGACGTTGGCAACGCAGCGTATGCGTAACGCCATTGATTGGCTCAGATTGAGTTTGCTGCTGCTGTGCAAAAGGTAAGTAAAGTAAAGCAGAGAAAAGCAAGAAACAAAAAAAAATACATACATACATATATATTTGGGGATGCGTCAAATATGCTCATAATTGTACAAGCTGGCAAAAAGGGATAAGCAAAGCCTGGGCCAGGATGTTGCAAGGATATTTGTTTTGAGGCGGGCGTTCTACTGCGATTGATAAAGCCATAAAATGTGTTGAGCATCTTTTTTCTTACCACAAATTGAGGGTTTGCGCTAAAGAATTTTGATTGAGACAGTCTTGTGGTATGCAAAGAGAGAGAGAAAAATATGAGAAAAGTTTTTCAGAGTTTTTCCTTTTGGCAATTGCTATTGAGTTACCTTTTCGGGGGTAGCTAAATTTGATGGGTTTTTATAAGTAATCAAATGATGTATAAAAGTAAACAAATATTAAATCGATAAAAACAAGATGTTGCATTTTTATTCGAAGCATATATTATTATATATTTTTGCCAAACTTTAATGCTTAAAGCACAAACTCAATTAAGTTTTTAATATATGTAAGTTCAACCCTTTTTAAAAATTCCAAGCAATCCACACCTTTCATTATAATTAACTTTCCTGCATGCAAAATCTACACAGACACATCCATCCACCCATACACACGCACAAACCTATTTGAAATTTTGTCTAGAAACGCAGCTTCATCAAAAATTCCAAAGCAATCAGCTTGGAAAATCAGCGCTAAAACTACGAGAACGAGAATAAACCCAAGAACGACATATATGCTACTTAAAAATTCCACCTGCTCATAAATTGGCCGAGGGCGGCGGAAGGGGGGGTTTGTACGGTTAACATACTACATCCCCCCGAAAAGTATGCAATTGGGAGTCGTTGCCCCTGCCATAATTTTTGAGAAATATTGCAAACAATTATGCGCTCGAGTTTTATTACAAATGCCCGGCAGTTATATATAAGCATGGCAGGTTAGGTTATTGCAGGCGATAATAACCAGGTTTCCATATGCATACCTTTATGGGTGGGGTGGAGAAGGGGATTGAGTTGACACTCTCCACTGTCAGCGCTGTGACAGGCAATGAACGGAAGCACAGGAAATTTGTACCCTTTCTTTCAATTTTTTCTTCTGTTTTGCCTTTGTTACTTGTGTGCCCAGCATTATCTTAAAATAATGTAAGCTATACTCAGATATACAGACATTTATACGCTATAAGTAAGTAAGTGGTATGCATGCTATAAGAAGGCGTGGCACAAGCCGCCACGTTTCATATTACGTCTTGGGCGGTTTGGACACACAACAACCCTCCAATATAACATTGTGCCGTATGCCTTTGGGGGGGCCCTCATATGACACAAGTGGGGGGTAGAGGTTTGGTAGGTTTGTATGACAGGGGGTTAGGGAAGTCATGCGCATATTTCAGCATGATACGACAGCTTGACAACATTAAATTTGCATTGCTCTTGCCGGGAGTTTGTTTATGAAAAAGAAAAAAAAAATAAGAAACCAAGTGGCAGGCACGCAGGGGGTGGTAAGGATGAGAGCAGGGTGAAGAAATCGGGTCTGTCAGTCAGTCACAACCAACAACATATGCACTGAGCCAACCAATATTCCAATACATATTCCTCCCTAGACTAACCTCACTTCCCCCGGTCCCCGGTTGAGGCAACTGCTCCCGGGGCCGCCTGCTTACAATTAAAGTGATTGAAAAATATTTTCCAAGCCATTTTCTTTGAGCAAAAGAAGAGGCAAAATGTATTTTTCTGGTACTACACATTCAATACAAAAGAATTTTGGGGTATATTGAACAGGCAAGTACCCTGGGAAAACAGAAAAATTATGAAAATGGATGGATGAACTAAAAAAGTTGCTGGAATATGTCATATAACATGGTAGTTTGTTTGTCAAGTTGATTCAGAGAGCCTATTTTTTTTCGCTTACCTTCCCTGCCTTTGACTTGCTTGTACAGGGTATACCAATAGTTGAATTGCTACTTGCTTCATTGCATTTGAACTTTCTCTTTGCTGGCTTTGCGAAATTAACTTTGGTAAAAGTGCAGCCACGCAAAGTGGCCCGAACTGCGGCATTGGTTTGATTTTGTTGTTTCTCTTCTCCGACTTTTTCCAGTTGTTGTCGTACACCACCGGAGGGTAGAGTAGTATGGGTTAAGAAGTTGTTGCATGCATTCAAGCGCAAAGTTGCAGATACAAAATTGGCTAGCGGGTTGCGAAAAAAAAATAAAATAAAATGATTGCCAGAACAAACCCAACCATTCTTCCAACCATCCATCCATCCCCTTTATGTCATAAAGGCCAATTATGTTAAAATGTTGCAAAGAGTAAGAAAAAGCGTTGAAGTCGCGACAATTTCGTTAACTGACAGCTAATAATGCCGCAATGCCTATAAGAGCCATCTACCCATTCTCCTATATCCCATCAAACCCAATAACACAATGTACTGCGTAATATCCTGGTCCTGGTTTCTTCTACCTTACCCCAGCCTGGCCGCAAGTGCATTGTCAACGCGTTCGCCTGATGTACGCCGTTTCCTGTGTCAGTTCCGGCCGTGCACGCGACAACTTTTCCATACCATTCCGAATCATTCCGTTTCGTTTCGTTTCGACTCGTTCCATTGCGGTGCGCTCACTAAAAAGTCCGGCGAAAGACAACAAAAAAAAAAAGTTCGCGTTACACTCGAATGCATCGAATGCCCATCCAAAACTGACAATAACTCAAACTCTATGTTCAGCAGGATGGGGTTGGGGAGGGATGCAAGAGGTGTTAGATAGCAGGCAGGCAGGAGTGGGTTTTCGGTCTGGACCTGGTCGTGTTGCAAGGCCCTCAAATCGCTTAGCAAATGACTGTGATTTCCCATCAATTCTATTCCTTCCTTTATTTATTTTTTTTTTTGTTCATGCCACATTTGAGACGAGTTGAGTTCTTGTGATTAATGTTACGGACGGTTCTGTGTTCCGTGTGGTAGGAGCAATTAGAGCATTGACAGGCCTTAAAATCACTGTGGTGCAGCAGTAAAAGAGTAGTGGGTAGTGTGAGATGCAAAAAAATCATGACAGCTGTGGCGACAACAATGACAAAACCAAATGGCATGTAAAATATGATCACATGGTTGGGAACTTTACTTTATTAATATCGCTCGCAAGTCCTTAGGGTTTGTTGCTAAGTAATATTAGTTGTTGGTTCGAAGTTTTTAAAAGTTGTGAGGTTGACAAAATGTGGAGGAGGAAATAGAAGTTAAGAGAAAGTGGAGTGGTTTTTGAGAACGAATTACTTTTTATTTTTCAAATATTAAATTAAATGATGACAGGGTTCGGAGCTGTAGTTATTTCAGTTGGACGTTATTGGTTTCTCTATGAGAAAAGATACCCAAAAGTTCCCTTACAGAATAGAATTTTTTGGCGCTGGAAGTACCAAGTAGAACTTGGTAGAAAATGAGGTTTAAAAAAAAGCAAATGGTGTTCAAATTGATAAACTGTTTTCCTATCGGATGTTTTGACCCTTAGGTCCTCTCAAAACAAGAGGAAAGGAAAAATTATGGAGCTTTTGAGCGCTGTTTCTATTCAGATAAGTTAAGTTTTCGTTCTTTAATTGATCATGGTCATTAAATCAATGTTAATGCTTCGTGTTCCCTCCTATCTTTAACAATTAGCATAGGATAAATTAAACTACGAGCCAATCTTCATGCCGCATAGACCATTAACAAAGAGCCAAATTCAATGGCAAAAAAGCAAAAGCCATTTGCTGTTAAAGAACGAGAATAGAGAACAAAACAGTCGCATTATTCCCTCGACGTGTTTTTGGTTATGTGTATTTTTTAATCAAAAGCCGCAAATTGCCGCAACGCAAAAAATGACAGTCAAGCCACCAAACCCCCCCCCCCCCCCCCCCCCTCTACGAGAGCAACAGACGTCAGAACAGACCAGACCGGAGCAGAGAAGAGCAGAGCAGAGCAGACCAGACCAGACAGAGAGTCACCCGAGCCACAGAGCACTGGCTGGTGCTGCTGCTGTCCAATACATTTAACGCCTGTTTCACACAACACAAAAAAATACAAATACCAAAAAAAAAAAGTGTTTTAACAAAATATAAAAAACGAAATGAGAAACTGAAGCGTAGGAAATGGCTCTGACATGTTGCCTTTGACATGCATTTGACATTTGACAGATCGCGAGCGCATAATGCGAAGACCCCGTATCCCTCGAAGCCCTGGAATCCCAGACAATCCGACCCTGGCAAAAAAAAACCCACCCGAGCATTTCAAATAAAATGACTAAATTATGTGCCAAGTGGTGGAAAGTGGAAAACTGCGAACTGGGAAAAGTCGAAAAAAAAAACAAATTAAAAAAATGCGTTTTGCCAGGTAGAAAAAAATAAAATATAACTTGTATATACGCACTCGAGCGTCAACATTTAACTGTCATATCTGACAATTGTATAAAGTGAAGTAATGGAGAGGGAATTGAGGTTGAGTTTGGGTTGGGTTTGCTTTGGGTGCTTTCAAATTGACATCTATAGTCGGGTAATGCCTGCAGCATCTTCTTATCAGCGAACGAGTGGCACTTGAGGCTTTTGGCTTTTCTCTTTTTTGGGGGAGGAACAGGAACACACATAACCCTTTTCTTTTGATTGACAGCTGGCGGTAAAGCAACCACCACCAACACCAACAAAAACAGACATCAACATCGTCGTCATCATTTTGCTGGATAAGCGCCTCATAAGCGGCATATTTGTATTGCATATTTGCTCATTAATAGCGATAAGCTATAAGCGTGTTAAAGTTACAGTTAATGCGTAGACAGAAGAAGACCTCAGCATGAAAAATAACATACTAAAGCTCCGATTACCAAAAATGCAATAATACAGTGGGCCTTAAGTGTACAAAGTAGAGTAGAGTAGCCTATTCAATGGAAAAATTAAGAGGGAAAGTAAGGAATAAAATCCTTTGAGATATTATGTGTAGAAATGTTTGAAATGGGGTCAAAGTCAAATAAATACTTTTTTTTATATTTTTAATTACTTAAAATAATTGAGAGTTTTCGAAAAAAAATTTATTTAGCTTACTCGTCTATAATTTATACTTAATAAAAATTAAATATCAATAAACCCTTATTATTAAGATTAACAGTTCTAAGGCGACAGTTTCGAAAAATAATATGTAAAATTCTCAGTTGAAATTCTACATCTTGACAGATCAGTCGGGTGACTGAAACAGAAATCTGTCAAGTAAAGAGATCTTGATTCAGTTGAAAAGTTTTAAGCATCGAACCATCCAAACCAATTCATCTGATTTGCTCTATCATTTCATCAATGGTAAAATAACATTTTGTTAGTAAAACCTTCCACAAATTTCTCATTACAATTTTAATCTTATGATCTCCACACCACTGTGCACTGTTGTTGTTTCCTCCCCCGCACGGTCAACCCTTTCCTTTCAACACGCAATTCATTAAATTGAAATATTTCGCAGATCGATCATTGTTGCCGAGAGCCCTAAAAGAGAGTCCTTTGTGGAAGCTAACCCTTTCCCCGTTTCATGCAGACACACGATGAAATACGAAATATGCAAACCTTTTAGGCACCAATTATTGTGTGTGGTGCATACTTTGTGACTGGGCATACCCATCAACACACACACACGCACAACCCATTCACAACCCACATCTATTAATCTCTTTTATTGTTGTTCAAAGCGCACAGAGAGAATGGAACAGAAGAACACTTGTGTAAAGACGATGCCCGGTTTTTCGGGCATGTGCAAAGTCAATGCACAAATATAATGAGTGAGAGCCAGTATGCCCCCAACCCCAACCAATCCCCCACCTTTCCTCTCTCTCTTTCTTTCGATCTCTCTCCTGTGCCCAATTCCAGAGACCGTCAAAGATGCCGCGCGTGTGTTTTGGACACGCGTTTGCCGGCTTACAATGCGCATTGTTGTAAGGTGGGTGTGGATGGGGGGGCGAGTTTCATGGGGGATGTCTGTAAGGGTTGCATGCAATATAACTACAGTATGAGAGTGGTGGTGGTGGTGTGGGTGGTGCATGCACACACATACAGACATACATATACTGACTCAGTTCTTTGCTGATTGCATTCCCGGCTTACCTACTCACCTTGTTTGTGGCACAGCGGGTTTGAAGTCCTTGCTTGCTGGTTTTTACCACGTGCAGGGCCCTGACTACGTGCCGTCGTATTGATGTGGGTTATTGTTATAGGCCTTTTACTGTTATTAACGTTGCGCACAAATTGGTATAAATTCTGCGAAAATGCACGCCAAGAACTCCCCCCGAACAGAAACAGGTTGCATTGACGTGTAGGCGCAGTCAAGGATAATATCTGGGCAAGGGTGAACTTTTGCACATGCTGTGCCCGTTGAGGGGTAGGGGTTCCATACTTGTGAGCAGAGCAGGCTACACAATTGAAGTTTGGGTCTTTCAGTTTTTTGAAGTAGGCGTTAAGGAGTTGCACAAGATGCATTGAGAATGCATCCCTGCACACTGGTCACAGGGTTGCCTTTACGCATAATAATAATCAAAGATCTTTTCCAAGCAAAGTACTTAATAGCAGCTAAGTATTGGTTATTTTAGCATAAACAATTCTGATTGGGAATCTAAAAAGAGTTGAGTTTTAAGTGCTGTACAAACAATGTAAGTTAGAGCTTTGATGATTATTTGTTATTGATTTAAGATGGCATCCATGAGATTCTTTCTTAGATTTCTCTTGTTGAAGTTCAATGTATTTAAATACAATTTTATGCCCTCCCACAGTCTATGCTAACCAAATTTAGTATACCAAAATAAACATCTTTAAAATAAGACATAGGCGTTTCATTATGCCGTAGGCTTCAACCATTAATTATTTTAGATTTACAAAAATAAAAGGAAGACTTTGCTGCTTTTTAAGCATTATCCCAGGCGGGATTTGGTAATTTATTTTGATGTACCACATGCAAGGCAACAAAAGAACGAAAGAATAGAAAAACTAGCAATGAAAAATGTCCCGAAATGCTAGGATTACCAACGCTTCCTTTAACAAATTTTCTCACACAGCCTGCTTGCTTTGACATTTAGCTTGAGTTTTCTGTGAGCAATTTTTTTAAGAAAAAAGAAAAACCAAGGCGTGTGTGTTTCTGTGTTTGCTTTCTTTTTTTGGTGGGCCTGCACTGAAATTTTTCAAGTGATTTAGTGCAATTAGTATAATTAACACAGCGCGTAAAACGAGACTAAGTCGACATTTGACAATGACAATGATAATGAGAACGAGAATGAGAGAATAAGTGCGCCATATGTCTTTTTAACCAAGTGCAAGTTGCCGAATCTCAAATCTCGAACCTGAAACCGGAGTAGGATGCTTAAGCCGACATGTGTTGCCGCCTTTAAGTAGCAAATGATTTCCTGGAAGAGAGTTGAATGGATGTTCCGTTGGCAATGTAAGTGAGCAATGAGCTCAGGCTCAGTGTGAATTGTTTGAAAAATAATTTGCCGCGTTTTTCTATTCCTTTTGCTTAAGTGTGTCCTGTAAGGACAGCTTAACGCCCAACACCCAGTGCAAAGAGTTGGAAGGGATATTGGAATTAAATATATATGTGCAGAGACCAATTAAAATGGAATTGAAACTTGTAAGTTGAGCAAATTAAAGCTTTACTTTCAGTCAAACCAGGGTAAAATAATAATAATTATAGCAACAAAGAAATTACCCAATCGCATAATAAGAAATGCCGTTCCGATATTTGTTTATCATTGTTGCTGTGCCATTAAATAGTTGATAAAATTGCTAAGAGTCAGGAATCAGGCCTTTGGGCACATAATACGAACAGGTACCGACACTGACTTCTTCTCCATCCTCAATGTGTAACCCTGCCTTTCCCTGTCTCTCTCTGTGTATCTGTATCTGTTTGTGTGGCATGTGAAACGCAAGTTTCCTGTGCGGCACAAACACAAAAGTCAACACTTTAGTGCAATTCGAAGCAATTAACATTGACAGTAAATATGGAATTTGTGCAATGGCAACTGGCTCCCAAAAATGCCTACGAGGCAAAAATTTAGCTCTCAGGTACGTACAACAAGCTCACCACCTCTCACAACATCCTGCCAACAAAGTCAACTTCATTTGCAAGTCCAAAGGGGAAAGGTTGGCAGTCACAGACACATCAACAGCATTCATCAGCATTCTGAGTGAATAGTGACTCGAGCAGGATGTTACAAGTTTGAAGCAAGAGGAGACTGCGTCGACCGACTAGTAGTTGGCAAAAGAGACAAAATGCTTCTAGGCTAAATTCAAAGTTTTTAACATAGTTGAAATGTTTTTCAACTACAAGTTTTTGTTGTTGTTTCTGATGTAGGCCTGTGCGTGCCTTGTTCGATTCGGAGAGAGAGAGACGAGGACGTGTGCGTGCTTGGCAGTGACAACTGGAAATTAGTTTAATAGTCCAACTGGAAGCAGTTCTATAGGTAAACAGTTTTAGGCATATTTGTTATTGTTATAGCAGTTATATGGCATTATATACTTTGGGTACACAGAAATTACTTTCATTATTCAACGAGTTCGATATGAAATAAATATGAAACGTGCTACTGTTAAATTAAGTTAATCATATGTCGCCAGTCGATGACTATAATCAAATACAGATAGAAACTCGACTATATCGAAAAGAAAACGCCCAATTCATTTATTTTGCTCCCCCCGCATACAAATTACAGTTGGCATTTCGATTTAATGACATAGTTTTTGTTGGCAGCTCGAAACGCACTTCGAAATATATCAATACAAGGACATTTATTGTTAAGGCTAACAAAAAGTTACAGTTTGGATTTGTAAAAGGTCGATTCTTACGGGAAGAATTACCATAGTAATTAAAGTTTTCATGCATTACTGGCGAAGCAACACTAAATATCAACAAATATGTTTGCATAACTTTTCTCTTTGAGGTTTTTTTTGTACCAAAACCCCATACCTATGTTCATTTATTATTGAAAATCCAATTATAGTAAATCGATAGTAATGAGCTTTTCAATTATTTTAATATCCTTTCGATTTGTTAGACAATAGCTTAGCAACCATAAGCAAAAGCGTCTAATCAAATCAAAATTGGGAAAATGAGAGAAAATTTAATCAGCTTAGGGTTGTCACAAACTTCGCTCATACCCAGGCCCAAATACTGAAATGCGCAATGAAAATTGGTGACATCAAAAGCATTTCCCAGTTAATAAAGCGCATTGAAGAAGTTGTAGCAACACAGGATGATTCGATATTATAATGCGTACTACTTTCCATTATTTATGGCATTATATGCCAATAAGATGAATGCTAATTTAGTAAACGCGTCGAGCAGAAAATTCAACCGGACAGCTACACGGTACAATATGAATTGTAAAATGCGTTTCGTTACAAACAATTTTTTTTTTTTTAATCCAATTTGCATATAAAATGACACAAAAGCCCACTAAATGCAACCCTTAATAAGTCACCGGGGGACTTTGAACGGCGGTCGCTTTGCCGTACCACTTGAAAAATATTGTGTAAATCCCAAAAGCAGCTACCACCATTACCACTACCACCAACATCAACTGATTCCTTTCCACCACTTTACAATTGTCAAGGTTGGGTTTGGTTTTTAAACATTTCTTCCCTCGCGCACCATTGTCAACTATAAATATTTCCAAAGTTTCTGGTTACCAGGGCCAATGGGCCTTCCTCAGCCAACGCCAAAAAAAAAAAAAAATACTTTAAGTATTGTCAATATTAGTAAATATTAAAAAAAGGAAGGAAGGTATAGATAGGGTGGCAGCAGGGTGGTTGCTATTGCAACGGTCTTTGGCTAATGAAATGCTAAATTTCTGTAAGCCGCAAGTATAACAGTTCGCATTTACCCTTCTTATATAGACGGCATGTGACTGCGCCAATTTTTCACTTTTCTTTCTCATATCCAACGTGTGTAAAAATTAAACACATTAGTCAAATAAGTGCAGATATTGTACTGTGTATAGGAACGATATCTGGCTCTCACATATCGCCGCTGGGCGATTCATCTAAAATTGCAAAACGCCCATCTATCCATCCATCCATTCGTCCACCCATTCAACCATTGAGTCGCCGTGTGTGCGTCATTTGTTACAATTATTATTGTATTTTTTTTTTGTTAATATACCCTGGGAAACTCATACTTTTCTTAAAAGCTAGACCGAACTAGTAAAGGAAACTTTTTTAATATACAAAGAAAAAATAATCTTTAACAATTTTTTATAAGTTTGATATTGAAAAGCTCTTAAGATAAGACATAACAGAAAAAAAACTAAAAAGAAAATAATTCTTCAAGTATTTTAATCAGATCTTAATCAAAATAGAACAAATTCTTAAGTTAATAACAGATTACAGGGCATCTATTAGTCTTATCTACTTCCCAAAAAAAAAAAACTCTTTTATGTTTTTTCACTATGGTGTTTCTCTTCCTTTTTTGTCCGAACTAAACGGATTTGGTTACCCGGCTCTGGCGTCGTTTTGCCTGAAGAAAATTAAACTTTTCGCTTCGCTTTTGTGCCAAAACACAAAAACACATTTTATGCACTTATGACACTCGCAACGCCTCTCCCCCGCGTCACTCTTACCCCTGCCGTTGTTGCCCTTGCCCAACACCCGCTGGCCACCCTATCGAATGGAACACCCTTTCAATGTCCGTGGACCAAGCCCAGTTTTTATTGTAATCGTAACTTTGTTCAGCTCAATATTGGCTTCATTTTTAGTTACTCAGCTGTTTCTTTTTTTTTTTGCTGTTGTTGCTTTGTTCTGTTTCATTTCTTTTCTCCACCCACCCCTCCTTGCAGCATTTGAAGGGCAGTTGCAACAAATGTTGCTGTGGGGTTAATATTGCTGAAGGTTTTGATTGTATGGTTAGGATGGGTTTCTATATATATATATATATATATATCGTATTATTGTTGTCACGTTTTTCACATAATTCATAAAATTCGGGCATATTGCTAATTTGTGCTCTAAATTTGCTCAAATGCGGAAATATTTGGTTTTGGATTGCATTTCATTTTTGGTTTTCACTTTTTTTACGTAGCATTTATTGCTTTCTATTTATCAAATTGGATTTTCAAATGGGATTTATTTCAGACACCGAGTGAGTGAAAAAAAAAACAAACGCAAGAGAACGAGAGAGTGCGGGGGGAAGAGTTGCATGCAGCTTATTTGGGTGTTTATGCGATTTTGTGGTTGCAATGCGGCATTAGCCCAGATCCAAAGTTGGCAAACATTGTTAATTCCAGGGTCAAAAGGCAACAACAACAACAAAAAATAACAGATTTTGTTTGCATCAAGCTATCTGTTGGGCCAAAGAGCTTAAATACTAATAAAGATTTTATGCCCTTTGGTTGGGCTAAATGGGTTAAGCGTAGGCTATAAATTATAATTGTAATCTACTTTTCAGGCAGCATGGTGCAATTGTTTTTTGTGTATTTTTAAGATTAAGTTTCGTTACAATGTTTAAATGATAACTTGGTTATTAAAAAATATATAGAGACAAATTTTGATTTAACGAACTTCCATTTGATGAAGTTTTCTTTATAAATTTTTATTTCAGGAACCCTGCAAGTTTGTTCAATCAAAAACCCTTTCCTTAATACGACTTTTGCCTATACCTAAGTTTTTCCCTTCCTTTCTGAATCTACAATTATTTTAATATGTAAAAGTTAAACATTAATTACAACAAAACTTTGAACTCTTGATCTTTTTAAGGCCTAAAGATCCGACAACTAACATTTTCGTTAGAAAAACACGATACAATTAAACTTCCTTCCTTTCTGCTGGTTTTCATTTCAATTTTTGAAATAAATATGTTTTCTAATATGCCGCCAAGCACTTGACTTTATTTGTATTCATTCCATTTTAACGCTCAAATATGAAATTAATATATTGAAAAAGTGCTCCCGATAATAAAAAGATCAGCTTACTTCACGTTTTTGAGACATATCAATATCATCAGTCTTAGCCCAAAGAGCTCTCCACTTCAAAAAACCCCTTTTTGCTAACATACAACCCCCAAAAGGCAAGCCCCTAACCCTCTTCGTTCTATGACCTTACTGCTTGATTTATGCGGTAGTTGAAACGTCAACGGTTTCTAAGAACACATCGATCTATTGCATTTCAATGTAAATGAAGGTTTTTCCTGAAAAACGACAGACGCCAGTTTTGTCAGTTTTGTCAATATTGTTTGTCAGTTGCTTGCTGCGTGTCCACTGACAGGACACACGGAACAGCAACGGTAAAATAAGGGACGACTGCTGCAGCTTGCATTTCCTGCACCTTTGCTGTATTTATTGTAATTCCTCTCGCCTGCTCATTTGAATGGCTGTCACAACAGCATTTTAATGTCCATGGCATATTAATGGCTTTTCGAAATTATCCTTTTGCCACATTGTCCATTTAACTGGGTATGAAAATTTATACATTTTCTATGGGTGGTTTTTCGATATTGTTATTATCATTATTTTGAGGTTTGGCTTTGTTCGAATGCTGTAGTTATTCTACCTGAAATGTATAGAAATTTGTTTGGCAACCCTGGAACAATGCTAATCGGCTCGCAAATCTTGAGCTCATCACAAATTTGTGTGTTTTTTGGGTGTAACTCGAATGCGAGCCATTTGTCAAAGAGGGCGCATCTCGCACGCGTCCTTCTTGATTGTAATTCTAGACCCCAGAGAGTGAAAGAGTATACCCAACTCATCCATATGCATAGTCGTCTACCCCATGCCACCTTCTTCTTTCTATACACTCAGAAAGTGCGTGTTTCGAACACTTTGTTGCAGATTTTGTGCATTTATCATGCATGTGGTTGCGAGTTTTGTGCCTGGACCAAAAACAAAACTAAAAGGGGGAGAACTGGATGCGCGTGCCGTGGCATTTGGTTTGGGTTTTAGTATTAAATTGTTTTGCGGTTTGCTTCACTCTCTCTCGCTCTGTCTCTGATAATAATCAGACAATCGCACAATCGTATACATTTTATTGGAGTGCCTTTTCGTTTCACCCTACAACATACTATTTGACTTTACGTATTTCGTGTAGAGGTTTTTTTTCCACATTTGCTATTTCATGTACTTAACTTTTGCTTATGTATAATTTAAATGAAATATTTGCTACAATTTCCCGGCCATTCGTCAGACTTGTCCAAAGGCATTTGCAATCTTAATGCTGGTTAATAGGTGTAGCAAGTTTTATTTATAGTTATATAAAGTGCAAAAAAAAAATTGCAAATAGTTGAGTAAAATATTTCCTTTCTTTTGAAGATTTCTTAACAAATTTTATACATTTAAAATATTTTTTAAATAATTTACAACTATGTATTTCAAAAACACATTTTTTTTTGGATTTTACATTTTTATTCTCTTTATCCTTCTCAAAAATTTTTCCAATGACTTCTTTTTGCTGTTTTAACATTTTTACACATTTTTTCATTACTTTTATTCACTTTCCAACACTTCATTTACCTGAAAACTACACTCTGAGCAATAAATATCAAATTTTACTAACTTTCCTTGCTCACTTTTGCAAGAAAAAAACTCATGCAGCTGTTAAATCTGCAAATGACTCGACATTTGTTTGATCTATTGCCCTTCTACCTTGACCCTTATTGATCAAAATTCTTTTTGTCGGTAGAATTATAGCCCCTCTCGCAAAACCTACACCCATTCATAAAGTACATACAGAGTCTGGCTGAGAGTGTTCCATGATAAATTTGGTACTTCCGACGTTTGGTAACTAAGACATCGAGGCGGGCAAATCAAGTCTGAGGGTTCCTAGAGCCTAAACAAAAAAATATGGAGAGAAATCGCTGCAATGCATACGTCATTTAACCCCTTTGCGCCCTATATTTCATAAGCTGGACCCCTCTACTGGTGGTGTCTGCTAACCAAAAGGTACAAAAGGTTCCAAAAGGTATAAACATTTTAAGCTCAAGTCAGAAATTGAAATTGAGTTCACAGTTATTAAAATATCCCAAACAAATATTGGGTTAAATCTTTTAAAGGGTATGTTGTATTCGTCGTTACAAGCAGTTCGGCCAATATTTTTTGTTTTCGCTTTTGCTTGACAAGTGTGCTAAATTTGAGCTGGCCCAAAAGGATGCGTCGTCTGGCATCATTGTTGGCTGCTCTTCCTGCTGCTGCCTGTCCTTCGATTGATAAAATGTATATTCGAGAGAGGAAAGGGTGTTGGGGCGGTTTTGTTCATATATATACTATGTATATAGAGACATTTATTGATAGATAGCAAACGCATCGTTTGAACCCTTTTTACATTTGATGAACGTATCGAATTCGCCACACACATTGCCAAAAAGCGGCAACAATTTATGGCTGTTTGATTTATTTTAACTTTTAGCACGCCCCAAAAAAAATACACAAATGCTGCCAATGAGGCGCATAGTAAGGAGGCGGGGTATTGGTGGTTGGGCGGGGACGGCGTGTCAAATTTTACTGGACAGTAATGCCAAGGCTAGACATTGGTTTTTATTCCGGGTCGCCAATATGAACTTTGTGCCACAAATCTTTGGGTATCTGAAATTGAACAGTGATTTTGGGCAAATATATATATATGTATGTATATTGGTGATTTGGGTATTTATGTAGATGTTATTGAATCGAAGAAAAATACATTTATCAATGGGTTCTTAACGCTTGATTTACTTATCTCTTTAATAAAATACTATAATCGTCAAAAATTCACTGAAAATGGGAAATATTTGAGTTGAGTTTACAAAAAAAATCTATCAACTAATCGAATTTAAGGTTGGAAATAAGATTTTTTTTCAAAACTCATGAAAAATTCGAGTTCCTGAAACATAACCCGGAAGTGGGTCAAAACTCTCCAATGCCATAACTTCGGCAAAACTCAACCGATTATCAAAAGTTAATTCTAGAAAATCATGATTTGGTATCATGATTAACCCTGCATTTAAGGTTGGAAACGAGGCATTTAAGTTAATTAAATTAAATAAAAAATAAATATATTTTTGTATTTTGATATATTTTCTAAAAGTATTTCACTTTGTTGGTTGCAGAAAAATCCATAGAACGTATTGAAAATATATCAAAGAGCCTTTCACTATTTCTACCTTATCTAAATATTTTTTTATGTACAGTCGAACTTCCATATAAAGATATTCCCCAAACAAAGCTTTCCTTATGATTATTTTTTTTCCAATAATAAAACTATTTTATGGAACCAGTTTTCTCCACAAAGCCAAAGTCTTGTCCTCATGAGATATGTTTAGTGCAGGTTTGACTGTTTTTTACTTACAATTTACAGAGTTCTTTAAATTGCATAGCAAAAACTTAATGCAAATTTCTTTTTTATATCTTTTAGCAATTTTTATTGCATAATTATGCTGTTTTACCTTAAATCATTCAATTGTTGAATGCATCGCTTGCCACAAACCACATTTTAACCCACCACACACACGCACACACACACACACTCAACCCTCTCCTCACTATACCGAACTACCCGTAGATCACTAAGTACGCCGCGCTATAACCGGCTATCCCAATCAGTAACTCCACATCCATTTGCGTATTACGCTTCATTATGCAGATTTCTTGCCGTTGAACATTTTTATATTTATTTTTTTTCTTCACTCACTCCTCATCTTATTTGTTGTTATTGTTGTTGCATGGCTTGCGGCTTGAAAAAATATTTTTATTTAATTTATTTATGAATGAACTGGCTGAAAACGGGTATAATGCGGGAAGGGAGATGAGAAAGGGATGCTACAACGACTGGTAGGCTGGCAATAAAAGCAATTGCCACACACACACACAAACACACAGACATGTACTGCCACGCCCATTTTGCCTTGGTGCCTACCACATTGTCACATAGATAAGCCGCGTCTGGCTTAACTCATAAAAAAGTGCCAGCAAAAGGATAATAAAACACCAAAAACAACAACAGCAACAGGAAAAGACTGAGGCTGTGGCAGTGGCAGTGGCAAGGGAGATGCGAAAAAGAGAGAGTGTGAGAGAGAGAAAGAGAGAGACAGAAAGAGCAGCAATCGGGTAAAGGCAAAAATCTGAACGCGTGCGGATTTAAATTTTCAACAATAATAAACAGCAAAAATATTCGAAAAGTACGCTGTGATCAAAGCAAAAATACCCTGTGCAATGTGGCCAAATGCTGGCCAAAGACCAACAACATTTGTCAAAATAAAATAAATCCAAAAATATTCTTTGCTTGAAAATTTATCTTGAGATCAATAGATTTTAATTGTTTATAAATATAGTGTAAAAATGTAATACATAAAAATGAGATTTTTAAATAAAAAATATTAAATAGTTCATTAAAAATATTTTAAAATATAGCTAGAGCTGACCAAATACACAATAAAAATAGCGAAAAACATTTCTAAAACACAGTCATAATTATAATTGGGCCGTATAATTTTTATATAATCTTTTTCGAATACACTCAAAACCTTTAATACTAAAAACTTAATTTTAGGATCGACGAAAACAAAATCTTAATGTAAATTTTTTCATAACAGAAAGAAACAAACTAAAACTGAAAACATATAATTAATTTCAGCATGTTTTTCGCTCTTTTTAACTCATGAAACAGTTCAAGAACACATAATTTGACTTTGAACCCACTTGTAACGCCCATTTTTATCAATATAGTACTACAGGGTAACAAAAAATAAAAATAAATAGACATTAAAAGGCAAAAGCGCATTTTCGACAAGGTCTGAGGCGTAGATTTCACGGCCATGGTGGGAAATAATTCGAGTATGAAACGCCTCACACATGACTCCACACAAAAATCCGAAATAAGATGAGGAAATACATGCTCGTAGTAGATTTCCAAATGGTTATTTCTCGGTTCAATATATTATCGTTTATAATGACAATAATCAAAAATTCTCAGGCTACCCATTTGGTTCTTTTGTAATGTGCCGCTGCAAACAAAGAATCTCAAAAGAATCCAATAGCGAGAAATGAATTTAAAAACAATTTGCGGTCGAAACAAACTAAACAAAAGCCACACAGTGCCATGAGGTAAAACAAAAATATATGAAAAAACCGCAAAGACAACAATTAAGCGTTACAAATGATTATGAGTAACCATTTTTTTTTTGTAGTTTTCATTCTCTCTTTGCCCTGAGAAACGGAACAGAATTGTGCATGGTAATGGAATTTATGCCGCTGGGCCTATTTAAACTCACTCGTCGTCGTACACTTCCCCTTTTGTGAAGCTATTGATATTCTCAAGCCTGAAGAGAAGCAGAGCTCATTTGTTAAGTTACAGTTCTATGAATGAACACATTGTCCAAAGGTAACACAACAAAGCAGATTCACAATACATTTTTATGATTGAAAAGATTTTAGGGTTCTTGCGATTTGTCTTATTTTTAAAAAAAAAAATCGTATAACAAACAAATTCAATAATAAAGTAATTCCACCTTTAGCTACGATTTCTAAATATACTATGTATGCTAATGATTGCGAAATAACGCTTTGGTGATCGCATCGACAACTGCCCGGCTAGCTCAGTCGGTAGAGCATGAGACTCTTAATCTCAGGGTCGTGGGTTCGAGCCCCACGTTGGGCGAAAAATAATATTTTGTATTTATATTGTTTTTCTAATAGTTAAAGACTCAAAAACTATTTTTAAAGTAATTTAAACGAAAGTTTGATTTTGTATACGTTTCGAAAATTCAAAAACATTACAGAACTGAGCAATTTGAAGACAACAAATCATCGAATTCCAAACTGTACTAAAAAAAAAGTTCTACAATTCAAATATTTGTGAAGTAAATATTAATTAAATCGAAAAAAGCTTTAAAAAAACTTAAAAAACTTCGATCCTGCCAGGAGTCGAACCTGGAATCTTCTGATCCGTAGTCAGACGCGTTATCCATTGCGCCACAGGACCCGTTGTTGCTAGTTCAACAATAACTTAATACAAAATTTTAATACTCAACACGAAAGTTCTTTTCGACAACTTTTTGCAGTATTTGCTATTTGACTTTCTTACAATAAACAATTTTCGACCTAAAAATATTATGTTCCTAAGCAACTAGTGAATTTGCATTCAAAACAAACCTTTACTTTGCAAAGATAACACAAACAGAAACATTTTGTTTTTTGGAAAAATATTTAGCCTCCAATAAAAATAGTCGAGAAAGAGAAATATTCCATAGAAAGCATTGAGTTTGTTGGCCTTTTGCCCAGCCGCAGGACAATTTATATATTACAAAAACAAAATAACAAAAAATTACCCGCTGGATAAACAGGGGGAGCATGCTCCCCCCAACCACCCACCCCATTATTTTCCGTTTTGTTTTCACATGCAGCTAAAAAATTAGATATGTGGGTGGAGGGGCGGAATAAACAAATACATTTATTACATGCAAATACAACAACAGCAACAACAACAACAAGAGCGGCGTCGCTTTTGTATTGCGTCAGTCTCGCCAAAACCACACACACACTCACACATTCTATCCTACTCCCTCTCATACCACGCCCTGGGGGCACACACACGTGACTTTAAAGCTCATGGGATTACATTCAACGCATTTTCTGTGCGCGGGGGGAATTTTTATTTTTTGGCATGGAAAAAAGCTTAGGAAATTAATGCGCCGAAGGAAATGCATTTAAATTACACACAATGTGGGTGAATGTTTTGATTTGCACGGGGGCTGTCGAGAGAGAGCGAGAGAAGGGTTGTACCTTATAACAACAGATTTTTCCGGAGGTGTCCGCTGTGACAGCCGCAGCCGCAACATTAATTTATAATTCAGTGACGCCGTCGTTGGCATCGGCGGGGAGCTTAACAAATTTAATGGCGACTTTACAAATGAATACAAATTGCAATTTGAACTTTAACAATTTCGTAATTAACAGCGACCAAAAAACATTTTGCATCATAACTCTTGAGTTGGAGTTTGAGTGTGAGAGAGCAGAAGCTAAGTCAAAAAGTATTTTGAAATTTAATTAAGTTGCATTGGCCACGCCGATTTGTCCCAGGACAGCAGGCGGGCGTGCGGGTTGGGCCTGGTGAAAAACAAACCCTTTTTTCGCAAATAAAATCTTGAGCTAAACTTGATTTTTAATGTCATGGCCAGACGCGACGCGGGCAGAAAAAAACACATAAATTTCCTTTGCCCAAACAAATAAACATTATGCTGCACTTTTTTTTTTGTTCTGTTGTGTAACTTACCGAACTAACACTAAACGACACAGTTCAAGTATATATTTTAAATAAAGTCGTTTCGTTTCATTCCAAACCAAATGCATACAGACACAAATGAAAGTTAACTTTCCATTAAAAAACTTTATGGTTTCTTGGGCTTTTTCGATTTCATGTTGTTAAGTGTAAAAGGATTGTATTTCTGTCAACTTGCTGTTCTTGATTTGGCTCACCTTCTGCTGACGTATGACATTGCAGCATCAATTGTTCAGCGAGAGAGAGAGAGAGGGAGAGCGAGGCTGAATAAACATGTAATAACATCGTCATATATAGCGAAAGCAAAGTCCCGTTGCTCATCACTCTCACGTTAAGTTGAGAGGGCGTGAGTTGCTGTTCCTTGGTCATTAACGGCGTTAAGCCGCTGGCCTGGTACTCTGCTACTCCGACGGCGCCCGGAAGGATGTCGTGGCCTGAGTGACGTGTGTGTTTGCACAACCAAACACTAACGCACACACACACACACACACCCAATTTATTTTGCACCCATCCTCATTCATCCTTGTTGCTGGTGGCATTGTCATTAGCGTTCGTTCGTGCGCCGTTATCCCTTTTTAATAAGGTTTACTCAGCATTTTTATTTTTTTTATTTTTTTTTTATGCTACGTATTGTATGTTTATTATGCGGGATTTGGTTTTTGTCATGTGCAAGCAATTGTGCAAGCAAACAACAGCAACAACAGCAGATGACAGCAACAGAAAAAAACACCAAAGTGAACTTTACGTTTAAGGATCTTTAAGCGCAGCTCAAACATGCTAGCAGACAACAACAACTCCGAATTATTTTATGAATTGCATTTTTTTTCGAATTGGCAATCGATTCGCGATAAATATTGCATTAAATCACAATTTGAGTGCAAGCGATCGCTATCATAAAAGTATTTAGCTATTTATACCGTGACTTTTCACCTTCCATTGTAGTCTTGTGATTAAATCACGTGCCATTGTGAATACACTTAAATCTCTCTCTCGCTCTTCGTTTGGTCACACAGTCTTGATATTTTCTGCGCATAATTTAACACGCGCGGCTTGTGCCAATTAGAAAAAATGTGAAATTTGTGTATTTTTTTAGTTCTTTTCAGTGAAATATGTTTGCAAAGTTGTGTTGAGTGTTTTGTTTAGTGATTTATCTTAAAATAAAGCAATACATTAATATAATAGTGCATTTAAACAATTGAAA
This sequence comes from Scaptomyza polygonia, assembly GCA_035044585.1. Classification (NCBI taxonomy): domain Eukaryota; kingdom Metazoa; phylum Arthropoda; class Insecta; order Diptera; family Drosophilidae; genus Scaptomyza; species Scaptomyza polygonia. Next base: position 2,212,428 of record JAWNNU010001690.1, read on the forward strand.
ATGCTGCTGGCACCTGTTGGACGCTTTGTAAGAAGAAGCACATACACATTTACCGCTTCACTTAGGAAATGCCTGCTTCGAGTGAAAACAAAAGGCAATGCTTAATAATAATAAATAAATAAATAAATTATAATCTCCGATTAAGGTGAGTTTACACCCAAAGCTAATTAAAGTCGTATTTTTCAACAATATAATAAAATATAAGATGCATATGTATGAATGTAAAATAAATGCACAGGTCAATTTGTGCTCACCTCTCTTGTTTGTCTTCTTGTGCGCTCTCTAACAGTAAAAGCTCAGCTCAGTTGCCCAGCAGCAAAATAACACCCCACGTGAAGTCCGTTGCCTTATGTAAAATAAAAGCACAGATCAAATTGTGCTCACCTCTCTTTTTTGTCTTCTTGTGCGCTCTCTAACAGTAAAAGCGCAGCTTGCTAGCCCAGCAGCAAAATAACACCCCACGTTTAGTCAATTACCTTATGTAAAATAAATGCACAGATCAATTTGTGCTCTCATCTCATTGTGTTCTTCTTGTGCTCTCTCTAACTGTAAAAGTTAAACTTTTGTTCTCAGCGCGCTTGCTTAGCAGCAAAAAAAAAAAACACACCACATGCAGCTGTCATTACCTTAAGCATTATGAGTTTCTAAAAATGAGTAATTGATAATTGCCTACTGTGACGTCACTATTACTGCTTCGCAAATCGTTTGTCAATTAATTAAATATAAATACAGTTATCTAATATTTAATTAAACACGGCCAGCCGTGCGTTTTAGTGTGTGAGTAAGTGCTGTGAATTAATTGATAGAAAAATATAATTTACTCTGAAAGCAAACTCATTAAATATTTCTCATCAGCCCGTTTAAGTTAATCAATGCCCATAAGTGAAATAAAATACCAAGATTATTTTACATGTGAACTTCATTTGTTTAAATGCAAATAGAATTGCTTTTATAGATACTTCTCTTTAAGCTTCTTTTGATTGAATTTTATCTATTTCCTTGGCTTTTAAGCTGATACAAAAAAAAAGCTACGAAACTATAATTTATAACGCTTTAAGTGTTCTTTGTTATGGACTTTTGTTTCCTTTTGTGTCACACCATGAAACACCATTAGCCAAGCCAAATATGTGCATCACACATTACCTTACCCCCCACTCCCTCCTCACCCCCCACTCTCTCGTTTCACAATCTCTCATCAACTAATCTGCCTACGTGCCTTGCACACCACATTGCATTATCTTCGAGTAAATCTTGCCTGGTAAAGAGAAGCAAAAAATGTACACAAAATGAGCAAAGAAGAGAAGATTCTTTGTGCGTGCACTCGAAATTAAATTGTTATCAAATCGATCAAAGCCGCAGCATCATTATCTGTGCATTAGTCGTGGTTAGCCAGTTACAAAAAAAAAAAAAACGAAGAGAAAAAATTGCTAAAGCTTTCTATACAAGCAACGACACAAACATTAAAGAAGGAAGAGTTTATATGTTGGTAGGTTGAAGTTTAAATACTCTTACCGAAAAAAATGGTGTGATTAAATATTGTTATAAATTAGCAGTCTATTTTTGTGGCATATAACACCAAAACATACAAAAGTCTTAATACTCTTACGTAACATAACTTCTGAAATCTAAATTTTAATGCAGTTATAAAGTTAAAAATTAATCGATTGATTTGATATTTGACAAACAGATACAAAATATGAGTGTCCACACTTAACAACTTAGTCAGAACAGCCAATGCTAGGGTATACCAAAAAAAAAACTAGCGTTTGATAAGCAAGTTTTTTTTTTCCATTTTCCCCTTTATATTTTTATTTTTTGTATTCTGTCGCATCGTGTAACTAAGTCAGTGCAGTCGAAGGGCGCACGAGGTGGGCGTGGTAGATGTGTCCAGTGTGCTGGTGTTGCAGTGTTGAGTTTTTTGTTGTTGTTGCTTCCTTTCCACTTTCCCCTTACCTTGGCCGGCGCTTGGACCAGCGCTGGCAATAACTTCTAATTAATACACGATAAGCATAACGAAAGCTAATTATCAAACTAATGAGCTTGTTGGCTGGCCAATGCAACAGCAACACACCAACAGCAAGCAAGCAAGCGAGCGAACAACAACTACAAAAACGACAACAACGACAACAACAACAACATTGCATCCCAACCTTAAGTGTTAACAACGCTGTGCTTAACAAGGCGAGCGCCGCCGCCGTTCGCAGCCGCCGCTCCAGGTGCGAAATACCATGAAAAAGAGTGAACACCAGCACATACATACATACATACGTAGTACGTAAGATATATATGTATGTATGCACATACACACATATTAACTGATGTACATACATACATATATTTCATTTCAATTTCCTTTTGGTTTTGCGCGTCTTTTTAGCATACTTGATTATGGTCTTTGGCACAGCAAAGCCAGCAAAAGCAGCAGCAGCAGCATAAAGAAAGAAAAGAAAAAAAAGGGGGCTGAACACTGTACGTCGCCGGTCATCAGTCACTTATGCGCACGGCACGTCACTCAAAGAGCCAACACACACACTGACACAAACACACCCAGTTAAATAACAGAGCGGGACCAACTACACACACACACATAGATTGAAACAGAGAGAGAGTAGGGAAGAGTCCAGAGAAGTCGCGGTCTAAACTCGTACTCAAACTCGACTACTGTCATTATCTTGTTAACTCGTTGTTACGTCAGCCATTCAATGAGTCTGCTCTTGAGCTTGTTGTACACCATACACACACACACACATACGTGTATGTATATAGTATAGTTGCTATATAAGTCTGATGATCATTTGATGATTGCTGACCAAACTTTCAAGTTTGCCACAATTTCTTTTTTATGTTGTAATTGAGAGTTGTGCAGAGATGTTAGATAATGTTTTGTAGTTGATGGGAATAGTCAACGGGTATTTGAATGTAAATTACTCAGTGAGGTGTTGAAAAATCAAACTGAAAGATTTGGCCAATGTGTTTGCAATAGATTTTTCAGATTCGGTTATTTACAAATTCAGTTAAACTTTCTTTTTTGGTTGGACTTTTGATTTTTATACTATTTTTGTAAGCTTTGATTAAAGAAAAAGTTTTCATTTGCAGAAATGGTATATTTTTTTAATCCTAAATGTTCCTAGACTTGTTAAATTATATATTTTAATATAAAGTTTGCAAAGCTTAAAGTTTTTTTTTTATAATCTGTTCCTATACAAATGTCCAGCATTGTTTTTACCTTTATGTTAAAATTATATTCTGCTTGGACTCACATTAGTCTCCACTTATAGCGAGTGTGTGGATCGTCTGCCGCAGTACAGCGTGCATCATTCCGTGGCATCGCGGCCCTTTACCTCATGCCTCATGTGTAATAATAATATACACACAGGTGTCCCAACAGGCCTGTTTTTGGCCGTTGGCCAACGTCAGCTTCGTACTTCATCAATAAGCATCTACATAGGGAGCAAGCAAGAGAGAGGGAGAAAAGAGTGTGGCATGAAATGAGAGTGATGACGATGGCGCTGCATGTAGCACATGTAGCGGCGATTACGCGTAATAATCATCATAATCAAAAGTCGCAACACGAAATGAGTTTTGACTTGTTGTTGTTCTTGTTGTATTCCAGCACAAGGATAACCAGTTAGGGATTGTTATGGTCCAGGCAGGCAGCAGCAGCAGCAGCACCGCTCCATATAGAATTGATTAATATTGGACATTGGGCATTGGGCATAGGAAATATGTGTAATACTCTGCCGGCCTCAATCGGACGTTGATGGTTTTCGCCATCTCATTACAAGCGTTGCGGCCCACTGAGTTCGTGTGGCATTAATCTGTGGCAAAAGAAGTTGCAAGTTGCGAGTTGCGAGTTGCGAGTTTGAACGCCAACTCAAAAAGAATAAAACACAAGTTTGTTAATCATCAAGTATGAAGGGAAAATGAAAAGCAAAAGCTGAGAGTGAAAATGCTGTTTTCTTTTTCGCTACTTTTGCCTAGGTTAAGGTTCAATTTCAGTTCAAGGCATTAGACTCAACTTGTTAGCTGATTGATAGAAAGAGAGGTAGAAGAAAAGAGAGAGAGAGAGAGAGAGCAATTGGAAAATCATTGCGGTAGGCTTAATACGATTTAGGTTTGTAAGGATTTAATCTCAAAGACAAGCTTTAAGTTGCTTGACACTTGGCGATTTTATTTATTAATGATATTTTCAATAAATATATTTAAATGTTTGCATTGATATTAAAACAATTTTCATTCCATTTACAAAAAGTGGTTGAACAATTAATAAATGTAACTTTAAAATATTTTGTTTATCTTCATATGTCAGAGCCCCCTATTTTAAACACATATTGAATTGTTTTCCTTGTTTACAGTCAATCTCTCATACAGGAAAATTTCGTTTAACGAAGTTTTCTGCATAACGCATGCATTTTCCTTGTTTACAGTCAAACTCTCATACAGGAAAATTTCGTATAACGAAGTTTTCTGTATAACGAAAAAATCATTGCAATTTGGTTCATCCAAAAACCCATTATATTTTACTATTTGTCTCTAAACTTTAGAGTCTAAAGCGAATATTTTTCTTATTTCCTTAAATTTCTTTAAATGGAAGTTCGGCTATTCTATTAGAAATCTTCCAACAAACTCTTTATGATGTTTTTAAAGTTTAAAAATCATCTCATGCTCAAAGATTTGTTCAAATTATAGCTTTCGTACACAGGTATTTGTATCTTTTGATATGTATCTGTGTGCTCTCATTCACACGTTACGTTTTGTTTGGCATATCTTACGATTTTTTAGTGTTTCACATCTTTCCACTTAACGTTAGCCATTTTTATGGGACACTTCATACATAACCCAACTCAGCGCAGCAGCAGCAAAGTCATAATCTATTCTTGGCCCAACCCAAAGTAAAGTGTAACCCTCTCTCTCTCTTCGATTTATATCGCATGCATATTATGAAGCCCAAGCAAGCAATCAGTAGTAGGTTTATACATAGATATTATTATGAACATGCATGTACGAAGCTCTATAAACACGAAAAAAGAAGAAGAAAAATAATAATAATTAACTGACCATCAAATCAACAGCACGTACTCCGTACGTGAGCATCATTTTATGAGCTTGTAGCTCTTTGGTCTTTGGGCAGCAGCAGCTTGATTACTCATTTGCGATTGTATATGTGGGATAAGAGATATACAGAGAGAGAGAGTGAGGGAGAGAAAGGGAGACTTTGGGTCTAGGGCTACGTGCGAAAATGAAGACTACAACTAAACAACTATGAAACTATCCGACCAGGTCAAAAACTACAATCAAAGTCAATTGGTTTTGTAGAAGGGCAAATGAAAAGTATGATTTTAGGCTCAGAGAACCGGGGGAACAGAAGAATATACATATCTGTGAATTCAAGCGGTTAAGTGGCAGGCTACCGCACTTACCGCATAATTAATATGGCGAAATGCAATGCACAGAGCACAAGGACACACAAGGACATGATAAACAGGACAGGCTGGGCATTCGGGATAGGCGGGACAATGCTGTCAGTGCATTACAAGCACACATGACATTTGCATTTGATTTACGCACTAGACAATACCTCAGAACTAGCAAATGTTCAAGTTTAGTGATGGAAGCGTGAGCAATCAGTAAGAAGTATTTATGAAACCTTAAACCTTAGTTTTTTCTGTGCAAAGATCGTATGTATCGTAAATTCAATGTCTTTCGAGATGGAACATTTTGACTTTGATTCGGGCTTTTGATATAGTTTTTCTAGTCCTAGTTCGACATCCTTTCGATATATTTGCGTGTCACGAACAAACAATCGACTCATCTCTAGTTACAATGCTCAGCCTCCGAGCACTTGGTTCGCCTTTAAGGCGGCAGAGTCAAGCCATAAAACTTTGGCTTAAGTGCAAATGCGCTCAAATCTACACTTGGACATTTGACTGTGTGTACGTATGTATGTGTGTGTGTGCGTGTATTACTATAATTAAATTGAAAATTACTGCCAAGCAATTGCAATTGTCCACACGACTGGACTGGACTGAACTGAACCGAACTGGGCTGGCAATGCAACACCCCTCGCCAAAGTCCTTCATCAACAAATGTGCAATGTTAATAATAGGTTTCTCTCTATGCTAATGTGTTTGTGTGTGTGTGCGGTTGTATGTGTGTGGGCCCTAATCATTGTCTGTTATGTGTGTGCATCTGTCTACTGGCAAAATGTTTTTGGGGGGTAGAGAGAGCGAGAGAGAGAGAGAGTTTATGCCACGCATAAGTTATAAATTATGCATAGATGCATAATTTACAGCTTGTAAGGTCAGACAGTAGCATTATACACACCCCCCCGCAACAACGCTAGAAATCCATAGACTTTGTACCATTAATTGTAGTACTCCTTTCTGCCATTGTGGTAATAATACATAATACCAAATGTTGGTGTGTTTTGTAACGCCTAGAAATAAAGCAAATGAAATTTGGTATCACAACAAAATGATTGAGATTAAGTTGAAAAGATTCAATATTGTCATTTTGATTTATTTGATGAAATATTTAGAATGTTAAACTAGTTAATGCATATATGTAATTAACTCTTAATATAAATTCATGAGTTTAAATTAAAACAAACATGCAATTCTTCAAGTTGCTACATTAAATTAATTTAATTTACAATTGTGATTCGACCAAAGAAACTTAACACGCTATTAATCTGCAACAAATAGACATGTTTTAATTATTAAGCACTCGAATACTTAACTATATATTCATGATAATTTTATGCCTACTTTTATTGTAAACTTTGAGTTGAGTTCTGTTTGCTTTTGTCTTTGGCAAAATTCCAATCAAGTTTTCTGTTTTCCGTTTTGTTAAACACACATTTGACTCTGACTTTTCTCAATGCATTTCTTGGCAAACAAACAAACAAACCACACATCGATCGAAAAGATTCACTTAAAATAGTTGAAAGCACTTCAAATAGTAGTTCATTGTACCATCCATCCACATCCACAATGTTTTGCTCACAGACACAAACATAGCTCAGACACCTCTTAAACACTTGAAAAACTTGTTTTTTGTATTGTTTTTTTTTGCATTGCATTGATTTTCAAACCGCATCATTTTGATGTATTTTGTGGCTTGGCGTTTTATTGTGTTGTGTTGTTTTTTTTCTTGTACTGTATCATCATCACGAGTTACACGCACGAGCTGCGTCTGCCAGTTTTGCATACATGTACGTATACGTACGGGAAGGGTTTGTCAAAACGGTATGGAGCAAAAGGGGTAGAGTTCGAACCAAAGTTCCGACAACGAACATACAGTGACGGTTACAAATTATCATGCATGTGTTTGTGTTAGTGTGTTTGTCTTGATTTCTTTGTCTTATTGCATTTTATTCAAATTTCCTACCGTGCGGTTTATACGTTTATATCGTCGGCATCGATTTGCAATTCGCAATCGTAATCAGCTCGAAGGCAAAAACGCTCTATCTATACACACATATATCTCTTGTTATATACCCTGAGCCCATATAAAGGGTATAAAAGGGTTATATGGTTTGGTGCAAATAAATGTAAGAGGCAGAGACAGATATGTATTATTCGATCGAGAGTTATCAGATATAAAAATTATCTCCAACAAAGCCATAGTCCAAGTATTTTTGAAACTATCGATAACTTTTCCAGTTTTCGATAAGCACCTGGAATCGTTAACAATAAAGTTTTTGTTTTAGATATTTTGGAAGTTATTTTAAGAAATATAGTCAAAATAATACAACTTCTTGAAATTTGTATCGAATTCGATTAGAAAACTCTGGATATATTGAAGATTGAAGTTTCCAAATTAAAAATTTCCTATATGTTCGCACACACACTCATATTTCAGGGTATATCATAGTCCAACTTTATACACTCGAGCTTTTTAACTTGATTTTTTGTTTTGTTTTCTTTATGTATGAATGTATTTGTGTTATGGTCCGAACGATGACAGGCAGAGACAAAGAGGCGGATTCACAACAGTCTTGTTTATTATGTGTGCGTGTGTTCGGTGTGTTTGTGTGTGTGTGTGTGTGTGTGTGTGTGCCAGTTTTCAACAGCTGATGATGGTGAATATTTATGTTTTGTTTGGTATAAATGGAATATTTTTGCAATGCAATCAACTGCAAAAATTATAGAATTTTAAAGAAATGTTTCGAAGGAATTCTTAAAGAAATTTATTACAAAAAATAAATAGAATTTTGTTTTAGTATCTGCAAAACCCACAAATAGCACACAATGCTTCTTTCTTTTTATGTAGGTCAAATATTTACGATGCATATGTGAAATGGCTAGAAACAATATGTAATAACTTTATTGAAGGACGCTTCTCAACAAGCCCTTAACTCCCAACTTTCCCAAAAAAAAGCAAACCGCACATAGTTACAGCTCTTTTGCGGTCAACAAGTACAACAACAATGAGAGAATGATGTAAATATTTATGCAACATTTTTTTTTTTTTGTTAGCTAAACGATATTTATATTTGCATCGGCATCCATTCACCTGAACCTTTTGACCACCCATGAAAAAACAAAAAAAAAAAACAAATACCTAAACACATTTTGTAGCTCTTCAAGCCGCCGCATTTATGTTAACTCCTTGGTCACGTGCTCTCTCCTTGCTTGTTCCAATTCTAATTTAATTTTCGGGGGCAAAGGAAGAAGAAAGATACCTTTTGTCTTTTAGTTTATGGCCCGTAAGGGTCGACAGCTGTGTTTTGTAACCAATTTGCTGCTACCGTGTAAAAAATGAATGTTTCCAGGGAGCAGAAGATCAAAAAACGAAAAACGAGAAAAAAAATACCAACATATTTAACAAGAGTATGTAATGTAAGTGAAGAGTTTTGTGGGCATATTTAACAAAAGTTTTTCATTTGCATTTTGATGTTGTTGTAGTAGTAAGAGTTAGGGCTAACAATTTTCACCTGTCCCTGAGACAATGCTATGATAAAAACTGGCAATTAGCCTTGGATAAACAATGAGCTGCAGCAACAGCCTAAGGGGCCAAGTCGATGCATTGATTTTGCCTCAGCCTTAATTTGATGACTATCTGAATAAGAGGAAAGCGGAGAAGGCGGGGCAGACATCTGCTATTGCTGCTGCTGGTGACACACGCACAATTGCTGTGTGTGTGTCTGGTGGGGGCACAGACGACGCTCAAAATTGCTTATCAAAGTTGCACAATCAAAAAGAAAAAAAAAAAAACATAAGAAAATGAGGAAGGCGCACCACCAGCATAACGAGCCAAACTTGGGTAATGGCTATTGCATATATATACATATATATATACTGGCAGAGTATTGAATATTTGAGTTTGGTGTTTGAGTTAGAGTATCAAAAGGGCAAACTGTTGACTGCAAGTCATACCATACGACAACTCCTTACTCTCTACGAAAGCAGCAGCATTACGTGGCATAGACAATCAGTTTGGTAATGTGTGCAAAACAAATCAAGAGAGAGAGAGAGAGCGAGAGAAAGAGCGCTCAGATATAATCAAAACCAGCATCCCACAACAATACTTAAACCAGGGCTGGATGCTTTGTAGTCAACAAATTATGGATAAATAAAGCAGAGAATAACAATTACTGTGAAATTGCGTTTTGTTGTTAAACTAAAAAGAATTATGTATAGCTTTGTAGAAAAATATTAGTCAAAGCGACTAATTTTCATTCTTTTTTTCATTCTTTAAAGATATTTTCATTAATTTGAGCTTTGTCTTAATAACTTCAATTTGTGTAGTTTGAGAAATATTTTGTTTCTACACGAATAGATAATTTTATTGAAGTTTAAACTTAGATAACGAATTTTCATTGTTCGATAAGGCATTTAATATATCGTTTTAGGATCCAAAAGGATTTTATTAAACGACAAAAGAAATTCGAAATTTAATTAAAATCTATTTTAAAATTTGACAATCTTACTTAAATATTTTTTCTTCATTAATTAAATAATTGTTTATAACAAAATGGATTTTTATTTTTGTCTAAAGTCTTTTATATTATATTAAAAAATTTTCAAACAATTATATTTAGTTTTTCACGTTTTATTGTGAAGTAGATGACCCTTTAAATTTTCTTATAACATTTTGAATTTTTCTCGCCTTTTTAACTCACTCACGATAATCAAATGCAGTTCACATCCAAGTAAAAAATTTTTCTGGCATAAAACACACGCCAAGAGACTTTAAATCCCATTTGGTTTATGACTGTCCAAAAATCAGAAGATTGTGGCCCAACCCTCGATATATCGATACGGTTTATGGGCATATCAGAAATCTGTCTCTTTTGTCTCACTGCCGTCGTCGCTGCTGTTGTTGTTGTTGTTGTTGTCAAAGGCCATCGCTGCAGGCGGCAGGCGTCGTCTCCGTCTACCGTCGTCCTGTTCGTCTTCGCACTATTTTTCATTTTATTGCGCCGCTGCACATGGCTGTCAACTGCCAGCAGCAAGTCAGTGGAAATAACAACAACAACAAGAGATACGATTTGAGCCTGCTTCAAACAACATTCAAACAAACCAGCTGCATGCAGCATCAGCTATACATATAGCTATATAGCTTCAGTTACTTTACTTTATTGAAGAAAGATGCGCGCCCGCATATCGATTTCAGCGCATTGTGCGCCTGTTTGCATACAAATATCCTAAGGACATTTTAGAGATACAGACGAAAAAAGAGAGAGAGAGCGAGAGCAAAAACCCCTCAAACTTATCCTCTTCCTGTCACACGTACGCATGTAAATTGTATTTTGTGCACAGGCCCCTTGTCGTCGCATTTAGTTGTGGAATACCCCTACCACGGCTGTTCCATGTGCTTGATTTCATTTGCTGCGGCAATTGTCTTCGACTTGCATCGAATTTTCTTCTGTTTTTTTGTTGTCAAAATCGAAAAAATAAAAAAATTATATATAAAACGAAGAACTTCCAATTTCGCATTCAAAATTCCTTGCTCTTTTGCAACTTGTCAGCCAAGTGGCAGCCATTCCATTTTTTTTCTAGCTTTTACTCCTGCTTCTGCTGATGCATGTGGCAGCAGGACTTTTGCGCTTTTGTGCGTGCTTTGGTCTCCGTTTTTTTTTTCGCTTTTCATTTTTACATTTTGCCTGGCGCTGACATTTGATGTTTAATTTCAATAACTCTGTGAGTTTGCTTTTTAATCTCCTCTTCGTTTTGCTTTTGTGTCTTTGACTGCCAAAATAGCTTCAAGTGCTGTAAAATGCTCAAATTCCCAAACACACACACACACACACACACACACACACACACATATTAACACTCAATTTCAATTACAGCTGCCAATGGCAAAAAGTGTTGGCCCTCTCTATCTGTATTTGTGTGTGTGTGTGTGTGCGTGTGTATCTGTGTGAATTACATAAATTAAATTTCCAAAGTGTTCCGAGACTTCAGTTGTCAACGCTTTTCACAGCTTGTCGAAAATGTCATAGAAAAGGACCCCCAAAGCATATTGGATTTGAACACTGCTAAATGATAGAAATTGTCTAGTTTTCAATTTTATGGCCAATAGCTAAAAATATATATATTTTTTATCCTGAAGCTTAGTTAACATAATAAACTTATCATTTTCATTAGAAATTTATTTTAACTTTAGAACTTTATTGAATATTAATCAACTTTACTAAAGTTTCATCATAATCTACGCCCAAATAATTTACTTAAGTTTTATATACGTTTTTCTCCATACTTTTATTTCTCTTTTCTCTTCCCGTCGATTAGGCATGCCTCTTAAATATTATTTCCGTTCAATATCCTTTAGAAAAATCGTTCTATTTTTTTTCTCACCCCTCGCGCCGCCACTCATTCACATCAAATGTAATGAAATTTGACTGGAAAACCAATTACTCTACCACAATGCCCAAAAATAATTTTGATTTCATTTCCTGCTGTCCGGCACTTTTGTGGTCAATGCAACCACTGCAACATTACAAAAGGAAAGAAGAAAGGCTGCAACAACAACAACAACAACAACAAAAAACCTTCACAACATGACTTCAACATGCAACAACAACAAAAATATCAAACAACAAAAGAGCCCACGTGGTTTGGGCAATTGTTAAAAGGTCAGGCAGAGCGTTTATAGGAGGTTTTTTTTTTAAATTTTTTCACTTTCCGTTTTTATGTATAATACTTACAAATTATACTTTTTGTTTTGGGGCAGAAATATACTCAGCAGGGGGGGTTGTAGGGATGGTTGTAGCGCGACTTTAGGTGTGAAAAACTAAAAAGAAAAACAAAAATGAAGAGCAGTTGTATCATATTTGTTTTTTAACAAAATTGAATTATGAGCGCTAAGTAGTATGTGTTTTTGGAGTCGAGGAAACCCCTTTGCGATGTTCAAAAAGTGCCGACTTAAAGCTACTATTAAGGATGGTGAGGGAGGGTGGGTTAAGTTAATACAGTTGTCAGTTGGTATATTGTTGTTGTTGCTGTTGTTGCTGTTGTCTCGCCAGCTGTTAATGAACATTCAAACTGGCTAATTAATTTTGTACATTTATTAAACTTTTGCCGGCAGCTCGTTCCTGTGCTGGCCAAGCCACGAAACTATTTACCATACAAATCTAATTTTATCAACTTTGTCTTTGTGCCACCCGAACCCGAGCAACCCCAACCCTCTTTGTCCTTTTTTGTCTCTTGCCGTCCACACTTTTCCCTTTGCTTCCTGTGTGTGTGTCAAAACATTGTGACACAGTTCTGCTTTCTTACGGCTTGCGCGCCATTCTCTTGGCTCATTAACGTTGGCCTTTTGTTTTGGCCCTGTCATCGTTGTCGTCTGGCTCCAGGAAGCTTTAGTTCGCCAGTTTCAGTTCATTTCATTTTTACTTTGTTTTGTTTTTTCGTTTTTGCCGTAATTTATAAATGTCGCCCGTCTCTCGGTTTTACTCTGGCCATCTTCTATGTAGTATTGGGCATCAGCCCAGCAACTGGGTTCGGCATGTAAATCAGGTCACAAAACAATGCAACTGACAGTGAATAGTGCTTCGGTTGAGTTTCGTACTGTGCCACAATGACACATTCAGGAATCTACAGCACAGTTTACTTCATTATTGGTTACTCAGCAATTCATTCAAAGGACGAAGACACACCTTGTAGTTGTTGCTGCTGCTGCTGCTGCTTTTGCCCTTTTTATGGCCATGTCCTTTTGCTTATCCTTGCTGACTAATGACAAGCAGTAGCCAGTAGACTTGTTCAGTCCAGTCCAGTTCAACAGCAGCAGCAGCACGTTGTCAATGCGTACTGTGTTCTCCGTCCCGTTGTTCCTTTTTAGCCCTTTTGTCAACGACTCTTACTCGTAGTCATTGGCCAGCTTAACTAACTCTTCGTCTCTGTACGCCTCAAATCCAACTCCATCTTCATTGCAGTTCCAGTTCTTTGGTTTTAATGGCGTCTCTTCACTTCTTGGCTGCCTGGTAGAAAAGCCAACTACTACTACACTTACCTCAACATTGCTGCAACCCCAGGTTACGTTCAAATGGGCGTGACAACAAGTGGCAAGGGCCAGTAGAGAAGCAGGTGCGCATTTTATAACAAAGGCATAAATTATTTTATACTGTCAGCATTGCTTTCGCCATACTATCTTTCTGTCTGTCTGTCTGTCTGTTTGGACAAAGAGACAGGGACGCTTGCCTCGTCGTCTTATTGTTTGGCCTATTGATTTGAATTTGCCCACAGTTTATTCAACATCTATCGATACAAGTTTGAGAGGGGGTTCTGTTTAATTGTTTTAGTTAAATGCGCATTGGTTTCCATAGCAAAAACACACACACTTTGATGTGATTTATTTAAACAGATTAAATGTATATATTTTGTAAAGCATTAATAATGCAAGAAGATATTAATTAGACAATAAAACCAGACAGTGTCTTAAAATAGACTTTCTCCTTCTATGACAATAGAGAAAAATATATTTTACATTGAACTCAACTCTTTTAAAAGTCAAATTAATATTTGATTACAATTTCTTGTTTTAATGTTTTCCAAGAAATTTAATACAACAACTTTTAAAATGTTGGCTAGAAAGCTTTCAAAAGTTGATATTTCATTTAATTTAAACATAATACGCTTTTTCTTTTCTTGGAAAATTCAATTCAAAAACTTTTCTTGCACTTTTTTTGCTTTCTTGGAAAAACATGTTTGATTTTATTATGTTAATTACTAATTTATTTTTTGCCTTTACTCAACAGCTTTAATCTGTGAAAATAAAGTAATTATTTAGCTCAATTTTAAGCTCGTGAAAATAATAACTTAAATGAGGTAAATGCCAATCATGTGACTTGTTGTCAAACAAATAAATAATAATTTTGAATTGAAATTAGCTATTTGAATGTCCATCCAAAATTTATAGCAGACCAATTGGCCGCCACTTGACCATAAATAATTATTTGTAAATTTTGCAGTTTTGTCAAAATGAAATCATTTCAATGAATTGATAATTTCATAATGACCTTGCCCAAAAAAACCCACAACAATATATCTGCAATTGTCAGTTGACCTCATACCCTTCAATAAAATAAAGTACGTGGTTAGAAATTTTGAAAGCCGTAAAACAATTAAATTGTTATTTGTACTTAAAAAAAAAGAATTAAGCGTTGAAAGCACATTACAAATTATTGCAATTTCGGACAAAAGCTAAAATTGTCAGCACACAAATAAAATACAATAAATATATAATTGATTTGCTATTGTTTAAGCAAAAAATAAATTGTATCCAACCATTGTGCGTATACACTTCAATTGAGTGTCTGTTTGTCTGTCTGTCTGTATTTGCTGATTTGGAGCTTTCAATTTAGTTGTTAATTTTCAACTAAAATATAGTATAATTGTTAACTCTATTTGAACAAATGCATGACTTAAAAATACCCTCGTTATATTTAATTTAAAAATATTATAAACTTCACTTCTAACCTTTGATACAGATATGATTAGTAGGTGGTTTTCCAAATATTCTCAACACCTTATACCACCTATCCACTTTAAGTCAACAGGGCATTAGAAAAGTGAAATTCGATTACGCAATAATTGATGCAAAAAAAAAAGCTGCGAAAAAAAAACTCTAATTACCATAATTGCACACACTTGTGTTTGCTGATTTGGCCCTATATAAAGGCAGTTGTTATTTAACTAAACATTCAAAACAGTCGCAGTTTGAAACCAAACAAATCAACATGATGAAAGCAACTCTATTCACAGCAACTCTGGTCATTGTTATGGCTGTTGTCCAGGTAAAAACTGCTTTAAAATCTCACATCCTTTAGTGGAAGAAAAAGTTTTTAAACTTTTATGTTGGTTTGCAGTGCGATCCAAACTTTCAGCAGATGATGAAACAGTGCTTGGATGAGAACAAGATGACAGAGGCAGAGCTCAAGGACTTCATGTCCAGTGGGATGAAAACGAATCCCAATGAGAACCTCAAGTGTTACACCAAATGCCTGATGGAGAAACAGGGTCACATGGTCAATGGACAATTCAATGCGGATGCTTTGTTAAACTCGCTCAGGAATGTGCCCCAAATGAAGGATAGAATGGACGAAATCACATCGGGTGTGATTACCTGCAAGTCCATGACGGGCACCAACGATTGTGATACGGCCTTTAAGATCTCCATGTGCCTCAAGGAGCAAAAAACTGTTATGCCGCATTAAACAACATTTTCACCAAATTTCTTCTTAAAGGTGTTTAGATAAATATCAAATAAATCTGTATATTTGTCGCAGTTCATATAAAGTATTATATTAAAAAAAGCTTGGTGTTGGGATTTGTGTGCGTTTCTGTAAAAGTGGAAAGCATTCAACTGCGTATTGAATGATGTGACATAAATCTCGGAATGCAAGTGAATCATTCCTGACATTCAACATAGTATTCGCTTATCTCTTTTGTATAATCGATGTGATTGTATTTTTAAAATCAAGATGAGCCAAGCCCAGAGAGAAGAAGAGGGCTGCTGGTTCCCAAGTCGTGTGTGATTTATCAAAAGTCGCTCGAGAGAGAGAACATTCTAGGAAACCAGCATTGACAACCTGTTTCCTTTGCTGCAAGCGGACAGCGCGACGTTGTCTACGAATATCATTTGTCAATTTTAATAAGTTTAAAATCAAGATAATTAAAACAACGCACAACAACAACGAAGCAAGTGAAAATGCGTCGAGATGCGTCGAGATGCTGGTCATGGCCAAGTTGAATGTGCAATGGGATATTTTGTGGCTTGGCAGCGCAATCCTTTTCATTTTCTTTGGAACATTGTGACACCAATTACCGCTAATAAATCATTTTCACATGTGCGTGTGTGTGTGCTGTGGCCCCCTTTCCCTTATCCCTCTCCCACCACTCTCTCTCGTCTCTGTAACATATGAGCTGCACTTAATGGCAACAAGCACAGTCCGAGCAAGACAGAGAGAGAGAGAGAGAGAGAGAAGGAAGGGTTCTTTTGGGCCAATGTAACCATAGAAGATGTAACATAAATCAACGCTGCCAGCCTGCAAACGCAGTTCATTGCACTTGCAATGGGGTTGAGATGCTCCCAAGTACAACAACAACAACAACAAGAAGCAAAAGGGATAGGTTGTGAACCGTGGAAGGAGGGGGGGGCGGGCAAGTGTTCCGCTGCAGGTTGACAAGCCCAGGCGACATGAGACAACGAAATTTTCATACGTATGAGAAACGGATTGACAAAAAAAAACGAAGATTTTTTTGTAAAAGAAAGCCAAGAAATTCTTTAAAGGACAGTGAATACGCTGCTATTTCCCCCCACACACGCCACAAATGCCAATGACAATTTGAAATAAGATGAGGTAGATCCATCATGACGAAGTACAAATACCCTATGAGCACTAATGGGAGCTTGAAAGGTACAAAATAAGTAAGATTGTTGATATATTACTCTTAGGATTAAAGATCTCTCCTTTCAACTTTAAAGTTTTAGACACCTTACAATAAAACTGGAATACCCTTACTTGAAAGAGTATCGAGGAAGAGGAAAAAAAGGGCGAGCGAGAAGTTTGTTACTGAGCTGAGCTACTTTGAATTGAAAGGAAAGCAAAGGTCGGGTCGCAGTTGGAGCTAGAGTTGGAGTTGGAGTTGGAAGTTCGATTCGGAGAACAGATCCAGTCGGTAGCCATGACAGCCGTATGCATACAAATTTGTAATGCCACACCCTCTTCGCCCAGCGCTTTAGCCTTAATACTGAAACCTGGACAGAGCGGCACTTGAAAATTGTGCAGCTTGGCCATGCATATAATGGCTTGGCCTTTTATCAACTAACAAATACAGGCAGCAGCAGCAGCAACAGCAACAAAAGCAACAACACAAAAAAGAAACTTTGACGATGGATGACTACAGTCGTCGTTGCCTGCTCTGGAAAACTCAATTTGAATATTGTTGAAACTGAAAACAAGACAAAAACCAAAACCAAAAGAAAAAGCAACCCAAAGAACCAAATAGCAGCGATGCGCACCCAAAGAGACTTGAGACCAACATAATGAAGATGAAGACGACGACGACGACGACGAAGAACAAGAATATCATCATCATCATGATGAAGAAGACGAAGAAGCGCTCATGTGCCACATGATGAAATGCAGTCAAGTTAAAAAGTGTCACTTGAGTTATGAGTTCATTGTTTGTACGTAGTTACACGTTGCTCACAGGGCTGGCTGGATGTTTCTGTTATGGATGGATATGGTGGGGGAGGGAGTTTTTGAGCATTCAATGGGGTTATACTATATATTGTAAAAGTTGCTGTTGATTTGGTTTTAGGCTTTTGTTCGGCGTTGTCTGGGCAAAAAAGGATTGAAGCTGCTACGACTTCGACTTTTGCAATTTGCATCTTTAGCGGTGTTGCCCTTGGAGACCAAAGTTTCAGCTGAATGAATGACTAGACAAAATATATTGCCAAGAATTCTGAACAGTTTCGTTGTTTATTATGATGACTTGAATCATCTGAAGCTTAAAAACTAGCTACAAATTGTATCATAGAGTGAAATCATTTTAATTTTAAACATTTTTGTTAATAAACCATTTTTATATTTTTCTTTTCAGAAGTGCAAGTGATTGAGTGCGGTTCGGTCAAATAATGCTTTGCGTCGATTTCAATCCAACGAATTTTCGACAGGAATCTCGGAAATCTAAACAAGTTGTGAGTACAGTTTTAGTTGTCAAACAATTCCCATACTTTGCTAACAAGTTTCGCAGGCTCTATAGAGGTACCACCCATAGCAGCCTTAACCATATATTATTATTATCATAAATCAACTTTGACTGAACTCAAAGACCATGCACAGCAAATTGTTAACATCCGGGTTATTTGAATAAAATTGTGTTTATCACTCGAAAGAGAGAGAGAGAGAGAGACAAAGCGAGAGAGAGTTCAGAGATAAAAATAGACAGAGCAATTAAAATTCGGGTATTTCCTTTGGTATATATTTAGGCGCGCTTAATTATAGCAAAAAGTCGCGACGAAGAATAGAAACGTAGCAAGAAGTGGGCGTTTGTAATGAAGGTATTGAAAAGGCGGTGACATGCAACCAATAATTAAAATTCCCCAAAAATTCCAAACACACACACACACGAATTTCCCACATAATAATGAGGATTTAGCAATAAAAACTATTTACAGTATGTAAATTTTGTGCCCCTCGAGAGACAGAGAGAGGGATCGTTGCAACAATTTCGTGTCTGTGCATCTTGCAACAGTTTGTAGTTAACAGTTTTTCCCAGTTCCGTTAGAAACGTGCACCCGCACATAATGTGTAAACTAAAAGTGTCAATGTTCCTTTTTTTTTGGTTCTTTTCCTCGGAACGTCTGGCAACCCTAAGCTACCCAACAACACCCCTCTCCCTTGAGTTGCATTTGTTTTCTAATTTGGGCACACGCTCACAGCTTAAAACTCTCGAGTAAAATTAAACAACAACAAGAACCAAAAACAAAAAGGGCCAAGTGACGAGAGTTTCGGTTAAGGGGTGTGAGGAGAGCTATACGAAAATGGCATTTCCGCTTTTCACACAAGCATTTCAAAGGCAATTTTTCAAAAATTGAAATTCATTTTATATATACAACAACAGCAACAATAACTACACACGCGCTTGTCTACGCGTCCATTATTTCTCATATCAAGCATTCGTATCTCTATATAGTCTTAGATCGTTTAGTGTTGATAATGCTGGTCGCCCTCTCCTTCCTCCCCACCACCGTCAAAAAAAAAGCAAGTGTTGTAAATTGCACCAAGGGGTGACAATTGTCAATTGTCAAGCCACCAGCTGCTGATAACTTCTGGGCTGGGTTGGGATCTAGTAGTTGGAACTCTATCTTCAAATTAGTTCCAGTGCTTTCATAGACAAAATATGTAATTCTCTGCACAAGTCGCAAATCAACATATTGAGATCTAACTAACCCTCCAAAATAAGAACTAAAAGAAAATCCAAATGCCAAGAACTGATTTAATGCTAGGCAGATTTGATTGTCGGATTCGAGTTGCAATTTGAATTAAATAGATGTTTAGATGAGCTCAAGTTTAGACGAAAGTTTCTTACCAAAAGAAGTTTCTCCCTTTTGAGATCTCTCTTTAATGTTAAACATTTAAAGACAATAAGCCTTTTAGAATGCTGATTAAAATTATAATAAAATTTGAAAAATATTACAGCTAGAACTTAAATTATATTCCGCTAAAGTCTTAGTAGGAAATAAAAATATTTGCTTTTAATGGTGACTCTAGATATCTTTTATTCTAGGAAAAAAAAGGGTTGAAATGCATGGCTTAAAGTTCATTTAGTGTTATTTAAGACTCTTAATTCCTTTTGTCTTGTGGCCACAGAAAAAAATGTTGCCATCTGCAATATTTACAAAATATTTATGCCAAATGTCTGGCCCATATATATACAACAACAATTTGAGTACAATAGTTGTATGCAGCGTAATTAGATAGTCAAATAACTTTGGCAAAAATCAATATCAGGCCAACCCCAGCCTCAAAAACTCACTTGAATCGTCAGCTGACAAAAGATAGATGGTTGGTTGACGGTCGGGGTATGTCCATTAAATTTGTCACCCGCGGCTAAGCTAAATGTCAAATACTACACACACACATACACACTTTCTCACAGATAGATGTACA
This sequence comes from Scaptomyza polygonia, assembly GCA_035044585.1. Lineage (NCBI taxonomy): Eukaryota > Metazoa > Arthropoda > Insecta > Diptera > Drosophilidae > Scaptomyza > Scaptomyza polygonia. Next base: position 2,232,556 of record JAWNNU010001690.1, read on the forward strand.
ATACAATAACAGCATCAATTTGACACGTACAGGCGCTAATGATGGGAATGACCAGCCAACTGAGCGATCGAATCCCATTCATTGACCAACCGACCGACCGCTCAACATGCCCACAATTGTGCCAAACCACCTACCCCGCTACCCTCCTCAGCCAACTACCCTACGTCTTCTCTTGCGGGTTTTTGGGAAAACTTTTTCCCTGGCATCCTGCCGCTTTTCTGCCGTGCGTGTCTGCGTGCGAGTGAGTTGACATTTGGAGTTGAGTTTGAGTCTCAGCAACTGACTGCCAATTTAATTCCCATTGACAAAATGCACAATTGCTCTCCTGCCGTTCTGCCATCCTGCCATCATCCTGTCGACCCTTTGTCCCGCTTTTTGGTTACGATTTTGCGCCTTTTGTTCGGCTTGTAACTGTTGGTTTTTGTGTTATTTCTGCTTGTGACAGCGCGGCGCGGTCGGCACACACTTGCTATTAATTATTTTAGAAAATTGCTTGTAATAACAATAAATTTCTACCAGTCTTAGTTATATGTATATATCCCACTCGCTCTCTCTCCCACGTTTTGTCTGGCTAATTTCTTTGTGGCAAGCACACACACACACAACTGTTCAATTTTACACGACATTCAAATATTTGACGAAAAATTGCTTTCTTTACTTTTCGTACAAAATGCAATCAATGCAAATGTTTATATTGGGCTTTCAACTGTCTGCAAGAGTATTATGACCCTCCTCTATCTATCTCTGTCTCTTTCACTCATTTACATACTATATCTTCTTTTTTTTTTGGGTTCTATCTGTCAAGGTCCCAGACATGCAAACCAACCACTTTCAATTTTGACGGCATATCGATTTAATAAATTTGCGTGAGCGTCCCTCGCGACAATTTGATTGACAAGCCACGTCCGTCCGTCTGTTCAACTCTCCGTCTCCCCCCTCTCATGCTCTCAGTCAGTCAATTGTTGATGGGGTTTTTTAGCTGTTTACATTTGAAGTGTTCGACGTTGGGTCAGGTTTTGTCCTGTAGCTATGATACTTTTACATTTCCATTTGGTTTCGTTACGTTTTTTTTTTTTGTATTATTTGCTGTGAGCCTAGAAGCATGGGGAAATTGGTTTAATTTTGTTACAAATGTCGATGTTTGAGGTTGGTTGGGACGAGGTTTGCTAACGATTCGTTTTTGCCTTTTGCCCTTGGTTTTTTTTCTTTCCCCCAAATCGAATTGGTTACACTTTGAAGTGTGTAATAAAGTTGATTTAGCCCATAATTTTCGTAGTTTTGCATTTAACATGATTTCAAAACAGTTTTCTCCTTTCTAAAATTGTAGTTTTAGTTTCTTTTAATCACTGTTTGACACGTTTGCAACCTTCAGTGCCAATAAATCAATTAATTGAGGACAGCTTGTAATGCAATTCGAGCTCATAAATTAAATAAAGAGCAATTGACATGCATACAATATTTTTTTTGTGAATTCTTTGGTATTTTTGTAACGTGTCTTTAGGCAGAGTTTTTGGTTTTTTGAAGTCAAGTCATGGATAGTAACCATTAACCATAACCACCATAACGCTATCTCAGATGTCCCAAAGCACGAGCTTTGGCTTTGGCTTTGGTTTTGGCTTTCGAACCAAACTGCATTCGCTGTTGCTCTCATATAAATTATTTTTTGATTGATGTGGCTTGTAGTGCAGCACGTGCAAGCCAAAAGCCCGTCGTCAAGAGGAAAGCGTAATAAAAAAAGAACAAAATAATACAGAACCGAACGAACTGTTGATGATTAAAATGCAGCCAAGGTTACGTGTGGCGTTCTACCAAGAAAAAAAATGAAATGAAATAATATTATGCTTTAATTGTCTTGGGTTTTGTCTGTTTTTTTTTTGGTTATTGTTCATACATTTTATATGATTTCCAAGTTCGTAGAATTAACGAGCTGACGACGTGCACGGCATTAGGTTTTTTCCTTACTCGATGCATGACAAAATTTTCGGAAAAATTAACTAGATGAGTAATGCTACCTACTATAAACTAGTTTAGATCGCCTTGTTCTAGGAATTTTCTACTACCTTAAAATTGAGAATCGAGAAACTTGCACGTGTCCAAAATTGAAGGCACACTTCCGTTGATTAGGGGGGGCTATACACCATTCTGTCTATACATAAAAAAGAAAAGAAAAAAGAACTTTGTTTTATGTACACACTTACAGGGCTCTTAAAGTGCTATAAACGCGTTCAAGAGCGCTTCAACTAACTTGGCCAAGACAGGGCGCTTGTTTAATGTAATGCTACTGTTGCTGCTGTTGCTAGTTTTATTAGCCCAGGCCCGGTCATATGTAATTGCTATTATTTCTTCGTTTTTTCTTTTTTTAGCTGTACTTCATTCTGCTACCAAGAATTATTACACTCTGCCTTTTGACTTTCACGTTAAAGTTGGTGGCTTAGTTTCTCTCTCGTTTCCTATGAATGAGTTAAGCACTAGTTTGCTAGAATTTTAATCTTTGGTCATAGATAAACGTCGATTTTTTTTCTTTTCTTCTTAAATACGTGTTGGGGCAAAGATTTGAAAAGATTAAGCTTACCATTTAAAGTCCAGAGAAATTGTCATGATGTGAAGAAGGATTCCTAATCGAAATCAATCTTTTGCTATTTTCACACTTAAAATTGCAAGAAAATTTCTATTCGAAAAAACAATCAGCTTCAATCTCTTCAGTTCACAATTGGCCAAGTTTACCAAAAGGATATATCGAATGCATTCTCGATAGCTGGAAAATAATCCGGGCAAATACAACATTGCACTGCAAAGACAATCAAAGTTGTACTTGTTCGAGTTTAATTGGAAAATGCAAAATGCCATATTTGCCTATTCTGCCAGAAAACTGAAAAAAAAAAATGAATATGATTTCCGAGCAACAACAACAACAACAATAAACAAACTGTGTGGAAATCGAGAAAGAAAGAAATATCGAAAAAAAACGCATCAATTGATCAAAAATGGAACTGTAAAAGATGCTTGGATGAATGAATGGTGCGTGTGCCACATGAAACACACACACACACACCCAGCATAGCGCGAAATAGGCCTTAAAATTCAGGCAAGGACAACAACAACAACAACAACGATGACGACGACGACAAGGTGGCAAAAATCAACAGAGAGTTAAGGAAAAACCTCCTGGCCACGATGTCCAAACAAAGTTAGACAAGATTGTGCAACACACAGGAACAAGCAAAGCGTGAGGAGAGGTGTATTTGCAACGGTGGGGCAGAAGGGCTAAAAGAATATTGCAACTGGCTATTGCATTGTTCCTCCTTTCCCTCTCTCGTCTCGTTTCGTCTCGTCTCGCTCTCTTGATTGGAGTCTTAACTCGTTGGCCAAACCCAACCCAGCCCACACTCACCTGTTAGTGCCAGCTTGTTGGCTCCTCTTCTTCTTTATTTAAGCCTTCACACGTCGCCCCAACCACCCTTCTTCTCCACGAATATTTTTAGCTCCCAACTTTTGCTCCTGTTGCATTTCCAGCTGAGTTGTTTGGCTGCTTGGCGAGTTTTAAGCAAACTTCTTCTGTGTTGTGTTGCCAGTTGTTGTTCGTTGTTGTTGTTGTTGTTTGGTGGTTGTTGGTTGTTGTTGTTGGTTGTGATTGTGTGTGGGGCATAATTGCATGCGATTATGCTGCCTGCTCAGCTGTACAATTTATATCATGGCTGTAACAGCAGCGCCACCAACAACTACTATAATAATAACAACAAGCTGAAGATGATAAAGCATAAGAATGAGGAGAAGAAGAAGAAGAAGCAGAAGTAGAAGAAGAAGAAGTATCCAAAGAACTGCAACAATTCAACAATCTTCACACTTGCTGCTTGCATCGCCCCATCGCCCCTTGCAATGAGCAAAGTGCATCGCACAGTGGTATGAATCTATAGTTTAAAGATAAAAAGAACCAACATTTATTTGCAATTGCATTTTGTAGTAAAAGATATTTAAACGAAATATTTGTCATAAATATTTAGAAGAATTTTCGCTTGTATTTTGAAAATGTCATGTAAACTTTTTGGTCTTGCTATGCGGAGAAAAGGTTTCAAAATTAACTTAGAAACCAATAAACTTAATCCGAAAACTAATCTTCATTTTAAATTACAATCAAAGTTAACTTCAAATTTAAGTATAAAACTATATTCCTAATAAAAAGTAAAGAAACGTTTTTATATTGTTCTTAAACGGACTCTTCTCATATCTTAAATTACTTTTGACATCAAAAATGCATTCAATATTTGTTTTTATGTTAAAATTTGTTGTTCAATTATTTCACTAAAATATTTCGAACTCTCATACCACAGTGCGATTGCTCCATTTAGTGGCATCCTGTGCCCCAACCCAAACCAACCTAACCCAATCCAACCCAACCCAATCCAACCAACAATACATATTCGAATCGACTGTCAATTTCAGCTGCTGTTGAAATTTGTTTTTGGTTCAATTTTTGGTTGAAATCCTGTGTCCGGCCGTGAAAATGGCAACGGCTTTTAGACGGGTTGGTTTTGGGCATATTATATACATATATTTGTGTACTATATCTTTTGACGTTGGCTGCAACATTTTGCCAGTTGCACAGTATTTAGTTTTTGCCTCATGACAAATTCCTTTTTGCATTTTGGTTGGTTAAAAGGTTTTTGACGCTGCACTAAACTTGATAATGAAACTCGAAAACCGAATCGAAATTGAGTCTATGCTGTGCTCCATTGAAATGGTATAGCTTTTGGGGGAGGGTTGCCACAATGGTGGCGCCAGTTAATCGAACAAAATTTGCGTCACGTTTGTCGCACTTTCTGGTAATTAAAAAATTTTATTAAGGGTAAAAATAAAGTGACTTTGCTTTGTAATCAGTCAATTTAATGCACATTTAAATTACATATAAAGTGGTACGTATATATAAATTGAAATATAATACTAGCACTATCATAGTGACAACAAGAAATAAGAGAGAGGTACAGGCAGAGAGATAGAGAGAAAGAGTGACAGCTGATAACCTTCGACTTGCATTTCTACACACAAGATGTACTTAAATTATATATGTAATGGCTTACTTTACACTCACTTCGAGAGTGAGTTCTTCGTCTTTAGTTATAAGTGTATATATATTTCATGGTGGGCCAAGGAGACTTTAGACTGAGATAACAACAAAAAATAACTACAAAACACACGCAAACAAGCGATTGTTATAGCTGTGGTCTCGCCAGAGTTCATTGTCGTTGGCCATTAACATTTATTAAGATGAGTTTTTTAAATGTCTTTTTGTTTTGTATGCACTGAAAGATATATAGTATATATTTATAATCAAATGATAATTAAAGCAAGCAAGATAAGCGCTCAAGTTTAAAGGCTCACAAAGAAGGCTTCAAAAAGAATAGATGACTTATAATAAAATGTTTAAAGTATAGAAAAAAAAAAACTTCAAAAATATAGAAATATAAAATTTATTTTATGAATAATGTGAGAGTTAAGCTCAGACATTAAGGATAATGCTTATTACTATTAAATTGTGATCTAAGTAAATCCGAACGATTTTAATTAAAACAAAAATTTCAAAGTTAACAAGCAAAAAAAGCGTTCACCACAAAAAATTTTCAGTTTCAGTAAATCTTAACCAAATATTATCACTTTCATTTTTTCCCTCTTCAACAACCGATACTAAGGATAATGCCCTGCCTTAATCGAGCTTTAAGAGTTAATAACGAACTACATTTTGAACTGTTTTTTATCGTTGCCAAAACCGATAACAATTGCTGTTCTGTGCTGCAGCAACAGAAATCAAACAACAACAACAGCTCTGCTACACATGCCTCAAAACGAGGCAGCATTTTGCCATGTTGCTATTTTTACAACCAAACACACACACGCGCACGAGAGGCAGAGAGAAAAAAAATAGTAAAATGGAAACAAGTTGATCAAGTTTTGCGACACCTTAGCACCAGTCAAAAAAAAAAAAACAAAAAAAAAACAAACCTATATATGAAACAATGCCAATGTGTTGCAAGAGTGGCAGGGGGGTGAGGCTTGGGGGTTGCACTAACTTAGTATCCTAGTCTCGAAGCAAGGGGCAGCTTTACTGTTTTTTTTTTTTTTTTTGTGGGTTGCGAGGGAGTTTTTTTTTCGGTGCACCTTTGGCAATTTACTTTGGCTTTGGCCTTTTGTCGATTTGTTGCCGATGACGACTGCTGAGCAGAATAAGAGAGAGAGAGAGAGAAAGAAGGGTGAGGAGAAGTGGAAAGCAAGACCGTAGCATCTTCCGGTCATGTGTGGGCGGTGTTTCCCGCGTCGTGTTAGTTAATGAAAAAGTTGGCATGAATAATAAATGCATTAGACCAAAACTTGCTATGTGCATAAAAACAAAAGTTTTTCCCATACACACATACATATATTTATGTATGATATAACGCATTAATAATAAATTTTCAAAGGCCACGCAGTATGGCAATCGAGAAGTTTTTCCCAAAACACAAACGATGGCCTTGGCCTTAAAGAACAACAAATATGTAGTCAAAAAACACAACAAAATAACGAAAACAAACTAAAAATACTTTTCAAGATAATGCATTCACGGCTTAAGAACCTAAACAATGGCTGTGCTAAAAATATACACACATATTTTTGTTCAGTTCTTGCTCTCAGCCAAAAACACTTGAGAATTGTCTAATGCAGTAGTATCTATGAGTGCGCGTGATCCTCGTGCATCTTTAAGATACATTCGAATGCATGTGTGTGTATGTATATACTTTTATCCAGCAATGTGTTAAGCATCTTTTAGCGTTGACAAAATTGCCAAGCCACCAGGCTGCCTCAAACTCGAACTCCTGCTACAATTCTATTCCAACGCCTCTCACCCCTGTTGCACGACGTGGCGAGACGCCTTTGCATTTGCAGCTGCAACAATTAGAAGTTGCCTCTCGCAATAGGAAACGTATCTGACGGATGCGTCTTCAAAAAGTTGTTGCCGATGGCGCGGCGCGTGTGAGCTAAAAGCAACAACAACAACGAGAGCAACAATAACAAAACACAGTACAAAATGTGCATTGAACAGTTTTTATGACTGTGAAGAGGGAGAAAGAGCGAGAGCGAGTGCTGAGTGATGTCGAGTTAAAGAGCGCGCACTGATTGTAATAAATATTGTTTATATCTCTGGGTGTGTTTCACAATTTAAATCAAAGAATTGAAATAACATGTGTTTTAAAATCAGAAAAAATGTCTTGAAATATTTTTTTATTAAAAAATAAATAGGACTATATTTCAGTATTTTCCTATTTATTTATTTACCGACCAATTTACGATTAAAAAAAAAAAAAAAAACACTCAAAAACCAACTCAAAACTGTAACTCATTCTCTCAGCAATTCACAGTGCTCTCTGCTTTGCCAGCGCCATTTGGCCACGTAGCGGCAAGAAAAGCAACTAAAAACACATAAAAGAGCACAAACGTATGAGAGAGCGTGGGAGAGAGAGCCGTTAATTGTTGTATTCTCGTCGTTGGTTGCGGTCGGTTTTATATTCTGCTTTTTTGAGCTCAAAAAACCCACCCGACAAGCCAAACATGCGCCTCCTTCGGGACCGCAGCGCTCTCGCTCGCTTTGAAGCGCGCTCTCTCTCACTCTGTCCGCGCGTTTCGGCTGTTTTGGATTTAGCTATCGGTCTGCGGGCAGTTAGTTAAGCGAACTAGCAAACAGTTCGAGTGCGAGCGCCGTACGGTACGGACGTGTAAAGCACGCACAAAATTTTCAAATATAATTCAAAATATACAAGAAAAGAAAAGAGCAAAAAAATCGCAAGTGTGTGATGCATTAAAAAGAAAATATTTCTAATCCAACAGAAAACATGAAAATCAAAATATACAAAGTGAAGTGAAGCGCTAAACGCAAGAATAATTAAAAAGTAAAGCAAAGCAAAAAATTTAATGCAATTAAAAGAAAATTCTTTTTTCAAGTGCTGTGTAATAACATCGAAAAAAAAACATAACAAAACAAAACCAAACCCAAAAATGTTAACTATGCACAAAAACTAAGTAAAACGCATCGAGTGAAACAGTAAAAGAAAATTAAATTCCCTAAAAAAACAAAACCCTTCCAAAAAACAAATAAGCGCCCAAGCATGGAGCTCAGGCTACGGCTGCTGCTCCTCGTTGGGCTGCTCCTCTGCCACACTGAGAGCTGCCGGTGTGCTCTTGTGGCGAAGGAGTCCGGAAGCGATAATAGTGCTGCCAATGCCATGTTAGGCGGTGGCGCCGGTGCCGCCAGTGATTATTCCTCGCTGTTGGCAGCCATACAGCCGGTGGCAGCCCCCTCACCGGCCCCGGCACACAGTGGGCCAACTAGTCAGTGCACCTGGACATATAACGGCACCAGTGCTGTCTACTGTGCATTGCGGCTAATTGAGCGACAGCCTGGACTGGATTTACAGGGTGCCGATGGCAGCAGTCAGTTGACCATTAAATGCAGCGACTTGTATCTATTTGAATCTCAATTGCCCGTTGCAGTCTTCGCGCGACTACAAACGTTGGAAACGTTACGTTTGCAATCCTGCAAACTGCTTCAGTTACCCAACAATGCCTTCGAGGGTCTGAGCACACTGAAAACCCTCAAGCTGAGCTCAAGAAATGCCGATTGGGGTCCGGCCAAGGCACTGGAACTCTATCCGGATTCGTTGAATGGCTTGAAACAACTCACTGAACTCGATTTGAGTGATAATAATTTGCGTGCACTGCCCGCAGGTTTTCTTTGCCCCGTTGGCAATCTTCAAACATTGAATCTCACACGGAATCGCATACGCACCGCCGAGCAATTGGGTTTTGCGGACATGAATTGCGGCAGTGGTGGCACTGGCACTGGCAGTGGCAGTGAACTACAACTGTTGGATGCTAGTCACAATGAGCTGCATTCGATAACAGAAAGTTGGGGCATCTCGCGACTGCGTCGACTGCAACATTTGAATCTACAGCATAATAATATCTCGGAGCTATCGGGTGAGGCGTTAGCTGGTCTGGCCTCCCTACGCATTGTGAATCTCAGCAACAATCATTTGGAAACGCTGCCAGAGGGTCTTTTCGCTGGTAGCAAGGAGCTGCGTGAGATACATCTGCAAAATAACGAGCTCTATGAGCTGCCCAAGGGTCTCTTTCATCGCTTGGAGCAGTTACTCGTTGTGGATTTATCGGGCAATCAGTTGACCTCAAATCATGTGGATAATACAACGTTTGCAGGTTTAATACGTTTGATTGTCTTGAATTTGGCACATAATGCACTCACTCGCATTGATTATCGCACTTTTAAGGAGCTTTATTTTCTGCAAATATTGAATTTACGTAACAATTCAATTGGACATATTGAGGATAATGCTTTCTTGCCATTATATAATCTGCACACTTTGAACCTGGCTGAGAATCGTTTGCATACCCTCGATGATAAACTCTTCAATGGTCTCTACGTCTTGTCCAAGCTGACATTGAACAATAATCTGATTAGTGTTGTGGAGCCGGCTGTATTTAAGAACTGTTCGGATTTGAAGGAATTGGATCTAAGTTCGAATCAATTGAATGAAGTACCGCGTGCTCTACAGGACCTGGCAATGTTGCGTACTCTGGATTTGGGCGAGAATCAAATACGCACCTTTGACAATCAAAGTTTCAAGAATCTGCATCAATTGACGGGCTTACGGCTCATCGACAATCAGATTGGCAATATTACAGTTGGCATGTTTGCGGATCTACCACGCTTGAGTGTCTTAAACTTGGCCAAGAATCGCATTCAGAGCATTGAACGTGGCGCTTTTGATAAGAACTATGAATTGGAAGCAATACGTTTGGACCGGAATTTCCTATCGGATATCAATGGCGTATTTGCCACATTGGTTTCCCTGCTTTGGTTGAATCTTTCCGAGAATCATTTGGTTTGGTTTGATTATGCTTTCATACCATCGAATCTCAAATGGTTGGACATACATGGCAATTATATCGAAGCGCTGGGTAATTACTATAAACTTCAGGAGGAGATACGCGTCAAGACGCTCGACGCCAGTCATAATCGCATCACGGAAATCGGACCCATGTCCATACCAAATACCATTGAGCTGCTATTCATTAACAACAATCTAATTGGTAGTGTGCTACCCAATGCGTTTGTGGATAAATCGAATCTGGCCCGTGTCGATCTCTATGCGAATCAGTTGAGTAAGCTGCAACTACAACAGCTGAGAATAGCTCCGGTCTTGGCACCCAAACCACTGCCAGAGTTCTATCTTGGAGGTAATCCCTTTGAGTGTGACTGCACCATGGATTGGCTGCAAAGGATTAATAATTTGACGACACGGCAGCATCCACGTGTCATGGATATGCCCAATATTGAGTGCGTTATGCCGCATGCTCGAGGCGCTGCAGTGCGTCCGTTGAGTGGATTGCGTCCCCAGGATTTCCTGTGTCGCTACGAATCGCATTGTTTCGCTTTGTGTCATTGCTGTGACTTTGATGCCTGCGATTGTGAGATGACGTGCCCGCATAATTGCACCTGTTATCATGATCAGATTTGGTCAACGAATGTTGTCGATTGTGGCAATCAGTTGACAATGGAGCTGCCGCGACGTGTTCCCATGGATTCCAGCATTGTTTATCTCGATGGTAACAATTTTCCGGTGCTTAAAAATCATGCATTCATTGGACGCAAGAATCTCAAGGCTTTGTATGTGAATGGCAGTCAGGTCGCAGCCATACAGAATCGTACTTTTGCCAGTCTGGCCACACTACAAGTGCTACAACTCTCCGATAATCGTCTACAAAAGCTCCATGGCTATGAATTTGAACAGTTGTCGGCATTGAGGGAACTCTATTTGCATAATAATCAATTGGCTACCATAGAAAATGGCACCTTGGCTCCGTTGACATCGCTGGAACTGTTGCGTCTCGATGGCAATCGTCTGGTCACACTGCCCATCTGGCAACTTCATGCCACGCACTTTGGGCAGCGACTACGTGCCATTTCCTTGGGTCGGAATCAATGGAGCTGCCGCTGTCAGTTCTTGCAAGCTCTCACATCGTATGTGGCGGACAATGCTTTGATTGTTCAGGATGCCCAGGACATCTATTGCATGGCAGCCCCAAATACAGCTGCCGCCTACGAGCAGAGCAGCGAGCAGCTGGCCACACAGAAGCGTGAGCTGGACTTCAATTCAACGGGTGCAGCGTGTACGGATTATTATTCGGGTGGCTCAATGTTGCAACATGGCATACCCGAATCCTATATACCCTTACTGGCAGCTGCATTGGCACTCATCTTCCTTCTAGTCGTCATTATCATTGTCTTTGTGTTCCGCGAATCGTTGAGGATTTGGCTATTTGCACATTATGGCGTTCGGGTCTTTGGGCCACGTTGCGAGGAATCGGAGAAGCTCTACGATGCATTGCTGCTGCACTCGGCCAAGGATTCCGAGTTTGTTTGCCAACATTTGGCCAGTGAATTGGAAACGGGTCGTCCTGCTTTGCGCGTCTGTCTGCAGCATCGGGATCTCACTCTCGGACACGATGCCACACACTATCAACTGCTCGAAGCAAGTCGTGTTTCTCGTCGCGTTGTCATTCTGCTAACAAGGAATTTCCTGCAAACGGAATGGTCACGCTGTGAACTACGCCGATCCCTGCACGATGCGTTGAGGGGTCGTCCACAGAAGCTGGTCATCATTGAGGAGCCCGAGGTGGCCTTCGAGGCGGAGAGTGACATTGAATTGTTGCCGTATCTAAAGACTTCGGCCGTGCATCGCATTCGTCGCACCGATCGTCATTTCTGGGAGAAGCTGCGCTATGCCTTGCCCGTGGATTATCCCACGTATCGCGGCAATAACTATACACTGGATCACAATCATGAACGCATCAAGCAGCCAGCGAGTCCAGGACTGCTCTATCGTCAGGCACCGCCCCCTGCTTATTGTGGGCCAGCAGAGGCAGGTATTGTTGTTGCTGTTCCTGCTGCAACTGCTGCTGCTGCTGAGCAAAATTATTCTACAGCAACAACAGCAACGCCCAGTCCAAGACCACAGCGACGCAGTGGTGGAGAGGTGGCAGTGGGTGGTGGTGGTGGTGGGCATCATCAGCATCATTTGCATGCACAGTATTATCAGCAGCATCATCATCATCATGGCGGTGGTGCTGGTGGTGTAATGCGTCCACCATCGGAGCATATATATTCCAGCATCGATTCGGATTATTCCACTTTGGACAACGAACAGCATATGCTGATGATGCCAGCTGGAACTGGTTCAGCACCTCCTCCTCCTTCCTCTACCACTGCGACTGCCACTTCTACTCCACATGTGTCAGTTGAGCAACGTGCACAAACCTGGCGACCACAGCCCAAGCAGCAGCAACAGCAGCAGCAGCAGCAGCAACAGCTGCTGCAAACGTCACATGCGGGCACACTGAATCCCACGGCGGTCAAAGTGAATCCTCAACAGCAACAACAACAACAGGCGAGTGTTTCGGGCCAACAACAGGGACCACATGTACAGGCATATCTTGTTTAAGAGAGATACGAGTGCGAGAGGTAGAGTCAAAGTTGGACTTCTCTCTGTCCCAACAACAAGAACAAAACAAAACTGTTTGGGCAGCAGAGTGACAGTGATTTCTTTAGGGACTGGTTCCTGGTGCATCATTTTAATTACTAAAATATGTGCGAGCTAAAATTAAGACAAAATAACAGAGACGATGTGAACGAGAGAGAGAAAGGGGTGAGATAGAGAGTAAGAGAGTAAGAAAGGGTACACAGTTAAAAAAATATTTTAATTTAAAATTTTTGAAATGCCCCCCCTTTCCCAGTGCTTTGACCAGCCCGCCCCCTTGTAACCCTCCGGCAGCATTCAGGAAGTGAGCGCATCGCTAACAAATATTTTGTTTACCCAGTGTAAAGTCATTTTAGTGCACTGCACAAACATAAATCCAAGTACATTAAACACACACACACACTAAAAGATACAAGATACAGTTGCATTTGTTTGTATTATGTTGTGTTTATGTAACAAGTCGCATGTGGAACAAGCATTTGTGGAAGGAGGAGAAGGAGGAGGAGGATATAGTAAAAGTGAGGGAGTTTTTGAACAGCTGAGCAAGAAGTTTCCCTCAAAGTTCTTCTACCCGGCAGTTGTGAAAAACTTTTACATCACACTGCCACGTTTTCTCATTTGCCCCATTTGCTGTGCTTCTGCTGCTGCTGCTGCTGCTGCAAATGCGTTTAGTGCATTTGCCAGAGCTAACTTCTTAATATGCTTTTAATCAGTTAGACCAACAACAACAAACAGAAACAGAAACTGAAAGCTTAAGATTTATGAACTAGACACTATGAACTTTAGCAGCGATTTCAGTTTGTTGTTTGGTTGATTTAAGCAGCTATTTTAAATGAGAGAATATTTTTGTAATGGTTGTGATTTTAGTTAAATTGATTTGACGAGTTACCCAATTATTATTTATATCTTAAAAGTTCTGCTCTCTTAACTCTATTCGTTGCCCCTTTGGCGCAAATCCTTTGTAAATAACACCCAAAAATTATTTCAAAAATAAAAGAACACAACTTGATATGCCTAAAAATAGTAAATAGTAAGTAAATGCCACTGCAAATACGTAGTCTCCTACAATTAATTCATTAAACAAACACACACACACATACAAACAGAGAAACTAGTGTAAAAATGAATGCATTCAAACAATTTAGCTAGCAAACGTAAAGAACTTTAATAAAAATAAAACAAAAAAAAATAAAAAACTAAACTATGCAGTAAAGCTCATTTTAAACACTTACGCTTACCAATATATTGTAATAATAAATAATGATAAAAAAAATAATTAATTCATGGCGTATACACAATAAACAACATACATACTGCAAATAATATGATGACAAAATACTAAATCTTTATATATAAATATAGATGTGACTGTATAAAAAAAAAAATACTAACTGATATTATATAAAACTATATATGTATGTGTGTTTACATGATATTATAACAACAACAAACACGAGTAAATGTTTAAAAAACTGCCTATAGCAAGTAAAAAAAGAATTACAACAAAAAAACCACTTAAAGCATTTATTTCAAAGAAAATAAACATAAATAAACAAAAGAATATGTAATACCTTTATATATATATTGTATATGTAATATTTTGGATCATAAACTCGCCTACTCGTCATTAAATTTTAGCAACAAACCAACAAAAAAACAAAAAAAACAGTTTCAAACTAACAGCAAATAAATAAAAAACAACACAAGCAAATTATGCAAAACTATATAGAAAAAGGAAGCAGTGTTAGAAAGCGTTAAACTGAACATAGTTGAAAGGAGGGAAAAGAGAGAAGCAGAAGCAGAAAAAGAAGCAAAACACTTGTACCAGTATGAAAGCCCAAAACTGTTATTTATTTTTTATTTTGTAACATAAAAATTTACCACATAAAATGAATGCTAAGTTTAATAAGCTATTATTTAATGCCACTCTTATATATACATATATACAACAAATAAAATGTACTCTATGAATAATTCAAAATTCTTGTGAATAACTATTTATATATTGATCTATATACATGAACATAATTATATATAGATAACTATTATATATACACATCTATGTACGACAAAACAAAGATATTTTTCTGTTTCGCAAGCGAACAAATGCAAAAATGAATATATAAATGAAGAAAAACCTTTTTTTAAAAACTCAAAAAATTAAAACACGCTGCGTTTATTTTTAGATCTTCAATTTTCAGATTCGGTTTGTACAAAACATGAATTCTTTTCCAGAAAAAAATATTACAACTGTTTCAAAGGTAAATGATAATTATGTTGGGGCAGGTTTTTTTCTCGCCGATTATGATGATGATTATGTAATAACACGATGGTGTTTGGTTTAATGTAAGTTTGATATTTTTACAATTTTCAGGCTGTCTTTTGTTAAGTTTTGTTGTTGTTGCAAAATTAATTCATCATGCACATGAGTTGCTCTTTTGTAATCCTCACGTAAAATAGATGGGAGAGAGAGAGAGAGAGTGCTGGGGAGAGTTATACACAGTCGGCGGCCTGTCAAACTCAACTGAGCGAATGTAACTCTAAAAGTGATAAATCATTTTTTTTGTTGTTGTTATTTTTGTACATTAAAATATATATGTACAAGAAAAAACCAAAATACAAAATGCGTCTCGCATTGCAGGCAACTTTCCTTTCTTTTCCCCTCCCTGCCATACAGTGGTTGTTGGATGGTTTGTCTGTCTGTCAGTCAGTTTTTGCGAAACGTTTGTCTGCCTAAATGACGGCATGTCTGAGCATCACATTCAAGGGTAGCAAATAAACGAACACACACACACACACACACACACACACAAGCATAGAGAGTTTTATAGACATTCTCCTAGTCACATTCTCTGCATGCGAATGTGATGGGTTTTATGCCAAGGCTCAGCCTCAGCCACAGCATCTCGAGTGCGGGCCCAAAAAAAAGAGCTGAGTAAGTGTGCCTTGTGCGCCAGCTTAGAGTAGGCGCTACACTTGATGGCCTGCAAAGCTAACGGTAAATAAAGGAAACGTTGAAAAAAACTTTGAAAAACGCAGAAAGAAAACTGAGCCCCGAAATTTGTTGTTGGTTTGTTAATTAAATGGTTTAAAAGGTGTTTCAATATTTTATTTAACTTATTTATATTTTTATTTTTTTATTCATTTAATTATAGTTTAATATTTATTAACCCTTTTAAAGGTTATTAAATCTTGGAACGAACGATCTTGAAAGAGGGAACAGAAAGAAAACAATCTTTTTTTTGTATAAATCTGAGCCAAGTCTCAACTCTTAAAGTTAACAAAAAAAATGTTTGTTACTCTTATTTGCAAATAACAAATGCGACTTTAAGTTGCAATACAAAACAAATTCTCTCACAAACAAAAAAACACAATTGCTGTACTCGATTTCAAACGAAAAACGTTTTCAAAAACACAAAGCAAAATAAAAGCAAAAAAAAAAAAAAACTAAAATTAGGGGGCAGCTTTGTTTGTAGCTTTGTTTTGTAACACAGTGGAAACTCAGTTAGCCTGTCGATTGGTAGGGCAAAAGTTTTTTAATTTGCTTTCATTGAGGTTGTCGTTGGTTATTTGCGTCAAAAGCGAGCTGCGTTTGTGTGTGTGTGTGTGCCACACTCGACTACAACTTGCAACTAATAGAATTACACACGAAAAACCTACAAAGAAAATTCACACACAAACACATACGAAAAACCCTCCACTGCTGAATGCTGAACTAGAAATGCGTATCTAGATACAAATGCCAACAGACATCAGTTGCTACTGTGTATATAAATGTGTGTGTGTGTGTGTGTGCCCTGGAAAATAGCAGTAAGTAGAAAGGGCGGCGGTTTTGCAGGAAATAGGGGGGAAGAGCGTAGAGTTTCGGAATTTTTTCGTAAAATTCATTTAACAATTTCTTAATTGTTTGCAGATACGCATCTGCTGCTACTGTAACTTGTTTCTGCTTTTTCTGGGGCACAAAATCAATAGCTACTAAATTAGCTTTGCACTTTAAATCAATGTTTTAGCAAAGGGAGAGAAAAAATATATACAAGAAGAAGAAGATACAATTTATATATATATATATAGTGTGTATGGGGCATATTACTTACTAGGCAACTGATCAAAATTCAATACGTGTTGCAAATATCGAATTTCCATCAAAACAGAAACAAAAACACACATAAAAAACATTTGAGGGTTGCACAGAAAACAGAAAAAAAAAAAACCAGTAGGATAAAAAACAAAAATGTTTGTATACTTCTCATATGGGCCTTCTTGTTGTTTATTTTTTGTTGGTGTTGGGCTCGGCTGCTTATTATGATAATAAATTTTTATGCTGCAAGAAGAAATAAAACTGAGTGCGGAGTGGAAGAAAATCGTATCGTGAGACAACCTCGCCCACACACATACAACCAAGAAGAACATCTTACGTAAAGTGAATTAAATTGAATTGAAAAATGTAGCAAAAAAAAATACACACAAATAATAATAATAATACAAAAAGGTCTTGGGATGAGATATGAGCGAGCACATTTTGGGGGCAAGTTTAAATGCTGACCAGTCGGGGATTCTGTCAGCGCTTGCAATCAAATTATTTAAATGAAATATAAAAAAGGTTGCCCCACAACCCAAAAATGTATGTATTTGACACCAAAAAAAGGAATAACAAATTTTTTGTGTCAAATCTGTCTGGACAGAAAATGTGGGCCAGCACCAGTTCATTGCCAAAACATTTTGCATAAAGATTTGCCCTAGACTGACTTGATTTTTATATGTATGCTTTAAAAAAAATATTGTTGCTGCTGGGCATTTTTGTTGTTAATATTTTTTATTTGTTTTTTGATCGAAAAAAAAAAGCGCTTTTCGTCACGTTCTGTAAACAGAAATGGCCAAATAAATCTGTGTAATGAATGGACTTGCTAGCTCTATGTAAAAATGAATTTTTAGATATATATATATATATATAAATAAATATGTATATATTCTTATTTTATTTCATATTTAACACAAAAGGTAACAAAGTGCAATAAAAGCTTTTGTCAGTTTTATTTTTAATTAATTCTTTATTTATAAATAAGTCAACTTTAATTGCGTTTTCTTTTTTGTCCTGCGGTTTATTAAAATAACAGAAATATGTTAATTAGTAAGTGAAATATTTGAAATTTTTTAAAATAAATAAAATAAAAAAAAGCTAAAAATGTTGGATAAAATAAAATTGCTAAAAAATAAATAAAAAATGTCAGAAAAACAATTACTATAAATGTTTCAGCAAAAAAGTATAAAATCATCATCAAAAACATTTAGCTGTAATTATTAAAAATTTAAAATATTATCTTGTGATTTCGATGAAAAACATTTAATAAGTTACTTTCTCAATGTGCCTTAAATACTTGAATAACTAAAACAAGGATTACTTGTCCTTCCTTATACTTAAATGGAATGTTTCCTCACTCTCCTTTCGCTCTTTGTACGCTTTTCAACTTTGACCTGCTGAGGCCATATTGCTACACTTGAAAAAACCTTTTGCCAACGTTAAATCAACAAAGGTGACACTTAACCATAACAAACACAACAATAAAGCACAACAAAAAACAACAAGAACAACAATAACAGCGGCAACATTTGGGCAATACAACACCACAACGTACAACAACATTAACAATGGCAACATCAGGAAAAGAAAGACAACAACAAAAAACAATTAAAAAAGGTAACCCGAAACGTGCGTTAGGGAGACGGGGTGGCGGTGCATTACATTTGAGGAAGCTCCTAAGCGAACACACTGAGCCATAATTTGTAATTGTTTGAGCCCACGCTCAAAAGACAACAAACAGTGCGACGAAAGTGTAACAGTTTATATTGTTGTTGTTTCGTTGTTGTTGTTGTTGTTGTTGGAAAACAGCAAACAAAAAATTAAAACACATGTGCACAAACATATACACATGTGGGGCATGCCACACAACAGCAACGACAAACGAAACCCTTGCTACGGGGCCACAAAAGCAGCGCATGCAGATTTTCGACATAAGTATATGTATGTGTGTGTGTGTGTGTGTGTGTGTGTGTGTTTGTGTGCGTTTGTTCTTTAAGGGTTTTTTCTCTTGTTTTATTTTTTTTTGCTGGAGTAAATGAACCCAGCAAGCCAAAACAAATAATTACGCCATGTAGGAGCAGGGCAAAGGACAAGGCAGGCTCAGCAGCCAGGACATTGCGTTGCTATTGTTGTTGTTGCTGTTGTTGTTGTTGCTGCTCGTCCTGCGACATTTTTCTTTTGCTCGCCATGTTGAATGCGTCGCTGAATAAATGCTGACAATGGACGTGAAATTATGACAAAACAAGCACACAAACACACAGACAAACAGTTATATACACGCAGATATATCTGTATGTATATATATGTTTGTAGGTTTTTATAGTCGAGAGTGATATGTGTGTGTGTTTGTGTTTGTGTGTTTGTGTGTGTTTGTCTGCCTGTTGGCACTTGTCGCATTTGCGTTATGGCGGCCCTTTTGGAGCTTATTAAATTGGCCTAGCTTTGCATTTGGCCAGAAACAGACAGACAGAGAACTAGAGACAGAGAAAGATATAGATATATACTTACTTTGGACCTTTAGATAAGCTAAGAAACTCAATTGGTTAGATTTAGTTTGGGTTAAACTAGTCGAAGCACAAGAATCGTCTTGTGTTCATACATCAAAAATAATACATATATATAATAATAATAATAAAAAGAAAAATTTTACATATTATCTGCATGTGTTTGAACTTAATTAAGCTCGGTGTAGGTCACAAAAAAACCTATTAAATAAGGGTTTTTTTTAAGTGAATCTTTACTTAAGAGAACAAAAACAAGAAAGTTAAAAAATTACAACTCTTCTCAAATATTCAAATTTATTCATCCCTTTTGGTAATTTACTAACTATATCAACTATAATTTCATATGCATAAAATTAGTTTTTTCTTTAAGTTTGCATATTTTATCAAAGAAAAATCGATTGATAATTCTCATGTAACTTGAGCTTAATCACAAACGATGCAATTTTTAGTAGGGTTAAAAACCAGTTTTCTTATTTTTTTTTATCTACAAAAACAAATGTTTATATATATGTATGTTCATATGAAAAATCAATAAGTACAGGACATGGTTTTTAGCTTTTAAAGTCAAGCTTCACATAATGATGATTTTTTTCTTCCTTTTTTTGGTTGTGTGGCATTCCAAACCCAAAAAAGAGAACAAGTTTAATGAGCCGGCTGCTTCACTTGATGGACGGCTTACACGCAATGCACAACAAGAAAAACTGGGCAAGTTATAGTAAGAAGACGAACAAGAAGAAGGGGCGAATGGAGGCAAGAAAGAGGACGACACCAAACATGTCCTTTTGCTTATTAAATTTCGAGTTCGAGCAAGTGTTAAGGCACCCCAAGCCGAATGCAAGCAGAACAGAACAGAAAAAAACTATAAAAAAAAATGAAAATAAAAACGCAAACAAAGCAAAGTCAAAACCTGCACAGGACAAGACAGGATAAGACACGCACACACACACACACACATAGAGGTCATGAATGAGTGAGAGAGAGAAGAAGGGCGATGGGTGGAATATTAGAAACATGGGCCAAGAAGAGCTCGCATAAAATGCGACAACTTGCTTACGAGCACTAAAGATTGAAGACAATTCAATTGAATCAAAAAAAAAAAAAAATGGAAAATAAAAGACAACAATCGATAATCTTTAAACCGACATCTGACCTGACCGACCGCCACACATATGGCCAAAGCTATGTCTTTTAACTTGGTCAGTTGGTTGCTTAAAGCCAAGACAAGAGCTGCAACGAGAGCTCTTTAGCTTGTGTATGCTTTTTAATTCGGTTTACTTAGCGCCCAAGTGGGCCCCACACCAAAGCAAAGTTGAAGAAGCAAATCGTTTGCTTTCTTAATTTTGTTTGACTTTAGCTAAAGTTTAATGATAGGACTTATATGTTGTTGTTGCTGTTGTCGTTGAGACGAAGGCAGAGTGCATAATAATTGGCAAGTACATCTTCAAGCCGAGTGCTTTGTAATCGACTGTAATCAACGCCCATTAGCTGGCATCAAAGAGTTTGAGTTGATTTGCTTGAATAAAATTTGAACAGGTTAACAACACATTTTCAAAGTTATTAGCAAGTTATTATCTACTATGATTTGCATAAGCTTCACTCAATTGTTTGTTTTTCGTTGTTCATCCCAGAAACTTACTTCCTAATTCATTTAAAACGTGATTTGCTTTCTTTTGCTCGACAATAGTCGAAACTTTCTCACACAAACACGTGCAGGCACTCGTTCTATGTCAACAAGGAAGTAATTAACATTTTCAGGGGCATTCTTGTTTTTTTTTTCGTTGAGCTTGTTTCCACTTCATTTACTTTGCTTACTCAAATTTCGGGGCTGCCTATTTACATGCAAGCAGAAAAAAAGAATATTTCGTTAAAAAGTTTTTTTCGTGTCGTGTTGTTGTTGTTGTTGTTCGCCTGCCCTGGAGCTGCACTTTTATAAAGTGTTAATTTCGATGTTGGTAAGAACGGGTTTAACCCTTTTTGATATCAAAAACCCTAAAAACCTAACCTAAACTCGACCATAAACTGCATGTTGATTAAAACTTTGATTTGCGTTTTAAGCGTGTGACAACAGAATAATGCCCCGTTAGACCGACAAATTTATGAATACATTTTATTAAACAATAAAATTGTTTATGACCGACCAACAACAACAACAACAACAACAACAACAAAAACAACAGCAACAAACAAGCTACGTGCGTTTCCTTTAATCAGCGACATTTTATGTGACATTTTTAGTGATCGAGGTACGAGGCGGCGGCGGCGGCGGCGGTAGGTGACTTTGTTATAAATATATATATATTGTTTTTGGTATTAAAAATGCATAAAACAATAACCACATAATTAGCTATTATAATTAGCATGCAACAAAAACCAAACGGAACGGAACAACAATATCCAAAATGTTTAACTGTATTTTTATATTTAAATATACTATATATAAATCCTATAAATGTTGTTGTTTTTTTTGTTTTTATATGGCCTGAACTAACTTTATGGCGCTCATAAAAAAATGGAGCATGCACATTGTTTAGGTGCGTGTATTCTGTGTGTGTGTGTGTGTGTGGTAAGCTTAGTGGTGGTTCTTAAAGAAAGGGGGTGGGGGGCTGGGCATACTTGAGCTTAACAATAAATTTGATCAAGATAAACTTTCACCTAGGGATTTCATAAAATGTTTATGTTGGGCTTTGATTGTTATCAAATTTTGTATAACTTGAATTATTTTTATTAATAGAACGCGGATGTTTAATTAGAATTTATGATTCATTATAGTTTCATTAACTTATTAAAGCTTAAAAAAGCCGTAAATTGTAATTTTAAATGAAATTTGTTAATTTAAAATCAAAACTAAACTTCTTTCCGTGTCGTTGTCAAAACCAGAACGTTTTGATATTTATTTGTTTGAAGCTTCAATGAGCTGCCAGTCTGTCAAAAACTGTCTGCCCATCAATACAAACTATTGGCAACATCAAATCTATTGAGTAATATCGCAAATCCGCCAATGAAACTTGTTTCGGTTCAGTCTTTGTGTCTGTCATAAGCCATTTTTGAAGATCTTATCAAGTTACAAATTAACTTGACCAACGAATATTTGGGTCTTTTGATTCTTGATTCTATTGTTGTTGTTTTTGTTATTGAACGTTTCTGATTTCAAAAGTCACAAGCCAAAACGTTTACAAAACTTAATGCCCCGCTAAAGAGAGCTTCGAAGCGGAGATGAATGAAATTTATTAGCTGATCGATAAGCATCTTTGGAGCCAAAGCAACAACTAAGAACAAAGAAACTCTTGACTATTGATTGATATGAGAGTTTCCTCTTGATGGCAACAATAAAACGAATCAAATGCCAAAAGTTACGAACTGACTGTTTTGGGATAATCGAAGACCTTATGACCATTGGATTGTTCATACCACCGCGAAAAATACATACAAACATAGTTATGATCAAAAGTTAGTCCATTGTCGTCGGTTCGAGCTAATAATAGAGTTGAACTAAGCTAATGTGTTGTTGTCTTTTATTCCACAAAGCGAATTATGATGTAGCTATTAAAAAAAAAACATAAGTAGAAACTTTATTCATTTAAGAACTGTTTTGAAAGGTTTTACACAATGCTGTGGGTGTCATTTGAAGTATTAGCTTTTAATTGGAATGACAATGCGAAACTTTGCAATGATATAATATTACGAAAAGCATTGAATTTTTGTGTTTTGATATTATTTTTGTTTGACAAAAAAAGTTTATGGATTTATTCATTGACACACTGCTCTACATTTCGTCTTAGATAAGACCCTGATCTATGCCGTGCCTTTAAAAAAAGAAATAAACAGCAAAACCAATCAAAACTGTTTTAATATCATGGTTCAATTAATGCCTAATACAATCCACTCTTCAATGCTTAAATCATTAGACTTAATGATACATTTTTTTTTTCATATCAGAAGGTGGCATCTAAAAGCCCGCATTATACATTCCAAATTTCATATGATTTTTCATTTGATTCGCTATGCAGTTTGTTGTTGTCTCGAGTTTTTGAAAGCATATTTAACTTGATCGACTCTCGAGCATCATCATTATTATTTCAACCTATCGACGCACATATCTAATTTTTTTTAATAAAAATGCTCAACAAACAAACAAATATTTGGTCCAAAATTCCAATTTAAAACTGAACAAAATTAGAAAACGACAACATTTGCTTATCTTAGCTACAAAATGTAAAACCACCTGACCAACTTGACCCCTTAGGCCAGTCTCCCTGCCTCTTAGCATATTTGTGAGCCAACAAACATGAACATCTGAAGCTAGTTAGAGATAGATGATTGGCTGATAAGAGCGCTCGTAATGAGTACACATTAAACTATTGAAATTTTGTTTAATTAACTATTGCACAATGGAATTGAAAACCAAAAAATAATGTGATATAAAAAATTATGAAAATAATGCCAGACTTTGTCTTCATTAAAATTTATGCGCGTTGACATTTTTAACCCCCCCTGGAAAAATTTTAACCCAACTTGGGCCGTAAAATACATTAAAATTTGACTTAGTTGGGTAGCAAAAAAAAAAACGAAATAGAATACTTAAAAAAATGGAAATAAAGAATGGTTTTTTAATAACGATCTGTAAATGTTAGGGTTCTTGTTAATACCCTGTACTGAAAGTTTTGTTTCTAAAAGGAATTTTATGTGTGGGAATGTAAAAAAGAAAAAGGGTACAACTTTATCAAGGATTCTACTCTAGGAACTAAAAAATAATATGAAATCTAATATAATCTTACCATTAAGCGTATGCTAAGATAATGATCCGTTGATTGGGACATAGCTTTGTGATGAATCTTAAAAAAATTCCCTTTTCTCCTTTTCTTCAAACTTCCTGAGTTCGATACTTAGGAACTACAAAACCTAGATACTTTAAATCGATAACGAACTTAAATCGAAGATTCTTCAACTTAATTCATATTTTTTCATATTTAACAGGGTATTTTGAAAGTCAAACGGCTTCATATAGACTCTAGATCATTACTACTTGCTCATTATACTCGATACCGAAGGTAAAGAGTATATTGGGTTTGTGCAATGTCCGTCATGGTGTCTGTCCGTCTGTCCGTCTGTCCGTCTGTCCGTCTGTCCGTCTGTATGTTCGCAACTTTTTTCCACACCCTTCAAGTTAGAGACTTCAAACTTTGCAAATCTGTTTATCTATGGCATAGTAAATTAAAGTGTCAAGATTGGAGTTCTACGATAACTAGGGGGCTGGCAAATCGATAAACTCGATAACGCAAAATCGATAGATCCAGCTATTTCGCAAGCCCTTACAGCTAGAACTACCAAATTTGGGGAGAAAATAGCTACTAACAATCCCCAAAAAACTGCATCAAAAATTTTGGAGCCACGCCCACCCATACCGACCCCAGCCCCCCCGCAGTTTAACACTAAAAATGCCCATATCTACTACAGTTTTTGAGCTAGACCCTCCAAATTTGGTACCAAGATAGGTGGTAACGATCTCGAACCCAATTCATTAAAACTTTGGATGCCACGCCCATCTATACTGCCCTATCCGCCCTCAACCACTCCAACGCTTCGCTAAAAACGGTAGTGCGTGTATCTTCCATAGTGTTTGAGCTAGAGTCACAAAATGTGTTAGGTAGATAACTGGTTACGACCCCCCAAAAACTGCATCAAAGTTTTGGAGCCCCACCCACCCATTCCGCCCCCAGCCCCCCCGCAGTTGAAAAACAGAAATGCTTATATCTTTTACAGTTTTTGAGTTAGAGCCACCAAATTTTGTGCCAAAATAGGTGATTATAGTCCCAAAATAAATGCATAAAAACTTTGGATGCCACGCCAATCCATACTGACCAAGCTGCCCCAAACCGCCCCAATGCTTCACTAAAAACGGGAATGAGTGTATTTTCCAAAGCGTTAGGGCTAGAGTCACCAAATTTGGTAGGAAGATAGCTAATAACAATCCCCAAAAAACTGCATTAAAGTTTTGGAGCCGCGCCCCCCCTGAACCCGAGCCCCCTGCATTTTGAAATCAAAAACGCCTATATTTTCCACATTTTTTGAGCTAGAGCCGCCAAATTTGGGGCCAAGATAGGTGATGAAGAAACCCAAAAAAGTGGATGGCGCCACCCACCCATACCGCCCCCAGCCCCCCTTCCACCATATTCTACTAACTTTGAGCTAGAGCCACCAAATTTGGTATGAGGATAGCAATTAACATCATAAACAGATCTGCAGAAAAACTTTGGACGCCACGCCCCCCCCATACCAGCCCCCAGCACCCAGCCCCCCTTCTACCAAATTCTACTAACTTTGAGCTAGAGTCACCAAATTCGGTTTGAGAATAGCTATTGACATCATAAATAGATCTGCAGCAAAAGTTTGGATGCCACGCCCCCCCTTACCAACCCCATCCCCCCTTCCCCCAAATTTTACTATTTTTGAGCTAGAGTCACCAAATTTGGTATGAGGATAGCAATTGACATCATACACAGATCTTCAGCTAAAATTTTGATGCCAAGCCCCCCCCCCCATACCTCCCCCAGCCTACCATCCACCATATTCTTCTAACTTTGAGCTAGAATCACCAAATTTGGAAGGAAGATAGCTTTTTGGCATCCCCATCTGCACCAGACAATCTTTGAGGCAGCATACACCCCTGCAGCAGCATACACCCCTGCCGTATCCACACACCATTGCAATCAGCTCTCTCTTTTAATCTGTTTTACTACTGGTATCGAGTATACCGCAGTCGGGTGCGTCCGACTGCAACGTTTCTACTTGTTTTTTTTTTGGTTTTATTTTTTTTTGTCTCTACTTTCATATTTTACGATAGAGTTTTTTATTGCTCCGACCCCTTAAAAACAGAAGGGGTGGAGGGGTAAAGGGGACAGGGCACGTTGAGCGTTGATTGCACGCACACACCATGCAGGTTGGCATTTTATTAATGAGATTAATCAATTTTTTTGTACATTCTTTTTCGTTTTTCATTATTTCCAGTTGTTGTTACTTTTTGGTTTGAACTTGTGGTCTCTCTAAGTCGTCGTTGGTGGAGTCTGTCTTGCTGTTGGTTGGTGTTTTGTTTATTTTTTACGATGCCTTTGGCCAGGGGGCTTAATATTTATGTGGGAGTTGTTGTTCTTGTTGTTCTTGTTGTTGTTGTTGTCGTCTGCTGTTTGGCCGGGTTTTTCACTTGATGGCCTTTTACGATCTGTCAACGCTGTTCCTATGTGTAGAATATATGAGCTCAATTGTCTTTTTTACGACTGCAGCTCATTTGACTCGTTCTCGCAATCACCCTCACCCTCACCCTGACACTCTTCCCCCTTGCACATAGCCTGTCAACAGTTTACATAAAAAACAACAAAAACAACATCAAGTTAAAGCAAACGTACCTATTTTATGTTCACTACAAAATGTATGAAATGTACTGCTAATAGCAAAGAGAGTCAGTCTCTCCCCCTCGGGGATGTGTGTGTGTGTGTGTGTTGTGTATGTTGCATGTTGCTGTAGGCGGCGGCTGTTGTTGTCTGTACACTTCATCAGGTAAAGCGGAAGTTTTATGACCTCTATGCAAGAAGTAGATATAGATATTGTTTAATGTGTGCGAGAGTGTGAGTATCGAGGCGCCACCAGAGTGTGATGCCTATGACTTTGTTGTCATGCCCCCCAAAGGTGCAAGCTGGCATTGACAGTTAACTGTGCGGTTAACAGTCATAAATCTGGGCGACAAGTTGATGTCATTTTAGATGTTTTGTTGCAGCTAAAATCACAAAATTTTGTTGACACATAAAACTAAAGTTTAGGTGACTTTATGTCGCTCCTTAGGCCGCCTTTCTGGGATTACAGTTTTGAGTGCTTCATTTACAGCATATGTATATATATACTTTAACCTTTAACGTTCCTCAAATATTTGCAATCTCATGTCTTAAAAAAAAAAATCTTTTACTATTTACCTTTTAAAATTCCTTGTTGCCAACTGTGCCTTTTGCGCATTGTTGTATGAAAAAACCAGCATAGAAATTGTTACAAAAACGCTGCGGGCCATTTGCCAAAAGAGAGCTCAAAGAGCAACGCTTGACAAACGTTAAGATAACTGGCCCAAAAAATAAAAGAAAGAAAAGAAACCCAAAACTGAGCAACAATTGCTCAACAAAAAGGCAATTAAATTCCAAGAAATATATTTGTAAAAACTCTGAGCTTCACTCCCGCTACAAACCACAAAATGCAACAATGCAACACGTGAGCAGGGCGAGCCCCTGTGTCAAAGGTAAGGAAATCGGTAGTCATAAGTAGCCGGTATAAGATTTAACAATGCCATTCACTGAGCGTCCGATTTAAGGTCACAAAAATAGCAAAACAAATGCATAAAATAAAAACTGAAACTGAGTCAGATGCTGTGCGGAATGTTGGTCAGGTAGCTGAAAAGACGATCATCATCATGAATGGGTCAGTGATCATCAGGTGATGTTGGCATGACAATTAAAATTAGGTAACACGGTGAAAATTGGAAAGTTGCCGCCTCTCTTTCAGTTAAGAACTTTTTGAACTGAACCGCTCAACGATTTAAGATACAATTTTATATGTGGCTTTGATGCTGCCGCCACTTTATTCCCATTGTTGCACGCTTGATGGAGTAATTTTTTGTAGCTGCTGCCACAGCTATTTAACTAAATATTTTGATTAAAGCCATGCTGTGACTTTAAAGAGAGCGAAAAGAGAAAAGAGAAAAAATCAATAAGCTTCCGACTTCCGTCTTTGCCTATTGTCGCTTCATTTAAATGGCAAGTTCACGCCCGACTCTCTCCCTGTCTCTTTCTGTTTGTCGTCTCGTCTGTCCATTAAAAGTAAATTCCTCAAATAAAAAATTGTAGAGAACAAAAACTTTTTGGCTGTCAACAGCAAACAATGTCAACATGCCCAAAACATGCAAAGGGTCTTCTAGCGACGCGTCTCTGGTTCACGGACAACCCCCTCCCCTTACCGCTACCCCTTAAGAAAGAATCAACGAAATATTCATGCGAAAATTTGTTAACTTTTTCTTCAGGCATTCGCCATTCGCCATTGACGCTCTCTCTCTGTCTTCCTCACTCAATTGGACACAAAAGGGCTAAGCTATACAATTTTGGGGCCATCTATGCTTGCCTCAACTCAACCTTCCATTTTGCTCTCGCTCCTTTTTTATTCATGAGCAAACACAACAACAACAAAAAATAATACAAATGAAAATAATAAAAATACAAATTGAAAGGAAAACAAAACACTTTTTGTTGTTTGTTTGTTTGTTAGTTGTTGTAGCTGTTGTCCTTGCCCCTTTTGGTTGGTCAAAATAAAAATAAATATATTATTTTACACGCTGCCAACACACACACACACACATACGCACAGAAAGAGAGATCTAATTCAAATTCAGTTGAAGAAGTGGCAAAATAATGTGCCAGCAGGGCGTGCACCATGTGGGTGGAGTTCTTTGCCACAAACGGGCGTTCTAACTCTGGGCCCGTCGACGGTGGGGTTGTCTCGCCGCGGGGCGGCATCCGTGACGACCATCAAAAAAAAAAAAAAAACGAAAGAAAAAACGTTGGCAGGCAGGCAGGAAAAAGGCGACGCCGGCACGGGCCACCCATTTGTTGTAACAGCACGCCCCCCGCCCCGCTCCACCATCAAACCCACACACACACACACATATCCAAAACAACTTAACTCAACTGAGAACTCAACTCATTCTATATGCGATGCTAACGATTGCAGGCTGAATGAAACCAATACGTGTCCTTGCGATATATATATATCTGTATATATATACATTAACATATTTGTTTTGTCTGCTTTACTTGTACTTTTAGCACCCTTTCTGTCTTGGCGACGCAGCGGGTTGTCATTCTCTGAAAGTGCGCAAGAAATTATGGCGTCAAATAGAAAATATGAAAAGCCACTGAGACACCTCGCCACGCACACCAACACACACACACACACACACACACACTGAGTCCGATTGTCACAGTAGACAATGAAAGTGCCTTTGATACATTTTGAGTTGAACTTAAGTCGACTGCCGAATACGCTTTTAATGCGGAATTAATTGAGTTGAATGTGTTGGGTAATTTATTTTTGCTTCTGGCTTTTATGGGTTTCCAAGTTTCTAGTTTTCAATAAGTTATCGATTATAATCGCATTTAATTTCTATGATTTTTTTTTATTCAATTAGCATAATTTGTCAATCAAGTTTTACTTTTCAAACCCTTTTTTTTCAATTTTATTTAAAAAATTTTATTTAAGTACTTTTTATACTTCATTTCAAGTCTAGCAATAATTTTAATAATCAATTAAAGTACATTCAAACATTATTATCATTTCTTATTTCTTAAATCGTTATCAAGCTAAATGCTTCTTTTTTTTGTTACCATTTCTTAACCCTTAACAATGTCCTGACAATTTCACAGAGACGTATATTTCCTTCAATCTAGCTAAAATTTATGCAAGTACAAACATATAATCCATGATTGCTTTCACGCTTCTGAGCTACACTTAGACAAAAAGAACCCAATATACATAATACATAATACACAATTTATAGTATGTATGTATGTATATGCCCGCTCCACACCATCGTGGGGCATGGACATGTGGGTCTCTAACGAATTCTGGCAGCTATCCCACAGCATTTCTCTTACCCTTTCCTAACCACCCACCACCCGCTTGCTGACATCCACTTAGAAGAGTTCAGGCATAAAAAACATATGTTGCCATTGCTGGATTTTATTTTGGGGTCCTTGTTTTTGTTTCCTTCACTCCTTCGAGAGTCGCTTTTCGGTTGTGCTTTTTCCCAACAATTGGTTTTTAGGTGGCAGTCGAGCACATTTTAAGTGGTAATCATTTACGCTTCGCAAATAAATACCGAGTTTGTGATTTGAATTTTCTCCACCAAACACCCAACCAACCAACCCCCCAGCCGCATCGAAAACCCCCTTCGCAGTCGACCGCACAACAGTTGAGCTTTGTTTCGTTTTTTGGCTCTTGCTCGATACGCTTCTGTTTTTGTTGTTTTGTTGTTTTGTGTTTTGTGTTTTATTATTTTGTTTGAGTTCATCCTTCATTGTTTTGCTTTTTGTTACGCTTCTCTCTCTTTGGTTACTTTTGTATTGCCTTACCTCTCTCTCTCTTCCCGACACGGCATCATGTCATAAAATTCGGCGGGTCTTTGAGCATTGTAAATTTTTGAAAAAAAAGGAACGCCTTCGTTTGTTTTGGCAAAGAAAGCTGCAATAGGTTCGTTTTATTGTGATTCTTCGGCACGTTGCAGATTTCCAAGTTAGGCTTTACACCTTTTTGCCAAGGCTTTTGGTTAATGAGGGTTAGGCATTGGCATCGGCATCGATTTCATTTTTATTGCCCGCTTCCCAACTGCAAATGAATCATTGAAATTGTCGCAATGAAATCGAAATGTTTGTTTATTTTTTGTTTGCATTAAATAACTTTATACTGATTTAATGTTGGAGAAGGTTAAGTAAGCGAAAAAGATCTCAAATAAGGCTTTGACTTAAAAATTAAATGTTGTTGAAGTAAATCTTTGTACTTTTGTTTTTAATTGAAATTACCTTTTTAACTCGTTCCTCGTACTAATCACATTTAAATCTCAATTTAAACTAATCTATCGATTGGTTTGCTTTGGACTATTTTTTTTTTTAACGGTTCTTGATTAAATTTGAAGGGGAAACATTTGAAGATTGGGTTTATCTAGGAGTAATTTCATCTAGAATCTCACTAATCGGAGATTTCAGCATGTTATTCTTTTTTGGAATATTCTAAACTGCCTTTTAAACTATTTTCACGACCATCAAATACCGAATTTTTTGATTAAGCATCATCTTGTCTTTGATCCAAGTTTATATCTGTGCATTTCCTTAATTGTATTTTTCTTCAAGTCAAAGTAAATAAATTGTGTTTACGATTCCCAGTTAAGCATTAATGACGGACTACTTTACATTTGGCTTCCTCCTTATTTTTATATACTCTACCCAATTTAAAAACCCCAAGAAAAAAAAAACATTAAACTCAATTTGAACTTGTTTCTTTTCTTTATTTCTTTTTTTGGGTGCTTTGTACTTTCGTTTAAGACTTAAAAGTAAAAACCCCAAAAACGAAAGTTCAATTTGTGGTCATAGAAATTGTGGCTTTAACCCTAGCGTCAGCGTCAGTGTCAGTCACACAGCTGGGCGAAGTCGATCGGGCCAGAACCTAGTTCGCTCTCCCTCTCTCTTTCTTTGATTCTTTGTCTCTTTCTAATGAATTGGCTGCGTTTGCGCAGACCGCAGTTAATGACACACACGCACGAAGCACGAAAGAGCAGAACAACAAGAAGTTGAAGTAAACCCAAAAGAAACTCAAAAAGTCGAGTAACACGATCAGGTGCGAACAAAATTATCAAGAGACCGCGGAGCAGATGCAGATGGAGTTGGAGATGAAGGCCAAGACAGTAAAAGAAATAATAATAATAAAAAAAAAAATAAACTAAGCCTGTAGCTATAAAAAGAGAGCGAGAAAAAAGTAAGTTGGAAAAAATCAAAACTTGCCGCGAAGCTAATTATAATTGCCTGGGCAAAATCAAAGAAAGAAAAAAAGGTCTCTTAGGGAAGTCAGTTAACCACACAACAACAACAACACACAACAAAAGTCAAGTCGTTGGTTTTATTGATTCGGCGTTGAGGTTTTTTCTTGTATTTTATTTCTACTTTACTTTTTTTTTTTCGTAATTTGTGCGTGTGCCGGCATCTTAAATAATTTTTCATTTGTGGCACGTCTGGCATAACTCAGCTTATGAAATATCATTCAACTTCTACAGTTGAGAGGCAGTGTTTTTATTATTATTAAATTTATATTTAATTTCAAGGTTGTCCGCAACGGAAAACAACAACAACAACGTTGACGACTCTACGCTTAACGCCTTGCCAGAACAATGGCCTTAACTCTATGATTAGGCACCGCCAAACACACACACACACACACACACACTCTAAAGATACAAAATATATATACTTATATAATACAATACATATATATGGTTAGGTAGCTAAACAATTGTTCGGTTGTGTTGTTGTGTGGGCGTGTGCCAGTGTGACCAAACTGCTTGGGAATTAGCTCAAGTGCAAGCGGCGTTCACTTCACATGTTTGATAGAAAAAAAAGAAAAAAAAAAAATAATAATCAACGAGCTTCATCTATGGATAATGGATTTGTTATTGAAAAGAGAAAAAACGCGTTTGAGCTACTGAATTGAGGTCTCTGCGAATTGATTGAAATGCTAGGCATTTATAGTACCAGTAATAAGTACCATATGTGGACAATCAGAGATATGGAAATACAATTAGCTCTACTCAATGCCAAACAGCTAATTGAAAGCCAGCAAATCGAATTGAAGAGTTGAGGACTTGATTATATTACTTGCATGATGCAGTTTTATCTTATTTGCAGTTTTCATTGAAAGATATTTAAATTTAATACAGTTCAAGTTCCATAAAACGAAATTTCACGGAGACAAGAATAAACTTTGTGATAAAGAATGGATTTTAGATTGAATTCTTTATAAAGAAAACTTTGGTAAACGGAAAATTCATTCTATATAAGTTCAAAAGTACTCAAATGACAAGAATATTCGTTCGTTTTTTTAAAGGATCGATAACTTAATTTTCTTGTAGGGTTTATCTTATCGATATTAAATAGAAATATTTCCCTCTTGACACAATATTTTCATTCGAAAACTTTAATAAAATAATTATATAAATATTTTTCCTTGAAGGAATTTATTTTATTCCATTTCCTTTTCAACTCAAATTTTACACTAACAGTTATCTTTACTCTCTTTACTTTCAGGTTATAAATCGAAGCCAATTAACAACTTGAAATGGTAAGTTTAACGATTTCAACCTATATTTATATTGACCCAAAAACAAAACATGCTAAAAGCACTCGAAAAGATGCTCGACAATGCTTGTGCCTCAAATTGCTGCCACACAACAAATACGCGTTGATAATAAAGTTTTCTTCTAATTGAAGCAAATACAAACAACAAACATTTTCTTCTGTTCTTGTTGTTGTTGTTTTGCGGTCTTATATCGAATATTGACATATCAATTTCTCAAGCAATGTAAACATATATCAAATTGATCGTGCAACTTGTCATGCCCAAATATACTATATCACATATGCCAAATGGATGTCCGACACTAAATGAAATTGTAAACACACACACACACACTATATGTGACGCATTGTGTTGAAAAGAAATTAACACGATATCAAATAAAACATCGACTGAACAAACAAACACACACCAAAAAAAAAAGAGTTGCTGCAAGAGGCAGGCGGCAGCTCAATTTGATTTCCAGAGCGCTACAACAACAATAACAACAACAACAACAGAAAAGCCAAACCAAAGTTCATGTTCATGTTGTTGTTGTTATTGCAATTGTTGTCGATTTTGTTGTTGTCGATGTTATTGTTGGGCTTTCAACGCCTGCGCAAAAGTCAAGCGCGACAAGCGTCATAAATTGAACCTACAACATGCTAAACAATGCTAGGCAACAACACGATTTTGAGCTGGACTTTGTTGCGCGTTGTTGTTGTTGTTTTCGTGCATTTAACAGCCACACCCAACAGCAACAACAACAACAATAACAATTTAGTCAATACACATCGATAGATATGCATCAATACTTAGCATGGTTCCAGGTTCAAGCTGGGGTCTCTGTATGGTCTAGTTGCTCCATTCTCCCTCTCGCTCTGTCTGTCTCTCCACACTCTTTCCTCGCCTCCCTCGTTCATGTAGCCGTCAATTTATCGAATTTCACACGCAAAATGTGGAGTGTCTAAGTGGAGTGTCTAAAAGCCGATGTTGTTGTTCTGTTGCTGTTAAGCAAGGTGATCTAGAGCTCCACCTATGTTAGACAGCTTTTACAAACTCTTGTGAGTGAGCCTGTGTGTGTGTCTGTGTGTGTGTGTTGCTCGATCGCTTAGTCATGTGTGTGTGATTTTTGTTTTTGTGTCGATCAGTTTAGAACTGCAAAAGTTTTCAACGCCAACTCCAGCTGAGTTTTTGTGTTTTCGAATGGTTTTTTCTTATGCTTTTGATGCAGCGCTTTGAAGCTGATTAGACCTAAAAATATATATGTATATATCTACAGCTATGTATTACAGACTGTAAACATGCATCGATAATTGTATAAACATATGTTCATTGTTTATGTTTATTGAGCTTGAACAATTTTTTGAATAAAGTTATAAGCTTGAGTGTTAAACATGCAGAGTTGAAGGGAGTATTTTTGAAACCAAGTTTCAAGACACAATTTTTAGCTATTGACGATCTTGATATTAACTTTAAGCGTAAAGTTTTTAAGAAACGTAGTGCTAAGGAATCTTAGTTGAGCTTTAAGATAGAACTTCTTTTAGTTCAAGATAGAACTTAAAGCTTATGTTGTTGGGAGAAGTTCTGGATTCTCAAGTTTTCAAAGAAAGAAAAGTTGTAATGTTAAATTTTTTGTTGAAATAGTTTCTTGATACATTTATTGTTTAATTTGTAGCTAGATTCAAATGCAGTCCAAGGTCTAACTTTAAGTAGAGTCTTATAGAAGAACAAAGCTGTGGATTGTACAAGCTTAGGCATAAAAAGAGTATTTGAATACATACGTTAAGTTTTTACTTAGGTTTGATTTTATGATTAAAAATTCTTGAAACAAAACTTTTCAAATGCTAGAAAATCCGTTGAAAGGTTGTCTTAATTTATTTTTGAGGGCAATTCCAGTTCCAGGTCAAACTGCGAGTAAGTTCTAATTGAAGAACAAAGCTTGTTTTGTTCCCAATGTTTCTTTTACACTTTCTTAACATAGAGATGTTCTTTATGCTTCTTTTTGTCACACGAACTCAAAACATGACCTTTAATTAGCAAAAATAGAACTTAAAAATGTTGTCAATTGTTTTCATTTATTATTTTCTAACTCAGGCGCTTCGATTTGACCCATTCAATCATTCAAAGAATCATAGAGCTGTGGCACAACTGCATTTCAAGCATTTAAATTAGATCGCAAGAGGCATTGATAATTATAAATATTCATGCAACAACAAACACTCTGATATGTGTGTGTTTGTGTGAGTGCTATAATAAAATGCAAATGTGTCAATTAAAGTGTGCTTTATTTTGACAACAGCAAAATGCTGGGGGAAACCTCGCCCGCTCTTCTGCCTGCTGCTCCAGTTGCAAAGCTTGGACACTAATGCATGGATATGTTGTTTGAACGGGGAAAGATAGATAAATATATATAAATGTATATGTATTTGTGTGTATATACTCGTATAGACAGCACAAGCACTTGGATGTCAGTTTTGATGTTGAGTGTTGCTTGCGTTGCGTTGCCCGACTGACTGCCTGACTGGCTGGCTGGTTGTTGACCTCACTCAATGAAAGTACGCAAACACACACACACACACACACACATGAACAATGCACACCCACAGTGACAACAAAAGCGTAGTTTCACTTACAATTAAATGACGTCGACGACATTTGTACAATTGTTTGCCACAATAGCAACGCGGGACATCAATAAAAGCGAGAGACCCCAGAGCTACATATGTGTGTGTGTGTGTGTGTGTGTGTGTTTGTGCTTTGTGGTTTCTACAAAAGGCCAGCGATCGGTCAATGTGCTAGTTGTTGTTGTGCCCGCATCAAATCGCAATCAAATCGCTTCTCTTACACCCAAAATCTTATGCAATCCGCCAGATGATGACAACTTGTGTGTGCGGGATATCCCCGTTAATGGCAAAGAAGCAATATTTAATTAAGTTATTATTACAATTTGCATAAGCAAAACTCCCCCCCCCCCCCCTGCCAGCACTTAATTAGCGCCACACGTGCGCACAACAAACACACACACACAGTAACACACACATAGATTTAGTCTCTTTTTGTACATTTTTGATTGACGCAATGCATCGAAGTGGCAACGTTGCGGTTTCCGGTCGTCCAGTTGATGATGTTGTTCACTTTTGCTTTGCTTTGCTGCACATACACACACATACATAACCGAAAATTTATGTTTATTGACGTTTGTCAACAATTTATTTAAATTTATTGTGACAGCTCATTTTGCTCTTTCTCTCATTCGATCGCAACATAACTAAGGTATGCAGGTTTGAACAATATTTATCTGCCAGTTCTTGATATATTAATCGAAGAGAAAATTAGAAAGAGAAGAGAGAGAGAGAGAGAGTAGGGGGCGTTAATCAAGCGCAGCTGATATGATGATGCCATGTGCATAATTTTATTTGTTGGGGGCGCCAACAATTTTCATATGCAGGTGCATCAATTAAAGAAAATTGAGCAGGGTTGGAAAAACAAACAACAATCAAAAATACTTGATCATGGTAAAAATGAGAGGCGTATCTTAATAGTTGTACATTTGTTATAGACGATTGATCATTTATTTATAATTGGTGAGAATTTAGGAACTAATGGGAAAAGGAATTTTTATTTTAAAAATGAAACACGCAACAACAAGCAAGGGAAACCAGCAAAATTTAGATATAGGTAAAGTCATAACTGGCACAATTTTGAATTCGAATTTTTTTTTTTACCAAACTTATGCCGAAAATATTGTAAATACTTTTGGATATGCTACAAAAATCGTTGAAAATTTATTATATTTATTTTATTGAAATCATAATTCTGTTTTTTATGCAAAACTTCCATTTAAAAAACAAAAAAAGTCTTCGTAAGAGAGAAAAATCGTAATCGGGAATTCACTTTGCTATTTCCCAAATTTCGTTGTACGGAAGTGTGACTGTACTTTTAGTGTGACCATTTTTCATTCATCGTTTTCCGTCTTGATTCATAACTTATTGACCTATTTTACAGGCAACCTAGTCTCTCACGTCTGCTATAAATAAAATCTAGAATCGCATGAGAATTCATTATCTTTTTTGTCTTAAAAACAAAGTCAGCATGAGTCATTTATGTTTTTTATTGCTTCCCAGGAACTTTTAACTGAGTTGCAATCATCGATGACTAAAACGCAAACCGAAAAAGTTTAGTTTAATTCCTTTTGCATTTAATTTATTGTTGTCTGAGCCTGCGGCCAACCAACTGAAGAGAAGCTGCAAAACGCAACCCTTTTTTGTTGCTGTTGTTGTTGTTGTTGTTTCTGGTATTGCCATATTTAAGTTGAACGTTGAACGTGTTGTTTGTTGCAAGCGAGCAACCTGTGACTATAGAAAAAAAAACAACAATAAAAAAAAAGGAAACATGCGCGCACACATAAATCATAAGCGTCGGCGGCGAGTTACCCAGAAATGGTCAAAGATACAAAGCTATCCATATATACATATATAGTTAGAAAGAGAGAGAGAGAGAGAGAGAGTGAGCAAGAGATATAGTAAAAATGGCAGTCAAAGTTTTTAACAAGCATTTAACGATTTAATTTGGCAAATACAGAGAAGTCCCAGAAAGAGAGTCAAGTTAGCACACAGAAAAAAGGGTTTCAAGAACTCTAAGCAACGGATATTTATGGATTGAAGGCGCAACCTTGCCAAAAAAAAAAAAAACAACAAGCGAACTGCCGCGACTGGGGAATTGCTAACTGCGGCAAATGTTGGCTGAAAGTAGTAGTTGTAGTTTTTGCTGTTGTTGTATTGGTATTGCCATATGCAAAAGTGCCCTAAATGACCCGAAAGGGAGAAAGAGAGAAAGGCTACAAATGGACAGGGTTTGTGTGTGTCCCGTACGTATGGGATATAGTACCATATGTGTGTGTGTGTGTGTGTGTGTTTGTATGCTGAACTGCCGACTGCAAATGGAGCACATAAATTAAGGCCCACCCAAACGTTGATTTCTTTCTTAAAGACTCGTTGCAAGACTGAACGAAAAGTTTGCTTACGCATTGAGAATCATCGGCATAGCCATACGTTGCTTAAGTGCTTTGTCTCTTCTTCTTATATTGCAATGTAAACAAACCATATGGCTTTAGCGGTGGAACATTGTTGCCATGTGCTCTTTGTTTATGCCATTGAAAATAAATGTTAACAATTAATGTAATACCATGTTAAAAACATATTATAGATATTTTTATAGATCTAAAGCATTATATCAATGTGTTTATAAACAATAAAATGATGATATAACAATTTTGTTAAATAATTTCCATAGAATAAAAAATCAGCGACAACTCTGTATTGCTCAGCATTCATGCATGTTTTCACTCCAGTCAAACCATGCATTCAGTCTTAACAGCATTCGTTAAAAAAATAACTCAACGAACTCTTGCGTAAGCATCGTTTGGGTCGATACTCGGCGTATCATATGTTCAAACTTTGCGTGCCGCGAGTCTTTAAGAAAGAAATCAACGTTTGGTTGGGCCTTTATATTCCATTCGATGATATTTGCGTTTTGCTGCTCTTTACTTAAAAAGCGACGGTTTCTATGTATGTGTGTGTGTGTGTGTGTGTGTCTGTCGTCGTCTGAAGGGGCAACCAGAAATGGGACCCCATGGACCGAGGAACACAAACAGACACACAGGATTCAAACGAGCAGGATTGGAATTCTTTTTTCGTTTTTTTTTTTTTTAGTTTGCCAGAGTCAGCAATTTGCTATGGCCATATTTCTTCAGACTACACACACACACATGGATTTTAGTTTTTTTTTTTTGTTATACCCTTTAGCTATTAAAAAGGCAAATAGCTAAAAGTCTGTGGTAACAGTTGGCGCTTATCGACTTTTTTTTCGTAAAAACTTGAAATGAACTAAAAATTTAAATAGTTAAGATTTAGTGTTTGCAGGGTATCTGTAAGTCGCAATAGCATTGCAAAATATTTTCTATTTGATTTTTGGCATTTGTTAAATGTGACTTTGACTTGGCAGCGTTTCTCGATTTCAAATTAAAGGATTTCGAGGCTCGACCGCAATCATTTATCGACTCGTAGCGTTTTTTTTTTTTTTTGGTGGTATTATTATTTTTATCCATCTATCTGGCTAAGTAAATGCGCCATAATTTATGTTGCCTGCACCATTAAAATAATATATATATATATATATATGTATACAAAATGCTGCGGCAAGCGATCGATTTTTGTTTTTTTTTTTTGTGGTTGAGCCATTTGTTTTTTATTTTTTATCTTTAACTGCTAATTGCACTTCTCAGCAATTGATTTAAATTATCCAGCAAATGGATGTGCCGTTTTTTTTTTCTTTTTTTTTGTCATAATAAAAATAATAAATATTTCATAAATTAACGGTCACAATTGGGGTTAACCAGCGTTGAAAAACTGTTTGCAATTAAGCTCCACATAAAATAAACACAAATTATTACCAACAACAATGCAAAAAAAAAAAACGTAAAGTTTATCAAAAACTCTGTCAGTGGCATATGCGAAATGTTTTTTTTATTATTGTTGTTGTTGTCCTTATTTGGTTTTGCATTAATGTGACATAAACAAAAATGTATAAATTACATTTTATTCGTGCTACAAAAACTTTATAAATGCAGGCGCCGCCGCCTGTTGCGGTTTTGTTTAAAGGATATTCGAGTTGTTTTTTAGTTCAGATATTTTATTTATTTTTAAAACTTTGTAAATCAAAAAACCTGATTGTGAATTTGTGTATTAACAATTTAACAATTATTTGCAGTTGATTTAAAATATGTTTTTTGTAAAAGTTCAAGTGAAGTTTGTCTACAAAAAAAAATAAATAAAAGTAAGCTTCACTTAACTCTGTCTGAGAAAATTGATGTCTGCTTTTGATGTTGTTGTTTGTTTGGAATGCTCCATTAATGACAGGAGAGAGAAACAGACAGACAGACAGACAAACGGCAACTTGTTAGCCATAATGGACAGTAAATTAAACATTTAATTTATTAACAAACTGTTTTGCTGCTGCCAGTCTGCTGACAAACAACAATAACAACAACAGCAACAACAACAACAGCAATCAACTGCAATAAACGACTTTTAAAAGCTTCTTCTTCTGTCTCTGCTGCTGCTGCTGCTGCTGTTTGCTTTGCATTGAGCAGACGCATTAAGTAGTTGTAGAAGAGGAAGCATGCAACATTAAACGGAGTGAGTTGCTGATGTTTTATTATTTGTGGCAGCAGACTCAAACTCAAACTTTATAATAGTTTAAAAGCACACAAACACACGCACACACACACACGAACATAAACCTAATATGAAAACCAAATTAAGCCTGTTATATCATAACAGAGAGAGCGAGAGAGCGAGAGATACATTCGTCTCTTCTACTTCCACTTGAATACGTTGATTTATTTGCTGCAAAAGCCTCGAAATTGAAATATGCTCAAGCCCCCATCATCCCCCTCCCCCCTATCCAACCACTCCGACAAACAAATTGCACTAAATTGATAATTAGCCGAAGCGCAAGCTAGAATTTGTTACTCACTCAGCAGCAGCACAGATTACGGGTTTGTACACCCAGCGGCAGCAGCAGCAGCAGCAGCAGCACTTAAAACTAGAACACATTTTGAGCGAGGCAAACTAAATTCTAACTAGTTAAACTAGGCTAAAGCCGATTTGAGCATAGATAATGAACCATAATAATGCTGTAACATTTTACACAAACATTTCACACAAACTTTAAAGCTAAAAAGCTTGTAAAAAGTTAGGCAAACACCCTGTAAACTTGATAAACTTTAATCGTCGATATTTTCGATTATAATGGATTTCAATCAGAAATTTTTTGAGTTCTATCAATTTGTTTGCCATTTTTTAAAACAGTCTTCAAGTTTTCCATATTTAAAGGGTTTATGTTATCGATTGCAAGTGTGTATCGGAAACTTAAAGAGTTATCGATTGTTTGAAATAAACTTGCTCTATAGTATAGGAGAGTTTATAGCATTTTAAAAGCTTTGTGATCGACGCCCTCAAACAGACTCAAAGATGCTGTTGTTATCGATAACATTTGCTAGAAATCGCCTGTTGATGCTGATTGTATGTATACTAAAAGGTGTTGGAGATGCTTCACTCTGCCTTTTTTCGAACATTTACCCATTTTCTTTGTTCCTGTTAAATAATTGAAATTTTTTTAAATGTTTAAAATCTTTTTCAATTATTTTTAAACGACTTTTTTGAAAACTACTTGAATGTCAATAAATTTTAATTTTTATTGCACATTAACGGCTTGGAGTTTTGCCCCTTTTCTCTTTTATGTTGTGTTTAGGTTATGTGTGTTGGGCCATTTCGCAAATTGCTTGCTTGCAATTCTTGAGCTCGTCACCCACTTAAAAGGAAGAAGAAGAAGAAGCTAAAATGACCCACAAGTAGCGACATTGCTCCAGTTATTTCTTCGTCCGTTGGTTAATATACTTCCTTACTTACTGACTTACTTACCCAGCCAGCTGCTGGGCTTGGCTTGGCTTGGTTTCGTTCAATTTATAACTTTTAAGAAATGCAACCAGCCGCCATATATCATTATAATTGTCAATAATCGTTCGATTTATTTATATTTGCTCGTATGGGCTATGGCATTTAATGGCCATTTGTCCGGGATGCGGAATGAACGGAAGAAGCGGGGGCGAAAAAAAGGAACTCGTAAAACTGCGACAGTCTTTTTTATTGTATCTTTGTAGCTGGCTTATAAATCATGTGAGTATATATGAAAGCGGAAAAAAAAATAAAAAAAAAATAAGAGAATGAGGTTGATATTGAAATACCCTTTTGAAGAAGAGTTAAAAATAAAAATAACTTACTTAAAGTTGTTGAGAAAATCGCATTGAAAACCTTTTAAGCTACAAATATCATACCAAGTATTTGCTTTAAATTTTATAATAATCTATTTTCTATGATTAATTTATAAAAAAAAAGAGCATCACAAAACTTATTTTGCTGAGACGTAACATTTTATTGGGTCTGAAATTCTTGCCATATTTTTCTTTCGCATTTGCATAAGCGCAGGCTCAGTCAAATTATAACTATGTTTTTTTTTTTTTTGGGACCCTTTTCGCTTAGATCAAAAGACCGTTCGGTATCAATATTTAAAAGCCAACAAGTCAAGGTCACACAAACAACGAAACGACCAGACGAATTATGAATGGAAAAAAAGGCGACTGGAGGGAAAGAACTTTTTTGTTGTGGGTTTTATATGTTGGCCAAACTAGTAGCTGATTGTCAGCAGCAGGCTTAACTTAAACAGCGTTGTATGAAAACAAAAAATTTAAATAATTTATAAAATTTGTTACTTATGGCGCCAGCCAAAACCACCCCTACGGGCACGGCAAACAAACAACAACAAAAATGCTGCGAGTTTCTCACAAAAAAAAAAGAACCGAAAAAAGAAAATTCAGCGAAACGGTGGCGTATGCGTAATCCAAAATACCGGTAAGCTTGCAGCGTTTCGCTTTCGCCCTCTCTCTCTCCTACTCTCTTTCTTAAATGTTGCTCCATCTGCATCTGGCCTTAGCTACACGGAAGTCGACTCTCGGCTGTACCCGCCGCACTCCCTCTGCTGCTCCTGTTGTTACAGCTTTTGTGTGTTGTGGCGTTTGTTTTTTATTTTTAACGAATTTTTATGATGTCTATGGCAATGGAGCAGACATTCTTTGTGCCACCGCCGTTTGGTACATTAAAAACAGCGTCTACTGAGTCCACTCCCAGTAGCACCACCCCACGCACTCCCTCCACTCTATGCATACTTGATTGTGTGTGTGTGTTGTTGTCTCTCCTTGGAGCGTGTGATAATAGCATGAGTTTTATGCTAAATGGAAATTTTTCAGCATGCAATTTGCTTGGCTTAGCTGAGAGTCTTTGAAAGTCAGGCACCTGTGACAGCTACCCCCCCGCCCATTCACTTGTGCTCACTCTGCTTCCTGTTGCCATTCTATTGATTTGTCGCGCTTTCATGGTGCGTATGCGTAATCCCATTTGACTTTGACTCGCCTGGCTGACTTATTTTTGCGTAATTTAATAACTTTGTTTAACATAATTGTCAATTGAAGCGTCGACATCGTCGTTTATAGCTCGTTTAATGCCTCACATCGACATCGATAAACATCGATAACACCGTCGTCGTTGTCGTCCTTGCGGCCTAAGCCCATCCACATAAAGTGTAATGAGCTTTGAAATTTGATAAAAAATAAAAAAAAAACAAAAACAGGAAAGAACAAAATAAACATGGTAAATAAAACTGCTGCTAATGTTGTTGGTATGGACAAGCAAAAAAAAGCCTTATCAGAGTAAGCTTATAATCATAAATTATTCGTTTTGAATCATGTCTTTAAAGTACTTGAAAAGTAGCTGCCGATAAGTCTGTTAAGTAATCAGAATGAATTCAAGTTGAACCGTTGAATTTCAACTTAAATTTTAGTGCCCTAAACAGTTATATTAAAATTCTTTTAGCTTTGATTAGTTGATTTAACTGCTTTGTGCTCCTTTTTGTTTATTCATCATCATTTCTTTCTGTTCATGAATAAATAAGCTAACATATTTTGACCACAATTGACAGCTACCCTTTTTTCGATCCAAGTTCTTTTTGTACATATTAAATTTGCAATATCAACAAACACAAAGACATATTTATTAATCCCCAACCAACGCAAGGGTATCTAAAAGCAAAAAG
The DNA here is from genome assembly GCA_035044585.1 of Scaptomyza polygonia. Classification (NCBI taxonomy): domain Eukaryota; kingdom Metazoa; phylum Arthropoda; class Insecta; order Diptera; family Drosophilidae; genus Scaptomyza; species Scaptomyza polygonia. The sequence continues at coordinate 2,276,328 of JAWNNU010001690.1, forward strand.
CTTAGCTCCAAAATGCCATCGACTGATAAGTACATATATATATATATATATAGATTTAAGTCTGGCCAAAAATGCCAAGTCATTTAATATTTAAGTAGCTGGAAAGCATTTTGACAAAATTGTTATGAATTTGTCACACACACACGCACACATACACAACATATTTTTGCTGAGTTTGAGCGTTATAAAATTTTAATTAGTCAACTGTGCGCTGCTGCATGCCACCAATTTGAACGGTTTGGCAAAGTTTTGATGCACACACAGTGCGTATACGTTATTCATACAGACTTGAAACTGAGAATGTGCAGCGCAATGTGTGGATGTTGCTAAACTTTTGATACCCTGTAATATATTTGATACGCAAGCAATTGAAAGTTTTCTTAACTGTTTACAGAGTATGTACTTAAAAGAGAATTCTTACTTATTTCATACTTCATAGAAGGACTCAAGTGCAGCGTCGCCGTTGCCGTTGCCGTTGTCGTTTGGCGGCAACATCTTTTTGCACACAAATGACAAACTGACGTACGTGACATTTATGTGAATTGGCAGCAGCAGCAGCTGCCAGCGGTATGAGGCCTGCGTGCAACATGCCGCATCAGCAATAGGCCCACCATATACATACATATGTATACATTTATGCATGACGATATATGTATAAATGCAGAAAAGCAGCACATAAAATGTATGTCAACTTTATGTACATACATATATATACATATATATATATATACAGAGAAATTTATGTCATGCCAAATGATATTTGTATATGGCGCATTTAGTCGAAATGTTTAAGTGAAAAGTGGTTTGTTAGTGGCTGGAAGCTGAGCAAAGAATCTAGTGGCAAGGATATCGTAGTATTTCAACTTTGGATTGGCATGTCAAGGTTCTGGTTATGACTTTGTTAAGGACACATCGCCCGGCTAGGTTGAGTAGTGTCTGTCCTGATTGCAATGCGGCTGCCACAAATGAGTGCAAAAACTCAATATAAACGCATAACTGAAAATTGTCATTACATATTTACATGAAATAAATATTGTAATTTTTAAAGGCAATATCTTTAAAATACAAAAAGCAAACGCAACTTTTTGTTGTACGGCCGATTCATTAAAATGTTATGAAACCTTTTCGATCGATTGCGCATAAAAATGTTTGCTATTAAATTTTAAATACACACAAAAACGTCGACTATCTATACACGTGTGTGTATGTGTGTGGGTGTTTTTGTGCTTGCAATAAAATGAAGTTGAACAAATCGCATAATAAAACGAAGAAATACAAGATACACAAAATGTGTGGCACACACACACACACACATACACACATTTATATAACTTTTTTGAGGGTTCTTCTTTTACACCAAATTTTTCGGTGGGTGGCCATAAAATTTTCGCCAAATGTCGTTTGATACGTACACGCTTATCACACGCACACGCACACACACACACAAACATACATACATGTACATTATTACGACTTCATAAGGTGAGTGTGTGTGTCCTTGTGTGTGTAAAGGCAATGCACATGTTTAAAGGACACAAAGCAGACACGCCAAAAAACCGCACAACAAATATAAACATATCGAACACAACGCAACACACGAGAAACAACAACAACGAAAACGACAACAACAACTCGATGGAAAATGACGGCTACAATAATAACCCCATCACGTATACGCCGCGTTGTTGTGCGGCTGCCGGCACACACGTGTGCGCTGTGTGTTGTGTTTCCGGGGGTTCGGGGCTCTCCATGCAGGAGTCCGCGACTCGCCTTTGATAAAATGACATTAAGAAGTCGTGACAATGCCACCTAACTGAACTGAACCCAAAAGTGGAGACGCCACCGAATGCCGTCAGCTTGAGCAACACTCGAGTTCAAGCCAAGTCGACAACAAACCGCATCCGACGCACACTGAAACGCAATCCAGTTGAAAACTAATGAAAATACTACATGAGCTGAGTTTGGAGCTTAAGCAAAGCACGTTGATATTTTGTGACAAGAATTTGTTTGCAATCAAAGAGTTGAAGTAGATTTTTCTATTTGTTGTTTGGGTTCGTTCTATGTGTCTTGTAATCTAATACAAAATGGTGATACTTTGGGAAAATCAATAGTTTTGAACGGTGGTAAAAGTATGCCAAGCATATTGCTGTGAACAAAAATCTGTATTCAAAGATGTAGTTCGATATTTTATTTAGAAACCTTTTTACATTGCAATAACAGTTATTGCAATATTTATACACTGATAGAAATCATCAAGTATTTTGTACCGAAGGCCCCAATTTTCGAACTTGATTTTCTCACATAGTACGGAATTACTGAATCCAAGAAATTTTAAAGCTAAAAAAAAATAAAGTTTTATAAAACGCCGCTAAAAATTTGAACCCAAAACTCGTACTTCAATCAAAAATTTTAAGCTCGGTTTCAGTATTTATGGAATTATACTTGATTCAAGTAGTTTTATTTATATTTCAAGGCTTTAGTACTCGATTTAAGTATTTTGAAATTTTGTTCATGTTTTTCATTCTTGATTTAAGTATTAGTTGAATAATTTCAAGTATCATACTTACATATATCAAGAACAAAATTCTAGAATTGCGGATGCTCAATTTAAGTACATTTAGATTTAATTTTAGAACGAGAACTCCAACCCCAATTATGACTGTTATTGCAATTTTTAGTACATCTGTTTCTTTTCAAAACTACTTGGTACATTGTCATTTTTAGGTTTTTCATCACTCTCGGGGTTACTCGACCGCGATCCATGCCACCGCCGACACAATTGTCGATGCATTTCCTTACTGGAAATTGCTGAATTAAAAAATAAGATTTTCTTCATCAAACAATAAGGAACAACAAACTTACAATATCTGTGGCAAGCGCTGAACAGGCAAGCAATATCACAATCAATAGATGTTTCATGTTCAGACTTTTTGACTGTTCTATTTGGTTGTAACTTTTACTCGAGTCTTATATGGTTTTTTCTTCTTCCTAAATTTAACGCTTGTAATTTACATTTGCTTTGGTTGTTAAGCTATAATTTGATATGCCAAGGCAAAATAGAATAAGTTCTGAAAAAATTCCCAACTTGGGTTATTTTTGTGATCTGGCTTCACTGTTCCTATTCGCATCTATGCTATTGGTTACCAGGGCTCTATTGGCAGTTTCGTCGTTTCAGCAACTCACTCGTCTGGGTCTATCTGCATTGTAATGTCCTTTGAGATACGACAAAGCGGCGATTCTATTCGAAATAAGCTTTCGGGGTAGCCAAAAGCTCATTGTACAGTTGTGTGTCAACAACACAAAGTGAACGTGCCAATGTGCACATTTGATGGCAACAGCGAGAGGGTGTGCGCCAAATTAAATAGAATTTTTATGGTAGCACCCTACCGAATAATGTTGTGGTCGCCAGTTGCCGGCATTAAATTGAATTTGTCTAATGACAAGTTGTTGCTTTTTGGGTAAAAACCCGGTGTCATTCTAACGGGCCGAGTACTGAGCACAATAACTGTTTGCCTAACGGCCGACAGTCAAATGTAACTACCATAAGCTACAGGTACCCCCTAGAGAGCCAAACTTTGGGACAACACGTTTAGATATCAACCGAGTAGTAGTAGCAGTAAAAACTGTTTTTGTGGTTTTACCAACAACAGCAACAACAACACCAACTATTGCTCTGTTGTCCCAGCCAACCCCTTAAAAGTAATGCAATGCTAAAACTCATGTTACAACATTTAATGGCATTTTAATTGTGGTCAATTTTATGAATCCTATGTCTATACATACATATGTATATGCCCCAGTAGTTATATTTTGAGGATATTGAATGGAAATTGCAATGCATGAAGGATATAATCGTTTTGCTGTGACTGCGGTTGGGCTGAAACATTGAGACGTAGTGGAAATATCAATTGTTAGGCAATTAAAGTTGTTTCTGCAAATCAATTCGAGTTGCACATTTATTAATATTGCTTTTTAAAAATACCCAATAATTATATCGAACGAACTAAATGCTTTTTATTTTGTGAAAAAAGAGCTCTTTAAATACCTTACTGCTTAGTTTATCAGATTCACTCAAAACTTCTTTGTTATATTAAAACATATATTTTGCAAATACTTGACTTAACATTCCATTACAAAATTCATACAAATATCATTTAAGTACGCTCGTGCCAAGTACAGACTGAGTTCATAGTTATGAACATTACTTTGGCATTACTTTTTAAAGATTGTTGCCCAACTGTCAATTGTTTTTTTTTGTCACTCAACTTAGTTGTAGCTGCTTACTTGAACCAATTCCGAAAGCAACTGTCAAAACGAAATATGAAATTTGAGCTGATTTAAGTGAAACTACCTACTGTTGCTACCCCTTCCTCTCTAGCTACTCTCTCGAACAAAGAAAACTCATAACGTATGTTTGGGTAGTTGAGATTTTCTGACACAGATAACAGGAGCAGCAGCAGCAACAGCAGCTCGTGGCTCGACCAAAAACTGGGCAATCAAATGGGCCCACAACGATGAAAACTGAAAGGAAGCAGTAGCCAAAGCAGAAACAGCAGCAGTACACAATATGCCAACGGGGTTACAGATATTCATAGCTATAGCTAAAGTTGACCACCCACCAAAAACGCCCACCCAAATTGTATGAATACGAAAGTGATGAAAAGTCGACGATAACGTGCCAAGGTCGTTTCCGGCCGCGTGCATATGAACCGTCCTTCCGCCCTTTTGGACTTCAAACAATGCATTGTGGTTGGTAGAAAAACTATAACCAGCTCCCGAACCCCGAGCCGTGCCAAGCCGTTTAAGTCTTTAAGCAAGAACCCCAATTTTGGTGGGCTCGTTCGTCGGTAGTTGGAATATTACTCGTTCCTTTGCCCTTAGCTTTTCTTTATTAATAATTAAGTATTGCGTAATGAGCCTGTTCTGTAACCCAAGTCAGGTTGCACTTGAAATGAGCTAATCAAAGCTGGCATGAAATTCAAATCCAGCGAAACACACTTGTTTGCTTTGAGAACCTGTACGTTGGATAGCTGAAAGAGCATATTTAATTACCGCAGATGAGAACAAAAAAAAAAGAAAAAAAACCGTCAAAATTAATTATGACAGCTGTCAGTTGAATGATTGCGCCGAAGCTCAACTGACAAACAAATGAAGAGCAATTTTGGACGAGAGACAAAGGCAATGACCGACCGACGGAATGAATGAATGAATGAATGAACGAAGAATGCATGATAATCATGAAATGGGTCAAGCATACCAAAAGTGACAACAGACAGTCAGTCATCATCTCTTCTTCTTTTGGTTATGCTTTGTTATGTTGTGTGTGGTGGGGGGTCAGGTGTGCCCAGCAACAGTGTTGCATTACGGCAAAATAAACTGTGTCAAAATGTGTTAACCAGCTTAACGTTAAGCCACACAGTGTAGCCTAAGCTTATCATCTTTTGAGTTCATTTAAATTATTAAACTGAGCTCAGGTTGCTAGTCGATTTTATCTTCTTCTACTTCTATAATTGCCCATGCCAGCTGACTTGACAGGTGTGTGAAATTTGAAACTAGTTCGGAATGCAGCACACATTCGTAATTTAACTATGAATATTCAACCGTAGCAATGACACAGCTACTGTCTGCACGTGCCTCAAAAAAAAAAAAAAAAACACACACACAAAAACAAAAGATAGAAGGTGTTGATCTCAAGTATTGTTCTACTCTGTATATGCTTCGGTCTGTTTGAATGCTCTTGTAAGCATATATACTAAAAGTATCTCCCACCCTTTGGTAGTATTGTCTTGTCTTGTCAGTCACTCATAAAGCATTTATGGCTTGATTATGCTCCATTCTATGAACGCAATTGTCATGCATAATATCAAATGAGTGTGGCATTTAGAGTTGGGTAGTGCGGAAAGGGAATGAGAAATATTGTTAGTAAAATGTTGGCTCCATGTTGGCGGTCCAAAATGGCAATTAACGCGCCAACTCGATTGCAACTGTTAGTGTGTGTGGATACATATACACTTAGAGAAAAACTTAAAGAACATAAGAAACAAGCTAAGGTTTGATTCAGTTCGAACTTGATCAAATAAAATAAAATATAAACAGCAAAAGTAAGAAATCAAACGATATCTGATGTTCCCCAGCTAGTTAAGGTTCAGCTTTCTTTTTTCCAGTGTACTCATAGTTGACAGAGACAAGACAGATGTGTCGGATGGTTGGTTGGTTGGTTGGTCATAGGGAAGGGGGGTTGCTGGGTATTATGAAGTACTTGAAATGGACGCATGCATAAACGAAATTAAGTCATTATTTTTAATACGCGAACGGCGACGACGACGACGACGACGATGCGCAGCCCAAGCGACTTGTTTTGATATATGGCCGATGTTTTGTGTATGCATAATTTCATTATAATAAACGCACTACCGAAAAACTCCTCCCAATCCTAGACCCAACAGACGAACAAACTGAGGGACAAAGGGGACACAAACATAATCGTAAGTGTGGCCTGTCCGCACTGCACTGCTGACCCGAGCCGTCCGATTATAAACGAACGTCTGTTTAAGTACGCGAAACGTCAACGAAGCATATACTATATTAATGTGTATACCGTACAAGAGGTTACTAGTACAGTGAAGTCATGGGATCTGGCACGCCTACCAGCTGCGATGCGGGTGACGCCTACAATTTGAGACGAGCGAAAGACTTCCGTTAGTGGACTCAATTGGGCATTTGCGTTTTTGTTGCTTAACTAAAGTACCGCCGCGCTCTACTTGTGTTGGCTCTATCTCACTTGCACCTCTCACACCCTCTCTCTTTCTCTTTTTTGGTTGCCTACACCCACGTCATTTTGTGCGTAATTATGATAAGAAAAAGGTTTTTACTTATGCTCGCTCTTTACCTGGGCCCAAACATTTCGAACATTTCTACCTTTTTGCCAGCCTATTATTTTTCGTTAAAGCTACCGTTAATGCGGCCCATTGTTGTTGTTGTTGTTGTTGTTGTTGTTGTAATGATAAACTACCTTTTTGAGTTGTTGCTGCTGTTGATTTTATTGTACTGCGCTGCTGTTGTTTTTGTTTGAATTTGACATGGTAATTAACCCGCGACGCTCAACTTTGCCCAAACAATTGGCCCATGTCTGAGTGTGTTTGTGTGTGTGTTAGACAAAAGTTAACTATATCTATGGGTGTTTGTGTGTGTCTGTGTGTGTGTTAATATTTCTATGGCCATGTGCTCTTCCTCCAATTAATCAACATTCACCGCTTCAATATTCAATTAATTTTCGCCATGTGACATTAATATATTTGGCTGCCAAATCTTTGAAATAATTTGCCTTATTTTTTTGAAGTTTCGCAACACACATTTAACCAAATTAGCTAGCACAAAAAACAGCATTAGTCAAATAGAAGTTTGCATGGATTTCAAATACTCTTTCTTTTATAATATATTGGGGGAATTTTACTTTGGTTTTTTAACATGTTTTTAATAAAAATTAATTCGAATAAATTCGATTCTAATATTTTAAAGGAATTTCACTTTTAGCTGCGACATGTTTAAACACAAAGAAGCTTTACATAAATAAATATCTTTAAAAAAATAAAACATCAACTCAATTAATCACAATTAATCTCGCTACAAATGTTCCCCTGAATATAAAGCATAATTTAATAAATTTAAGCACCAAATAAGTAACAGATATCAAAATCAAAAGCAAACGAATATTCGCAGCGTGGGCAGCTTGTAATATCCACTTGTGGTATTTAAATTGCCTGCCAAGCGAAAACTTTGATATTTATTAATTGGATTTGTTGCCGTTGCCATAGAATAGAATTGAAAGTGTTGGTTTGTTTGTTCTTGGGCTTGTATATTAATACTTATTGGGCAAATATCGATGGGGCCTCTTGACCCAAGTTTTGATACATATATATTTTGTACCTGTCGCAGTTGTAGGTTGTCTGTTGTCACGCCGGCTAGCTAAACAGATAAAATTTTAATTTTTCTACCACGGGGGGTCGTCATAATTTCAATATCTTTGTTCGCGCACCTTCTCCAAAAAAAAAATCACTTTAAACTTTTAAACTTAAGCACGCGGCGCATCTTTGTCCAGTCGACGATTTTTGGTGGCGCCTTTTGCACAGTTGGTTCTATTATTGTTTTGTTCTTTTATTTCTTTGACTTTTATTGAGGTGTCACAAACACGAACGAATACCTTTAAGAACAACTGTGTTAAAAAATTGATTTCAAATTGAAATTGAGTTTTTAGCTTAGCTTCGCATCGCTGTTGGGTTTTTCATCTTTTTGTATTTTATTGTTCAGTCATTCAAGTCATTTGCTGCTCAGGCGCCGATATCGTAATCAAAATCATAAAAAACACAACATCAACTCAGCATTTCGAATCAAGCACCGGAAAATGGAACCGTTTTAATTGGTCTCCAAGCGGGTTAACACAAGTAGAAGAAGAACAAGAACATAAAAAATAAACCAGACGACAGCAATTATCAATGTGTGTTTTTTTGCCGCGATTCCACAATAAATTCCTGCATATAATTAATGGAAGTTTTCTTCTTTATTTTTATAGTATATATATTTGATAATTTATGATGCTGATTTTTAGTGTGGGCTTCTACAGTTTGTTTATAATTTATTTTAGTATGATTACATGACTGGAAATTGTACACACTTTTTTTCTGCATTCAACTGGGTGGTTTACGATAGATCACAATAACAATATGATGCTTAAGTGCTTTGGTTTATTGATGCTACAAAACTTTTAGTTTCAGACAATAACTATTCAGAGGCAGCGTTTATTATATATCAAACCCATGAAAATGAGTAAAAAGCGTATAATGGATTTGTGTCTTTCAAAGTCAAAAGGAAGCATCTTCGACGTCATAAAGTATATAAGTACAATCATCAACAGCCGAGTCCGTCTAACTTATAACTCCTCTTGTTTCCAGCTTTTAAAATTTTGTCGATAACAACAAATCTGTCAAATTTCAATTGAATTCTTTCCAGAAACACTGATGATATCAACTTGATTATCATTAAAGCAAGTCTAGGTTTCAGCGTATCTTTGACTAAATCATTCTACAGTCAAATGGATTAAGTTTTTGTTGATAAAGCTTAAGACAGCGTTTAATTAGCCAATTTTTAGTACGAAAATAATACAGCTGTATAGGATTTAACTCAAATTTCTTGTTGATTTAGCTGCTTTTAACAAATGCAACACTCTTTTACAACTAACCACAATTATCTAACATCGAACATTTGAAAGCTGTGCTGTATGCTTCGTAATCGTATACAGTTTTTTTTTTTTTTTTGTTAGTTACGAAACGTTCGCTCACATAAATTAATAACAAATTTAAAACAAATATGTATCTGTTCGAGTCTGCACGACCCATCATTAATCACGGCCCAAAACGATATTTGCCTGTCTTGCCTTGTGTCATTCTCAAGCAACGCTCACTATCTCTCTCTCTCTCTCTCTCTCTCTCTCGTTCCCGCTCTGTCTATCTGTCTAGTAAACTATCTCTATATTTTGTATAGCGCCATATCTTGTTCATAATTATTTGACTGTTATTTTTTTCCTCCTTCCTTTTTCTTTATACTGGCGGCTTTGGTTGGTTTTAATTATTTGGCTCAGCTGCAGAGGCATAAATTTTGTATAAACGTCTTTCTGACTGTAGTATCTCTTTCTGTCTGTCTGTCTGGCTCTGTAACATTTTTGGCACGCGATGTTTCTTGTTTAACTGTGATAGCGTTTTGTTTATTTATTTTTTTTGGTTTTTTTCTTTTATTTTTGGTTGCCACAAATGTCAAGCCCTTTGCCTAGATATTGGGTCAATATGTCAGCGCTGGCATGTTTCGTGTGGCGGCCTCAGACATGCATTAATTATGTAGATAACTGCGATTCCAACTCTCCAACTAGTATAACTTTAACTACAACTGCGAAGCAGAACTGCATGCGCCTTCCACAACAACAAAATAAAACAGAGAAGGAAAATAACAAGATTATATGCAAGAAACAAGAACTATTCGACTTTTAATTGCTCTGTGTGTTTACGGTAGAAGCTTAAGTACAGTTTGATGCAATATAAATGAAAATAAAAATCTTAAAATTATTAATATTTCGGAATTAAATATTTATTTATTTGTTAGATGTGTATAGTTTTTATCCGTTTAATGTATTCATTAATTTTATATTATTCAATTTTAATTTGGTTCAATTAACTGATGTTTACTCCCTCGAAAACCCGTATTTGCATTCAGTTTTGGCCGTACAAAAATAAACCCGTTGTGTGTCCAATCAAGATACATTAAATGCCAGCTAAGTGCAGTTGCAGCTAATAAAAGCTGCCTTTGAATCTATATTTATTTGCTGAGTAGAGTATAAATTATAAATTTATCTGTAGCTTATTGATGTTCAACTTAAATCGAAAACTTATTTGACAGCAACGTCGTGTTTTATGCAAATCTCTTTTTGTTTGTTTATTTCTTTGGGCTGAATTATGTTTTCATTTGTAGGCTCAAAGTTGATTAAGATTTTTCTCTTTATTTTTTTGTTTTTTTTTTTTTCACCGAAAATGTATGCAGGTCGTGTGTTGTATTGTTGTTGTTGTAGTTGATGTACGTTGTTTGTTTTGATACAAAAAAGTGAAAATGAGTTGCATGTTTTTCACTTTCGAAATCTTTGTTTGCTGAGCATAAGTGTCTATAACTATAATTTAAATGTAGATTGTGAGCTTTTGAATATATATTTAAATTTCATAAGCTGATTGGTTAAATTTTCCCCGAAAGCTGATCAATTATGTGCAGATAAAATTGTAAGTTTGATTTGTTTATTGGCTATAATAAATGCGTGAAGGTCTTAATGAATAAAAACAATAAACATATTTTTGAGATGATAAAATAATTAATGTTTTAACGCATTGTTTTTTATTATTGTGATTCTTATCAGCGCCTTTAAAAAAAAAAACCAAACGTTAAATTGATTATGAAATCAATTCCCAAAACTAATTCATAATGCATTGGTTTCAACAACAGGTTTTATTCTTTATATGCGTAATAAATTATAATAAAATATTTTTTTCAATAACTTTTTTGCATTCCACCTTGAGACGTCAGCTTACAATTTGACGATAACTTGACAACTCTGACAGTCGGATTTGATTTGAAACATTTTCGGACTTGATTTAATTTCTTTAGCTGCGGTTGAAAGCAGTTAAAACATGCGACATTTGACTCATGCAACCCACGCAATTAAAATGACAACAACAATAACAATAACAATAGAAAACAACCAATCGACAGTTGTGGAAGTAATTAAGCAAAAATCAAAGCCAAATCAAAGTGCATGGCAATTGTCACAGATTGGGGCTTAGAGTCGAGAAGGGAGAGGGAGAGAGATTGTCATTAAAGCTATTGTTGGGTGGCTGGGTTTTTATTATGTTTATTTGGGGAAAGAGCGAAAGGCGCATTAAGCCGCAAGCTCAAATACCAAAGACAGCAAAGGCAAAGGCAATGGGTATATGGGAAATGTGAAATGGGAAAGCCAGAAGCAAAGTCAAAACGATTATCTTAATTTAATTGTCTTTTATTTATGTTAGCCCTGGTATTTATTTCGCCAAACGGATATACTTACTAACACTGGCAAACCAAACAGAAGCTTCTGCATATTTATGGCGCCTCCACACACACACACACACGCATACACATGCACACACACTGTGTCTGCCATCTTGCGGCTGTCTAAAGTCTTTGGCAATGGAGATGAAGGCTCGTAAATAAGCTCCATACGATAAACTGGCATTAGAAATTGACAAATTCAACTAAACCAAAGCCGCCGACTGCACATGCTATTGCCTCTTATCCTTATGTAACCGACCCCGTGACGTCCCGTTCCGTCCCGCCCCCAACCTAACCCAACCTTACCCATTTATTATGTAAATTTTATCTTGTATCTTCGCGCATTGTATTTCAATGCCTTCAATAATCATAAAAACTAATTAATGTGCGTCATCGCTCGGATTTAGTTACAAGTGCGTTGCATACACACACACACACATAAAACTTTTGCTCGTATAATTAACGTTCAAAGTTTTTTTTCGTCGTTCTGGGTGGCAGTAACAGCCCCCCGCAAGTCGCATTCGAACTGCTGTTGGTTTGTTTTTGCTTATTTGGCGCTCGATTAGCAGATAGCAGCAGTGAAATTAGTAAATGAAGCTGCAATCTGAAAGGCCATTTATTTTTTCTCAGCTCTTCGTTTTTGTTTTTTTTTTTTCATTCCTTTTATTATTGTCGTTATTTTGTTGTTGTTGTTTTGTTTTACGCCGCCCCCGGATAGAAACTCGACAAAACTTTGGCCATAATCAAATTAAAAGAAACATATTCAAGTTGGCCATTGAATTTTGGTTGAAGATTATATTTTGTGACTCATCTAAGCTATTCATTTTGTATAGTATTTATCGGTTTATTGATTGGATGGGAATTAAGTATATGTTATTAATGTATTTATAAGATTGGCAAGTGTTTTTCTCTCGAAACTTTCTCTTTTGGATTTTTGACACAAATTTCTTAACGAGTTTTTGGTTCGCAGAACGTTTGACTTAACTTTGATTTGGATGCCAATTAAAAGAAATTGGCCCAGGACATTGAGCCCGCCCCAAAATGTGGAAGAAGGAGTGCTGCTTAGCCTAGCAGAAGGCAATATCAACTAGTATATCATTGCTTCGGGGACCGGAAATGACAGTTTTTGGCCGTTTTATTTGGGGATTTTAATTTGAAGAAGCAGCCCAAACAACATGACAAAAACATCGATAACAATTTTCGGACATCTTTCAAAAAATACAACAACAACAACAACAAAATGACATTGCTATCATCTGCCAGTTTTTCTCAGTTGGTTGTCCATTTCGCAGAAAAAAACAGAATCAAAGAAAAAGGAAAATTTGGCGCATGTTTTCCGATGTCCTGTCGTCTGTTGAAAAGTCGACATGTCAAAAAAAAAGAGGGCAAAATGTTTGACAAATAAACAGTTGCGAGATGCCAAATTGCCTGCAGTTATTGTTTTGCCGGTTTTTTTTTGGCTGCTGCTGCTGAGCCTTCGTTTATGATGTCTTTGGGCGCTTTTGACCTTTTTTCGTTCGTTGTCATAAACTTGTAGATATGTTGTTGTCCGTATATATTTATTTATAGATGTGAATTTATTTTTTTTTGTTTGTGTTATCGCATCATTGCTGTACGGACTACTGCTACCTGTCGAATGTTGTTTTATTATTTTATTTTATTTTTTTTTTTGCGCTTGTGAAAAACAAAAGTGAACAGAAGTCGCTTAAAGGCAGGTTGCTTGCTTGCCACCATTTACCATTTACAATTTCAACCAACTCGGGGTTTCAGCAGGTTCAGCTTCATCTTCATCTTCATCTGGTATCCTCGACACAGGGGGTCGAGTTTTGGGTCAGCTTTAGCAATGGTCGGTCGTTAGCTTATCTTGGCTCGACATCGTTTTAGGTGCTAATGTGACAGCTACTTTTACTGGGACACAATTTGACTCTGACTCAAAATCAACTCTGAGTCATTTAGCCAGACGACTTGCACACACACACACACACACACACACACATAATAATAACAATATCAATATTTCATAATTGATTTTCAGTTTCAGTTTTGCCATACCAAAAGTCATTTATTTTATATATACAAACACAGCTCTCATCACTTGGGGCGCCACAAAGCCGTACACCTCAAGCTCTCTCCGCCTTTTGCAAATAATGATATATTGATAAATGTATTGGGACATCTTGTCAATATGTAAATCAGCTTATTGACGTTAATATTGATAATTCAAAATTCAAAATTAATTAGTTAAATCGTTTAAGCATTGATTATATAAGTTAATTGGTCGAAGCAGTTGTGAAATGGATTGAAACCAAAGCAATTAGCTTTAAAGTATTGCAGAATTATTTAAATATTACATATATCTAAGATTTGATTAAGTTATAGTAGCTGTTTGATATTCCCAAGAGTTTAAAGTATAATCAAATTATAAAGTAATCCATCTGAAATTGGCTTCCACACTTTTTGGCAGTCTCTTTTTTCGCCATGCAACAGTTCGCCAAATTCTCGCATAAATACTGTATATATAACTATAGAGAAGCCAGTTTTTCTTTCCTGCCGCCTTACCCGAACCGATGAAGAGGACAACTTATGCCTGGGTTTTTGTGTTTGTTGAACTTAATGCCTCAACTCTCTGTGTGTTGTTGTTGCCCCTGGCTATAATTACTATATGGCTGCCCTCTTTGCGGCGTCTGCAACATTTATAAGTTTATCGTCTGATTGCTACCCATTCAAACTGCACAAGCCCCTCTCCACCTTCCCACCTCTTTAACTATTATTCCTTTGCAACTTGCAGGGCTGCTGTGGTAATGTTTGAAGGTAAAGAATACGAAGAAGAAGAAGAAAAAAATAAATGGGTCCAGACTTGACTTTCAGCCGTGTTTGTGTTTGTGTGTGTGTTTGTCTTCTTCTTCGGCTGTGTCTGGCAAAACTTTGCGTGTCCTTTGTGCATTTAACGGCAATTTTGAAGGGCAAACGCCCCAATCCATTTTAAGAATTAACCAAATTGTTGCAAAATTGTTTATTGCTGTTGCTCGCAAATATTATGAAATGATTATTATAATGGTTAAATGCCTAAAAACTATAGTCCAAGCGAAGTCAATAAACTTGGCCAACACACACACACACACAGTTTATTCAAACCACATTAGTGTGTTGCTCTATCTTTCTCTTTTTCTCCCTTGTTAATTTGCGTATAATTACACAAAACTTTTTTTTTCACACACAGAGAAATACGAAAAAAGTAGAAAAGTTTTGAAAATTTTCTCATTATGTATGCATATGTCTTTCTCTCTTTTTCTATATCCTCCCTCTTCCTTGTTGTGCTAGCTGTATAAAATTATGCATTACAAAAAACACGGTTAAGTCCTTTGCGGAAACCGGCCATAACACCTACAAACAAACAGCCCAGCCAGCCCAGACATGACTTGAGGCCATATTCATATGCATGTTATGGCCAACATGTGTAAAGTTCTTTACGTATTTGTGTGTGTGTGTGTGTCTGATACTAGCGATAAAGAAAAAGTTAGCAGACATTGGCCCAACTGACAAAATTCGTGTTTATATGCGTGCATTTTGTTGCGGCCCGAAAAAAGGACTCAGGTAATTACTATGTTTGGCCAACGGGTTTAATTTATTTGTCTTAGGGTTTGGAGCTGCTGGGTCGAGTATTCCCTTCCGAGTATCGAGTTTTTTGTGTTGCTTAGAATGTGCATATATTTGCAGTAAACGCGGCGCGTGCCACATCAGTCTTGAACCTTTTTTTTTTTGTTGTTACCATTATAAAAAAACATCTTAATTAACTTAAAGCATTTATACGCTTGGCAAAAATACCGAAATGTATTTTATGTCTCGATGATAAAACCGTTAACCGATTTTGAAAACCTTTACTAAAGCTTGACATTTTTGTTTTTAACATTCTCATCTTTTTTCTCGATATAATTTTACGTTGTCAAACCCTGACCGTTACTTTCTCATTGGAGGCAATCGATCATTTGGGGCTTTAATCTTTGAGTTATTTCTAAGTTGGTGCTAAACCTAACACAGATTTCTTTTGACAAATCAAAACCTTATGATTAAAACATTTAATTCTTTAATTTGATACAATACCTCACTATGTTTCTAATCTACGATATTAAGCCATATTTATTACATTGCAACCCTGGCTTACAGCTAACAAATTAAACATAATTTGTGTGTGTATTACATTACACTAGAAATAAAAGGGGTGGCATAAAGGGTGGCTGCCAATGGCCAATGCAAATTTAAATGCTATCTGCTGCTATCCGTTCACTGCTGCTATTCCCCCGTCGGCCAGATAGTGTTTTGGCCAGGTTGTAATCGTAAAGAAAAAATAACCAACCCACCCTGTGCTCCTTTGGCGCTCTACTATAATTTGTGGGCTTTGGTTGCCTTGAGGGCTTCTTATTTATAGCATGGCTTAAATATCAATGCAAGTTTTATGTCTGCGCAGCCCTTTACCTGCTTAAAGGGGGGGGGGGGGGTTGTTGGGTGTTTCGGGGCTGGGGTTGAGTGCCTTTCTGAGACTGTTACGCATTTATATTGATATTGATACAAGTTGGCCGTTTTACTTCCGGGCTTTTTATTTCCACCTGTACGCGCGCGCCTATTGACTCAAAATACTTTGGCTGCCTTTGGTTTGGTTTGGTTTCGTGGCCGGCCGGCTTTGGTTTTTGCTTAAGTCATTCATTCATATAATATATCTTTGGTTGCGGAACGGGGGCGGGTTGGCGGTATTTTTGTGGTTATAATCGGATTTTATTGCAAATTAACGAGCAAAGCGAACAACCCTACAACTCCGCCTGTTTGTTGTCTTTGCCTTGGTTATTTATTCGAGTTTTATTACCATTGTCGTCGTCGTCTTCGTCTTCGTCGTCGTCTTTGTCGTTAGGCAGGTGTGCTTACTGTTCCGCCGCCTTCATTACCAGGCCACTTCATTATTATCCTAAATTCTCTCTCCCCTCCAAATCCAACTCACGCTTTTGCATTTATTGTTATATGTAATTGTTCTATATTAATTTGTTGCTTCTGCCGCGAAGAGCGCTCCTTGCTCCTTTTAGTGGGCCCTCAATATTCATTAGTACTTTGATTTGTTATGGTTTCTTTAAATACTATTTGGCCTTTGCTTAGATCCATCCCCTTTTCGCTCTCTAACTTTTAATTTGAGTTTTTGTGTTGTTTTTATTAGCAAAAACATTTTGATTACCTTACAAGGCAAGTTCACTTCACTTCACAAGGAACAGTTAGTTTTGTAAGGGTTGCTGTAACAACCCGCAACATGTTGAATAATTTTTTTTGCACTCTTATTATATAGGATTTTTCGAATAAAAATACTAAAAAAATGGATGAAGAACTTGGAATTTTAGACAAAGTCTATAAAAATTCGGTTTTTGTGGGTTGGATTAAATGTCGGGAAAAGGGAAAATATAATATAATGTTTTACATCTGAGGATTTGTGCTTCATTTTTTTGTTGCCTATCTCTTTCTGTCATTATAAAATGATATATAAAAAAATTTTTGTTTTTCTTAAACGCATATTGTAAGTGAAATATTTTTTAATGATAAAAAATTATAGCTTAAAATATTATTGCCGTTTGCAAAGGTATTTCATGTTCGTTTTTCATTTTTGTTTCTCACACATTGCACTATAAACATGAATTTGTTATTGCTGTTGCAAGTTGTAGCTGCTTGTTGTTGCTGTTGTTGTTTTTGGTTGGTTGTCCAGGCGTTGGTTGATGTTGATTTTTTATTTAATTACCGCACCAAATTTCCGACACTTTAAACGATGGCGGCACTAAAATAATTGCAAGTGCTGAAAACATTAAGAAAAACCGGCTCGAAACGGGAGCTGTTGTTGTTGTTACTGTTGTTGTTGGTCGTATGAACATTTTGAAGCTTGAAGCGCGACTTTCATTTTCGTTTTTGCTGCTGCTGCTGCTTGTGTTGCCAATTGTAATTGAATTTTGTTGTGTTTGTCGGCAAAAGTGGCAAACAGGCCGAGCAGCAACATCAACATCAACATCCACAAACAGCAACAAAAAAAAGGAAGCAATTTCAGGCTAAATTTAGTCTAAATGCCTACCCGTTCGTTCAGTGCCGGCTGGCAAACAGCAGCCAAACGCAGCCAAACACTGGCGCAACACAGCTCCTGCTGCTCCTGACAGACTGTCGCCCAACAACGACGACTTGTTATATAGCAAAGTATAGTATAGTATGGTATGGTATAGTATAATATAGTTGGACAAGAGAGGTATAAACTCTTGCATCAGTTCCATCATCAACATCATCATCATCATCATGTGCTTTGGCAAAAGTGTTGCCAGTTTGCCTGCCTGCCAGGCTGCCTGTTGACTGGTTGGTTTGTTGGCTCAAATTATGCTTACTTTGGAATTCAATTAACTTGAATTTGTTGCACTGGCGCGACGTGATTTCATTTTTTCGCTTTCCGCAATGCACTTTTTCAAAGCATCGAACGAGCTGCCTGCCTGCCTGGATTGTGTGGATGATTGTGTTTTATGGCAACTAATGAGTGTTAGTGCCATTCAGTTTATTCGATTTCATAGCTGAATTACAGTCGGCCTAAATGGATTTGGACATACCTGATGGGAACATTATGAGCTATCGATTGGCATTTGTATTGACAAACTTTTAGAGTCCGTTTTATAAAACCTGCATAATTTGTTTTTAGTGTATCAAAATTGTAGCCCTTTAGCGAGTACATCCAAGCATTAGCTAATCTCCCTCTCATTAGAAGCAACAAAGTATGTAAAATGTTTGCCCTCAAGCCAAAGTAATTTGCACAAAAACAAATCGATTTCGTGCAGAATGCAGCTCTAAACTGCTTTTGTCGGAAAAGTTAACTACTGTAAACGCCAAACGCTCTCTCTCGCTGTGGCACTTCTAACTGCTACTACAATCTCTACTATGTCTAATCCTTAGCAGCATATGGCTGAATGGTTATGAACGAGAATCTAACTGAACCGAAAATGAAAATGAAAATGACACTGTGGAACTCTAAGCGTTGAACGTTTGGCAAATGTTTGTTGTTGACGCTTAAGCTTAAGCTTAGAGCTCATTACAATTTTCAAGTACATTTGCGCTGATAGTTACACCAGAGTACTAAGGGTAAAATCCAAGCATCATCTACGACTACGACTACGACTACTACTATGTATTTATGTAGTAGTGTTTTCATCTACAATAACAACAACAGTCTGTTTGTTTGTCTCTCTCTGTCTCTCTCTGCGTTTCTGTGCATACAAACAAGCACTCGAAATATACTATGCAAATAGTATTATGGATACCAGATAACAAGTTGCGTTCCATCCGCAAAAACTCCGTGTCCCTTTGCGCAACGTTTTACTATTATGTAAATAGTCGGGGTACTTTCGTTTACTCTCCATCTCCAACTCGAACTCAAACTGCACACAGTTTTTTTTTTTGATGTTTGTATGGCAAATGTCTGTTGACCATTAAATTCACTTTACTTCATTTAAATCTGAAGCATTTTTGGCACTTGCCATTCGACTCACTCGTTTTGCATGCGGCTCGTAAACTTCCATACAAAACTACCTAAACTTTTCCAATAACACAAATACACTTGAAAGACTATTTAACTAAGAGTGGCAACTGCAAATAATAGTTTCTTTCTATTCTTCCTCTTATTTTTTTATATATATTATACAAAATTGGTTTCTTTTTGTTTTGGTTGGAAAATTTTCACGCTGACGTTGGCAATTTTTCGTTCCGAGTTCGACACACAGCCAGTGTGAATATTTGAAAGTTGCCAATTTGTAGGCGTTGCCAAGGCAATCAAACTAAATCAAATCAATGCCAAACCATCTCTTTGATACCCTGCTAAATATGATGGTTATACATTTGATATGTTTCAAACAAAGACATTATCACATCATCGGTCCATTCGATTGATAAGCTTAAATCAAGAATTATAATTAACTAAAAAAGGGTATCTACTTTCTTAGTATTTGAGTAACAAATTTCTTACTATGTAATTCGTTTTGATGTACTTAAAACTAAAATGCAGCTGGGATTTCAATTCATTGGTCGAACAGCTGGCCAGTTGGCCGCCAGGATGTGCAGGACAAGTGCAGCGCAGGGCTGCTTTGGCAAATTGGACAACATTGCTTTAGATTCAGGTTCAGTTTCAGCTGCTGCTAAAACCGCAAAACTAAATTGATTTTGTCTACTCAAGCCAGTATATGGGCCAACAGCAGTCAGAGTCATGTGCGTTTCGTCAACGACGGGGATTGTGGCAAGGGCAAACAAGAAGAATGTGGGTAATTCCAATAGCACACACACACACACACACATACACTAACACACATATGTGCAGGTTCGTCAGTTAGTGGCGCAATTTTCATTACGCATTCTGGACATTGGGCATTGCTCATATGGTATTACGCATACGACCCATTGTCCAGCGCACACAATTGAATTGCAGTCGACAAAGAGCGAGAGAACGAAAGATAGAAGGGCAGACATCATTGTTAAGGCCAACATGCATTGATGCATGCATGTAAACATAATCAGTATTTGCAAATACTACGTTTTGGGGAGTTTCACCATTGAGAGTCGTCGACTTTGTAATCGAAATCGTCAATGAAGAACAGTCGTCATTCTCATCTCTCCAATCACACACAGCACAATCATTGTATTTTTGGTTTGTGCTAAGCAACAACAAAAGCAGAAAATCAAAAATTGTTTGGGCAACTGATTAATTGATCGAAAAGTGCCTGCACAAATTGAAATAAGCGATGAAATCTGAACTAATAAAACAGCAAAAGAGGTTGGAAACGAGTTGTGGCAAAGGATTAATCTGTCATAGCTGGCTTGTGATGGGATTGGAAAACTTCGAAGCACATCCTGATTAACAACTCAATATTTTTTCTTATGCATATTGAATACATAACTTTTGATGTCATTATGCACGCTGAGTAACTTTTAACTTAAAAATCTAATCTTAGTGATCTTATATAATAACAAAAGACTTTTGAATATAAGTTACTATACAATTTCTATGAACAAATGACGAAAAGTATGGATAACTCAAAAAGAATATTCAAATATATAGTTAGTAGTTTGACGAAGGATGTGTTTTTAACACAAACCCAAACCCAACAATCAGATCCAAGCCGATCAAGCTACTGCAATTTAGTGGATAACAAGATAAAAGGGGAAAAGGTAGCAATTACCAAGATTGAACCGAACAGGCCAAGTTGTTTGGCAGTTGGTTAGCAGTCCGTATACAAATTTGTATATACAAACATGTATGTATATCAAAGAACCACAAAAGCAACGAATTTTGGACACCAGCTGCTTCCTCCTTTCAGTTCAATGGTTGCACTTACCTCGCCAGAGAGGACAAAACCCTGAAAAACGAAGCCAAATGACAAATTTTTAATGCCTCACAAAACGAAAACGTTGATAAGATCAGCGGCTGTCAAACAAAGCGAAATAAAGCGCTGCTGAATTTGACAAAAAGTAAAAACACGAAAACGAGAACAAGAACACAAACAAATGAATGAATGACAAACAACAACGACGACGACGATCTAAAGAAGATCTTCGGGTGCTGATTTCGTGAATTAAACACGCGCGAATAAAAATCAATGAGCGACAACAAAAACAACGACAACGACAACGACTACCTGCTGAGGTAGGGGAAACGGATCATTATAGGGATATGGATATGGCAATGGATATGGCAATGGAGAAGAGAAGATTGTCAACGCACAGCAAGATGATAACGCCATGGGGAGTGCACAATAAAATTAGTGGAATACAAAGAAGGCCCAAGTACTTAAATTGTTAGAAAAGAAAAACATTTTGAAAGGACAAAAAACCAACACTCATCTCAGTATAAAATCCAGCAAACAGGACATCAACGCTAACGAAAATTCCAGCTTGGGTTAGTTGTCATCATTTGCTTCTTCCTTTTTTCGTTTTATTATTTTTGTTTACGCTGCGCTGAGCACTAAAAAAAATATCCTTTAAGTGCACTTCAGAGCACAATGCACTCTCCCGGGTTCGCCTGAAAGTTGAGCCTCTGTCGCAAAAATGGAATTTATTTTTATAACAGAGAGAAAGAGAGAGAGAACCTCGCTCTCTGCTCTCGGTGTCCATCTGAGATATGATTTAAACAGCATGCGATTAGTATCGCCAAAAGAGACTTAAGATGATGTCCATTATTGTAATTCTGGCAACAAACGTTGCAAAAATCATCAAGAGATTAAAAGGAAAAATCCGCTTTGGTCATAGATTGAAAATAAAGATACCAAAAGCATGAAAAGAACTGATTTATACTCTACTCCATTAGTAAAATCATCATCAGTAGGCAACAGCTGTGACTAAATATATATTTATAAACGAATTTATTTATATATATATTTGATTTGTTGATTTATTGCAGTGCTAAGTAAAATGTGTTTTTATCTTGAACAAAAAACTTAAATTAATTACAACATTTTGTCAGACACACAAGTTACACGCGTTGGCCACATCACAGCCCATCAGCATCGATACAAGTATAAAGTCCCAAGTCCCAGGTCCCCCCTCTACCTATCTCTTCTATACTCCCTATGTGGCAGTTGTAAGTAGTGATAGTTGCAGTTGTTCTTTGCTGCTGCCAACATCTTTTGTCTGGGCTCTGCTCGCTGCTGTTTGCTACTGTTGCCTTGCACTTGGCAAGCATCCGTCAACAAACACACACACACATACTACTCTTGTGCTGTGGCAGATAGTCCTTGACTTGCATTTTTGATAAACAACGTGTCAACTTTGTCGACATAAACCATAATCTTCAGTGTCAGTTTGACTTACAACTCGTGTACTTTTCACTGCTGCACTTGCGGACTGGTAATCATGTCACGATTGGAGCACCACCAAACAGGCTCCCCTCAAACCAACAACACCACATTATGCTACTCCACAGAGTCAACCAAAAAGTGAAAGAAATTTTTCATCTTTCTACAGATAAAAGACAAAAACACCGACAAATGGACTAACAAAGCGAACAACACGAAATTGTCTAGGGATAGTTGGGATAAATCTACTCTATTCATAGTTTGAATAACAACAACAACAACTGTCAAACTTTAATATTAGACTAAACATTGTTGCACTAGTCGCTGCTGTTGCCTGCCTGACTTTTAGATCATTAACGTAATTCAATGTAGATGAAAAATTTCATTTAATTTTTGTAACTCGAAAAAAAAGTAGTACATACTATTTAATGAAATATAATTAATCAGCGAGGCATGTGGCATGTTTCTTACCTGTTTTGTTTTGGACTTGAAGTTCACATTTGAGTTTTTGTTTTTTTTTTTTGGGTTTTTAGACGCCCTTCGTCGGCGCCTAGAAATTAAACCAAGTGTCGGGCGTTTTCGGTTGCCAAGCCAACCAAGCCACATGACGCACGCATGTCTCTCATTTTGCCACCTCTTCTCTCGCTATTTTTGTTTTTGTTTTTAGCTAGTTCTTATTCCATCAACAAAATTGTTGTCAGCTTAATTTTATTCCATACGTTTTTGTTTGTTTCGTTTTTTTGTTTTGTTGTTTTAATAACACTAAATTTAGCCAAAGGGTGCTACAATCAACAAGTCTTGTCTTGTTTTTGAGCTGCCATGTAATTTTGCTAAGTGCAAGACGAACGACAAAAGCAGCCAAGAGTTACCCCAACACTGTTCCCGAATTGTTTCCCAGCTCCCTTTCCCTCCCTCCCTCTCTCTCTCTCTCTCCGACAGTTTTTGCAGTTTGCTGCGAGTCTACATAGTGCAAATTTATCGTCACTTGCATGGAGCGTGACATTGAAATTGTAAATTAGCCACGCATCGTAAGCTACACTGAATATAAATACATATATGTACATATACATACCTAAACAAAGTAGGTATACATGGCATGTATACAACAGGCATTATACAAGTCGAGCATGCAAGGAGTGCAGGAAGTGCAAGAAGAGGCTGGTGGCAGAGTTCGACTGGGTGTGAGAGGCGCCAGGCTCAGGAATGTGAAATGCAAAATAAACGTTTAAATACTAAAATAAATATATGTATAAAGCTGATGGATTTACTTAGTTTTTATGAGTTAGCTAGAGAATACTTGAACCAAACTAATTATAGACAAAGAACATTTAAGATCCAAGGACAATTTGAAAGTTAAGCATTCCGTCAATAAGGAAAACATAAAGACAAACCCCATAAACAAAACATTTAAGATCCAAGCACACTTGTCAAACTTGAAACCCATTCGATTTTCATTTCACATTTTTATGGGAACATTATGAAGGGGAAATACTTGAGCTTAACTGATAGATTCTAATGGTTTCCTGGGTTCGGTTCATAACGAGCTTATCGGTTCTTGTCGATTGTCCCACACGAACTGTTGCGGTTTAATGATAATGCCAAACAAATCGCATGTTGCCCATTTAGATGACATAACCGATAAACAATAACCAATAACCGATAAACTGTAAATTGCCAAAAAGTAAAAAAAACGTGGAAAACTTTTTGTCGCACATTAAGATGAACCTTTGCGATGATAGACATATAATATATATACATATATATAAATGTGAATAAACTTATATGGAAACCTTTCTTGAAGTCAATCAGCGACGTCATGTGTGAGTGTAGGGTGAAGGGAAGAGGGAAGGTCGTCGGCTGCTACCATTTCCACATCGTTGACTTATTTTGTTCTTTCGGGCGGGTCGGGGGAGAAGGCTGGCAACTTTTTAGTTCTATATGTACATATATATATATTTATATATATACATATATATATAAAGACGTTAAATAAGTCCCCGTTGCGCGGCGGAACTTTGTTTACGGCAATAAAAAAGTTTCTTCTTAAAAATATATATACAAAATAAACTCAAGAGCTCAGGACAAGCAAAAAGAGGGAGGGAAGAGAACGAAAGAGAGAGATTGCCTAAGAGCTGCTAAGAGTTGTTGATGTGGATGTGCAACCTTTTGGGAGCTGTTGCCAAAGCGCAAATGTAATATTTGCTAATTTTATGTGAATTTAGAAAAGAAAGAAAGTTTTCGCTTTGCTTTTCTACTTTTGCCCAGATGAAGCATAATCCTCTCGAGTAAAACGCAAATCTGGCGCATTTATGGTTAGACAATATTTTTGTTTCGCAAAAAAAAAAAAAAAACATAAAATAATGTTAAAGATAAGCATAAAAATAGAGGAGACAGAGAGGAAAGAGAGGGAGCAGCGAAAATCAAACAAGCACCTTACAAAAGTCTAATGTATGAGATTATCCCTAAACAAAACAAAAACATTTGAGCAGCAGCAGCAGCAGCACCAAAGGCAAATCAATTTTACATATCTAATATACATATATGTGTGTGTGTGTGTGTGTGTGTGGCAAGGATGAAATCCTTTCGCATGGTGTGTTGATGTGTCTGTTCAAGAACTTGGGCAAAACAATAATAAACTCTTGGCATCTAATAAAAAGGTGAAAATCTTTTGAAAGCTGCCAAAAGGTTTTCCTTTTTTTATTTTTCAAACGCTTTTTCGGATTTATCAAAAACACCCCCCCGTCGTCCTAGGAGAGGGGTACACTTATGGTGTGTATCTTAGGTTGGAAATCTTGAGTTTTGCCAGCTGGCATGTCTTCACGAATGCGGTTAAATGTAAAAGTTTTTGCATTTTTCAAAAATGTGCGTGTGTGTGTGTGTGTGTGTTTGTTTTGCTGTGATGTTGTTTTGACTAAGTTCATTATATTGAAAGCGGCATGGAGCGGGGGCTAGGCTGGCTGGCATGCAGCTTAAGAAACGCACAGGTGTTTAGCTGATGGCATGCATAAAATATTCTTTTTAAAAGAAAAGAAACACAAAAATATTTGGAACCTCACTTTGATGTACGAAAAAAAATAGGCAGTGATGAACGTTTTGTATCTACATAGAAGCTCATTTCAATATTAAAAATATATATGTCTTAAGTTCAAGCCTTCCAACACAACGTTAGCTAACCTAAATATTCATACATAACGAAGGAGTTTACATTATATAATTTAAAGATAACTATGTAACCGCATCGTTGCCGCAATTAAAGTCATTTGGCAGTTGAAAACAGTTCGATGTGAAAGCGTCTCACAATTCTATATGTATATGGCCTTAGGCCAGCATAAAATGCACTTTAAGCCACAAAACACGCATGAGTTTCTTAATTAATTAGGTTATTGGGAAATACCTTTATATGTAGAAAGGCCATTCGTTGCGTGCCACTCGATTGACGTTTGAGAGAGGGTTAATGCATACGGCATGTGTCTATGCCACACACACACTCACACACTCACATGCATATAAACATTTAATAAGTCGACTGTTATTGAAAATTATCTATCTGATCTGAAACCCAAAAAAAAAAAAAAACTGTAAAACGTTTCCAAAAAAAACATGCCATGAGTTTTGAGAGCGAATGCTAATTACGGTCAGTCAATTAACTTGGCGACCTTCAGGTTGCCAGCTGATTTTATTTTTTATCTAGGCTAAAAGCCACACGCATTGTATCTTAAAAGAATTATTTTAAAATGGTTAATAATTTTTTTTTCGAGTTTTTCAAGCATTTGATTGATTAATTCGTATCGAATCCGGGCTACTTATTGAATTTTTTAATGATTTTGTAATTTGGCAGTAATTTAAATTAATCAGCTATAAAATAAAAGAAGGAAAACTTAATATGTATATTGAGCTATTAAGTTCTATTAAAAAAGTAAGAACTAATTCACAGATATTTAACAAAAAACAAGTTTTTCTATCAAACTTCCATTCAACGAACTTCCGTAGTTATACGGAAGTTTCCTATGAATTTTCTCTATAATATAGTAATTTCTTGTACCCTTGAGATTCGTTATATAAAAGTTCAATTGTTGTTCATAAAAAAATGTATTTTAAGTTTCGTATTTTGGACTAAGTATAATACAGATGATCTACCTTCACTTAGCTTGCTAGTCGTGTCTTGTCCTATTATTTGGGGATGCCTCTTCAATCAAATTGACATAAACACATGTTGTTGGGGTCCCAAGTGTTGTTGTTGCGTCTTCAAAACGACGATGAGGAGAAGACAGGGAAGCCTTCTATTAATAGATCATTAATTGATGATTATGTCAGTTGAAAGCGTCGTTGACAAACTATGTATCTGATGGACGAACATGCGGCAAATGCTCCAAAAACATCAGTTGAAAACTTTTCAATGCACTTGCATTGAATGCTGCCATTAATCAAGCTGACGCACTATCTTCCTCCCCTTACCGGCCCGGCCCGGCCCCAACAATCAACCCCCAACCACTCGCGTTGCGGAAAGCTTTGCTGTGGTTAAAATATTTTGAATGGCAACATATGTTGGCTGCCATAAAGCACCATGAGATTTGTCATGTGTGTGGCCACAACGCACAACAACAGCCAGCTAGCAGAAATTACACACTGTGTGTGTGTACAATTTTGGCCGAGATACAACTCGCAACTTAACTATTTACCGCGAAATATGCCCGAATCGCTGCAATCGCAAACTACCCAAAAAACAATCTTGCATCCAACAGATACAAAATGACGACGACGACGCCGACGACGGCGGCGACGGCGACGAGAAAACCGCAAACAAGTTGCAGCTGCATTTTAAGCCATCGCTCTCGGTATTCAAATACAGCAGGCTACAGTTCCAGCTCACCAGTATCTCCGTTAGCTGGAAAAGCCTGTAGCCTAGAATAGTTCAGAGCATCCAGAGTGAGAGACAGAAAGAGATAGCGTTGGGGCGGCACAAATGTGCATTCTGCGGTTTGTTTCGTCGACGCTGGTGTGGCGAGATTTTGCGTAAAAGTTTTTCAAACATTTTGCAGCCCAGCAGCAGAACAACTATGCCAAACATTTTTGTATTCAAAACTATTTAGCTGTCAGCATTTATTTGCCGCACTACGCCAAAATTCGAAAAAAAAAAAACAAAAACAAAACCGTAGAAAACGCCAAAATCCAATTCACTTTATATTGAGATACATAAATGCAGGCAGCATACAGATTTAGTCGGGAAAAGTTATATTTTATTTAAACATGAAGTTTATGGGTATTTATTGATTTTGCAAATAGTAGTTTGCCACAGCGAGTTTCGGTTTTTATTGATGGCTTTAGCTGCTGGCTTATTTGTCAGCTAGTGTAAAAGAGATAGAAACAGATAGAGACAGAACAAAGTGTATGTAAATGTAACACATTTGTAGACCAAATGCTGGAAATTTAATCAAAAAAAAATAATCTGAGTGGTATTTTTAAATATTTTAGCAAACTATCTGATCCATCTGACAGTTGGATGGAGTGCGAAAAAAGGGTATAATGGTTTCAGTCGGATCGATGTTTGTATGCATAGGCACTTCGATCTGGAAAACTATAATAGAACAAGAACATAAAGAAGATTAGCTCTCCTAAACCATAGACCGCTCAAGTTTATTCATTGAAACACCAAAAATATAGTTGATTAAAATTTAGTCGAATTTCTATCAGATTTAAGATATTTTTAAGTCGAGACTACCCGACTAGTGTCCTCTTTTAATTTATTGTTTGGGAGTGAGGTTTGTGTAAATAAACTGAAATATCATATTAGATAGAGAAAATGATTTTCTAAAAATATGAACTAATTATACAAAATCATTTGGAATTGCGGCAGACTTGTTTCGAGTCTTTATTTTGGAAATTTTTATAGAAAAATTTCAAATATGTACCATCAAATCTTTTATTTTGACTTGACCTGACTGTTGAGGCGTTTTAATTGTAATATCATGTGTAAGTGCTACCTGCACATCGTCAAATGTCGTTATTATCGGATATAAAGCGCATTAATTGAAGCTGCACTTTAAAGGCATATTAAACAAAGTCATAAAACTGCTCGTATTTGGCTCGTTGACTTTGCCCAGAAGGCCAGAAGACAGGCGGAGGCTATTAAAGAAATTCCTGGACGTAACTGGCCGAGGAGTATCGAGCGTTGAACGTTCGTTGCTCAAATGCCAAAGTGTTTTTCCTTCTTTTCCATCGTTGTTTATTTTTATATGCTTGTACTTATAACCACACAAAGGCCATCATAATGATGACGATGACGACGACGACGAAGAAGATGATGATGATCATGATGTACATTGCATTGCTCATTAACACGAAACTAATTAATGGCGCAATTCAAGTAAACTATCATGTTGCGAGCGGGTCTTTTAGCCATTACAAGCACTTGATTGATCACCGCCAACAGCCAACATGATCTTTCTTGAGCAGGGCCAGGTCTAGGTTCTTTCACTCTAAATATATCTCTTTCTCTCTCTCTGTACTTTGAGTTAGATGGAGGGTGCCAAGGTGCCAAGGTGCAGGCCTTGCATTGCATTTTAAACGCTAATTTATTGTTAACAGCAACATGTTGTTGTTGTTGCCGGTATGCAAAAATGTTGCCTGGCATATGCAATTAATTGTAACAAGGCCCCGCCAGCCCAAGCCAAACTAACTAGATACGATACTAACCGAAACGCCGAAAGCTGAAAGCCAACCGAAGCCAAGCCAAGCCAACCTTTAACGAGCCTTGAATTTTGGCCCATTGCAATGGCAAACAGCATTTGGCCTCGGCCAACACTTTTGCGGCAGCGCGTTAAGTTGCTGCAATTTACGTGTTAATTTGAAGTCGTGTCTCTCTTTCTTTTTCGGTCGTTTTTACTTTTACTTAGCGTCGGCGTCGAGAAAGTCGTAAGTAATTCATGTGTTGCACGTAATTGCCAGGGTGGCGTTTGTTGCCGTTGCAGCTCATTGCATTCAACAGCTGCAAGTTGCAACCTATTAGATCTGCTTAGCAATTGGCATTTATTTAGGCATCATGCGAGATTGGCGAAAGTTGGCCACTTAAATAGTAGCCGAGCGCAGGGTTGATTGTCTGCAAACAACATATCGATAGTTGCAACGTGATAAGTAATTGATAGTTGGACTAATAATACGACTCGTGTGCAACGAAAGAAGAAAATGATTGGATTACCAATGAGAAGAAACAGATAGATAATAATCGATAACAATTGATTTGCCGATAGGTTGATCACTGATGGAATGTGGCGGTATGACAATAAGACTATCGATAAGTTAAATGTATATGTAAATGGTCACCTTAATTTGTAAAAGTGACGCGTGCCGCTATTGTTAAGCAAAAAAGACATGATAATACATTCAGATATATTAAAGGACCGCTTTACCATCATCGGCAGCAGCAGCAGTCAGTGCCTCAAAATCGGATTCCACAGAAGTCAAAAGTTATGAGCAAACAATTTTCTGCTTAAATGCGTCTGTCACAAAACTTTCGAGCTGCCCTTATCAACTGACAAATGCTTGCCCCACACACACTTTGCGTGCAATTAGTCTAGCGCGAGCTGGCAAAGGGGTGCTGGGTTGCAGGACCGCCCGGAAAAGTTGCGAGCATAAGATGCAAAAAATGTAAAACCCCTACGTGATTTGTTTTTAACGAGAATGGAAAAACTATTGACAATGCAAATGTCGTAGTAGTAAGTATTTCTGTAATTTACTGGACCGAAACGAAAACCGCCTCAACAAACAAACAAAAAAACAAACAACAAACAATGTTGCTGTCCAGTTCAGGGCATTGTGGGCGCGGCTGTCCGCCCCATTCTTAGAAAGCACAATAGAAAATATTGTGTGTCAAAAATCGTGAATGTTTTGTGCTGTTTGCTGATAGAATGTTTCTGTGTTGTGTTATATATAATATTTCGCATAGTTTCGCAGCTGAAGTGTTTCGTAAACGCCCCTTGAGGGTCTTAAGGGCCTCCGTCAACAGTTGCAAAAAGTTGCCACACAACAAAACAGTTTACAATTTCCACAAAAGGACCCTCACTCAAACGCACACACACACACACACACGCACGCACATGTTTCTAACTTGCCACGACTGCCCCGCCCAGGCAACACCCATCGCTTTGCTTTTTAATTTGACAATCAATTGACATTTTCGTTTGGTAAACACAAACGCATATACACTACTCAGAAATTTGTGCAAAACTATTGACAATCAAAAATACACAAAATAACAAATATAATAAAACCGTATCAAATAACTTGGCCAAAACGATTTCCATTGAATTTAGAGGGGCTTCTTATGTTTCAAATGCAACATCCATCCACATTCAACAATATTAATTGAAACGCTTTGATTGAAAAATGTTGAACCTTTTGGGATTTCGGTTCCAAATATGTTTTTCATTACGTCAAAATGGTTTCTCTTTCATTCGTTTATTCCCATTCCGGTCTACGGAACTTTGTAAATATGACATTCCTACAAAAATTGCACGCTATAGGTAGAAAAAATGTGTTTATATTCTATCAAATAATAATTTGAAATATTATTGTAATGGTTGACATTTTTTACACAAAGCTACTTATTCAAGCCGAACATTTCTAATACATCTTCTTTAGTTAATTTATCATCATCTTGCGCATTTGCTTTAGCTGGAGCTGAAGCAGGAGCTGAAACTGGAGCTGAAGCAGGAGCTGGAACTGGAACTGGAGCGGGAGCGGGAGATTTACCAGGTGCAGATGCAGTTGGGTTAGTTTGTGGTGCTTGTTTAGCAGTCAAATCCTTACTTTTTCTTGCTTCTTTGATCTGACTGGGTTTTTGATTTTTTAAGGCTGGAATGGTGTTCTTCTTGATTATCAGAGAAGATTTGGATTTCATTTTTGTTAATTGCGGATTCTTTTCCGAAGGATAATGTTGGCTCTTAATAGTAATATCCACATTTAAATCTTTTGGCGGTGGATTATGCACTGCACTGAGCAATGCCAGATACGGACATTCTTCACATACTTGTGCTAGTTGCTCCTCGTTGGGCACACTTGGTTCGTTCCAGCAGCGATAGGTTTCCCATGAGATACCACAAGGTGGACCCTTGGGCTTAACAGGCTCTTCGACAGGCTCCTCAAGTGCAACTGGTTCTTCTTCGTCCGTCGTAAATGGCGCCGCATATGTGAAGAGATGCGGTTGAGCACGTCGCTTGTATTCACACTTGCAAACGCATGGATTAGGATCAACTTCCTCTTCCTCCTCCACCACCTCGCTAGGTATCGAGGGTTCTGTGTAAACTCTGGGAGTATCACAGAATGGCGCTACCCAACAATAATCCGTATCATAGTCCTCCAATCCAGTTTTTGATAGTTTCTCACCATGCTCTTCCTCGCCGCAGGCAGAGGGACAACTACAGATCCTACAAGTACAGGTGCACTCGTCATCACAGGACTCGTCTTCATGTATACAGGGTTGACAAATGACTTCCATGGGCGGACAGGGTACACGATGCTCCTTGAACTGTTCATCCTCTTCGTTGTAGGGTACCCAGCGGCAAATGTAGGGTCCCTGACTGCTTTCGGCTGTTATAGCCGGCGTCAATCGTTCCCGACAACATTGCATATTGGGACATTTGCATTTCGGTCTCCTTTTTGTTTTCTTTTTCTTAGGCTGCTTCTTACTGGAAATAGCAGTCTTGCCGCTCTGATCTGTGTCTTTGTTGACCACCGAGCGTTGGGAATTAGTAACCGACACCAACAAGTACTCCTTATGTATGGAGATGGGTGAGGTGTACTTACTGATGTTTATAATTTGTGTACTGTAGATTATCTCGGTGGTCATTTCACTGAAATATGACATACTAATTCCCGATTGCGCATCATTAGTTTCCTTTGCCGCTTTTTCCTTCATTTCCTTCACTCCACTTTGTTGCGGCTTGACAACTGGCCCACACGTACATGTAGGCAACGCTCTCTTATCCTCGTATTGCAAGCGTGAAATAAGCTCTTCGTACAACGCTTTATAGACACACTCGATGCTTTCCTCGTACTGTTTCTGCTCCGAGTACATGAGACCCGCAAAGACAGCGAAAATCTCTGCGGTACGCTTAGCTGCATGCAACCAAAAGCACTCGGAACGATGTTTCATCTGCTTGGCCAGTTTGTTTAGCTGAACGCCATCCTCTCCCGTTCCGTGATAGTACGCTCGAAAGGCTCGCTTTGTAATCGCATAGGCCAGCTGGCTATCCATGCGGTTCATGCCTGCATCGACGGCCAGATCGTGCATAAAGTTCTCCTTGTTGAAACGCTTAATGGGCACCCGATCGATCCGACAGCGTATCTGCTTATAGTGTCGAAAGGAGCGTTTGATGAGGTCCTTGGTACGTTTCACTTCCCACGCTTTCAGGCGACAGATGCACATTACCTTCATCAAACTATTGGCAATGTCATCGAGATCCTCCTGGTAATGATCCATTTTTGCAACTGTTTCGTCTGGCCCGCAGTTCGGCACGTTAGGACGCCAGCATTGGCAACCATCAGGGAATATTTCATTGCTGACTAAAACCGTTGAGAGCATTTTGATAACAGAAATTTTGTTGTTTAACTTTCGATTTAGAAAGCAAAGTGGAAAAACTTGCTGAAACACTTTGAAAACACACTAATGTATCATTTAACCTGTTGACCGTTCGCGTTGCTCAAGTTAGGGAATGAAGTCGTCAGGCAACGAGTCGCTTCCCAAAATGACTGACAGACTGTGTGTCTGTCATAGATTTGATTGGGGCTGTTGGAAAAATGTTTTATTCGTGGCAGATACATAGAAGTTCATATTTAACATGGGCGTTTGGGGGCTTTTATTTTTTTTCACTGCTAATGCAACATGCTGCAGCCAAGTGCACAAAGCCCGCAGCAGCGACAGTGGCACGCATCATTTCGATATTTGTTTACCCAACAATTTGCTGTGCGTTTGTCTACCCCGTATTTCATTTTCACATCCAGCTCGCTCTACCACTCTATTTCGATGTTTGTTTTGTAGCAGGGGCATGCAATGGCAACAGCGTCGAGCGCCGTCTGAATTACTACCGTTAATTCGAAATACTTTTGTGATGAACTGCAAAACGGAAATGCAATGTGACACACACACACACACACACATATATACAAAACAAACAAACAACAATTGTTGTACATCTCTACTAAAAACTAAAAGTAAAACATGCGAAATTTCTATACACTTAAATAAGTAATAAACCCGACGCAATTAAAAATCGTTCTGTGACAAAAAGTTTATATAAGAAATAATACGATTTGGATTATAATTAGTCTTCTGTCTGGCTGGACTTGCTGTCATAGCTGTTGGACCCGACTTGATTTAGTTTCCCCATTCAAAAACAGAATCAAAGTCTGCACAAATATTGTCAGGCGGTCAGGACAAATATTTACATAGGCAGCTCGTGTGTCTAGGTAACATTTTTGGTTTTTGGTGTACCACCCCTCCAAAAATAACAGAAAACAAACCAAATTCAAAACCAAAAACAAGAAAAATATTCGAAATATACTACCACAGTACAACGGGGCAAATGCGGGCACATTGTCAGTGCGCCCGATTGATTTTTCCTGTGTTTTTTTTTTGGTCTATTTGTTTTTAGCCTTCTAGAGTCAAGTAACATAATTGAAGAGGAGGAGGAGGGCAGGGGGTTGGAGATGTACTAGGCAAAACTAAAATAAATGCATGCCCAATGCACACACAGTGACAGACACGGTGAGGCAGGAGAAGAAGGGTTTGTGCAACTGGGGCAAACAATGGAAACAGACAGTTTTAGTGCAGCTAAAGGAAAAATGAGTTTAATTGTTGACCTTAGCTATTAGCCCCTGTCAAATGGCTTGGGTTGACAGCAATTTGACTTCGTTTTAGATCTTTCCGTTTTCGAACATTCCATTTCTCTGTACTTCTTTTCTGTTTCTTTTTTTTGCGTTCTCTTTCGCTGTCTTTTACTCATTGTGTCGGCCTTCATTGCTCTTTAATTTATATGCAAAAAAGCACAGCTTGCTGCAGTTTTGCAAAAGTTTCTCAGAATTTTTGAACATAACATATGGAAAGTACGTTTTGGTATGCACCAAAGGCGCTGAATGACAGGCCAGTATCAAAAGTCTTGGCCAGTGTCAGTGCTTTGTCTGTCTTTCGGCCACGTTTTGATATTTGTTTATGTTGCACCAGCAGCAGTGGCAGTGGCAGCAGTGGCAGTGGCAAAAACAAAAATGCCTTGTCTTGTTATTTCTTGATTTCCAGCACACTGTTTTTTTGTGTTCATTTGAGAGGGCCATGTGCTGTGCAAGTTGATGATTATTGCCTTTTGAACAGCTTGATTTATAAATGTTGCATATAACAAAAGAAAATTGACTTGTAAGCTGACAATGGCAGCTTATTGATATTACCAACGAACACATAAAGAGCGCCGAAAGGTGAAGAAATGCCACAATTTATACAACAATTTAGAGTGATAAATGTGTTTATCAAAGTACGAAACAGGATAAGAAAGAAATCTTATTTATATTAAGACATATTCAAAAATCTACCTTAATCTCATTTAATCTGAGAGAAACTGCAAAATATCAAGAGAGAGCTTTGAGATTTTGTGCTGTATTTTCAAACGGGTTAACAACTTGTCAAATTCCAAGTTGCAGTCGACATTTCAATAAATTGTGCAAATACAACACTCACAATTTAGCTGTTGACAAAACAAGTAATGTTTAAATTCATTTCATTATTACTTGGCCTTCAAGTTGTATGCAGTGCCGAACTACGTAAGTAAACAAATCAATTTTCAGATTATATATATAGCTCATTCACATATAAATCTCTACGAACAGCTGCGGATATTAGTATATCACCCTTTGATGAATTTCGACCAACTGATTTGCAATTATTTGAAGCACCGAAAGTTGGAGGATCTTGGATTAATTTTCGAGTTATTAATCAAGTGATCGGTGGCTGTGAGAATGCTACAATAACGCATGTGACTGGCTTTCAACGGGATCCCAATGAGAAAAAAATACAAATTGGATTACGTATACCACGACTAACCCTACGATCTCAATATGAGATGGAACTGCGCTGGCTGTCGATGGTCCAAACGAATACAACGGGACCCTGCTATGTGGAATTCCTTAATGTTAGTCTCGTACTCGATTTAAAAGTAATTGTCAAATATCAAAAGGAAAAACGCTATCTGAGGCTCTACGGACTAACTCCGCAACTGCAACTGGGAAGGTCAGTAAAAGTTTATTTCTAACAATCACATGATTTGTAATACATATGTATTTTCTTAGATTTACGATTGAAATCGGGGATTTGTATAAAGTCAACTTGGATCTCACTTTGGCCGTGAATCGTGTCTACAATGAAAACTGGCTAGAGCTTTGGAATGATGTTGAGCCAAAAGTGGTGCCCAGTGTTTCTCGACGAGCAGTCGAACTGTTGAATCAGATATTCGAAACGATTTCCTATGATGATATGTTCTTACCGGATTGAGTGCTAACGTGCTCAAATTTTAACATCTTATGCTAATAAACCACTTAAAACTTATTAGCGGAAAACGAAACATTTTTTCAAGCTTGCCGCCAACAACATCAACTGTAAGGTGAATCAGTTAAGCGATTCAATGCAACTGAAAGCTTTAACGCATCGGAACAGGTTTTACAATATATAAAATGAGTCTTAAATGTTTAGTTCTAGTTCTCATTAATTATTATATCACTAGCTGTTGTTCTAACACGTCTTAAAAACTATGAAGCAACGTTTCAGTATTAGTATAAAATTTCTAATGCTAATATATCTATGGAGCCCTTGGAGCTGTTTAACAAACGCATTTCAGTTACGTACGTAAACTTTAAAGGTTTTTAAAGTACACAAAGAAAAGCAAAAATAATTTCTTTTTATAAAACTTTCACAGCTGAGAACATCAAGAAATGTCATTTTGGTGATAACAAATGCATAACGAATAGTACAAATTACTATCTGCGAAGCTATGGCAAAGGAAATGCTAAAATTGGTTTGCCATCCATTGATAAACTGCAAGTGGAGGATATAACCCTGTTAAACTCGCCAGGACCACTTTTCATTAGCTACAAGTTGAAGAATCAGTTGCTCAAAGGCGTTGAAAATGCAACTGTTATAAGTGTGTCGGGTTTTGAACTCGAACCGGAAATAAAACCAATGAAAATTAGAGTACAAATACCCAGCCTTGTAGTGCAGGCAAACTATGAGCTACTGGGTCGTGGCCTGATAGTTTATACGAATTCCAGCGGTTCTACCCAAATTGATATGCAAAATGTTCGTATAAATGCCACAATCAAGCGGTTCGTTGAGTATCGCAATAACAAGCGATATTTAAAGATCTACGGTCTAACGCTAAGACTCGAAATGGATCGGTAAGAACTTAATAAATCCTATTGAAAAGTTCCTTATTCTAATGAAGAAAAAAATGTATTTATTACAGTTGGATATTGTTGGCTGATAATCTATATAAAGAGAACACGGATTTAACAGTTATACTCAATCAAGTGATTAACAAAAATTGGCTTGAATTTTGGAATGAGGTTGAGCCGACGATATTGCCAGTTTATAGCGAAACCATTGCAAAACTCATGGCGAAGTTCACTGCAAATATTCCCTATGA
Organism: Scaptomyza polygonia; assembly: GCA_035044585.1. Lineage (NCBI taxonomy): Eukaryota > Metazoa > Arthropoda > Insecta > Diptera > Drosophilidae > Scaptomyza > Scaptomyza polygonia. Next base: position 2,313,457 of record JAWNNU010001690.1, read on the forward strand.
CGATATGTTTTTAACCAATTTAATATAGTGAATTGCAGATTCATCTTTGTTTCTTAAAATCATATTGATTTAAATAATAATTCTCCATTGTTGTAAATCTGTTCTTTTTATGTGTGAACACTCAACGCCTTTCAATTCCATCAGAGCAACTTTAATTTATCACGCTTGAACTTGATTAAAAATGCAAAACCCGCAACCCGCACCCGTGCCTAAAGAGTAGCGAGGGAGAGAGCATGGAGTGTTTCGTGTATGAGCCGTAGCAAATCCAGTCGGGCAGTCAGACAGCCAATTATAGACAGTCAAAGTCGCGTAAAGATGCCAGAATGAAGATCCACGCAAGATGCAAGAAGAAAAATGAATGAAAACGCACAACGCAAGAAATGAAAACTTATAATGTGAACACCACCAACAACTGCAATAAAGACATCAACAGTTCGGTGGCATCAAAAGAAACACAACAACTACTACTATACAGTGGGAACGGTAGCAAAGGGCCAACTTATAAGATTTCCAAAAATAATATTAAAATTAGCAACGAAGCGCAACAAATGAGATTTTCAACCAGTTGCAGTTGCAGTTGCCATGCCCTCCCTCCCTCTATACTTCAGCTCTTCAGCATGATGATGATGGCCATAAATTGAGCGAGTACTGCTGGGCACGTCCAGACCTCGAAGATAGAGGCGTAGATCAATCAGTGCTCCAATAGTAGCAAGAAGCAACAAGAAGTCGAAGTCGAGCAGACAAACAGCTTAGTCCCAGCAATTAGGAATGATAAATGTTTGGAATACGCAATGCACAAGATGCTACAATAAGCTACAAAAAAACAGAGCTTCCCATACGAAAGGGTTATAAATAACTCTAAAAAAAAAAAACAGTGCAGTAAATAAAAACCAGAGTCGACAACAAATTGGGCAATGTGTGTCTATGCTGCTGGTTATAAAATAGATGTAAAAACTAGCACATCTCTCTCCCTAAGAAACATCTACAGTTCGTTAGGTGGATAGGCAATTTAGTTTTCTAAAGATTCCAAGGGATTCTCCAGGCTTAACGGAAAGTGAATAATGTTAAAAGAAAAAAAACGTTATGTGTGTGAGTGTGTGTGTGTTTAGAACGACAGCTCAACAGCGTGATCTTTTATTGAGTTGATACAAATATTCAAAAGATATTTGATGATAGTGTTGATATGTGTTAAATGCATGCTCCTCGATGTAGTTTATTTATTGGAGGGCTTCTTTACGTTCTTGGCAATTTTCTTGGTGTTTGCAACCAGTTTGGCCTTTTTAGCTGAAGTTGGCATAACAGCTTTAGTCAATTTAACCTTCTGCTCGATTTTGGTATTCTCGATTTTGGCTTTCTCGATGCCTTCCTCCTCCGACGACGACGACGACAACGACGAGTCCGTCCCCGACGACGACCAATCCTCCTCTTCGGGCGGTGCCACTCGCTGCTCCGGTGGATTAGTGCGTAATTCAATGAAATGCGCATCAGTCAAAATTTCAGTTTTACCAAAATTATAACCTGTCAGTGACACGGTGCCAGTGCCTAGCAAAATGATTTTTTTATGAGAGAGAACTAAATTTTATCAATCATTAAGTGCGCTTACCCACGGCACTAAACATAACCTGATCTGTGAGCCCAATGATGAGATTCAGACTCAACTGACGGCAGTTCGGATTCAGGATTCCCAACAAATAGCTTTTATTTTCGGATGTCAAATATAGGTTGGCCTGTGTGCCATTGTCGATGCAAGCGCCCGATATGTGGTAGTGCATAGGCTTGGTTTGAGCCAGTCTGACATTCGGTTTCAAATTTATTCCTGAAAAAAAAATATATATATACATGTATATATATATATATATATATATATGTCAGATATAATGTTCGTATTTTAGGGTTAAAGAATTTAAAACGTTAAAAAAAACAAAGAAAAGAAAAAATCACGCGGCTGCGGCACAAGTGAAACCGCACAACTTCAAATGCCGAATGCTGAGGCTAGTGCAGGTTCATTTGATGTGCATATGCGCTTATGCTCAAATATTAACATTTATGCAATCTATAATTAAAGCTTACCCCAAAATAAAGCCATTTTAAAAATGGCTGCCCGGCTACTTTTAAGGTTAACAAATTTAAGACACAAAAAAAAAAAAAAATGTGCCGTGGCTGCGACAGAAGTGAATCGGCACTTAAATCGCCGAATGGTGAGGCTTGTGCAGGATTATTTGATGCGCAAATATTAACATTTAAAGCCATTTTAAAAATGGCTTCCAGGTCACTTTTAAGGTTAACAAATTATAAAAAAAAGTGCAGTGGCCGCGGCACAAGTGAATCGGCACTTAAATCGCCGAATGGTGAGGCTAGTGCAGGACATTTATGCAATCTATAATTAAAGTTTACCCCAAAATATTGCCATTTTAATAATGGCTTCCAGGTCACTTTTAAGGTTATCAAATTTAAGACACAAAAAAAAAAAAATGTGATGTGGCCGCGGCACAAGTGAATCGGCACTTAAATCGCCGAATGGTGAGGCTAGTTCAGGATTATTTGATGTGCATATGCGCAAATATTAACATTTAAAGCCATATCAAGAATGGCTTCCAGGTCACTTTTAAGGTTAACACATTTAAGACACAAAAAAAAAAATGACGTGGCCGCGACACACGTGCAATAGCACAACTTCAATTGCCGCATGGTGAGGCCAGTGCAAAAAGCATTCGATGCGCATTTATGAACGTTTAAACAATAAATAATTAAAGCTTACCCCAAAACGATGTCATTTTTAAGATAACTTCGAAGTAAATGAAAACTTGAAGACGAAAAAATTAGAACTGAAAATTCGACCCGTCTACGGCAACAGTCAACGATGGAAAGAACGAACGACAGTATAAAATAAGCTAAGGCTGCCAAAATTATATCGTTTTGTGATGACAACCAACTAACGATAACAAAAAATATTGCCATTCACACACACAGATAACACGGGTGTATCGATTGCTGATTGACCTAATTTATATATTTACTGTGCTTGTGAGTTGAATACGTGATGAAGATCTATTTTCAGCTCTGCAAAGGACGTAGTGATAAGCGGACAATAATCTACCAAAGACATATGTATGACAACACACAGATTTTTTCCGTGCATTAATTGGTGACTGATAAAAATTACAAATAAAAACTGTCGTTGTGCATTGAAAAGTTGATAAAGATACATTCATGCTGCTTAATAAATGTATCGATAGTTTTTGAATGGTGACAATGTACCGCTAACCATGATAAAATTCACAGGGTAGTGTCATCTTGCCGCTAACAAAATAAATGCCATTTACACACACAGATACACGGGTGTATCGATTGCTGATTGACCTAATTTATATATTTACTGTACTTGTGAGTTGAATACGTGATGAAGATCTATTTTCAGCACGGCAAAGGATGTAATGATAAGCGGACAATAATCTACCGATGACATATATATGACAACACACAGATTTTTTCCGTGCATCAATTGGTGACTGACAAAAATTACAAATAAAAACTGTCGTTGTGCATTGAAAAGTTGCTAAAGATACATTCATGCTGCTAAATAAATGTATCGATAGTTTTTGAATGGTGACAATGTACCGCTAACCATGATAAAATTCACAGGGTAGTGTCATCATGCCGCTAACAAAATAAATGCCATTCACACACACAGACAACACGGGTGTATCGATTGCTGATTGACATAATTAATATATTTACTGTGCTTGTGCGTTGAATACGTGATGAAGATCTATTTGCAGCTCGGCAAAGGACGTAGTGGTAAGCGGACAATAATCTACCAAAGACATATGTATGACAATACACAGGTTTTTTACGTGCATCAATTGGTGACTGATAAAAATTACAAATAAAAACTGTCGTTGTGCATTGAAAAGTTGATAAAGATACATTCATGCTGCTAAATAAATGTATCGATAGTTTTTGATTGGAGACAATGTACCGCTAACCATGATAAAATTCACAGGGTTGTGTCATCATGCCGCTAACAAAATAAATGCCATTCACACTGTAGTATCGATAGTTTATGAATTCTAATAATCTGCCGATAACACAAAATTACATTCACACAAAAATATTGACATCATTTACTGACAGTTAAAACAGTGTCATACATCGATATTTTTTTGCTTAAATAGTCGACCGCTTTTCACTCGCACAAATATTCAGCGTGCGACGTTTGCTGACTGGCAATTTTTATTAAAAAAAAAAAAACTGTGCTTGAATTTAGATATTGATTCTTTTTCTCTCGATCGCACTGCTGTGTATATTCTGAATTTTGTGGATTAAAAAAAAACTTGTGAACAATCATGGAACAGATGGTGGAAGATATGTCTTTAAATCCTGTGCGCATATTTAAAAAAGATGCGTTGGAGGAGAAAGGCGAGTTTGCGCGACAATCGTCGTTTCTGTGCGCAATTGCTATGGGTGATATTGTGAAGAGTACTCTGGGACCCAAAGGCATGGACAAAATGTTGGTGGCCATGGGCCACAAAGCCGGCCAAGTTGAGGTGACCAATGATGGTGCCCACATTCTGCGTTCTTTAGGTGTTACCGGCCCAACTTGCAAAATTCTAATCGATTTGGCGCTCGTGCAGGATATGGAGATGGGCGATGGCACCACATCGGTCACAGTGCTGGCTGCCGAATTGTTGCGCGAAGCTTCTGAACTGATCGAACAGCATTTGCATCCACAGATCATTGTGGCCGGCTGGCGTTTAGCTGCCCAAGCAGCACTCGATGCTCTCACTGCCGCTGCTCAAGACAGCTCTTCGAACGATGAGAAGTTCAAGAACGATTTGCTGAACATCTCACGTACCACATTATCGTCGAAAATCTTGCAACAGCATAAGGATTTCTTTGCCCAGCTGGCCGTCGATGCTGTGCTGCGTCTGAAGGGCTCCGGTGATCTCCAATCGATACAGATTGTAAAAAAGCCTGGTGGCACACTGGCTGACTCGTTTCTCGATGATGGCTTTCTGCTGAACAAAATGCCCGGCGTTCATCAGCCAAAGCGCATTGAAAATGCTAAGATTCTGATTGCAAACACAGCAATGAACGTGGATCCAATCAAAATACTTGGCAGCCACATCAAGGTTGAATCGTTGGCCCAACTTGCTCAGCTCGAATTTGCCGAAAAGGAAAAGATGATGCTGAAAGTAAACAAGATCTTGAGCCAAAAATGCAATGTGTTCATCAATCAAGAGTTCATTTTCAACTATCCGGACGAGCTCTTCGCCGATGCCCATGTTATGGCCATTGAGCATGCTGATGGCGCTGACATCATGCGTTTGGCTCGCTGCACCGGCGGCGAAATTGCATCCACATTTGAGAATCCTGTCCAGCTCGGAGAATGCGACCTCATTGAGCAGATAATGATTGGCGAGGACAGCTTGTTGCGTTTCAGCGGTGTCAAAATGGGCGAAGCCTGTTCCATTGTCATTCGTGGCGCAACCCAACAGATCCTCGACGAAGCCGAACGCTCGATGCACGATGCACTGAGCGTTCTGGTAGCCACCGTTAAGGACTCGCGCATTATCTATGGCGGCGGCTGCGCTGAGGCCCTAATGGCCAATGCCGTTTACAAAAAGGCATCCGAAACTGCCGGCAAGGAAGCTATTGCCATTGAAGCATTTGCCCGAGCTTTGCTCACTTTGCCCACAGCCATGGCCGACAATGCTGGCTACGATTCGGCTCAACTGATTCCCGAGCTGCGTGCTGGCCATGCCCTGGGCAAAAATCATTTGGGTCTGGATATGGTCAAGGGCCAGGTGGCCGATATGCGTGAATTGGGCATCACTGAATCCTTTGCAGTCAAACGTCAGGTTCTTATGTCTGCCGCTGAGGCTGCTGAAATGATTGTGCGTGTCGACGATGTCATTACATGTGCACCACCTCAGTCTGCTGCCTAAGACCAATTGCTTAACACAAAATTATTAACTAACTCACATCAACATCAACTCTCCTTAAACATCATCATCACGCACTTAATGTATCTGCCTTACACCAATGTTTTAAATAAACCATAAATATGGATGTTATATGGAGTAAAATTAATCAAAAAGCAAATCTTAAGGAGAAAAGAAGTAGCTTTGGCTTCGACATTGATTTGTCTTAGCTTTAAGTGTCTTTGGAACTTCAAACTTTCATTCTTAAGCATTATCTATATATATATACATATATTTTTCAAACAATTAGGCAGTCTAAAATACTTGCAGAGCATATTTATTCCCACATACAAAACGGCACTCAACCATGGCATGAGCTAACCTCACAACTGTTCCACTACCACACTACCCAATTGTACCTCGTGGGTTCCTTTAACACGGCCTCAAGTTCGAGCTAATAATGTTAACGCCGTTTTTTGACCACAGTGTGTGTGTGTGTTGGCCGCGTTAGTTGTGTTGGCGTTATCATGACTTGGCCAGGCCATGTTGAGTAGTCCGACAATGTTGGCCAAAAAAACCGCAAGGCCTGGCCGGCAGGTGCAAGTGGCCGTGCTTGTGTGTGTGGCATGGTGAGGTAGTGGTATGGGTATAAGAGGATTCGTGGCAACATTACAACATTTTGTGGTGCTTGCGGGCATTTGCATTTTGCATTTGGCAGTCGGCATTCGGCTTGGCACGGAATCTCACGGATATGTGTCTATAACAAAACAATTAGACGACGACGAAGCACGATGGAACAACGAAAGCCCTCGACGATTTGACGCTGATTTATGAGTGGTGCAAAGGGAGGATGTAGGCGGGAGAACAAAAAAAAACCAAACTCAAAGACAGGCACGTAGCAGCACCAGACCAAGGGGATTAGTTTGAGGCAGAAGGCAAATAAAAGAATATTGACCAAAAACAAAAAAAAAAAAATAAGCCAAAGCCGAAAAGTGCTTCTTTTTTTTTTGGTTAGTTTGTGGGGGTTAGTGCCAACCCCGCACCCCTTGGGGCATAGTAAAATGCTAGTGAAACAATTATGCAATTACTTAATTTGATAGCCCAAGTGTGTGCCATCTTTCTCTCTCTTTCGCTCTTAATCATGCTTCGTAAACGTAATGTTGGCCCCATTTTCCTTTTGAGCTTACTTTGCTTTGTGGCCTGTAATTGCTCTAACTGCCTTGTGCACGCGCTTTGCTTGTTCCCAGTACCAGTATCAAGAGCAACTGCTTGGCATTATTGTTGTGCATGTTGTTCTTGTTTACGGCTGGGGGCAAGTGGCAGGAGGTTTATGGTTACTGTTTGGTTGCATTTATGAATGCATTGCTGATATTTGCATTTGGCTTAGATTACTTTTTAGTTGGCCCAGCCAAGTGCTGATACTATTTTGTAAGAGAAAATGTGAACGACATTAAATTCGAGAGCCTCTTGATATTTCACATAAAGTTTTTGTGAACGGAAACATAATTCCCGACTTACGTGAGATTTCCATTAGGAAAACAATGCAATAAGTGCTTGGCACATTTCCTAACTCTTCTACTTACATTGGGTCTTATCCCGATTTTGGGTCCATAAGTCGCGCACAATAACTTCCGCGTCATAATTCACTTAAAAAGCAACAACAACAAAATAAGGGTTGCCCAAAAGCAACAAAAAAAATATGAATAAGTTGTTATTATTATGGCCAAAAAAACAAAAACAAAAAATGAATGTCATACGCCATGTGTGTGTGTCTGTGGAAAGTACCCACTTGCGTTTCATGTTGCACGTTCCGGTCCGTCATCTGGTGCGCAAAATTTTTCAACAACAATCAACACCTCGACGCCGTGGCAAGCAAAGGGTAAAGGTAAAGTGCTTGAAATTGCTAGAAATCATGGCTAATATAAATCATCTTGGCAAAGCAGCTTTGCATGTTTAAGTGTCATACATAAGGCACAATATGAACGTAAGAGAGCGCATATGTGAGTGCCACCCCCACACCGCCACACTCTTAAGTAGGTGTGGCATAAGAAGCAAAGAGTGTGTGTGTGTGTGTGTGTGTGTGACATTGGGGCAAACAGAGTGTGGCAGTAAGACACAAACACTTGAAGCTCAACCCTTTTTTTTTTTGCTTTGACTTTGGCAAATGTGCTGTGTGCCCCTAGCGCCTAAGACGCGCACCACCCAAAACAACACCCCACTCGTCAGGCCTCACCTGGTCGCACCTTCAGACCCTGAGCTATATACATATATATGTATGTATATGATTTTTGTTTGCTTTGACGCTCCAAGTTGTGTTTTTGTGTGTTTATTTTTGTTTGGATTTACTAAAGCAATTTTCTTTGTTGATCCTATGAAGAATTCAGAAGGCGCTCAATACAAAAACTGTGTGTAAATAAATACACATTTGACATTTGCTATAAATACAAACAAACAAACATACACATACGCATTTATTTTTTGTGCAAATAAATAGCAGTTGCAACAGCTGTTGGCATAAGCCTTGTAGCCTTAGTTTGCACCTCACCTCACAATTGACAACTCTTTGTGCTTGCGGCTGATATTTGCAACAATTTTTGCTTAGCTCAAGATAAATAAAAATACAAAAAAAAAAAAAACTCAAAAGAATTGATTCAATTAAGCTCGGATGCTGTGTGTGTGTTTGTGTGCATTTTCTATGAAGTTTTTAATTAAAATTGCAACGAGCAACAGAAAAATATTCTATTTAAATTGTTGCTGTTTGAATGAAGAAGGTCTTGTAAATAAATATTCGTAATATTTAGTAAATTTAACAAGTTTTAAAGACTTTTTACATTCCATAAAATAATTGACATTTTGACATTAAATTTTATATATATATAACATAAAGTGGAAATTCAAACTCAATTTGCCAATTCCATATTCGTTTTGACATTTTGCTTTGATGTGAATTAACAATGCGTAACAACAGTTAGAATTCATGGGACGTCTGTGACACCTATGTATGCTCTTTGCTTACCACGACACACACACACACACACACACATTTATGTAAGCTTGTGTTGCCAGGGCTCATATAAGAATTAAGCCATAATGCTTTCAAGTGCAAAAGAAACTTGACAAACGCAACATGACAAACATAAATAACAGAAACGAGAACGAAAACGAACAACAGCACAATACCAACTACTCACATATGATTTTATGATGTGTTGCAACAACAGCAGGTACACACTGTAAAAAAAAAAAAAACTAACGTTGACATACGACAAGAGTCAAGCAAAAGTAAAAACCAGACACACAGCTAACAACAAAACATAAAGCCCCTACTACTCACTACTATATGTGGGCGTGGCAGGCAGTGCAAAAGAAATTGGAATGCCACAGAGAAAGAAACGACGAGATGAGAGAAATATTTAAATGACATTTACTCACTCACTCTGAAGCGTGCACAACACAACAGCCTGCAGAGGGGATCGAAGGGGTTGTAGTAGTACATAATATGCTATGAGGAAACAGCTTAACTAAATTGCATAAAATTTATTTAAATGATAAGGGCGTGCGAAGGTAGTAGCTAGTAGGGTTCGTAAGGTTGATTCGTTCGAGCTAAGCTTTAAAACAATAACTATGCAATATGTTTGTGTGCCTGTCTGTCGGTGTGTGGCATTTCACCTAGCAGACAACACATGGCCTTAACATCTCCCCCCCTCTAAGCTAAAGCTAGACAACAAACACCGCCCCCTAGTATATATCCTACCGAAAAAAAAAAAACAAAGCTTCCTTCTGCTCCTAACAAACTGTCGTCAGTCAGCTTAAATTTATTGCTTCCTTATGTCGCTGTGTTATGCGTTATGAAAATAAATACCTTGGCACAAACACAGCTGTATGTGTGTGTGTGTGTGTGTGTGTCTATCTTCATGCTTTTATGCTTAAACTTGAACTTTTTGTTGTTGCTGTTGTTGATATATATATTTTATGTGTCGCTTTTGAAAATATTATATTTTTTTTCTTCTTTCCGTTTCGTGCAAAACTTTGAAGCATTTCAGGCTCTAAATTTTTGAACTTTTTGGCAATTCTCGAAACACATTGAATCAATGGGGGAATACCCCAAACTGTTCAGTGTTTGACCTCATTTTCATTTTTTTTTTTTTAATGGCGTTTGTTTTGAAGCGGCATTTCCGTTGTGCGGAAAGGGTTTTATGACTGCTTTTTATGAGCTTTTCCAAAAATAAAACGAAAACGCAAATAACTTTTACATATATATCATTTATTTAAAAACTTTGCATTATGACAGGCTCGTGTCATATATATAAATTTTTTTTTTGGGTGGAAAGTGGCGTATGCGTAATATATATGCCAGCGACCTACTTTTCGCACATTCAAAAAAATAAAATCTAAAATGCATTACGCAAACATCATTGAGAGCGAAAATGAAAACTTTGCAGCTGCTGATGCTGCCAAAAAAACAAAAAGCATTCTTACTTGGTCAAAAAAGTGGAACACTTGAATAAATAAATCAAAAATGTACTTAAATACACACAGAGAGATATATTGTTTAAATATTTAGAATTGTCTAATGGAATTATTAAGTGTTCATTATTTTGAAAGCAGCTGCAATTTGTATTTATATTTTCCTCAACAAAGTCATATTTATTATTCAAGTTTTACAACTTAAAGGACTTAACAATTTTCACATTTATTGTATTTTAAGGTGTGTCTCAACAATGAGAGCGAATATTCTATTTGATGAACACCTGATTTACTTATTTTTGATTTATTTCGAAAGCCAAGTTTATTTGGTCAAAGTAAAATATTTTATATTCCAATTGAACTTTTAACTTAAACCCAATTATTTGGGTTTATAATATGTATATAAAAAAAAATATTTCGAACAATTTATATCTATAGCTCAACATTTGATACTCATTTTGTATATTACTGTTTCGTTATTTCCAAAAAAATCAAACAATTTGCATTTGCCGCAACAAAATTAAGCAATGCTTGTTTTCAAATCGTTTTCACATTTGATTCGATATGATTATTTCTCCTTCCCCTCTATCTGTTCCTTAATTATGTAAAGTTGTTGCACAAATAAAATGAAAATCGACCAAACATATGACAAACAAATTGCCAACGGTCTGTTCTTCTCTGTCTCTCTCTCTCTCTCTGTCTCTCTCTATCTTTTTATCTATTTGATGCTGCTGCCAATATTGAATTTGAAATTAAACCGCCTCCCACAAAAAAGTGGACAATTGAACGCCGGCCTGCCTGGCAACAGTTGTGCCAAATTGGCTGGCATCATTGTGCCTCCCCCCACCCCTCTCATATAACCACTCTACATGGATTTAGATTCCCTTGCCCCACGCGTTGAAATCTGCATGTGTTAATTACTGATAGGTCTGGGTCTGGGTCCTTCTCGCTTTCTAGTATCTAGCCATTTGGTCAAGGGGTCGTCGTTAAGGCATAAAAATAAAAAAAAAATGGTCAACATGGCGGCTCTTATGGTTGGTTGGTTGTTGTTGGTGGTGGTGGAGAGTAAAGCTGCCAGCGCAAGCTGCTTCACGGTGTTGATTTATAAACCCATCGGGCACTAGCAAAAGGGGAGACTGTGGCACGTTGCAAGTTGAGCAGCGCCCACTTGAATTTGCATTTACCTATAGTCAAAAACAAATAAACGTCTAATCGATGCATGGTATGGGTGTCAAGCAGACAGCAACAAATTATGTGACGTAACAGCTGCCACAATGTGGCATGGGGTTGACATGGCATGAAAACTGATGCCCGGCCATAAACAAATAGAAGTCCGTTTGGTTGCCAAAATTGATTTTTTGCGCCTAATCAAAAACGAATTAATTTCCGAGTCGCATGTGACAAACGGCTTTTCCAGCCAAAAGGGGGGGCCGGGCCGAAAGCGTCGACATATATTTTGATTTTCGGTCAACTATTCCCGACCCCAACCTGCCGCTCACTCTCTCTCTCTCTCTCTGTCTCTCTCTCTCTCGCTTCGTTATGCTATCTAAGCCTAACCCGAATTGATTAAATTGGCATGAAATGAAATTTATGTTGCCTGCTCATTTTCCCTTTTTGCGGTGGTTGTTGCAAGGTGTTTTTTCTTATTGTTGCGGGAGGCGGGGCGGCAAACGGAAGTGGCCATCAAATGGATGGGATGCTGAGTCTCTAACCAAACCACCCAATCTTTTTGGGGTTGGCTTAAGTCAACGTTCGCTTAAAGCTTTGGCAAATTATTGGGTTGACGATTTTTTTGTTGTTGTTGGTTGTTGTTGCCTTTGTTGCAAGGTGCGGCTGTTGCTGTTGCGTGACAGACTTTAAGAATTAGTTGTGCAGCAGTTAAGGGATGCTTCCTATGTGTGTGACGTCATACAATTTGTAATTATCAATGGAGTTTTGCGGCTAGACTTCTGTTAGTCCAGACGAATTGAATCGATGGATGTTCAAAACTTTTGCTAAAGTTGAATGAACGAATGAGTTTTTGTTAACATCTTGTGTGAATCATTTGAAGCGTTTAAATCGATTGTAAGGAAGGAACTTAAAACGATTTAAAAGTGAACCGAATGAATTTGACAATATTCAACAAATTAATGCATATTCAAATTTCAAAAGATTGTTTTATTTCAAAAAGCAAATCAAGTTGATTAGAGTAAATAACCCCTCCTAAATATTTTCTGCAAAAATACAAACAAATATCGAAATGAATAAAACTTACCAACTGCCATTAATTTAACAGTTTCTTATCAATCTGACTCAAGTATTAATATCGTAGTTTTACTACTTAATACTTCTCAAAAGCAGAGTTGTGTTTAATTTTTACTTTGTCCAATTTCATTTAGCATTTTTAAAGCTACGAAAAACTGTTAACAAGAATGTAGAAAAATGTGCCACTGCGGTTATTTTATTGATTTTTTGTTTGGCTCTTTTTTTTACTTTTGTGGTGCTACAAGGATGGGCCAAAGTTGAGTTGAGTTGAGTTTGATGGGCGGCGAGCGGCATTTTGTAGCGTGCAATTCAATTTCATTAACGCGCACTAAAATCAATAGTAATTAATATGAGTACTTGAACACACACCAATACACACACACACACACGCTTCTTCATGGTTTTTACCAACATTCCAATAAGCCGTTTTCGTCCCCTTTCAACTACCCCCCTTGCAGAGCATACAACACAACAACCGACCACAAATCAAAAATCAAATATTAAGCGAGCTAAATGTTTGTTAGAAGGAGCAAAAAAGGTGGTTCGAGAGGTATGCAGCAAGTTCATATGTGATTGTATGTGTCCGAGTGTGTGTGTGTGTGTGTGTGTGTGTGTAAAATAAATACGTTTTAGCCATGAAAATCCCTTTTAATTGCCACGCAACGGCCAAAGGATTTGCACACAAACATAGACATAGACATAGACAGAGAGAGAGAGACAAGAGAGAGACAAGAGAGAGATAGTCGACAGACGATGGCCAAGTGGGGAGGGTGAATAAAGGGAACTTTTCGGCTGGCCTACGTGCAACAGCAGCAGTATGTGTATGTTTGTGTGTGTGTGTCGACCCAGTGGAGCGTTCGTTGGCCGTTGGTTGCCACAGCCAAGTGGGATTTAGTGCAAATTGCAAAGTGTAACTTGTTTTTACGAAAAAGCACTTTAGCGCATTAGAGAAGGCCAACGCTGGGGAAAACCCGAGGCCGGGTTCAAAATTCAGGTGGCGGAGAGGGTGTGTGCGAGGGGTGAGTGTGTGAGAAGGTAAGGTGGTTACCAAATCTATGGCCTGGACAGTTGTCGATGATTAGAAACGAACATAAAAGCGGCCCCCGAAAGCGCCACCCAGCGGCGCGTGAGACAGCAGCTTGTGTGTTTGTGTTCGGTTGTTGCATGTCCGCTACATGACTGGCAACATGCAACAAACAACACAAGTAGTACTACTACTAGTATGCAGTATGCAATGTTTAAGCTGCATGCTTCCATCCAACTAAACATCTATCTATCTTTAGTATCTATAGATACTTGAATCTTAACTGTGTGCATAAAAGTGTTGTTGATAGGCTTTGGCGTTTAGGCAACAGTTACTAGCATTAACAACAAACAGCATTAATTACATTTTGAATACAAAATGATAGCATTTAGTAATTAAAGAGACAAAAGGAGAGGGAGTCGGAGAGGGAGATAAACGCTTTGCAGTTCAGTTCAAGTGTTTTTTTTAGGTTTCTGGTTGGAATTAGTTATGAGCAAATTTAAAAATTTTAAGTAGCTTGCAAATAAAATAACTTCCAGTAAGAGATAAATAACTTTAATCAAACGTTATGTTTCTAATACATAAAAGGAATTGGTTGAAAGAAGATAAATTTTTCATGTCGATGATTTGAAACCTTCTTAAATTGCGTTTCTGTTAACTAAAAAAATCTTTATTATAATAAAAATAATTTTTTAAGCATTTGTTCAGCATTCTTATCATCGGTATTTAAAACATTTTGTAGGATTCAGCTATGTTTAACCAAAAAGGTTTTATATCATAAATCTTTAAGCAATTATTAAGCCCCACTTCTTTACTTTTTAACTCATTAGTTATGACATAATTGACATTAGCTACTGCAAAAAATTTTAATGGAATCTCAAACTTCAATTCGATCTCTCATTTACTCTCGCTTTGAAAACACACTCAATATACTTGCGATGGGGAAATTGATTGAAATGAAAATTAATTGAAGACAATGGCATGCAAAATGCATTTTCAATTAATTTCCATTCTTTATGACAACACATATTCATATCCTTTTTGCACACACACACACGAACACACACACACACTCGCTTGCAGATTATGCCGTTATGATTTAAGGTGTCATAATGGTCCATTGTCATATATGTAAGTGCCGCACAGCATTTTAACCATTAAATGCTTGGCAACCAATATGCATATATTTATTTGTTTATTATTTTTATATATATATACCATAAATATATATTTTTTTCAACATTTTTAATCAATATACCGCAGATAGCAAATATATTTGATATTTGACTTGATTTTTTATGCGCAGCGTTGAGTTTATTGATTTTATCAATTGAATTTCAATTTTTTGTTTGCCATTTGTTTTTTTTTTTCAGCTTTTGTATATACCGGATCTAGAGATGGACACGTGCAACAGCAAGTCCAGGGAAATGGGGTAAGTATTAATTATTAATTTATTAGAGATTTTCAATTTTGAAAATATTTTATGTTTGATATAAAATTATACACAGTTTTCTTACTTTCCCGAACTTTGTATGTTATCACACGAAAAGCCCATTGCTATAGCACTCACGGCTATCGAGTCTTCCGTTTGTGGTTCGGGGACGCCCCGCTATCATATTATATTGTGTGTCGTAAAGCATATTTTCAAATTGACAACTCGATGAGCAGGGCAAAACTGAAAAAAAAACCACTGTGATTTGTGTTTGCGTTTGGGCCGGAAGCTGAAAAGCGTTGCGGAAATCACACCATGAATTTAATGAAAAACGCCAAATATCGTGAGGGTCCTGTGTCTGTTTTTCTGTCAGCCTTTGCCTTTGCCGCCTGGTTGGTTGGTTGGTTGCTGCCGCTGCTTGCTTGTTGGCTTGGCCGGCTTTCTCTAGAATTTCTTGGCCATAATTGTTTGCAAAAAGTTTATGCACGTAGCGATAGCGTACATCAAAAATGGTGCAGCTTCTCAAGCACTCCCGTTACGTTTTTTGTGTTTCTTTTTTTTTTTTAGCATCGAAATCGCCATTCGCCTAAACTTCAGACATAAAACGCCAAATTGCACCATTAAGAAATTCGTTGCGCATCACTGAGCATTTAAAATGGATTGGGTTGCGGTTAGGGGAAGAGGAAAACAGGGTCCTGGGTCCGAGGCTCAAAACATAAATAATAGTTATAAATACCTAGTGGTAGTAAACTTTGTCATTGAACCCCGTCGAGGTCCAAAATACTAACTACACTTAGCGCAAACAACAGGGAATCTCAAGAGCTTAAAGTTGCTTGACAGGCAAATACCCTGTATAATCATATAATAAAATACAACTAGAAAACCTTTAAAAATATTGATAAGACGAAAAAATAATAGGAATAAGTCATTATCATGCCAAATATTCATCAAACTGTTTTTAAGGAATTTTTCATTTTCAAATGATTTTTTCCTTACTTTTTTACCAATACTTTTTCTCATCTGTGGTAATGCTAGTGACCGTAATGTCAGTTGTTGTTAGGGGGAAAGTTCGAAACGTTCAAGTCAAGTCTATGGATGAAATCAGTGAACGTCAGCAGAAAAGTTGCCAGAAAAATGCGCGCACTTTGTTGCTTCCTGTAGAGGTTGCTGTCGCTGCTGCTGCTTTGGTAATCACTTGAATATTACGTAGCGGAAATCGAAAAGTATGCTGGAAAATTTTTCATCGCTATCTTTTTTGCCAAGTATGAAGAAGAAGAAGAAGTAAAAGAAGCAGAAGCAATGGCAGACGAAGATGTCGCCACAGCTTATGACAATAATGAAAGCGTTTTGAATGTTCGCCAGTCGCCATCAATTTGCAGCTTTTGGCTCGCCGCACTGATGCTGATGCAAGATGATAGAAAATTTTTGAAAGTGGGGCAGTTGCGGGCGCAGTTTTGTTCGTGCAAATGGCCGACGGAAGTGGCAGTCAGTATTGCTGCTGCAAATAAAAATGGCGGCGGCGCCTTGTTGCTGGCAAAGCAGATCGCATTTTGGTCATTTTTGCGGCGCCATTGAACAATTTTGGTTTGTGCGTTTGCAAAGTTGTCGCAGGTTGCTCATAATGATGATGATGATATCGGTGGGCAATGTGAAGGTGGAGGAGTGGTGAAGGTGATGGCAACCCTAATTTTGTGCTTGGCTGCAACTGTGCGGCGCCACATTGGGCCGCCATCGTCGCCATCATCTTGTTTATGGCGTATAACTAATATGCTGTAAAATAAGTGAGAATCTAGAGTTTCGGTTTAAAAACACATTTGTGCTGCCATCATCTCTGTGCTGTGGTTGTAGTTGTGGCTGTGGTGGCCAAATGACCAGAAAAACTTCTGCAATGAATGCAGTGATAATTTTTTGATACGCCACAAGGAGTAAAAATAATGTGAATGCACATGAGAAGCCAACGCAAGCTGCTTAATAGCATGAAAGCACCAAAACAAGAAAACAAAGAAAATATCGAAGATTATAATACGAAAATAAATTATGGAAAATAAGTGGGTGCAACAATAATATGATATGCTTTGATGCGCATAAGAAAAATAAGAAAGAGACTTTCAAGTGAAAAAAGTTTAAACAAAATTAAGTGAAGGATGAAATTTTGAAAGAAATATAACCATTTTAATCAGTTTTGAATTTAAGAATTCAAAAAAATCCATCAAATAAAGAATACTTATAGTTTTTATTTCAAAGCCTATACGTTTTATTGGCTTTGACCATTAACAAGTTCCAAACATCTATTAAGCTTCTTGAAGGATTAGATAGAAAGCTAACAAACTAAACAACAATGAACGTCTAAGTTGCTCCATACTGAGATCTGCTTACAAATATGCATTACTCAAGTGTTTCGTGCAACCCTTTTCATACATAATGCAAAATGCTAGCCATAACTTGCAACAGAATGAACAAAAAACACAAACAACAAACTCTAGTTCTAACACACAATTGCATTTTTTTATTCTGGCAAAATATTTGGTAGCAAATTTTCGCATCGTTTTTTCATTCCTGTCTGTCTGTCTGTCAGTCTGTTTGTCTGCCTGGCTGGTTCTGTTCGAGTCCTTAACAACAAAGGACATTCATTGAATGGTGGAAAAACGCAAACAATTGTAATGACAAAACCAAACTAACCACACGAAACCCAGAGAATGCAGCCACAGATAGAGAGAAACGCATGAATTACATAGATACGACATTGAGTGTCCATGTGTGTGCGTGTGTGTGTGTGTTGAGATCGGCGTTATAGATGCTTAGAGATGGATGGACGCTTGGCTGGACGCAACGAGTTTTGTGTTTTTTTTTTTTTATAGTACAATAGCGACGAGTGCAGAGTGATAAAATATAAAAATCTGCTAAAATCATTCATGAGGGATTTCGAACAAAAATTCCACAGAAAACTGACAAAACTGGCAGAAGGGAAGGGCTGGCCGTTAGAAAGAGTATAGAGGAATGCCACACATATATATATGTATGTATGTATCTTTATAGATAGCACAGATAGACAAAGTGTGTGTGTGAGTGAGTAAGGGAAAGTGAGCGGAGTGGCAGGCAACATGTTGACAAAAATTGCACACACACACAAAATTCTAAGAGATTTGAAGGTTTTTGTTAAGGGACAATGGTCACACACACACACAAACACACACACACTTGGTTGGTGTGTGACGCCCCATGGCTGGGCGTTTAAATAAAAATCTGATTAATTTCTTTTATGTGCTCTCCGGGTTTTTGTGTCATTGTGTGGCCAAGAGAACCAAGAGAATCCAAAAATAAAATCAGTGCCCAAGAGTCACAGTCACAGTCACAGGGTAAAAAGGTGGCAGGAAGCAAGGATAAAATGGGCAGTGACATGTTTTTGTGCGGGGCAGCACATGACATGTGGCATATGAGGCACATACACAAACACATACACAGCTCTGTATGTCAAAGGTTGCCGGAAACATTGTCGCACCCGAACAGTTTGTACATATGTATGTGTATGTTGTGCCCCCATGTTGCGAAATATAAATGTGACGCAATCTTAAGGTTAAATCCATTGATGTGATTTAAAATACAACATCAACTTGGAGAAGGAACGTTAAGATATTTATCAAAGTGGTTTAAAGTAGGGTCATTACTTTCACAAAATCAATTCCTACTTTGTTCTTCAGCTTAAATACTTTTTCTTCGGTTTACTGCCCTATTATCATATAATAAATCGAACAAAACTTTTATTTTTTATGACCTTTCAAGGTGTTGCAACTTTATTTGTTTGAAATAATCAGTTCAACTTTGTGCGCTTTGGATTTGTTGTTGTTTTGGTTTCGAATGTGTCGTTAACTGGCAGATAACTAAAAGCTGGTCACACCTTTTTTTTGTGTTTTGCCCATTGACAGCTTGATTTCCATATGCAATCAGTAGTTATCGGCATTAAGAAAAGTTCACACGTAACTAAATTAGACATGAACCCAACCTAACTCTAAACCCAAAAAACCCAAAACCCAAACCTAATTCAAGACCGAAACCAAACAAAAGAGCTGAACCAAACAGCTACTATGAGCTCCATTAAGTCGGGCAGATTAGGTAAATTTTAATATATCGAATAAGAGTATGAGAGCATTATGCTTGCTATGCCGTTAGCAGCATTATGATTTTAAAAATGTCTTCTAATGACTCATAAGATTAAAAAGTAATTTTCTTGTTATGCTGCGCAAACGATTTTTGTTCCACCGTTAATTTTTATACATATATTAATATTGGGAAAAATACGAAGCACAAGAATGGGGAGCAGTAAAGAGAATGCAAACAGAATAGGAAAATTTTTTTTTATCAAACCAACCAAATAAACATAAATTCGATGTACAAAATTGGGTCATTATTGGCAGCTCAGTTCGTTGGGCTTTTCTCTCCTTCGATTTGTTCTTTCAGGGGGTTTTTTTTTCGTTTCTTTTTTTTTTTCATTGTCTGTCGTCTTTGGGCGCGTAAAATTACGCCAAACAAATTCATAATTTTGGTTGTATTTCTTTTTATGATTAGCACGCCCCAGCCAAATTGAATGAACCCTTGGGAGGGAGAATGGGGAGCCCAACACACAATTTGCGCCCATTTATGTTCATTTGCGTGGGAAGAAGAGAGCGGAGAGGGAGGCGCAAGGCTCTTAATTATTAGCCGGGCTTTTTTATGGCCGTAACACAGTGGGCGGGAATCGTGTACGTGGACACATAACTTTCAAGGCAGGCAGACAGACAGACAGCCAGACAGTAAGAAAGAGGGAAACAGACAATTTCTGTGGTTTCCAATTCAACGCAGTCTCAATTAGAACGTCCAATAAATAGTCTGACGGAGGGCGACACTTGTGCGACACTTGGCAAAAGTTGTGGGGCGGGGGGGCCAACAAATAGAACTAGCTTTGGTGTGGCTCTGTTTTGGCTCTGGGTGTCATTGCTGTAAGGGTGGGGCATAGAGGGAGCTTGTTTGCCATGTGGCATGTATCGCACATTAAACTAATTAACAATTAAACTGCCAGGCCTGCTCCAAGACAAATAGAAATAGCATAACAAGTAGAAAAACAGAACTACATTCTCGAACAATATGCGTTTGGATCATTAAAAAAAAAAAATGAAAAAAATAAAACAACAAAAAATGCCTAATGAATTAATAATAAAATATCTTTTTTTATTGTGTCTGCTGTCTTTGGTGTAATGGCCTTTTAAATGATGACTGCCTTAATTTTAAATGACAGAATCAACGGACCAAACCAATCTACATAATGTCACAAAAAATATAAGCAATTTATGGTGATGGAAATTTAGGAAATTTGTGGCAATCTGCAGCTGAAAACAAGAAATACTAGTAAGAAACTGTTGATAGGAAAATCTTTACTTTTGCCTTCCGCAAACCTTTCCACTGTTTTGCCCTTGACGGCGGCGTCAGTATCAAAGTCCAACAGCAATTGCATTCGTATGTCTTCGCAACTCAAAGTTGTGTAATTAGTTTTATCAGCAGACTACAAAGGAAAAGAAAAAAATATGGTCCTTAGCAACGTCGCGTCGTTACTTTCGCCCGGGGAAAATCCGATTAACAGATGTAAGAGAGGAACGAGCTCTACACCAAAAATTGGCATTATTGTCTTATTGGCTAGCCCAAAAGTGAGAATGAAGAAGGAATTTTTGCGGATGTGTACAAACCTTTCATTGTCTTTTCATTTGAAAATGGGCTAAACCCATTGCTGTCCATAATCAACGCAAATCCTTGCCTAATGCCAGTTCTGTGTCATACACACACAACCGGCATGCGGGAGGTGAGAAGCGTTGGGGTTTCGGTTGGGGCATGGTTAGCAGCAGCAGTGGCAGGTGAGGTTGAACAGCGGATATATATTGTCATTGTCATAGCTCTATGGAGCGCTTTCACCTTCTATAGACTCTTGCTTCGAACGTTGTCCTAGATGGCTAGGATATTGTGGTCCTGGTTAGCTGGCTGGCCCGCATCGACAGGGCGACAAAGTCCTTTTGCCTTTTGCCTGATTTCGCCGGCTTAATGTTATTTGTATGCCCGTTGTCCTTTTTAGTTTTGCCAGTTTTGTTGTTTCTAGGACTATACAGAATACACACAACAGCAACAACAACAACAAAAAGAAAAAAAATAAAATAAAAGAAGAGAAGTTGTTGCCTTCATTTTGCTTTTGTGGTCGTTGTTGCGATGTCTTCTTCTTCGTCTATCATGCCCCGAAAAGCAGCTGAGTGTTGTTTGTTGTCCTGCCTGGTTTGGAAAAGGCGGGCACACACATATGTGTGTGGATGCGACTCAATCTGGTTGTTGTTGTTGCTGTTGCAGCATGTCTGCGGTTGTCTTTTGGCTGCCTCCTTTTTTTTCTTTCTTTTCGTTCCTTTTTTTTTCAGTGCCCCCTGCGCTTGTTTGTTTGTTTGGTGAGCATGTCAACTGCTTTTCTTCTCTGTCCCTCTGTCTGTGAGTTTGTTAGTTTTTTTTTTTTTTGTCTCTTTTAATACTCTGCTGTGTTATCCTGTGTCCTGTTCTGTGTTCAAATTTAATTGCTGTGGGAACTGCACATATGAGCCACTCAGCGAGACTCAGACGCGCGGCCAGATTGGATTTTCAATCAAATATGGTCAGCCTACTTGATCCCCCAGTTAAAAACACAATCACACTACTCAAAGCTTATAGCAATCTCCCCATGCTTTCTGTTTATTTTCTTTTTTTAATAATTTTTGTTAACAAAATATTATCCAACTTTTTAATGGCACCCCTGCTGACAGCATAAATGGCTTCATATTTCTGAAGGCGCTACAAACCACCCACCCACAAACTCAAACATCCGACAAACAACCGCAAGGACATGGAAATGCACTTGGTCCCACTCAAAAGTGTTGATATCCTAAATGAATATCCTGCACATTACCGTCAACCGTAGTTTTTTGTTGAGCTAAAGTGTTTTCCACTTAAGACTTGCCAACAAATAAATATTTAAATTACTTTCGAGGCAAGTTTAACTTTCAAATGTCTAGAAACGTCCACCTAAATACAACAACATTACTTGATTGAAACTGAACTTCTCAAGCATTTTAATTATCGTTTTTTGATTGAGTTTTTTATTTGTTTATTTCTTAAATATTATAAAAGAGCTTTGGCGTAAAAAATGTCGTGGAACTTATATCATTAGGCAATGCGGCGAATGTTTTTTTATTTTTTATTTTTTGGGTCGCATAAAAGTCAGCAACGAGCCGCATTCACATCCAAATGCACATCCGCAGCGTTTGGAGTCCTCGAAAAGCATCCTGCACATTTGCGACGTGTATTAATGTCGATAAAAAAGTTGTAGTTGCAAAAAAGAGGCAGCTTGCTGTTTGCAACATGCTACAGCTACATGCTGCTGCATGCTGTAAAAACGGGCGACATCATTATGCGGCAAACACTTAATTGTTGCTCATATCTAGTGCGATTCAGAAATGGGCTGAAGTACAACTTGCAAGCATTTTCAACTGCTAACGTTTTGTGTATGCGTGAGTGTGTGTGTGTGCGGCGACTTTTGCTCGTTTGGGGGCATTTTGCATTTTTGGGAAATTGGCAAAAAGCGCGTCGAATTGCGGGCTACAATTGTCAGCCAACTGTTTTTGGCTTTGGTGGTTCACAAATGTGGTGTGATGGTAGAAGTGGGTTTGGGCACTGGCTGGGCGTAGAATGTTTCCGAACTGTCGTCTGCCACAACTATCATTATCAGCAATAATCAGTGTGCTGTTGTTGCATTGTGGCGGCATCCAAAAACACAAAATGTTGCGTAATGTATGCGCAACAACACACAAACACACACATAATTGTGCTGCAAGTAGTTGTAGTTCAGTGCCAGATTGTGCTACTAGTTCCAAGTAGTTCACAGCTATCTCTCTATGCAGATGAGTTATATACGAAAATTAGCATTGCCGTTATTCCATTCGGATTTTGTCTGGGGTAAATTCCAACTGAAATAAAGATAAAGCCGAGTTAATCTTAAGCGCTTGTAGAGTTGTTTTTTGTTTTTTGTTTTAATACTTAAAAATCAAACGATTTAAAATACAATTCTGTATAAATTGTCTCAATAAGATTCTTGTTTCTAACTCCTTTCCCATCTTCACTTCTAACTCTCAGTGTAATTAAGTTATGTAGCGTTAGGGTTTAGTTTTGGGTTCATGCAAAATACAAACTCACAAAACTCTATTATTCTTCGATGTTGTTGCGTCGTCGTCCTCAGTTCACTTACTTAATGTCTATCTAAGTCGAGACAATATTCGCTCCACAGTTGAGCTGTTTCTTGTTTTGTCTGCCTAATCTGCTCATAAGCCCTTTACTACACAGTTAGAAACAGAGAGAGAGAGCGAGAAGAGAGGGTAACTGAGTTGGCTAATAAATAGAAACCCTTTTCGTTGTCTATTGGACCAAATGCAGCCAGCGGCGCTTTTTCTTGGCTTGAAAACGACCAAAAACTTTTTGCTAATAAAGGTTGGCTCTTGTTTTTGTGTGACTTACGCAGCGGTGGGGGGAGAGTTGTGCAAAACTGTAGCTAGGATAGTAATAAACAGTCAGCTCATTGTCGGGTTTGACATGGCGCAACGTCAGCTGTATTCTTCTGTGCTTTTTCTTTTTTTTGTGTACAGCAATGAATGAGAAAAAAGCGAGTCAAGAGAGAAAGAGAGTTGCAATGAATGAAGACACTTGAAGCAATAACAGTGCAATGTCAGCTAACGGACACAGATATAGATACATAGACAGGCACAAAAAAAAAGTGAATACATTTACAGATAGTACATCAAAAGCAAGTATACAGATTTGGCAGCTGTTCGACTGCTTGCTACACTGTGAGTTGAGCTAAAAGATGATCGAAATAAGTAAGAAAACTATATTCGGCATGGCAAATATTATATGCACTGGTAAGACCTACTTGTTACTTAAAGATCTGGCCGACTTTGACTAATCATCAAACTGCAATTGAAAGAAAACCTTGACCAAAGTTTCAGCTCGATAGCATCAGAATTGAGGTTCTTGATTGCATAGAAACAGACGGAAAGACTGACAAAGCTTTATCAACTCAAATCGCCACTCAAATATTGGTGTCTGGTTGAGCTCAATGTTCAGTTATACTCCCCATTATAGTGTCTTCCAAGAACAGTGTACAAATGCAAACTATTTGTAACTAAAGGTCAATTTGGCCATACCAGACGCGACGCTATGAAGATGTATGACAGCTGGGCCGCTGACTCGCTGTGTGGAATACTGATTATGATGAAGATGAAGATGATGATGTTGATGTACTTGTGAAAAGAGAGAGAGAGAGATACCCAGAGACTCTGTTAGCTGTCTTGTTTGCCCTGCTCATACGCTTTTAGCCTTTTGAAGTAGTTTGCAGTTGCTATTTTCTGTTTTGTAATTGCTTATTAATGTCATTGTGCCCTGACTCTCTGGCCAGAGCTTGCTGCTTCATCTGCTAGTATTTGCTGCAGCCATAACTTCACTTGAAAATGTTTTTAACAAACTTATGCTAATGTGATTTTGCAATTAAAATGCTGCACAATGATTCCAACGAACCCAGGAGGGACACATCACAACAACTACTTGGGTACTTGGATGTCCGAGGG
This sequence comes from Scaptomyza polygonia, assembly GCA_035044585.1. Classification (NCBI taxonomy): domain Eukaryota; kingdom Metazoa; phylum Arthropoda; class Insecta; order Diptera; family Drosophilidae; genus Scaptomyza; species Scaptomyza polygonia. Next base: position 2,338,198 of record JAWNNU010001690.1, read on the forward strand.
GGCTGGGTTGGGTTGGGTTGGGAATTGAAAACTGATTGAGCGGCACATAATGCACAAGTGCCAGGCGATTTATTATACTAGATCTCAAACAAGAGCAAAACTTATACTTACTAACAACAACAACAGCAACAACAACAACAACACGATCAACATTTATTCACATCCGCATTATGATCGGGCGCGGCATGAGCTCTTAAATCATTTTTACCATATGTTTATACAAAAGTTGTTACAAGTCTTTGACTCTTTGAGTGTTTTGATGTTCCTCTAAACCTTCACTATCCCCCGCCTACCCACAACTCATTTGCCTTTAAAAGAGTCGCCGACAAATGATGTTGTAGTTATCTGCAAATGGTGGGGTGATCTCAGTGTCTGTCTGAGGCATTGGTTTTTGTGCATTTGGCATAACGAGCTGTCATAGATTAGTACTATGCACTATGGTTAACTGGCTGCAAATCAGTCGAATAATGTCTGAAAAAAAACTATTTTCATTGCTAATGATACATCATAAGAAAGCTAACGTTGTGTAAAAAACTAATTGTGCAATATCTCAATCAATTGATTTTTCTTAAGTAGATTTGGTATACAAAATGATTATAATAAAGAATAAAATAATAAAATGTTCCAATCAATGCACAAATAAGAACTCATACTCTAAGCAATATAAAATTAGTACAGTCCAACTTTCATATAACGAACATTCGTATAATAAAGTTTTCTATCCAATGACTGCATTTCTAGAAACCTGTAATTTGGTTCAATCAAAAATCCATTTTATCAAACGAATTTTGTATATAATATTTGTCCCCTTGAGATTCGTTATATAAGTTCGACTGAAGTGTTATTTGGGTCTCTTTGAAAAAGTAGCTTTGCACTTTTATTTACTTTATTGGCAATTGTAGATTTTTTTATTATGAATTACTTAAAATATTCACTTTTTGTTTGCTTTATTTTTGCCCACTGTATAAAGTCGAATGATTTTGAGCAACGTGTCTGCAATTCCCATTTGATGTCTCTGTGTCTGGCCTTTTGATCTTGTTGTTGTTGTTGTTTTAGCTGTTGTTGTTGCTGTTGTTAAAGTAAAGCCAATTTAATCGTTTGGTCTTGTCATTTTGAGTGCCTAGAAACATTTTAATGACTTTTGACTATCGCAAAAAAAAGTATCATATAAATATTGAAAGAGAAACAGGTGAATGTATTTAAATATTTAATGTTTTGTACTATATTAACTGAGTATGTAAGTATTTTTTACATTGATAACTTTAATATTTAAAATGGATGAACGCGCATACGCCCCATGTGGCAGGCACATCAAGTGGCAGAGCCATCACATGCAATGTGAGAAATCATGCATAAAAATTTATTATGTTCAAGCGCATGTTGCAACATCATGTTGCCACTATGAATATGTGTGTGTGTGTGTGTGTGTGTGCGTGTGCCTCCTGCAACCATCATAATAATATCAATGGCAGCACTTGGGAAAAAAAATATATATACATATATACATATGCATGAACAGAAAGGAAAAACAACAACAAAAAAAGTCGGAATCGAATCATCATGTTACATTTCAAAAAGTGAAAAGCTTGCAACGAAGCTGATGTTCACTATAAAATTAATCAATTATTACTTAAAATGATTAAAAAGATTTACACATTATTCGGAAACGGTCTCTACTTGAGAAATATAAGTTTTAAGAAGGCTTTTATCAATCGATTCTAAGATAAATGTTAAAATTTAAGTTAAATAATTTAAAGATAACACTAAAAACTATAAATGATAAACTAGTAACAAGACGTTATATAATAATCGATAATAATCGATTTGTTTGTGTAAATTAAATTGTTGTCGAATAATCTTCATTTGATAAACGTTACCAACTCGATGATAAAGTTGGTGCAACAAACTTTTTAAATATAATCATATGCATTTGTTTGTTGCGGCACAGTTGCAAAGTGCAGCAATGCAGCAACAGCTCGAACAACAACAACAACAATAAAAACAACAACAGCACAAACTGTGGCTACAAATGCGACGCCAAACGTTGACTGCAACGGCAGCGGCAACATCATTTGAACTGTCATTAAACTTTGACTATCATCCTTTTATTATTTGGAGCTACCGTTGCTGCTGCTGTTGCTGCCTCAACAATGCTGCAAGCCATCTCGTTGCTTTTGTTGTCTCATTGTTGTAGCATTTTATGTGTGTATGTGTGTGTGTGTGTATGTGTTTCTTTTTTGTTTTTCTGCATTGCGCCTGCCTTTTTGTGTTGTTGTTGTTGTTGCAGTTGTTGTTGTTGGTAGCATTTTGTTTTGTTTTTTCTCTAACACGTGAGCTCACCGCAGCGCACGTTGCAAGTTATTGTAGCCTTTGTGTTGCTGCTGCTGCTGCTGCTGCTGCTGCTGCTGCATGTTTACAATATTTGTATTATGAGTTGTAGCAGTGTGTGCATTTCTCTCCTCTCCTCACCTCTTCTCTCACCCAGTCGTAATAGTCGTCCTTTATTATGGCCAGTTGCATTTTGTAATATGCATTTGTCAACACAAAAGACGCACCAGCAATAACAGCAATGGGCAGCCATTGCTTTTCACTGCTTTCACCTTCCCCCCCAACCCTTTTTTGTTGTTGTAGTTGCCACAATTCTCAATTGCAGGTGAAATGTTGGCTAACGAGCAACTCAACTCAACTCAACTCGAATATAAGGCCATTGAAAACTTTTCTATGGCAGCCGCTTTTGGACAAACTATTTGTCATCAACGGATATTTATGGCCACTGGCCACTGCGCGAACAAAAATGATACAATAAACTGGCTTTTCTCATATCATGTCAAATTGTTAGAGATTTGAAAAATAATTCTTAAATGAAAAACAGTTGCCAATCCAATGAAGAATAATTTATAAGTTAAGCGCAAGCATTTGATTTGATCACTTTTTGGATTTTTTATTTTTAGAAACAGCTTTTTCATCAGTAGAATCTTTGAAAACATCTTCATCAGATGAATCTTTTTTGTGGGTAGCATCTGGATTGGGATTTTCATCTTCTTTCGAATTTATTTCACTATAAACATCATCACCGAAGTCATTTTCGTTGGGAGAATCCTTTTTAGGTACAGCATCATTTTTAGTAGCATTACCAACAGCATCATCATCATTAATATCACTGAAAACATCTTTTTCCAAAGCATCTTTGTTAGGATAATCCTTATATGCATTAACTACTCCATCATCTTCAGCATCTTTATTAGCAGCCGCATCATCATCAACATTATCATCAGCCTTATCACTGCTGGCTTCGCTGCTGCTTGATGGTGTTGCAGGTTTCTTAAAATCGCGAACGGGTAAAGAAAAGAAGCTCGCTCGGCTAGCTCGAGGATCACGTTTGATCGCACGTTGCGAGAATGTGGAATGAGCGAGGCGATCATGTTTATCCTTGTTTGATTTCAAATCGTTATCCTCATCTCCATCAACATCTAAAGTAAAGACACTAATGCGCTTTTGCTGATGATGCTGCACGTATATGCGACGCAGGCGTTCCTCCACCGTCTCCTTCTCGAAATCGTCCAAATCGAAGGCAACATCGGCAACGGGATGTGCACGTCCACCTCTCTTAATATAGGCAGCCAGTTCGTCGCCCGTCATGTTCTTGGTTTTGATGAGTTCGGTAAAGGCAATCTTCGCCTCCAGCTGCTTGGCCTGCGAACGCTTCAATCGATAGAAATCCTCACGCTCCAGCTCCTCCAGCTCGCCGTCGATATAGCGCGAAGTGTTGATCAATTTGGGTATGACAACAAAATCCAATGCGTTAACACGCATATTGGTTTGACGCGATGCCAACACCATCATTCGTTGCATATATTCAAAGGATGCATATTGCACAATCTCCTTCAGTGCCTGCTGAAAGTTATAGCGCACCTTTTGCACCTGCTGCCCCCCGCAGGACAGACCCGCCAGAGGAAACGCACCATGAGCATCCAATTGCAACTCAAAGAAATTCAATGTGATGCCAACGAGCTTTTGCTGTCGCCTATGCATAAACGCTGAGCCCACACGACTATCGGCCACAATCACCGGCTTGAAATCTGTGCCCAGCAAATTGGCTTTCGTCACCGAGAATATGGCCGCACGCATAATTTTGTCCACCACCTCCTCTTTGTCGGCCATCATTGCTCGGATTTCGCGCAGCTTCATATCGATTGCATCTCGCTTGCGTTTCAATAGATTCGCACCCCGTTTGGCAGCCAAAATCTTTTGTTTCATAAGCACTGCATTGGCTCGCGATGGAAATATTTGCAATTTGTCAGACATCTTGATCAACTGCTTATCCGGTTAGGTGGGGTGGGGGCGGGTATGGTTTCGAAACTTCTTCAATGTGCTGCCTAACAATTTCTTTGATGACATTTCATTATAAATTTTCTATAAAAAAAAAAACAAAAAAATGACAAATGCTGCATGCCGCCAACTGGGATCGACTTCAACACAAACAAACGAACAAAATAAATGCAATTGGAGCAGGAAACGTATTTTGTCTTACCCTCCCTGTAGAAAATCTAGAAAATGTTTTGTTATTTCAATTTCTACAACGGCTCTTTCAATATTTTCATTGCATTTTAGTTGGAAAATTATTTTTCTTTAGTGCAACTTGGGCTTGTTATGATTTCAACTTGTTGCACGTGAAATGCATAACATAATTTCCAATGCAATTGCGGACTCCTACAAACGCCGACGACCCTAGAATATAATCCAGGCACGTAGAACCAAACAGTCCATAGTCTTTCTTTACTTCTGCGCCCCCCCACCCATTCTCCCTCTCTCACCGTCTTAGTTGCAGAATACGAAAGTTTTGCGCTGGAGCAGCGAACCAAAACCCAACCCAACAATAAGTTTTCTAATGCAATTCTTAAAGTACAAGTGCCTCACTTGTTGAGCGGCGAAGGGGGTGGGGTAATTGTGTAGAGTATTGAGGGGAGGCGTGGCAAAAAGCTGCGCACGTATGCCAAAACAAACATATGCGATTGCAGTTTGCCTTGCATAAAACGTAAATGAAATAAAAAATGAAATAAAATTATGAGGAAACGAGGGGACGAGAGAGAATTCAATTGGCGCTCAAGGCTGAATAAGGCAAGGCAATATATTTGCCAACAAGCTAAAATTAATTTTCAAATGATTTGCATTAATAACGCCGACAACATGTCGCATCAGTCATCTTCCAGTGAAATGCAATTTAATTGAGTTTTTCCCCCACGCAGAAACTAGGTAACTAGTAATAAACTGAAATCTTTTTCTCGCTGTCTTTGATTCGGTTTTAGATTCGCAGGTATGAAGAGCGAAAGAGAAAATTGTGAACAAATTGTAAATACTCTTAAAATACTCTAACAGCAACATTAGTTAAGCATTGCTTGATAACATTTCTGTTTCTTTATGTAAGAGAACGTAGGAAAACTAGCTTCTTTTTATCCCCCAAGGAAAAAAAATGTTTATAATCTGATACTCTACACCTCAAGTTAAAGCATTTCAAGAGAACGAGAGAGAGACCATAAATATTCACAAATCTTATATTAATTTCCTTGCTTGCAAAAAGTCAACTGAAATACGATAATAATTCAAGCCGATTTCTTGTTCATCACCTAATTAAAACTCGCCTAGTTCGTTTCGCATGGCAACCAAAATAAAGTGGGTGTTTACGACGGGGGCGTGGTAAATTAACTGTCAGTGAATACCTCTCCTCTCTCGCGCAAGCTAACAATATCCGGTTTAATACCAACAACAACAACAACAACAAAAAAGTACGAGATAAAAAATTGTGGTGGCAAAATGAAACGAGCTTTCAAATTAGCTTGAAGCTATGCGATATGGAGGCAAAAAGGATGCTGCTGGAATCGATATGAACATCGAATTGAATTTCAATCAATTAATAAATGTGAAAATGAAATAATTGCCCGCAAAAGCAATTGAAGAGACGCAACATTTCAAGGCAGGGCAAATATTTATTTAAAGTTGCATTTAAATGTGAAACATTTTAAGTATGTCAAAGTTAACTAAAAGCGTAGCAAAATCTTTTGTTCAAATCTTAAATAGAACTTGTTTGGAAAATACCCAATTCACCTGATTGTGTCTCAGGCTACAGTTGAAAGGAACTCCTTTAAATATTTAAATTTTGTGTTTTGTATCGTGCGTTGGGCTTGGGGGCAACTAGAATGTCGCTTGCAACTGTGCCAACAAAATCAACTTCAAATCACGACTTAACAAAATTACATGCTAAACAACAAACCTACTGTGAATAGTATGTGGTTTTACTATTTATGCCGGCAGCCGGCAAACTACGACGACAACAACAACAACAACAACTGCCAGCCAGACTGTTGTGGATGGCGGTGCAAAGTTCCCACCAACTCGTGGTGGTGGTGGTGCTGCAAATGGTGGCGGTAGCTAAAACAAAACGTGGCCCAACAACAAACTAAGCCATTTTTGTCGCCGCCGCCCGTCTAAATGCCAAACTTGGCTTATACAGAGCAGCAGTGCCCAGCAGTGCCCAGCAACAGCAACAACAACAACAACACCAAAGTGAAAATGTCCTGCGCAGCAGTCAAAAAGTAAAAAGAACCCCAAACAACAACTGCAAATAAATCATGATTCATGACCAAAAGCCACAGAAATGCCTAAAATAAAAGCAAAAATTGCATAAAACTTTGCAAAAAAAAAGAAATCAGAGAAGAAAAAAAAACAAATAAAGAACAAAGAAAGAGATTTGAAAAAAAAATAAATAAAAATAAATGGAAGAGGCGACAACACAAAATGTTCGTGATTCGAGCCTCTGACTTTTGCCGAACGAAGCTGCGAACGTTACGAAAGTAATGCAAAATATTTTTCTGAACAGACAAAAAAAAAAACAAACACAAAAATTTGTGACAAAGCTTAAAGAGCTCGATTTGGAGAGAGAGAATCGTTAGTTTTAGTATCGGAATCGAGAGTCTGCCTGCCTTTGGCCTTTTGCTTGTTTGTTTGTTTGCTTGTTGTTCTTGCAGTCATTGTCGTTGGCCATGTTAACAAAATTTTGAGCCGTGTGCTAAGCATTTTTATCACGCAGACCAACAACCAGCCCTTTAACTGCAAACCGACAAAAAAAAAAGTCTCATCCAGTTGACATTACTTTGTTTTTTTTTTTTCACTGTTTGCGTTAGTTTTGTCGTCTGCTGCTGCTCAGTTTCCTCATAAAAATCATGTTGTTTGTCTTCTCTGGTTTCTCTGTGCTTTTGCTCTTAAACGATCGTTTTGTCATAATGCGACATTTAAGGAATTTTTATATGAATTCACTTAACGATCTTGAACGATGTTTGATGTTTTGCTGACGCTTCGATTTTTGCCTTGCTGTTGCCTGTTTAAATTTTCGGTGACCATTTTGAGGTGTGGAATTGTAATTATGTGTGTTGTACAATGGTGCAAAACGAAATTAAACTGAAAATATGAATTTTTGAAAATTTTTTATATAGAAATCAAAGGCATAATCAGAATAATTATGCAAAAATATTTAACAAAACTTATAAATTTTTTTAAAGTTTTTTTTTCACAAATGCCATTTTTACTTGTGACTATCATTAAATAGTTCAAGCTCTATTATTTTTCAATGCCACAACTACCTAAATACAATAAATTCTTATTGGATTTATTTTTACAATTATTTTGAATCCAGTTGATTTCTTTCATTAAAATATAAGACACTTTATTTTGTTCTTTAGATATCCGTCAGAATTTAATTTAAATGTATCTTTTGTTTTGAGTAAAAAAATGCTGTAATTCATAAACTTTTCAAATAAAAACTTTAACATGATTGTCCGTTAAGCCCTTGGGCTATTTGCTAGAGAAGAAAAGAATGAAAATAAATTTGCACTCAGTGCTTTGTGGCACACTTTTTTTTTTTTATGTCGCCACAAACACAGAGTTCAGGCAGTCAGCTGCTACCCACTGTGTTGCTGATTTCGTTGTCAGTCTGACATTAAAATGGCCCCAACAGCAACAACAACAACAACAACGATGCGAGTCACATTAACAACCAAAAGGAACATCAACAACTTACAACTTTGTCAGCAGTTGGCTTGGAAGTCCAATGTCCGAATGACGATGACGATGAGAATGAAAATAAGAATAAGGATGATGATGATGATGATTTTTTGTTGCTGTTGCTATAGTCAGAGACACAATCACTGGACAACTATGACTTTGTCACTCCTCACTCTCTCTCTCTCTCTCTTTCGCTCTCGCTCTCTCGACGTGTTGTCCCTTTGGCTACCTTTTGGACAGACAATTAACTTGCTCGCTGACTTTTAAAAAGGCATTGGCTGACATTTTTACGCGTGTACATGATTTTATTTGCCATTCCTTTGGCTGTTCGCTATTCGCTGTTGCTTGAGGGTAATTATGGCACGTTAAAGTGTTAATGTGCCACGTTAAGAGCAAAGGATCGAGCAGCAAACAGCCGTAACAGCAGCTGCAGTTAAAGCTTAGCTTGAAATGTTATTTTTTTTATATTTTCGTTCTAAAGATGAAGCCATTTGTGGCCAGAATAAAATGCTATGAGTCGGGTCAAGTTTCTACTTCTACTTCTACGTCGACTTGGCACTCATATTTTAACAGTTTTTAGCATTATATATGACCAATTAGCCGGCGCGTATTGTCAACGAGCGGCAGACAGCCTGTCAGCCAGTTGGCATCACGTTTATTTTGTTTTTTTTTTTTCCTAGCCATGATGACAAACTGTTAAACTGGTTGGCTAATCCAACTGTAACTAACTGTAAGCTTAAAGCTGCACCCCAGAGGAGCTCTCAACTCCTTCTTCAACGATTAGACTGGACTGTCTGTCTGTCTGTCACCTGCTCTGGCATCAATTGAATGTTATTGATTCGCGCAGCCCACAATTTGCCTTACCCAATTGCCATAAGTTATTATGTCTGACCGAACTGGTTGGTTCTCCATCTCTCTCGACTTGAATAGATTGCCTATTGCCTGTGTATGCGTATATGTCTGTGTGTGTGTGTGTGTCTCATCCTCACTCAAATTGCTGCACCTCCAGCGCCTCGCAACTTAAGGCGTTCGGCGTTCGAGAAAATTGCATGACAAATAAGTTTTGTGTGTCGCAGACAGTTGACATTTTTTATGCTGAGTTATATGACGCTTTCTAGCTGAATGGGGCATGCAACGTTGTGTGTTTCTCTCTCTCCTTCACATCATTCTTCTTCTTTTAGTCGTATTTTGCTGGGTGCCAGGCTCAAACGAATACGCATTGCAATGGCTAGGCAAAATATTGATTTTTATAAATGCGAGCCACATGCAAAGTTGGCTGTTGTTAAAGCGAATCAATTGCCAAAGCATCAACAGAAGGTTATTCTTCATTCCTCTTTTTTTCTATCTCTTTTTCTTCATTTCTTTTTGAAGTTAAACTAAATTGTGTGTGGCGACAGCATTTGGTATTCCTATCAATGGTAATATGGTATAAAAAGTCGATAAGAAGGATCACCAGGAAAATCGTGAAAACTAGTTTGGATTATTGTTATGATTAGAATTTTGTTAATCCTTAAATGATTGCGATTCAATTTGGTTTTTTTTGTGAACATTATCACATTAATGTTTGGATAGAAAAGCTACTTAATTCGGTTATTTGCATTAAGGTATTTTTCATTGTTTTCTTGCCGTTTTCGTCAATAGCAACATTTTAATTTGTATGTATTTTAATGATTCTTTTAAGTAAAGACAAAAACATCTACGGAATTGCACAATTTGACACGTTATAGCATAGATTTGCATACCCTTTCGAATGCCAGCATAATTGTCCAAATGTTTTCAATGCTCATTAGTCATTTGAATTATTTGACAGCTGTAAATCAATTAAAAGGTCTATGCGAATTTCTTGCATCTGCAAAAGTTTCTCAAAACAAGACTTAATTATTACCCTTGCCGTTCACAGTTGCCTGTTGCCATTCATATGTAACTGCCTGAGTAACTGTCTAGGCATTTTAATTGAAATTAATTAGCCAGCTCATAAGACATGGCTGGTTAACTAACGAAACGACAACAAGACCCACAAGGAGGGCAACAATAAGCTTCAACTACTTCACGCCAATTGTTGACAGTCACAGTCACAGAATAAAAGGCACACAGACGGCGTAAGGAGAACTTAATGGAAGTCAGAGGAGACGCAATTGAAGTCATTGCAAATATGAGTAAATGTTCTTGTTGTTGCTGTTGTTGTTGGAAGCTACTTCTTGTGCTATTTGGAGGTGCGCCGGTATTTTGTCAGTTGGCAGCAGCAACGTCATTCGTTGTATGTCAATCATTTGTGGGTTGCAGGGGGAAGCTAGGCAGACAGACAGTCAGTCAGTCAGTCAGTCAGCCAACATGTGAATCTTTTCCACATGAGCATTAAAGGCGCTCAGCTGGAACAGCTCAAAAGATGCACAGAGAGACGGACGGACGGACGGACGGACGAATGGCATTTGCCATTTATGACAGTTGAAATGTCAAAAGAACAACAACTTGAAGGCAAACATAAGGCATAACACCAAAGGCTGAACACACAACATTTGCAAGTGTTAAGAAGTTCCTTTGTGCAACTCTTCGACTCTCTCTCTCTCTCTGACAACGTTGATGACGCCGTTTGTCATGTGTTGCAGCTGTTTTTGATCTGCCTCGGATGCGCTTCATTGCCCCAACACAATAAATAAAATTAAAAAAAAAAACATCTCATATATATTTTTATGTATAAAAGGGGTGACGCTGACCCCCCCTAAACACACACTTGGTGTCCCCTTTTATATTCACTCAAATACCTAGTAAATTATATCAAGCTTTTTAATTTGAATTTTGAAATATTAATTTATTCATTAGAATTCTAGAAGCTTAACATATTGTTTATTGTTCATTTTTTAAATATATACTTGACTTCTCAAACATTGCTTGAGTTATTTTGTAGAGCATTTTTGGTTCTGCTTGAAAAGATTTTCGCTTTTTGATTTTTTTTTGGTGATTTTTAGCATTTTAATTGTGTGCTGTGTGGACAGATTTGTTGAAATGCTTGTTAAAAACGCATTTTAATGTCAAAAGGAAATAGTCGCTTGGCTGCCAACGCACACACACACACACACACACACACTGAAACGTAGAAATGAATGTGTTATTTGAGCAATGAGCGAAAGGCGTAAAAATCTGCGTAATTAAATTTTATTTCGGGTGTCGAGCAGCAAAAGCAGCAGCAGCTGCCATCAAATGGTGTTGAGCGATTGCTGCCGCCTCTTGCCTCATGCCGCATGCAACGCAGGCTAATTAGCTGCGCTATAGCTAAAAAGCAAGAAAAATGTATAAAGGGAACATCAAAGCCAGGCACGCGACACAACCCAACTTAAAACTAAAGCAACAAACCTAAAAACCCTGAAAGCCACCCGGCCAGGAAATGTAACTGGAACACACCTTGTGACAAATCCATTGACGGCTGTCAAATTAGCAACGCAAATTGCAAAATATATATATGCATATATGTATAAGTATATCTGTTTATTTGCAGCATAATTTTTGCACACATTTCGCTCTCTCTTTTCCCATTTGCCAGCCACTTATTTAGGCTTGTTGCTCTCAAGTGGCACTCGTTTTGTTGTTTGCTTTTGATTTTCATGCTTTTGCCCTTTTTGCTGCCACCCATTTCCAGTCCCAGTCCCATCCCATTCCCATTCCTTATCCCCATCATCTGCATCTTCATCTACATCTCAGCATCATTGCTGCTTATTCATTTCAATTCACTTGACGAGTCGTTGGCAAAGCGCGGCGTCGGCTTGCTGCTTTCATCTTTCCATATAAATGTACATGTATATATCAGGGCCCACATGGTGTGGCAAAATCGTCATCAACGCCTCTTGCTGTTGCACTCAATACAATTATTATAATAAGTAACATCCCAAGCAAACCGAAGAAGATTCATATTCATATATCAAAGATGAGCAAGTGTTGCATTTTGCATGGTGCTGATATACTTATGGGCTCATACTTATATGACTCTATGCCAAGGGGACTTTGGTTATCAGTGTGGAAATATCAAAAAAGATACCTCATACGAACTTCTTTATAACGAATCTCAAAAGAACAGGAAAAAACTGCGTTTTAGACAAAGTTTAGGTTTTTGGTTGAACAAAGTTGCAGGATTTTGGAAATGAATTTGAACTATAGAAAACTTTTATTGTATAATGTTTTTTAGGCATAAAACAATCAAAGATTGTTCATTTCTACTTTTTTTTTCTAAAAAAACCTTCCCTTGCAAGGAACTTGATTTGACACTCTTTGACCTGAATTTTATTACACCTTTACCCCAAATAAATTTGAAGTATACTCATTTGTATTATTTCATTTTTGAATTGGCCACCTTATCGCATCGACAGGTCGTAAATTTTGATCACGTTTATGTCAGGGCCGGAAGACTTCTTAAAACAGCATTGCGCCCCCTTTGTTTTTGTCTCTAGAATGGGCGGTTGGTTAGTAGGCGTGTCAAGTCAACGATGTCGATGTCATCGACTGTGTGATGAGTGTGTAAGCCATAAAAACGAGCAGCGTTGACAATTTCATAAAATAATATATATATAATACAAAAATTCCATATGGTTGGAAATAAAACAACATTTTACTCAAAGAAAAAGGAAAATAACATAACGTTTATGAGATGAGAAGAGTTTGGTTTCTTAACACATGTGTGAGTCACAATTCAGAAAGATCAAAACGAAACAAATACATATCATAAAATTATGAGAGATATAGAAAAATAAAAGACAGAGATGGCTGTTAGGCTGAACCTGAACCTGAAGCTACAACTGCACCGCGCCTCTCTTATGTCATATAAATTTCAACAAAATCCCCAAAACATAAAAGTAGCGAGTTCGACTTGACGCTTCGTTTGTTGAATTTTTGTTGCCACATAAGAATTTAACATGTTTTTACAAGCAATCAAATTGCATTTTTCACATAATACATAATACAGACCGACAAAGTTGTGGGAGTCATAAATAGCTAAAGGGGCTAACGAGTCCTAAAAACCAAGAAGGAATTCACAACTTGACGCTAAAATAGCGGCAATGAGATTATTATAGATGCAACAAAGCGATGCTTTATGTGCAACACAGGTAAAGTTCTAACTTCAGTTCTGCTCTCATGTCAATGCTTGGGAAAAAAAGTTTGTTTACCTTTCGGTCTAAAGGGTTACAATGTACTGCAGGAAATAATATGAATTTTGAATTGAATAATTCTTTATTTTATTTACAACAAAATACTTTCGATTCTTGAAACAAATCACTACAGGGCATTAAATCCGTTCAGCAATTCTCATAGTCTTTGTTGTTTATGATACTTCTGTCAACATTGTAAGATTTGTGTTTGTCTATGGATTGCTTTTGTTCTGTTTCTTTGCTTTCAGTTTTCACAGTTTTGTGCCACTTCATTTCGCACAATTTGACAATAGACAATGACGATTGATGATGGCCCTTGCGTATTTTGGATTCCAAGGCAAATTACATGCATTTAATCAAACGCTCGTTGTGTGTTTGTTTGTTTGTTCGGCAAGAGCTTTCATTCATTTCCTCTCATCTCATCTCATTTCATTTCATTTTATTCATTTGTTTGTTTTTGTTTGTTTGTTTGCGAGCCAAAAGTTTTCAACGCGCTGTCGACTGATAACGAGTTTTGTGCATTAAGCTCTATTATAACGGCACGAAATTACAGATGCCGCAGCATGTGAATCCCCGGTCTATGGTATACTCTATACACACACAAGTATCCTTGTCGTTTATCTAACAGCAGGCAGGCAGACATTCAGACATTCAGACTGCCTGAAGCGATAGCATAGTGGGTTGGGTTTGTCATCTGCGAAACATTCGTTTAGTATAATTGGGCCAATGGCGCTTCAAGTTACACCCACGCAACTACAACGGGCCAACGAATCTATGAGAGAGTACTGTTGCCAACAAAAGTCTCAGTCGCAACAAAAACTGCTGCAAACTTTTTGGGGTAGGCAGGCAAAATACCAAAAAAAAAGAACAAAAAACAAAAATAAAAATATTAAAACCCACAACATCGACATCGCAGCAGACAAGCACACTTATAGCAATGTTGGGCTAAAAGTTTTATACTATATATGTATATATTTTATGACAGGCAAACCAGACAGACAGGCTGCCAGACAGTTAGTCCAAAAAATGGCAGCGACATTTGAGCGACACTTGCAGTTTACAGAGATGAATTCTGAGCCGAGTTTGAGTTTTATTTTTTTGGGGTTTATATTCAAAAGTTTTTTTTTTGTGGGGCGGGCGGCGGTAAACCATTGGATAAACTTACAGAGACACTGCGGACGTGCACAGCCCACAGCTAAACACACACACAGACGCAGCAAAAATCTGACACTCAGACAGACAGTTAGACAATCAGACAGTCAGCTGTATATAATTACAGTTACAGTTACACTTTCACTCAAATGTCCGCCATAAAAAATAAGGATAAAAAAGTATATTTCCCTCATGTCTGCCCGCGCGCGCAATAAAGTTAAAAGTTTGGAAAAGTAGTTTGGCTCTCTCCCTCTCTCTCTCTCTCTCTCTCTCTCTCTGTCGTTGTGACCCCTTTTAAAATGTCAACTAGAATGACAGTTTGCCCTGGCAATCTGTCTGTTTGTCTTTCGGTCCGGTTCTGTTGCTGTTTCGCATAGTTTTATGGCGTATAATAAAAAATAATCTATGGTAAGTCAGCTGCAAAATAAATAAATTGCCAAATTGGTTGAAACTATATAATTAAAATTAAAGTGCGAGTAATTTATTTTAATTAAACGCACAGCAGGAAATACTATAAAAATGTATTTAAAGTTTTTTTCTTTGTGTATTTAAAATGAGTTTTTCTATAAAAAAAAAACCAATTAAAGTGGATTAAATACTGCCAAAAACTGTAGTTAAATAAAATGCGCAATTGTCTTAAAATGAATTGCTTTTTAGAATAGTTTTTTTTTTGTATTTTTGAGCTCTCAAATCACTTGGCCATTGATTTAAGCCGCTTTGCACTAAATCTCTTTGGTAGAGAGAAGACCGAGAAGAACGACCTTAACATTATTTCTGATTGCTGACCCACTCACTTACTAACTCATTTATCATAATTGCAATTCCTTTCTGAACTGAACAGAACAGAACTGAACTGAACTTTTACTTTTGCTGAGCTGAGAATGCAAGTCGAAGGCGAAGGGCAAAAGTTTCATCGGCTTTAGACTTAAATCCCCTTTGGCCATCAATTCACAATGCACATAAGTTATGGTTTTAAATGCTTAACAGCGCCCCAGAGTATTTGAGCAAGGGGCATTCAAAGGAACAAGATGATATTCATTACAAGCTTTTAATTTGGCATTTGAATTTTTTTTTTTTTCTTTTTTGAATGATTTTTGCTTTTGCTTTGCATTGCGTTCAAGGACAATTTAATTATTCAGCCTTATTTTTGCAGGCATTTGCCATTTGCCATTTTTCTTTTTCTTTTGCACTTTTTTGTTGTTGTAGTTTTATACACACAGCTTGCACTTCCGCACTTGCCGCTGCAACTTCCGTTCGTGCCCCCCTTTCAATGCCCCCCCCCCCCCCCCGCGTTTGTGCTAACCATTGTTGGGGACATGTCTTTGGCAGCAGGCTGTTGCTGCCGCCGGCATCCGCGAAATGCAAACAGAAAGAGAGAAAGAGAGAGAGAGATGGAAAACTGCACTAGCAAAAAACTTTTTCCATTTCCTCAACGCGCCGCTACGCTGCAATATTCCCCTCTCTCACTCTCTCTTCAGCCAAACTTCGTTGGCGCTCTAATGGAACTTTAAGCTAGATTAATTTTTTAATTAGTTCTTTTGTTGTTGTGCATTCGAGTGCCGTCTCTACCTCTACCTCTTACTCTTACTCTTCCTGTTCCCCCCTCTCACACTCACTGTTTCCTCCTCTTTAGCCCCCAAAAAACATTATTTGACAAGTTTTCTTCTAGTCGTTTGTGGTCATATTCATTACAAGGCGAGGCATGCTAACTAATTTTTAAGAGCACTTTTTGTAAAGTTTAATTTTACTTACAAACATGTTGGAATGTTTATATATATATATCATTTATAAAAATCACACAATGTTTGTATAGGAAGGACATATTAATATCAGTTTGTTATCAAGTTGAAGTTTCTTAATTCAAAAAGTGTCAAGCTTGTTTCAAAGTTTAAAATATTTATTAGTTCTGATGAGTTTGATTATCAAACAAAAGATTTGCCTTTAACAAAAATAAACCTTTTTAACTTTTAAATAAATAATGCAAGCATATAAAATTCTTTATTTTTGACTATTGAAAGCTTTGTTTGACCTCAGTTCAAAAGTTACTCAATTTTAAAAACAAATCATGTTCGTAATATTTTTTATTCACAATTCTTGACCTAATCCATTGAATTGGTGAAGCTTAAATGCTGCAGCAGCTGCTTCAAAAAAGGCCTTTAACGTTTTGCGATTGTCGCTTTACTATAAAAATTGCAATTTTATTGCAAAAAAAAGAAATCCTTAATTAAATTTCCGTTTCAATGTGTCAAAGTGTGAACAACAGAATAATTTGGTTGGTTATTTTATTTTTTTCGTCTTATTTTTATCATCTGATGCCACTTTTGTTGCTGCTGTTGTGGTGGGCGTGGCAGAAGGCAAACGGCAGCATCAAAAGCAACACCAAAGGCAGCAATCTAGGCAGCAGCTGCACGAAATCCTTAATAAAGTTAAGTGTGTGTATATGCGTGTGTGTGTGTGTGAACGCGGCTATATCCTGCCACCGGAGGTGTCAATTTAAAGCCAATTTAATTTGTGAGACTGGCGGCGGCGGCGGCGGCAGCAGCAACTGCCCCAAAAAGAACTTGCAACGAACGATTTTTAAAGTTTGCTTGCAGCTTGCAGCAATAAAGTGCCAACAACAAATAATCAACACGAAACTCAATACATTCAAAGAGCAGAGCTGATGGCAGCGCCAGGGGCGGGAGAGTGTTGCAACTGGGTTGGTTAGCGGCTGAAGGGTCCTGCCTGTTCCCTGGCAGCAATGAAAATTACAATTTTTAACTGGCTGTTGGTTGTTGCTCTGCATATGCCGCTTTCAATTAAAAGGCATTGGGGCAATGCCATGCAAAGAGCGGACATTGGACACGCCAGTGTATATGTATGTGTGTGCCACATGTGTCTCGTTGATGTTGCCGTTGTTGCTTGTACTGGGCAACGACGCATTCGAGAGCCAAATGTGACAACAGTGGCAAACCAAAACGAACGAACAATCAACCAGTGCGACCTAATTTAAAGGCCAATTTAAAGATCTTCTGCCCGGAATGTGCTCAAAAAGTGTAAAAGGCAATGGCCGCAAGGTAGGATATTGCAACTGAAAATCAACAGTAAACGAGTCTTTAATTGTTCAGATTGAAAACTGAGAGAGAGAGAGAGAGAGAGATACTAAGATACAAAAGTTCTTTTCATTTGAATAAACATTTCCTTAAGGTTAAATTAAATCGAACCCTTTCAGCACTCGAATCTTATTCATCAAAATGACATGCTCTTATATTTTACTTGCACACAAACACACACACACATATGTGTGTTGAATGGCTTAAGGGTTTAAGGGGTTTATTTGTTAAAATCCCCGATAATAAAACCTCGTCGACTTACTCTCACTTGTCATGTAAAACACAAAACTTTGGAGCTGCACTGCTGCAAAATGCCAAATGGCAAATGGCAAATGTTGCAAGTGGCGACAAGTCGCAGCCTTTGCACATTTGTCCCTCTCTCTCTCTTTCTCCTTCTATCTCCCTTGTTGCTTAGTGCTACCTGGCAAAACTTTTTAGTTTTTTTTTTTCTGTTCCCCCTTTTTCTTTCCGCTTTGTTGCTGTTGTCAAAGACAAACTGCCGTGTATTAAATTCTAGCCGTAAAGACAAAATGCTGCGACACGTAAATGGAACAGACAGAGTGTGAGGGTAGGGGCAGGGGAGTGGGGCAGGATACTACGTACTGAATTGGATTTGTGCTGTATTTTGTGCATGAAACGGTTCGTTTGCCAGGACGACAAAACTTATCTCTGGCCAGCTAGATAGAGCCAAGAGCTTTTCCCTCCAAAGCCAGAACATAATGCAGCGAACTATCCTCGTCCCATCTTCCCTCTTCCCTCACTGCAGTGTCTAGTGACATAGTTTTCAGCCAAAAAAAAAAACTATAGGTGGAGTGGCCAGATTGGAGGGTTATATTAAAATTTCTGGCTGGGCAGTTTTATTTTTATGCAGCAGCAGCGGCAGCAGCAGCCACTGTGCCGCCTCTGCCACCTTCTTCATGGTTCAATGTGGCAAATTTTATTTAACTTCAACTTGCAGCTAGAGTTACCTCTACCATAACCCAACATTCTCTCTCTATAAGCAAGTGCGGCTAACAAAAGTTGTGCGCAGTCAGTTGACATAAATTTTGTTGGCCTACTTTTGGCCAAAATTGCTTACAGACAATGCACAGAAGCAAATGCGCTATTATTATCCATATTTTTCTCTGTGTGGAAAGGGTGTGTGTGTGTGTGTGTGTGTGTGTGAAAAGTATGTGGGTGTTGCCAAATGGAAGAAATGCTGTAAAGTTGCCAAAAAAAAAAAAGAAAAAATCTATATGCCATTAAATGCAGATAATTGTATAATTTCACTTTTAATGTGTTTTTCGCGCTTAACTTGAACAAAGCCCGTTTGAAAGGGTAAAGGGGACCCTTCATTCAAATTAATAAATTGGGTCAAACATAATTTCAACACTTTACTTTTATTCCAACAATGTTTTTAAGGCGTAGAAGAAAACTAAAAATGAGAAATATTTTATTTCAATTTTTTTTTTTGTTTGAATTTCATGTATTTAATAAGATTTTCTCTATAATGCTTATATAAAAATTATTTTCAAATTATAATCACAAAGGTCAGTTTTAAAAGAAAGTTCTTTCAGTTGTATTTTATATAAGATCTAAGATCTATTAAATTTTCAACTTAACATTTAAGAGCATTCGTCATTCTATAATATTCCAAGTTGATGTTCTCAACAATTATAGTAAAAAATTAAAAATGAAAGAAAAAAACTATAAGAACAAAAACAATTGGAATTTTAATTAAAATATTACAGAGCTAGAGAGTACTTTATGTTTGTGCAGCGTCTCGACCATAGAGGGCGCCACGCAAACAGTTAACAGGACTCTTTCTCTCGCTCTCTCTCTTCTTTTATGTCTCTATCTCACTCTCTGCCATATAATACTAAAATTTTTGCATTCAAACTAGTACTAAAAATAAATTTAATTATGCAAAAAGTGCGCCGCCGCTGCTGCTGCTGCTGTTGCACTCAGGGAGCCACCACGCCCTTAAGTGGGGGGCGCACAGGAATTATTTCAATTGTATGCACTTGAAAAAAAAAAAACAGAAAATAGTACGAAAAGAGAAAAGAAGAAGAAGCGAAACGAGCTTTTTCAAGAAGACGTCAAGCGGCATTCAAAGCAGAGGCCAGCGGCAAGTGCCATACTTGGAAGCAGCTTGGACACAAAAGTGGTTGGGTCGGAAGGGGAGGGGGCGGGCTGGGCCAAGGGGTGGTGGTATAGTGTGGCATAGTTTGCTGCTCGTCGACGCTACGATTTGGAAGGTTGGAGGTTTTGAGGTGCTGACTGACTGACTGACTAACGTTTTGTGGCCCGTTGGGCGAACAAACCAACCAACCAGCCAACAACAACAACAGCCAAAGTTGGCCAGCAGCGAGTTTCAACTTGAGAAGAGACGTCGGCGGTGCAGGGCCGACTGGTTTTTGGCGGTTTTTTGTTTTTTTTTATTTAAGGCTACCTTTTGCAGTGGTTGGTCGGTCCTCGGCAGCAGCGGACCTTGAGTGGCACTTTTCGGAAATTCAAATTTCCGATTCTTGATGATTTTATTTAAATTTGCGTTTTCGAGTGTTTGTTTGTTGGATATGGTTGGCAGGGGGTTGGCAGCAGCAGAAGGTGAAGGCACTTGAATGTGCCGACTGACTTCGCCCGGAGCACCACCACTTCGTCCCTCTTCGTTCCTTAAACTGCCTGCATGCGGCCTTTTTGGCTTTGGTTTCTTCGAAGCGCAAATTGTTCAAATTGGCAGGAATTTGTGCGTTCTGCAAAAATTGGCCAAAAATTTCGCACACACTCAAGCCAATTAACATAGTGTGTGTGTGTGTGTTTGTGTGTGTGTTAAGTGTGCAGCTTAACCATGATATATGTTTTAGCCAAGAAATGCAGGCGCAAACGAATCTCTCATTATCATATCAGCAAGGCAGCTGCAAGAAGAGTGTTAAGGTCTCGTTCTCTCTCTCTCTCAACGCCCTCAAAACGGAGGCTGCAGTTTGTAGATAACAAACACACGAACACACTCACGAACACACGTGCACTCGATGAGCGGGGTGGGGGCAGCTGGGGTGGGAAGGTGACGCTTGCAACATTCCCATTAGGCAAAACAGCTGCAACAACGGCTAAATAGGCGTGGATTTCGAAATCGAAAATGTCGTGCTACCAAAAAACTTTATTTATGACATTTGGCGATGCATGGCTAACCTTAGATTCGAGATAGAGAATCTCTCTTTCTCTTCTAGTGTTTCATCTGATATTTAACTTAACTGGTGGTCATCATTTGAAGCTGCCCCTCCCCCTTCTCTGTGGCATAAGCATTGCTAAGGCCTCTGGGCGGAGTTTGTTAGAATAGTTAAGTTACCCTTGTTACGACTTCCCGTCATTCTTTCCAACTCGTATTACATGAAACAATAAATTTTCCCATAGAGCGCGTTTTGTACAATGATATTATCGCTTCGGTTAGCTAAGTCGATTGTGCTTTGTTTGGGGTGTGGGGAATTAAACTGGCTATAACATGACAAATTGCTTTGGATCAACTACAACAACAAAAACAAACGGAAATCTATTGCGTATTTCATTAAAGCCAAACCGGCAATGGCTTCTCTATGGATTAAATGTTTAATGGAAAACTTTGAGGATTATGGGTTGACATATTAGGTTACTTATGTATCGCGAAACTTATTAAAAAAGTGTCCAAAAAGTCGGGAAGCTTAACTAAAATTCTTAAATAATTCGCAGAAATAATCGTTCCAAATTTAATGAATCTAACTCTTTAAATCTTTGAGTTCAATGGGTATATTGTAATAGAAAATTGCTAAGGACTTTGTGAGGAATGCAACTTAATTAGTAATGTGGTTTTAAGTTGTTTTACTGACTTAAATTTATACAGAAATAGATAAAAATCAAATTAAAAATTTATCTTTTTCAGTTCTTAAAGTTTGATGATACATTTTCCCATCTCTGAGTTCTGTGAAGACATACCACTTTTATCTCCAAACTCTTAGTCATAGTTGCATTTCCATCTAATCTTATCTTAGCTACATGTCATTTAAACTTTTGATTCTTACCTTGAATTTTATCTCTTTAGAACAACAACTCATTTCTATGCAGAAAACCCCAAAGACAGCCAGCAATTCTAAACAGTTTGGTAGTTTAATCTTGTGGTACATCTTAGGTATCTTTGTGGCAATATCACGCATTCCTCATCAGCATGCAACATGTGCGTTGCGGACAAAAACGGGCAATTGCAATGCAAATGTTGCCACTTAGACACATTTCGAGTTAGTTATGCCACCGAATGCCCAATCAGAGCCACAACAGAACAACAGCAACAACTGCTGCTAAACCGCCAGCTTAGTAACCCACTCATTTGACCAAAACAACAACAACAAAAACACACACACTGAGAGAAATAAATGGCTACATTTGCGACTTTAATTGCGATTGCTACCAAATTGCATTTGAATATTCTACCAGAGATATATGTGTGTGTGTGTGTTTGTGTCAAATTATCCCACTTATTGCAGAGCCCTCCGCAACCCGCTTTGGCGCTTTAAAGGCACAAACAACCACCAAATGAACCAAACGCCAAATGAGCGACAGCCAAAACGATTCAACAAACAAACCAAACCAAAAAAATACAGAGCAACATTGTTGCTGTTGTTGTTGTGTTTTCGGCACTTTTCTTAGTGTGGCGTTGTCAGCATAGTTAGTTAGCACACACACACACAGCGACTGCAGATCCAGATCCCCAAAGATAAGTCGAAAGAGTTCAAAAAGCGCACAGCTGCGCCGCAAAACAACAAAAATTGTTGGCATTTTGCGCATGCGTCGCGTCGCGTCGCCAAACTTAACTTGGCTAACAGAGCAACAACAACAACAACAATATTGAAGCAAAGCCAGCAGCAGCTGAGGCTAAGCAGTTTCAGTACAACAATCACAGCGCACAGTGAGACAAGCTATAACGAAAAGTAACTGAAAACTAGCTATATTTATATATGAGAATAATATTTTAAACCCAAAAATTGGTTAAGAAAAAGATGAACAGTGAAAAGAATGGTAATCAACCTTATGTTTGAGTCTAATAATATATAAATGTTTTTGAAAAAAGATTCCATTGATGCGTAATCTCTGTGGAATTTGTATATAGTTCCACATATAAATAATTCTTGAAAATAAGTCTTTAATCCCTAAAAACCATTTTGAAATGTAGCAAATGCTTCTTGAGGCAAAAATGAATTTGATTATGATAATTCGTTAATAAGTTTTTAACCACTATGCAAAAGCAGCGGCAGCAATTTGACTTTAGTTTTGCGGCTTAAGCAGACATTTTCAGCACCTCGAGTGAGCATTGTGGAGTATGTGAAGAGAGAGAGAGAGAGAAGAGTGAGAAGGCTTGTGGTGTTGGGAGAGTATTTGGCGAGTGCGAGTCTGCTGGGAGTTAGGGAATGTGCTTCGAAAATTAGCTGAAATAGTTGTAGGTACAAATTTTAGGCGCTGTTTTGTATTTGGTTTTCTTCTTTTTGCTTTTCCCGGTAAGTTTCTTGAGGTCGATCGTGTTGTTGTTCTTGCTGCTGCTGTTGTTAGCCTTGTTGTTGTGCGTGATGTCAGGCACCGTTAGACTGTTGAAACAACAACCATTGCCGGTTGTATGTGTCAATGGTTGCTGTTGTTGTAGTTCAAGTCGAACTTTAGTAACAGTTATTTGTTACACATTTCACATTTGTACTCAGTTTGTGAGGCAGGGGCAAGGGGTCAACAACAACAGTGGTGAAACAAAATAAAAACAAATTAAACAGGCGGGATTTTTTTGTTGTTGAATATTTGCAGCAGGTGCGCATAATTTATTTGACTATAATTACAATTAATTATGGTAATTATGTTGTTTTTAGACTGAGACCGAGAGAGAGGGAGAGAGAGAGAGAGCGAGAGCGACCAATGCCAACTCAATTATTTGAACGCACAGCACTTTTCCATGCTGTGCAACATGAAAACTTTGCGGTTTGTTGGAAAATTCCCCGACGACGTCGCCTCATCCATTCGTCCTTCCCTCTTTTTTCGCTCTTCAGCTTTGGCAAAGGAAGACAAAAACAGCGTCGAAAATAACATTCGACTGTGGTGGCAAAAACTTTTTCTACGTTGTGGCAAAAACACACACACACACACATTTGTGTCTGTGCTATCTATGTGGGCGTACGACATTGCAGCGATGTGGGCGTGGCTGGCAACACGCTTCGTTGTCCACGGACCTAATATTGCAGGAAGCACAAAAAAGTTGGCGCACACACATATAGAAAAACATCATGCCACATGGGTTATGAATGTATGTGTGTGTGTGTGTGTGTGTGGCAACCGCAATCAAAAGGGATATTTAATTGTGCCTAATTAGCTAATTTATGTTGTTGCCGTTGTTGTTCCTTGTTGCCATAAGTGGCAGCAAAGTGTGGCTCAAAAGCATATCAAACTCAACCGTTGTACTGTCTTTCTGCTCTATTCCTGGTGGCTTGCAAAGTGTCATTGTCCTGTTTTTAAAACTGTGAATGATTGATCAACGAGCGCCCGCAAGTATGCAACAGTTTTTTATACACAGCGAATACTCAACGACATAATAATAACTTTTAATTAAGTGTGTTCATATATTTATGGAATCAAACTAATTTGTTTTGCATCTGAATTCTCATCAGTTTGGCGTGATGGAAAAAACTGCTCAAGTTGCAAAATTGTTGCCTTGTGGCATAATTTAGTTAATGACTTAGTGTTTG
The DNA here is from genome assembly GCA_035044585.1 of Scaptomyza polygonia. NCBI lineage: Eukaryota > Metazoa > Arthropoda > Insecta > Diptera > Drosophilidae > Scaptomyza > Scaptomyza polygonia. The sequence continues at coordinate 2,362,357 of JAWNNU010001690.1, forward strand.
TCGGCCATCAAGCTTAGGTTTTTGGGTATTGATTTTGCATTGCAAATGTGGCTCAAATTGCTTATCAATAGGTATTGATTTGTTGTTGGCCATGCCACCTCACATTCGGCAGCTGACAGTCGCAAGTCAGCCACAAGTCAAATGTGCTGCGGCACAAGGACAATTTAATCTGCCGCTCGTCTCCTTCGTCTACTGAACGCAGCGCCGCAAGTGAGCTTCTGACCCAGTTGCAAGTCAACAGCCAGCAACAGCAACATGGCTAAAGCAACAAGGCCTAATAATGACAGGCACAGCCTGGAAGCTGGATGTGGTGAAGGGAAAACGCGTTATAGAGCTAAAGCGTATGCTGTAAGTTTTGCATAAATCGAAAGACTAGACGAACATGTTTTAAAGAGTGTGGGGCGGGCGGGAGAGGGAAACAGGATATGCGCACGCTTTGGCTTTGGTCTTTTTCTTATTATTTTTCTTTTTCTTTTTCTTTGTATTCTTATTCCCTTGCCTTTCCTTTGCTTTTCGTTTCGTTTCGTTTATCTGGTCGCGTTTGCTTAATGCGTTTAATTTTTCTTCTGCTACAATTTGCTACCAAGCACCCCCTCCCTCTACCACACTTCCCCATACCCAAAGCTATTTGGCTTGCACGTCGCTTGAACATTTTTTACTGGCATTAAATTTTATTTCGCGTTTTTTCTTCATTCTGCATTTGCATAGAAAATTCATTAATTTTGTCGCAAGAAGCAAAGAAACAAAAAAATTGAGTAGGAAATTGTTAGACAAATTTTTGTGGCTGCTTCTGCTGCTGCTGTGGCTGCTGCTGTTGATGCAATAAATTGCTTGAGCGTGTGCGGTTCAATAGTTCTCAATAGAAAGTGAGTCTCGTGTCCAGTTTTGCCTAGGAAAAAAAAACCCGAGAAGAAACAAACAAAAAAAATTTGCTTATCATTGCGTTTCTTTTCTCTTATTATTTCGAACTGAATTTCTTGTCTGTCGTTTATGTTGTTGTTGTTTTGTCCGTCTTGGCCGTCTTGGCAATTGACTTGGCTCATCGATTTTATATGCTTTCGTTTCTTGACTTGTCATTGACGTACACCCCACACCTCCCCCCCACTCCAATAAGCTATTCGTAGGTCTTTAAGTTCTGGACACACACATGCACTTCAAGCTGTCAGTTGGCGCATTGTAATCGGCGTCTGACCCGCATTAATTATAGCTCACTGACATGTGATATTCACACATGCCGCACACACACACACACACACGAACAGACACACACACGTCTCCACTTGAGTCCAGTGTGCTCTGTGCTGTGCGGCACTTAAGCCGACTTCATGTGGACAGGCAATGACTTTAGCCCAGCCTATGAGACTCGTTAATCGATATACTGCTCTGCAACTCTTTAACTGTCTCTTGAAATTGAGCCGTGTCCATGTTCAGATCTCTCTCTCTCTTTCTCTCTCTGTCACTCTTTCGCAGCTTCCAGCTGCTTTTTGCTGTCATTATTTTACACACAGCCGCCTTTGCTTCGCATTTTCATTCACCAATCTTTTGTGATTTTTTCAAAAATTTTACTCACATTTGTTGTTATTTATTTAACTGTGAAAATAAAAAAACGAAAGTCGTTTCACACATTTTCTTCGTTTTGTTGCATTCTTCAAGTACTACATCATTTGCTATATTTTCCTCTTTATATTTTCTTAAGTGGGTTGCCCAACAATACTTTTGCCACAGTATCCATAACACTTTTCAAGCGCTTTCAAGTGTTTATCAAAAGGTTTTTGGCTAATATGTTATTTTCTTCTTTTTCATCTAATGGACGTCACTTAACTTTCTATTGACTGAGAGCTGGCACACATTATTATTATAATTCTTTTGTTGATTTTTAGTCTAGAAAGCGATATTTATTGATAAGAAAATGAGTTTTCAAGGTATGAGAAACTTAAACTAGATGGAATGGGCATAGAATTACTTATTTTACTGTCTGAGGTTATTGACTTAATCTTTTCCCTCATTAATATTCTCCCGAATTCCCACTTCAGCGACTTCAACTAACGAACCTAATTCAACCCCTTGAAAGACTTAAGGGCGAAAACCACCTGTTGCTCGGTTCGGGAACAGCTTACAGATTATCTATTTTCAATTGGTATTCCATTCGAAGAGGAAGAATGTTTCTGGCAAATCAAAACGCCATTTACCGATTTAGCAATTCCCAGCATCTCAGATTTAGATTCAGCTTTTTAGCTCTTTTGCTGCTTCCCTTCATCTACTTCTACTGCTACTTGAATCCCAGCGCTAATCTCAGCTCAAATACAATGCAAATGCTGATAAAAATCGAGTGAGGAAAACAAAACAAAAAAGGGGCAAAAATATGAATGGAAATTCGTCTACCTCGAGCGAAGGGAGTGAAAGGATGGAAGTGGGAGCCACATCAACTCTCGCTCAACAAAAATGGGAAACCTTCAGACATTTTAAGCAGTTTGCACACAGCATTTTCCGACATTTTCCGCTGACTACTAAAGTCATTATATTTGCAAGCGCACAAAAGCAAGTAAATAAGTATCTATATAAATATAGATAAAGATGTATATGTATGTATGTAAATAGATTGCTTGCTTCTTGTCTCAACGTCGTTTTTTTTTGTTTTTTTTTTTTTGTTTTTGTCGTTCAGTAGGTAAGTAATCTCATTATAATAATGGGAACAATTGATTTCTGTCTGGCCATGTCTCTGAAGTTGTCTCTCCACCTCGTCAGCAAGGACCTCACTGACTGACTGACTGACTGACTGACATCTTCTTGGTTCTTTACCAAAAGCAGTCAATAAATGTACAACGAAGCATGCACAGCGCACTGTTTCCGGCCATACAGACAGCTTCAGTCAGCTACGGCAGCCAGCACTCAATCATCGCTTCATTCCATTGCCAAGAGCTTCTCTCTCTCTCTTTACGTCTCGGACCAACCGCAACGTAGGGGACTTCAAGAGCTCGGTTCCATACTGCTCCTGCTCCTGCTCCTGCTCCTGTCTGTCTTCGGCATGGCCTGTGATGATGCTTTTTAGTGTGTTTGCCGCTGATGAAATTATAATCAAGGGAATATATAATTTCTTTCACCTGGTTACATCTCTCAGCCCAGCCAGCCCCCCTCTTCTACTACGTACAAACAAACAAAGCCATCATTGAGTTGAGACTGCCACACAGTAGCAGCTCCTCCTAACCTTATCTCCTACTCCTGCTTCTTCTTCTTCGTCCTTCCTCTACACTTTCAATGATATGATAATTTGCTTTTGTTTTCTTGGTAGCAAAAACTTTTGCTTCATTGTAGCAGGAGGATGGGTGTGTTGGATGTTGAATGTTGAATGTTGGGGTGGAGCATTATGTAGGCAATCGATTTATTTATGTAACTGTGCCAAACACACACACACACTCACACATATATATAGAAATGTTCAGTTATTTCAACTGCCTTGCGGCATTCTTTTGTGGACTCCTCCAACTCCACAGTAACTCCCTACTCAAACTTGTCTTGCGAGTTATCTTGTTTAGCAATTTTCATGCTACGAAAACCAAACAAAAAATGACATTCAAATGCAGAAGGCGAAACTTTCATTCTTCTTCCATCTCAACTCTCTATGCAAACCGAAATCGACCGCATAATGTGCCACAATTAAATTACAATAAATCATACTCAGATCTCGACTCAAAGAACACCCGCTCTCTTACCCGCTCTCTTACCCGCTCTCTCTCTCACTATCTTTCATGCTCTCTAGCTCAATTAATCATTTCTTTCTATATGGTTGTTGTTATATTTACTATGAGTTTGTTTTGTGAATGTTTTCTTTTAGTTTTTTCTGGATTTATTTTTTTTTTGCTTTATCGTTAGTTTTTATTTAGTTGGCTGCTAATTAATACCTCATTTATATTTTCTTGTGAAATTTGATTTAGTTTTGATTTTTTTTGTGTTAAGTTTACTTTATTTTTTTATTTTTGTTTTTTTTGCCTTATGCTTTTTTTTGGTTGGTGGTCGAAGGTCATTGATAAAGCTAAACTGAAGACTTATTACTCGAATTGTATTGAAAAAATAAAAAGCGTTTACAGGTTGCACAAAATATCGTCTCGTCATTATTTTAAAAGGTCATTTAAAGTTTCAAAATTCGTTGAATTTTATAATTTCATATGAAAAAAATTTGTGAATTTGAACTTAAAAATTTGTAAATGAAAAGAAATTGAGTTAGAGAGAGAACGAAATATTTTAACGCAGAGAAATCAAAGTATAAAAAAGATGGAATGAAATGAAGTTCGAGACACAATAAGTTCAAATTAAATGAAATGTAGAATTTTCTTTAGAAAAACCAAATTCAAAACACCTCAAAGAAAATTGTAGAGATGATATTTATATTATCTGACACAGCTTAAGGGTTAATGGAACTTCTACAAGTTTTTCATAGGTTGTCAACCTTTATGATTCATCTTTATTATTTATTCAACCCTGCCCATAGCCGATTGTTAATCTCTTAGCTTCATTTAATATAACAATTTGTGGGTAAAGCAAGCCACTTTAACGCCTCATTATGTGCCACAGACAAAAAGAGACAGGCAAAAATGAAAAAGGTTACACAAATATTTCCTTTTTTTGAGAATGGCACAACAAAAATTAAAAGCTAAATTAAACACATTCAATTAAATTGTGTGCAATTTTTCCGGCACACACACACACACACAATACCCAAAAGTTGGTGCGACAAAGGAGCAACCTTCCGCCACCCTCGGAAAAAGGTGAAAAGTTATGCCATTGACTGTAACTGTGTTGCCATCTACAGGTAAGTAGAATAAGGTGCGTGTTTTGGCCCCAAAAATCATCGTTGTTGTTGACCCACGGCGCTATGTTGTAATGATGGGAGGGGGGAGGGGGAGGAAAAGGTAGTTGTTGTTGTTGCGGAAAATATGGAAGAGTAATGCCAAACATCAGCGCTTATAACTGTGCAGATTATGAAGTTAATTTATCAGCAACGAAGCGGATGAGCAGACAGTCAAAAAACAGTCGCTGCTTTAGCTACAGATTCAGCTTGAGCTGTTTGTTGGACGGGGGGAGGGGTTGGGGGCGTTGCTGTGGCGGTGGGTTGATTAGTATTATTGTGAAGCCTTCTTCAAGTGGTAGCTGGTTTTTGTCTGGCTAAACTGAGTGGGAAGTGAATTGTTTGACGATGCAGGCGGACATTCATTAAGCCATCAAATTGCCTAAGACAAATTTGGCAAGTCAAATGAATAAGTGTCGGTGTGTGTGTGTGTGTGTGTGTGTGTGTGTGTGTGTAGTAAAGTAAAGTTCAAAGCACGCAAAGATTGCAAAGCTAAAGATATTCATTCATAATTAACTTCTCAAAAGGTTAATTCAAATGTGTTAGTAAATGTCTGTGTATGGGAATTAGTAAAGTGCGAAATGAATAAAATTAAGTCCAAGACATTTAATTGGGTATTACAACTTAATCAACGTTTGGATATATTTAGAAACAATTTTACAAATTGCATAAATATTATTTATATGCTGTGCTTTAGCTTAACACACAGACAATTTTGTTAAAGCTCTTCTTGTGATTTATATATATATATTTTTTATTAGATACAGCTGGCTTAAAGCTAACTACTACTACTATTTGCTCATGGCACTGCATATGGCGAGCGTCTGGCAAAACAAGGCCGCAGCTGGCAAAGTTTCTTATACCAAAAAAACTTTTCTTCTTGTCGTTTTTTTTATTTTTTCGTCGTTGCTGCCTTTTTGCGTACTTACAAAAATTCCAGCTTCAATTTACTTTCAACATGCTTTTGCTGCTTTCAAGGAGTTTTTACTTTTACACACACACACGCACACACACTCGTATAGGAAAGGCAGCCCTAACGATACGGCGCACGCACACTTTATACAATAAGATAGGGAAAGAGAAAAGGTTTCGAATTTTTCGTCTTCGTAGTCATCGTCGTCGTCGTCGTCGTCGGTGTAACGCGCCGTAGACATTACCACAGCCACGCGCGCGCGTGTTTTACGTTCATCTGTCTAGTTAACGTTGCCAACCGCTCGTTCCATACCTCTGCTAAACCCACACACACACACACACTCTCCTTACCTGCAACTTGCAGCTTCTTGTTCTGACTTCCTTGTGCCTCATCCTCGTCGTCGGCGTCGTCGTCGTCGTCTGCATTTTAACGTACTAATCCTTGCTTTTATCTCTTGTTTGACTTTTGCTACGCGCACTCCATCTTTACATCTTATACAACACCCCGCTCATTTAATGGCATTGTCATTGTCGCTGCCATAGAAGGACGATACCCTGCAATCCTTTCTAAATATTTGTCAATTTGTATGCGCAAGTTTCATTCAATTTTAAGCACACGGTGCGTATGCGTGTCATAAGCGTTGCTTAAAGTGTTTGCTTGCTTCAAGTTGTGCTTTGATTTCTCAAAGTGTTTATTCTTCTTCTTCTTCGTCGTCGTCGTATAGCTCCCACCTACTTTTTCATATGCTTGCCGCACACACGCGTATTTGTTTTCACTTATTTTTCATCATCATCTGTCAAACTGGCCGCTGGCGGAAGCAGCAACAGCAGCATTTCGATTAATCAACGGCACGTGACCAACTTTTATATTTTTAACCAATTTAATTTATCTTTTTGGCATTTTTGCTTTGGCCAAGTTTATTCTTGCTTACGCCTCACGTGGCGTATGAGCGTTGAGTAAACAATCCCAAATGGATGTTGTTTGTTGTTGTTGTTGTTATCGCTAGTCGATTCAATTAATTTTTGATGCCAGCCAAGTGTTTACTTTTTGTCTTGGGGTAAGCTACTACGCATTTATAGTTTACTTAGGAAAGTTATTGTAACGTAAAAGAAATAATTAAAATTAATTATTAAGTGAGATTTTGTCATTTGTCAAATGAAATCAAACGTTCTAGATTTTAATTCAACGAAAATATTAAGCAATCTGTTTATCATTTACAAATCAAAAACCTCAAGTTGACTTGCAACATTTAATGAGCACAGCTGCAATGGTAATTGTTAATTAGGCACGATAAGGCAAACAATAGACAAACTGAATTTAAACCTGTGTCTCGAGATGATTTCCCGCTCATTTAGCTGTACGCGGCATTTATTTTAATTAACAAAAATTTAAAGGGCTTAATTGTAAAATTGTGCTTAAAGTATAAGGCAAACGACGTTCATTAAGAAAAGCAACAAAGACCAAAAAAAACAAACGAAAGAAACAACAAAGTTAAGAGACGAACAAATACACATGGGAAAAATGCGCAGCTTCAAGTTACGCTAATGTGTGTGTGTGTGTGTGGGAGTGTTCGGGTGTGTGTGTGTGTTTTATATAATAGACATTATCAACGCTAATTCAGTTATGTCTTAATTATAAACTACTTAAATGCGCCTCGCTGCGAGCATGGCAAATTTTCTAAGTCCGCTGCCTTTGTCTACACACAGATGGGAAATGGTAACTTTAGATGGGACATCCAAGTAAGGTCTCGGGTTAAGTCTGGGCACGTGTGACATTTGCTGGAATGGTTGGGTTGCGTTGTCTCTTTTACAGTTTTTAATACTGCTCCTTTGCTATCTTGTGTCTGTGCATAATTACCAAGTTATATGCGGTATGTGGGAATAGTTTTGATAGCTCCGATTACGTCGCACAACTTTAAGCATAAGAAAGGGTATTCCAGGACTGGGGGGGCTGTAATGCCAGCGGCTAACAGACGATAGAAGCCAAGGAATGTGGCCAGCAGTAGATGGTTCCAAATTCCGCAAGCTAGGGGATGCTGCTACCCCTTTTTGGACGGACCAGTGCAACGAACAGATGAATCAGAGCCCAACAAAAGCAGCGAACTTTGATTGAAATATACAATTTTAATGAGGCAAGCAACTGAAGTTACTGTTGGGCTGCTGCAAACAATACACAACAATTTTTGCCTTCGACGTCGAGAAAGAATAAACAAACAGAACGAGCTAAGAAATCAAAGTAAAGTCTCGAAAAAAAAAAAAAAAAGCGAAACAGCTTAAATTGTTTAAAAAGAAAAGAGTGAGAGCATTTTGATTTTTTGGGGAGGTTGGTGATTTCGGGTGCACAACATAAGGTGGTTCACGCACTAAACACTTGTCTAGACAACTTATAAGGCATTTTAAATGTATGCCCTCAGAGAAAATGCGAAAACATACACAAAAAACAGACAAAAGATAAACAAATTACTTCAACTTTTACAATACATAAAAACTCTTGAAGATTCTTTATTAACTGCGGTTTGGCACAACACTTTATGTTAAAGAAGTTGGAGTCAAAAAAGATGAAACTCAAATCTCAAAAGACCTCAAATCAATCAGTTGAATATTTGACTTTTGTCATGGCTCGTGTGAAGATCAAATATCATGCAACTCAAATTTCATTGAAGAATACATTTATGCCAATAATTCATAAAAAAAATAAATTGTTGGAGGAGTGTTAAAAGACACTCACAAACAAACAACAAAAAAATTAAAGAGGTAAACAGCTGTTTCGATATTGCTTACCAAATCAAACACACTATTTTCTTAAGCAAAGAGCAGTTGGATAAATTGAAAGAGTTCCCTGCGAAAAAAGTCTGTGGAAATTTGAGACGAAAGACCAAACACGGCAAACACCAAAGAAGTAATGATTCTAGTTTATGGCAAATGTTGGCGATTAAAATCTTGAATGTCAAGCAGAAAATTGTCAAACGAGTGAAAATGATGACAAGGATGATGGCACAAAGGCAAAAGATAGCAAACAAATAAAAAAGCAAAAGGCGAATGAAATATGAATCTAAATCTGAAACAGAGCAGGCAACGATGACAAACAAACCGCGGTGACAAACGACAAACGACAACGATGATGATGCTGATGCTGATGATGATGATGATGATGATGACCCAAAGAAATCAAAGACGTTGCCGACTGCAACCTGCAATTAAGGCGACAGGACAACCACACAGCACAGGATATGCCAGGGATGCAGCTAGAGCTTAAAAAGGGTGCACGCTCTGCTCTATGAAATTCGAAGCAATATTTTTCAAAAACAAACACACACAAAAAAGAACCTCATAAAAGAGGAGCACGTTTTAGGGGCGGACTTCCTTGCCTTGCCTTGCGCTGCCTTGCCTTGCCAAGGGGTTATGCAAAGCGAATGTCCCTGTGACGCCTTAACACATGTGAGCTATGTTCGAGCTGTGATCCCGAGGCAGCACACTACAATACGTGTACAAATAATTCGCACGACTAAATCAACAAACACAACCAGAGATAAAAAAGAAAAGAGAAAATGCGAGCGAGAAAGTGAAGAAAAAAAATAATATATATATATTATGGGTAGCAAAAATAGGGGAAAAACCTGAACGCAGAGAAATCCTTTAGCTTACATCCTGTGCAGCAAAGCTGAACAATTTTACGGTTTCAATTATCAAAGACCGAAAACGACAACGACAACGACAAGGACAACGACAAGGACAAATACCGATGACAAAGCAAAAAGGTAGCTGCTGCCATTTGTTGTTGTTGTTGCTGTGATAGCTGTACCAAAATAAAGGCGATTAGCATTTCTAAGCCCTAGATTACCTGAAGTAGTTTATATAGCCCCGAATCGAAACGCAACCCCAACGTAAAAAAGAGTCTTCCCAAGAGCCTATTCTCGTTAACAAGATTCAGTTTGTTTTGTTTGTGTCTTATGTGTGTGTTTGCTTATTCGAGAACTCCTCTCTCTATCTACCTCGAATGCAACCCTAAAATAGCCTCACCCTCTTTTTTTACGCTTTACCGTTGATGATTACATCAAACGCCTGACTGCATCGCTGTAGTCCCGAATAAAACATTTGTATAAGTGTATCTGGTTAATTTATGCCCTTAAATTCAATATTGCCATCCATTATTGGTTTTCTTATTTTTTTCGGTTTCTGTTTCTAGGGTTCCTTCAACTCAAACACTTTTATTAACCGCAAATTCCCAGGCAATTGAGTCTCGAGTTGCCAAAAAAAAAAGAAAAAGAATGAGCAACAACTACTTAATATCCTCTGTGCCCATTCACTTCAATACATTTATAAGAATGGCAAATGGAAGTTAATAAATTTGATCAGCATTCATATGCAATCACGTGGAATCTAATTGAAGTTAAGGAATCTGAAGTAAAAGGTTTGCCAAAAATGTTTAAAGAAACTTTTTTCTTTGAATCCTTTTCACACATTTTGAAGAGTACTTTAATATTGTATGAAATGATGACTAACTAATGCCTTCCTGCAATTTCATCTGTTTTGAGCTTGCAACTTTTAAGTTCAAGTTAAAACTGCAGTATGTGTTTTTTTTCTCAGACCCATATATCTTGAAATAATTTTGCACGTTCTGGTTTGTCTGTCCGCTAAGCTGCAACGTCCTAATTTACACTTGACTCCGCCTTGAGTTCGAGCTCGAGCGACACACACAACACATATCCGCTGATCCAACGATCCACCGATCCACCGATCCAACGATCCACCGATCCAGACACAGAGACTCTACTCTGGTGTGGTTTTATTCGAGTGAAAAAATTAACGCAGACACAAATTATATCTGGCGCTGATTAATCACTTAACAAGGCTTGTGTGTGTACGCGAGTATTTCGCAGATATTAGCTGCACCAACCTACGTGAGCTCTGCTGGTGGAGGGGTAGAATAAGAGTAAGCATGCGGCATAATATAGCAAAAAAAAAAAACAAAAATAAAAGCCACGTCAATTTCATGCAAAAGGTGCGCAGTCGTAAATTTAACTGGACGCGTAAATCCTGTGCGCAAATGTTTCAAGTTCGCGCCGACAACTCAAAAAGCTACTTCTCGCTCACTCTCGCTCACTCGTTTGTTGTATGTTTGCGGCCTTATTGCTGTCCAATTGTATTTATTTTAGGGTCTGTCTCCGTCGCCGTTGCCGTCTTCAGCTTAACCAGAGTCGCAGTCTTTGGTTGGACTGTTGTTGGCCGCGCTAAAATTTAAATTCATACACGATCGTTGGCCCCAAAAAGACTAATGAGCACAATTATGCATTATTGCAGCTCGTTGCATCGAAAATGAACTTTAACAAGCCTCAAGACACACACTCGCACACAAACACACACACACTTGATGCGCCATCCTCAAAGCCAAGGAGTGAGCATTGAGACAGGCAACCGAGACATCAACTGGAACTGAAACTGGTAATACCTTCAACTACTATTAAGAAGTGAGGGGGGGAGAGTGGGGAGGAGTGTGTGTGTGTGTGTGTGTGTGTGTGTGCAAAGTGTCTGCTTTTTGAGTTGGGTAAGTTCGACAAACTAGTTTCTTAGTATTTATCGTTTTATATTGTTGTTGTCAATGTTGTTGTTGCCTGCTTGCCAAAAGGTTGTTAATTCTGTCATCTGAACTTTGCATTTTGTGCAGTTGATTTCAAGGTTGTTTGCAAGATGATCGAAAGCTTCAATGGCTTATTAACTAAATAATCGATTAATAATGTTGATTCGATAACGAATGGATTTTACGACAGACCAAATGGCAATGCTATAATTCAGTGAAACCAGAAAGTGCTCCAAAAGTATTATCTGAGATAAAATTGAAAAACCGAAAAAAAAAAACTGTATTTTACTAGCTTGCAAATCGTACGAGTATAGAAAATTGATGTTGGCGACAATCGACTGAACATTGTGAGCCAAAAGTTATTTTTTTTTTTTTTTGTTGGTCTCATACCATTGGAGATTGGTTATTTTAGATAATCTCTATGCTTAAGTTTAGGCCACAGCAGCAGAAGGTATGAGCTGACTCGTGTCTGGCCAAATGCAGACGAGACTTTGGCATGCAAATGTATAGAGGCTATGGAGGAGAAGAAGAGGGGAGTCGTAGTTGTATGGGAATCTATGCGAAATGCGCTTGCCAAAAGTGTAGCAGTCAAAACAGTAGCGAGAGGCCAAAGACAGGAGAGCATTGAAGAGGTATTGCGTCTGGTTTGACAAATAAGGTTGTGGAAGATAAAACTTTTTTTGTTTTTTTGGCTGCCTGCACATAAAATTCAAATCAATGACAACAAGACGAAGGAAGGAAGGAAGGAAGGGGAGCGATGACGATGAGAATTGTGTTGTGTCACAGAAGGAAGCAAGAACATTTGCGTTTCATTGCCAAAAATGCCAATTTGGCAGCGGTCAAAGCTAAGAAAGATGCAACAAACAGACAGCATGAAAAATAAACGAAATCAAAACTGGAATTTGATGCTCTCGTCTTGACTTTTTATGGCTCATCGTAGATATTGTCTCAAGATGTCTGCGGTGGATAATCTTGTTATCGCCATTGCAGACGAAGCTCGTTGCATTTAATTGCGAGCAAGAACCAAAACTAACCACAAAAGTTCCAACTTCCTGGAGAATAATTGGTATATCAAAAAGCATTTGAATTCAAATGTATTTTGCTTGGTCAGCGATTTAAGAACAAATGTAAACGAATATATATTTTTTTTTGATGATTTTGTCGTTTGCTTTGTTAATTGGCGCGCCAACTGTTTGAAGTGGGCGTAATATTATAATGGGCGTGTCATTAATTTCCATTCAATTGCACTTCAGTTGCCAACGTTTTGGAATGGTTCTTTTCTTGTTCAGTCTTTTGATTCTCTGCGCAGCTGGCGTTGACATTTTAGCCATTGAAAATGTTCCCAAAAAAAAATTCCCAAATTCTAAGCATATCCAAGTGTTATTCAATACTTTTTCCTTTGGCATTCATCGAGGCACCAGCGCCATTTTCTAATTTGCCTTTCGAGACTAGTCCCTATGCAAAACTCAACTAGGGAGCGTAAGAGAGGGAGGAGAGTTGGAAGAGTGCGACAAAAATTGTCGCATAATATTACAAAAGACAAAAGGTTCTACGAGTATGGCTCTCGATTTTTTTTTGTGCTTTCATTTAAATAGAAATCTACGCCCGTATTTTCGTTTGACATTATTTCATGCCATTTGCTCTTCTCTCTCTTTGTTTTTTTCTTTTGCATTTCCTTTTATATTTTTGGGCATTTGAATTTGCCCTCTACTCCGGCTTAACCCACCGTTCTGGTCCTGGTCCATGGTCCTCATTGTTTGGGAACTTGCTCTTTGATTTCCAACGTCTTTGCCGCATATATGTATGCAGATTGAATTACACCACTTGCTGCCTCCATTTTTACCCATTCGAACATTCCAATTTCGATTCCATCATCCATTTCCATTGTTGTCCTTGTCGATTCATTAATTGTTCTGATAATTTCTAGTTATTGCTCCTCTTTGTGCGGGTTCTGCTTAGAAAGCAAAGCAGGCTTTTTTCGTTGGGGTAGTTCCAGTTTGCTTTGTACACAAATAAGGTAATTGCAATGGCGAACTCATTCCTGACTGGCTTAGAGAGCTTTACCTTTATGTTATGTTGAAAAGCTAGCAGGGGATCGTAGATCATAAGCTAAGTGAACAACCCTTAAATAACTTGATTTCTCAAGTCGTTTGCGATTGGCTTCTCAAATTGATAAGTAAAAAGTCTTCTTTTGCCTCAACCAACTTCAATTTCTATTAAAAAATTCCAAAAACTTATGGCACATTCCTTAACACAACTTTTTTTTAGCAACACATCTCTCTTCTTTCTTTTCATTATTATTTCAACTGTATCTTTAATTGTGGCGGCATTCTTTGCAGCATAAGGAAGCATACTTTGGGCCAACAAGAGTTCTTTAGCAAGTTGAGGTGGCCAAAAGCAATGCCTTTTAAGAGGCCACAACTGTCATGTCGTTAGGCCATTCCAACTGGCCAACATCTCGTTTAAGCAAGGCCCCACCGAAAAATAAAAAAAACAAAAAAATTGCAAAAACGAAAATCATATTATTAAAAGAATCTGCAAATGACGCGAAAATGTTTCAACACTCTTCGACAAGCTCTGTCAGCAGCCAGCAGCGCTAAACCAGCCAACAGCCAACAAGACTACGAAAAAAAATGTAATAATAATAAAAAAGAAAATTATTGCACTTCGCATTCACAGTCATCGGACAGTGCCATCTTTAGCTTTAGGCCTTCCACGTTCACATCCACATTCGCGTCGACGTCGACGTCCACGTCCAGGTCCTCATCATCATCATCGTCGTCGTCGTCGTCGTCGTCGTTGCCTTCAATATAGGCGGCTTCAAAGATCGCGTTATGAAAATGCAACGCGCATTGCGCAAGAGCCACACAAAGACGAAAGATCTTATAAGGAAGCAACGAGAGGGTTAGAGACGTTATAAAGATGCAGAGACGACGAGCAGTCGAATGGCAAATGGCGCTGCTCGTTCTAACTAGAAGGTGATATAAGTGGTTCGATTGTTGCCGCCGCCATCGCACAGTGTAACCAACAATGTCAGAAAGTTATAAAAAAACTATGTTTGATAGGTCTAAAAGTATGATGATGAAGTAAGGAAAGCAAAAGTTCTAAAATTCGTCAGCTTTACTTTCGGGAAAATATAAGATTGTTATGTTATAACAGTCAGTCGGTCGGTCGTTTAGAACTAATCTCCCATAAGCTCATTTTATTTTTAGTCACAATTTCATTGAGTTGTATACCACTGTGCTCACATTGGCTTGAAGCGGTAACCAGGCTTTAAGTCGGGAACCAGAGTCAGCGGCGCGTTAGCGCTAATAAGCAATTGCCAAATTACATTCGCGTGAGTAATCTCGCGCCCCGATACAGGTCGTCGTCGTCTACCCCTTCCTTCCCCTACCCGTACCCTACTCCCTTGCTCTTCACCCTTTTGCCATGAAGCATCGTCAGTGGCGGTTTGGACAGTGGTTGTTGCATCGATGGCTTTTCTGGTGGGCGGAGCTTTTGAGTGCACCGCAAGCGCAGATACTTAAGTGATGCCCGCACGTTGCACGTTGCACGTTCGAACGTTGCCGTGGTTCGTGGACATTGCACTGAGGGGCATGCCACTCAGTCAGTCAGTCAGTCACTCACTCTTTCAGTCAGTCAGTCAGCCGGTCACTCATTCATGCAATCATTTACCCCCGCACCGACACACAAAAAAACAAAACAGAAGAGAACTAACCAACCAAAACCAGCTAACCAACCCAGCTGCAATGCGCCTCTAAGCATGTAATTTACTTATACTATCTCTCTTCTACTTCTTCTTTTTTTTCTCTCTTTTTTTTTGTATTCAGTTAGTTAGCACTGCGATCGCCATTTCTTTGCCAGACATCCCTCTCTTGAAGCCTTGTGTCTCTGCTCGGGGTTTTTTCGTTGTTTTTTTCTTCGATTTTTTGGGAAATGTCTTCCCTTTAACACATTTTGGCATGCAATTTACTGAAATTAACTTCAATTGCTATTTGCTGCCGCTTCTGCTTATTCATCTTGTTGCTGTTGTTGTTGTTATTTCATTGCGCCTTATCATTTGCCCATCTTTTATTGCTTATTCTAACAGTACACAAACATGTGCATTGAATGCGCATGTTCATTTTGTGCATTAGAGTGGCACCTCGTGGTTCCAGGCTATTTATAATGCGATTGGTTGGCTCTCCAGAAATGATATTAGCCCTGTGGCAGTCGGAATAACTGTGAATGGCAACTGTAACTCGAATGCATTCGTATAAAAGCCAATTGAAAGTGGTGCGAGTACACTTAATGAACAAATTACGAATGCTAATTGGGAAAAACACTGCAAAATGCCGATGGGTTTAGTATAAATTAGCTTATCGTAAAAACTAGTTTCACACAAACAGATCATTAAGCTCAGCTTGCTTAAGATATAAGTATACCCAAATTAAGACGAGTTGTTCTAAACTGGAGATACAGTAAGAATATTTCATACTGTTTTCGAGATTTTTGTGCTAGAAAAAATATTACAAAAATGCTCAAATTCAAACTTAAAGATAAATCTGCATGAAATTAAAATCTTAAAAACTAAAGATGCAGAAATGCTTGGAATTAAAAGTTCTTTAACAAATAATTATTAAATGATTAAACAAGTCCCTTTAAACTACGCTGTATCCGGTAACCTCCCAATCGGAATAAATTGATCAAAACTTAACCGATTTTTAAATGAAAATAGTTCTATAACAGAAGAGTTTTAAACTTGATCTTTTAAGTTTCAAGTTGATTTGATTTACTTGTTGTTTTTCAAGTTTTTCTCTTTAGCCCTATCAGTATTTGTAACTGACAAAAATGACTGAACGAATAATCTTTTAGTTGTAGGTCTTAACTCTCAAGTTGATCTATTGCTCTCGAATGTCATTCGAGTGTAGATATATACGGCTAGCACTCAGTCAGTTGTCTAGCAACAGCAGAGGCAGCAGCCGTAGCCCATCATTAACTCGAGCAGTCAAGTCAGTCGAGTCAGTCAAGTCAGTGCTTCAGTCTGTCATAGTTCCTACTCTTGTATATTCGCAGTCGTATATTGTGAGCCTGGTCAGTTAGCCAGCCGCCTTGACTGATGGCCATGGAAATGGTTTGCTGCTGCTGCTGCTGCTTTTGGCTGTTGCGCTTGCGCGTCAAGAGCAGCGACCATTCAACGCTTTTATCGCCGAGCAGCAACAGACACAGACATAGACACAGACCTAAATCTAGAGTCCGAAACCCAAGCCAAGTCAAGTTAAGTCGAGGAGGGCTCGTAGCAGGGCTCCTTGAAATGCATTTGTGAGACGTCAGCGGCGGCGTCGTTTTGGTGCAAAATGTTTGCGGCAAAACCTGCAATTACCATCGCCAGCTTTGATAGCTATGCTCTTGCCGTTGCTCTTCCCTTACCTTGGCCCTAAGGCCAACAGCCCAACCAACCAGTCTGCGCTGAGGAGTTGAGCCCTGTTTAGGTTTTCTAGGCATTTAGTCTTTGTTTCGACAGCAGCAGCAACAGCCCAAGAGTCAAGCTCAAGTTCCAAGTTTCAGTTGTAGTTGTAGTCTGCATCTGAATACCGAATCCCTGGTAGTCTGGTAGCGTTGCAGTTGATATGTTGTTGAGTACTTTTAATTTGCATGCTGTTAATGGTGTTGCTTCATATTAGGCAAGCCAAGAATGAGAGTGCAACACAGAGGAGTCGAGGAGAAGCCAGAAGCCAGCCACAGAAGGCAATCATTGTAGTTGTTGTTCTTGTCGTCGTCGTCAGGATGTTAAAGCCATTGAACTGTTCTTGGTCTTGGTGTTGCCTTTGGGGGGCAGAACTGGCATATTAATGGCAAGGATTGAAATCAAATGTTGTACGCCGCTGTGGAATGCAATGCCACAGACTCCAAAATAGACATAATGGAGCAAAATTGTTTAAACGATTTGCTTCTTCTATTTCTCTTGCGATAATCAAAATAAAACGAAGAAACATAAGTTTAATATATATAATAGTGTTTTCAGCGATTTTATGTGACAAGAAGACAAAACGCTGAATGCACGAACAAGGAACAGAATTTATGTTAAATATTATTTTGATATTTCTCATGGTACAGCAGGGAACCTAAAGCTGGAATATGCACTTTGCTGTTAACAATTCTGGATTCTGTCAGTATATAATATATACATTTTGTTCAATATTCTTTGGGCGTTAAATGTTGTTTATTCAAATTGAAATTCACTAATTGAATAAACCAATACAAAATACCAAAGACTTACTACTATTCGGCACAAATAAATGTTAAATGCAAGTATGAGTTAGTATATAAGGCAAAAGTGAATCAGTCTCTCTCTCTCTCTTTCTACTATTTATTGTGTGAATATGGTTTGCCAAGAAGTAACTCAAATAGACTACAGAGCCGAACGGAGACTTGTTTTG
The DNA here is from genome assembly GCA_035044585.1 of Scaptomyza polygonia. Taxonomy (NCBI): domain Eukaryota; kingdom Metazoa; phylum Arthropoda; class Insecta; order Diptera; family Drosophilidae; genus Scaptomyza; species Scaptomyza polygonia. The sequence continues at coordinate 2,380,109 of JAWNNU010001690.1, forward strand.
TAGTATTTGTTGTTGCTGTTGTTGTTGCTTACCTGCTGCCGCCTGTTTGTCTTTAGCTGTAACAGCTACCGCACAATTTCCCAAATGACAAACATGCCAAAATGCTTACGAGCCATAGACAATGGCAACAACAACAACAAAAGCAGCTAAAGAGCCAAGGAACAGCAGCAACAGCAACAGCAGCAGCAGGCGGCAAACGGCAACACATTAATCACAATGCTCCAAAACAGCTTGACAGCCAGCTACATGGTAACCTCATCTCCCTGGGTGTCTCTAGACGGGAGTTTTCTTTCTTTTGTGCGAGTGTGTGTTTGTGTGTGGCATCCTTTGGCATAATTCTTATTCAATCGGTAAGGACAATGGCATGTTGTAGTTTCAATTTGCGGTGGGCATGAGATTTGTGCCAAGACAATTGCCAAACAGGAAGCCAAAACTGACTCAAAGTCTCGGAGACTCCGAATCCGGCGGGCCATCAATTTAAAAAAAAATGAGAAATTTCCCTTTTTTGCTTTTTGCCGGCGTCCGGAAAATGGAAAATTAAATTAACCTTTGGGAGCTGCTGTTGCCAGCTAGCCAGCCAGCCGCCAGCCAGCCTGCCTCTCCTCTTCGCCTTCGTCTTTTAGTCTACTGTTGCTTCCAACCGAACAACAATGTTTTTCTGTTTTTCGTCTGATAGCATCTACTGCCGAAATATGTTAATTTTCAATTTAGTAGTTTTGGCCCCACGACTCGAAGAAATATATATATATTATATATATCTATTGCATGTGGCTGGCTATGTTTTTAATTTGCTTTTTATTTGGGCTAGTCGTATTAAGTGCACTGGCGCGCAACGGTAATGGGTAACGAACAAATTATCACATCTGGCTAATCTGCTGCATATCATTTTCGGTTTTTCGTAGGCGGTTTTTCGCCTCAACCTAAAATCTCCCCTCCCAAAAAGTTATTTCTTTCTTTGTTATGAAGAGGAAGTGTTTTCATGTTAGTCGTCGAGCTCATAAACAATTTGTTGACCATATTTCAAAAGTTGAGGAAATAATTAAGACATTATAAATAATTTGCGGTCTTCTTTTTGAGCTCAAGTGTTGATTGTTAACCCACAAGAGTTCTCTATCTGTATTTCTCTTACTTCTCTCTTAATGAGCATAAAATATAATTCTCATTTTCTATTTTGATATGTATCTTTTTGTGAGTTTTGTTTTCAACAACTGTTGCGTCTTTAAGTTGAGTTATATGTTTGATAATGTTAAGCATTTAATTAGGAATTCGTAACAGTTAAAACTAACGTTAAGGTTATTTCAAATATTATGGTTCAATTATAAAAATCAAGGAACAATTTAAAAATTTTTAAACTTTTTGTTACACTTTTCCCAACATTCCATTTTTATGCATTATTACCAAAAATAAAACGAAAATGTCGGTAAGGTCAAGTAATACCATTCTGTGGTCGTAGGGGGAGAGGAGGGTGGGCTCCCAAAAAAGTTATGCAACAGCCATGCACAACTACTATAACTTTACTGACATCTGTCATTAGCAATCATGTGCAACAAACTAACTTTTGTTTTTTGCTAGCAACAAAAAACCATAACAACAACAGCAACAATAATTGGTGTGAAACGGTTTTTGTTAGAAAAAGTTTATAAAATATAGTAGTAAATTACATTTTTCACTTTTAAATGGACATGGAAACTCTCGCTGACCTTGTGTACATTTTAGTGGGTGAAAATGATTTAAATTGATTTAGTTGCAATTCAGTTGGGAGCTTGGCGAGTTTATAACATATTTAGATATATGTATATAAATCAAGTAACACATTTTGTTTGCAATTAAATCAAAAAGCTGAAGAGGGGCCAACGAATGGGAGTGACTAACTGGCTGCTGTCAGTTCAGAATCAGAGTAAGTGTGTGAGTTTTGCGCTTTTAGCTGATCAAAATCAAAGCGCGTTGCAAATGGAGAGAAGAAACGATTCTTAAATCAATTTCTCAATCAATGTCAGCCAATGACAGAGAGATATAAGGGAGCAAAGTGAGGGAGAAGGGAGGGCAGGCTACTACAAAGTTCATTCGTTTCCAAGAACTGCGCTTTAAGCTGGAAATCGTGGCTCACTCTCTGTTGCCTCCTCAAACAAAACTAAATAAATGAAATAAAATAAAAAGTAAAACGTTCAAATTGTGTCCAAAATGTCAAAAGCAGAGACGGGCTCAATATGATCGTCCCTATATACAGCAACAACAACAACAATACCCCTCCGCTACCCTCTGCTATAACCTTAAAGCCTGTCGTCCCACAACAGAAGCCCTGGAAATTTGATCGCATGCAGATAAAGCTCATTCGCCGAGACTCTCTGGCCTGGCCTGCCAACCTGTCTGTCTCTCCGCCTGTCTGTTGCATGCAACTGTTTTGTCTTTTTGGCGTGCGATAACTAAAGTCAATGACTGGAGCTGCCTTTAACAAAACCCAACCAACCAACCCCCCTCTCACCAAAAGTGAACTTGAGTTGCATTGTTTTTTTTGTGTTGTTCGCTGCGGCCGCGCTTACGGGAGCCATCGACATCCATGGCCATTGCCAATGTTTAGGTCTTCAGCCTCAGAGTCTCAGCTTGAGCAACATCCTGATCCTCATCAGCATCATCATCGCTGCATACAATCGTCGATAATCTCACGCTTGGCATCGCCAATATCGCCACAGACAGCGGCAGCAGTCGCAGCAACATTGCTGCATCTTTTAAGCCCTGTTGCAAGTCGAAAGATTCGCTTTAGTTTAGTTTAGTTTTGTGGCCAGTTCGTTAAATTACATGAATGTATAACCATTTTAATTTTTTTGTTGCCTGCCGTTGCATTTGCTGTCGTATCGACCGACTCCTTCTTTTAGTTGCATGTATTTTGGGCATGGGATTTGTCTGTTTGTTTGTCGCACTCCCGATGCCTTTTGAATGATGACCTTACAAATCACGTTTTGCAATGTTGTTGTTCTTTTAGCCCAGATCATCAAGATGCTTGGGTGTTGATATCACCCGCCAGTCTATATGCCATTCCATAGTGCCAGAAAAAGGTTTAAATGAAGGTTTCGTTCACTAACAAAATAAATTTTACTATCAACTCAACAATAATTATTAACTTTCAACAACTTGTTATTTAATATTGATATCTTTGAGCAGCTGTTTGATTTCATCACTCTCCGCTGCCTCCATATAGTTCTGTCCTGTTGGAGTTGCTCCCACGTTGTCAGCCCCATTCTTTAGCAGATATTCAACGCATTTTGTATGCCCCTCCCAGATGGCAGCCAACAAAGGTGTTATGCCGTATTTATCCAGCTTATTGACATCAGCGCCAATCTCCACAAGATACTTGAGCATCTTCAATTGTCCAAAGTCAGCCGCAAAGTGCAAAGCAGTTCGTCCCCCAATCAATTCGTTAACATTGCGATTCGTGTTCGCAAATTCCAGTTGCACCGCATCGACTTCACCATTTTTGATGGTCCAAACCAAGTTTTCATTATTCTGATACATTTTTAGGTTTGATTTATTATTTTTAGGGATTTGTTATGCTTCGTATATTTTGTAGCTTGCTGAGTTACGTTTTTTGATTTCATCTTGAACAAATATTTCATTAGAGGTAATTATAGTTTTGCCTTTGTATGAGTACTATTTGGTTACACCCACCCGACCTTCCAACACGTTTTATCGTCAGCTCTCTCACGCTTGCAAATACCATCTATATAGCGTATATACTTTGTATTATGGTTGAGAGGGCGACTGCTGCAGTTGGTTGTCAGTTGACTTCAATTTTGAACACGATACGCCCCAAAAATGGATAACTCGTGTGACAAAAAACAATTAAATGACAACGCGACACGAAACGCGACCAGAGCAGGGTGGTGTGGAAGGGAGCAGGTACAAAAAAAAAAAACCCTCTGCGATATTCAGGAGTCCAAAAAGCAAAACCTAATGAAATTCACACATATTCTACTAAACATTCGTATCATCTATAGATGTAAAGAAGCAGGGGAGTGGGGCAATGGAAAGCGTAAAATGGAAATCAACAATCACGGTCCACACACACACACACACACAGAGAGGGAGAAAGTAAGAGAGAGTGATGGTAGAGGAGAAAGGGGAAGGTTTTGAGGGGTGGTGCATGTTAGATGACAACGTTGCAAGCACCGAGGCATGCACAATCGGGCGTTGTAATTGAATTAGTCACACCCACAGATTGCACACATGAATGACTTGCCGAAGACAAAAAGCAAGCGAACAGGCAGGCAGGCAACGAAAACAATAAAAGCAGCAAAAAAAATTCGACAGAAAATAATATAAGAGGAATAGAAAATAGCAAAAATAAAAAATAAAAAATAGCGAATTATTTATTAAAACTAGGTTACCAGGCAACATACAAAAACATATAGCTGCCTGAAAGGGAGAGTGAGTGAGGCAGACAGGAAGTTAGAAAGGGAAAATCAATGTGGGTGGATTAAGTTTTCCTGACTACCCAAACAAAAAGGCTTTGGGCCACATATCAGGAACTGTAGATGACTGGATCAACAGCTTGCCAAGTTTGCATACAAAAGAGAATAGTAAAGAACTTTTTGAAATTTCAATTCATAGAATCGATGACAATTTATGTTTTGAGGTCAAAATTGAATCCGCAAATATCCTAGGAATAATTTGCACTTCATTCCCTCTCTATTCTTTATAAACCAAACAATAAGTTCGATATGTGACCAAAGATCCTAACCATCTATTTTTTATCATCAAATTGGCGATTCAGAGATGAAATTGAGTTTGGAAACACTCCCTCTCTCTCTCTCTCTCTTGCTCTCTACATGATTTTCCGATGAAGTCTAAAAATGTTTTATGCATAGAAAACTTACTGTTCCTTTTATGCTCTTACTTTTCTCTATTTGCGCCCCTCACACACTTTCACCTCGCATCTCAAGTGACTTAAGCCCAAATGCTAAGCCGCTTCTCAAGTATTTGCTCACGTGTGCAAACACTGCGCGAGGCCAATTTGCATAATAATCGTGACGTTCAAGCGTCGAGAGTTGAGCTCTGAGCTCAGAGCGTAAGGCGTTGTGAGTTGCATTCGGCGCGGCGTCAGCGTTTCGGAGTCACTTGACCTTGTCCCAGGGACCCGAAACCCAAAACTATGCAACTAGTACTTGTGCTGTGAGAGTGTGGTGTGAGAGTGTGGTGAGTGTGGTGAATGTGCACAAAGACCGCCCGTATGCTTAGGCAACGCTTTCACAAGCACTTTTTTCAGCAGCGCCTAAAAGTATGCTTTGGAATATCAAATTTCAACCAGCTTGCAGTTAACTAGGGAATCGACCAGCATAAAAATGCCATTTGCAAATGGGTAACTGACAAATATAGGTGCCTTAATTATAATTCTAAATTAAACAAAAAACAAAGCTTAACAATTTATGTCAGCAAAGTAAACTAAATTAAGGTAATTTATTGTCGAATGCTGCGTCACAATGATAAAATGCATGTTGACCTCAAGCGTGAGAGCGTAAGAGATAGATAGCGAGAGGCAGGCACTCAACGTGCCGCCGCACTCTGTAATAAAATCCAAAAATGTGTTGCCACAAAAATGTTATTTCCTCAACAAACAAACACACACACACACACACAGAGCTACAGACGCAGACTTCAACCAACGCTTTGCCAGGTAGAAACTTAAGAGTGTTTGTGCACCTAGCGAAAAGCATTGGGTGGGGGGGTAGTGGCAGGTTGAAAGAGATATATAGCTGGGCTCGTCCTTGCACGGCTCACTCATCTAGCTAGAGTCACTCATGCGGTTTTCACTGGTAATTAAATTAAATTTATTTAAGCAGAGTTACGCTTACACTGCCCAACACGGCAAGGCAGTAAGCAATTAGAAGTGAAGTTTGGGACATTGAAGGGGTTGAGGTGAAGAGGGGCTGTTGGGTGTCATGGTGGCAGCAGCTGTGTGTGTGTGTGTGTGTGCTTTGTGCGCCAGTCTTGGCTTGGGCTACATTTGGTTTTTGGCAACAATGTTGCGGTGCAGCAACCGCAGGACTTTTCAATGGGACTACAGCTCAAACTCAAACTCAAACTCAAAAACTTAACTTGGCTCAGGTGCTATGTAAACCACCGACACCAGCAGAGAAAGAGTGAGAAACCATTTTTGTATAGCATTTAAAGTGACAGTTTTGTTGCTTTAAATTGTGTGTAATCGGAGCTGATAAAAGCTTTTACCATTTTTAAGTGCGCCAAAGCGCAACTCAATGCCTGACCTAAGGGAAACCAAAACAGAGACAGGGTGAAAAAAAAGTGAGAAGCTCTGCACAAATAACAAAAATACTTTGCACCATATGATATATATGTTTGTATAAGCATAATGCGCTCAAATTCTATCTGAAAAATGCTTGAGGCAACTAAAAAAACACACACACACACATCCTTTTTCTCTGTTACATCCTCTTTAGAGTGTGTTTATAGTAGTTGGTGGTGTTGTTTAACATTGGCTTCAGTTTACGTTTACGAGCAGAGCTGCTTGTTGGATAGCCTTGGCCAGAGCAGTTCAAGAGAGAACCAAGTCCATCATTGTTGTACGGATTGAGAGGATATTTAATACACGGAATAGAAAGGATACTAGCTGAAGTCGATGCCTTGATATATCTGCTTAGTTGCAGTTTAGTGTAAATAAATATTGCACTATTCAAAGCCAAAGTTTAAGTCCTCTCTAATTTAATAATCAGCCAATCAAACTAAGTATTTAAACATATTATTAAATATTTAGTTTTCGATATTCCCTCAACTACAAAAAAAAATAAAACATTATTTCTCACTCAAAATTGATTGGTAACAAATTTTCATAATATTTTTTGTGCCGCCCCAAAAAAACTTGTTTAAGTTCAAAAGTCAATCGGTTGCGCTTGGCCAAGTCAAGGAAATGGCCAATTGACTATCGAGAAAATCGAGAGCTTGTTTGTTGCTTTTTGCCTTTATACAATAAATGTAGTTGTTGTTGTTGTTGTTGCTGTTAGTTAGTTATTATTTGCAGGTTATGCGCATTTATTGCACAATTTTCGCTGATGCCATTTTAGGCTGCAGTTGTTTTTGTTGTTGCTGTTATTATTTTGTTGGCTGCCAACTTTATTTATAGGTCATTTACAAACGCCGCAATTGCAACAAAACTGGAGGAAAGGCCGAAAGGAAAAGCACCAGCCAATAATAAAAATAAATAGAAACAGAAAACACAAAACACAAAAACTGACTTGCAACGTTTCAAAAGCCAAACTAGGCAGTTCTCTTCGAGTGTGTGTGTGTTTGTTTGTTTGTATACCATTGTGCTCAGTGTACTAGCCTTTATGTATATGTTTATTACTATATATATATATATTTTTTTTTTATTGTATTTTTTCTCTCGACAAAAAACTATTTTGTATTTGTTCAATTGCTGCAAATGCTTTCAAAGTATTTACAAACGTTTTCAATTTTGTCGGCGATGCCAGAGACACGAATTGCAATAATAACAACAACGATAACAACAGCAACAACAAAATAACTGCAAACAAGCCAACAAAATAAAAGGAAACATCAACAAATATAACCTTTATAACGAACTTTGAATGCACTTACCAAAAATGTTAATACAGAAAATTTAAAAAGCGATTAACAGAATTGCTTAAAAATTAAAATTGGCTTTTGGGATGTTTTTAAAATATTGTATTGAATAAAATAATGATTAGTTTGATAGAAAAATATTATTCATACTATATCATTAACAGAAAATATTTTTACTATACATATTCTCAAATCTATTATCGATAGATATTCTCTGAAAGTTCTTTCAGCCATTAAATCAACGGCAACTTTGACCATTCCACTCAAATTCTCTTGGCTTTGCTTTAACCCAGTTGACACAGTATTTTTGCCTTTAAATGGCAAGTACAGAGATCAAAAGTAATTAAAATGTTTGAATTTTTAGCTCATTTCCAACAAGTCCTTACTTTTAAACAGAGCATATCGTGATGTTTTGCCATACTTAATCATATAGCCAATGCATCCACTCGCTTCCTATAAATATGTATGTGTGTGTGTGTATGTATAGTAAGCAGAAAGTGTTTGGCGCTGCCAAAAGCATTTCAATTTCAATTTCTATACCGATGCCGTTGCTGTTGCCGATGTTCAGTGTGTTGCCAACTGAAATCGTGCCGTTAATCGCTTTAAATATGCGACAGGTTGCTGCCAGTTTTCAACCCAGGCTACAGAAGAGCTAAGTAACAATGTTGCTGCTGTTTATTGTTGTTGTTGTTGTTGTAAGTGGCGTTGCCTGGCAGCCTCACACACAAACACATACATACACTCAGCTTTGTGTGTCTGGGCCCCTTTGTGCGGCTTCCAGCCGTGCGCTGGCTGTGCAGCCTTTTGAGCGAAGGATTTCATAATCCGTTGCATTTGTCTCACTGATTATGCAATTTGGTCGTTTTTTTTTTTTTTGTCTGTGTCTGTTTAATGCTGCTGCCGTAGACAATTCAGGAAGTCATTTGCTCAATCTATTTAAGCCTTTGTGAAAACACAATAAATGTTTATTTAAATTAGGCGCCCAAAATAAATATCACAACAAACAAACAAAAAAAAAAAAGTAGCCAAAAAAATAAAACGGTAGCATTTTCTATTCGAAATTCACTTTCAGTTTAGTTTGTTTTTGGGCGTGTTTTGTGTTTTTTTTTTCCCCTGCTTTATTGTTGTTATTTTATGCAAATTTTGTGTCATGTCCAGCCAGCCGGTGACTGAGGTTTTATTTGTTGATCTTTGGCATTAAACAAACGATTGAGTGATTAGAGCTGAGTTGATTTATCTGTTGGGGAACAAAAAAGCCCAATAACACCAAAACTATCTAATCGAAAATTATAACAAATAAGCAACATTAAGAATGCTTCAACAATTTATGGCGAAAACTTTCAAGTTCAAACCTTCTGAAATGAAAACAATTAACCATCAATTCAATTGAAACAATTAAGATTTGTGCACAAAAAGGCAACAACAACAACAACAACAACTAAGAAAGTGAAATCATAACAATACGAAAAAAAACAGTTACCGTAAATTAAATTTTAATCAAACATATTCGTAATTGAATCAACACTGAGCGGAGCACAGCTTTTGACTGCATTTCTTCTTCGAGGTTTTTTTTTTTTTTTGTAAAGCGGGTCAAACACGTAAAATGAAGGGCGTACAATTGAATGCCACGCCCCCCAATCGACACACACACACAGACACAGTGCCAGCATAAATGCGCACTCGATTGAATATTTTTTTTGTTGTTTGTTTTGTATATAAAATCGGAACTTTCGTTTGATAATTTTTTCGATTTTATTCGTTTTGTTTTATGCGATTCTCATTGAAAGTCGTAAAAATCAATTCGTGCACAAAAATGCCAACATTTTAATTAAATTTTCAAGCAATTCAAGCAAACTTGCCACACAGTTGACAGCAACGTTCGGCTAAGGGCGTGCCAATGGGAATGGGTGGGAATCATTGGGAAAGTGTGGGTGATGGGCAAGGGTTTGTGTGTGTGTGTGTTGGTGCTGCATACACTTTTTTGTTGAATGCACACGGCGAAAAGTGTGCAGAAAGTTTTACACATTGAAGTTACTATGGGTGGGGGGTGGTGTCCTTTCCTAACTCCCCTTCCACCCTCCACTCCTCCTACAACACTCACTTGCAATTCTGTATGTGTCCTATGCAAGCCATTAATTAACTAGAAATGCCATTTTCCACAATTATACGTTTCCCAACTCTGCTACTATATAGAAATGTAAAAACTAATTACATTGCAATTTGCCAGCGTAATAGTTTGGGCCGAGTTCGACTCTGTCTCTCTTTTCACCCTCTCTCTCTCTCTCTTACTCTTTCAAAGGGTGGAGAAAACTGCATGCAAAGCAATTTTTAAGCTGCAGATAGGTTGAAGGGGGGTCGCTCGAGGGGCGCTAACAAGCTTCCGCGTAACTTCCTTGGAAATACAAAATCAATGCAGGAGAAAAAAAAAGGAACAAGGACGACACATTCAGCAAACTTAAAAAGTTTGTCCGCGCCCAGCCTAGGCCAGTTCTCTATTTATGTATATATGTATATAAGTGTGTGTGTGTGTGTGTGTGTGTGTGTGTGTGGGTTTAAGTGTATGTTGCTTGTGGTGGGCGTAAGGCGTGGCATAATATCATAATTTGCAAGCAAAGCCATTTGCAAGCACTGCAATACAGTGGCACAGTGGGGCAAGGAACTAAAATCTGTCAATCTGATGCGATTTGAATTGAAGGATTTTCCAAGAAATTTAAAGTTTAAGGAAAAATTTTCGTTTTATATAACAATTGATATTATTTTAGGTATTTTTCGTTGCTTGTACCACTGTGCACATAGTTCAGTTTACCGTTGTGGCACTCTGCAGCAAATTGCGTGGAACTGATTGACTTGCCCGATCGATAGGCACTATAATTTGAGCTTGCAATGTTGTCCTTAGCGGTTATTCAATCTTGGCTTAATTTCGCAAACGGGTCAATTGTAGCACTTGCCATTGAAGGGTAAAGCCATATATAGAAAGTGGGTGTATGAGAGAGAGAGAGAGAAAAAGGAGAATGAGAGAGAGAGTTAGAGTAAGCTGTTTTGTGTTGTACAAAACGCACATTTTGATTGATGTGGGATTTGTGGCACTTGCCAAACACACACACACACACACAGAGACACAGTCAGACATTGTCAGAGCTTTTCATAATGGCAGCCATTAAATACCATAAAGCCCCAGACTCGGATAATAATCGTACAATATGCGATACGTTTAGCCCTTAAACCATTTCCAGGAAAATGCAATTGTAGTTATGCTTGTCGCTGATTGCTGCTATTTGCAGTTGAAGGCAATTAGACATTAGACAATTTTAGTTATTAATAATTCATTAAAACTGTTTCAAGTGTTTTACTTGGCAGGAATGCGAAGAACTAAAAGAATTCTTGTTAAAACCATAAGAAACTTTATATGATTTTATTTTAAGCATTTAAAAAGGCATATTGAGAATTAATCAAAACAATCTCTAATTTAATTACTTGATAATAAGTTAAAGGTACGCAATTTGTTTCCTTAGGGTAAATTATTCATAAAAGTTTCCTTTGAGCACAAATGAACTCTAAAGTTTAAATATGTATTTCTATATGCAACTCTGCCCCAAAAATTGAACTTATTTATTGGCTAATTGTGAATGTGGCTTATATAGCTGCATTTTGGGTCCATAATGAAGCACAGTTTGTAGCAGCAGCAACAGCAGCTTGTAGCACAAATTATGACTACAATTTGAGCGCAAAAACCAAACCAAACAATTTGTGGTTGCCTCTAATGCACTCACACACACACATATTGCCACAGAGCCAGCGAGAGCAAACCACCCAAAAACCGAACCACTAACAACATGATGCCACATTTACTCCTAACCCCGCCTTGGAGTCCAAATGCATCGGGCCAATAATTACGCAGGGAGCGATAAAGAAGGAGAGAGGGGGTTTTTCTTTTAGTAAATTATGTGCACAAGTTGTGCGTAAAGTTGCAGCGATGCTAAAACTTAAGCACCGCTCTTCAAGGACATTCACAGGCGGGAGGTTGGGTTGGGTTTGCTGACAAAGTGGCTGAGACAGAGAGAGAGAGAGAGGGAGTTTGCTGTTGCCATTGACCAAGACGACGGAGACGACGCGACGTTCATAAAGTTTATCAGAGGAAGCCGCGCGCGACGCGTTTCTTAGCCATTTTTGGCCTCACATCGCATCCCATTGGCCATTGTCCGTAGCAAGACTGCTGCTGCTGCTGCTCCTTTCCTATAGTTTATGGCATATTATTGGCATAAATATGGCGACGTGCACACAGTGGTGCACAAGGTATGCATGCAAGGTGCACTCAACCAACCACCTCTCCCTCCGCAACGCTTCTTTCATGTGATTTATGCGTTGTGTCAGCCAAAGCGTTCAATTAGCAACTTAAATTGTGAGCGAAAGAGCGAGAGAGAGAGAGAAGCAGCAGCAGCTGGCTAGACGCAAGGATTTAAGCCATATGTGACCCAATTTTTTGTTGTTGTTTCGGCCCTTTGACAAATTATATAAATTGCATTTAATAAAAAAAAAAAAATAAATAAAAAAAAGGGAGCTAATGATGAAGCCGCGCCGCCGCATTCGCATAACTCATGCGTGGCGCACAAATATGCCGAAACATTTTGCAACAATTTGTGGCTCATTGGGCTCAATAACAATACTTCATCTTCAATAATAAAAACAGATACACACACACACACATATATACATCTTTAAGCTATAGGAGTTTAACTGCGGGAGCGCTGGCAATCGTTCGGCAGTTGCAGGTTCCCGATTCCCGAGTCCACACAGACCATAATTGATGATACCGAATGCCACTAAATTATCAATTGACCATAAATTTGCTCATTACGTTCAGTTTTGTGGTTCGACTACGCGTTCGGTTCGGCTTCGGTTCGGTTTAGTTCGATTCGGTTGGCTTTACTTTTTCATTCAAGTTTTCTTCTTCATCTGTCTGCCAAAACGTTTAACGTTTAACCAATTCTTTTTTTTTTGTTATTAGCCAGGCCAACGAGAGTTTGCTCATCATCATCATCATTTGCCATTGCGGCTGGCGTTTTAAATAACTTTTTCTTCTTTTTCTTTCTGTTATAAGGCTTCGACGATCTTGCCAACTTATTGGCATTTGCTTGTATTTTTGTGCACGTTTTTTGTTGCTTTGCTTTCTTCTTCGCTTTAGTTTATTATATTTTTTTTTTTTTTTTGGCCTAGCAAATTGTTGTTTACAGCTGTCGGGTGTTGCTATTTCATGGCTCTCTCCATCTCCCTCTCTCTCTCTCTCTCTCTCTTGGCTATAATTACTGTTTATGCTCTGGGAGCGTTTTAAATGTGAACTGTTAGCCCGCCTGACTGCCTGTTGCCTAACTCAAGTTACAGCTTTAAATGGCTAACAAATTCCTTGCTAAATATGGTTGGTATTAGGCCTGATCGTTTTATGATTCCAAAATGTGATGTGTGTGCCAAGCATTATCCCAACTACTATAAACTGATTGAGATTTTCATTCTTTATTATTATCGCTATAATGTCAAATTTATAACCCAAATTATGTTTCATTTCCTTACGAAAGGAAACTTAACCCTTTTATTCATTAATTAAATATGTTTTCTCAGCATTCAGCTTAAGAACTTGCGTGGCACTCGAAATGCCTTTGACCTTTGTGATGATTATGTGCAACTGTTTGACATTTATACGTCTTTGCCACTGTGTTACGTTCTTTCTACTGCCTTGTTGTTTTTTTTTGTCGTTGTCGTCGCTGTTGGCGTGTACCACATCCGCATCCTGTTGGACGCGAATAGCACACGTTCCATGAGGTCTGCATGATTAACATATCACGTACACGTTTGCCATTATATTACACAAGCTACACACACACTCACACACACACACACACACTCGCACAACAAAACAAGAACTGCTGCTCAGCTGCATCACGCTTGAAGCCTCTTTCGTGCCGCATCCTTCTCTCACCTTTCGCAAAATGACGTACAACTTGAATGGCAGCAGCAGCAAATCAGTGAGAAACGAAACCTTTAGCCCCGCAACTCAGGTTTTTTTGGTTTGGTAGGGGGGGCGTACTAGGTACACTAGGCGCTTGTAATATTTAACACTAGCTGAATTTTAATGCGATTTGCAGCTGCTATGACAGACTGACTGAATGACTGACTGACAGACTGACAGAGTCTGAGCAAAGGACCGACTGTCTGCAGCGCCTAATGGCCAACTAATATGCACAAAATGACTTGCAGCCAAGTCTCGAACTGCCTGCCAACTCCTTGCTAACTTGGCCATAAATATCGTGCCAAAGCAAAATACACTTTGCAAAAAGGAATGGACTGAATAACATATCGACGGCATTATTTAAACATATTTATAAATAAAAAAGTTTGTATCAAATAATTATTAAAGGTTTCGTAATGTAGTGCAAAAAATGGTTTGTTATGAACTTTCCTTACATTGTGATGAAAAAGAGGCATAGAGTTTGTAAGGAATTTTTAATAAATCAAACTAAAATAACCAATATTTAATTTCAATCAAATGTCAAATGATTTCAAAGTCTTTTCAACACATGATCAACTTCAAACTTGTTGTTTTCGGTGTACAATCACATTGAGTGTGGGGGCATATTACAAAACAGCTCGTGTGAGAGTTATGGCAATGGTCAGAAGTACTCGTCGAGGAGTTGAAACGATCTTTATTGTAGTTTGTAGTTGCTGCTGCCACCTCCCCCAGCTCACGATCGTTGCGAGAGGTGTCAATAACTTTCAAATTCGCGCTGGTCCAGGATCTTTAAGTTTCGGTATGCGACGGCATTATCATATGCTATATGTGTGTGTGTTTTGTTATATGTAGTCCCTTGGCCCTCGTTTTTTGCAAATTTATTCATTTTTTAAGTTTTAATAATGTAGCTCGTTAGCTACGGTTTGTTAAACTTTGTTTTCATTTTCACTTCACTTAACTTCAATGCAAGGCAGCTTCCAGCTCCAGCTCCAGCTACAGCTATAGTCGCTCCACATCTATGCAAAACCCCCTCACGTGTTGCTGCCAGCTTCCATTGCACCATTCCCCCAACCCCTTCCTCATTTTGGTTGCCCCAAACACAACGCAACACAACACAACACAAATCTGGCAGTGCAGTTTTCAGTTTCAATATGCGCGTCGTGCATTTGCTTGGGGTCATTGTTGTTGTTGTTGTTGTCGCTGTTATTGTCAGCTATTTGTTGCCTTTTGGCCATATTGCAGTTGGCCATGTCTCCTTGTGGCGCTTAGCACACACCTCACTCCCTCCCTCCAACCCTCTTTCCTTTCAATCGTTTGATAAACGTACAAAAGTGAAAACACATTTTGCATTCGGCTGCGTTGGCTTCACTTCGTTCCTTCGTTCCTTGGTTCGTTCGCTCGTTCGTTCTGTGTTGTTGTTGTTGTTATTGCCACTTGGCTTCATTGTATAGCCACCTTCCACCTACCAACACACAACCCCTCTCTGAGTTTACACATAGGATAAGCGTTGCACAGTGTTGTGGCTATTGTGAATTGGCATGATATGATCAGCGTCATTAGTAATCCGACCATTTAAACTCTGCTCAGAGCTGTCTGAAACATAAATTTAATAAATGGTCGAATAGTTTGGTCTTTTGTCAGCATTACACATTATGATTAACAATGCAATCTCGTTAAGTACAATCTATCGTTTGCGTTTGTTATTAAAAATATTTAAAATTTACTATGATTTGTTGTTCTATCTTAAAGTATTTCCTTGGGATTCCTTAGCTTGTGAAATGCCTATGAACTTTACGTATCCGTAAGTTAATGTCTCTTGCACAATAATAATAAAAATTTTCATCAGGTTGGGTATTTTAGTTTCGCTTTTGCTTATATTGGCATTATATGCCACTTTATGCCTTTGGCCAAATAATGCCTCTCACACTCCATTATCTGTGTTTTTTCCTTGCCTGATGAAGTAATACAATTAAATTTCGTATTATACAAAAAACACCATTCAGCGTCCTCTCGCTTGCACATGTCTGGGCCATTAGGCAAAATGGCCAAGTCGTGAGTTGGTGTTAACTACAAACGAGTTGAATTCGTTTTCATTTGTTGAGTTAGCCAACGTAATAAATAGCGTTCAATTGAAGCAATAAATTGTAATGCTTTTTCACATTTAATGTATACAATGAAATATTTTCCTAGCTTAAAAAAAAATTAAAATATTTACCGAACAAAGGATAGGAAGCGAAAAAAAAAAGAAAATGTTTGAGAACTGTTAATAAACTTGCACTTCAAACATCATCATTAGCTCTAAATTGGTGGTTCTTTTGGTCAAATGAATGGAAATCGTTTGAAAGTTTGTCCTGCCCAAAAGCTCAACTAATAAGACATATTGTCTAGCTAGGCGGTAAGTGGACCCAAAAGGTATGCTCTGGCATTGCCTTGGGTTTGAGGTACAGGTGGTTTTTGTTCGGGTTTCGGCTTGGGTTGTTGTTGCCTTTTTATTGGGGTTCGGGGCAAGTGTAATGCGAGTCAACCTGTTGTTGTTGTCGCAAGTTTGCCAACTTGTTTGGTTCCTGGGTTGGGGGGGTACTAACCGTAGCATATTACAACTAATACACTCAGACGACAAAGACGATGATGTTGTAGCCCAAAAAAAAGTTTACGTTCTTTGAATTTCACAAAGCGCATAATTACCAACAACATGGCATAGCACAAAAAAAATTCCACAAGAACCAAAAAAAAAAATAAAAAAAATAGAGACAAACTTTTCGACAATATTATTTGTGGTTGTGCGGCAAAGAACGACAACAAGTCGAGAGAGACAGTTAAGATAGAAAAAGAGACAGAGAGAGCGAGAGAGGGGATGACGACTGAGATGAATAGCGAGTGAAAAACTTTCACATAAAGGGAAGTTTTCGCAAACCGACTTAAAGAAAATTATAATTACACGCACAGTCAGCCAAAAATGTTAGTCCAAGTCTCTGTGGTTGGCTCTTGCGGGTATGGTTGTTTGGGGGTTGGAGGAGCATAAGAAAATACTTTAATTGCCGTTAGTTTTGGCAAGTTTTCGATTCGTAATTTGTATGTTGTTTGGGCTGCAGGGGGTGGTTGGATGGGTGGGGTGGGTAGGACGAATGGGCAGACACAAACAAGCGAAGCAAATTATGGTAAAAATATGCTAAAAGAATATTGCCAGGAAGCATGGAACACTTTTTGCCAGAATAATTAGACCACCTGAAAACAACAACAACAACAACAATCACAAACAAGTTAAAGGATATACTCAGTGCAGTTAGGGAAAACCCACACAGGCATAGGAAAAATTGAATTGCCTGGATTGAATTACGTGCTAAGCTTACAGAATAGAAAGATTGGGAGAGAGTGAGAGCGTTTCGTAGTGTTTTCCGGCTAGTTTTGATTTTGTACTAATTTTTGTTTTATTATACAAATTTTCATCCAAAAAAAAAAATACTTCATAATTGGCGAAGGCAATTAAAACGAATTCAGCGCTCAAACGAGAGCTTGTTTGGGTCTTTAAACATACTCAGACTTATGGAGCGCCCTTTAGAAATTTTCATTAACATTTGTTTACACTTCATAAATCAAACAAAAAAAAAGAAAATATCCTGGCCAAAAAGTAAAAGCCAACAACGGAAGAAAAATTATATAAAAAATTAAAAAATAAAAACAACAAGCGAGTGGAAATTCATTTGAATCGCGTTGTTTAATTTTCACTCTTGACTGACCCAGGCACAAGTGTAACAGGCCCCCCCCCCTCTTCTTACCCCTACAGTCTGCACGAAACAAAATTGAAAGGGACGCCCCCCACCACGCCGCTTCATAGACAACAAGGCTTTTGGTCCGTTTCATTTATTTAATGGCTGAGGCTGAACAAAACAAAAAATGATATATGGCTATGATGGTATCATATACTACATACATATATCTAGTACAGGTTATAAATGAATTTTTCCAGATTTTTATTAAAGAGAAATTAATCAAAACATGTCCAAAATTAAAGTTTATATTCAAACTCTCAACAGATCAGATTTATATAATTCCTGTTCGCTGAATTTCAATTTCATTTCCTTTTTGTATTATTTTTGCCTCTTCTTCTTCTGAAGGGGGGTGGGGTTCATTGGAGTGGCAACCCCTATTTAGGCATTTGACCATGGTCATTTTTATATTTTGTTTTTGTATATTTTTTGTCTGTGCAAAGTGTTTCATTTATTTAATGCATTCACAATTTTCTAGACACTTTAACCAGCGACTTTTGATTTCCATTTCGCCCCAACAACTAATGCAATGCCAAGGGCGCTGGCCGTGTTTGGGCTTAGGGTTGCTTGGAGCTTTAGACAAAGCCAGCTCAGGCTGTAGCCAGTTTTTATTATGGCAAAGCCAGAGAAATAAACAGCATGCGGCCATATAGACGGCTATGGCTATGGCTATGACTAGTGCTAAAATAGACGAGCCAGACGAAAATAAAAACACGCAAATAAAAGGATATTTTTTTCGCGTTTTCTCTTTTGGGCACTTCGAACGAATAGAGTGGGAGTAGTAGGAGAAGACGTGGATGGACTTTTGTCCGGATGCCTTGTCAGGCGTTGGCTTTTAGCTTGCTTTTGGCGTTAAGATTGCAGTTTTCCGGCTGCTAACTTTCATTAAAGTTTTTGGCCAAATGTGCATGCAAAACGGCTGCTCGACGAAACAGCTTGGCTTCGAGACTAGACAAATTTGATTGAGAATTATGGACGGAGTAAGCATTACGGGCTTTACAAAAGCAGCTGCTGTTGCCAACAAACAAAGAGAACCAAAAGAAAGTTAACTTTAACAAAATAATCATTGTATCTTTAAATATTGAACTGAAAGCTACAAAAAATAAGTTTCGTTCAATTTTAATGAACAGAATATTCCTGTTTCGGTTGACGTTTGTGTTACCCGAGGGAAACATTTTTTATTAACATTTACCAACCTGCATAATATGACTCATTATGCAACTGCTGAAATCAATTCGCACCAATTGTATGTATTGTATAAGCAAGCGAGACGGGACGTTGAATCAAGTGAACGAGACAGCAGGCTGTTTCAATTGAAACTCGGTTAATTTGATGGCCAGCGACCTGGCCGCTTCGTCCTGGTCCACTAAAATCAATGACAGAAATATGAAATGAAAATATAATTGGTAATTTATTGTGTCTACAGATTGTTGCACGAAACTCGAGCAAACCAAGAAAAAATCACTGTGCGTAGCTGTGATCGATAAGTGTATACCCTTTAGAACTTTAGTACTGGCAAATCGATTATTATCGATAACATTTGTTGATGTAGACCATCGATTAAGTAACTGCAAAAGTACTCAGTTTGCTAATGATTCTTTAGTCTATGATACCACTTAATTTTGTCGTTTATAGGGTATAATAATAAATGCACGTTCAATTTATTTGCATTCAGTATGAATTGTCGATCCGTTTGCCTTATGGATATGCATTGCATTTGTGTTTACAGCAACCACCCGCGTCTCTGCCGCCCCTTTCCACTCTTGCGACGTGCGTCAGTGGCATGCAACTCCACAAGGCACACACTCCACATGGCAACTACACTCGAGTGCCCCAATAAAATTTATAAAAATTGTGCCATAATAAAAAGCGCAGTGCACTGAATACAAAAAACAACAAAAAGCCGACCAAATAAATCACACAACTTTTCAGACATGGGGCCCGCCAAGTCAATGGTTTTTGGCCTCGCCCCAACGCACCAACCGCCCGCCCCCCTATCAACAAACAGTTGAAGCGTCTGGCAGATGCATCATACATTGCAATACTATATACACATATACATATATAAAGTTCTGTCTACGAATGCTGCAAATTATGGAATTGTTTACTAAAAATTACAGAAAAAATCAGTGGAAATAGGAAAGGAAAGGATGAGAAAAGAGGGAGAAGCTCAAGGTATAAGGCAAAATATAATTCGAAAAGGATTTGAACTAAGAACAATTTTTAATGATTTCATTGATCTTTCAATTATCAAACGAAAAAGATCCTACGAAAAGAGAACCCTTAAGTCAGTAAATAAAGTTTTTTTTTTGGTATTTATTATGAGTATTTAAACGCGTCCTGTGAGCCTAAATACCTCTAACTATTTAAAACAAAAAACCCACCAACAAGAAACAACGAAACGACAAACTCGACTTGAGAAACAATGCCAAGTACTTAAGTTGACGTCTTGAGGCTGAAGTTGAATTTGATTGCTATAAATCAATTTGGCGGTACGCAAACTGTCAAAGCAAACTGAAAACTGCCAAATGGTC